>CM075354.1:75536071-76858928 GCA_037693485.1 Kitagawia praeruptora
TTAACTTACTTTCTTGGCTTACAAGTAAAGCAAGTTAATGAGGGAATTTTCATAAGTCAAACAAAATATATTTATGATCTCTTAAAGAAATTTGACTTAATGGATTGTGCCTCTGCAAAAACACCTATGGCCACTGCAACTAAGCTTGAGTTGAATACTAAGGAAAAATCTGTGGACATCTCAAGCTATAGAGGCATGGTAGGCTCACTTCTATATCTAACAGCTAGTAGACCTGATATAATGTTTTCCACATGTCTTTGTGCTAGATTTCAAGCTGACCCTAGAGAGTCTCACTTGATTGCTATTAAGAGAATTTTCAGGTATCTCAAGGGAACACCAAACCTTGGCATTTGGTACCCAAGAGATTCTGGCTTTGATCTAATTGGCTATTCAGATGCAGACTATGCAGGTTGCAGAATTGATAGGAAAAGTACTACAGGCTCCTGTCAGTTTCTAGGGAATAGGCTTGTGTCATGGTTCAGTAAGAAACAGAACTCAGTCTCCACTTCTACAGCCGAAGCTGAGTACATTGCAGCTGGAAGTTGTTGTGCACAGATTCTTTGGATGAGGAATCAACTTATTGACTATGGTCTAAAAGTTGAGAAGATTCCAATTTTCTGTGACAACACTAGTGCTATTGCCATCATAGAAAATCCAGTGCAACATTCGAGAACCAAGCATATTGACATCAAATACCATTTCATCAGAGAGCATGTGATGAATGGTACAGTAGAAATGCACTTTGTGCCAAGTGAAATGCAGCTTGCAGATATCTTCACCAAGCCTCTTGATGAATCTTCATTCACAAGGTTGGTAGGTGAACTAGGTATGCTTAATTTTTCATAATTCCTAGTGGTATCTAATAATACTGTATTGCAGCTAGAAATGTGTTTTGATTTACTTGAGAATTAAAAACTCTCAGAATAACTCTTAGCAGAAATTTTGTCTAAGGCAAAATTTGCTTATCAACGGATATCCTTTTATCCGTTGGTAGTGTAAACACATTACTAGATTTTCGTATGTCAACGGATAACAGGTTGTCCACGTCATCGATGGATAAACTGTTTTCTCAACCGTCCAATCTTTATCCGTTGATATACATATTCTTTTTATATAGCCGTTGATAAACGTGTATAATTAGTCACGGCTGTACTTCTTTTCTTTTCATTTATTGTCTGACAGTTACTTTTGACCAATGGGGTAATTACTCTTAATTATTTCATTTTTAATTCTTGGAATATATAAAAGGCTGTTTTGTATCCTCACATTTCACCTTTATTCATTTTCAAGAGTCTCATTAGTTAACTGCATCTTCTTCACTAAATCTCTCTCTGCAACAAAAGCTCAAACACTCCAATGGCGCCTATTGTTAAGATGATGTCTTCCACCGGGTTTACCTATGAGAAGAACAATTTCGCGGCCTTTGTTGATACTGTGAACGCTCCAAAAACATATCACAGCATGATGAATTTCGTGAAGAAATGCAAACTGTCATATGCTATGACTGCCACCACTCCTCTAATCCATGAGGTTATCGAAGAGATGTGGGCATCTGCTGAGTACAATGGCACAGACGGTACACTTGCTTTTTCTTTAAAGGGTAAAAATTATGTAGTTAATTCTGATGTGTTAACTGCTTGTTTAAAATTGCCTATGAATAACTGTCTGAAGGAACCCAGTAATGCTGAAATTGTTACCATGCTTAATTCCATAAATTATACCCTTAGTACTGAGAACTTAGGGAAAATTGTTAGGAAAGGTATGGTTAAGGAATGGAGTTATCTTTGTGATGCCTTCATTAAAACTTTTTCTGGCAAGATTAGTAACTTTGATGCTGTTACCAACTCCATGCTAGTTATGCTATGTATGCTTTTAACTGATAAATTCTATAATTTTGGCACACTAGTCATGTATGAGATAGCAGCTAAATTAGGTAAAAAGGAAACTAGGAGCAAGAATGTTTATTTTGCTAGATTTTTAATGCTCCTAGCACTGCATGTATCTGAGAATGAGCTATCCATTGCTAACCCGGATAGCAAGTTCAATTGTTTTGTTCAGGAGAAGAGAGTCTTAAGTGATTTGATTCGAATGAACCTAAATGCAGAAGTACAATTGGTATATCTACCAATTGTTCAGGTAACTGTTTCCAACCCTGAAATTCCTATCTCCAACCCCCAAATTTCTTTGCCTTCTAGTGTCACAATGGAGTCTGTGACTGTGACCAAACAGGCTCCTACCAAAGTGACCAAATCCAAAGTTCCTAAACCACAATCTAAAAGACAAACCTCAGGTGTCTCTCAAAAGGCATCTGTTGCAAAAACTACCAAAGCTCTTGAGGGGAGTGTGAAGGTGGTAGTGAGTGGTGAGGGACAGGGTGAACATCAAAGAAGCCCTAAGGATAAGGAAGGTAAGGCAGGTGCAACCAACATTTCAGTCTCTCAAAAGACTGTTAATGAACCTACAAGCCAAATTCTAGTTACATCCTCTCAACAGGGTGTGACTACTAATTTAAGTTCCATTTCAGGAACACAGCACAAAAGGGCAAGGGACACAGATAGCTCTCACTCAAAAACCTATGGTAGAAGGGTAAAATCCAAAACCATTGGGGAATCACAGGGTGCACACACTGTACAGCAAACTGTACCTTCTCAAATTCAGTTTGATGTGACTTCAATAAATGTGGAGTCACAGCCCCTTGATCTTAACCTTCAAATCGATACACATTTTGATCCACCATCACCAACTCCATCTCTGGATGTGGATATGATATCTACATCAATTCCTGATTCTCCATCTTTAAAATTCATGGAGAAGCCCCACTCAACAATTGGTGGTCATCCTCTTTTAGATGATTTGTTGGGCCATCAATCTTCCATTCCTGAATTCACAACACTATCTGTGGCCTCTTCCTTAAAATCAATCACCACAGATTCAGTGTTGGTTTTCACTTCAACGGATACTCGTTTACCTTCATCAACGGATATCCTTCATCCGTTGACAAGTGTTTCTCCATCAACGGATATGTCTTCAACTAACTATCCGTTGACAGCAATAACTACTACATCAACGGATACACCTTACCCGTTGACAACTCTCTCTACCACTGCAAAATGTGACATTCCTATGTCAACTGTGGAGGAGTTTGTAGTAATTGAAACACTTTTAGGAATGAGGGAAGGGAGTGAGAGGCTGCCTTGTGAGCAGGCAAAAGGAGAGAAAATCAATGAGAGGCTGACCATTTCTTCCGGTCAGGCAAAAGGAGAGCTAGAGAGTTCCACCTTAGTAGGTGAAGGTGAGGGTGAGGGTGTGAGAGGTGTGAGCCAGGGGGAGCCCCTGATGCAAGAAAAGAGAGATGAGAGGAGATAAGGGACTACAGGAGAAATAAGGCAGGAAGAATCAGCCATTGCAAGTGAGTTAATGGAGGTTAATGAAGCTTCCAAAGAGATGGAATTTAGACAAGAATATCAGTCAGTTATTGACTCCATCTCTTTGGATCCTGAAACCTTTACTCATCCTGTTTCTGCCTATCAAGTCATGGCACAACAGGGCAATGTGGAGGCAGAGGAGGCAATGCACCTAGTGCACACCTCAGAATCTCTTCAAAGAGCAAAAGAAGCTTTACAAACCCTGTCTCCAAATGCTGGAAGTGAAGAGTTTGGCAGTGATGACAGTCAAAGTTCAGATGGTGAAGAAATAAATGAAGATGAAACTCCAGGATGGATGTTTTCCAATGCCACTGAACTTGGGCATCTCAATGTGGAAATCATGAAGCAATACCAATCTGCTAAGGCTGAGCACCAAACTGCAGAACCACAGAGAAAGACTGTTCTTGAGCAAGTAATGGCCTCCCTGAAATTACAAAAGATGCAATCTGTTA
Organism: Kitagawia praeruptora; assembly: GCA_037693485.1. Lineage (NCBI taxonomy): Eukaryota > Viridiplantae > Streptophyta > Magnoliopsida > Apiales > Apiaceae > Kitagawia > Kitagawia praeruptora. The sequence continues at coordinate 75,539,949 of CM075354.1, forward strand.
TTCAAAGAACACAGCAAGAGGAGGTCCAGTCTGCAATTAGAGATATGAAAATAGCACTAGATGCCAGGATTGAGGCACTAGCTCCTACTACCACTCAGAAGGTGCTTTCTAGCAAACTTCTCAAAGAAGATAGCCTGGCTAAGTCTGTTCAGCTTCTTTCCTCAAGGGTGGATAGTATGGAATCTCAATTGCACACCATCATTGCCAATCAAACAAAACAAACTCAACTACTGGAAATGCTACTTGCAGCTTCAACCCCAACCCTTGATGCTAACAAAAAGGGGGAGAAAATGGGAACAAGCACAGAAGAGGCTGCAACATCTACTGGCCAATTTCAAACTACCAGTAGTGAGATAGCACAGATTGAGGGGGAGCAACAGCCAATTGTAGTGGTCAATCCAACAGAGTTTGAGATAAAGGCTTCCCCTGTGAAGAAACAAGTGGCTTTGCCTGAGATTCAAAGCTTAGAAGACATCTCAGATGGTGAAAGGCAAGCCAGGATAGAAGCTTTGGAAAAGATAAACAAGGAGGCTAATGAAAGAATTCTAAGGACAGAGAGGATGATCAATGAATCAATTGCATCATCTCTGTTCCTTAATGCTCAATCTTCTGCTCCAACAATATCAACCACAATCATGAAGGTGCTCACTCCAAGGGTTGTGGCTCCTACATTCTATGATGCTGAGCCATCATTTGTCAAAGAATTTGAACCAGCTATCAAAACTAGAGCCTACTCACCACCAAAGGAAAATGGGAAGAACAAGCTTCAATTGGACTACCCATTTCCCAAGAATGATGAAGAAAAGCTAATGGGAAAAACAATTATGGAGTTCAAAGTTCAGACAAATAAGAGTGTAAGAGATTGGATGGCTGTAATCATGAGGAATGGAAAAGTATTAAATATATCCAACAGTCATCCTAGATTTGTGGAAGCTAAAAGAGAAGAAGTCTCCAGAATCCAAAGGGAAGCCCATCCAAGTACAGAAAATCAACATGAAAACTCAGAAGAGAAGCAAGCCAGGCTAGCTCAAGAGTTAATGGATGAGGTAGAGGTTGAAATGAAGGAACCTGAGGAAGTTCCCAAAATCAAACCTAGAAGAAGGAAAGCTAAAACCAAGAGGGTTCTTTCTCCAGAACCCCCTCCAGAAAAAGAAACAATTGGTTCACCAGTACCTATGTCTGCAACAGTAATCGACCCAACTGTAAACTTTCATGGTGACCCCATAAGGCCTAAAGAGGAACCAGTGAATTTTGATTCAATTGAAGTTCCTTCATTCTTGCTAAATCCAAAACATAAGAAAAGGGCTCCAAAGAAGCAACTTTCAAAGGGACCAGTTCAAGTTGCTAGGGTACCTGCCATTGTCAAACAACCAATCTTGGAAAACAAAGAAGACTTTATCTATCAGGCAGAAATTGAAGAATACTCTGACATGAATCTATATTTGGATGAACTGTCAGAAGTAAGAGGAATTGACAAGTACAAGAATCAGCCTGAGAGATTAGTGTTTGTCTACAAGGGAGGAAGTTAGAGGACATGGCCACTAAAGAAGGTTCTTGGAGAGAATTATCATACACTGACCAGAGTGTTCTCAGCATTCAAGAGACACACAGGGTTCTCTGAGATAGCCAGAAGGGAGATAATTAGCAGAATAGAAGAAATAAGGAGAGAATGGAACTCACCCTCAAGTCTACCAAAGAAAATGAAGATCCCTTATAATGGACAGAAAATCCACATTCAACCCTTTTGGATGATGGAGTTCAGGGATGATGAGGGCACTAGGAGATTCTTCAGGTTAGAAGACCAACTGTCAAAGGCTAGTTCTGACTACCTGAGATGGTTACAACTAAAGCTAAATCCAAAGGTTGTTGAAGAAGATACCTTCTATAGGCAACTTCAAGTGCAAATTGAGTCCAACTCTGCCAAGGAAGGAAAGTCAAGGGTGCAGCCAACCAGAGAGAGGAAACCTCATTAATCTGCTCATTCTAAAGGAGCACATCTCTGATAAGTTTCTTAAAGCTTTCTGTTTTTAATTTTTGTAGCTTAATACAATGTTTGCATACTGTAGTGTGTATATATCGTTAGGAATGTTTTGTTATCATCAAGGTTCTGAATTTATGCTTTATTGCCATCAAGTATAAATTGGGGGAGATTGTTAGGAATATGTTGTAGTTGATGATAACTTAACATTCAAGCAAAATTGTATAAGTCAAGTTTTGTAACTGTCAACGGATAAGACCTTATAACTCTATTCGTTGACAGGTAGCTCATCAACGGATGAGGTTTTGTAGCATACTGCAATATCTCTATTTATCAGTTGATAGTGTCTTTATTCAGAGTCATGTTGACCATCAATGGATAGGCAGAATAGGGTAGCCAATTGTAAATAAGCTATGCTATGTAATTCTGTCTAAGTGAAAATGTATCAACGGATGAGAACAGGGCTCTATCAACGGATACAACTCAAATCTACTCGATCAACGGATACAGCTCAAACTACCATCAACGGATAAGTAGGCACAACATCAACGGATAATCATTGTCACTTTATCCTATGCTAGGAATTAGCAGTTGATAAGGACAGGTTTGACTGACAGATCACATGGGTTGATAGTAGGTATAAAAAGCAATATGGCAGCCATACTTTGGAAACACAGAAGAAAGAAGCATTCCATTTACACAGTACATACAAGAAAGGTGCAGGGGACATATCTGTTCACAAGGACAACCTTTCGGCTACATGTGGATTTGGAGTGGAGTAGCAAGTCAACTTGAATTAGATTAATATTATCTTATTCCTGTAGCACTTGTAAACTTGGAATATATAACCAAGTGTAGCAACTCTTTAGATGGTAAGAAAACATATATATTTGCTTAGGGTTTCTTGAATATCTTTAGAAGCAAAGAGTTGTAAACACAGAAGCTGTGTACATTTGTATCACAGGGTTTTCTTCGAATAAAAGTCTCAGGTGGTACATTCAACCACCTGATTTTTTATGTGGTTGTGAACTATTTCTATTCAGCAATTATTTCTTTATAGATTTCTGTGGTTTTTATCAGAAATTTTATAACTATCAAGAATTGTATTCAACCCCCCCTTCTACAATTATACAAGTGTGTAATCTGGGAATAACAGGTTTCTTCATAGTCTTCCCATAGGTTTGATTGCAGCCACGAATTACTAACCTTGCTTTCTTCCTGTCGACAGATCTATTTGAGTGATATTTTGTCTTAAAGACCCATTTGCAAGCTATGGCCTTCTTGTTAGATGGCAAGGTGGTAATCTACCAGGTGTGATTGTCTTCAAGAGCCTATAGTTCAATATTGATTGTTTGAACCCAACCCATGTCAGTGACAGCATCTTTGAAGTACAGAGGATCATCGTGTAAGGTCATAGTAGACATAAAATAATGAAACTCAGGTTGTATTGTGGTATAAGCAAGGTTAGAGACATATTGGACAGGAGCATCAGTAGAAGCTTGAAATATTATATAACTCTGTAGGTAGCCTGGAGATTTATGAGTTCTTATGGATTGTCTAATAGGTAGTGACTGAATTGTAGGCACTGGTTGAGCTATAGAAGTAGTATCAATATTTGTGGTATGGTGTGTGGAATTTTCTGGTGTAGAAGTGGGTACAGTAGTGTTAGAGTTGAGCTCTTCCACTGTATCAGTTAGACAAATATCATCAAACAAAGAGGGAGGTTGAATTGTATTGGTAGAAAAAGGTAAAGGAGCCATGTATTTCTCTATTAAGTAAGGATGAAATGGGAATATGGTTTCATGAAAAGTAACATCTCTAGATATAAAAGTTTTATTTGTGGTGAGATCAAGAAGTTGATATCCCTTTTTTGATGGAGGATTGCCTACAAATAGACTAGGAATAGCTTTGGCAGCTAGTTTATCTGAGGTAAAAGAGGGATTGACTGCAAAAGCAAGACAGCCTATGACTTTAAGATGAGAGTAGGTGGCTAGAGTGTCAAAAAGCATTTCATAAGGTGTGAGATTATTTAAAGCAGTACTGGAAATCCTGTTCATGAGATAAACTACTGACTCAACACAATAACCCTAGAATGATTGAGGTAAATGAGCATGAAAGCGAATTGCACGAGCTATTTCAAGGATATATCTGTGCTTACGTTCGACTCTAGCATTTTGTTGAGGTCTATGTGAACATGATTGTTGATGAACAATTCCATTTTGAGCAAAGAATTGATTGCATTTGGTATCTAGAAATTCCAAAGCATTGTCTGAACGTATGGTTTTTATGGATGCAGAGAAATGATTTTTCACATATGTAGAGAAAGTTTGAAAAGAAGAGAAGAAATCTGATTTATAAGCAAGTAAAGTAATCCAGGTATATCTACTGTGATCATCAACTATGGTTAGAAAATATCGAAAAGGTAATTTGCTAAATTTGGCCATTGGACAAGTAAGACAGATTTGTTGTGAAGGATTGTTTATGTGAGGAATTTCTGGGATGAGATGGAATTTTGACAGAGGTAAGTGACCAAGTCTATGATGCCAAAGACTAACAGTGTTGGTGTGAGGTACAAGACAGTAGGTGTGACTTTATTAACAATAGACAGACATTTTTCAGGCTCCTTAGTCTGCACAAGATAATAACGACCATGTCTAGCCTCACCTACATCTATAATGTGTTGTGACTGACTATCAAGAAAGATGTAGTGACTAGGCAAAAACTTAACCTCACAACTAGTATGCTTAACAAGTTTCTGAACTGAAAGCAAATTATGTTGAAAATTAGGAACACATAGTACATCATGGAGAGACAGAGTATTGGAAAGGATAACAGTACCAGTACTTTTGATGCAATATTTTCTAATTATATCCTTTTTAGATTATAATTTCTCTTTTAATATGATATAATCTTGATTGTCTATTTTTAAAAATATTAGATTCGACGATTGAGATTATTTTGGTAGTACAGTGACCAAAATTATGGATAACATCCCTCTTATGCTTATTATATATAAGGATATAATATCAATATTATTTTTATTAAGATATATATATATATATATATATATATATATATATATATATATTTTACACAAAAATATACATATTTACAAATTTTTATAGAGTTGTATTTAAATTTATATATGGAAATGTAAAATATTTTATGTATATTTCATATGAATATAATATTTACTAATAAATTTTAACTAATTTTTATTTTTTATTTTATATAATTATACACGAAACACGACACGAAATGACGAAAGTACACAAATTCATTTCGGGTGGATACGGGTTTCACCTTCAAGTACACGAAACACGGAAGTACACGAAACGAAAGTACAAGACATGACACGATTGTCAGGTCTAATTTCACCCTAGATCAATATATGTTTTCGTAGTTTTTTTAATTAAATTGTAATAAAAGAATTATAATTATAGTAGATTTTTTTTATTTTTATAAAAACAACATAGAATTCTAGGGGAAATAGGCTTCTAGGGGTGAAAACAAAATATGGTGCGAACCAAATTTGGTACAAAGTAGTATATTAAAAAGGGGTTTCGCTCATTTTTTTTGTCAGGGGTATCTATTCCATAGATAAAATGTATCGAATACAATATTCATAAAAAAGGATTTCTTTTATTCAAAAAAGTTTATTATCTAACCGAAAGGCACGCATGTTGCCCCCCGGAAATTTAGACAATAGGACCTTTAAGTCCGAAAAGAAAATAACCCGAATGGAAAAAAATTACAAATAATTTTGCAAAAAAAATAGTGCCCAAACAAAGTGAGATTAGCACTCCATAAGAACAAAAATCAATTCGATTTTCAGTTAACACAAAGTTTGTCAGCTTGACCACCAAATTCTTCTTATCAGCACTTAGTCAACAACCTTGCTTCAAAACTGGGATTCTATCCATTCTCCATCCACCTTAAACAAGCACATACCAATAAATTAAAAACAAGGCAAAAATTCAAATCCAATCTATGTACCTTTAATTAGAGTTCCGTAAATAACTCAACCCAATTACTAAAAGTCTCAACCAAAGGGAATACCTTTGGTCAGACAGACAACTAGTTAACAAATTTTGTTCATAAATTATGGTCAAAAATCACCAAATGTGGTCACCAAATATAATTGACATTTAGCCATAATAAAAGTCACCAAAATGACACAAATTCGTCCACTGATGACAGATAACAGATAACCCAATATGATCTAAAAAGCCATCAAATATGGCACTCCCTGAAGGCACAAAAATAGCCAACTAAATTGGCATAACCATATAAAATGGCACAATCCATATAAAAGTTAATTAATTAAATTAGAGTCCATTTAAACCCCTAATTAAGCACAATCAATCATCAACCAATTATTAGTTGCTGTTGTGCCCAAAAATCTCCATGGGCTAGATTTAGGCCCATTAGGCCCTAGGGTCCGGTCCATACGAGCTAGAAGATTGATCCAGTACGAGTTATGAAGATCAGATAGAAGAAATGACTAAGGAAGTACGAGTATCAGGAGGTTCCCAATGGTCAGGAAGCTGAGCTGAACATTAGAAGACCAGGTTCCTCCCAGCAGAAGAGTTCGAGTTAGCATAGCACCAGCCATAGAGATGACGAGAGCATGTGAAGAGCTATCCAGTCTAACCAGTTTGTTATTTGTGCAGGTACTGATGCCTAAAGGGAGGTCCCTAAGTGATATGTCCCGAAATAAGGAGGTTCCTGAGAAACAGGCTCCTGAGATGTAGGTTCCTGAGCACCAGGTTCCTACGAGTTGCCAACAGAAGGTTCTAGAAGCCATCTAGAACAGATAAACGAATTGGTATCTGAGTATAATTCTAGGGCGCAGATGATCCTAGAATAACTCTGACCAATAAGAGAATCATAGTAGGGTACGAACTCGAGTTCTACTCTACTTAGCCAACTAGTTCGTGGAAGGCTCTAAAGGAACCTGAGTCCTACACGAACTAGGTGATCGAATACAGCTATTCCAGCAAGAGACAGAGTCCCATTAGAACTACGTGAGCTTGATCCCTATATATACAAGGGTACGTAGGCACCTCAAGGGTAAGACGCATTGAGTTCTCTGATTTTCTCTAAAGGCACTTGAGATTATTGGAGACACCCTCGAGCATAGCTCAACCCCCACAAACACAACCCAAACCTTTCACAGAACAGTTGATCGCTAGCCTATACAACTACCCGTAGACCTCTCATAAGTTGTTACAAAATCCACTCATCAACATTGGTGCTAGAAGGAGGGGAGTTAACATCTTAAGAGTGGAAAAGATGTCAGGCAACTCAGATAGCGAAGCAACCCGTTCTGAGCGACAGGTTCACGATGGGAGCAAATCTCCTCACAAAGCACCGAAGGTTACCAAAGCAGCTATGATGGAAATCTTAAAGACTGTGGGAGAACGTTTGTCGACTTTGGAGCAGGCTTCAAGCAAAAAGAAGAAAAAGAAGGCAAAGAAAGGCAAGAAGTCGAAGGTTACTCCGAAACAGTTAAACTTTGAGGAAGAAGAATCTGAGAATGGAGAGGAGGTTCCAGAAGATGGTGGAGAACCAAAGCAGAATAATGGTGATGAAGAACTAGAGAATCCTGAGAAGAGTAAAACTTTTAGCAAGGGCCGTACAGGGTCCAAGGGAAAGAAGAAAACCTAGACTGGAGGTTCCTCACAGAAAAAGAAGAAAGATAAAGACCCATCTGTTGAGATAATTGAAGAAGAAAGCACAGATTCAGATGAGGTTACTGAGGAATCAAGCACTGCGGAGTCGAAAGAGGAAGAAGGAACGAGCAAAAAGACAAAGGCAGAAGCTACTGGGGAGGTGACGGTAGAAGATATCAAGAAAATTTTGGCTCAGCTCAAAGACGAAAAGAATCTAACTGTGAATCCTATAACCGCTTCTCCTTTTACCAAGAAGGTTCGAAAGTCGGCTCTACCTAGGTCTTACAGGCCTTCGAATGAGTTGAAATTCGATGGAACTACTGACCCCATTGAATACCTTAGTCGTTTCGACACAGAGATGGATGTCTATCAAGTGAAAGAAGCCACCAGATGCAGGTTACTGGCTGCAACTCTACAGGGTAGAGCCCATCAATGGTTCAAGAGGTTACCTGCCGATTCGATTGGTTCTTGGGCGAGTATGGGGAAGCTTTTCGTTACTCAATTCAGAGCGTCCGTTGCATTTGGACCACCTACCAATACCTTGGCTAACATCAAGCAAATACCTAGTGAGACATTGACGGAATATTTCAAGAGGTTCAATGCAGAGGTTCCGAAGGTTAGGAAAGCATCTGAGGAAACCATAAAGAATTTCCTAATTGTTGGAGTCAAAGGAGGCTCAGATTTTTGGAAAGCACTTCAAGGAAAAGAACCAGAGACGTTGGCAGATTTTTATGCTCAGGCAGAACCTTTTCGTCTTGTGGAGGAATCTTTGGCCGAGTTGAAGAAGGATCCAGATTTCGTAAGGCAAAGTGGAAGCAAGAGGTCGAGACCAAGAAGCCCCAATGGTCGTGACAGTAAGAAGGTAGTTAGTCGTACATCCCAAGTAAAGCCAGAAGTTGAAGCTGTGAATCCTACTAGAAACTTCTGGGAGAATGCTAAAGTGGGCTGTGGAGTTAGGACAGTTCGACATAGAATACAAGCCAAAGACAGCAATTAAGGCTCAAGCTCTAGCAGATTTCTTAATCGAGTTTTCACCTCATGTAGAGGTTACTGGCCAGGAGGGGCCAAAAGAGGTGGTAGAAGAGCAGACAGATAATGACAACTGTGCACCTTGGTGGACACTGTATGTGGATGGAGCTGCTAACAGTGGTGGAGCAGGCGCAGGCATAGAGCTAGTTAGTCCAGAAGGACACCAACTCTATAGCTCGATTCATTTTGCTTTTAAAGCCACGAACAATGATGCAGAGTATGAGGCATTGATTGCAGGCCTCAAGTTAGCCTTGGAGATGAAAGTGGAGAATATCAGAGTGTTTAGTGATTCGATGTTAGTAGTTTGGCAGATTCGTGGTGGTTTTCAGGCGAGAGGTCCAAGAACAGACTTGTATTTGAGGTACTCCCAGGAGTTGATCGCGAGGTTCAAAGAGGTGAAGCTAGATCAAATACCTCGAGGAAAGAATACCAAGGTAGATGCATTAGCAAAGCTAGGATCTCAGAGGGAATCCACATTATTGGGGGTAATTCCACTTCAGATTCAGGAGCAACCTAGCATTTTCAAAGAAGAAGTGATGGACATCGAGTTTCCGGTTGAAGATTCCTGGATGACTCCAATATATCGTTACCTGGATAAAGGAGAGTTACCTCCCGATCAAGATGATGCCAGGAAGCTGAGGTATCATGCCGCAAAGTATGTAATCTATGATAGAGTTCTGTATAGACGAAGATTCAATAAACCTTTGCTCAAGTGTGTAGCAGGAGAACAATGCAAGTACATCCTCGAGGAGATTCATGAAGGAGTATGTGGAAATCACTCGGGGGGTAATTCTTTAGCCATGAAGGTCCTTCGACAAGGATATTATTGGCCAACCATCAAAGCAGATGCTATCAAATTCGCACAGGCATGCGGTAATTGTCAGAGGTTTGCAAATTTTGATAGTCGTCCTGTAGCACCTATCAAACAGATTGTTAGTCCTTGGCCATTCGCCGTATGGGGGATAGACCTCATTGGAGAACTCCCGAAAGGAAAAGGAGGAGTGAAATATGCAGTGGTTGCAGTTGATTACTTCACAAAGTGGGCAGAAGCAGAACCACTTGCTAAGATTACAGCATCCAAATTAACTGAGTTCGTGTTTTGAGCCATTGTATGCAGGTTTGGCATTCCGCAGAAGCTGATTTCTGACAACGGGAAGCAGTTTGATAGTAGAGAGCTTAGAGGGTTGTGTGAGCAGTTTGGAATTCAGAAGGCATTTTCAGCAGTGTACTATCCACAGAGTAATGGACAGACTGAAGCGGTGAATAAGATTATCAAGCATACTTTGAAGACAAGACTTGAAGATAAGAAAGGAAGCTGGCCAGAAGAGCTTCCCGGAGTCTTGTGGTCGTATAACACCACGCCTAGAACTACAACCGGTGAGTCTCCCTTTACTCTCGCTTATGGTTGTGAAGCTATGGTACCTGTGGAAGTTGGAACAGGTTCCCTGAGAAGAAAGCATTTTGACCCTGAGAACAATGAGGTCAATCATAGACTGTATTTGGACATGGTCGAAGAGTTGAGAGCAGATTCGCAAGTAAAGTTAGCAGCATATCAACAGAGAGTTCGAAGATATTACAACAAAAAGGTGAAGGCAAGACCTTTTAAAGTTGGAGACCTAGTTCTGAGAAAAGTCATGCCAAATACTAGGGTTCTGGTACATGGAGCTCTTGGAGCAAATTGGGAGGGACCTTACCAGATTAAAGTCAGCCATTTGGGAAGGAACCTACCACTTGATGGATATGGAAGGGAACCTCATTCCGAGAGCTTGGAATGCAGAACATCTCAAGAAGTATTATCAGTAACTCTTTTATGTGTCTTTCTTAGAAAAAGTAAGGCTCTTTCAGCCCAAGAATAAAGGCAGCTTATTAGTTATAGCTGACCAGCATTTTGATTTCAGTATTTGATTATGCATGTACTCGGGGGGTACTTGATGTGAACCTCCCTACTTGCAAGACAATTTCTTTTAAAAGTATTGAGCAATGGATAGCTCTACATTGAATATTTTGAATGCATTCTTTGCAGCTATAGCTCCTTAATAGTTCTTTTACGTAACAATAATTACCCAAAAGAACTGGGGGGTAGTATTCCTACTTAGACAGTATTGTGAACAATATGATTTGATATTTCATATGCCAATTTGAAACTTTTTAAGTGCTTGCTTTAGTACTTGTGTTGTATTTGCAGGTTACCTAGGCTAACAGGTTCCTGTAACATTGTATTGTATTTGCAGGTCACCCTGACTTACAGGTCCCTGTAGCATTTAAAGTATGAGCAAAGTATGAATGTGATTCGACAAAGTATGCAAATCGAGAATGACTGACTTGAACCAAAAGCCTTGGGCAGCTTCCCGAGCACGCATCCAGAAAAAGTCCTAGGTAGCTTCCTGGGCATCGAGCAAAGTCCCCAGGTAGCTTCCTGGGGCACGAGAAAAGCCTCAGGTAGCTTCCTGAGCAAATGTGATTGAAAAGCCTCAGCTGACTGAGCACGACACTGTTGCCAAAAGCCTCAAGTTCCTTGAGCACGTGAATTAAAGTCCTGACAAAAGGCATCTAAAGTCCTGACAAAAGGCATCAAAAGTCCTGACAAAAGGCATCTAAAGTCCTGACAAAAAGGCACCTAAAGGAACCTGTGTGGAGCCTAGACCGGCACACTTGTTCTTAAAGAGAAGCCTAATAAGCTCTCCCTCATGTGGAACCGCCTTTAGCACATGGGAAGAAGGGATAAAATCCTTAGCATTTACCTTCATAAGATGTCTGGCCTGACACATGAAGAAGAGGAATCTGTGTGGACTCCCAGAACGGCGCACAAATTCCTAGAATCGCCTCGAGGCACAAAAAGGAACCAATATGCCTCGAGGCATGTTGGGACCTAGAGATTAGGATTGGGAGCCAAGTAGGCAACCTTTCCAAGAGATGACCCGAATTAAACAAGAGAAATTTTACTAACTTAACTAGTTTTTTGTTTTCTGTTTATTTTGCAGGTTTAATGATCGAGGAACCTAGTCAAACTATTTAGGATATAAGATTATCAGTGAAGGATTTAATTCAAAATGCGACTCTGAAAATGTGGAGTGAAGCATAGGAAAAGACGTGTTTAAGCATACAAGTAAGTTGTTGCGATTCGATTGCCTTTTATTTTAGGAAATTATAAAGTGAAAGTACGAGTATATTCTGTTTCTTACAAAGGGCTAGCCCACGTAAGCTTGAATGCACAAGTATGGACACTAAGTAATTGCTAGGGGGAATAAAGGTAAGATACAATATGTGACATAGATATGTAGCAAAAGCAGATAATTGTCATAAAAAAACCATAAAAATAGTTATGGGTACAAGGACCCAGGAAACCAGCAAAAGACGTTGTAAGGCACGAAGGCCATAAGAAACCAAATTTAAAGTTTACATTATGCGAGGCGCTACGAGGGGCCCGCGACCTCATCAAAAGTTATTAAGAGTTCAATAAATCATAAAGTTTCAAGCAGTAGGAGTTTTGTCTGGATCTTCAATAGCTGGAGGAGTTGGAAGGACAGGTTGAGCCTCTTTAGTAGCAGGAACCTCTGCAGTCTCAAGGATAGTACCTGGAGACCTCTCAACCGTAGCCACGGGAGGTACAGGGTCCTGTGGAATCGCTGCTTCATCTTCAAAATCATTGATCATGCTTACCACGTCGTCGCCCAAGAGAGACCAGTTTAGCTCAGGCATTTTCTCCCACATAGACTTCATGTAGTCTCGGATGCCTTCATTATAACCTTCATCATATCTAGCTTTCTCTTGGACGAGCATGGATGATTTGACAGTAGCAGCAGCAGTGTTTAAAGCATCAACTTGAGCTTCTAGCTCATTAACCTTCTCCAGCATCGACAGTTTCTCATCACTCAGATTCTTGACTTGAGCTTGAATTTTCTCCTTGTCATTCTTCAAAGAGGTCTCAATAGCTTTGGCTTTCCTCGCAGCAGTGGTAGCTAGGTTAACCTTCCCTTCCATAGCAGTTAGCTCCTCTTTCAATTTTGAAACTTCTCCTTGCAATCGGAGGTCATACTGTGTCTTCTCAGCAAAATCATCACAATACCTGAGGGCAAGGAATGCATTCTGTGCAGCAGAAAACCTCATGGCATGCATAGCTTCAGTGGAATCCATCTTGGCCCAACTAGCAATTGCTTTCGGGAGCACATGAGTATCGATTAATTCTTTAAAGGCATTCTGGGCCACGGTTGATTCAATCTTCACAGCCTTACCTTTTTTCATGGACCGAGTCTGAGAACTTCCAGAAAGATCAAGAGTAGTTTGAGCAAGCTTGCGTTTGGAGGAGTTTAATGGCTGGTTCTGAGTAGATGCTGGGGTAGGAACTTGACTTATAAGAGTTGCAACAAGCGGAACCTCCTTATTCTCAACCTTAAAAACTTCCTCTACGTTCTTGGATCTTTTTACGAAAGAGGGAACCTTGGGAGCCATGCCTGTAAATACAGAGTCAGAAAATAAATCAGGATAGGTAAAGAGCATAAGATGAACGGACATAGTTACAGGAATGCAGTGAAGACAAGTAAAATAAAGTATTACCAGGGGAAGCAGGAATAAAACCTAAGGTAATGAGGTTGTCAGGTGTCAACAGAATCATGCAATCTCTTTTAGAGGAAGAATGTTTTAAGGCCTCTTCAGCTCTTTGTAAACAAACCCCAGAAAGAATAGTTTGTTTGGGGATCGACGGACGACGATTGAACTCAAATCGAACGGATGGACAATCAAAACAGTACAGGAACTGCTCTTGCCATTGGTCAAAGTTTTGCTTAATACTTTTTATACATTGGCCTTGGTGACCAGGCCACGCAGTCAAATAGAAACAACCAGAACCCTTTCCAGTATCTTTTAGTCTGAAGAAATAACCTAACTCAGGTGCAGATAAAGGAGTGGTGAACAGACTGGAGTACAGAATATATGTGCTCATGGCTAGCCTATAGGAATTGGGAGTCAGTTGGAGAAGGGCTAAACTATAAAAGTCGAGAACTTCTTGCAAGAAAGGATGTAGGGGGAAGTAGACACCTACTCTAAAAAAGGCGGTAGAGGTTACTGCATTAGGAATACCACGTTCAGGAACTTTAGAATCGAACCTGTGAGCCCTCTCACCAGGTTCTGGAACAATGATTGGACAGGTTGGACGAACACATTCTTCCCACAACTTCTCTAACCTAGCTGAAGTCATGGACGAATCAACTTTCTCACAGAAAGGTACAATTTCTTGTTTGTACAACTCTCTCTCAACAGTCACCTCACTCTGAAAATCAGGTTCCAAGAGGGATTCAAGTTTAAGTTTAGGTTTTGACACCTCCTCATCATCAGAGGGCCAATCATCTCATAAGTCGACAAATGCAGGGACAGGAGGTTGTGACAATGGAGATATTATGGGTTTAATGAGTATGTCCTCAGGTTCATTTACATTGGGTATTACAACCCTGGATCTAGTTCTCTCACCAATCGGCATAGCAACTAAGGGTTGTGTTGATGAGTGGATTTCGTAACAACTTTTGAGAGGTTTATGGTGAGTTGTAAAGACTAACGATCAACTAATCTATGGAGAATGGAGGTTTTTTTGTGGGGGTTGAACTGAGCTCGAGAGCGTTTACAAGAATCTCGCGAGTTCCCTTGAGGCTTGTGTCGTGTGTTCTCAAGAATCTCGTAGGTGTATTGCGAGGCTTGTAAAAACATCTTCTCAAGGTGCCTACGTACCCTTGTATATATAGGGATCAAGTTCACGTAGTTCTTTTTAGAGTAGAAGTCTGGTTAGGCGGCAATAAACTAGGTTCCTAATTCGTGGGGAACTCCTTTTCTCCAGATTTCAGCCACGAATAGGCGACCTAAGTCGAATAGAACTCGAGTTCTAGTCCGACTAGGAGTATGTTTACAAGTTCTCGTCCTATTAGATGTATTCAAGGATCATCTGTGCCCAAGGAATACATTCCAATAAGGAGTTGATGTTCATGACTTGCTCCTAAAGAATAGGAGGCTTTATCGTACTATAAATCTGCTGGAATAAATCTATTTTCGCACAGGAAGCTGTCTCTCAGGAACCTGTCTGCAGGAACCTGTTTCTCGGGAAGCTGTCTGCAGGAAGCTGTCTCTCGGGAACCTGAACCTGTCCAGATCCATTTCACATGATATTTAGCCCCATTTAACTTAAGGGACCTCAATCATAACCCATATTACTCATACGGATTGGATCCTTAAGCCTAATGGGCCTAAATCTAGCCCATGGAGATTTTGGGCACAACAAGTACCCCCCGGTTCCTCGAAGTCATAGGATGCGAGAGGAACCTAAATAGCTTGATATTTTAAGGTCCAATCCCTTCAGTGCTCCCATGTTTCTTCTGAGTGAACCATGCGGGTCTTTGTCTTCTTGTTTGAATCGTGATAAGGGCACAAAGTGAATCCAATTAGGCGCTGAGTGAATCCTTTACAAGGGCACAAAGCGAATCTAATTGGGCACTAAGTGAACCTTAAGAATGTCAAGGGAACCACTTGAATCCAAATAAGGGCATAAAGTGAACCTAATTGGGCGTTATATGAACCTATGCTGAGGGCACAAAACGAATCCAATAGGGCACTAAATGAATCCTTAAAAGGGACAAGGTGAATCGTAAGATTGTCAAGGGAACCAAGTGAATCCAAATAAGGGCATAAAGTGAACCTAATTGGGCGTTATGTGAACCTATGCTGAGGGCACAAAACGAATCCAATAGAGCACTAGATGAATCCTTAAAAAGGGCACGAGGTTAACCTTTAAAATCATAACTTGATTGCTCAAGAGACTGCTTCATCTTCTAAGCTGCTGTTTGTTTGACTGTCTAGTGTTTGTCTATCAGAGGTACTTTAGGATCAGCTGCGTCCTAGGAGTACTTTCCAATAATGATTCTGCATTTCTCTAGCTGGCTTCTTGATCTCTCTGTTGTCTATGCTCAGGAACCTGGTGCTCAGGAACCTATGTGTCGAAATCTGGTTCTCAGGAACCTCACTACAGGAAACTGTACCTGCACAAATAACAAATTTGTTAGTCTAGGGAGCATTTATGTGGTTCACATGTACTTATTGTTGTCCTCATGGCTGCTGCTAGGCTGACTCGGGCTCTTCTACGGGGAGGAAACTGGTTCGTTCGTAATCTACTCAACTACTGGTTCATCAAGAACGTCTCGATACTCATAATCTCTTGACTGTCTTCTCAGCTAGTGCTCATTTCTCTGCGTTTGGTCTTTATATCTAGTACTGGATCTGCCTCTTGACTCGTACACTACTTATTGATTGAAACCTACGACTTAATAGGTCTTAAATCTAGCCCATGGTATTTTGGGCACAATACTAAGAAAACTAGAAAAAATGGATTAGTAATACGAGCTGAAGAGCTCACATATAAGTGATGCATGTATGCATGATTATCTACGTTATATATGTCGCTACCTTCTTAAGTGGCATATCAATTATCTAACAGGTTGTTTCAACTAACATGTTCGAGATCATAAACTAAGCATATATGTTGCGTAAACTGTAAACCTATAGGGCATGATAACATCCTAAGTACAAGTTCACATAAATTTCATTTCTAAAGATCATGGAATATGCACATTTAGAAGCAATATGTATCTAAGCATGACAGAATATAAGCTCGCATTGACATAAAATATGCATGATAGTTAAGAATATAAAGGCATGAAAGTAGAACTTATCTGTGCTTCATTGTGCCGGTTTGGATTGAGGTTCCGTTACTGAACCTGGAAGATGGAAGCTCTTCTCGGTGCAAACGTAGGGGAATTGAGCTACCCCCCGAGCCGTCATGATGCGTGAACCTCCTATAGCTTGTTGAAGCGGTTGACTGAAAGCTCTTTCAATCATATACAAGCTTTATAAGTGGGATAATTCATCTACGTATCGCTTCGATGAGGGCACAAAACGAATCCAATTGAGCTCTAGGTGAATCCTGGGAAGGGCACCTAGAGAATTCAATTGGGCGCTAAGTGAATCCTTAGTAGGGCATAAGACGAATCCAGTTGAGCTTTAAGTGAATCCTGAGAAGGGCACTTGAAGAATTCGACTGGGCATCAAATGAATCCTTTTGGCTTTAGGGAGCACGAAGTGAATCCATCCGGGCTCTAGGTGAATCATGGCAAGAGCACGAAGAGAATCCGGTTGGGCACTAAGTGAATTCCTTTGTGGCATCAAGTGAATCCTTATAGGCTCTAAGTGAATCCTGAAGAGGGCACAAAGAGAATCTATAGGGCACATGATGAATCATTTCAAATTCTAGGGGCACCAAGTAAGGGCACAAGGTGAATCCCTTCAAATGCTAGGGGCACCAAATGAATCCGTACGGGCACAAGGTGAATCCCTTTCAAGGCTTTTCAAGTACAATCAAACTCTAGGTTAGGTTACCATGCTTAGGTTCCCAAAACCTTTAATTAGGTGCCCACATGCTTATGGGAATTTTTAATGTGTGCCTACGATTCATAGGGCTTTTCGAGATGAATCTTTCATGCTTGCAAATCTTTTCTGGCTATCGAGTGCCTGTAGATGACAGGGCTTTCAAAGTGAATCTTTCTGGGCTCTATGCAAATCCTTATAAGGGCATAAGGTGAATCCAACTAGTTGTTTATTTGAACCTCTGCTTAGGACAAAAACCGTAACCAATTGGGCACCAAATGAATCCCTAAAATGGTATAAAGAGAATCCATTAAGATACCAAACAAATACGCGTGGATGCATGCAGCACCAAGTGAATCCTTTTGGGCTCTAAGTGAACCTATATGGGCACATAGAGAATCCATAAGGGCACTAGGTGAATACATGGATATGCTTAGGGAACCTGGTGAGTCCTTCTAGGCTCTAAGTGAATCCTTGGATGGGGCACAAAGAGAATCCAGAAGGGCACTAGATTAATCCTATACAGGCATGGAGCTCTTGCTGTAAGCACACTTTCTT
This sequence comes from Kitagawia praeruptora, assembly GCA_037693485.1. Lineage (NCBI taxonomy): Eukaryota > Viridiplantae > Streptophyta > Magnoliopsida > Apiales > Apiaceae > Kitagawia > Kitagawia praeruptora. The sequence goes on from CM075354.1 coordinate 75,557,586, forward strand.
CTATTCAGGTATCGGCTGGCTGGGAACTTCATGCAAGAAGCTGCTAATCAGAAACTAACAATTGGCTTCTAACAAATGTTAATGAACCTGGAAGCTGTTACATACAAGCTTCAGGTATATAATAATGAACCTGCAACTACAGGTAAATGCAACTAGACCTAGAAGCTGTTACCTATGAGCTTCAGGTGAGTAATACAAAACCTGTTAACTAAAGGTAAATACATGGAACCTGTAATATGTTAGGTACATGTGCATTCTAACATCTAGAAACATAATCAAGACATAATCATAACTTTATCGCATATACGACCACAATATCATAGATGTCTAAGCATGCTTTAGGTATAGTAAGAGTTTGTTGAGCGTACCTGGGAGGTTTTCTACGAATATGTAAGCATAAAAGGAGAGGTATCACCTGGATCTTTCTGTAGACTGATCAGATGTGAAGTGGAAACCTTCGCTAAGATTTGAAAACTCATTGACGTGTTCATGATGTAAGCGTGCTGTTCTTCAAGATGCTCAACTAAATCAATCCGTAAGGTTCTTGAACCAAATTGTGAGCTTCCTGGACCTGATCGTGAGGTTCCTAGACCAAATTGTGAGCTTCATGGAACTGATCGTGAGGTTCCTGGACCAAATCAGTTCCTGGACCTGAATTCTCAAAAGTTTGAAATCTTCAATTTACCATGTCCAATAGTAATTATACTACCCCCCAGTTCTTCAGGGAAGCTTGTCTTTGATGAAGAACTAACTCCGAGAAGCTTCACAATTCTTCGTTAATCTCTAACAAGTCATTGAATATTCATCCAGGAAGTTGAGTACTGTGTATTTTCTTCAAAATGCTCTATCAGATTCTTGTAGCTACTCTTCATCAAAATCTTCAACTATGTCGAATTTTTTTTAACGCTCGAATAAATACTATAACCTCTTCACATCATTCTTGCTTGTAGATTTAACATGTCTTCTCCTTTCTTCTTTATCTTCTTACGAAACATGCTGAGAATGAACCTCTATACAAATATCCCAATACAGTACCTCTAAGCTTACGCGAGCTAACTCATTGTAAGAAACAAGAGATACTTAAAGAGATTACTTGTGAGGTATTTCTCGCAGGTCACTGAATTGAATGAGGTATGTTCCTTGTTTTACAAGCTAAATATAAGCTCATGTATGACGTAATACAAGGAAAAGAACTACTCATAATTTCGTTGAAAACTACTCGAAAGAAATAGGTTTGCTTGCTGGGAAGGTATACATGCACTACCCCCCAGTTCTAAGAAGGAAATACATATATAAATAAAGGTCTCTCAACTATACTTTAAGGAAGCTCTCAAACTTTCAGCTACTGGTCCCCTCGAGCTATCCATTCCGCGAGCTTCCCGGCTTTAATCAATTCCTCAATTTGGTCTTTCAGTGCTCTACATTCAGAAGTATCATGGCAATTATCCTCATGGAAGTCACAATATTTCTTCAGATTTTTCCTTGCTCCTACAGGTAAAGGTGTAGGCTTCACAAATATTCCTTTTTTCCCATAAACCGTGAAGATGTGGTCTACTGGAGCGACCAAAGAGGTATAATTGTCGCACTTTGTCTTCAATTTTGCTTTACTTCTTTTGGAGGAAGCTCGATCTCCAATAACATATTCTTGCGGGCTTGGAGACCTCTCTCGCTTGCTTCCTTTATGACTAGCTTCATCTCCAAAATCTTCTGTTTCTCTCAACTTCAACAAGGATTCTTCTACACACTTATATAATTCAGCTTGTTTGTAGAAATCAGCCAGTGTACCAGGTTCACGTACTTGTAACTCCTTCCAGAAGTCTGAACCAGCTCTAACTCCAGCAATCAGGAAGCTCATAATGACCTCGTCAGGAGCTTTCTTAACTCTGGGAACCTCTGCATTAAAACGTTTGAGGTACTCTGTCAAGGTCTCACCTGCTCTCTGCTTGATGTTGGCCAAGGTATTGGTTGGGGGTGCAAAAGTCACGGAAGCTCTAAATTGAGTAACGAAGAGCTTCCCCATATTTTCCCAGGAATCTATAGAATCTGATGGTAACCTCTTGAACCACTGATGAGCTCCACCATGAAGGGTTGCAGCCAGTAATCTACACCTTGTTGGCTCGTTAACTTGATAAACTTCCATCTCGGTATTGAAACGACCAAGATACTCCACAGGATCCGTAGTGCCATCAAATTTAAACTCGTTTGACATATAATAGGATTTAGGTAACGGGGATTTTCTAACCTTCTTAGTGAATGGAGATGAGGTCATCGCACCTGTTATTGGCTGCTTTTCTTCCTTAAGTTTCACTAGAATCTTCTTGATGTCTTCAGCATTCAAATCACCAGCTCCACCGTCCTTTGCTTCCTTATCTTTATCATCGGCTTCCTGTGAATCTGCTATACACGAGTCGTTCGCGATCTCGTCTGAACTTGAATCATCTTTAATTATCTCGATGGAAGGTTCCTTAACAGGAGGTTGTTTATCCTTCAGTTCACCATCTTCTTCACCTTCAGTACCTTTCTTTGGGTCTTCGATCTCTTCCTCAGCCTTTTCTTCACGTTCTTCTATGCCAATGTCCAACTTCTTTGAAGAACTCTTAGCTTTCTTACCCTTCTTTCTTGATGCCAACTTCGACTTCCTCTTCTTCTTCGGTGTTATTTGTTCGAGGGTTGTAAGCCTTTCTTCAATCGACTTTAGATGCTCTAGGACGTCAGCAGGAGTAATCTTCTTCATTTTCGGGGTTTGATCTTTCTCTACAGATTGTGTTGCTTCGCTATTAGAACTGCCTGCCATCTTTCCACTCTTAAGATGATAACTCTCCCCTCCTTCTAGCGCCAATGTTGATGAGTGGATTTCGTAACAACTTTTGAGAGGTTTATGGTGAGTTGTAAAGACTAACGATCAACTAATCTATGGAGAATGGAGGTTTTTTTGTGGGGGTTGAACTGAGCTCGAGAGCGTTTACAAGAATCTCGCGAGTTCCCTTGAGGCTTGTGTCGTGTGTTCTCAAGAATCTCGTAGGTGTATTGCGAGGCTTGTAAAAACATCTTCTCAAGGTGCCTACGTACCCTTGTATATATAGGGATCAAATTCACGTAGTTCTTTTTAGACTAGAAGTCTGGTTAGGCGGCAATAAACTAGGTTCCTAATTCGTGGGGAACTCCTTTTCTCCAGATTTCAGCCACGAATAGGCGACCTAAGTCGAATAGAACTCGAGTTCTAGTCCGACTAGGAGTATTTTTACAAGTTCTCGTCCTATTAGATGTATTCAAGGATCATCTGTGCCCAAGGAATACATTCCAATAAGGAGTTGATGTTCATGACTTGCTCCTAAAGAATAGGAGGCTTTATCGTACTATAAATCTGCTGGAATAAATCTATTTTCGCACAGGAAGCTGTCTCTCAGGAACCTGTCTGCAGGAACCTGTTTCTCGGGAAGCTGTCTGCAGGAAGCTGTCTCTCGGGAACCTGAACCTGTCCAGATCCATTTCACATGCTATTTAGCCCCATTTAACTTAAGGGACCTCAATCATAACCCATATTACTCATACGGATTGGATCCTTAAGCCTAATGGGCCTAAATCTAGCCCATGGAGATTTTGGGCACAACAGGTTGGATTGAAGATTGGTGGTCAGAATGGGTAGACTCAGAAGACATCTGCAAAAAGACAGACGAAGAAGGGTCAGGTCTTTATGGAACCTAGGAGAAAGATTAGAGTTCTAAAGTGTTTAGACACGGTGCAGTTATTGACAGGGTATATTACAGAAAACCTTGAAGAAGGCATGTATCAACAAAATTAGAAACATATGAATAGACAGACAGCTAAAGATTATGATAAAATCATTACGACACAACCATGAATCGACGGTTAAAGTATTGATAAACCAGAGATTATGAACGTTCGTGTGTGTAAAATATGGAGTGTGAAGAACAGATATAGATGCGTACATACAAAGAAAACGACGGCATGCAAAGCCCAAGGAAACAGATGACTGAAAAACGAGACAAGGACATTAAAGAATAGAAAGAAATAAGTCAAAACCATACCTTGATTTGAGTTGAACGGCGACGGAGAAGATGAATTAAGCGGGCGACTGTCGAACTCCTCTTGTTCTCTCTCCAAGAGTTTTTGCAAGTGTTTGGTAAAGGTAAAAACGGACCTGAAGGGGGTGAGAGATAATTAAATAGTCGAGGTAAATGGGAAACAGCCCGTACACGTGGCAGCGCATTACTGGAGCGGTAAAGTGAAGAGGTACACGCGTGAGAAGCGTGTGAACCTTGGGAACTTACACATTAACTACAGCTTTGGTAAGTGATAAGTTTAATTCAAATTTTGAATTATCTTCTGCAATCAACCATTATCCCCTCTTAAATTATTAAATTTAAAGAGACGTGGAGTTGAGTGACAAGTTACATTCCCTGGGAAGTTGAATGCAAACATAGAGTAGATTTCGAGGGCTGCGATCTGAAGAAGAAAATAGCAAGATAACAGGTTCCTTGGTATGAAGGAAGCTTACTCAAGATTATATTAAGATGAAAATATTTTATGTCCTGTTTCCTACGCCGAGTTAGCTCATGTAGGCTTGGATATAAAATGTTGAAGCACGGTATTGTTACTAGAATGGTTTAGCATTGAACCTTTGATCGTAGAATTAGAATAGGTTCCTTTCACATTACATGATTTCAAGGAACCGGGGGGTAATTGTTGTGCCCAAAAATCTCCATGGGCTAGATTTAGGCCCATTAGGCCCTAGGGTCCGGTCCATACGAGCTAGAAGATTGATCCAGTACGAGTTATGAAGATCAAATAGAAGAAATGACTAAGGAAGTACGAGTATCAGGAGGTTCCCAATGGTCAGGAAGCTGAGCTGAACATTAGAAGACCAGGTTCCTCCCAGCAGAAGAGTTCGAGTTAGCATAGCACCAGCCATAGAGATGACGAGAGCATGTGAAGAGCTATCCAGTCTAACCAGTTTGTTATTTGTGCAGGTACTGATGCCTAAAGGGAGGTCCCTAAGTGATATGTCCCGAAATAAGGAGGTTCCTGAGAAACAGGCTCCTGAGATGTAGGTTCCTGAGCACCAGGTTCCTACGAGTTGCCAACAGAAGGTTCTAGAAGCCATCTAGAACAGATAAACGAATTGGTATCTGAGTATAATTCTAGGGCGCAGATGATCCTAGAATAACTCTGACCAATAAGAGAATCATAGTAGGGTACGAACTCGAGTTCTACTCTACTTAGCCAACTAGTTCGTGGAAGGCTCTAAAGGAACCTGAGTCCTACACGAACTAGGTGATCGAATATAGCTATTCCAGCAAGAGACAGAGTCCCATTAGAACTACGTGAGCTTGATCCCTATATATACAAGGGTACGTAGGCACCTCAAGGGTAAGACGCATTGAGTTCTCTGATTTTCTCTAAAGGCACTTGAGATTATTGGAGACACCCTCGAGCATAGCTCAACCCCCACAAACACAACCCAAACCTTTCACAGAACAGTTGATCGCTAGCCTATAGAACTACCCGTAGACCTCTCATAAGTTGTTACAAAATCCACTCATCAACGGTTACTAATTAGCTAATTTAAAGGCAAACAAAATTGGCAATTTAAAACACATTAAATCCACTAATTAAAGCACTATCAATCATCAAACAATCTATTATCTATTATATCTATTATATATTAATAATAGCCCAACATGAGGTAAATAATTGGCGACACATTTAAATGGAACATAAAATTGCTGACACATTTTATTCTCATTCAAAATGACATTTTTATCTATCACCTTCATATGTGTAGCGGTCCAATGTCCAAACACTCCATTCACAACCCGCCTATACCATCGTTACATTTTCTGGGTTTGAGAAGACAAAGTAGTGAATCAGTCGTGCGGGTATCCCAGGTAATTGATAAATTCTTTGATAAAAAAAGGAATCTACATGAATTTCTTAATTACTATATTTGCTTATATGAATTGCTCAATTTTGGATTTGTAGAGTGTGATTCCGTAATCTTTTGATTGAGTGCGATTCTTTTGGCATTTATATGGAGTTATATGGTGTAATATTTTACTTTCAAGCAGTCAATACAAACTATGGAATAAAAAATCATTAAAATCTCTTATGTAACCAGATAATTATCTTATTAGTTACCTTTTTTTCTTTTAATCTATTTTGTGTGTACCCTCTTATTACCTGCACTTTACTTTGACGATGTATTAACAATCGTTGGGATGTGATGGGATGGTTAGAATCGCTGGCATTTAGGCCTGATACCAATTTTTATGCGTCATGCAATAGGGATGTTGTTATAATTGAAATGAAGTGTGTAATATTCATACAAACTTCAACAATCCCAAGCCGACAAAAATTTCAGGCCAAACATCTACCCGGTCTATTAAGCGTCCATATAATAGCTTTAAATAGTTACAATCCTTTAGCAGAACTGCAAGTTACAATCAAATCTTAAATTAGTAGTTGTATGTTGTTTTCAATAAAATTAGGTAAATTTAGATAAAACTAATCTAAAAGCAATGATTAATGCGGTATCATTAACATGTTATGATTGCAGATTCAAGTATTCTCTGACAGTGTAGTTGAAAATTCTGAAGTGACATCTGGCAAAACAAGAATCGGGGACTATGAGCTTCATGATCTAGTGTTGTTGGAGTAAAATTTTGCATTCAAGAAATAAATACTTTCTTTATAGTCGTTCCATTGTGCCAATGTTGATTTAGTTTTCTGCAACAATAGGAGCTTTGGTGTGATCATACGTGTTGAGAACGAAGGTTTTCAGGTGAGTATTTTTTAATGTGAGGTATTGGAATCATGATGCATAGTATTTTTTTTTTATTATAATCAAATCTCAGGTTCTCAAGGGAGTGCATGAAAGACCTGAAATTGCAGTTGTTAGACTTAGAGAGATCATGTACAAGATTGAAAAAAAGAATTTGGCACATGATCGGTCACGGAACATAATAGCGGTGAAAGATGTTGTGAAAGTTCTCGATGGACCATCTAAAGTGAGATCATCAGTCCATTCTTGTGAACTTGCAATTAAGTTATGTTTATTCTCTATAGGTACTTATAAGTTTGCTTGTGTGCAGGGGAAGCAATATATCTTGACTTCTACAAAGGCAAGATATATTGTCTCTTATGGCTCGAATTCTGAAGCCTAGGAAGACTGAAATTACAAACAAAAATGGCAATAAATTAAAAAGGTACTTATAATGGAATATTTGGATACATGTTGACCAGCTTTGGTTGTTTTTTTAAGACTAAATGACAGTTTGTACCCCTTATGTATATGGGTTTTGTCAAATTTGTCCAGATTTACGTTTTTAGCACTTTGCAACCCCTATCTTCAAATTTCGCTTCGAATTACAACCCTTCACTAATATTCTAGACCAAAAAGGAAGGTTTTTATTGGTGAATGGGACAGATGCATAAAGGTTTAAGAGGTACTATGTTTGTCTTGAACCTTTAAAGGCCTACATCCATCAAGAAAGACTTCCTTGTGTCATTCATGTGATCTAGCTCAACTAGCCAAAGTTTTTCCGATGCAATAGGTGACGAGATATCAAGGAAATCAAATTAACTATTTTCGTAGCATGCAATTGCATCTACTACTAATGCGTAAGTGTTCTATACAGATATAAACATGTATCCTTTCCTTATACCATACTTATAGATTATATGGTGTTGCCTTGATATTAAAGAACAAACTCGGTCTATAAAGGAAACTTATTGTTCATTTGAACTAAAAGTAAAGGGGATTCAAGGACTGTATGCCCCCGGAAACTATGTCGTAAGTCACATCATCAAGTGCTGAAGACGCTTGCGAAAATGAAAATTGTGCAGAATTCCACACTCTAGCATGATATGACAAACTAAACAGTTTTTATTGACTTTAAAAAACTACTTACGCAACTTTACGCATCCACCATCGTACATTGGCAACATCATTGCATATGAAATTCAAGAATAAAATACTACAGGATATAGATTTTGATTTCACCCAAATTCCTTACAGCTAGCAAGGGGAAAATGTTGTCTACCCTAATAGTTTCCAATAAATATGTATAGCAGTTCTAAATTTGTCTTTAAAAATTGTTTATCTTAATAGTCGAGTCACTACATAAGGCTGACACGTGATAGAATTCAAGTTTAATTTATTCTCTCTTTTGCAACAGTCGTGGATATGCTGATGATTAGCGCTTAGTGCATAAACCATTTATAGTCATTAAATTATATATGCATTTATACAAACTTGAAAAAGTCGTTAATGACTGGATCTATGTTACTTAAAGTGCTAATAAAGATGTTTTGCAATCTTTAATTGCAAATTCATTTTTTAATAGTGTGTGACTACCTCTTTTTGTGTTCCAATAATACTGTACCTGTTTTAGATTAGACGTGTCTTCTTATAATTTTAATTTGGAGTTTATGATAATAAGTTATATGTGGTTTCATGCTGATGACTATTTAATCTACTTTGTAATGCAAGTAGATCGTAATCATGCCATGAATATGGTTTCATAGATGCTTCATTGTCAGAGCCAGATAAAGATGTTTATGTATAATATTCAGATAAACATGAAATCGCTAACAACAAGGGCCCAAGTGATGCTCTGGTAAATGTCTTGTTGTTAACAATGGAGAGTGTAGATGCTGATGACGTAAGGATTGATGTTGTTCAATTGGTAAGTCCTTTTACCTTTCTTAAGAATGTTCCTCTTTCCGTACTTTATACTACCATTGTTGTTTAAGTGAGCCACACTTGGAAAAACTTAAGAAGTCCCTTGTCAGTAGCATGATCTCTCCACTATTATATAGAACTGCACAATTGATGTGTATAAATCCTTACTTCAGTATTTTCGTACTTGTCATGACAGGTAGTTAAGGAATGTTCTCCATGAATGGTTCAAGTGATACGGCATATTATATGTGAGGTAACGTAAAAGGATTGATTATTAGTTCAAACACGTGCTTTTAAAGTCATTATGTAGTTCTTTTTGGTTTATGAGAATCATTGTTAATTTATCAATTAAAGTTTTAAAGTTCTTATGTATTCACTACTATCATGCCAATAGAACACTACTGATGAATTAGTTTACTGCTTCCATTTTACAATAATATTGCATTTATGAAATTTTTCTACTTAAACAGATTCCTTCGTCTTCTCAACCTAAATAAAAGTGCCTTCTTCTCTAAAAAAAATTGTTCCATTTCAGACATTCAAGCATCTAGAAAAAAGAAAATTGCTTAAAGATGTAACTGCAAAAAACGCACATTTTATAACAAAGTTACACCAATTTAGATTGGCATTCTCAGTAACTTAATTTATATTTTATTTATCAAAAAAAAAAATATTTTAGCTGCGAGATCTACATAATTAAGAGTTTTAGAAATACCAATCATACAAAACCGATAAATTTGCAGGAGGGAGACATGATTTATGATCCAAAGAAGGTATTGCATTTCATGTTGTAATGGATGAGTACATTTACCATTGTTATGCGAATGTGGTCATATTTTGTAAAACTCTAATTGGCCATGGGCAAGACTTCTGACAAACATTCTACTATCAACAACAATTTTGCATAAACTTCGTGAAACAGTACTATTAAACAGTTGCTGAGTTCATATTAATTTTTTTAGCTATTGAACTATTGTTCAGTCTATAGAAGTTTGTCATAAATTATGTTGTATTCGTTTAACAATCAGTATTTTGCATACATTTTTTCAGAAAAAACATTATTATTGAATTTTTAGAAGTGGTTCATATTATTAAATATTTTATTTGAATGATCAAACATGTGGTATTGTTAAATTTTTAATATATCAAAAGTTTTATATATCTAGCATGCAATCCCGTGCCTTGCACGGGTTATTATGCTAGTTATATATAACTGAATAACTAATCATCAATCAATTATAATAATTGCAAATTAATACCTCAATTAAATCAATTAAAGACCGATATTCAAAAATTGTAACTGGAAAAGATGAATGAAAACAATTAAATTAAAACAGGAAACCCCAAAACCGACAACTATTCCGGCCAATAGCACTAAATCCGACCAACTACACCAATAACCGAATGAAAAACTAAGACACTCCGGCAACCAACAACAAAATTCGGACACAATCGATCATATCAGAATCGATCATAACAAGGGTATATGTCAAAATCGATCATATAAAGATACTTTAATGAAGTAAGTAACTTCAAAATTTGAAAATGTGTAAAAAATTATCAAAGAATCTAATTAGCAAAGAAAGTTAACGGTGAATCTAACTTAAAAGAGAGAATGGTATAAGATGAAATCACTTTTGTCATAATTCGATAATTCTAATTTACTAAAGAAGTAGGAGAAGGAGAAGGAGAAGAGAAGAAGAATGAGCAGAAGAGACAAAGGTAGTTTAGGTCAAAACTAAATAACTAGTGTAAGATGCCTCCACCATCACAAGATGTTAAAGTACCAAATTCAAGAGTCCTCTCAATTTAAGGTGCCTCCACCATCATAAGACGTTGAAATCCTAATTCAAGAGACCTCTCACACTTCCAACAAGCAAATAGTCCCTTTATGATGTTATTCTTATTGATTCAAAGAAATGAGCTCAAGAGTGCACTCAATATAAGCTAAGATCAAAATGGAAGGATTGAAGAATGACATTTGTTTCATAAAATTCAAATTCAAGGATAAATACTTATCTCTCGAATATGAATATAAGAATGGAAGAATAAAAGGGATATTTTTTGCAAGGTTGATGTAAGACTACAAAAATACTACAAAATATCGGGGAAGGTATACACGGTTATCCAAAGAGATAAAGTATTTAATAGAAAAGTGGCTTAACACATAGGTCCTATTTGGAAGTTAGAGTGTTAAGTTACCAGTTCTCCTAAAATCTTAAGGTGTTAAAGGAATGCCCAACCCGATCTTTATATTATATTCTAATACTCCCCCTCACTTGCAAGCCCATTTTAGGGTTGACAGTGGATCACAGGCACCAATCTCTGGAGCATTAATTTGCCTTTCATGTCCATAATAATTATGGGAATATTGGGGATCGTAGAGAGTCGAACCTGAGAACTCAGCGTGCTTGAGCTCTGATACCATGTTAAGTTACCAGTTCTCCTAAAATCTTAAGGTGTCAGAGAAAGGCCCAACCAGATGTTTATATTATATTCTAACATAGAGGTTTTATGTAAAATTAGAGATTTGAGCGACATTAGAAGTTTGATCGAATGAAACCTCTAATATGGGTGTTTGATAGTTAGCGGATTGAAATAACAGTTTGGGATACGATAAGCTAATTTTCAAAAAGTTACTTGGAGGAGTTTTTTTAATAAGAGGATTGTCAATTTGTCTTGTTAAAATATAAAAAACTAATTAAACCAGCTAATTATCAAACATTTTCATGAAAAATAGCTAATTCAATCCGTTAGTCAAAATAGGTAACTTAAAATCGCTAATCGCAAAATAGCTAATTCAATCCGCTCCTGCTAATAGCTAACCACTAATTGTCAAACACGACCGTTATTGATAGGATATCAAATATGAGAGAACTTACTCGAACAGCTCAAACAAGGCCCATAGGAATCTGTAATCCGGAAAGAAATAAAGTGTTACTAAGCATATTTGTATGATGTTTTACAAAGATGAATTTGATTGTGTATATTTATGCCTTCACCTTCCGCTTTAATTGATGAATGTTGGAGTTAATAAATGGCTTGTGAAGTCACCAAAAATGGAGGTAAGAGTTGGTTGAATTGGACAAGCTCCAAAGCCATCCATAAAATATGCAAAGATTTAACTGAGTCGGGAGTTGAGTCCAGAGCCATCCCTTTTTATGCGACCGGCTAAAGATGGTGATATTCCTGTTAAGGTTAAAAATTCATATAAACCCCATTCTTTGAGCACTCTCATTACTCGTTCAAGAGACAAGAGCAAGGTATGCATCAAGATATAGCTATCTCTGTAAATAGTAATGACGAATTTGACATTTTCATTCTAAAATTCTTGTTCCTCCCTCATTCATATCCAGGCAGTACTAATTAGCATTGTTTTGAAACAAAACGTGACAATTTTCGATATTGTTAGCACTCGTATGCTTGGTCAGTTCGGGTTCCTTACCAAGGTATGAAATGAAATTAGTTTGTGGCTTTTGGTCATGTTCATTTGTTTTCTGATCAAAATTATGTTTAACTAGGCATAGTAATCTAAAATCAAAACTACCATGTTATAGATGTTTTGCACAATTATTTCTGCTTCTTGAAGAGAGAGTAATGACTGTGCCATGGTCTCACGGTGCCATAATTTAATTCTTACTTAGTAGCTAGTCCAATTTTCACCTATCGTTTACATAACTAAAGTTCACATCACATGTCAAATTAAGAACTCTTCTATCTCTATCTTTATGAAGATTAGTGCATACATTAAAATTCAATTGAGGCACTTTTGCCTCTCCTATTTTCATTTACTACATTGATGAATGTTTATGAGTATCGTGATAATAGTAAATTCTTGGTAACAATAAACTTAAATGTTAACTCGTGAAGTATTTAATAACGTGCTTTGCCTAGCTACCAACTTCATATGCTTATACAAGTCTCTATGGTTCCAAGATATGGTAGCATTGCCTTATGGTAATGCTATAGTAGAATTTAAAGACGGTCTTTGTCATTTTCAATCAGGTGTTCTCAATCTTCGAAGATATGGGCATATCTATGGATGTTGTAGCTACTAGTGAAGTGAGCATCTCGTTGTTAGATTCATATAAGCTTTGGAACAGGGAACTTATACAGTAGGCATGCGAAGAGTATCTTGCTTCATGTTGTTGTCAATTATAATATAATTTACAGCCTATATCATAAGCTAACAATATTCTAAACTTTTTTGTTTCATGTTTTTATAATTTTATCTTTTCCACAATTAGTTGGTTAGATTACATTTGCCAAAATGTAGCTCTAATATTGTTATGCACTTCTTTGGACAAGCTCGATCATATCGTTCAAGAACTTAAAAAAATTGTAGTGGTGAATCTCCTTCAAAAAAGATCAATTATCTCTCTCATTGGGAATGTTCAAAGATCCTAGATCGTTGATATTAGAGAAGGTAATTAAAACATTAACTTAGCAAGCAATTTTATAGATATGACTTGTGAGAAATTTTCAGCATGGATCTAGATTCTGGACTTGTCTTTCTGTTCAAGAGCAATCCAACCCCCCTCCCCCCTCAAAGTCGCAATTTTTAAACCCCAAAGCCTTAGCTTGTCTAAGTTGTTTGTTAATCAATGTTATTTATTTCAGTACTATAAAATTGTTAACCATTAACATTGATGTAAATTGTTGCATCAAATGTGGTTTTCTGTCTGTGGACTAGAAGCACAAAAGGATTTTGAAAAGGATGCTATTTTAGATTTAGTGTAATGTATCCAATGCATTCTACTGTTAGTCTTTGAATAATAATCCTAGTGTACTAATTCCCATGCCCCCTCCTCTAGCTATTCGTAATTCTAGTACTGATTTGTGGTTTCTAGTTGTCATTTATTTGATGATAGACATTTCATGTCCTACACACTAATGGTGAAAACGTCCAAGTGATATCGCAAGGTGCATCCAAGGTATGAACATGTATTAATTGTTTCTCTGTTTGACATATGTCATAGTCGTACATGTGACTACACTATGCACACTAACTAGTACACATATGGCTTTGATCACTGTGTATCAATTGTAATACATGCTGACATAATCATTTTGTATCCTTTGGTGAATATCTCTTTGATCGTAAATGGTATTGAATCAGAAAAATGTGTGCTCTTCATTTCACCTTTTACGAAAGCGATATGCCAGAATTAGTCGAAAGATCTTAAAAAACCTTAAAGAATGTACGCACCAAGTTGTTCACGATCATGGCATTGAAGTTGTGACTTTTATAGTGCTACGTAAAATCATGGCTTTATTTATAGTTAGTAGTGAAGAAACTAAGTGAATAACTGAATCAAGGGTATAGGTGAGAGGTTATAGATAATTGTTGGTACTTTGGCCGTGTAGATAGCAATATTTTGTTATTGTAATGTACTTTTTTTTTTTGATAATCTGGCTAAGTTTGTATACGGTTTATTCGTCATTCTGATTATTTCTAAAACCTTAAATGGAAATGTTGAAACCCAAAAGTTAATTGTTGAACCCCTAAGATTAATTAAAATTGTATTTTTAATTTAAAATATACAATTTTAATTGACCATTTGATTATAAGTTTATTACTATTATTTGCAAATTCATATTTAATATAAGAAGAAAAAAAGAAACACCTAAACGCCACATGAAGTGGCATTCTTAACCCCCCTCCCACCCAAACGCCATTTCATGTTGGCATTGCCCACAACGCCAATTAAAGTAGCGTTCTACCTCCCTCCCAAAGCGTTTTTAAAAAAAATCAAAATGCTAGGCAATAATGTGTTTTAGAGTGATATTTGGGACCAATGTTTTGAGTTGTGATATTTTGGACCAATTGCTCTAGAATTGTGATATTGGGGGCATTATTTTAAAAATTTACGATTCCATTAAATTTCTAAAAAATATTTGTTAAAATATGGTTTGTAACTCAATGTAATCTTTAAGCTACATTCCTATTTTTACAAAAAAATAATTTAAATAAAAGGATATTTATAAAAGATATCCTAAAAAATATAGAAGAATAATTAATAAAATTAAGTATTATTCTCATTGTGTTAAAATAATAGCCACTTTGAACTTTTTTTTAAATAATTAGATTATATTTCTTACAAATGAGTATCCATTCTAAAAAGTTGATCGAAAATCGAATCCATGGTCCTGGAACGATAAAAGATGAACTCTTTTCATTTGAACTAATTCATCGCGCTAACCTTTTGTACTATTTCAATGTTATAATAAAAGTAAATTTTTTAAATTATTTCCAAATTTTTATTTGAAATATAATATAGTCTATTTTTTTTCTTAAAAGGTATTTAAAAGCAAGGACGTACAAAAAGTTCTTTGGGTCGTGTTTTATTCGGACGTTAAAAAATTTGGGTTTTCTGAGAGTTAGATCCGGTTGGACTTTTTTAAAAATCAGGTGGGGACCGGACTTTCTCTAGAATATGAGGATCGTTTTAGGCCTACGAATCAGATTAGGTCAGGTCAAACTAGACTTTTATCCAGGCTTTTTTAGTTCAAATATCAATTTTTTTGATATTATAAAAAATATTTTGAAATTTAAATTTAAATGTTAAATTTTAAATTTAAATGTTAAATTTTTTGAAATTATTAATAATATTATATATTTTTAGATTTTTTTTTATAATAATCAAGCTTTTATCTGGTTTTTTAAAAATGCCTTGACTTTTATTCGGGTCAAATCGGACTTTTATTCGGGTATTTAAAAATCCCAATGTTATCTAGGCTTTTCAGATTTCGAACTTTTAAACACGGACTTTTTGATCAAATATGATGAAAAATAGGCTTGATGGCCTTTTAGCCGTTAAAGTTTCATACGAAATACCTACCAGCCATTAATATTTCAAAACGTACCTTTTAGCCCCTGAAGTATCCGTAAAGGTCCTATTAGCCCTTATACCGTACAGAAAAAAATATATGTATAAATCGGAGGGGCAAAACAGACATTACACTTTATATTTCTCTCCAAAACAGAGGAAAAACTCCCGCCATACCTTGTAACCCCTGTAGTTCTATATACATATATGTGTGTGTGTGTACAGACTTACCAAACAAAACAAATTGGTAAGAAGATGGAACCTACTTGTTGGTGTGGAAGATCAGCTGTGTTAAGAACCTCATGGACCGATGCAAATCCGGGAAAAAGGTTTTGGGGATGCCTGCGTTTCATGGTCAAATCATGTTAAATCAAGTATTATTGTATAATTATTCTTGTTGCTTCTGAAACTTGTTTGTTTTGCAGGAAGATAGAGGAAATGCTTGTAACTTTCATTTATGGTTCGACCCCCCTATGTGCCCAAGGGCAAGAGTTATAATTCCAGGGATGTTGAGAAAAGTTGAGAAGCTAGAAGACGATTTGAAGAAGTTTGAGGCTGCTGATGAAATCAAAGGGAAGAAGAAAAGGCCTATTTTGTTGTTTATGATTGTCATATTCATCGTGTGGGGCTTTGTACTGATGAACAAAGAGGTGAAGACAATGATCAAGGAACAATATCAACTACCCTAATTATAGCTTTGTAGTATACAAAAGAATTATGATGTATGAAAATGTAATGCAATTTGGTATTTATAATGAAATGGTTTTTTAATCCAATATTATGATTTGAACACAATCAAAACAAACAGCCTGTTTATGAGATATTAGGAATGTAAATAGCATAATCAAAAGCCAAAATACTAAATAACATAGTCACATTTCATGGTTTTTGAATTGAACATAGTGCCAACATTACATGATCAAAAGCATAAGGTTCACATCCATAACTTAGTAAATAGGCAACATTACATGATCAAAAGCCAAAGGTCCACAGTCAAAATGAAACTACATGTGCACAAGTAAAATTTTAGGTCTTCAAGCCTGTTTCTGTTTTCCCTTTGAGTTGCTCTTCCCCTTTCTTGCAATCTCCAAGTTTTTTTTTTGGTCTCATGTATTGTTTTTGTCAATGCAGTCCTTGTGATCACATTTTTTCCATGAGATAAGAAAGGTGCAGATTTTACTTCTGTTTTCCCAACTATACTCTTGTATTATTTCACTGGTGGTGGCAGCTATTTGCCCAACTTCATGGGGCCTGTGTATGAGTTGAGATTGTCCTTCTGCTCAGTTGAATGCCCCTCCTCTGCTGCTATCATGGTGCCATCTTCCTCATCAATACAAATAGGAGTATCAACTGTGTTCTAGAATTTATATAACTGTGGAGTTTGATAAAGCCTCCCACTTCTTCTCAATGGTTAAAACTCACCACTAGGCCCCCCTTTCTTTTCTTGTTTTTCACAATTCTTTCATTCAATTCTTCTTTAATTGCTTTTCTCCTCTCATCCTCTTCTTGGTTGTCTGTCTTAGACTCCTCAATGATTGTCTTCCCTTTGTCTTTCTCTTGCTGCTTTGACTCCTTAAGTTTTTTAATCTTTCTTGCTGCAACCATGATAGGTGAGTCATTAGTAGTTGTCAAGGCCATTTTTGCTTTCCTCAATTGCCTTATCTTTCTTGCTGCAATTTCATTAGGAGTTTCCTCCTCACTCACTACACCATAGATTGGCTATTGCAACACCCACTGAAAAAATTGCTTTAAAAGCATTGCTATTTACTGATAAGTTTTAACAAATTTAGAAATACTGTAATGTTTTTTAAATTATTGCAATTGAACATATTTTTTACAAAATTCAAATTAAATTGCAACAAATATAGATAAACGTTGCAATTAACTTTAAAATTTTGGGGGAGCAAATTGGCGGGCTTGCCAAATTCTTTTGCCCGGCCTTTCTAAATAGGTTTGACTGAAAAAAACATTTGACTAAGATTAGACACAAACAGAACACAACACATACACAAACACAGATACAGATAGAGGAGAGAGACAAGGCGAGAGAGAGACAAGGTGTAAAGGCGAGAAAGAGAACTCAAAATCCAATCAAGCTCGAAGATTCAAGCTCGAAGAACACTCAATAGGTATATCTCTCTTTGTGTATCTAATACATGTGGCTCTTAATTAAATTGCATACATAATTATAGTTTAAGGGTTTGTTTAGGAAGATGGGGGAAGTGGTTGTGAGTGGTGAAAAAATGGAGATAGAGGGTTATAAAGGTTTTGTTGGTTGAATCTGATGATTCCACACACCAGATTATCACTGCTCTTCTTCGAAAATGTAATTACAAAGGTATAAAATTCTTCTCTTCATACATATTTCATGTTCCATAGATTCTTCTTTTATTTTTTTAAAGATTTGTGAGTTGGGGTAGATGGTTGAATTTAATGTCTTTGGGGGAACAAGCTATATGTATCAATGAGCTATGACTCGTATGCAATAATTTTTAGTTTGATATAATTGTGAATTGAAGTCTAATAAATTGTTTGTGGATCTTGTTTATTGTTTTCGATGCCAAATTCAGCTGAGGGTAGTAAAGCAATTGCTAAGATAGTGCTCCTATGTAGGGTCTATGTAATGTAATTATAGGAGTTGGGTTTGTTGTTTCAATTGTAATTATAGGGGTTGGGTTTGTTGTTTCAATTGCTTGAACTGTTTGAGTTTATTTTTTATTTTATTTTAATTTATTTTGTTTTGGTTATTGTGTAGATTATTTGCAAAGAGTGGATTTGATTCAGGACTTGTGGTTCGAGACTGCAACTACTCGAATTAAGGCAACGCTTGATGGAGAATTTATTATTGCATCAGGTGCTTACACACATTATTTTAGTTTTGTACCTTTTGTGTACTAGAGGGGTACAATTTACGGAATTTATACTTTGGAAGCTGGTTATATTTTGAATTTTTAGGTATTTATACTCCACTGGTGAAAGTTTACGAGTTAAGGGAACTTTCTTTGAAGTTTGAAAGGCATTTGGTGTTTGAGATTATTAACTTTGAGGTACCGTTTCCTTGTGTTGTTTGGAATTGCATATATTTGTTTGCTGGCTTTCCGTTTGTTTGTAGTTGTAATTGAATTCTTTGTTTGTCTATCTTTGATCTTTAAAATTGTCTTAATTGATAAGTTGTTTTTATATTCATTTTACCTAAAAGTGACCCTGGTGTTATTTTTAAGCTCCTTCTTTTAGTTTCAATCTCTTTGCATTTTTACTTTCACTCATAAACACACAAATGTGTGTGGCAGAATGTTATTCTCCCCCGGAAAATAAGATGGAGGCATGTAGGAGATAGATAGAGATAATGATGAAGTAATCATAGATGCATACACGAACACACCCCACATATTTATAATTTATATAAACTGATATAGCTAGATATAGAGAATTAAAGAGTGCACAAACCCCACAAAAAGTCAGCAGACTTATTTATGTAATTATGTGTAACGTTTGTCCTTTATATGTCCATCCATATGTAGCTCCAGAGAAACGACAAAGAGTCCCATCTGCTTACAACCGTTTCATCAAGTAAGCTAGTAATATCCCTTTTTTTGTTGAATTAAATTCAAGTAAGTGTAACATATTACAGATAAGACTTGAATCTCGCAAAATAGATAATTATCGTGGGTGCAATATAAGTATCTGTATGAACCTCACTGTGTGATATTTTAAAACACCTGAGCATAGAAGATCACATCTTTAAGCTAGTATTGAGATGCATAGAAGATTATGGACTCTGTAATGGACAGGATTGAGATGCATAAAAACATTTGTGAGCAGAGAAACAACTGGAGTAGCTTACTTCAAACATCCGTCAACACAATTACACTTGCAACCACAGCTGTGGTTGGCATAGCAGCTACAAGTTCAGCAGATGGAACAACTTTATTATCTTTGAAAATGTCATCAACTTTGTTATACTTTGTTTACTAGTAAAATCATTTTTGCACTCCTCCTGATCAGCTGGCTTTGGCATGGCTTCTTCATCAAAAAGATGGGGTTGTACCGATTCCTGGTATACAATTTATCTTAACTTTATTTTTAACACATTTGATGCTTATTTAGCATTTTAATTGCATCAGCCTTATAATTTATCATTCTGTATGTAGCAAAACCAACTTTTCAAGGTACGGGAGGAGAAATACCAGTCTAGAATGAGAGTTCTTGAAGCTCTTGCAGCTTGAACTGGTGAAGAGACACAGGTACTTTTTACTCATAGATGTAGATGTCAAACCCAAGTTTATATTGCAAGCTTCTTTCAATTTAGTTACTTTTAATTTCTTATAAGTATTCAGTTTAGTTATTTTGATAGACTCATAAGATTACAGAAGGAAGAAAGAAAGCTGAAGTGCAAGATGTATGAAGGCTGACAAACCAGAAGGATAACAAAGTTCCTTTGACGAGGTTGATGCAGCAGATGATGAGGGCGACGAAGGTGATGAGAATGAAGAAGAGGTGGATGCATCAGATCATGAGGAAGACGGAGAAGAAGCTACCACATGATAACCTTCTGTTTAAATTATGTGTTAATAGTTGGCTCGCTTTATCCTTTTTGTCTAATTAGTAGTGAAGCCAAGTGTATGCAACTTAGTCGGTTTGATAATTAAGTGTATGCGATCGACAAGACTTTGTCGTTTTATCTTGACTTATCAATATTTTGGATGGTAATTATGACGATGTCATAATTGTAATGATAACTGTTGGTGAATTGGTAATGATATTGAAGTTTGGGTTTGCTTGGATTTGTGGCTTTTAATGCCTGGCTAGTTGTATTTTCAAAGGGAACCATTCACTTTTTTTTAAAAAAAAAAAATTGTTGCAATTGGGTCCAAATGTGTTGCAAATAAACATTACAACAACTACAAAATTATTGCAATAAGGGTATAAAGTGTTGCAATTAGTCTAACAAATTCATTGCAATTGGACTAATATTTGTTGCCTTAAAGTGATTTGTTTGCCAACCATTTGCTACTGCAATGATTTTGAAACGTTGCTAAATACTATAAAATGTTGCTACAAGCCTTTTTTGCAATGATTTGTAATGTTGCTATATGGTACACAAATCGTTGCTAAATCGAGCTATTGCAACACGAGCGGATGCAACGCTGAAAATTTGTCAAATTCGTTGCAATAGAGTCTACTGCAATGAAAATTGGTCTTAAGGCAATGTATTTGTGGTGTTGCAATATGTGATCTATGGTGTAGTGACTCTCTGGCATAAAGACCTCTTGTTGCACAATTGGAATATCAATCTCTGGCCTTTGTTCAACAATCTCTACTTGGCTTGGTTGAGTCATGGGTGGTCCTTCTTCAGGATAATCCAGAATCATTTCGTTGTAATTATCTTGCATTTCTTCCTCATCAACTGTGGGTATATCATCACCTGCCATTTCATTAACACCTTCTGCAGGTGGAACCTCTGTGGAATTTCCATAATCACTTAATAAAGCATCTGCTGGAGGTGATCCATGATCACTTACATCCTCATTAGCATCTTCTGCAGGTAAAACTCTATTACATCCTTTTGAACACACCTACAACACTTGCACATTCAGATCTGGAGCTTTATTATGTATTCACAAAGTTTGTATTGAAGGTAGAATAAAAAGCACATATGTTATACCTGGTTCTATGTCAATCTCAACTATGAAGTTGGGATTTCGCCTCAATAGCTCTGTTTTATAATCCCATAGTTTCTCATATTGCTCTTCAAGAGTACCATTAATAATCTTCATGCACTTTCTTCTAGCTTTTATGAGTATGTGATGCTTGAAATCAATTTGCAAGTCCTTCAAGAAGTTTTGTGGAATGCAGAGATGGGCCAAGATGGGTTAATTCAAAATTCTGGAAGATATTTGTTAGCTAGGTATCTAGAATTTATAAGAGGTAACCCTTTTTGCTCTCTAACACAGTTGTGGTCTGCAAATCAATAAAGTAAAGAAATTAAATAAAATATCCAACCACACACACAGGTAATAAAAAGACAATAATGTTGAAGAAATGTACCTAGTCCCACTATCTTTATCTGCATGCTTTTGTTAAAATTTAAAGAAGCAAACACATGCCAGGGGCATGGGGATTTACACACAGCCTTCACCCTGGTTCTGTCACTTTTATAGAACTTCACCATTCTTCCTTCCAACACAGAATGCTTCATTACAGCCTCTCTGAATTGATGATGGTTTGAAAAAATCATCCCTATTCTCCATTGTGGAATATATGTGTCTTTGTACACTGGAAAAGCTTTGTTTTTCTTTTCAGCTTGGACATGATCTTCATCTTCATCTTCTGGCAAACTTTCTAGATCATCGCTATCATACTCACTATCACTTTCTTTTTCTATGATCTTTTCTGGACCAAGTCCAAGTTCATCTCTTAACCTACCCACCCAGTCAACTCCCTCATCATCAACATACCTAGAAAAAAGCATGTCATCATCCTCATCTGAGTAATCGGAATCAACAAAGTCATAGTCATCTAGTTCATCACTCAAGTCCCCTACATCATTGCTAGCATTTCCCTCATTACATTCTTCATTCATTTTTCTAAACACATTTACATCTTCGAATGATACCAACTCGTCCTCATTGGAATGTGACACATATACATCAATTCTATTTGAATTTTCCATTGCATACCTTATCATTTCCTCTACATCATACTCAGTCAACATTAACATCAAACCTTCATCTAGTCCTACATTAGGCTTCCTATAATACAGACAAGTCAGTCCCCCATAACCCAACGCTTTAGTCCATACTCTTAGACTGTCCATGTGTATTTCATCAAGGTCTCCAAAGTGATACAAATTCACTTTACCCCCAATATATTCAGCTCTTGGAATCAGAACTAACTTTCCACCGTGAAACAAATTAATACTAATCACATCTTCACCTTCTAGACACAAAACATGGCTAACTATAACATATTTATGGTTTATAAACATTTAAAAGCACAAACAGTCATTAGGGTTCATCACACCCACACAAAATATCAATAAAACATGGATTAACAAACATATAAGTACAGAACATTGAACAATACATACACATTCAGTAATACATGCATAAACAGAGCATACCCACTTAAAACTCAATCAAAACAAATTCATAATCAAAAATATGAGTGATAAGGCTTAATAAACATACCATCACCCCCATACTTTGATTGCCAATCGAACCTCTCAGATGCTTGTAATCGCCTCTTTAATTAACAATCGCCTCTTTAATCGAGTATTTTGGTGCTCTAGTTTACTTTGGGCATACTTTAGGGCTCAAAGCGTGTATAAAGGTTTAGGGGAAAGTGTAATGACTGTTTTGCCCCTCCGATTTATACCGGTTTTATATTATTATTTTTTTTGTACAGGTATAAGGGGTAATAGGACCTTTACGGATACTTCAAGGGCTAAAAGGTACGTTTTGAAACATTGATGGCTGATGGGTATTTCGTAGGAAACTTTAAGAACTAAAAGACCATTACACCTGAAAAATAAGAGATATTTATGAAGCTCACGGCCCACGGGCCCAATTGAATCAAACTTTGTTCAAATCGGATTTTTCAAATTTTTTTTGCCGATAAGAACATTTTTTCCCGATAAAATTGGACCCAATCTCGGATTTTGGGCGTTTTGAACTCTATATTTGCGAAGAGTCAAAACCAGCTTTTATTTTGGCACAGTGGGAGTACTTGCTAACAAGAGTACAGGAAAGAGAAAACGTTTGGCCAGGTCACCACACCAGGTGGTAAACGGAGAGCCGGTGTGTCACCTCACATCCTAAAACAACATTTTTCTGGATTGTCTTCTTCAGCTTCACACACACACATTCATCATACTTGTTTGTCTAGCTAGGTAAATTTTCTATAGTTACAAATGTAGCTAATCGAAATATGTTACATTTACATTTCCCTGGTTTAATCAACGATTGCATAGCATTTAGTATTTTGCATGTAGAATTGTGAATTGAATTCCTTTCATTCCTTATATTGTGTATATTGTTTTCATTTGATTGGAGAAATCGAATGAGGAAGCAATGAAAATTTGCTAACAGAATTAAAGGTGACAAATTGTTGAACCTGCATCCTCAAAAGCGGTGTGAAATATTTTTGACTGGAACGAGCATTAGTACTTGGTCGTGTTCCCACCAAATATAAATGAGCATTAGTACTTGGTTGTGTTCACTTGGGTGGAACGGAATGAAATGAAATTTATACTATTATTTGGGAAGATTAGGGAGAAATGAGCATTAATTCTAATTATCCATAGTAGAAATGGTGTAACAACTAACAATCATGACCTGTTCCCTTCAAAAATATTAAAAATTCCATTTGACATATTCTCTTCCAACCACATGATCTTAGTGACCAAGTGTACCTTTCTTCTCATATTTGGAGTTCTTCAACAGCCAAATCATTATTCAATCCTCTTTATGGATAGACTCTGTCTATTGAAATCAACACCCATAAAATGTCATTTTCATCCAGATATTAGTTCATCATGTATTATATTATCTATTTATCTGAGGTTATACTGTAACTGGAACATTCCACTCTTTAGAAAAGAATCAGTGATGCACGGTCACTTTTAATATAATTTCTAGCCATGTAGATTGTATAGTTGATAGAATCATATTACAAATAGGCGCTGCTAAATTCTTATAAATGTATCACATTTCATATGTATAGAGTATAAATAATATCTGTGAACAAAAAGCATCAGTTAAATACAAATAATATAATGCACGTATATTTAAATATATAAATAATTAAATATATGCCTACATGTAGCATAACAATACTGTTGATTTGAGTTTATCATTTTCTGACTTTGGCTAGGCTAGGTTTCGATTTTTTTGGAGACTCCTCCATTTAGTTTACATCTGCCTTGGTTGTTACATCCTAACATCCTAATATTTTGAGTATAGCATGTGTGAAATTTCAGATGTCCCATTATAATTTTTAGAGGCACTGTGCACTTTTTCTTAGAAGGTGTTCGATATAGTGATCAATTCACTTGATGGAATCTGCAGGTTCTCAAATTCACGATTGATTTCTATATCTCGATCTTGTCATCTGTATCTTCTACTTTCAGTTACTACCTCAAATAATTTGGAGCTCTTGCTTATCAGCAACAGAATATATTATACTTGTCTGACCCTGCTATGGCAACTGCAATGCATTTATGTGGAGTACAAACTCCGTTTCCTGATTTTTCAGCAGGACCTTTTAACTTGTGTCTTCTGCGACCAAAGAATGTCCTTCACTTGGAAAGGTCCGTGGCTTCTATTACTGGATCATCCAGGACGTACAATGACTCGTATCGAGTAAGAGTTGGGAAATCCAATTGTCTTAAAGACTTACTTGAACAGAGTGATACCAGAAATCAAGTTTCTAATGGTAAACTAACGTGCGTGATGAAGTTTGGTGGGTCATCAGTTGCGTGTGCTGAGAGGATGAAGGAAGTAGCTGATCTTATTCTTAGCTTCCCAGAAGAGAGGCCTGTGATCGTTCTCTCTGCCATGGGAAACACAACTGACATGCTTTTAATGGTATAGGTGATTTACTCATTGTAAATTATATTTTTTAGTTTTCAAATAGCTGTGATGGACTACTATGAATATATAATATTTCCCAAAGGCACATACATCCTTGTATTAGGTCTTTTTTTTTAAGTTGTTGACTCACCTTAAAGGCTGAGTCACCACTCAGCTTCAAAAATCTCACTGGTTATTATTTGCTTTTGTTAAATTTCTTCCAAGAAATATTAAAAACACTGTTCTTTTTTTTTTTTAGGCTGGAAAAAAGGCCATCAGTTGTGGTGTTTCTAAAGTCTTTGTTATTGATGAGCTGACCCTTGTGAAAAACTTGTATTTAAGGTCATAATATTTTCATGTTATATATATTTTTTAATTCACGTGTATTTTTACTTTAGATCAATTTTCATTAAGTGTGTATTTCTCAGGACTGTGGTTAAGCTTGGAATAAAAAGGTCCACCATCCTGCGTGAGTTTATTACAATAACGATTACTTATTGAATGTTCCATTTCGATTGTTATACGTATATTTTGACCGCCATGGTAAACATATCTTTCCTTCTGTTTTGCAGCACACTTAGAGGAATTGGAACAACTTCTGGAAGGCATTGCAATAATGAAAGAGTTGACTCCTCGAACAACTGATTATTTAGTATCGTTTGGGGAGTGCATGTCCACAAGAATATTTGCAGCATTCTTGAATAAAATAGGTGTAAAAGCTCGCCAAGTATGTTGCAATCATCATATTAACACTATCTAGTACAATAGTTATTCAAGGCATCCTGACCTGGAACAAGTTTTGGAGTAGTTGTTGTGTCGATATATTTATGATACAGAAGTTTTGATCTTGGACTCCCATCATTGCCTGCCTAGTTTTCGATGGATGATAATAGGCTCTCTAACAATAGCAAGATCCATGGGTCATTCCTGTCAAAAATAAAAAGGATCCCTGGATCATTTTATCCCTTTGTTATGGGATAATTTTTCGAATGTCTTTTTCCCTTTCAATGGGATAATTTTGGGACAATTTTTACTTTTCGTAGAACAGAAATTCTTACATTTCTAAAGATAGACATCCATTATAATGACCCTTTTATGTATTGCTGATTGGTATAGTGTACCTGATTCTTGCAGTACGATGCGTTCGATATAGGTTTCTTAACGACAGATGATTTTACTAATGCTGATATGTTGGAAGCAACTTATCCTGCTGTTGCAAAACGATTGAATGCTGACTGGATTGCTGACCCTGCAATTCCCATTGTCACTGGCTTCCTTGGGAAGGTCTTGTGCCATTGGTTCCCTCCTGTGCATGTTGATTTGAGGTTCTACATCACCACTAAATCTTTTAACATGTTTACTTCAGGGTCAGAAGTCAGGCGCAGTGACTACATTAGGTAGAGGTGGTAGTGGTTTGACAGCCACAGCCATTGGTAAAGCATTGGGGTTGCAAGAAATTCAGGTTAGCAGATCGTGTCAAGTAAATGATCACTGTGTCAATTGATTCCTGTCGCTACCGGTAGTGACGACTACCTTTTGGTATTGCCTGTTACTTCATGTTAGATTTATATCAAGATATTTTTGTGTTATAATGTAGCCAAACACCTAGTCCATCAACCTGTAGCTGCATATCAAGAATGCAGTATACCTTACGTGAAAACTCAGACATTGTTCTCTATTTTACTTATTCTTTCATTCTGTACTTACGCCACTGTTTTTTATTGTGTATATCCTGACAGGTCTGGAAAGATGCTGATGGTGTTTTGACTTGTGATCCTAATATCTATCAACATGCAGAACCAGTGCCACATCTGACTTTTGATGAGGCAGCTGAACTTGCATATTTTGGTGCTCAGGTATTTTACAAGTTCAGTCTTTGAACTTGGGTTGATAACTCTTTAATACATTCGTACTACATGGGAATCTAAACTAGTATGAGGCTGCTAAAACTTGAATAGTTTGGTGTTCAAGTATCAAAAATAGTTCATCCTATAAACTTGGATTACAACTTGTAATAAGGAACCTCTTCCAAATAAATAATTTCACTTTAAAATCTATTTAAGTTCGATTATTATATTTTTTAAACTTACTTCATAGTTTATGACATAATTTCGTAGAATTTTAACAGTATGTCTTAGCAAAATTCGATAATTTGTGATTGTAAGTTTAGTAGTTTAATTATGGCATTATGCTTTTGAAAATTCTCGTTCTTATATTTGATATATTTGAGAGCATTCCAAGTGCTGGATACTGTTGGTTTGAGACCTTCAAAGTGGAGAGAGAGGGATAGGAAGGATGCGAAGGAGAGGGAGGGAGAGAGATAGTTAAGGGGTTATGGTAATGATGCTAAAACAAGCTTGGCTTTCCCACTTGATCACAGCACTCCTTTGCCTAAAAGTGGACACATATTTTATAACCTAGTATCGTACCGTATATTGGCCTCTGGACGTAATCAGGTTGTTTTGGGTATGAGGTGTATGTATATGTATCAAATTTTTCTGACAAGTGTAAAGTGTAAACATGACTTAACCCACAAACCAAACATTGGAAGCCACAAAGTGCATAAACTGCCTAAATTAATGTCAACAACTTTCTACATCTTTATCTTGACCACATGTGCTTAATTCTATAGTGAATTCTCAATCATTCATCACCAGAGCAAGATACATAAGAAAGGAATGCATAACTCTGTGTATACCACTTTAGGGAGAGTTATGGTAAGGGTGATAATTGTTCAACTCTCAATATTACTCTTATCTCAAACCCTTGATGTTGCCACAGATCCTCCACCCCCAGTCTATGCGGCCTGCTAGAGATGGCGACATTCCTGTTAGGGTTAAGAATTCTCACAACCCCCATTCTCCAGGCACTCTCATTACTAGATCAAGAGACATGACCAAGGTATGCATTTAGATGAAGCTAAATATACAAGAATAATAGTGATAATAATGTTATAGCTATTAATCTGAAATACTTGTTCCTCTCTCATTTATATCCAGGCAATACTAACTAGTATTGTTTTGAAACAAAACGTGACTGTGTTGGATATTGCTAGCACTCGTATGCTTGGTCCGTTCGAATTCCTTGCTAAGGTACTTAATAGAAATTATTTTACAGGGCTTATGTTAATCTTTCTTTTGGATGTTGATCAGGATTTATCTTTAACTTAACGTGGTAATATAGAATTGAAGTGACCATGTTATACATGTTGTGCATAATTAATTCTGCCCTCTTGACAAGGTTAGAATAAAGGTTGAGGAGCTGTTGTTTTTTAAGTTGCTGGTCTGATTATTATCTCTAGTATACATAGTTATCACTGGTAGTACACATCACATGTCAAATTAACCACTATTCTCTCTTTATGTTGATAAGATCAGTGCTATGTAACTATGGTTCAGAGCCAATATTGTAATCTATCCTAGGCACTCTTTTGCCTCTTCTATCTTGATGCACAACATTTATGAACAGTTATAGCTATTTTAGCACTAGTGAGTTGATGTTAACTACAAACCCACTGTGAAATGGAGAATTTTTCACTAACATGTTTTGCCTCACTTCCGGCTTCATAGGGTTATACACTGACAAAAGTCACAGGATGTGCCTTAGTGGCGACATTGTAGTTGTATTTGAAAAGGTGTCTTCTTGATTTCGAAGCCTTAGTGGCAATATTGTGGCTGTACTTGAAATGGTGTCTTCTTGATTTCTAATCAGGTGTTCTCAGTCTTTGAAGATATGGGCATATCTGTGGATGCTGTAGCTACTAGCGAAGTAAATGTTTGGTTAACATTAGATCCATCGAATCTGTGGAACAGAAAACTAATTCAGCAGGCAAGTGTCTGATATCTTGCTTCATGTTCTCATTTCCGTAATAAATTGCAGCTTATGTCAATAAGCTATCTAAATTTAATAATAAAAAATAAAAAATTGTTTCATATGTACACTAAATCAATTGTTTAGATTGCTGGTTTCAGAAAAAGTAAAAAAAAAATAAAAATTTGTTTAAATTGCATTTGCCAACCTGTAAGCTCTTATAATGTTGGTCACTTCTTTGAGCAGGAACTTGATAATGTTATTCAAGAACTTGAAAGAATTGCAGCGGTTAATCTCCTTCAGCACAGATCAATCATCTCTCTTATTGGGAATGCTCAGAGATCATCACTGATATTAGGGAAGGTATAACATTGATTCAAAAAGCAGAAATGTATTTGACTTGAAAGATTTATCAGCATCGACACGGATTATGGCCTTCCCATGCTGAGCCATAGGCAAGCACGGACGAGCCACATACCGGGAAACTTGCAGTTGTGGTTCTGGCCGGGGGCTTGTTTCTTCTTCTAGAGAAATCTCCCCCCTCCCCTCCCCTCCCCGCCTCAGGAGGTTTTAGTTTATAACCCCAATGATTACTGGTGTTTGTTAGTGGAAGTTATTTGTGTACTATCTATGCTTGTCAAATGTGGTCTTTGCTGTGTTACTCGTACCCGGCGTACAGATTGTTAGACTCAAAATTTCTGAAATATGAAGTAGGGTCCCGTTTTCTACACTAGTAGGGGAACATGTCATGAATTTTTGCAAACTAGATAGGAAATTTAACACAAACACAAATTAAATGCGGAACTTTAAAGGACTTTGCAAAATTAGGCGTCTTCTTCCCTCTGTTTCTATATCACTCTCGTTTTCTCATCTTATTCTTTTCTCTTCACGTCCAAACTTCATATGGTATAAGGTCTTTCAGTACGTCGAAGTGTTCACATTTCAGTGAAAGTCCAACACAGATTGGAGTGTTTACGGAAGCCGGAACCGAAGAGTCGGCGTAACATAGTGTCTGCGGCCAACAAACATAAAAGCAATTTGCGAAATGATGCTCTAGCCGCTTTGTCGTATCATGTCCAAATAGTTGTTGGTTTGTCAATATTGTGATAGTGATCCTGGTGCGGGTAGTTCGTAAAGTTGATAAGTACTAAATATGATGGTCTTGTTTTCCCCTTTTAGTTGATGCTTCTAATTTAAATTCTCAGTTTCTCCTTGTTATTTATTTTATAATAGGCATTTCATGTCCTGCACGCCAATGGAGTCAACGTCCAAATGATGTCCCAAGGTGCATCTAAGGTATGAACGAGCGTCAATTGTTTTGTTTACTGTACATGTGTCATAATATCATAATATTACTTGCGACCCACACTATGAGCAATAATATACCTGTAGCTTCAATCAGTGTGTATCAACTGTTCATGCTGACAGTGTTAGTCATTGTGTATCTCTAGGTGAATATCTCTTTGATTGTAAATGATAGTGAATCAGAAAGATGCGTGCGGGCTCTCCACTCTGCATTCTTTGAAAGTGATATGTCAGAATTATAAGACAGATCTTAAAGAAATAAGCAGAGGATGTCTGCTTTCTGTTTTTGTTTCTTGGAAGAAAAGAATTCGCCAAGACGTTTGATGACAAGAGGACTTGCAGAAGGACTTGCATTTCTCAATTCTCTAACGTTGATTCGGCTGCGTTCAGAATTGTGTGATAGGATCCGCACGAGAGACTGGTGAACAAGGACGCAACTTTTACAAAGTTGCTCCCTGATCTCATCATACAAGAAATTTTGAGTCCCTGATCTCATCATAGAAGAACTTTTAATCAATCATTAAACGTTATCGTTTGCCTTTTGTTATATTACAAGAAATTTTAAGTCCTTGATCTCATCATAGAAGAAACTTCAAGCAATTGTTAAATTTTGTCGTTGGCCTTATGTTTATATTATATACTGTACTAATTTACATCCACAGACCGAGTATATCCCATTAACGGATTACTTTTGAATTGTAGCAAACCGTACTCATTTGAAAATCTAATTTAGTAAGCAGGTGTCGGATGAACATTTAGCAGTAGTTATTAAATATCAAAATATTGAATATTTTAACTTTAAAATATTACATCCAACGGTTCTGTTTCTCATTTATTTACTTTAAAATCTAACGATTTTCATTTTTTTTGTTAACCTTCCATACCATATATTTGTGAACCAAATATACCTATGTTCGCATAGAAAAGAAAGGGCAATTTCTAATGCCCTTTGAGAATTAGAGCCGAAATACATGACCACAAATTTCTGTGACAGGCATCCAGTGTAAAATGGTGAACAAGGAGACAATTTTTACGAGTTACCCACATTTCTTCATTCACCTTTGAGGAGGCTGATTTACACCTTTCGTTTAGTTTCATTAGTGCTTTTTGCTACAACTGATAACACTGTAGTTTTTGGTGTACCATCATCAGGAAACCATAAAAGTATCATGGCCTTTTCGTAACACTTATCACCCAATTATTCAAAATTAAGTAGTCCAAAATTTGCAAACCCAAAAATAACAAAAGGATTCTTAAATGGTTACAACTTATAAAGTAGTCAGATTCCTGAGAAGAGAAACAAACGAATGTTAAAGTGTACATGTCCGAATATCAAGTGTTCGACGGGAGTGCTCGAAACAAAATGACGAGTCCGAGTAACATAGGAGTATCATAAACTTATTACTTAACGTATGTTGTTATTAGCAGCGGTGGCTTGCTAATTTATCGATGTGTCATACACTTGTTTGATAGATTAATTGCTTGGAGGTGTTTGACAATGTATTTTATACTCATTTAAAGAAAAGGACCATCTGTAATTTTCTTAAGAGCAGTCGTCTAAGATTCCGCTTGAGTGTAACCTTTCAGATCTCAAAGACACCATCTTATTTATGAGCAAAAACGCCCAATTCGTCCCTTAAACTGAGAATACAACATGAACAATAAATTAATAATACATATAAATTTACATATATGCTTTTCTAAAAAGCTTTTACCATCCATAATCCCGCACAAAATCCTACGAGTGGGATGCTGACAATTTAAAATTAATGTACACATATTTTTACCCTCTTCGCCTATGTAGATTGGAAATAAAGCACCACTCTGTGTTTGCAAAAATAGAATGCTAAATTAACATATTGCTTATTGTGCCTCAGAAATGAGAGAATGTTTTACGCAAACCAAATCATCCAATTTGTTGCCATCCATTTTGTAAAGAGACACACCTTCCATCTGAACATAGTGATCTTGTGCCTCCCTTCTCAAACTGTTAAATGGCATGACTTCCCATTTACTATAATTTGAATTCTTCCTGAGAGCGCTCATGTCTGAGGATCCAGATATGTGCCCGTTGGCATTGGAATCAGCATTACCCCACACCTTACAGCTACCAAATTGCCCCAATCCATCAACTTGACCATCTTGAATCCTTTTTAGGTACAAGGCAGCCGCATGAGCTCGGCCGATCATTTCTCGACTTGGCACATCTGACCAGTCCTGCATCCTTTCTGCTCTCATGGGAGAATGTATCCTAATAACCTGGAAGACAAAACCCAAAGCTATTAAGGTATTGACGGGAGTTTATACATAGACTGTGAACATATCCGATTTCTTTCACGTCAAAGTAACTTACACCAAGACATTCTAGAAGTTGGTAATAGGCCCTTCCTTGAAGTGGATTGTGCCCTTTCCTTGGGGTGGAGAAGTACCGGGTCCTGAGATAACATCTTCATTTATACCCAAGGAGCAAAATAAACAAGTGATTGGCTGAACGTTTTATTTTTTTCAAAATATGAACTTACCACTCGGTATAGCCAGGATCAACAGTAAATCCATATATATCAACAATTTCGCACATAGAAAGAGCTAGTTCAATGGACTTCATTCCAGTTCCTTTCGCACCTCTGCGCAACACGATTCCTTGGAAGAGATAAACGGGATTTGGAATACTCTGCGAGATTAATACCAGAAACTGTTAGATATGAATAGGATTAATTTTCCCCCCATACTAAGAGTTCGACATAAAACTACAATGCTGTGAGCCTGTGACATAGCTAGACGCAATCTGGAAGAACCTCCAGCCAATGTTAAAGTGAACTCGACATATTTTCTTTTGTTTCTTTATGGAAAAGAGTAAGGAAAAATATGAGCCGAAAGAGGTGGGCACTGTGGCTTTAAAATGCACTTGCAAAAGAAGGTTCACACGTTTCAGAATATTCCAAAAACAGAAAAAGACTCAGTAAATAGTGGTCCAGTTCATCTAAACCTTCATTCTTCCGGTGTAACACAATTATTGTAATGAAGACTGAAATCCAAGTTAACCGACAGATGAAAAAAAATTGCGTGATTTAAAATACAATGCGTTCCTTTCCTATACGTCATGAAGTGTCTACCTTTATCATTGCATTAAAGTCCCTGTGGGTGACACTTTTAATAATAAGTACTTCATCGGCTGCAAGAGACAATAAACTATTTAAGTAACCATCTTGGCGGAACTGTTTAAAATCAGTACATTTAAAGGTTTGCAAATAACATGCATCTGACAAGATAATCAGTACTTGATTACAGTTAGCATAACATGTATTCAGAAATATCTACAAGAGTATCTACCACTTCTTTTCTTGATTACTTATCATTGTCTAGGATTGGGAAACATACAACCGACCAAAATAAATTAAAATTTATTTTAATTTAAATCAACATACAAAAGTACATAACAAAAGATGAAATGACTCAGACTCAACATGTAAATGTTTTTCAGAGAACCAAACATGCTGAAATATTTAACCAACTAGCCACTTGCTAAGTTATTAACCCAATTGGCCAACTTGCTTGGTTCCCACCAACTTCTAAATAATTCTATAGTGCGAAAACCCCTTTTCACTTGCCAGTTGCCACATAAAGATACTACTTTAAAAAGAAGTTTATCCCAATATCCAAAATCAGATACAAAACATTTTAGGAAAAATTTGTTAGCTATATTATGAAATGGGAGACAGAAAGAAGCATTGCAAAACTTAAATTTTATTAGTTTATTAAAGGAATGTAGTGAATTTACGTGACCCATCAAGAATCTTGACCATGTTGCGAGCAGCACCCCTTACTACAAGCCGGAAATCCCTCTTTAAACCAACATGCTTCCCATATTTCTGCAAATGTCACAATATGTCAGTTGTTCAAACAGAGTTAGATGATCAACAACAGCAGCAGCAGCAGCAGGTGAAAGGATGCAACTGCGATACTACACAGAATGCCAACACACCAATTTTAATATTCATAAAATGAAACACTAGCTCGATAAAACTATATACATCATTAACCGGGGCTTCATTGTCTCGTATAACAGCATCATGACTATCAATTTCTTTTCCGAACTCTGTCTTCAAGAGATCTCCTGAGTTTCCAACAACTGCACATGTTTTAAACTGGCGAGGGCGAAAAGGAGGCTTTCCTGGTAATATTAAGTTAAGATGCTCCTCACAAAGAGATCGATTATAGCATTTCTCTGCACCCCTACAAGCGTGAAATATTTATACAATATTATATGAATCATAAGAAATAGATTAATCGGTTATAGCAAGGTAACAACAGAAACAAAATCATACAGTTGTGCTATTCTCTTGGCAGCATAGTCCAACCACCCATCTGGCCGAGCATCTAGATACTCTCTTGTCAAAACTGTAGTCATGTTACGATACTGCATTTCAGACACCCTTAGTTTAATTCATGTACAACAATAAAATCTACCTTAATAGGCTTAGTATAAAGCTACCTGTTCCCACAACAGAATTGCCTCACAAACATCATAGCTGTACTCTAAAGGTTCAAAAACCTTAAATTGTGCATTGTACTGTGAATATAAGAACAAGCAATGAGTCAACTCAACATTTTAGGAAAAATAAAAGGAAAGAAGGGAGAACTTAAACAGGGAACAGACCCAGGTGCTGTTGGTGCCTTCGGGGAACTTGAGGACTAGTTTGCAGTGATCAATAATATGTGCGGTGAGCCCAAGTCCTCTGTTTGCCTACACTTAAATGAGGTTACCATTCAAACAAAGAAATTACAATGAAGAAATCCCTACAACAGGGAGGACAGGAAAGATGAATCGTAAATTGACAAAACTAAGTAGTCATTCAAACACTGAAAGACTTGTTAATTACATACGCAACAAGGCATTAACCTAATAACATATAATCTGTAGTGCATGACTAAAGTAAATCTGAAACAAGGTACTGTATGCTTAACGACTGGCCACAGATTGGATCATTTTAACAAAACCAACACAAATGTACCCAGTGAATCTGGGCGAGCAAGCTCGGGGGGACTATATTAACCTCAGGCACTAAAAATATAAATATAAACCTCGCATAACTAAGGCCCCCTTTGTAGCTTTTAAATTGGTTAAACCTACTTATAATCCGAAGCAACTCAATATGTCTGTTTCTCATATTAGAACATATGACACAAATAAAGTCATAGATTAAAGTTAAGAAGAAGTACAAATTTTTTAATTTCACTTGTTAT
The DNA here is from genome assembly GCA_037693485.1 of Kitagawia praeruptora. Lineage (NCBI taxonomy): Eukaryota > Viridiplantae > Streptophyta > Magnoliopsida > Apiales > Apiaceae > Kitagawia > Kitagawia praeruptora. The sequence continues at coordinate 75,593,051 of CM075354.1, forward strand.
AAGTTTTGATTTTGACTTGCATCTTACATGTTAAACAGCTTTTTCTCTAAACATGACTTGTCATTTCTTTAATTTTGATAATTTACAAGTTGTACATTATTTATTGAGCTAAATTGAACTATACAAGTAAAGAACGAAACTTCATAAATAACCTGGAGCAATAGCTCACATATTTTGAAGGAAAACAAGTGATTTTTGTTTAAAGAAAGTGAAACAAAGCTGAATGATCTCAGCTTAATACTACATAAGCCTAGTGCATTTGTAAACTGAATTTGAATTCTATAAATAGCAGACGAATTGAAGGCAACAATGTAGACGTAATCATGATAAGATGGTAAAAACGCAACGCAAACACACATATACAAAGACATAATGAATATAAAGGCACGAGTAGTAAGTATGTAGTTGGGAAAACATACAATGCATTGCTTAACGGTGGACTGGAAACCAGATAAGATTTGAACATGTTCCGATTCGATCTTACTTTTACCTGAAATATTAATGTCAGTATTAATTATTAATGAGAGGGGGAGAGAGAGGAGGGGGGAGAGAGAGAGAGAGAGAGAGAGAGAGAGAGGGAGGGAGGGGGAGAGAGAGGGGGAGAGAGAAAGAGAGAGAGAGAGAAAGGGAGAGAGAGAGAGAGAGAGAAAGGGAGAGAGAGAGAGAGAGAGAGAGAGAGAGAGAGAGAGAGAGAGAGAGAGAGAGAGGATGTACCGGCGAACAAAGTGAATTGAACTGCCAAAAGAAAGAGAGTGAAAATTGCAGCAGCAGAGATTAGATAGAGGATTGATTTTCTTCCGGTGGATGATGGTAACGTTTTGTGTAGAGGCCTCTTCATTGGATTTGATTCACTTAGACTTGCAGTTTTTGCATCGGAGATCTGGGACTGGGATTTATTCAAGTGTGGATTTACTAGATAGACTGGAGTGCGATTCTTGTGTTTCGTGTCAGAATCCCTGTATTTTCTTTTTTATTCCGAGTGTGAACGTCGGCTATGACAACATGATCAAGTTTTCTTTTTTATTTCCGGTGTGCTGTGTGTGTCCGATTATAGGATGAAGTCGGGAAATTACAACTTTTTAGACAATCCTGACGAAAATAACTTCGTATACATGGGCTTTGGTCATAAATACCCCAAAATGCACCCCACCGTTACAAAAATATCCCAAAATGATGATGGTGGCCATAAATACATCGCTATTACGTATTTGAAATAGGGGTAATAGGTTTTATACTAATTACGCATTTTAAAAAGGGGTAATAGGTGAAACAGTACTTCCCTATTACGTATTTTGAAAGTGGGTAAATGTTATTACGCATTTTAAAAAGAGGTAAATGGAGAAAATTTTCTATTAATTACCTACATCAGAAATGCGTAACATGATTTTTTTGTATTACCCTTTTGTGAAATGCGTAACTGCGGGGTATTTTTGATCACCAATTCCAAAAAATGTTATTTTCGTACAGATGGTTTGATTTTGGTGTATTATTGTCATTCTTTCACAGGTATGAGATATGCGACTATAATATAAACGCTCTTGTATTTTTAAGATGTTAATTATTAATATGTCTTTTCCTATTTAAAGTATTTACTCTTAAATGTCATTCGTTAATTCAATTCGCTAGTCAAAACAGCTAATTCAATCGGTTAACAGCTAATAGCTAATTGCCAAACAGACCTTATATTATTTTCATATGTATTTTGCTGTATTGCTATTTTACTATTGCTTTTTGTACACACATTTGCACATGTTATAAATTGTAAAGTTTTCATGGAAGCAATCGTTATTCCTCTATCTATCTACACTATTATATTAAAGCCGAAACATTAAAAGTTTTGAAAGTTTTGATTTTCGGTTTGGTTATCATAATTATTTGGTTTTTGGTTTGGTTATACTAATTACTAAAATAAATAATTAAATTATAAAAACAAATAGCTAATTAATAATGTTAACGTAATTATATTCCGATTAAAATTTCTTCATCCACATTGAGCTTCTACTTGCACTCTTTTTTATGCTCCAACAATTCAATTACCCATTTTTTCTAAAGATTTTACTTCTAATTAAAACACGTTACCATTTAATTTATACTATTATATTAAAGCCGAAACATTAAAAGTTTTGAAAGTTTTGGTTTTCAGTTTGGTTATCATAATTATTTGGTTTTTGGTTTGGTTATACTAATTATTAAAATAAATAATTAAATTATAAAAACAAATAGCAAATTACTAATGTTAACGTAATTATATTCCGATTAAAAAATTTTCATCCACATTGAGCTTCTACTTGCACTTTTTTTCTGCTCCAACAACTTAATTACCCATTTTTTCTAAAGATTTTACTTCTAATTAAAACACGTTACCATTTAATTTAAAACTAATATTACAATAATTATTATATTAAAGCCGAAACATTGAAAGTTTTGAAAGTTTTGGTTTTCGGTTTGGTTATCATAATTATTTGGTTTTTGGTTTGGTTATACTAATTATTAAAATAAATAATTAAATTATAAAAACAACTAGCTAATTACTAATGTTAACGTGGCCATTGTTCCATGGAGAACCATCTTACGTGGAGAATCGTGGAGAATCACTTAAAATGCATTAAAATTGCTTTATATATAAGGGCCCCGCAGGGGCATCTTCACAAAAAAGTCTTATAATTCTATCCTCTATCTATTTATAAAAAAATTACAAAAAAAAAAAAAAAATTCAAAAAATGATGACGTGGCAATATTTTTTTAAAATTTTTTTAAATATTTTTTTAAATTTTCTTTTTTTTGATGAATGGATAGAGGGTAGAATTATAAGACTTTTATGTGAAGGGGCCCCGCTAGGGGCCTTATATAAAGGGCAATTTTAATATATTTTAAGTGATTCTCCACGATTCTCTACGTAAGATGGTTCTTCATAGAGTGGGACTCATGTTAACGTAATTATATTCTGATTAAAATTTCTTCATCCACATTGAGCTTCTACTTGCACTCTTTTTTCTGCTCCAACAACTCAAATACCCATTTTTTCTAAAGATTTTACTTCTAATTAAAACACGTTACCATTTAATTTAAAACTAATATTACAATAATTAATATATATCCAAAATATCACACCATGTCTTTCCGTAATTATTTTTAGTAGTAATTTTTGTAATTAAAACGCGTTATTTTTTAATTTAAAATTAATCTTACGATCACTAATATACACCCAAAAATATCTCACCATATATTCAAATCACTATTTTTAGTAATAAATTAGAATCGTTAGATCTAATAATCAGATATATTATATGATTAAATTAATTTAATAAAAATTCAAAGTTCGAACCCGTCAACGATATTTTTAATTTAGAATTTTACAAAATACATTTTAAACCATGCATATCATTATATAAATTTATATTAAATTAAAATTAAAAAAAATTATTAAAAATAAGGATTATATAAAAACATAATTATAATGTTAAATAAATTTTATAACCTATCAAAAGAAACCTGTGCTTAGCACGAGTTGAAAGTTTTGAAAGTTTTCGGTTTGGTTATCCTAATTATTAAAATAAATAATTAAATTACAAAAACAACTCAAAAAGATAATTACTACTGTTAACATAATTATATTCCGATTAAAATTCCATCATCCACATTGAGCTTCTACTTGGACTTTTTTTCTGCTCCAACAACTCAATTACCCATTTTTTCTAAAGATTTTACTTATAATTAAAACACTTTACCATTTAATTTAAAACTAATATTACAATAAATAATATACTATATATCCAAAATATCATACCATATCTTTCCGTAATTATTTTTAGAAGTAATTTTTGTAATTAAAACACGTTACTTTTTAATTTAAAATTAATCTTGCGATCACTAATATACACCCAAAAATATCTCACCATATATTCAAAGCATTATTTTTAGTAATAAATAAAAATCGTTAGATTTAATAATAAGATATATTATATGATTAAATTAATTTACTAAAAATTCAAAGTTCGAACCCGTCAACGACATTTTTGATTTAGAATTTTACAAAATAAATTTTAAACCATGCATATCATTATATAAATTTATATTAAATTAAAATTAAAAAATTATTAAAAATAAGGATTATATAAAAACATAATATTATAATGTTAAATAAATTTTATAACCTATCAAAAGAAACCGTGTTTCGCACGGGTTATAATCTAGTACTATTTAATAAAATCCGAAACATTAAAAGTTGGGTCGAACGGTACCTATTGAATTTACCTAATTACCCTTGCACCCAATAAATATTAATATTATTAATCTTTTATCAATTACAATTTTTACTCAACTCAACTAATTTAACTTTTCCGAAATTTCCTTCTCCAAGAGTCCTTCCCAATTCATAGTTGCCTACTTGCATTTCCTTTTTCTGCTCATTCACCTTCTTCTTGCACGCAAATAACACCATCATCAATTCTTTTGGTAACAAAGATAAGTTTGAAAATGAGATATTATAGTTTAAAATTATAGAAAAGATATTACCTTTTATTTGAAAAAGATAATCAGTTAGTTATTAATAATTATAATATTATTAGTTTATTTCATTAAATATAGAAGGATCCATGTTATGGGAAAGAAAGGCAGAAATAATAAAGTATGTTTGGAAAGAAGATATTTTAATTGGAAAATGTACAAAAGATAATAATTGAAAAAGGTAATTGGTTACTTATTAAGCAATATAAAATAAGTAAAGAATACCTAAGTAAGGGTAGCTGAAAAAGAGGTAAAAATAGCAAGTTTGAAAATGATATATTTCAGTTATAAAATATAGAAAAGATATTACCTTTTAGCTAAAAAAAGTAATCAGTTAGTTATTACTAATTATAATATTATATATTTATTTCATTAAATCAGACGACCCTTGATATTTTATCTAACTAAAATTTCTCCTTTTTTTAAAATAATACGAGCAATTTTGTTTAATATAATTACTATTAATTAATCGATCAATTAACTTTTTCAACTAAAATATGTTACCTTTTTTCTTTTCTCTAACTAAAATCTCACTTTTCAGCTAAAACATATCCTCTTTTCTATATTTTCTAATTAAAATCCCTCTTTTCTAGAAATATCACGGGAAATATTAATTTCTCATTTTCTAAAAAAACTACGAAAAATTATTTTTAGTAAAATAACGTAATTAAATTACTATAAACTAATCAATTACCTTTTTCACCTAAAACATGCACATGATATTTTATCTAACTAAAATTTCTTCATTTTTAAAAACATTACAAGCAATTTTGTTTAATATAATTACTATTAATTAATCGATCAATTACCTTTTTCAACCAAAATATGTTACCTTTTTTCTTTTCTCTAACTAAAATACATTTTTTCAGCTAAAATGTATCATCTTTTATATATTTTCTAAATAAAATCCCTCCTTTTCTAGAAATATCACGGTTAACATTAATTTCTCTTTTTCTAAAAAAAACTATGATCAATTTTATTTAGTAAAGTAACATAATTAAATTATAATTACTATAAATTAATCAATTACTTTTTTCACCTAAAACATGTCACTTTTTTAATTTTTATGTTACCTTTTCTATTTTCTTTAACAAAAATCTCTGCTTTTCCAATTATATCACAGACTGTTCTATTTAATAAAATAAAATAATAAAATTATAATACTAAAAATTAATCGATTACTTTTTCCAGCTAAAACGCATAATCTTTTCTATCTGTTTTAATCCCTCTTTTTTTAGATATATCACGCGCAACATTAATTTCTCCTTTTCTAAAAATACTACGAGCAAATTTAATTAGTAAAATAACATAATTAAATTATAATGACTATAAATTATTTAATTACCTTTTTCACCTAAAATATGCCACCTTATAAATTTTCACCTTACCTTTTCTATTTTCTCTAACTAAAATCTCTCCTTTTCCAATTATATCACGTGCGCTTCAATTTAATAAAATAAAATAATAGTATTATAATACTAATAATTAACCGATTACCTTTTTCAACTAAAACCTATCATCTTTTCTATATTTTCTAACTACAATCCCCCTTTTTTAGAAATATCACGAATAACATTTATATAATTATCATGAAATCATCTCATTGAAAAATTTAAGTCATTCATGTTTTAAAAAAATAATTCAAATTAATGAAAAATATTAATATACTAAAAAAATTCCGTACATCGCACGGGCTTTAAGCTAGTATATATATAATTTAACTTTAATTTAAAATTCAAATTTTACTTTACAAAATTTAATTTTACTATTCTTCCTACTGATTCTCTTCCCTAAATCTCCAATTTTTCGTATCTTCTATCTATAATATAAAAGATGTTGTATTTTTAAGGCTCCGTATTTAAGTATTTACTCTGAAATGACATTTGACTGATTGACTTATGCTATTTTCATATATATTTTTTTGTATTGCTATTTTACTATTGCTTTTTTTTACACACATTTGCACATGTTGTTGCTGTAAATCGTAAGGTTTCCATGGGAAGCTATCGTTGTTCCCCAATTTTTCGTATCTTCTATCTATAACATAAAAGCTATTGTGTTTTTAAGGTGTTAATTACCAATATGTCCCTCCGTATTTAAAGTATTTACTTTGAAATGCCATTTGATTGATTGACTTATACTATTTTCATACGTATTTTGCTGTATTGCTATTTTCTATTTCTTTTTTTACACACATTTGCACATGCTGTTGTTGTAAATCGTAAGGCTTCCATGGGAAGCTATCATTGTTCCCCAATCCCTATATACATACTGTTGATGAGTGGATTTCGTAATCAACTTATGTGAGGTTTACAGGTAGTTGTATAGGCTAGCGATCAACTGTTCTATGAATAAGGTTTGGGTTGTGTTTGTGAGGGTTGAGCTGAGCTCGAGGGTATCTCCAATAATCTCAGGTGCTTTTAGAGAAAATTAGAGAACTTAATGCATCGTACCCTGAGGTGCCTACGTACCCTTGTATTTATAGGGATCAAGCTCACGTAGTTCTAGTATGTTTCTGTCTCTTACTGGAATAGCTGCATTCGGTCATCTAATTCGCGTTGGACTCAGGTTCCTTTAGAGCCTTTCACGAACTAGTTTGGCTAAGTGGAGTAGAACTCGAGTTCGTACCCCACTATGATTCTCTCATTGGTTAGAGTTATTCTAGGATCATCTGCGCCCTAGAATTATACTCAGATACCAATTCGTTTATCTGTTCTAGATGGCTTCTAGAACCTTATGTTGGCAACTCGTAGGAACCTGGTTCTCAGGAACCTACATTTCAGGAGCCTGTTTCTCAGGGATCTCCTTATTTCGGGACATATCACTTAGGGACCTCCCTTTTGGTGTTAGTACCTGCACAAATAACAAACTAGTTAGACTGGATAACTCTTCATATGCTTTTATCATCTCTATGGCTATTGTTATGCTAATTCGAACTCTTCTGCTTGGAGGAACCTGGTCTTCTAGTGCTCAGCTCAGCTTCCTGACCATTGGGAACCTCCTGATATTCGTACTTCTTTAGTCATTTCTTCTATTTGATCTTCCTGGCTCGTATTGAATCAATCTTCTAACTTGTATGGATCGAACCCTATAGATTAATGGGCCTAAATCTAGTCCATGGAGATTTTGGGCACAACAAGTACCCCCCGGTTCCTTGAAATCATGTAATATGAAAGGAACCTATTCTAATTCTACGATCAAAGGTTTAATGTCAGACCATTCTGGTGACTATACCTCGCTTCAACATTGTATATCCAAGCCTACATGAGCTAGCTCGTTATAGGAAACAGGACATAGAATATTTTCAGCTTGACATAATCTTGAGTAAGCTTCCTTTGTATTAAGGAACCTGTTATCTCGCTATTTTCTTCTTCTTACTTCAGCTCTCGAAATTTACTCTATGTTTGCATTCAACTTCCCGGGGAATCTAACTTGTCAGTCAACTCCACGCCTCTTTAAATTTAATAATTTAAGAGGGGATAATGGTTGGTTGCAAGAGATAATTCAAAATTTGAATTAAACTTATCACTTACCAAAGCTGTAGTTAATGTGTGAGTTCCCAAGGTTCACACGCTTCTCACGCGTGTACCTCTTCATTTTACCGCTCCAGTAATGTGCTGCCACGTGTACAGAGCTGTCTTGATTATATAAACACATGAATGACTTCATCTTCATTTTTACCTTTACCAAATATTTTCTAAAACCCTTGGAGAGAAAAATAGGAGGAGTCCGACGGTTATCTGCTTAATCCAAATTTTCTGTCGCCGCTTTCTTCAATCCAAGGTATAATTCTGAATCTTTTCTTTCTGTTTTCCCATAATCTTGATTGCATTTTTAACTATCTGATTACTTCGATCTTGCATGCTGTCTTTTATTTGATAAGTGTTTGTATATGGTTTTCATATTTTACACACACAACCATCCATAATACCTTCTCTACTGGTAGTTCCATCACCGATTTGTGGTTCCATCATTATGATTTTACTGAAAGCTTTTGACTGTTTGTTTGTTTTATATCTTAATTTGTTTCGTATTCATGTCATATTTCATACTTATCTCCGTGAATGTACACCCTCCATATAACTCTTGAAAAGAAACTTACTTGATATAATCAGAGTAGTTCAATCGTCTTTAGACCACAGGTCTCCCTTTAAGAATTCCAAAGTCTGACCTTTCTTCGTCTGTTTCTTGCAGATGTCTTCTGATTCAACACATTCTGACCACCTCTCTTCCGTAAAACCTGTTTTTATCGCATCTGTAGGTAATAGAACTAGGTCTAGGGTCTTGATTCCCGACACTAGTGATCCTCAAGATATTCTGATGAAACCTCCAAATGCTATTGATCCCTTAAAGCCTTTAAGCTTAATTGATTTAGGAGATGACTGGTCTGATAATGAAGAGGTATCAAAACCTGAATTTGAACCTGAGTCCTTCCTAGAACCCGACTTTCAAAGTGAGATATCTGTAGAAAGAGAACCATTCAAACAAGAGATTGTCCCTTTTTGTGAAAAATCTGATTCTATCATGACCTCAGTTAAACTGGAAAGACTATTCGAGGAATGTCACCGCCCTGTCTGTAAGATAACAGTCCCAGAACCTGGTGAGAGAGCTCACAGGTTTGATTTGAAAATCCCAAAACAAGGTATCCCCCATGCTGTCATATCTGCCGCTTTCCTGAGGGTAGGTGTTTCCATGCCTCTTCATCCTTTCTTACGAGAGGTTCTTGACTTTTATCAATTAGCACCAATGCAACTCACCCCTAATTCTTATCGGTTAGCCATCAGCACTTTTATACTATATTCCAGCAAGTTTACAGTTCCCTTAACAGCCCCTGAATTGGGCTATTTCTTCAGACTGAAAGACACTGGAAGAAATTCTGGTTGTTTTTACCTTTCAGCCTGGCCTTGTCACCAGGGTCAGTGCATAGAAAATGTTAAGCAAAACTTTGAACAATGGTCGGAACAGTTTCTTTATTGCTATGACTGCCCCTACGTTAGGTACGAGTTTAATTGTCGTCCCAATATCCCTAAGCAAACCGTTCTTACGGGAGTCTGCTTGGAAAGAGCAACTAAGATTTTGAAACTATCAGCCTCCACTAGAGATTGTCTGGTCTTGATGACCCCTGATAACTTGATGACTTTAGGCTTTATTCCTTCAACTTCTGGTAGGAGTTTCTTTATATTTATGCAATTTCATTTGCTCACTTCATATATATACCTCTAACCTTGACCTTCTGACTTATGCAGATATGGCTCCAAAAGTTCCTTCATTTGTAAAGAGATCTAAAAACGTGGAAGAAATTTTCAAAGTTGAAGACAATGTAAAGGAGGTTCCGCTTGATGCAACTCCAATTAACCAAGTTCCAACCCCTGTATCCGTCCAGATTCAACCATCGGGTTCCTCAAAACGCAAATTGGCTCAGACCACACTTGACTTATCAGGGAGCTCTCAAACTAGATCCATGAGGAAGAACAAAGCTGTGAAGACTGAACCTACCGCTGCTCAGAACCAGTTTAAGGACTTGATTGACACTCATGTTCCTGCTGAGACTATTACTGGCTGGTCGAAAATGGACTCTACTGAAGCTTTGGAAGCTATGAGGTTCTCTGCGGCCCAGAACGCCTTTTTTACTCTTAGGTTCTGTGATGACTTTGCCTTGAAGGTCCAATATGACCTCAGGCTACAAGGGGAGATCTCGAAGCTCAAAACAAAACTAGCTGCTAGTGAGGATAAGGCAAACATTGCCACTGCGGCTGTCAGAAATGCCAAGATTGTGGAGACCTCTTTAAAAGATGAGAAAATCGAACTTCAAGGTCAGGTCAAGATCCTTAGGGACGAGAAACTGTCGATGTTAGAAAGAACCAATGAACTGGAAGCCCAGGTGGATGCCTTGAATGCTGCTGCTGAAGTTGTGAAGTCATCCATACTTGTCAAGGAGAAGGCCAGATATGATGAAGGTATTAATGACTACATACGTTCCACATGGGAGAAGATGCCCAATATAAACTGGTCCCTCTTGGGTGAAGACGTAGTAGGGATGATCAAAGATTTTGAGGAGAAAGCTGCTGCTGCAAACTCTGTACCTCCCGTGAAAACGGTTGAGAGGTCTCCGGGTGCCACCCTTGAGACTGCAGAGATTCCTGCTCCTGACGTTACTCCAACCACTCTTCCACCTTCCTCAGCCATCAAAGAATCTAGTAAAGTATCTCCTGCCTAGAGCTTCATAAATTTTCTGAACTTTCCATAACTTTCCTTGAGGTTGCGGGCCCCTCGTAGTGCCTCGCGGGATGTAATTTAACTTGGTTTCAATGGCCTTCGTGCCTTTAACTTTGGTTTACCTAGGGTCCTTGTACCCTATAACTCTTTATGTTTCTGATGACTATTATCTATTTTTGCTATATCTCTTGCTCTTGCTTGTTCACGCCTAGTTTCTTAACTTGCATCTGTACTTAATACTGCACACCTTTTTTTTAAAAAACTTCGTAGAATACTTTATCATCACGTATCTTAAAAATTAATTAGTGTCCATACTTATACACCCAAGCTTACGTGGGATAACCCGTTGTAAGAAACAGGATGCATCCATACTTTCACTTATAATTTTCTCAAAATAACATGTAACTAAATATAGCTTACTTGCAGACTTGGAACCCTTTTTTATTTATACTTCGAGACATGTATTCACCACCGTAATCTGAACTGTAGTTTTCCTTAGAGATTCCTCCCAAGTCTAAACCAGGTTCCCTACAAAATACCTGATCAACCTTGTAAGCCTAAACACGTCTTTTCCTATGCTTCACTCAACATTGTCAGAGTCGCCTTTTGAACTAAAAACCCTTTCTGATAACCTTAGATCCTAAATAATTTGACCAGGTTCCTCGACCATTAAACCTGCAAAATAAACATAAAACAAAAGCTAGTTAAAGTTAGTAAAATTTCTTTTGTTTAATTCGGGTCATCTCTTGGAAAGGTTGCCTGCTTGGCTCCCAATCCTAATCTCTAGGTCCCAACATGCCTCGAGGCCTGTTGGTTCCTTTTTTCTCCTGGAAAGGTAACCTGTTTGGTTCCCAATCCTATTCTCTAGGTCCCAACATGCCTCGAGGCATGTTGGTTCCTTTTTTATGCCTCGGGGCGATTCTAGGAACCTGCGTGCCGTTCTGGGAGTCCACACAGATTCCTCTTCTCCATGTGTCAGGCTAGACATCTTATGAAGGTAAATGCTAAGGATTTTATCCCTTCTTCCCATGTGCCAAAGGCGGTTCCACATGAGGGAGAGCTTATTAGGCTTCTCTTTAAGGTGCCTTTTGTCAGGACTTTAGATGCCTTTTGTCAGGACTTTAATTCGCATGCTCAAGAAACTTGAGGCTTTTCAATCACATTTGCTCAGGAAGCTACCTGAGGCTTTTCTCAATGCCCAGGAAGCTACCTGAGACTTTTCTCGATGCCCAGGAAGCTACCTGGGACTTTGCTCGATGCCCAGGAAGCTACCTGGGACTTTTCTCGATGCCCAGGAAGCTACCTGGGACTTTGCTCAATGCCCAGGAAGCTACCTGGGACTTTTCTCGATGCCCAGGAAGCTACCTGGGACTTTTCTCGATGCCCAGGAAGCTACCTGGGACTTTTCTCGATGCCCAGGAAGCTACCTGGGACTTTGCTCAATGCAATCTGTAGTCTGCACATTCTGTCAATTCATATTCATACTTCACACATACTGTCAATGCTACAGGAACCTGTCAGCTTAGGTAACCTGCAAAATGCAACACAATGCTACAGGAACCTGTTAATCTAGGTAACCTGTTTCAAAAATTTCAAATTGGCATATGAAATATCAAATCATAGCATGTGCAATACTGTCTAAGTAGGAATACTACCCCCCAGTTCTTTTGGGTAATGATTATTACATAAGAGAACTATTAAGGAGCTATAGCTGCAAACAATGCACTCAAAATATTCAACGTAGAGCTATACATCGCTCAATACTTGAAAAAATTGTCTTGCAAGTAGGGAGGTTCACATCAAATACCCCCCAAGTACATGCATAATTAAATACTGAAATCCAAATGCTGGTCAGCTATAACTAATAAGCTGCCTTTATTCTTGGGCTGAAAGAGCCTTACTTTTCCTAAAAAAAAAAAAAAAAAAAAAGAGTTACTGATAATACTTCTTGAGATGTTCTGCATTCCAAGCTCTCGGAATGAGGTTCCCATCCATATCCATCAAGTGGTAGGTTCCTTCCCAAATGGCTGACTTTATCTGGTAAGGCCCTTCCCAATTTGCTCCAAAAGCTCCATGTGCCAGAACCCTGGTATTTGGCATGACTTTTCTCAGAACTAGGTCTCCAACTTTAAAAGGTCTTGCCTTCACCTTTTTGTCGTAATACCTTCGAACTCTCTGTTGATATGCTGCTAACTTTACTTGTGAATCTGCTCTCAACTCTTCGACCATGTCCAAATACAGTCTATGATTGACCTCATTGCTCTCGGGATCAAAATACTTTCTTCTCAAGGAACCTGTTCCAACTTCCACAGGTACCATAGCTTCACAACCATAAGTGAGGGTAAAAGGAGACTCACCAGTTGTAGTTCTAGGCGTGGTATTATACGACCACAAGACCCCAGGAAGCTCCTCTGGCAAGCTTCCCTTCTTATCTTCAAGCCTTGTCTTCAAAGTGTGCTTGATAATCTTATTCACTGCTTCAGTCTGTCCATTACTCTGCGGATAATACACTGCTGAAAATGCTTTTTGGATTCCAAACTGCTCACACAATCCTCTAAGCTCTCTACTATCGAACTGCTTCCCATTGTCAGAAATCAGCTTCTGTGGAATGCCAAACCTGCATACAATAGCTCGAAACACAAATTCAGTCAATTTTGACGCTGTAATCTTAGCAAGTGGTTCTGCTTCCGCCCACTTTGTAAAGTAATCGACTGCGACCACTGCGTATTTCACTCCTCCTTTTCCTTTCGGGAGCTCACCAATGAGGTCTATTCCCCAAACAGCGAATGGCCAAGGGCTAACAATCGATTTGATAGGTGCTACCGGACGACTATCAAAATTGGCAAACCTCTGACAATTACTGCATGCCTGCACGAACTTTGTAGCATCTGCTTTGATGGTTGGCCAATAATATCCTTGTCGAAGGACTTTCATGGCTAAAGAATTACCCCCCGAGTGATTTCCACATACTCCTTCATGAATTTCCTCGAGGATATACTTGCATTGTTCTCCAGCTACACACTTGAGCAAAGGCTGATTGAATCCTCGTTTATACAAAACTCCATCATAAATTACATACCTGGCTGCTCGATACCTCAGTTTCCTGATATCACTTTGATTGGGAGGTAGCTCCCCTTTGTCCAGGTAACGATATATCGGGGCCATCCAGGAATCTTCAACTGGAAATTCAATGTCCATTACCTCTTCCTTGAAAACACTTGGTTGCTCCTGGATTTGAAGTGGAATTACCCCCAATAACGTGGATTCTCTTTGTGACCCTAGCTTGGCCAATGCATCCGCTTTGGTATTCTTTCCTCGAGGTACTTGATCCAGCTTCACCTCTCTGAACCTTGCAATCAACTCCTGGGAATATCTCAAATATAAGTCTGTTCTCGGCCCTCTCGCCTGAAAACCACCACGAATCTGCCAAACTACTAACATCGAATCACTAAACACCCTGATATTCTCTACTTTCATCTCCAAAGCCAACTTGAGGCCTGCAATCAATGCCTCATATTCTGCATCATTGTTCGTGGCTTTAAAAGCAAAATGAATCGAGCTATAGAGTTGGTGCCCTTCTGGACTAACTAATTCTATGCCTGCACCTGCTCCACCACTGTTAGCAGCTCCATCTACATACAGTGTCCACCAAGGTGCACAGTTGTCATTGTCTGCCTGTTTTTCCACCACCTCTTTTGGCCCCTCTTGGCCAGTAACCTCTACATGAGGTGGAAACTCGATTAAGAAATCTGCTAAAGCTTGAGCTTTGATTGCTGTCTTTGGCTTATATTCTATGTCGAACTGTCCTAGCTCCACAGCCCACTTTAACATTCTTCCAGAAGTTTCTGGCCTATGCATCACTTGCTTAAGCGGATATGAGGTTCTTACTTCAATCTTATGAGCTTGGAAATAAGGTCGCAGCTTCCTGGAAGCCAGAATCAATGCGAAAACCAGCTTCTCCATTCCTGTATACCTTGTTTCTGCATCAAGTAACCTTTTACTAACATAGTAAACTGGGCTCTGCTGTCCATTCTCTTCTCGAACCAGAACTGCACTAATGGAATACTCTGACACAGCCAAATAAAGTATCAATGTTTCTCCATCTACAGGTTTGGCTAACAGTGGGGGGCTCCCCAAATGCTCCTTTAGCTTTCCAAACGCTATCTCACATTCTGCGGTCCACTCGAATTTGTTTCCTTTCTTTATAGCTTTAAAGAATTCCTGACACTTATCAGTGGACCTCGAAATGAATCTATTCAAAGCTGCAACTCTTCCTGTAAGAGACTGAACCTCTCTCACAGTTCTCGGAGACCTCATATCAATCAATGCTTTAATCTTGGCTGGGTTGGCTTCAATACCTCTGTGGTTTACCATGAAACCCAGAAACTTTCCTGATTCTACCCCAAACACACATTTTTGAGGGTTCAGCTTCATTCTGTACTTCCGCAAGATTCCAAACATTTCTTCTAAGTGCTTTACATGGTCAACAGCTTCCTTAGACTTAACTAACATATCATCCACATATACCTCCATAGTATGGCCAATTTGCTCTTTAAACATCATATTCACTAACCGTTGATATGTAGCTCCAGCATTAATCAACCCAAATGGCATGCATACATAGCAATAAAGACCTCTGTCCGTAATAAATGAAGTATGCTCTTGGTCAGGTTCATACATAGGGATTTGATTATAACCTAAATATGCATCCATGAAGCTGAGGAGGGCATGTCCAGCTGTTGCATCCACTAACTGATCAATCCGTGGCAGTGGGATGCTGTCCTTCGGACATGCTTTGTTGAGATCTGTGAAGTCCACACAGGTTCTCCATTTTCCATTAGGTTTCTTTACCAAAACAGGATTTGCCAACCACACTGGGTAAAAAGATTCTTTAACTAATCCTGCATCCAATAATCTGTCGACCTCTTCTTTCAATGCCTGGGCTCTTTCTCCACTAACTGGTCTTCGCTTCTGTCTCACTCCTTTCTTTTCTGGATCAATATTCAACTTATGACACATGACCCTTGGATCTATCCCTTCCATATCTGCATGACACCATGCAAACACATCCAGATTCCTGCCCAAAAAAGTAATGAGAGATTCTTTTAAGGCTGGATCGAGTTGAGCTCCAATCTTCAACACCTTTATACCATCTTTGTCATTGATCTTCACATCCAGAGTTTCACCAGCTGGTCCAGCCTTTACCATGGTTTCTGGCATTCGAGGATCTAAGTCTACCTCCATCTCTGCGGTTGAGTCCTCTTGAGGTTCCTGGACGGTAGACGGTTCCTGCACTTCGTGCATGACATTCCTTCTCTTTAATGCTGGCTGACTGTCTTCATTGCATCCATTATGTTTCAGTTTTCGGGATTTTTCTTCATCCAACCCTTCTACCATACATACATCACCATCCTTGTCCGTAGGGGGTGCACTTTCTATCAGTAAGTATGGGGTATCTGGTCCCCGTAAAGCTGGAATCTCAGCATGAGGTTCCTCTTCTATGATCTCTTCAATTCTTATAGCTCTACAGGA
Organism: Kitagawia praeruptora; assembly: GCA_037693485.1. Lineage (NCBI taxonomy): Eukaryota > Viridiplantae > Streptophyta > Magnoliopsida > Apiales > Apiaceae > Kitagawia > Kitagawia praeruptora. Next base: position 75,609,305 of record CM075354.1, read on the forward strand.
TGCTGACACAAAACCTTCCAAAGGCGAACTGCGCAGGTCGACCGTTATCTTGTCTGGGTTCTTTCCTGGAAAACTATCAGGAACCTCGTCCATAGGTTCAGGCAATTTAGCAGCTCTAGCAGCATGTTGCAAAGCTTTGGTGTAACACTCTCTAGACTCATACTGACATCCTCGAACTATGCCAACTCCATTTGGCGTCGGGAACTTCATAGTGAGGTGGTAAATGGAGGTTATTACCCTCATCTCCTTCAAAATGGGTCTTCCCAAAATAGCATTGTAATTCATATTCTCTTCTATAACAATGAATTCTGCCAACTGTGTAATGCAACATGGTTTATCACCTAAGGTTACTGGCAAACGAATCTTACCTTTGATAGGAACCTGATTATTGGTGAATCCGTACAAGGTATCATTTGTTGGAGTTAAGTCTTTATCCAGAAAATGCATCTTCTTGAAAGCTGAGTAAGATAGCAAGTTTACAGAGCTTCCATTATCAACTAGCACTCGATGAACCTCATAAGATCCAATTCCTGCCTCAACAACCAAAGCGTCAGTATGGGGATGATGTACCCAGGAAGCATCTTCTTCAGTGAAAGTAATATCTGCATCCTCTCCTTCGAACAACTTTGGGGACCTCTGGGATAGATTGTAAATACTGGTCAAAGGACGTTCTTTAGCCTCACGAGTATACCTCTCCATGGCATTCCTGCTGCTTCCTCCAATATGGGGACCTCCTATAATTGTGCGTATGCACCCAGCCTTAGGTGGTCCCTCCATCACGACAGGTTCCTGCGTCTGTGTCTTCTGAGTCTTCTCATCTCTATACTTTTTTCCTTCCTGAGCCACCCATTCACTCAATTGCCCTTGTCTGATTAGAGTTTCAATTAGATCTCTGAGGTGACGACAATCTGCAGTATTATGCCCATTATTATCATGGAAGTCACAGTAGGGGCGCTCATTCTTATTCCCTGGGGGACCGGTTCTGAAAGGCTTTTTAAACCATGAGGACTTCTCATTCACTGCGTAAATATGATCAATCGGAGCTACCAAAGGGGTGAAAGTTTCATAGACGGGTCTCTCTGGTCTATTGTTGTTATAGGAAGCTGGTGGCGGTACCTGACTCATGACAGGTTTAGTAGGATTCACAGCTTCAGGCTTCACCTGGGATGTGCGACTAACCACCTTTTTATTGTCACGACCATTGGGGCTTCTTTGTCTCGACCTCTTGCTTCCACTTTGCCTTACAAAATCTGGATCCTTCCTTAATTCAGCTAGAGACTCCTCCACCAATCGAAAGGGTTCTGCCTGCGCATAAACATCGGCCAATGTCTCCGGTTCTTTTCCTTGCAGTGCTTTCCAAAAATCCGAGCCTCCTTTGACTCCAGCAATTAAGAAGTTCTTTATTGTTTCCTCAGATGCTTTCCTAACTTTAGGAACCTCCGCATTAAACCTCTTGAAATATTCTGTCAACGTTTCATTAGGTCTTTGTTTGATATTGGCTAAGGTATTGGTTGGTGGTGCAAATGCAACAGATGCTCTAAATTGAGTGACAAAGAGCTTCCCCATACTTGCCCAAGAACCAATCGAATCTGCAGGTAACCTTTTGAACCATTGATGGGCTCCGCCCTGTAGAGTTGCAGCCAGTAACCTGCACCTGGTGGCTTCCTTCACTTGATAAACATCCATCTCCGTGTCAAAACGACTTAGATACTCAACAGGGTCAGTGGTCCCATCGAATTTCAATTCATTCGAAGGCCTGTAAGACCTAGGCAGAGCCGACTTTCGAACCTTCTTGGTGAAAGGTGAGGCTGTTATAGGGTTCACAGCAAGATTCTTTTCGTCCTTGAGTTGAGCCAGAATTTTCTTGACATCTTCTGCTGTCACCTCCCCAACAGCTTCCGCCTTTGTCTTCTTACTCGTCCCTTCTTCCTCTTGCGACCCTGCAGCGCTTGATTCTTCAGTGTCTTCATCTGAATCCGTGCTTTTTTCTTCAATTATCTCGACAGATGGGTCTTTATCTTTCTTCTTTTTCTTTGAGGAACCTCCAGTCTTGGTTTTCTTCTTTTTCTTGGACCCTGTACGGTCCTTGCTACCAGTTTTACTCTTCTCAGGATTCTCCATATCTTCATCATCATTATCTTCCTTCGGTTCTTCATCATCGTCTGGAACCTCTTCTCCATTCTCAGATTCTTCAAAATTCAACTGTTTCGGAGTAACCTTCGACTTCTTGCTTTTCTTTGCCTTCTTTTTCTTCTTTTTGCTTGAAGCCTGCTCCAAAGTCGACAAACGTTCTCCCACAGTCTTTAAGATTTCCATCATGGCTGCTTTAGTAACCTTCGGTGCTCTGGGAGGAGATGTGTTCCCCTCATGAATCTGTCGTTCAGAACGGGTTGTTTCGCTATCTGAGTTGCCTGACATCTTTTCCACTCTTAAGATATTAACTATCCCCTCCTTCTAGCGCCAATGTTGATGAGTGGATTTCGTAATCAACTTATGTGAGGTTTACAGGTAGTTGTATAGGCTAGCGATCAACTGTTCTATGAATAAGGTTTGGATTGTGTTTGTGAGGGTTGAGCTGAGCTCGAGGGTATCTCCAATAATCTCAGGTGCTTTTAGAGAAAATTAGAGAACTTAATGCATCGTACCCTGAGGTGCCTACGTACCCTTGTATTTATAGGGATCAAGCTCACGTAGTTCTAGTATGATTCTGTCTCTTACTGGAATAGCTGCATTCGGTCATCTAATTCGCGTTGGACTCAGGTTCCTTTAGAGCCTTTCACGAACTAGTTTGGCTAAGTGGAGTAGAACTCGAGTTCGTACCCCACTATGATTCTCTCATTGGTTAGAGTTATTCTAGGATCATCTGCGCCCTAGAATTATACTCAGATACCAATTCGTTTATCTGTTCTAGATGGCTTCTAGAACCTTATGTTGGCAACTCGTAGGAACCTGGTTCTCAGGAACCTACATTTCAGGAGCCTGTTTCTCAGGGATCTCCTTATTTCGGGACATATCACTTAGGGACCTCCCTTTTGGTGTTAGTACCTGCACAAATAACAAACTAGTTAGACTGGATAACTCTTCATATGCTTTTATCATCTCTATGGCTATTGTTATGCTAATTCGAACTCTTCTGCTTGGAGGAACCTGGTCTTCTAGTGCTCAGCTCAGCTTCCTGACCATTGGGAACCTCCTGATATTCGTACTTCTTTAGTCATTTCTTCTATTTGATCTTCCTGGCTCGTATTGAATCAATCTTCTAACTTGTATGGATCGAACCCTATAGATTAATGGGCCTAAATCTAGTCCATGGAGATTTTGGGCACAACACATACAATTTAACTTTAATTTGAAATTTATTTTATTTTACGAAATTCTTGCTGATTCTCTTCCATAAATCTCCAATTTTTCGTATCTTTTTATTTTGCATCTCTCTCTTTTTCATATATTAAACTTAATCCCATTTGATTTTGAATTTTGAATGTTATAGTATCATATATGGTGAACCCTCTTAATTAGTCTTCCTATATTATTTTTGGGTCTTCGATTCTTTTCTTCACACAATCTTATGTATATTTATGTGTTTTGTATGTTTGAATTGGTATATTTGTATGTCTCAAAATAATTTATTAGTAATTTTGTCATTTGATAACGTTTGTTTCTTGATTTGCAGGTTGTGTCTCATGAATGTTTATGATGCTTGATTTGCAGGTTGTGTCATTTGATAATTTTACTAATGACAAAGATACGAACATCATACTGAATTTATTTTTGATATCGTGATTGTTTTTATTTTGTCAAGTATTTTGAATTCTTATTGATGTGGTGATGTGAGATTATATTAGGATCATTATGCATATGGCTTAAGTAATGTTACTAATACTTTAGATGAATAATAATGATTGTTATATTTTCAATTGGAGTGACGTTGCATCTATCTTTACTGTGGTGTTGAAACCATTTACTCTTTCAGTAATATGCGCCCATGCATCTATTTATATTAATTAATTAATAAATTTTATCGTTCGGTGTATAACACGTGTTGAACGCTAGTTATATTAAAAAATTGAATGCGTATATGTTATTGGGGTATTGATAGATTTCAATTTCTCCTATTGGATACCCAAAATATAATTTGAATAACATGATAATTTATAATTTTGAACTGGATATTCAAATACAACTTAGGTAACATGTGAATTTATAATTGTGAACACTCAATACGTATTATTTACAAATAAATCTGTACGTGAATGTATATGAAGGATATGATTGTTCAACGCTTTATCTTCTTAATTCGCCTTATTATTATTAGGGAAATTCTCAATGATACCCTTGTACTTTTGGCTTTTGCCAATGGTACCCTTTTCCCGTTGGTACCCTTCATTATTCAACTGACAAGGGTACCATTGAGAATTTCAGATACTAATATTTTGGTTGATATAGTGGTATTTCATGGAAAAGTCAAAAATACAAGGGTACCACTCGTAAGTCAAAAACACGAAATGGCACCACTTGGAAAAGTCAATAACAAAAGGGCACCATTGAGAATTTCCCTTATTATTATGAAGAGAAAAGTGATGTTCTAAGTCTTAATTGAAATGAATGGAAAATAATTTGGGAAAAAACTAACGGAATGATGTTAGCATATATAAGCCTAGGCTTGGCTATGCATATGCATGAGGGTATCAGCAAATATGCATTTGTATTATGGGTATTAAAAACGGTATTTTTAACCACCTTTCTCGAGAATTGTTAATTTTGTTTTCTATTAAAAACTGTTATTTTTAACATTATTTCTCTGATTATAAGTATTTTAATTTTTAATTGCAAGAAAATTTATTTAAAATAAGTTCAATATTAATTATTTAAAAATCATTCATGTTTATTTTGTAGAAAAATGCTCAACAAAGATTGAAATTTAGTAAATAAGAAACAAAGTTAAGAAAAACAGTAGAAGAGGAAAAAGATTGCAGGAAATGGATATTTAGGCGATTTTTTAATAATATTAATATTAATGTAATCAGTATAAATGTTAGATAAATAGTTTAAAATTTAAATAAAATAGAATTTATTGAAATCGATTGTAGGCACATCTTTGAAGTATTGTTCATGCGGTTACTTCTATCCTGCCTTTTCTCAGTATTCAGTTTTATTTTAATTTCTATAGATGATTTTGTTTCAGGCATTAAAATTATATTATCTAACGTTCGAGATAACATGTCTTAGCTCAATATATTTGATTTTATTTTAATTTCTATCAATTAGGTGATTTCTTTTTAAACATTAAAATTATATTATCTAAATGTTAGAGATAATATGCATGTTTTTCGAATATATAACATTACCAATATTTTATCCAACGATACCTAGTACGGGATAAATCGCTAATATATATCAACTATATTGATATTTTGGTGGTGATATGTGTTTATGTACCAAGAGTAGGGATCTAGAGAAAACTTTTTAGATAGAAAACTTAAGGAACTCCATCTAAACCTTTAATTATTTCTATAATAAATAATTTAAATATAAAATTTATAATGGCAAAGGAGTAATACTTCACAATTATAAGTGCAATTGCCAAAAGGTAAAGTAACAAAAATAAGGAAATTATATTTTCAAATTGTTATTCTTGATTGTGCAAAATCATAATTAAGGAATCAATGCTTCTTTATTAGTGATAGTATAGTATATTAGTTTTTGTACTCAAATAGTCGAACGTCGTCTAACCATAAATTTGGAAACAAAAGAACACTACAATTATTCCTTTTGTAAAAAAAAAACTACAAATACGAATTTTTAAGACCCATAATTATAGGAAATGAATCAAAACAAAATCAAGTGTTCTACTATTATAAGTTGAACAACAATATCAAGATTCTATTAATGTTCTAGTATTAATAAGTGTTCTTTTTGATACTCCTATGGTTTTGATGATCACAAACAGTAAGCCAAAAGGCATGACAAACAGCAAGCCAAAAGGCATGACAAACAGCAAGCCAAAAGGCTTGTATTTAGATATAAAATCTTATGCTATTTCTGTATGCACTAACTTGGTTTCACAGGGTATATTAGCTTACTGATTGTCTAATCAGTTTGTCAAAAATAGCAAGTCAAAGTTGGAATACCGTGACAGTTTGGCAAGCCGTTTGCGCAGAGACAGATCATAAACAGCATGCCATTTGTCAACAGTCCAGAAAGTTTAGGAGTGCGGAAATCAAGGAGTTTTTGTAGGGATGGACTTCTAATCAGTTGTAAGGATTGTTTAAATAAGGAATTCGAATATTATATATATCTGAGCTTATTTTAAACATATCTTTTCATTCAAAATTGATTTCCTAATTTATAGGAGTTTGTTTTATCTAAAACTCTTATTTAATTATTCAAAACCCTCCTATACGTATTTTATACTTATATATTTTTGAAGAATGTCTTACACGTCTTATCTCTCCTTCTTCTTCATTCAAACGTTAACATTAACGTTATAAACAAATCTAACAATTTTAAACGTTGGATTAGATCCGAACGTTGGAAAGTTGTTGCTTGGTTTATGACAGTTTATGTTAAAGACTTTATATACTTGTTCTTGTTCAGTTTTTTGGTTGCCATTCTAAGAATATCAAGAAGAAAACAACTCGATTTTACTTTGCAAAATCTTTCTTGATTCTCTCGAGCTCATATATATATATATTTACTGTATTACTTGTTTAGAGAATCTATAGTTTGAGTTGTATTAATCATTCATTGTATTGTTCAATTGTATTGATTAGTTGTTGGATACTTGGCTTGGGTTAGTAGGGATTCGAGATTGTTGCTAGAGAAGTATACTAGAGTAGTATAGCTTAGAGAGCAGAATTTGTTTCAGGTCTTTCAGCAAGCCATTTGTATCAACAGCAGGGTGTGAGGGAGATATATTGTTGTATCTTGTAATTGGATTATATTTGATCAATAATATATTCTCTTACCAAGTTGGTAAGGCACCAGGACGTAGACCATAGGGGATTAGGGTCGAACCTGGCTAAAAGTCTTTTGTGTTCTTTAGTTTTCCTGCACTTTATTTACTGTCTTTAAATTCAGCATACTATTTGCATTCAACTTACCATTTGCATCTGTGAAAATCGAAATCAGTAAGCTGTTTCTGGTAAATTGTTAAAATTGGATATAGTTAGCCATTTACACCTATTCACCCCCCCTCTAGGTGTGCATTTTCATTTGGTATCAGAGCTTGGTTTACTAACATTTCTGTAACAGGAAAGTAAAGATCGAAATGGCTGAACATTATCTCGAAGCAAAGTCTGATTACAGAGCTCCTCTCCTCACTAGCATAGAAAACTACAACTGGTGGAAAGGCAGAATGGAAACATACTTGTCCAAGAAGCCACTGGTCTTGAGAGTTATGCAGAAAGGGAATTTTGAGTTTCTGGACCAAGATGGTAAGCTAAAAGATGTTGATGATCTTACTCCCGATGAGGTTATCAAATTTGGCTACAATGGAGAAGCTAGAAACTCTCTAATGAATGCTTTGGATCAAGCAGAGTATGACAAAGTTTCTTCATTAAAGTCAGCAAAAGAAATGTGGGATGCTTTGGAAACCTATCATGAAGGTTCGAAATCTTTGAGAAAGGTTAAACTTAGCAAGCTGATGAATGACTTTGGAAATTTCAAGCTCAAGGATGGTGAAACTATCGAGTAAAGTCAAGCAAGGTTCCAGGTCACTATGAACACTCTGAACAGACTTGGAAAGCATATTCCACAAGATGAGATTAACATGAAAGTATTAAGTGTTGTACCATTCATTTATGAGGCTAAAGTCACGGCTTTAGAATCATCTCCAAAAATTGACACCATGGATCACCTAGCTGTATTTGCTGAGCTAGAACAGTTTGAAAGCAAGATAAATGATAGTCAGGTTGAAGGTGTTCGGGCTCCTCTAGCCAAAATGAAGAATTTGGCTCTTCATTCTACAAATAGCAAGCCATCAGAACCTACAAACAGCAAGCTGGCAGAGTCTGATGAAGAACTTCCACTTATTTTAAAGAAGATCCAGAGGCTGATTGAAAAGAAGAACATGATGAAAAGGGAAAGAGGAAGTTTCTCCAACAAGAAGGGCTCTAAGGAATCTAAGGAGCAAACTTGTTTCGAATGTGGCAAGCCTGGTCATTATAAAAGGGATTGCTACAAGCTAAAGTCAAAATAGCCTACTATTTTCAAGGACAAGAAGAAATCAAAGGCTTTACTGACTTGGACTGATGATGATTCAGATTCAAGTGATGACTCAAGTGAAGACATGGTGAATTTTGCTCTAGTAGGACTAAATGATGAAGATATTTCACAAGGATCCATCAAAGATGATTATGTGGATAGTGATGATTCTGAATAAGAAGATGATGCTAGTGAGGTAAACTCAATTAATTCTGATTTACCTTCTACTTCTATTGTACAAAATGAACTAACCAAGCAGGTACAAAGTAATGTATCCATTATTGAGTTAATGGAATTGAAAAATGAGAATAATGAGCTTGAAAAGAAAAATGCTCATTTGAGGAAAATCATTGCTGATCTAATGGTTGAGAAGGCTCCTACAAACAATCATGATGATCTTATTGCTGATCTAAAGGAGAAAATTGTTCAATTCGAAGGAGTTAACAAAGTAATTCTAAGGAGGAATGAGGTGCTCATGAAAGAACTCAAGGATCTAAAGTTACAGATTGAAGCTAAAGATGAGAGTCTGAAAACACTAAAGCTTCGAGAGGCTAGTCAAGCTGAATCTTCAAAAACTGTTGAAAAGAGATTCCAGCAAGCTGAACTCATCAAACAGCAAGCTGAATTCATTACACTTCTGGAAAAAGAAGTCAAAGATCTCAAGCAAGGCTTGGAAACTTTTATTCAAGGAGAAGACAGCTTAAAGACAATGATGATGAAGACAAATGTGCCTTTGGTCAGAGAAGGTGTTGGTCTAAACTTCAATAAGAAAAATAAGGTGCTCAAATATGATGGAAGGAATGGCATACCCTATGACTATGTTATGCCTTGGAAGACATGCAACAAATGTGGTGGAAAAGGTCATCTGGAAAAGGATTGTGTGGTTCAAGTCAATCATAAGAGGAAAACAGCATTCCAGAATGGACCAGTCAGACAGCAATCAGCTTACCAGAATGCTTCTGACAGAAGGCAAACAGCTTACCAACAAAGTGGAAGAAGGCAGAATCAGTCACCAAAAGTGGTCCAAATGTGGATCAAGAAATCTGATTTGAATGTTTTACATATTCTTGCTGCTAACCAATCTGGACCCAAACCTATATGGGTACCAAAACATTGAGTTGGTATTTGTTTGTTTTGTAGATATGTCTTGCTGCTAAAGTGAAGTCAAAACAATGGATTTTGGATAGCGGATGCACTAGACATATGTGTGGAGATAAGTCTCAGTTTATAAGTCTCCAAATGAAGAAGGGTGGAAGAGTTACTATTGGAAATAACAAGACTCTTCGAATCCTTGGTACTGGTTCTATTGGTAATAGTAATATTTCAATTGATAAAGTTTAATATGTCAAAGGTCTTACTTATAATTTGCTTAGTGTCACTTAATTGTTTGATGATGGGCATTGTGTTCAGTTTGGCATTGATAAAACTATTATTACTATTGGTACTAACAAAGTCCCCTAGTTGCTAGAAGGGAAGGAAATATATATGTATTGGGCTTTGAGATGCAGGAAACAGCGTGCTGTTTGGCTGCAGTGGACAATGACCCTTATATTTGGCATAGAAGGTTGGGACATGCACATATGGACTTTCTTAACAAATTATCAAGCAAGAAACTGGTTAGAGGACTACCCAAAATCAAGTATGCTAAGACAGAGGTCTGTTCAGCGTGCCAATTAGGCAAACAGATTAGAAGTTCACACAAAGCAAAGAAAATGGTATCAACTTCTAAACCTTTGGAGCTTCTGCATTTGGATCTCTTTGGTCCAGAATCTTATAAGAGTATTGGAGGTAAACAATATGGTTTTGTAATTGTTGATGATTATTCTAGATTTACATGGGTATTGTTTCTTCATACTAAAGATTGTGCTTTTAATGAGTTTGAGAAGCTGATTAAATTACTTGAGAACAAGCTTGATACAAGACTTGTAGGTATAAGAAGTGATAGAGGTGGTGAATTTATCAATAAAGAATTCATTGCTTCTTGTGAAGAAAGAGGAATCTCCCATGAATTTTCTGCTCCAAGGACTCCACAACAAAATGGAGTGGTGGAAAGAAAGAATAGGTCACTTCAAGAAACAGCAAGGGCTCTATTGCAAGAAAGCAAGCTGCCTAAAAGTTTTTGGGCCGAAGTTGTGAATACAGCATGCTATGTGTTGAATCGAGTGATAATCAGGCCTATTTTGGAGAAAACACCATATCAATTGTTGAGGAACAAGAAGCCAAATATCAGTTACTTCAAGATCTTTGGTTCAAATTGTTTTGTGCTCAAGACAATTGGTAATGATGGTAAATTCGATGCTAAATCTTATGAGGCTATTTTTCTTGGTTATTCTTTAACAAGTAGAGCATATAGAGTTTATAATATTTCTAAACGAATTGTTGAAGAATCTATTGATGTTACTTTTCAAGAACCTGACAATGATCTGTCAAGAGATGAGGAAGAATTTGCAGGTGAAAGTGATAGCATGCAACCTCAAGTTACTGGATCAAATTAGCAAGCTAATAGTCCTGCTGAAACTGGAAGTCAGCAAGCCAGAAAGGATGCAAACACTAGCAATCGGCAAGCTGGAACTTCAAATCAGCAAGCTGAAGTTGAAGATTCAATTTCTAAAATGGCAAAAATGACTTTGGAAGGTCCTAGAGGTTCAAGGGCTACTGAGAAATCACATCTCTATGATAGAGAAGATCATTCACCACCTTCAAAGATGAGAAAGACAACTCATGAAGAAATAGCTCAACATTCTTTACTGAGGTCAACAAGGACGGTCAAGAATCATCCCCCAGAATTGGTTATTGGTGATATTACAGATGGAATTACAACAAGAAAAGGAAAGGCTAACTTTTGTGCTCATGTTGCCTTTCTAGCTCAAGAAGAACCTAAAATGTTAACGAAGCATTAGAAGATAAAAATTGGATTATGGCTATGCAAGAAGAATTGAATCAGTTTGAAAGATGTGATGTTTGAGAACTTGTCAAGCCACCAGAAGATGCTTCAATCATTGGAACAAAATGGGCGTTCAAGAAAAAAGTTGATGAATTTGGCATCGTTACTCGAAATAAAGCAAGGCTTGTGGCTCAAGGATATAATCAACAAGAAGGCATTGACTTTGATCAAACTTATGCTCCTGTTGCTCGTTTGGAATCAATAAGGATGCTTATTGTCTATGCATGTTTCAAGAAATTCAAGCTATATCAAATGGACGTGAAGAGTCCGTTTCTAAATGGCTTGCTGGAAGAGGAAGTTTATGTCAAACAGCCTCCTGGATTCAAACATGAACAGTATCCAGACTATGTGTTCAAGCTAAAGAAGGCTCTTTATGGTTTAAAGCAGGCTCCTAGGACTTGGTACAAAAGGCTTAGTAAGTTTCTTCTCAAAAATGGATTCATTCGAGGTAAAATCGATCCCACATTATTTATTAAGCAAAATGGTAAAGATATTCTTGTTATACAAATATATGTGGATCATATTATTTTTGGATCTACTAATGAATCAATTGTGAGTGGTTTTCTAAGTGTATGCATAGTGAATTCGAAATGAGCATGATCGGTGAGTTCAATTATTTCTTGGGTCTTCAAATCAAGCAATCTAAAGATGAAACTTTTGTGTATCAATCTAAGTATACAAAGAATCTGCTCAAGAGAATCAACGTGCTGAATGGTATAAGCTGGTCAGGTTAGCTTACTCTTTGTTCTATCAGTATGTTACAATTGGTATACTGATTGCATTGTTTTCTAGCTTACCATTTGTTGATCTTATGTTTTATTATATATGCCTGAATGTGATTTAATTTTATTTGTTATTTAATTGTGATTATTTTTATGTGCTTAGTTGTGTTTTGATAATATTGGTTTCATTATTGATTATTTGTTTGATAATGTGCTAAATGCTTAAATTGCGGATATATTTTTTAGGATAGATATTGTTTGTTTTTTATTCATAAAAATTCTCCCCTGAAGTCTATCAAAGCACTACATTCTCTCCAGTTGGTCTATATCACTTGCACGTCTACTTCTCAACTGATTAACTAGAGTTCATAAGTGTTTTATATCTTCATATCAAGATGTCTTGCACTCGTTCTCGAAAGTATCACTTTCATGCGAATCAATATGGCTAAAAAAGGAACTCAAGTGATGGATTTTGATAACAACTTGGATCTGGACAATGGCGATGAAGTGTCACAAACTCCTGAAACAAAAAAAAATGAAGTTTTCCGTGGCGTTTACATCTCCTGAGTTTGACTTACATCTAAAGACAAACATTATGGGTGTTGTTACAGAGATTCAAAGTTTCAAAGATGAACACAAAGGTGTAAGGGAGTTGCTATTGCAAATATCTAGTTCTAAAGGTTTCTTAACGAAGACTACTGCAATTGGACTTAATGATCTTGATACTACTTCTATTGATGCTAACGCAACCAAGGACAATCTTGCTGTGGATTCTCCGAAGGATTCTCCAACTGATACTTGATCTTTTTGATAGATTAAGGGGGAGAAATTTAGGAGAATTGCTCGTTTTCGAATGAATTTCGAATTGCTCGTTTTTGTTTCTGAACTTGTTTTTAAGATTGTTGAACTTGTGTTTTTGTGATGCTTGGAACTGGTTACTTTATTTGGTTTCTATGTTGCTGAACTTGGTTGTTTAGAGTTTAATAATTGGATGTGTTTTATGAATTTTATATCTTGTTTTGGTATGTCAAAGAAAATATGTTGTTATTAACATTGTGATGTAGGGATTTAGGGGGAATTATTCTTAATTCTCCTAAACAGGTTGTAATCATCAAAAAGGGGGAGATTGATACTCCTATGGTTTTGATGATCACAAACAGTAAGCCAAAAGGCATGACAAACAGCAAGCCAAAAGGCATGACAAACAGCAAGCCAAAAGGCTTGTATTTAGATATAAAATCTTGTGCTATTTCTGTATGCACTAACTTGGTTTTGCAGGGTATATTAGCTTACTGATTGTCTAATCAGTTTGTCAAAAACAGCAAGTCAAAGTTGGAATACCGTGACAGTTTGGCAAGCCGTTTGCGCAGAGACAGATCATAAACAGCATGCCATTTGTCAACAGTCCAGAAAGTTTAGGAGTGCGGAAATCAAGGAGTTTTTGTAGGGATGGACTTCTAATCAGTTGTAAGGATTGTTTAAATAAGGAATTCGAATATTATATATATCTGAGCTTATTTTAAACATATCTTTTCATTCAAAATTGATTTCCTAATTTATAGGAGTTTGTTTTATCTAAAACTCTTCTTTACTTATTCAAAACCCTCCTATACATATTTTATACTTATATCTTTTTGAAGAACAGGTCTTACACGTCTTATCTTTCCTTCTTCTTCATTCAAACGTTAACATTAACGTTATAAACAAATCTAACAATGTTAAACATTGGATTAGATCCGAACATTGGAAAGTTGTTGCTTGGTTTATGACCGTTTATGTTAAAGACTTTATATACTTGTTCTTGTTCAGTTTTTTGGTTGCCAATCTAAGAATATCAAGAACAAAACAACTCGGTTTTACTTTGCAAAATCTTTTTTTATTCTCTCGAGCTCATATATATATTTACTGTATTACTTGTTTAGAGAATCTTTAGTTTGAGTTGTATTAATCATTCATTGTATTGTTCAATTGTATTGATTAGTTGTTGGATACTTGGCTTGGGTTAGTAGGGATTCGAGATTGTTGCTAGAGAAGTATACTAGGGTAGTATAGCTTAGAGAGCAGAATCTGTTTCAGGTCTTTCAGCAAGCCATTTGTATCAACAGCTGGGTGTGAGGGAGATATATTGTTGTATCTTGTAATTGGATTATATTTGATCAATAATATATTCTCTTACCAAGTTGGTAAGGGACCAGGACGTAGACCATAGGGGATTAGGGGTCGAACCTGGCTAAAAGTCTTTTGTGTTCTTTAGTTTTCCTGTACTTTATTTACTGTCTTTACATTCAGCATACTATTTGCATTCAGCTTACCATTTGCATCTATAAAAATCGAAATCAGTAAGCTGTTTCTGGTAAATTGTTAAAATTGGATATAGTTAGCCATTTACACTTATTCACCCCCTTCTAGGTGTGAATTTTCACTTTTAAGTGTTCTCTTTACTTGTTCATTGAAGTGTTCTATGCAAAACTAAAAAAAAATCTTTAAATTAAATTAAAATCTTACTAAGTGTTCTTTTAATTTTTATTTTATTTTTAGGTGTTCTTTTAAGTGTTCTTTAATTTTAATGGTTTTTTATGATGTTCTTTTAGGTGTTTTATTAAATGTTTTTTGGTTACTCTTTTTTTTGATGATTTTGAATACTTATAAAAAAAATTAATTAAAATACAAATTACGTGTTTTTTAAGGGTTCTATAAAATAAAGGATTAGTAGAATAAAAATATCAAATTTTAATTAAATTTTATTGAATCTTCTTTTAAAAATTATTTAAAATACTATTAAATTTTTTTAAGTGTTTCATAAAATTAAAGATCGACAATTTAAAAAAATCAAATATTAATTAAATATTAATATGTGTTCTTTTAAGTGTTCTCTTAACGTGTTCTATAACGCCTTAGAATTTCGCGTATTTATAAATGTTAATTTAATATTAAATATGGATATTATGATGTGAATATTTTTGAGAAGGTCAATTGTATGTGATATGGTGTTTATGTGTTTATATGATGAATTACATGTGCTGTGTAAGCTTGTGTTTTTTATTTGTATTTTTGATGATTTATATGTATTTAAATTATGCATTATTGATCTTCTGGAATTTTTATAAAATCATCGGAGTTATTATAAATCCCGAAATCTCTTGTATTATTATCTTTATGATATTCACTAGTTTTAAAAATTATCGGGAGCATTATTTTGTGGGTTTAAGTATTTTAAAATGATTTTTAGAGTTATGTTGCATTTAAAGGATCAAAACTTGTAAAATTCGTATTTAATTCATTTTTTATCCTAAAAATATTTTAAAAATATGGGGATGTTTGTAATTTCCTAAAGTATATTTTAAAATGTTAAATGTTATTTTTCTTCAAATTTCCGAATAAATTTTGTATTTAAAATTGATTTTAAATTGATTGATTTTAAATTGATTAAATATTGTTTTCTTTTAGCATTGTGAAATTCCAGTTTTGCCCCTGCCATTATCTTAAACCCAGCAGCCAGTCTCTCGATTCTTCCTGATTTTTCTTCAAAATTCTTGACTAAATCTCTCTTTTACTTTCCCCAACTCTCTCTCATCTTTCTCCTTTCAATCTCTCTCTCTAACCATCTCACACTCTCTCTTCTTCTCTCCCCCTCGTCTGTGTAGCTGCATTTATATCTCTGTTGTGTTCGTGTGAGTTCCTCTCACTGGCGTGTGTATGGTGTGTGATATAGCCGTGTGTGTGTGTGCGTTTATACCTGGTGTTCGTAATTGAGTGCAGCCGAGGGGTAGTCTGTGTGTTCAGTTCGAGCAACGTGCGGGTGTTGTTGTGGTATGTGCGAGTTCGGTGTGTATGTGTGGGTTGCTGGTGTACATATGTATCTATATATGCGCGTGGAGACAACCAAGGGCTGAGAGGCTCGGTTTCTGTGAGTTATAGCATTAAAATAGCTCGTGAGTGTTGAAATTGGAGGGTGGGGTGCAGTTCAGGGTTGTTTGAGTGGTTGATTGTAATTGCAAGTTGAATTGGAGTCGATATTGGATAAATGAGTGGTTGTTTGAGTTATTTGAGTCGGTTGTATTTCGACGGGTTAGTCTATAATATAAAGGAGGTGCTGTCCGATTTTCGTTAGAATTATTTCGAAATTCTTATGTTAATTCGATAAAAATTATTTGTGAGTCGGTATGATATATGTGTTATGTGCTTATGTGATCTATACATGCTATGTGCTATGTGTGTTAAGTTGTAAAGCGTTGTAGGACGCGTTTGGGTTGAACAGAGTCATATGGTTAAGATTGTTAGTGTACTGAAGTAGCACTTTACCTTTATATAGGTACGAATAGGAGGTCTGACCAGGAGCAGTGCACGCGTAGATGGAAATTCGAGTAGGAAATGATTATCGGAGTTGACGGGCATGTTCAACGAGAGATTGACGAGTCTTAATGAAAGACGGATGTATGATCAAGTTGAGGCTAACGTATAAAGAAGTAGAAGCTGTGTAAAGTGAGTGGTAGATCG
Organism: Kitagawia praeruptora; assembly: GCA_037693485.1. Classification (NCBI taxonomy): domain Eukaryota; kingdom Viridiplantae; phylum Streptophyta; class Magnoliopsida; order Apiales; family Apiaceae; genus Kitagawia; species Kitagawia praeruptora. Next base: position 75,625,673 of record CM075354.1, read on the forward strand.
AGATGTTGAAAGTGGAAACTTCGTGTATTGAGGCAAGTGTCATTACTCCCCACTTATCGTTCAAGTGATGTAAATTGGTGTCGAGCATTTATAGAATTATGCTGTCAAATCATGTTTACAAAGTAAAGTCCCTTGCATATGTGTATTGCTTCACCTATCATTTAGATGTGAACCCTTTTAAAAGATTCGCAAAGACCCTTTTCTTCAAAGATATTTTAAATTATGGTATGCTACGGATTCCTTAGTAAGTGCCATTTCTTTTATTTTTCAGAAGTGTTTGAGGAACTTTTTAAACAGCGGTAACCCAAGATTTTAAATTCTTCTATAAATCTTTTAGCATAATTTCTGATTTTAACATATTTTTACCCGATGAACCCTCGTTAGGGGATGTTTTCTTCAAATTGATTTACAATTAATCATCATGAAATTGTCTTACAAATGTTCATTTTGAATTACTTAACTTACTTCATTTAGTCCAAACTTTGCATGATGTTCGAGAATTTTATTAAACGTTTAGCACTTGTCTATATCCTTGTTTTATCATATATTCTCAGTTGTTGTTAATCATGTTCCCAGTAAATTCTTTCTTCGATTCATTTAATGATGTTATCACCCCATTTATTGTATCGAACTCGTCGATACTCTTAGAGTTTATTATTCTTTAATTATCACTCAATTATCGTGTCGAACTTGTCAACACCTGTTGATCCTGAATTCTTCATTAATTCTTGGATGATGAGTTGTTCTGGAACGTGAGTATTCCAGTCGGTTGGTTGGCAAAGGTTGTCGATTGTCCCGACACCTAGTGCGTTGGACTTAGAATTGGAAATGTTTTTAAAATAGATGTCCCTTCGGGGAGACCAGTTTAATGGTCAACAGATGTCCCTTCGGGGAGACCAGTTTAATGGTCAGAAATTGAGGCCAATGTGTGCCGTGGATCCAGTTAGAGGGACTTTGCTGTGTGCATTGTCTGAGGTTAGTGCGGGTCTGATCAGTCGCCTAACTCCACTATTTTTTTTATATATAAAAATCCAATTCTAATCCATACATTGAGTTTGAATTGCTTTAAAGCCTGATTCCTTTGAAACCTATGTTGTTACCTTTTATTATCAGAACTCGTATCAGTTCTTGTTGTTGATACATTTTCATTCTAGTGGAGCACTGTTGGCTCACTTTTGTGTTCAGATATTTAATTTCTTCAGCTATTTTCTTTCACAGCATATGATGATTATTCTTGTTGTTCAGAGACCATAGTTGTTCTTGACATTTATTTATAGCTATATACACTTGCTGAGCATTGTTGGCTCTCTCTTGCTTTGTTGTTTATTTTCTCCAGTTAATAGAGAAGATTAGTGGACCTTGTGGTTAGTTGATATTACTGTTCCAGCAGCGAGAGGTGACGTTCGAGTTGTTGATTTCGTCGGGTAGTGGTTTTGGAAATTGTCAAGGTTAGTTAACTAGTTTGACAGTGGACTTAATTTGTTATAAGATTGTATAACAATCTTATTCAGAGGTTGGATTGTAAAATGTAATTTAATAGTTGTTTCATACTATAACCTGTATGCGGTCTTGGATCAGAGGTGTTGTATTATATATATTTGGCTTATGTCCAGGTTTATGTTGTGTTGATTGTGGTTAGTGGCCCCAAATCTGTACCCTGGATTATGGGATGTCAAAGTTGGTATCAGAGCTACAGGTTATGGTCACTGAAATAGTTAGGATGGGTGGGTATACGTGTGTGAGATGGGCGTTAGGTAGAACAATTTTTGATAAGGTTCGCCTTAGGTTATTATGACGAATATTGCGACGTTGTTCGGTCCTTCGACATAATGCACGAGTAGGAGTTCGATTCGTTCAAAGATTTGGTTATGAGCGAGACAACTAAGCCAGAATCGCCTGGGCTAAGTGAGCAGTTGAAGCTACCAGTGTGGAGGACATTATCTTCAGACTTTCGCGTACCTTCTAGAATGTTTCTACGACTTTAGTTACGATGTGAACGTTATAGAGAGAATACGAGAAGACTAGAAATAAGATGTGTGAAGCGATTGTTGGCATGAATTGGAAGTGTGGGAATAGCTGCACGCTACTAACCGTTGATCTCGGTTGAATTCTTAATTGATTCCCCACTTGGGCAGTTGAATTGATTCTTGTTCTTGCTCTGAATTGTTGTAAACTAATTCATGATTTACATTGTCGATGAGGCATTTGTTGCGAAGTGACGGTTAAAATCGAGAATGAATTGAGATCTTCTTATTTATTCAACTCATTATTGTCAGGCCGGTTTTGGCAGCTAGGTATATTAATGCTTAGCCGACAAAAGTGTGATTATGAATAATTACGAATTTCTTGAACATTTGTTTAATCGACTATACTTCCATTGATGATGAGTTTGTATATCAGATTCACTTGAATTTAATCCTATTCTTTCAGAAATATCCCTATTTTTAAAGGACACTTGATCCAACTCTATACTTGAAAAATTTGAAACTCTTGAACTCTTTTCATTTTTCCCTGAATATGTAGTCTTCTTTATTCAAACTGAGAGGAACAACCTATGTATATAGGGGATTCAGGGACATTTTATCTATGTGATAAAAGTCTGGTGGGACGCCACTGATTGTGTTTGTCATGAAAGTACTAAAGACTGGCCATCTTTTTGTACTAGGGCGGTTGACGTAAGTGACAAATACAACCTGATAATAGTTCAATGATCATATTGATCTCTCGGTTAAATCCTTTCACAAAAAGTTTTATCAAACAAAATCCAGTGTACATTCATATTGATACCTATTCATTCTATTGATTTCCTTGTCGGAAAAACCTTGATGATTTTAGATTACCAGTGTGAAGAGCCGCGAAGATAGATACGACGACATTATTAGTGGTTGAAACTGCAATTATGTGGCGAAGAATTGAGTAAGCAAGATTGAGGAGTTGATGTTGAAATAGAGATTGAGTATCAAATTGGATGAAATATTGGATTGAGAACACATGTACAAGATTCGAGATTGATGAAAATTGAGTCAAGAAAAAGAAAAGCATGTATCAAGGGCACAAGAATGAAGATTTATTAAAGTTGAAAAGAGAATGAGGATGAAAATGCTTGGTATGAGATAGTTAGTGTAAAAAAAATTGGATTCTTGTTTAATTTTAGAGGTAGAGAATGAAATATCATAAGATTTTGAATGTTTTGAGACCCGTTATTGGATAGAAGATTTTAGAACCAAGGAGGGATAACTTGAGTAAAGCATAGTTAAGCAGGACGGATTTTGTTTATAAGAATTATTAGGAGGAATTGAAGCTTGAATAAGAAATTAGATGATTGTTTTGGAATTAATAACTTGTGTGAGCCCAGTTTAAAGAATCGTGATTATTAAGAATAGAAGAGTGTTGAGCAATATGGAGCAAGATGATAAAAAAAAAGGGAAAACAGAGAATTTTCAGAATTGTTTAAGGAAATGTGATTCAATTAAGGGAAGAATGTAGAATTTAGAAGATTTAGAGTGAAGAGAGTGGGGGCACAGTAGTTGCCCACAGGATGAGAATTAGCAGAGGTAAACAAGACCCCATGGTCAGAAGATAAGATTTCGAGAAATAAGCATATGGAGATTTTGTTGAGATAAATGTAGAGAGTTGTGGTTGTAATCAGAAAGAGTAGTGTGGTAACAAGTGGCAGAGTCAGAAGTTAAGGTTATGTGCCATGAGCTTGGAAAGATAGGACTTTTTCCAGGGAGTGTATCATATCAGTCTCAGTGGAACCTATGATGAGAGTAACAAGACTATTTTCTATAAATCACTCGGAAGTTGGAAATTCAACATGACACGAATGACGTTATCAAGAAATGGATGGTGATGACAGTGAAAAGAGTTAAGTGTGACTCAGAATTGGAGTGAGGAACCAACTATGAAGTACAAGCAAATTGTGAGGACAAGAAAATGAGACTTTGATTTACAAGAGATGTAGAAGCGATGTTTCGAGGCTGGAAGCGGACGAAGAAGTCTTAACGATCAGGCAGACCAAGAAATTGTTATACCAAGGGTATGAAGTTGTTTTGCACAAGAGGGAATATCGGAAAAGAAACGGTTAAGTCGAAACAGATTTCAGTGATTAAAATTTTCGAATGCATATTTTGACGAATTACCAGGATTGTCACCAGGTAAAAATTTAGAGTTGGTTGTTAAATCAAATTAGTTTTAAGGAGTTCAATATTGAATGACATCAATGGAAATGTTGGAGCTGACAAATTGATTAAAGGATTTTCGCAAGAAAATGAGTAGTAATACTCAGTGTATCTCAGAATGATGCACTAGTACTATTCATGAAGAGGAAGAAGATAAATTAAAGTATACATTGATCTTTAAAAATAGAATAAGTGGACCAGTAGTCATGAGGAACTTTGTTTTTATCAAGGTTGGATGAGTTGTTTAATTAATTGAAAGGTGGATGTTTTATCTAAAGTTAATTTATGAATGGATTAAGACCATTTAAAGATAGAAACCCTAAGATATTTTTGAAGCAGCATTGTGAGTTGATATGGACACGATGAGTTGTTAATGATGGTATTTGGTTGGACGAGAGCACTTACCGCTTTATGATTGCGAGGAATAAGATTTCGAGAAGTATTTGAATAAAATTTTAATTTCGTTTAAAGATGACATTTCAAGATAGTTGAAGACTTGTGCAGCGCAAGCAGATCAATCGAGAATGACTGTAAGAGTTTCAAGAAAAGGAATAAAATTTTGCACAAGAATTTAGTATGAACTTTAGATGAGGAGGAACCAAATTTCAAGACATGTAGTTGGGAATGAAAAGGATCAAAATGAATTTTGTGAAGATGAAGCAATAGTGAAGTGGGAAGAACCCAAAAGGCCAGTAGAGGTCGGAAATTTTGTGAGAGTAACTAGGGACTACTGAAGATTATCGAAGATTTTATTCAGATAGCTACAGTAGTAATCAATTTTACCAGAGAGAGAACAAAAAGGTTTTGAATGGACAGTGAAGTGTGAAGAGAGTTTCTAAAAGTTGAGAAGTCAGATGTGGAAGTTTGAACGCCTAGTCTATGACAAAAATGATTCATATTGTATTATTTTAGCATGAGTTATCATGGAATTCAGAGGTACCGAGATGAGATAACGAACTAGAATGTGAATGAATTGACGGAAAAGAATTGAACAGTTAGAAGGATAAGTGGTGAATGTGTATTTTTTCGTAATATCGAGCGATGAATAGATGCCGCAATGTCTGTGGTTAAACTGAGTAGTGTAAAGCGTTGGAGTTATAATGCGCAGAGTCAAATTCGAGACCTTGTTGGGTATGCAAAGCTATGATTCGGGAGTTGATTTCAGAGGATGAGGGATAGTGAAGTTTAGATGATTTCGAGTGTCGTGATCTATCTGTTGAAGACATACGATTGATTTGACGTATCTAAAGTCGAATTTTGATGTTGTTAAAGTTAGAGTTTGTGGGGGAGTGTTGAATTGAAAGTTGTTTTGTGGTTGGTATCGAGGGGGGCTGTGACCCCAGGATAATGATGTTACAAACCAGTTATTTTTTTTATTTTATTCTTGTGGTGGTTTATGTGAAGTCAAGGTTATGGAGCGTGTTAGCTTTCAAAACTGTAAATTTCAAGGATAAAATGTTTTCGGAGATATTTTATTTAAAAAACTTTAACAAAGCAAAATGTTTTTATAATAGTGAGAGTTGAGTTGTTAATCGAGTCATATTTGAGATGTATCTAATGACGTATGTGTTTGATTGTAGTATTCAAGGACACGATCGAGAATAGATGATATGAGATTGGTTGACAGATTGAATCAAGGTATCATGGAATATTGTTTAATTATCTGTTTACTGCAAGTCTGTTAACTCGAATAACTTGTAGAAGGGGGGGGGGTTGAATACAAGTTATATAATCCTGTCTGATTTTTGCTTGATTATGAAAACAAGAATAAACGAATGAATCAAACTCTTGTTTGTATTAATAAGATCAAATACAAACTCTACCAAAGGTGTACAATACCTTTAGCAGCTGCTGACAATACAAATATCTCTCTGTTTGTTTCGAACTTCTCGAATACAAACCTTATACAGAGCTACGCACTCGAACTTTATCCTCACGAGCTACACTCTTTACAATGATATTGAGAGAGTATTTATAATGCTACCTATCAACTAATAACAGAAAGATATAATCTATACATGACAATGTTCTGCCTTCTAGTCGATAGTTTCCTTCAATAGAAAACTCTTTCCTTCATAATATCTTCTTGCTTGTTCTTCAAACAACGATCCTGTTTTATAGCACTTGCCAGTTTCTGTAGCATCCATAATGACATCATCAGTAACACGACTGATATCAGGATCTGCACACTGCATCAGTATCTGATCAACCATCAGTATTGGACACGTCATCAGGATTTGCTCTCTGTTCCTGACATGTAGTCTCCGATACACTGTTCATTCCTGATTAAACTATACAGATAACTGTTTTACACATAAATCCTATATACAGTGCTAAATCCTTTATAAGATCAGGATTACAAGAAGTATAATGTGTAAATTCTATTCTTAACATCACAACTTATGAATTATTCCTAACAATCTCCCCCTATTTATGCTTTACAATCTGAAGCATAAATCTAAGTTGTGGATGTCAAAACATATAACAATACAACCAGAATAGAATTTATGAATGTAGAATTATGAAGTTAAGTACCTCCTTCACAGATGTAGACGTTTATCTAGTACTTAGAAGAAAGAATTTTAACTATTAATGCTGCTCTTCCTTTACCTCTTCCTAGCTGAGATTCACCACTGTCACTCCTGCTAGTTCTTCTTTTTACTACCCTTTGTCTGATCTTTATTTCCCCCAGCTTTATCATCCTCAGTCTGCTCATATGGCATGTGGCTTGAGGTTTTCTCCAAGGAGTGAGCTGCTATAGTCTCTGAACCCATACAATCATCTTCTTTCCTTTCAGAAACTACAGGCTCCAGTATACCACTTTCAGGTTGTTTACTAGACTCTGATGTCTTCAGTAATACTTCATTAGACACCATAGTTAGTACATCACCGTCTTTAAGTGTTGTTTGCTGAGACACACCCTCAAGGTGGATAGACTCTGACTGAACAAAATTTGTTTGATCTTCAGAAAAATCAACCAAAGTCATTCCTCCCATATCATAGGGTATCTCACTTGCATTCTCAGTCATCACAGAAGACCTTTCAACATCAGCTATCACAGCTCCTGAGTCATCTTTCCTCTGACTAGATGGTTCTTGTGTTACAGTGACTGTGATCTGATCTTTCCTACTATTCACCACTGGTGCAATAGTATCTTCTGTTGACTGCTTCACTCTATCTACTTCCTCCAGTTGTTCACCTTGAGCTGAAGCATCTTCAATAATTACATCCTTGTCAAATAAATATGCATGAAGTGATTGAAGTGCAACATGCTTCGAGAGTCCAAATTTCTTGACTAATTGTCTTCTGACAGATACATAGAAATACATCTTCATTAAGTCAAGTCTTTGATGTAGAAGTCCATATTCATCTGGAAATAAAAGTTTTGGTACTTTTTCAACCAAAAAGTCTAGAACAGGCCTTGACAACTTCACTTTGAGAGAAATTAGTCCCATAGCCAGTCTGTATGATAATGTAGTTTCCCATGAAGAATCAATATCCAGATCTCTCTTGTCAAATACTGACATAGATGTAGCTTGATTTGTAGAAACCTGCATGATATTAGTTGGACTAGACTCTGTGTGTGTAGGTGACAATTGAATCTTTCTCCTTGTTCTCCTGATATAGTGAGCAAAAGATTTATCCTGAGAAGACTCAAGAGGTGTAGACACAGAAGTGATCTTGGGATGAGATCTTTGTTCAATAGACACAGTCTTTTGAGAGACAGTATCCAGTAACTGTTTTCCCTTTTTAAGAACTACAGCCTTTTGTGAGACTGCAGCCTGGCTGTGACTAGGTTTTTCATCTCTTTGTGCTAACAAAGAAAGTTGAATTGCAGCCTTCAATTCTGCTCTCTCAGCAAGAGTTAAATCATCATCATCTTCACTAGAATTACTACTACTACTTGACACAACAAATCTTCTCTTCCTTACAACTGATGTCTTTTGAGAAACACCAGAGGTTGGTTTCTTTGAAACAATAGGCTGTGGATCAAAATTTGGTTCTTGAATTGTTTCAGAGACTATAATGTTTTGGGCTACTTGGGTAGACACAGGTGGGTTCTCCTCCAATTGAGATTCCTGAGCCATTTCACCACAAAAGAAAGAAGAATTGTAGATAGTAGGAAGATGAGTGTTAAGAATTACCTGAAAATGATGTGGATAATGAATTGCAGGTATTTCATCTAGATTCTTTTCATTGTCCTTCTTTGTAATATCAGAGAAAATTCTCTTTTGCTGTTCATAAGAAGAAACACAATGTTCCCTACCAAATCTAGTTTCAACATCAGGAATAAAATGGTTAATAAACAATTGCATAAATCTATGATAATAAACCATTTTCCTGTTTTGATCTCTTGACCCAAGTTTAATACTCATCTGACTTAAGATAATATGACCAATGTTAATTACTCTGTCATAAAGCAAACTATAAGCAATATGTGATGTAACAGAAGTAATTTGTTGAAAAGAACTACATTTGCCAGTAAAACATTTAGCAATTTGATCAAAATAAAAAGACCATTCCTTTCTAAGAAAAGTTCTATTCAACTGGCTCATGTTATCTAGAGGTCCACTATAACCTAATTCAGACAACATAGTTCTTATATTATCATCAGATGGTACATTCTCATAACTATCAGTATCAGGTAAGCAAAGTACTGAACTAACAACAGATTCAGTAATGTCAAATAAATCTTGTCCTAAATGTAGAACAATCTTACCTGATTGACTCTGAGTAGAATCAATTACCTCAGCATTCTCCCAAGCTTGTGAAACAGCTACTTGATTAATCTGTGGAGATGCTGTCAATGCATAACTTAATGGTCCATACACCAGAAAGTCCATGATTGGATGAAAATCAGATGATACTCCTTCCTTGTTGGTGATAGCTGCAACATGATTGTTTGTCATAAAATCAAAGTCACCAAACTTGAAGGCTACTGATTTAGGTAATCTTCTCTGAGCTGCCATTTTTGATCTGAAAAGAAACTTGAAAAATTCTTGAAATGGATTAGTGATTTTGAAAACTCAAGAGTGATTTTTTGCTTTAGAGAATGTAAGATTAGAGAAAGCAATTGCACGATTAGAGTTTTAAAACAAATATATTTCACAAATCTTTCAGACCACTATCGCACGTTGACACGTAGATTGACAGGTGTCAGTCCCTGAAAAATGCGGTTACCCACGATTTTTGGAAAATAAAATCCAAAATTGATTTTCATGAAATAAATCAGGGTATAAATAAGCAATACTGATCAGCTTCCTTTTCCTGATGACCTCTCATCAAAATAATCACAAGCAATGATTTTCACATCCTGATAGTCACACATGAAATCCTGACCAATATAATCAGCGACTTAATATGGAGTTTCCACGTGGCATTTTTCTTTTATTTGAAAAAGAAAATAAACAATTAATCTGAACAGAAAATCAATTGGTTAGATATTTTCAATATTTCTTGAAACAAGAAATACAGTCTAATGCAATAATTAGCATTTGACTTCATTAAGACTTCCAAGTGACTGCTCAGCTTCTCACGTCTTCCTTTAAAAGAACCAAACGCCTTGTGCTATTCTCCATAACCTTTCAATTTCTTTTCTTCTCAACAATGCTTCTCAAACCAAAAATCCCTTCAAACCCATTTTTCAGATTTTTCTTGGTCGATGAACATCCTGTTCTTGATCATCTCTTTGAACAAACGACTCTTCTCATCGAACTAATCATGAATGGATTGGCTTTCGATAATATCCAGAATTTTCTTCTAGAACATCCATCTGTTGGATACAATCTTCCCCTAACCTCCTCAAAACTTGAGGATGAAGAATTTGGCCGAGAGTCTGAGGTTGATCTTGATGGAGATGCTATTCATTTAAGTTAGCTGCTCTCATTCAAGTCGCCCAGACAAGGAATCCAAGACTTTCATCCCCTAATGGATTTCTTGAGATGCTCCTTGTCCTGTTCCTCAGAGTTCATATCAAAGACAAGTATAGAATAGAGATTTAGACAAAAAGATGTTGTATTTCATTTCCATGTAATGATTTTTATTAATGAAAATACAATTTCTTGTTATCTGCTTGTCTTTTGATTTCTGAATGATGTATAAATTATCAGTATGCAAATATCAAAACTTGCTAGCATAGACTTAACACATCACAGAATCAGATTACTACACAAAGTAAACGTCAGGATCTGAAACAATTTTCATAATCCTGATACTGACACAATACTGATGACGTCAGCATCCTGATAACAAATCTAATCCTGATGATTATTAACAAGTCTATCATACTGAAATTTATCAAGGCAATGTGTTATAGCTAAAACATTTAACAATCAAATATAGATCCTGACAAGAATATCAAGTCTATAAGCTAAGAACAACATACCTTGCTACTTTTGCAGATGTTAAAGATCTAAAAATTTAACATTCCTAACTCACTTACTAGTCTACTGAATGTAGTCTCATCAAGTGGTTTAGTTAGAATATCTGCAAGCTGTTTGTCAGTAGGAACAAAATGAAGTTCCACAGTACCATTCTCAATATGTTCTCTAATAAAATGATACCTGACATCAATGTGCTTAGTCCTTGAATGTTGAACTGGATTTTCTGCAATTTTAATAGCACTAGTATTATCACAAAACATAGGAATATTACTAAGTGTCATACCATAATCCATCAACTGATTTCTTATCCAAAGGAGCTGTGCACAACAACTGCCTGCTGCTATGTACTCAGCTTCTGCAGTTGAGGTTGAAACAGATTGTTGCTTCTTGCTTGCCCAAGAAATCAATCTATTTCCCAAGAATTGACATGTACCTGTAGTGCTTTTCCTATCTATTTTACACCCTGCATAGTCAGAGTCTGAATAGCCAATTAGAAAGAAATCAGATTCTCTAGGATACCACAAACCAAGATTTGGAGTTCCTTTGAGATATCTAAAAATTCTCTTCACAGCAATTAAATGAGATTCCTTAGGATCACCTTGGAATCTAGCACATAAACAGGTAGAAAACATTATATCTGGCCTACTTGCAGTTAGATATAACAAAGAGCCTATCATGCCTCTATAACTAGTATTATCCACACTCTTCCCCTTAGGATCAGAGTCTAGTTTAGTGGCTGTTGCCATGGGTGTTTTTGCAACTGCACAGTCTTGAAAGTCAAACCTTCTTAAAAGATCTTTGATATACTTTGACTGATTAATGAAAATACCAGTCTCAGTCTGTTTGACCTGCAAGCCTAAGAAATAATTTAGTTCACCCATCATGCTCATCTGATACTTAGACTGCATAAGCTTGCTAAACTTAGCACATAACTTCTCATTAGTAGAACCAAAAATAATATCATCAACATAAACTTGAACTAAAAGCAATTCACCTTTTATCTTTCTAAAGAATAGAGTTTTGTCAATTGTACCTCTTGTGAAGCCATTTTCAAGAAGAAATTTAGACAAAGTCTCATACCATGCTCTTGGTGCCTGCTTTAGTCCATAGAGTGCCTTGTCAAGTTTGTAGACATGATTTGGAAACTTTGGATCAACAAATCCAGGTGGCTGTTCTACATATACTTCTTCATCAAGTTTGCCATTTAGAAAAGCACTCTTAACATCCATCTGGTATACCTTGAATTTTGAATGAGCTGCAAATGCAAGAAACATTCTGATTGCTTCCAATCTTGCTACAGGTGCAAAGGTCTCATCATAATCAATGCCTTCTTCCTGAGAATATCCCTTGGCCACCAGTCTTGCTTTGTTTCTTACAATCATACCAGATTCATCTAGCTTGTTTCTGAAAACCCATCTTGCACCAACAATAGATCTACCTTTAGGTCTTGGTACCAGTTTCCAAACTTTGTTTCTCTCAAACTCATTTAACTCCTCCTGCATTGCAATTACCCAATCAGGATCCTGTAAGGCTTCTTCAACCTTCTTAGGTTCATTCTTTGAGAGAAAGCAACTATACAAGCATTCATTTTGAATTGATCTTCTAGTTCGAACACCACTATTTGGATCACCAATTATCAAATCTTCAGTATGATCCTTTGTCCATTTTCTAACAGGTGGTAGATTAACTCTGCTAGTCTCTCCCCCTAAGTTAGTGGTATCTCTTGTAGAAGAATTCTCTCTACCTTCAAAAACTCTCCTTTGATCAATAGAATCAGTAGATTCCATATTGCTGCTAGTTACTGATCTTTCCTCAGTAGACTCTGAAAGGTCAGTTCCTGATGGAATAGACTCTGAAAGACTAGTCTGCTCCTGATGATTACTGTGTTCTCTCTGATTGATTTGCTCCCCCTCAACAGTAGCATTCCTTTGAGAAGCAATAGAAATTCCTTCTGGAGAACCTTCATCATCACTTGAGAGTATCTCAGAAATCTTCAGATTTTCAAATTCCAATTTGTCATGGCTTTCATCAGTTTGCAAAATTCCAAATTTCTTATCATCAAATGCAACATGAATTGATTCCATAACAATGTGAGTTCTGAGATTATAAACTTTGAAGGCCTTAGATGCTGAATATCCTAGAAAAATTGCTTCAACCGATTTGGCTTCAAATTTTCCAAGTTGTTCTGGATGAACTTTTAGGACATAGCATTTACATCCAAAGATGTGAAAATATTTCACACTTGGTTTCTTTCCTTTGATCATCTCATAGGGAGTCTTTCCATGACTATTTACCAAGGTACAGTTCTGAGTGAAACATGCAGTGTTAATAGCTTCTGCCCAAAAGTAGGTTGGAAGTTTTGCATCTGCAAGCATGGTTCTTGCTGCCTCTATGAGAGTCCTGTTCTTTCTTTCCACTACACCATTTTGTTGAGGTGTACCAGGTGCAGAAAACTGTTGAGTAATTCCATTGTCTGCACAAAACCCCTCCATTGTAGAATTCTTGAATTCTGTACCATTGTCACTCCTAAGTACTTTGACTTTGTACTCAGAGTTATTATGAATATTCTTAATGAGTTCAATGATTTGCTGAGGAGCTTCATCCTTCTTGTGTAGAAAGAACACCCATGTAAACCTTGTGAAATCATCCACCATAACTAGAGCATATCTTTTCTTGCTGATAGACATAATGTTTACTGGACCAAACAGATCAAGATGTAGCATGTGAAATGGTTCAGTAATTGAATTTTCAGTCTTGCTCTTGAAAGTGGTTCTTCTTTGCTTTCCAAACTAACATGCATCACAAAGTCCATCTTGCACAAAATTTGCCTGAGGTAGGCCTCTCACCAAATTGTATTTAACAAGTTGATTAAGCTTCTTGAAATTAAGATGTGAGAGCTTCTTGTGCCAATTCCAGCTTTCATCACTTGTTGCTTTACTGTAGAGACATCTAACAATTCCTTTAGATGTATCACTTAAGCTGGCTTCATATATGTTACCATGCCTTTGACCAGTTAGAACAATGTCTCCATTCTGCATATTCAAGACTTTGCATCCTTCTCTGTCAAAGATTGATTTGTAACCTTTATCACCCAGTTGACTTATGCTTAAAAGAGTATGTTTCAAGCCTTCAACCAGTGCTACATTTTCTATGATGACATTCCCCAAAATAATTGAGCCATATCCCAGAGTTTCTCCTTTGTTGCCATCTCCAAAAGATATTACTGGGCCAGCTTTCCTCTCAAACTTTGTAAGCAGGGACTTCTTTCCAGTCATGTGTCCAGAGCATCCACTGTCCAAGATAATTGAATGCTTCTTTCCTGTGCCCTGCAAACAAAAAGTAACTAGTTAGAATTTTTTAGGACCCAACTTTGATTGGATCCTTTCTTACTAGATTTAGAGACAACAGATTTTGAAGATTTTGCATTTATTTTACCTGTTGCAGAGTCAACTTTAGACTCTGATCTCACAAGCTGTTTGTGACTAGGAGTTTCAGATTTCAAAGAATAATAGTCATAATACAGTTCATGATATTCTCTACACATGTAAATGGAATGAAGTAAACTACCACAATGATAACAAGCTTTTTGTGGTTGGTATTGAATTTTCTGAGTCTTGGGGAATCTGGACTCAGTTTTCCAAGAAGGTTTTTGATTGCAGTCTAGGGCCAAATGATTATGATTTCCACACTTATAGCATTTTTTCCTAGGTGCATCAGGTACATTCTTGTAATTATTCTCTTTGTTAATACCTTCTTTTCCATTCCTATTTCTCTTGATCTTGCTAGACTCTAAAAGACCATCTAATCTCTGTTTCAACTGAGACTTAGACAGAAACCCTATGTTTACATTCTTAGGTTTCTCTAACACTTTCTCATCTGAATAACTATTGTTAATTCTCTTGTGTACAACAGGGGTACCTTTTGAATCAACAAATTTAACATGATTAGGTTCAGAAACAATTTTCTTACCTTCAGATTTAGATGTGTTAGCTTCTACCTTACTATCATTATTGACAATAGCTACTTTTTCTTCTTGTCTAGCCTTATCAAAACCTAAACCATTAACCTTACCACGAATTCCACTCTCAAAGATTTCTATTGTCTTCTTACTGGAATTGTTAATGGTCTTAATCACATCTCTCTCTTCTTCTAGTTCTTTTCTGACATAGTCATAAGCCTCAAGAATTACACTATAATCATGCTTAGCTTTATCAGAACTCAACTTGTATTCTTCCATTTGAATTAATTCAGATTCAAGAAAATTATTTCTATCAATTAATTTATCATTCTTAACCTTAAGTTCATCTCTTTCACAAGTAAGAATTCTAAAATTAGTCATAAGATTCTTAAACTCAGCATGGATAGATCTAATTTCATCAGAATTTAAGCTATCAAATGAATCAAGAGAGTGAAGTGATACCTTATCAGAGGATGGAGAAGTTTTCTTTGGAGATCCAGGTTTGTCTGAACTATTGGCCATCAATGCAATGTTTTCATAATCCAATTCATCTTCAGAGTCACTGGAATCAGCCCAATCCTTCTGTGTGACCATAAGTGCATTACCCTTTCCTGAATTCCTAGGCTTCTTACACTCACTAGCAAAGTGTCCAAGCTCGCTGCAGTTAAAGCACTTGATCTTGGCCTTATCAAGCTTGACAATTGTACTTTTGCTCTTGTCACTCTTCTTCTCCTCCTTCTTTTGAAAAGGTCCTTTGCTAAATCTTCTACTGTTGAATCTGCCTTTCTTGAAGGCTTTAGCAAACATAGCAAAGAGTTCTTGCATCTCAGATTCAGAATCATTGTTGTCAGATTCCATATCAGTAGTCTCTGACTCAGAACTTTCTTTGCTTTTCTTCTTCCTCGAATTCTTTACAGCAAACTCTTCATGCTGTTCTTCAGGAAGCTTCTTTACTTCAGATTGAGCAGTAAGTGCAATAGTCCTCATCTTTCCTTCACTCCTGCTCTTCTTCTGCTGCTTGTCAAGTTCATAAGCTCTCAATTTTCCATAGACTGCCTCTAATGAAATCTCATCCAGATCATTAGCTTCCTCAATCGCAGATATCTTCTCATTGTAGAAATCAGGCAAAGCTTTCATGAACTTTGTATTCATGTCCTCCAAGTCGTAATATTTACCATGCATGGCCATCTCATTGATGAGTTTTGTAAACCTATCAAAGGTATCAGTAAGTGACTCACCAGACTTGGATTCAAAGTACTCATACTGTTGTATAAGTAATGTCCTCATATTCTTCCTGACAGGCTTAGTTCCTTCACAGTGAACCTTAAGATTGTCCCATATATCCTTAGCAGTTTTACAAGAGAGAACATAATTAGTGAGAACAGAATCAAGACTATTGAATAATATGTTTCTCACTTTAGCATCTTTAAGAACACTCTCCTTGTCCTTATCTGACCATTCAGATTTTGGCTTCTCTGCTGTATGTTCTGGAACAACCTTACCATCAACAGTTGCTTGTCCAACGACCTTTGTTGGAACAAAAGGTCCATCTCTGATTCTGTCAAGATAATCAGGATCTGTTGCTTCCAGATGATGCAACATCTTTACTTCCCATAGAGTATATTCGTTTATCTTGAGCATAGGAATCTTAGTATTCCCATCCTTGTAACCAGACATGATTGCAGATCTTTATGATTATTCGAAATCAACCTGCTCTGATACCAATTGTTAACTCGAATAACTTGTAGAAGGGGGGGGGTTGAATACAAGTTATATAATCCTGTCTGATTTTTGCTTGATTATGAAAACAAGAATAAACGAATGAATCAAACTCTTGTTTGTATTAATAAGATCAAATACAAACTCTACCAAAGGTGTACAATACCTTTAGCAGCTGCTGACAATACAAATATCTCTCTGTTTGTTTCGAACTTCTCGAATACAAACCTTATACAGAGCTACGCACTCGAACTTTATCCTCACGAGCTACACTCTTTATAATGATATTGAGAGAGTATTTATAATGCTACCTATCAACTAATAACAGAAAGATATAATCTATACATGATAATGTTCTGCCTTCTAGTCGATAGTTTCCTTCAATAGAAAACTCTTTCCTTCATAATATCTTCTTGCTTGTTCTTCAAACAACGATCCTGTTTTATAGCACTTGCCAGTTTCTGTAGTATCCATAATGACATCATCAGTAACACGACTGATATCAGGATCTGCACACTGCATCAGTATCTGATCAACCATCAGTATTGGACACGTCATCAGGATTTGCTCTCTGTTCCTGACATGTAGTCTCCGATACACTGTTCATTCCTGATTAAACTATACAGATAACTGTTTTACACATAAATCCTATATACAGTGCTAAATCCTTTATAAGATCAGGATTACAAGAAGTATAATGTGTAAATTCTATTCTTAACATCACAACTTATGAATTATTCCTAACAAAGTCAAGGCAGCTTTCATATCAGCATTGTGTATGATTAAATTGATATTGTGAAATGTTGGAGTACGGAAATGAGTTGTTATAAATGATTGGGTTGGTATTTGAAGTTGTTACACAGGGTATAGTCCGTTATACGAAAAGGTCATGCCCGATTTTCTGTAGATCAGGCATTCGTCGAAGAGTAGTAAACGTTTCGAATTAACGGAAATTGTAAGGGTAAGATTTAAGTTTATCTTGGAGTTTGAGGGCGTACAGAATGAGCCTATCGATGTATGAGTTAATATGAAGGAGTCCTAAAGTTAAGGACTCAAATTGAGGAAATTGGAGCGAATGTCTAAAAAGTACCGTCACTTGTTTCTTAGGATTGATTCTGAGGACAGAATCCTATTAAGGGGGAAGGATATAACGCCTTAGAATTTCGCGTATTTATAAATGTTAATTTAATATTAAATATGGATATTATGATGTGAATATTTTTGAGAAGGTCAAGTGTATGTGATATGGTGTTCATGTGTTTATATGATGAATTACATGTGCCATGTAAGCTTGTGTTTTTTATTTGTATTTTTGATGATTTATATGTATTTAAATTATGCATTATTGATCTTCTGGAATTTTTATAAAATCATCGGAGTTATTATAAATCCTGAAATCTCTTGTATTATTATCTTTATGATATTCACTAGTTTTAAAAATTATCGGGAGAAATATTTTGTGGGTTTAAGTATTTTAAATGATTTTTAGAGTTATGTTGCATTTAAAGGATCAAAACTTATAAAATTCGTATTTAATTCATTTTTTATCCTAAAAATATTTTAAAAATATGGGGATGTTTGTAATTTCCTTAAGTATATTTTAAAATGTTAAATTTTATTTTTCTTCAAATTTCCGAATAAATTTTGAATTTAAAATTGATTTGAAATTGATTAAATATTGTTTTCTTTTAGCACTGTGAAATTCCAGTTTTGCCCCTGCCATTATCTTAAACCCAGCAGCCAGTCTCTCGATTCTTCCTGATTTTTCTTCAAAATTCTTGACTAAATCTCTCTTTTACTTTCCCCAACTCTCTCCCATCTTTCTCCTTTCAATCTCTCTCTCTAACCATCTCACACTCTCTCTTCTTCTCTCCCCCTCGTCTGTGTAGCTGCATTTATATCTCTGTTGTGTTCGTGTGAGTTCCTCTCACTGGCGTGTGTATGGTGTGTGATATAGCCATGTGTGTGCGTTTATACCTGGTGTTCGCGATTGAGTGCAGCCGAGGGGTAGTCTGTGTGTTCAGTTCGAGCAACGTGCGGGTGTTGTTGTGGTATGTGCGAGTTCGGTGTGTATGTGTGGGTTGCTGGTGTACATATGTATCTATATATGCGCGTGGAGACAACCAAGGGCTGGGAGGCTCGGTTTCTGTGAGTTATAACATTAAAACAGCTCGTGAGTGTTGAAATTGGAGGGTGGGGTGCAGTTCAGGGTTGTCGAGTTGTTCGGGGATGAGGCCGTCGCTGTTAGTGGCGATTTCCGGCAAGACGCAGCAGGTGGTGGTGGTTCAGTGGTTGTTTATGATGTCCCTGTGTTAATTACAAATATTTTATGTATCAATTACTAGTTTAACTGATTGCAAGTGTCATTTGATGATTTTAGTTGAAGTTTGAATTTGATAATTAGTAAAGTTACATGAATTTGTTACATACAGGTTGTTAAGTTTTATTATTTTGTTATAAGGATTATAAGATGTTATTTTTTTTAGTAAATGACTTGCCGGTACTATTTAGATTAATAATTGAATTTTTCGGATTTTGGTCATGAATATTTGGTTCGAGTCTAAGCGATAAGTGGAGTTATGTACGTGATTGTGATTGAGGCGGATTATGTGTAATAGAATTGTATGTGTCGATTACGTGGAATGTCGGTGGTTTATGGATAATTTATGTTTGAGTGGTTGATTGTAATTGCAAGTTGAATTGGAGTCGATATTGGATAAATGAGTGGTTGTTTGAGTTATTTGAGTCGGTTGTATTTCGACGGGTTAGTCTATAATATAAAGGAGGTGCTGTCCGATTTTTGTTAGAATTATTTCGAAATTTTTATGTTAATTCGATAAAAATTATTTGTAAGTCGGTATGATATATGTGTTAAGTGCTTATGTGATCTATACATGCTATGTGCTATGTGTGTTAAGTTGTAAAGCGTTGTAGGACGCGTTTGGATAGAACAGAGTCATATGGTTAAGATTGTTAGTGTACTGAAGTAGCACTTTACCTTTATATAGGTACGAATAGGAGGTCTGGCCAGGAGCAGTGCACGCGTAGATGGAAATTCGAGTAGGAAATGATTATCGGAGTTGACGGGCATGTTCAACGAGAGATTGACGAGTCTTAATGAAAGACGGATGTATGATCAAGTTGAGGCTAACGTATAAAGAAGTAGAAGCTGTGTAAAGTGAGTGGTAGATCGAGATGTTGAAAGTGGAAACTTCGTGTATTGAGGCAAGTGTCATTACTCCTCACTTATCGTTCAAGTGATGTAAATTGGTGTCGAGCATTTATAGAATTATGCTATCAAATCATGTTTACAAAGTAAAGTCCCTTGCATATATGTATTGCTTCACCTATCATTTAGATGTGAACCCTTTTAAAAGATTCGCAAAGACCCTTTTCTTCAAATATATTTTAAATTATGGTATGCTACGGATTCCTTAGTAAGTGCCATTTCTTTTATTTTTCGGAAGTGTTTGAGGAACTTTTTAAACAGCGGTAACCCAAGATTTTAAATTCTTCTAAAAATCTTTTAGCATAATTTCTGATTTTAACATATTTTTACCCGATGAACCCTCGTTAGGGGATGTTTTCTTCAAATTGATTTACAATTAATCATCATGAAATTGTCTTACAAATATTCATTTTGAATCACTTAACTTACCTCATTTAGTCCAAACTTTGCAAGATGTTCGAGAATTTTATTAAACGTTTAGCACTTGTCTATATCCTTGTTTTATCATATATTCTCAGTTGTTGTTAATCATGTTGCCAGTAAATTCTTTCTTCGATTCATTTAATGATGTTATCACCCCATTTATTGTATCGAACTCGTCGATACTCTTAGAGTTTATTATTCTTTAATTATCACCCAATTATCGTGTCGAACTTGTCAACACCTGTTGATCCTGAATTCTTCATTAATTCTTGGATGATGAGTTGTTCTGGAACGTGAGTATTCCAGTCGGTTGGTTGGCAAAGGTTGTCGATTGTCCCGACACCTAGTGCGTTGGACTTAGAATTGGAAATGTTTTTAAAATAGATGTCCCTTCGGGGAGACCAGTTTAATGGTCAACAGATGTCCCTTCGGGGAGACCAGTTTAATGGTCAGAAATTGAGGCCAATGTGTGCCGTGGATCCAGTTAGAGGGACTTTGCTGTGTGAATTGTCTGAGGTTAGTGCGGGTCTGATCAGTCGCCTAACTCCACTATTTTTTTTATATATAAAAATCCAATTCTAATCCATACATTGAGTTTGAATTGCTTTAAAGCCTGATTCCTTTGAAACCTATGTTGTTACCTTTTATTATCAGAACTCGTATCAGCTCTTGTTGTTGATACATTTTCATTCTAGTGGAGCACTGTTGGCTCACTTTTGTGTTCAGATATTTAATTTCTTCAGCTATTTTCTTTCACAGCATATGATGATTATTCTTGTTGTTCAGAGACCATAGTTGTTCTTGACATTGATTTATAGCTATATACACTTGCTGAGCATTGTTGGCTCACTCTTGCTTTGTTGTTTATTTTCTCCAGTTAATAGAGAAGATTAGTGGACCTTGTGGTCAGTTGATATTACTGTTCCAGCAGCGAGAGGTGACGTTCAAGTTGTTGATTTCGTCGGGTAGTGGTTTTGGAAATTGTCAAGGTTGGTTAACTAGTTTGACAGTGGACTTAATTTGTTATAAAATTGTATAACAATCTTATTCAGAGGTTGGATTGTAAAATGTAATTTAATAGTTGTTTCATACTATAACCTGTATGCGGTCTTGGATCAGGGGTGTTGTATTATATATATTTGGCTTATGTCCAGGTTTAAGTTGTGTTGATTGTGGTTAGTGGCCTCAAATCTGTATCCCGAATTATGGGATGCCACATGTTCATTGAAGTGTTCTATGCAAGTCTAAAAAAAATTCCTATATTAAATTGAAATATTACTAAGTGTTCTTTTAAATGTTCTTTATTTTTAGGTGTTTTTTAAGTGTTCTTTAGTTTTAATGGTTCTTTGTGATATTCTTTTCGGTAATTAAAAGAACACTTAGTAATATTTCAATTTATTTGGAGTTTTTTTAAAAAATTTCATATAACACTTCACTGAACACCTTAAGAGAACACTTATTAATATTTAATTAACATTTGATTTTTTTATTATATTGATATTTTATTTTATGGAGCACTTAAATTTTTTTTTATAGTATTTAAATAATTTATTGAAAGAATGCTTCTTAATATTTAATTAATATTTGCTATTTTTTATCCTTCTAATCCTTTATTTTATAGAACACTTAAAAACCATGTAATTAGTATTTATTTAATTTTTTTTATAAGAATTAAAAATAATCAAAAAACACAAACAAATAGAGTAACCAAAAAATATTTTGTAAAACACCTCAAAGAACATCATAATGAATCATTAAAACTAAAGAACACCTAAATATAAAGAACAATTAAAAGAACACTTAGTAATATTTCAATTTAATTTGAAGATTTCTTTTTAACATTTGATTATTTTAATCTTTATATTTTTTATTTTATGGAACACTTAAAAAATTTGTTAATAGTATTTAAATAATTTATTAAAAGAAGATTTATTAATATTTAATTAAAATTTATATTTTTATTCTATTTATCCTTTATTTTATAACACACTTAAAAACCATGTAATTAGTATTTAATTAATTTTTTATAAGAATTCAAAATCATAAAAACAACACGAACAAATAGAGTACCCAAAAAATATTTTGTAAAACACCAAAACGAACATCATAAAGAATCATTAAAACTAAATAACAATTAAAAGAACACCTAAAAGTAATGAACAATTAAAAGAATACTTAGTAATATTTCAAAATAATTTAAATTTTTTTTTTTGTGTTTCATAGAACACTTAACTGAACACCTTAAAAGAACACTAAAAAGAAAATAACAATAAAAAGAACACTTATTAATATTTAATTAACATTTGATTTTTTTTTATCTATCGATCTTTTATTTTATGGAAGACTTAAAAAATTCGTTAGTGGTATTTTAAATAATCTATTAAAAGAAGATTAATAAATAAATAGAGAGAATTACCAAAATGCCTATTTTTCACAAGTTTTTGCCCAAAATACTGATTTTGAAAAAAATGGCCCGAAATACCGACGGGATACGAAATTTCGGCCTCCGTATTAGCTGAATACGGTACACCGTGTACCGTATTATGCATGATACGGAACACGGTGTTCCGTATTAGCGTGATATTGAACACGGTGTACCGTGTTCCTGCATGATACGGAACACGGTGTACCGTGTTCGTGCATGATACGGAACACGATGAACCATATTATGCATGATACGGAAGATCGTGTTCCGCAACACCCCCCATATCACGGTACACGGTCTAACGTGTCTGGTCAGTAAAAAGGGCCAGCATGGCTCCCATATGAATATTTTGGGCCATCACCCTTATTAATATTGAATTAAAATTTGATTTTTTTATTCTATTAATCCCTTATTTTATAGAACACTTAAAAATACTTAATTAGTATTTAAATTATTTTTTTATAAGAATTCAAATCATCAAAAAAACAGAATAAACAGAATAACCTAAAAACATTTCCTAAAACACTTAAAAGAACATCATAAAGAAACATTAAAAATAAAAAACATTTAAGAAAACACCTAAAAATTAAAAACAATTAAAAGAACACTAACGAATTCTTGTTTGCTATGCATGGCATTTTTCTGAAGTACGAATAAAAGGAAGCAAGATATATCTTTAAGATTTGTATTGGTTATAATTGGTAATTAATATGATAGGTTAATATGGTAGGATTTAAAAACAAAAAACGGAAAAGTGTTTGTTTAGATGGATGGATAATTGATTGCTCAAAATATGATATATTAACATAACAGTTAGATTTGTCCAAAATGAATGAGTATTACACAATAGTACAAAACCGATGTGAATGGAAGCTTAACAAGGATTATTGGATTATGATTTGATCAATGGTCAAGGAATGGTTTCTTGGTTCTCTCCGAGTCTCCGGGTTCTCTCTTGATCTCTTTCCTATGTACCAATATGTAAATGCATGTAAATGCATGAGAGAAGAAGGAGAATGAGAGGTGGGTCATATTAAAACCAAACCAAACCAAACCAAACAAACCCAGTATATCCCGCTCGGATCAGGGTCTGGGGAGGGTGAGATGTACGCAGACCATACCTCTACTTTTTACGATAGAGAGGCTGTTTCCGTGAAGACCCTCGACTTAGTGCGCAACAAAAATAGTGTGTTCTATACAAAGATGATTATGAATGGGAAAGTACTCCGCCGAACCTGGGCCCATGGCTTGGACCTCATGGGACTTACCTAAGCGGGCATTGGAAACTGCTCTCCTGATATAGGTCGGCTCCGAGCAACACTCCCTGCCAAAAAACTCCTCCCATGCCAAACACTAAACCACAAGCATCAAATAGTCAAATATAAAAAGCTAAAAGAGACAACCCAACTCTAAGACAAAGCTAAACGGGACAACCCAACTCTCAGACTCTCAACAACAGAACCACTCTCTAGAAGGGAATCCACAACTCTGATACGACGCCTCCAAGTGGACCTGTCAGCTGTCATGGTCTCGTTAAGGTTTAAGTCCTTCAAATCTAACCTTTTTTGCTCCTCCCAAGTTCTCCTCGGTCTACCTCTCCTTCTCACCCCTACGATCGAAATACTCTCTACCCTCCTCACTAGAGCCGTAGCCTGCCTCCTGCGAATGTGACCGAACCATCTCAATCTCCCTTCCCTAACTTTCTCAGCAATAGGCGCAACTTCTAACTCATTCCGGAAAACAGCATTCGGTATTCTATCCAGCATAGTGCGCCCACACGACCAACGCAACATTCTCATTTCAGCCGCTTCCAACTTGCTCTCCAGCGCCTTCTTCCCCGCCAAACATTCGGAACCATACAACATCGCAGGTCTGATTGCTGCTCTATAAAATTTACCCTTCAATTTTAAAGGATTTTCCTGTCGCACAGCACTGCTGACGCTGCTCTCCATCTTATCCACCCAGCCTTGATACGATGAGTTACGTCACCCTCCACCTCTCCTTCCTTATGAATGATAGAACCCAAATACTTGAACTTGTCCGTGCGAGGAACAATCTGATCTCCAATCATAACCTCAACCCCTTCCTCGATGGGCTCACCACTGAAGTTACACCAGAGATACCCGGTCTTAGACCAGCTCACACGCATGCCTTGGGATTCCAAATTAGATCTCCATAGTTCCAACTTTGCATTCACCTCCCCCCTCGACTCCGCCACTAACACAATGTCATCAGCAAAAAGCATGCATCACAGGACGTCATCTTGGATCCCCCGCGAAATGACATCTAGTATTATGGCGAAAATGAGAGGGCTTAGGGCCGACCCTGGTGCAACCCTATCCCAACCAGGAAATAGTGGGTATCACCAACTGGTGTCCTAACGCAAGTCGTAGCTTGAGAGTACATGTCTTGGATCGCCCTAACGTACAATGAAGACACCCTCCTCTCTTCTAGGCTCCTCCAAATAACATCTCGCGGGATGCTATCATACGCTTTCTCAAGGTCAATGAACACCATATGCAGGTCCTTACGCCTTTCTCTAAACTTCTCCATAAGGCGACGAACGAGATGAATAGCCTCGGTCGTCGATCTCCCAGGCATGAAACCAAATTGGTTCTCTGAGATCTCTACCATTCTTCTCACTCTGCCTTCAACCACTCTCTCCCAAAGTTTCATAGTATGACTAAGTAGTTTAATACCCCGATAGCTACTACAACTCTGGGCATCACCTTTGTTCTTGAAAAAAGGCACCACAATACTGCGCCTCCACTCCTCCGGCATGTTAGCATCTCTGAGGAGAATGTTGAACAAATCTGCTAACCATTGAACACCTACCTCCCCCAGACAAATCCACACCTCAATAGGTATTTGGTCCGGGCCAACCGCCTTAGCTCTATCCATCTTTAGAAGGGCGCCTTTGACTTCTTCTATGCTGATACGCTCACAATCCCCTAAAGTTTGAGTAGAAGATTGACTAACACCTTGCACCCCTACTGAAACTCTCCCCCTTGAACCATTGAAAAGCTCAGAAAAATACCCATTCCACCTCTCCTTAATAGCCTCGTCGTCCACCAAAACACGACCCAACTCATCCTTAACAAACCGAACGTGACCTAGATCGCGCCGCCCTCTCTCCCTAGCTTTCGCTAATTTAAAGATAGCATTAGCTCCTTCCTTTGTGTCTAAGCACTTGTACATCTCTTCGTATGCCTCACCTTTAGCCTTAGCTACTGTCTTCTTTGCCTCTCTTCTCACCACCTTGTAAGCTACAGTCTTCAAGATCCTTTCCTCACCAGCGCTAGCCGACAAAAGTTCTTTAAAGAGCAATTGTTTAGCCTTAACTTTCCTTTGAACCTCCTCGTTCCACCACCACGCCTCCTTAATACCACTGAACCTTCCCGAAGAAATCCCCACCACCTTCACGGCCACATTTCTAATAGCATTGGCCATGCTGATCCACATTTGGTTTGCATCACTCCCCCGGCTAAAACCACCTTCGCGGAGCAGAGCCTCCTTGAATTCAGCCGCCTTCTCACCCTTCAGATCCTTCCAAAGGATCCTAGGTCTAGCTTCCCTTGCCCTGTTCACAACACGACCACCCATGGAAAGATCCATAGCTAGTAGACGGTGGGAATGACTAATAGACGTTAATCAAAATTAGATGGAATGATATAATTTTTTACAAATTAAAATATCGAAAATACTTTTTTTTAGTACGGAATCCTAGATAAAAAAAGGGTGAAGTGCCAAAATGATACATTTAGAAGCAAAAATACCCAAAATAGCACATTCTGAGAAACATACCCTGCTTTGGCACTTTCTTCACGCATGTAACATTGGCGTTCAGCAGTAACGCATTTTTAACATGCGTTATAGATGAAAACGCATGAGCAGATTGCGATTTACGGCAGTA
The DNA here is from genome assembly GCA_037693485.1 of Kitagawia praeruptora. Taxonomy (NCBI): domain Eukaryota; kingdom Viridiplantae; phylum Streptophyta; class Magnoliopsida; order Apiales; family Apiaceae; genus Kitagawia; species Kitagawia praeruptora. The sequence goes on from CM075354.1 coordinate 75,651,904, forward strand.
ACGCAAGAAAATATTGCGTTTTGGCAGTATAACGCAAGTCATGTATGCGTTTTCAGTCTAACGCAATTTTTGTTAGCGTTTTGTTTTCTGTTTTTTTATTAAATAAAACGCTACTTTGAAGACACCTAATTTTTTTTATTTTTAGTAAATATGTATTTGCAAATACTATTATAATCAAATAGCCATTCCAAATTGTATTTTTTTTATTCGTCATTCTGAATATTTCTAAAACACAAAATGGAATTATTGAACCCCAAAAGTTAATTGTTGAACCCCTAAAGGAATATAGATAAAATTTAAAAAATTTAATTAAAAAAATTGAATACGGAGGCCTGATTTTTAAACTCTAACGTGTTTAAAAATCAGGATAATTTAGGGTTTAGGGTCTAGGATTTAGGGTTGTAAACAACCCTAAACCCTAAGTTCGTATCAGGATTTAGGATTTTTAAATTGTATTTTTTTATTCGTCATTCTGAATATTTCTAAACCCAAAATGGAATTGTTGAACCCCAAAAGTTAATTGTTGAACCCGTAAAGGAATACAAATAAAATTAAAAAATTGAATATTTCTAAATCATTATTTAGAATATTTCTAAAACCCAAAATGAAATTATTTAACAAAAAAAAAAAGACTTTTAAAGTAGTTAACATCACAGACGCATGTATCACATGCGTTCTCCTTAACGCATACTCAACCAACATTACCTATGTGACAGTGGAGGGCTCCCTTTTCAGGGAGTGCCATTTTGGATATTCAACCCTAAAATTGTGCCATTTTGGGCATTTTCACGATAAAAAATGACATATCATTTAACGAATGAATTAATTATCCCTTATTTAATCCTATACGTTAGTTATCTTTTTGCCACTTCACAATAGAGGCGGCAATTTGATACACGACACGAAAACACGACAAGAAAACGACACGAAAATTACGGGTTTGGGTTGACCTTTGCGATACACGAACACGAAAGTACACGAACACGAAATTACACGGATGAATTTAGTGTCGATTTTGGATTTACCCTTGGGTACACGACACGAAACGAAAATACACGAAATAAATAAATATTTAAATAATTTTATTAAAATTATATGAATACACATTTTAAAATAATATTACATATACATTTTTTACCTAAGATAAATACAAAATAGTTTCAACTTTTAGTTTTACAAGACTTGAGGACACTTGATTCTTAATGACATAGTGACTTAAGACTCGACTAGTAAAATTTTAATTTTTTAATTTTTTATTTTTATTCAAAAATTACACGAAATACGACACGAAATGTATACGAAATAAAGGTACACGAACACGAAACGAAACGAATTCTTAACGGGTCGATTTTGGATTTGACATTACGTACACCAAACACGAAAGTACACAAAACGAACGAATTGCCATGTCTACTTCACAACATATACACAGGATTCAATAATTTAAAACATTATTACAGAACAATCCCTTGCTTAATCCCGCAAAATAAACATAGCCAAGATCAAGAAGTATCAAATTTGATTCTTTTTTGTAAAACTAGACTTCCAATATATTATTATATATAGAAAGAGAAGTTTAATTTGTTCTGAAGCTTGATGCTACAAACTAAATTCAAGAACCAAACATTTTAAGGTCATTTACAGTAATAAAGAAAGTCCGGATTTCCATAGGCGCAAGTTCCACAACAAGTCTTTTTGGATCAATGGGTCCTCCCCTTAAGATCTTGGTTTCTGCTGTCTTGCCTTCTACTTTCCAAACTAGGCGTTTTTTCTCCATCTCAGCTCTTTCTTGATTACCGGATAAGTTCATCTCTACCACCTTAGTTATCTGAAAGGAATAAAACAATGATGTTCATATACCACTGTCTTATAAGAGATAAATCAGGATTTGTGGTGTGACAGCATTTACCTTCTTGCCTACGAACAGCTTCTTCAATTCTACACTTGCCATTACAGAATAGTCGTTATCCTCTCCGGTCTTTTAATATAAAACAGACCCGCATAAGCATCAGATAAAATTGTTTATTGGCAAAATAGGTAAGACTGATGCCATGACAGTAAAAAGTTGCAAAGCAGGTATAAACAAAACATATATCATGGGATTCCTCTTGATTTAGCAATATGGACAGGCAACATCATTACCTAATGGTTAATGTTTCAGTGCATTAAACATCTATGAGTAACAAATCTAGGGTTTGAGTATTCAACTTCAAGGAATATAATAGCAGCAGATATGAGACAATAAATTGTGGGGAGTCTTAATAAATTTAAATAAAAAAAAACTTTCCCGTAGAGAACCTATGTAAAGGTGCCATAAACAGAGTGGTGGACAGAACTTTTTAAACCCGGTCCAACATGAAACTAGAAACATTTGGCAAAAATATTAGGAAGTACAACACCACACATATGTATGATACATTAGTGTTAGCTCTTACAATAATTAACAAATTACGGAGCCTATTGTTCCATAAAATCGTTGAAACCATAACCCGGGGAATCTCTTATCTGTAGTCTCAATCTCGTATAAAATTTTGACGAGGCATTTAGTATTGGTTGTCTAAAGATCCAAACCATGGCAAATCCTCTATAGATCACTATTAATAGAAGATGTAACTGCATTTTGATGGCCTTACCTATTATTATTTTGCATAAATGACTCTTTTATAATTGTTGACATTTTATGAACTAAACTATTAGATTTTTAACAGATGATTCCGTCAAATTTTTTTTTGATGGACGTTAATGAATTGAGGGTATATATGTCTAATTCACTTTTTCATTTCTATTATTGCACTTTGATGACCTCAACTACTAAAAAAAAAAAAACTACTATTTTTTTTACACAATAATGACTCTTTTATATATGTTGAAATTTTATTAACCAAATTTTTACTTCAAATAATTAATAATTTAACTGAATTATACTTTTAGAATGCCCAATTGACTCTGAGATTCTTTACTGGATAGTTCTTGACTTCTTGTACATGATATAGAGGCACTGGTAGTGGTACTAGAAAAACAAGAGAAACTGAAAATGTAAAGAAGCAATTTCTTTAAGTAGGTTCAACATATGAAAGTTGAAAATTTTAATGAGTGTGCCATCATAGAGTAAGCTCGCATTGCTTCTAGAATAAATTAGTCAATTCTTCATATTTTCAGTGATCAAACACTTGACTGATTTTTTTAAATTTTTATTTTGAAAGCAAATGAAAGTTTTATTAGATATCAGCTCTTAACAGATTTATCAGGAAAGGAGGAGGGACATGTTCCCATTCTCCACGATCAAACATAGAACCAACGGCTTTAGCTAAGACATGAGCAACTTGATTCACAGACCGTTTGATATAACTGAATATGCAGTTACCCAGATCTTTAAGAACAATTTTACAATCACCAAAAATCAAACCAAAAATCGAATCTAACTCATCTTGACGCTGTAACTCTTGAACAAGAAGCTGCGAATCAGATTCTAGAAGCACATCCTTAAGACCCTAACACTTGTCCCATCTTAACACTTGACTGATGCTATGTTATATAAAATACAATGATATCATGTGACTCCAACATAAAAACATATTGTGACACCTAACATTCATACACTTGGTACAACATGATCCAGATGACAGGAGAGAGAATTTTACAAAATCAGACATCTAAGTTTCCTGGTAAATCTATTTTATCCTAGTCAAACAAACAATGCCATGCTAATCTTTGCAGTTATGTAGATAAGAAGCAAACTGGGAAAGGCCAAACTGCAAACATTTTTACTAATAAACAACAAACTACAGTTACATATTTCTGTAAACTGGTAACAATTTAAGTTTCTTTTACAAAATTAACCCCTCGATTTTATTTACCTGCCTTATACTTGTAAGAAAAAAACATTAAAAACTGAAGATTTACATAATCAACTGAAACCTTTGGTACCAAACCCTGACTTGTCCCTGCCTAATGACTCACATATTACAATATTATTAAAATATAGATATTAAGTATAATTGTTTTATGCTAACATGAAAAATATGAAAATTGGGGACACTGTCCTATTTTTGGACACGGGTATGGGGACACGCCATAATATATTAATACAGAAAAATGGTAAGTAAGACATCTTAACAAAAAATAACGAAAAGTAACAATAAAACTTAGAATAAACATGATTTTGTAAAAGAATTTTGCAAACTAGGCGTCTTCCCTACTTCTATCTCATTCTTGCTTCTTTCTTTCTTCTTACATATTTATTTTGAATTGTAAGTTTTAATCTTATTTGATCTTTGAATTAGTCAAAGTGTCCACATTTTAGTCAAAGGATCAGACACGGAATAAGTGTCGTGTCCGAGTGTCCGACACGGGTACGACAACCCAAAGTGAAGAGTCGGAGTAACATAGGTTTTATGAAATATTAAAATCAAATCACAGAAAAAATAACAACTTGCTAAAATACCTTTCGATAACTTCAAATTAGCAGATTTATGAAAACAGCTTCTAGAGGAGCCATGTTATGTAGTCTTTTTATATCAACCCGAGTACCCGCAAAAGGCACTCGACAATCAGAAATAGGCATGCAGACTCAACACTTCATATTGAGCCAAAAACATGCAAAATATTCATTATATTACCAAGTCTGACACGTGGACACATCATTTTGTATACTTGCAGCCTAGTCCGTATAACAAAGTAGAGGAGTATGTAGCATCGACGGTGAGTAACACAACACACATGACCATCCCGACATTTTCTTAGCAGATAGAAAAACTCTTTCAAATTCCAGCCTATTAAATTACTACCGAAAGCTATTTAGTAAGAAACTAAGAAACCAACGAAAGAAGTCAAAACCTCGTATAAATGAGCTAACCGTAGAAGCACTATCCCACTATCAAGTTCCTGCAACCATCAAACAATAAGAGACTCCAGTTAATTGCACCGACTAAACTCATATGTTTGTCTACATCCTGCTTGGTAACAGTATTTGCATATTCCCAACTTGCCTACATACCTGAAGAGTTATTACAGCAATATTCTTAGGCAAACTATAGGAGGAATCAACAGCAGAAAAAGTTGGCACATGGGAACTCAGCCAGTTATTCTCGTCCTGGAAAGGAACAACAAACATGACCTCATAAGTCTTGTAGCCTCACTGCATGGTCAACTTTAAGAATACTGATCCTCCTACCTGTTCTGCAAATGCTAAAAGTAGGGGAGAATATATCTCTTGGCCAAATGTGCGACGCCACTTGGCCCCTTCTCCAAGAGGGTCAATTCTGATGTAGAACATTCCTTTGACCTGCAGATCGTTGAGTGAAAATTTCAGACTAGCAGTACCGAACTGATAAGCAAACCTAACTACAACCAAATGATGGTACTACAGCAGCTTCTTAATCATGTAAATAACTGTTCAATAATAACTCAATGTAAACTGCATATCTTGTTTCTCTCTCAAGGATATCAAGCTATAAAGTTGTTAAGTTAAGACCTCGAGATATCCGCAACATCTACAGAAAAATAGAAAAGAAACCAAATGTACTTTCAAGTTTCAACCGATATAGGTCCACTAACAATGCCAGAAGAGAAATCCAACTCGAAAACATGGAAATCCTTCAAACCAAACATTGCATAATTTTAGAATTGGTGAAATCCTTTCTTTTTTCATTGTTTTACCCTTATCAAAAGAGGGTGCAGGGGTAGGAAGGGATTGAAGGTAATTTTTGTTAACTATTATCATCCAATAAAATTGCAATAGACATAAAAGTTAGCTTTTACCGAAATTTTCTTTTCCATTTTTGCTAAGTAACTGAAATTTTCTTCCTAGCTAAACAAATCAAGCCATGGTCTCTCTTTTGAACTCATGGTAACTCAAAGAGGATTAATAGGACTCGTTAGTCATGATACTCAGCGAATTACAATAGACATGACGTTCAGCCGATATACAAAATTAGCAAAATAGAATGTCCCCCAAAATTATATGATTAATTTAGCAAATATAAAATGAAATAAAATGCTTTGCTACTTTATGTTTCTATTGAGTACACTTACTAAAGTGATACAGTTAGAAAAATAGAATCACCCCCCCCCCCCCCCCAAAAAAAATTAAAAAAAAATTGGAACATCTAAGTAATGCAAGCACGGCACGCAAATGCTATTCAAATAATGCGAACATATAATATATGTAGGGTCACGCTCTATGGAGAACCACTCTAAACTGAACCTAATAACCAGTTCTTAAATACAATAAATATCAATAAAAATAAATACGTTCTGCGTATGAACTTACATATTTGCACCACAAGTTCTACACATGAACGCTCTAGATCTCCGAATTCACATATAAGACATAAACATGTTTAAATGTAGAACTTTCAAAGTTCATGTGCGGAACTTATATAATTTAATAGAAATAAGTACGTTCTGCGTATGAATTTACGTATTTGCAATACATGTTCTTCACATGAACTTTCAGTTTCAGTTCCCTAACATTCAAAGTTGAACGAAAAGAAGTAATATTGTGTGTAAGAAAACACGTACAAATATTGTGTATTTTACCAAAAAATATTAAAATTATTTGGTTACCTTTTTTATTGATTTGTGAATATTCTACATTAATTGTCACTGAAAAAATCTTAGTCATTAATTAAATACTGATCCAATGGTGATTAATGGTTCTCCGATTCTATTTTAGGTAGTGGTTCTCATTTGAATCAACCCCTATATGTAATTATATATGTGTGTATATATAGGCTTATGGCCTCTACCAAATCTAATTAAAGTTATTGATGTTGTGCACAATTACAATGGGATAGATAGTAATGTATTACTCCCAACAGCTCCCATTTCCTTTCTCGTACTCAATATATATTTTTATACTGATAAGCCAGCTTGGGATAAGATGGCATGCACAAGATGACTTTAAACTTTATGGAAAACATCTTTATTCTAAAGCAGCAAAGCTTATAAATGTAACTGGGGAACAGTTCCAAAATTTCAGTATCAAAATATCAAGGAAGCATAATTCTCGTGAACATGTTACTAGTACTCTTTCGTTTTGGCTACCATACCCGCGTCGGACCCTTAAACGCGACATCCTCTTTGTGTCCTTTGACTAAAATTTGGACACTTTGACCAACTGGAACCACATATGAGATGAGCAACTAGTGGGAAAAAATCAAAACAGGAGAAGACGTTCATATCTTGGTTTTAATGTAAAGACAGTTATTGATCATTCAAATCCAGTACTAAAGATTTAAGGGAATAACATTTGTAATTTTCATAGTATAAACAGATTAAGTTTTTGGTAGGATATCTTATCCAATATAAATATTCATTAATAAATTATGTTTTGTATCTGTACCCGTGTCCAAACATAGGACAAGGTCCCCTTGGCACCAATTTTTAGAAAACAGAAAGAGGATTCAAACCAATCAAATTTCTGTTCACGGGACAAAGCAACAAATAAAAATCTAGTCCTTCTACATAGTTGGTAAGAAAAGCATTACACTAACCAAAGCACAATCTTGATAGAATAAATTCATATCACATGCACAATGACCTCAGTACACTAACCATCAAGCCCTTGCAATCTTTGAGGACACAAACTTCTTCATTTAACACCTCGCCAACTCCTCTAGAATCATCGTGAAGGAGCCTCCTGTGTAATAGAAAGGAAACTATTTACTTTGCATTCCATTGTAGTAGCCACTCAATGAAAAGTAGAAAAAATCAAAAGCAAATAGATATAGTTCAGAAATAAGAGGCAAGAACAAGAAAAACGAACCTGTGGAGCATCAACTCTATTTGACCATCTAGCAAACTGACCCCACCAACTGCTCGGTCGACCAACACTGAAAGTTCCATCTTCTCATCCTTGACATATATCCCAAGATTTATCTAAAAACAAGAAACATATGAAGAAAGAGTTAATGCGGTAACAACAATAAATGAGGATGATTTTCTTTCACACACACATCTAACAAGGTTAGGGCACACCCACCTCCATTTTACAAGACAGACAGATAGATACACGTGTGTATCAAGTTTGTAAAAACTCTAAACCCACTCTAAAGTCTAAACCCATAAAATATAATCATGTTTAGCATATTGGAGGGAAGTATGGAACCCAGTTATGTGTATCTATCTAAATGTGTCTGTATTGTACAGTCGAATGTGGAATTTTTATTTTAAAGAGACAAATATGGAGATGTAATCATAATTGAATACCAGTCAGAACCATGATCTCCCATATGCAGTTTGGAGATCAAAATTAACATAAACAAATTCAGAACAAATGCTTATACTTATAGACACATGTAAATAGATCATTTCTTTTTGCTTAAAGTCCATAAAGTTAAAAATGACTATGGATAGGAATGCTCCATTTTGATCAATTACACCTTTAGCTTACTAACAGAAGTAACATTATAACACAACTTACATTAATTAAAATAGATAAATTCATTAGAAGGATAAACTTCGGGGGAAGGGGTTAATGGGGATGTGGATGGGAAAAGAAATATAAAAATCATCCCTATTTGTCTAATTACAGTCACCATTACTTAACAAAATGAAAACTTGAGAAAAATTATGACTTAAATAATCACTGGGTACAATCACAATTAAGTATAACCAGAACTGGAGTACGCTGGATTTGACCTGTATTTTTACCTTTTAAATTATTATTCCCTTACTGATTTGATTTTTGGCCATTTATTGAATTATATCATAACTGTATAATAAGTCTAGAAATGATGTTATTTTGGTTTATTTAAAAGGTGATATAATCACACACAATAGTATATAGTAATTTATTCAATTGCTAGAATATATTTACAATAGGTTGAAACTTGAATATAATCATATCATAACAGGTAAGTGTAGAATTTTTAATAGTTAGTTTCACATTTTATCAAAATTTTCAATATTATGTAAAGTGTAAATGCTTCAAATTCACGTTAGGACTATTGCATCATCAAAGCTATATAAAATTTGCGTTTAAAACCTTGATATATGCAATGACCCTAGTAAGTACATAGTTAGACAAGTGGACTCTCTCATTTTTAGATTAGGAAGTATGAACATAATGCGTAAAGGTCAAAAAGCAAGGAAGGAACATGTTGCAATTACAAAAAGCTACTAACACCAGCTACATAGTAAACAGAAAGCATACAGGGTAATAGTTTCCAGCAATTGGTTGGTTGATTTGCAGATCCCAATCTTCTCTGTAATCTCGAACCTAACACAAGCAACAACCTTTTTAATTTGGGGAAAGGGACAACAAGAAATCAATAACAGAAGTTCTACTCTCTTAGTCAATGACCCATAGTTTGACAGATATTATAGCTCGTTTCATATTATTCTATATCTACTTATGTAATCAATCTACAGGTTACGCATTTTACACGACTTCAGGTAGCCCATCTTGCCACCAAAATTAAGGTAACACAGATGCCTAATATACATATTAAATAAACTAAGGACAACTGATGTAAGTTGTTGATGTCAGCAATAGTGAGGTGTCATGGTCTCATCAATTTGCTGATGTCATCTTCCACTAACCTCTCCCCCATTAATTTATTTTACACCCACTCTCTCTCTTTGTTCCATTATAAACTCCACTAATCTCACCTCATTTCTTATTCACTCCCATTTTTATTTATTGTCAAATTGTCAACATTGTTGGGCATCTATAGTCAGCATAGTTTGGTTTGTTAGGCACCGTATGTTGAAATATGTATCTAGCATAAGACTTTGTATCCTTGTAGTTCTCTATATATATCACCTAGAGCTCATGTAATAAACACAACTGATATATACAAATTACTCCTTCTCTGATTACTTCTTCTCTATCTCTATACTTACAGAATTTGTCATGGTATCAGAGCATGTGAAATCCTAGGGAAAACACAGAAGAAAGAAATCAAACACACCCAAACACACTGTCAAAAATCCCAGAAATAACACACTGTCAAAAAAATCGTTTTTTCAAAACACACCCAAACACAAATATAAGCATATCACTGGAAAGAGCAGGAGAAAAGAAAATTACAGAAAAAAGGAAGCTGGAAAACCGCCGCCACACGCGCGGCCGAGCCGTCACGCGCTCACGCGCCGGCGCGTGAGGCCTCTCCCGGACGTTTTTTGAAGAAATTTCTTCAGGGACTCTTATTCCTCTCATCATCCCGATTCCAACCGTGGTAACACTTTTCAGTTTCGTGAAGATTTATTTTCTGATATATAATTGTATGCATATTTGCGTATATATATAACTTGTGCAGAAAATACTCTCTTAATTATTGATCTGTGTTGTAACTATACCACTGGCTTATATGCATATTTGGGTAGTTAAGATTTAACGAGGAAAAGGGGGAATTATTATTGGAATAATTGCTATTTGAATATTTTATAATGGCGGATACCGGCGATTCCGCAATTTCAAGCCAAAATACTGCTATAAGTAGCAGTAAATCAGGATTTCATAGTACTCCGTATGTAAGCCCTAAATTCAACGGAAAGAATTTTCTGGAATGGTCCAAAGCTTGTACAATGGCACTTAAATCTCATAGAATGATGAAATATATCAATGAGAAAGCCAAACAACCTTTGGAAAGTGATACTACTTTCGATGATTGGGAATCTGAAAATGCCATGGTGTGTTCATGGCTATCTAACTCTATGGAGGTTGATATTCGAAAAACATATATCTTCATTGATACCGCTGAAGATGTGTGGAATTCTCTCACTCGGACGTATTCCTCCTCCGGAAATGTAGCCAAGCAATTTGAGATCAAACGGAAGATGTGGGCATTGACGCAGGGAAGCCACACATTAGCTCAGTATTATTATGAGCTTACATCATTATGGAGTGAGTTGGGACATTACACTATATTTGAGTGTAAACATGCTGAAGATCAAGAAAAATATGAAAAGATGATGACTGTAGAGAAAGTGATGAAGTTTCTTGACGGATTGTCTGATGAGTATGATTCAATAAAAAATCAACTTATCAGACAAGTTCCATTTCCTACGGTAGAAGAAGCCTATGGTCGAGTCAGATTAGAGGAAAGTCGAAAGCAGAGCATGGCTCCGGTCGTCTCTTCTGAACGATCTGCACTCTTAACTGGAAATGTTCAACAATCTGAGCCAGAACAACCTGAACAGATACCAATGGCTTTAATGGGTGAAAAATCCAGTCTTCAATGTGACTACTGCAAGAAGTTAAACCACACTCGTGAAACATGTTTTATCCTGCACCCTCATCTCAGAATTCGAGGACGAGGGGGCGTGGCCGAGGTGGTTACCGTGGTGTCTCATCTGGCAGAAGCACGGGTAGAGGTATTCCCTTTAGTGCTCATCATGCTGCATCAGAATGTGAGTCTTATTCTTCAACAGGGACGATGACTGCTTCAGAGGTCAACACCCTCCGCCAATTAATGTCACAAATGAACACCACTCCACATACAGCTAATTCTGCCCATGCAGGTACATCTTGTCACTTTACCTCCGATAAATGTCATAATTCATGGATTATTGATTCCGGAGCATCAGCACGTATGACTGGAAATTCTAGTTTCCTAGAAACATATAATGGTGAAACAGGCAATATTCGTGTTGCCAATGGAGCTATTGTACCTGTTCATGGACAAGGCACTTCTCACTACCTCTCATCATCATTGCCACTATCTGATGTGTTACATGTTCCCTCCTTAACAGCAAACTTATTATCTGTTCAACGTATTACTGAAAATCTTAATTGTTCAGTAACCTTTTTTTCCTCCCACTGTGTATTTCAGGATCTGGCGACAGGCAAGGTCCTTGGCAATGGTAAAGTGGTAGATGGACTTTATGTTATGGAAGGGAATCTTATTTCTCCCTCAACTTATCAGGTGTCATCCAAGTTAAATTCTGCTTTTGAATCTTTGTATCAGTGGCATAGACGGTTAGGTCATCCATCTTTTGGTGTTCTAACACATCTATTCCCTGCCTTAATAAAACACTGTAAGAAGGAAGATTTCTTTTGTGAACCATGTGAACTAGCAAAACATAAAAGATCATCTTATCCATCCAGAAATAAAAGAAGTTCTACTTTGTTTTCTATTATTCATAATGATGTTTGGGGTCCATTTAAACATCCTACACATGATGGATATAGATGGTTTGTCGTCTTTGTTGATTGTTATTCTAGGCTTACTTGGGTATATCTCCTTAAACAAAAAAGTGAAGTTTTCGAGTGCTTTAAATCTTTTCACCACATGGTACAAACACAATTTAATGCTTCTGTTAAAATTCTTCGGAGTGATAACGGTACTGAATATGGAGGCCCGTTTATATCTTATTTGGACACATGTGGTATAATTCATCAAACTTCATGTGTCAAAACTTCTCAACAAAATGGGGTAGCAGAAAGGAAAATTGGTCACTTACAACAAGTTGCTCGGTCACTTATGTTAACCATGCATGTTCCCAAATATCTTTGGGGAGGAGAGGCAGTCATGACTGCTGCATATCTTATAAACCGTCTTCCTTCTAGTGTCCTAAAATTCAAAACACCTTTGTCTTGTGTTCTTGCACCTTCTTCACACCCACTACCCCTTCGAGTATTTGGGAGTGTATGTTTTGTTCATAATCATGCTCCCTCTCGGGATAAACTTGACTCTCGGGCCCTCCGTTGCGTTTTCATTGGGTATTCACCAACTCGGAAGGGATATAAATGTTATCATCCTCCATCACGTCACATATTTGTCAGTCATGATGTTAGTTTCTGGGAGAACATGTCTTATTTTTCTCCGGGTTCCTCCTCCTTGCTTCAAGGGGAGATAAACCGACACAGTCTTGATAGTAAAGCAACAGATGAGTCACAGACACTTCCATTTATTAATATACCTATTCCAAACACTAGTTCAAACAGGTTATCTATTCCTCCACATACGAGTAATGAGTCAGATGATCTAAATAGATTAGATATTCCAGATTTGATTACATATTCCAGGCGGAAAAGAAATGATATCACCACTTTACCGCATCCAGAGACCTCTGACCTCGAGACAGATCCTGCATCACCTGTGTTTGAGCCAGAAAATGGTAATACTCTTGATCCTACTCTAGATCTTCCTATTGCTATAAGAAAGGGTGTACGCTCTTGCACTAACCATCCTATCTCAAACTTTGTATCTTATAATGCATTATCTCCATCTTCACTTGCTTTTGTATCATCCTTGTCTAGTGTTTCTGTTCCGCATACTTGGCAGGATGCTTTATGTGATCCTAAATGGAAAGATGCTATGATGGAGGAAATGAATGCCTTGAAACATAATGGCACTTGGGAGTTAACTCATCTTCCCGCTGGAAGGAAGGTAGTAGGATGCAGATGGGTATTCACTGTGAAACAGAAACCTAATGGGCTGATTGATAGGTACAAAGCGAGACTTGTAGCAAAAGGGTACACTCAAACTTACGGGATTGATTATCAGGAAACTTTTGCTCCAGTAGCAAAGATGGCCTCTATTCGAGTCTTGATATCATGTGCAGCAAATCTTGGATGGGAACTTCAGCAATTGGATGTAAAAAATGCATTCTTACATGGAGACCTGAAAGAAGAGGTTTACATGGATATTCCACCGGGTTTTTCTACAGCTGCGACCACTGGGAAAATATGCAAGCTCAAGAAGACTATTTATGGGTTAAAACAGTCTCCAAGGGACTGGTTTGGCAAATTTCAGGGAGCAATGATTAAATTTGACTACAAACAGAGCAACTCAGATAACACCATGTTCGTAAAAAGACGAGATGAAAAAATCACAGTGGTGATTGTCTATGTCGATGATATTGTGATCACCGGCAACGACACCTATGAGATTGCTAATGTCAAACGCAAGCTTGCCTCTGAATTCGAGATGAAGGACTTAGGAAAACTACGGTATTTCCTTGGTATTGAGGTCTTTAGAAGTCCAGGTGGCATCTTCCTCTCACAACGGAAGTATACACTTGATCTTCTAAATGAAACAGGGATGTTGGGATGTAGACCTGCAGAATCTCCAATAGAAGCAAATCATAAACTTTGTGGAGATGCTGGTGAAATTGTCGAGAAATCTCAATATCAAAGGTTGGTTGGTCGACTAATTTACCTTGCACATACAAGGCCAGACATATCATATGCAGTGGGAATTGTTAGTAGGTATATGCATGATCCTCGTCAACCACATTTGGATGCAGTTTATATGATATTAAGATATCTTAAGGCTGCTCCTGGAAAAGGAGTAATGTTTACTAAAAATAATCATCTCGGGGTTGAAAGCTATACAGATGCAGATTGGGCCGGATGTCAAGACGATAGACGATCTACTTCAGGATATTGCACATTTGTTGGTGGCAATTTGGTTACTTGGCGAAGCAAGAAACAACCTGTGGTTGCCTTATCTAGTGCTGAGGCAGAATATAGAGCTATGGCTAAAGGTGTACGTGAATTATTGTGGATAAGATTATTCCTAGAAGACTTGGGACTTGCATCTGCAACTCCAATGAAGCTACATTGTGATAACAAAGCTGCTATTGCCATTGCACATAATCCAGTTCAACATGATCGGACCAAACATATCGAAATTGATCGACACTTCATAAAAGAGAAGATCAATAATGATACCATTGGTATTCACTTTGTAAGATCGGAAGACCAGATAGCTGACATATTTACCAAAGGTTTAAATCAGAAGATGCTTCATCCTCTTATTGGCAAGTTGGGCATGAGTGACATATATGCATCAACTTGAGGGGGAGTGTCAAATTGTCAACATTGTTGGGCATCTATAGTCAGCATAGTTTGGTTTGTTAGGCACTGTATGTTGAAATATGTATCTAGCATAAGACTTTGTATCCTTGTAGTTCTCTATATATATCACCTAGAGCTCATGTAATAAACACAACTGATATATACAAATTACTCCTTCTGTGATTACTTCTTCTCTATCTCTATACTTACAGAATTTGTCATTTATTTATTTATTTATCTTTTTGAATATTATTTTATAGTTTACTTGCATAAATATTTATCAATTTATTATACATTTCCATATTTAATAAAAAACATTGATGATTTGTCATTTGTGTAACCAATATTGTTCTACTTATAAATTTATTTATAATATACAAATTATCGATCTATATTAATAAAATAAAACTTTGATAAAATAACTATATAATAACCAGGCATCCGCCCGGGAACTAATCTAGTTAACTGTACATAATAAAATAGAAAAATGGGTAGATAACAGTGATTGGCATACCCTTCTAATGAAGTCCCTCCCGTTTGAATCTGTGTAAAAGGTTTTATTGGTCTTCAAGGCTGTGGAAATTTGAGCTGTTATTTCTTTACCCACTTTATCATCCACGGGTATAGGTCCAATCTACATCAAAAAATTAAAATGAAAAATTGTCATTCCAGTTAATTTAGAAATCAGCATTTAGCAGTTAACTCACATTATATTCCACTTCTGCATGTTCCGCTCCCTTGTATACTCTCGTGACCTGCATGCAAATTGAGTTGCTGAACATTAAGGAGCAAATAAATGTATACATTAAGGAATTGATTACAGTTTATAACCAAAGAAATAAATCAAAATAGTAATAGGATTAAAAATAAAATTAAAAAAATAAGGCAAACAATAAGCTTACTAAGATAAACCCAATGGAGTACCTGATATATCCATGCATTGATCTGTTGATGTATTTCATCTACCATTGGACCCCTCATAACAGTAAGAGAAACCTGTAATAAAGACTTTTTATATTTCCCTCCAATATTAAATCTATGTCGAATTATTACATAATCGCGCAAAAGAGAGTCAAACACATTACACACTGATGTACCTGGCCTTCAGGTTTAATTGGATATGTGTTATTTGGGCGAAAGACATATGCCCCAGATGCCTGCAGATATTAAAAAATGTGTCAAAAAGGGTCCAGCCGGACCAAAGTAACACCGCAAAACCAATAAAGCTCATCTGTATAAATATTTACACTGCAACACTGATATCATCACATAACAAAATTTAATACCTGATAAACTCTATCAAATCCTTCATACCCAGAATAATAACTGTATGTTTGTTCAGTGGATGTCCTTACCTAAAATATAAATCAAACATTAACGTCAGTGTTAGAATACAATATAAGATCCTGGTAAGTCCTTTCCCTAACACCTTGAGGTTTTAGGAGAACTGGTAACTTAACATGGTCTCAGGTTGGCAGAGGTCTGATCTGTATTACAATTTACAATTATGACCCTTTTGAGTGAGTGTGGGATTCCCAAAGTCATAATCTATGTACTTGAGATCAAGAACTTCTTAACTGGAAAGGAAAAATCACTATCTGACATACAATGCTTATTCATCACAAAGCTTAAGTAGTGAGTCAACAGTCAACCATACAACATATAAAAATTTGTAAAGGGAAAAAAAATTGAAAGCACATAATACCAAATTTCTGCTGTTACTGTAGTGAATAAGTTTCCCCTGTTGTGCACTATAATGTAGCTTCAGATTTCCTTGACCTATTTCGACTAAATTATCGAGACCTCCTTCAGTTCTGGATACTGATGACATTTTTACACTAGCACCTGTAGTAGTCAGGAAAATAGAAGTACATATGTTTAGCTCATACTCCCACAATTATTGCTTTCAAGCCTGTTAAACAGAGCTGATGATGCCAGTGTAATAACCTGTCTTGTTCGCAGTTGAAATGATGTAAGTGCTGAAACCAAGTGGTGGCACAAATGCTGAAAAGGCAAGCCAGTATCTAGGGGTGTTACCAGGGGATACACCCAAGTATGCTTTAACATGATAATTTCTGGTGTTTATCGAAAAATTGGTCAGAGGAAGAAGCTGCGACACAATTTCTCTTCCATCAGAATCCTGAACAAGTACTTCCTTGGAGGAAACCTGTACAAAATATAATTAGCATAAGTTTACAAGACTTGTTAGTGCACCTGAACAAGGTCTTGGCCGAAAAATATGTTACACATTCAATACCTATTAGCCATATATTCAGGCCATTAATGATTCTCAAAAAATAATTGTCAACTTGGTTATTCACACTATTTACATGAGGTTTTAATACTGAGGATCAGACCTCTGTCTTGTATACTGGATGAGGATGATGGTCAAACAACCAACAACTCTTTCATGTCTCAAAGCAGTCATGGAGCCAATTCAAGAAATCTTTTCAAAAGTTGCAGCAGAGTGATGTTTGTGCAAGACTCAGATAGTTGGATGAAAATTTCATGCGCATTAATGTACTACTAAATAACATAAAAAGTAATAACACGGTAAATCTTATTCAGCACATAGAAATGACAGAGAGGCCACATACAGCCATTCTTATGGAGAACTGAAAAGAATATATATTTTTATAATGATGTAAAGACTAATGATGCTAAACTAAATTTAATCTTTAGTTTTGGAAATATAGAATCACAATACATACAAAGAAACACATACAGCCATACAGGTGCAGTGGAATACATTAATTAGCGTATGATCTAATCTACAGTTCTAATTGAGTTTATTCTAATCTTTTATATTCTTTAATAGATTAATCATGTGTAACACACCACATTGATTACTTTGGTTAATTTTGAGGCCTTTATAACCACAAGTTTACAACTAATGCACTAATGCTGCCGGTTCATTTGGATCATCCTGTGTGAGTTCTCAAACAATCTGGCATGCATTGGTGGGAACTTGGTACTTATTCATGCTTGCTTGTAATGGAAATTTGTTAAATAAAAAATAATGAACTGATAATTTAAAATATTAATAAACACATGTGCCTAATTCTTGATTAATCAGGGAACATAAAGCCGAAAAAACAAACTTATGTAATAACATATATCACTTTTTTTTTTTTTTTAATATTAGTACAATCTTCAGAAAGCTTTTTATCGATGAAGACCAATTTGTAGATAATTTCCGTTCCTCTAACGTCATTGATATTTGATGCCATGATCATGCTTTAAAGATATAACCGATTTCCGTAGAAACTCTCCAGATTTAAACCACTATACTTCACTCGCTCGTTAGCGCCCTTCCTTCAGCAGTAATGAGATACTCTTATAGTCCAAATTACCAATACCCAAACCACCACGTGTAGGTAGGAAGAAATTGAAATGTCAATTTACCTTATCTAGATGTCTCTGCTTTTCTTGTTCATATGAAGAGAATTTTCTTTGGAACTCATATAATTTATACATTCCTTTCACAAATTCTAATTAAGCTCATTCAAAAAACAGTGTTTAAGCTCGTTTATAAAATTTATATGCCTACGAGGGAGGCAGAAACAACACTCTACGTTTTCTTTGTGAGCATTTTCCAGTATGCAAGTACTTTCGGGTCACGCCATAGAAGCTCCTACATATTTGAACCCCCCGAGAAATTGTGCTAACATGCCAGAGGCGAAAAAGAGACGACATTCTTGAAGCAATTAACTGATCCTCTAATACAATGGCTAAGAACTCGTAATAGGATAGAATCATCCGGAAGATTGTAAGTCAGTCAGTTCTATCTTTATGAATTCCATAACTGGTTTTCTTGCAAAAAATCATCTTTACACTAAAATGGTTCGCCTACTACACTAACAGGGAAGGGAGATAAGGGATTGCCCTCAAGCAGGCCATCATTCGGTTTATATTTCTAATTTGCAGTAAGTAGTTAAAGGGCGGATTCGTGATAATATTGATTACTTCATATAAATTTAATATTAATTCTGTTTCCAGAAACATTCACGGATACCAACTCAGTTGGGCTACTGCTTTCTTTTCCATTGTTCTCCCTTTATGCTCTTAAGTATACATCACATTGTTGCCCATATGTACTAGTAACTATTTCAAAAAATTTAGGAAAAGAACTTGAAACAAAATAGTTTTAAAGCATCTGGCAGTCTGGATTGGTTAATGTTTTAGCAAAGGGAAAAGTACATTCCATATCAATTTATATATAACAGATAAAAACATTACTGATAAGAAAAAGTGATCACTCACAGGTATTCGAACAACTTCTTCCCTCTTCCATCCTAATGGGTTATAGACAATAACCACCTAAAAAGGATAGGGAAAGATAAATGACAAACTTGAATTGATTTCCAAACAAATCTGTAAGGAAACTATATAAAGAGAAGGAATTTTGATCTTACCAAGCCTTTTCCATTAGACAGCAAAGACTCCGATGGAGGGCAGTAACTTATATTGAGAAGTGGACACTGACCAAAAAGTTTCACAGTTTAGACTAAAGAACAGTTTTCTTTGGCAGCAGAGAACGGATAAATTTGACAATAGACCAGTAAACAAATTATAGATACACAAAAAGATGAAATATACATCTATATAAATAACTTCTTTATTCTTGCTATGCAAAGAGGAAAAAAGGAGTGGGCAATAAATGATGATTTTGAGTCTTTGACTACACTTCCATATTAATTTTCAGTGAATACTCTATTTGTGTTCTTTGCAAGTGTCAATGTATTTTTTCCTCTTTTCCATCGGGACTTCCTTGCTAATTGAACACAAAAGAATCTTAAGTAACACAATAAATATGCTTCATCTTCAAAGCATTAGCATAGAGAACAGATATAGTTGTGGTGGTCTGCTGCTGACCAAATATTTCAAATCAAGACCAAGTTCAAAAACTGCTATCAGAGGTTATGAGGTAAAAAGTATGATTCATTAAGTATTACACAATTCGAAAGTGTCATAATATGTGTGTTTGACTAAATACTTCCATCAGGCAGGTTATTAGATTGAAAAGGCCAATAAGTTTCAGTGATTCTCTGAATGGATACTATGCACTGCATACTACAGGAACAACAGATGATTATCTTGCAATCTGCACACCAGGGCAGTATTTATAATCACAAGAGAGAGAGATGCATATGGGTACTATGCACTGCATACTACAGGAACAGATGATTATCTTGCAATCTGCACACCAGGTTGCGGTCTTGTTTAAGGTGTACATAATCATCCAGACAATATAAAGAGATGACACACATCTCAAATCAGTAAAAAGCTGCTGATACCCAACAACGGCAGCAATAACGAAAATGCATGCTAGGGACACTGACTAGTGTACCAACAGGATAAATCAGATAATGCTAGTAAGAATGTATTGCCTGCTGGAACTTGGTGCTCATATCGTCACGACTAGAATTTAATCTGGAATGCGTTAGTGAAGCTAGAGATGAGCCAACCACTTCTTCGGCCTGCATGATATATATAATTAAAACATAAAACGTATTAGATAGACAACATGAAGAGGCACTCAGTTTGCAACCCTTCTTTTGTGTCATTCCATAATGCAAACAATAACTTTGTAGAATCAGGTGCTGGTGTAGTGAAAGGTCAGACAAAAGGTATGGTTCATTGGTTCTATGTCCATGATATCAATAACTAAATCAGTTGCACCTTCACATAGCCCATCGAAATTCGCAATGCATAATCAGCAGCTACATGCTGCCTTTCAGTACCACTAACTGCATCATGGTGTTGAGCAAGTGCTAATGCATCACCCAGTACATCTGTGTTTGGACCTGAACCACTCCTGCCCACGAAGTATTCCAACTGCCTCGCTGCCTAAATTATGGGGAAAATATTGACAGCTGACGAAGGGCATAAAAACCTAAGATCATTCATCATGTAAACAAACTCTTAAGGACCTTACCAGATAGTAAGAACTCATCATTCTAACATAACCTTTTAAAGCCGGCCTACTCGTAAAGTAACCTGTCCAATATGCATTTTCTTGATCTGCATACCTAAACAAGTTTGTTTAAATCTATCAAGTAGATTTAGGAAAGAAATACAAAGTTACTCATAGCAAGTACAAATATTATACTCACGGAAAGAAATCACCCGTTTTGACAGGCCATGTCTCTTCTGCTGCATACTTTGCATCTGTGTAAATTGACGGGGTTGAATACAGAGCATTAACACGCCCATCCTGTTAAACATCAGTACATTATATTGTTAATAAAGGAAGAATGTAACAAAGATAAAAGATTTCAAACAATTGGAAACTTGAGGAACACGTTTATACCATGTTAACATAATGAATGAACTTGTCCATTTGTCTAAACCATGAAACTGCATACTGATATCGAAAATCTGTTCCCATTGCCCACATTAAGTGGTTTGTCCTGGTAACATTAGCCTAAACAGAGAAGATAGGCATGTTAGTACAATGTACATTGTTAAGTAACCAACTCATCTAAAACCTTAAGGTGTTAGAGGAGGGCCCAACCGGATCTTTATATTACATTCTAACACTCCCCCTCACTCGAAAGCCCATTTTTGGATCGAGAGTGGATCACGGGTGCCGATCTTCCCCTCACTCGAAAGCCCATTTTTGGGTCGAGAGTGGATCACGGGCGCCCATCTTTTGGGGCATTAATTTGTCTTTCGTGTCCATAATAATATTGTGAATATTGGGGGTCGCAGAGAGTCGAACCTGGGACCTGAGCTCTGATACCATGTTAAGTAACCAACTCATCTAAAACCTTAAGGTGTTAGAGGGAGGCCTTATATGGATCTTATATTATATGTTAACACTCCCCCTCTGCGTACCTGAGCTTTGATACCATGTTAAGTAACCAACTCATCTAAAACTTTAAGGTGTTAGAGGAGGGCCCAATCGGATCTTTATATTATATTCTAACATACAAGAATCTCTAAGTAGTAACCATGTAGTACTGAATGTAATTTTCAGTACAGAAAAAGATATATCTTAACAAAGTTTTGGAAAATGTTAAAATGATTAAGGCAGTCATAGGTTATCAGAGAAAGAGATTAAAAAAAATTTAGAGAGTTAATTTTTATTATCAAATTTCTGCTTTTAAACGCAATTCAATAAAGATTGTTGGGATTTGTAATTGCCTTCATCTAGTTTAGGAATGAAAAACTTAATGAATTTGGACTTGTGAAATTTGTAACCCGGTTTTTAAACTGAGTACAGTTAACTGTTCTTATAACAGTAAAGTTTTCCTTGCAAATCTGACAGCAAGTTTGGTGGCAGTGTCACTCTCGACAGAAAATTTCAGATAGTAAAGTTTGAGCCTAGAAGATATTTGAAGATATTGGATAAATGGTGGAAGGATTTCACAAACATGTTCATGCAGCAGCAAAACCATGTCCAAAATAGTATCCTCACAGTTCAATGTGCAAGGAAGACTTCAACAGTTTGAGATGTGATAGCAAAAACATAACGTGACAACCACTACACTTGGATGACAAAAAACCATGTGCCAATACAACTTCAAGACCGTGACACTAAGCTTGGTGGTGGTCACATAAGGTTTGATAAAAGAACAGTTTGCGGAGGTAGAACAAGTCTACATATGACAGATTACTCAACTTCAAGTGTCCAACAGTAAACTATGTGGAGGCTAAAGTCAACTGTATCTTCTAGTCAAAAGATAACGCTATAGTACAAGAAGACAGTGCTAAATAACAGGTCGGAAAGGTGTCCTTGTGCACTACTTTTTCAGATGGTCCAGAGTGTGCAAACAACAACCGTTGTAATTTTTAAAAGAAGTGTACTGACAAATGTATTATATATACAACCTCTTCTTCAAAACAATAACAAGCTTGTGAAAAATCATCTTGTGTAACTCTTAAAGCATAGAAACTGTCAACATATTAGGCACCGTCCTTAGACTTTAACAACACAACATAGTCATAGTTAGGCACAGTCCATGACTTTGGTGCATTACTTCTACTATAAATATAGGATCTTTACATTGTAATAAATACACAAAATATATATGAGACATCTTCTTCCTCTCTCAATCTCTCTGCATACTGTTATATACTGTTAAGATGGTATCAGAGCAAGTTATATCCTAGGGAAACACACATATCAAAGCTGCAGAAGAAATAAAAAATTTGCAGAAGAAAAACCAACTGCCCAGAATTCGAAAATTTCGAAACCTATCAAAACCAAAATACAAATATACCACTGAGTAGAGCACTGAAAGAGGAGATCACAGGAGCAAGAAACTGGATTTTTCACCTCCGCACGCGCCCTCACGCGCCGCCGCGCCGTCAGACGCGCCCACGCGCCGCCGCGCCGTCAGACGCGCCGCCTCGCCGTCAGACGCGCCCACGCGCCGGCGCGTGAGGCTGTTTCCGGCCGTTTTTTGAAGAAATTTCTTCAGGGACTCTTGTTCTCCTCCAAATTCCGAATCCAACTGTGGTACTATCTCTTGATTCTGAGCAGTTTTGTGTTCCTGTCAAAAATTGTTTTTCACCTTCTGATTATTTTCTTTTCTGCTGAATTTTTTTGTCTGATGGACTAATAATTCAGTCTCTATAAACTATTATATATCTACAGATAGATAGCAGTAGGTATTATTATATTAAGTTCAATAATTATTGATCGGATATTACTCTATTTTTATATAAAATGGCGGAAGTTTTAGATAATACATCCGAGAGTAGTGCTACAAGTAGCAGAAAATCTGGATTTCATAGTACTCCGTATGTAAGCCCTAAATTTGATGGAAAGAATTTTCTGGAATGGTCCAAAGCTTGTACAATGGCACTTAAATCTCATAAAATGATGAAACATATCAATGGGAAAGCCAAACAACCTTTGGAAAGTGATACCAGTTTCGATGATTGGGAATCTGAAAATGCCATGATGTGTTCATGGCTATCTAACTCTATGGAGGTGGATATTCGAAAAACATATATCTTCATTGATACCGCTGAAGATGTGTGGAATTCTCTCACTCGGACGTATTCTTTCTCCGAAAATGTAGCCAAGCAATTTGAGATCAAACGGAAGATGTGGGCAGTGGCTCAGTATTATTCTGAGCTTACATCATTATGGAGTGAATTAGGACATTACACTATATTTGAGTGTAAACATGCTGAAAATCAAAAAAAATATCAAAAGATGATGGCTGTAGAGAAAGTGATGAAGTTTCTTGATGGATTGTCTGATGAGTATGATTCAATAAAAAACCAACTTATCGGGCAAGTTCCATTTCCTACTGTGGAAGAAGCCTATGGTCGTGTCAGGTTAGAGGAAAGTCGAAAGCAAAGTATGGCTCCGGTCATCTCTTCCGAACGATCTGCACTCCTAACTGGAAATGTTCAGCAATCTGAGGCAGAAAAACCTGAACAGGTACCAATGGCTTTAATTGGTGAAAGATCCAGTCTTCAGTGTGACTACTGCAAGAAGTTAAACCACACTCGTGAAACATGTTTTATCCTACACCCTCATCTCAGAATTCGAGGACGAGGAGGGCGTGGTCGAGGTGGTTACCGTGGTGTCTCATCTGGCAAAAGCACGGGTAGAGGTATTCCCTTTAGTGCTCATCATGCTGCATCAGAATGTGAGTCTTATTCTTCAGCAGGGACAATGACTGCTTCAGAGGTCAACACCCTCCGCCAGTTAATGTCACAAATAAACACCACTACACCTACAGCTAATTCTGCTCATGCAGGTACATCTTGTCACTTTACCTCCGATAAATGTTATAATTCATGGATTATTGATTCCGGAGCATCAGCGCATATGACTGGAAATTCTAGTTTCCTAGAAACACATAATGGTAAAACAGGCAATATTCGTGTTGCCAATGGAGCTATTGTACCTGTTCATGGACAAGGCACTTCTCACTGCCTCTCATCATCATTTGCCATTATCTGATGTGTTACATGTTCCCTCCTTAACAGCAAACTTATTATCTGTTCAACGTATTACTGAAAATCTTAATTGTTCAGTAACATTTTTTTCCTCCCACTGTGTATTTCAGGATCTGGCGACAGGCAAGGTCCTTGGCAATCGTAAAGTGGTAGATGGACTTTATGTTATGGAAGGGAATTCTATTTCTCCCTCAACTTATCAGGTGTCATCCAAGTTAAATTCTGCTTTTGAATCTTTGTATCAGTGGCATAGACGGTTAGGTCATCCATCTTTTGGTGTTCTAACACAACTATTCCCTGCCTTAGTAAAACACTGTAAGAAGGAAGAATTTTTCTGTGAACCATGTGAATTAGCCAAACATAAAAGATCATCTTATCCATCCAGGAATAAAAGAAGTTCTACTTTATTCTCTATTATTCATACCGATGTTTGGGGCCCATTTAGACATCCTACACATGATAGGTATAGATGGTTTGTTGTTTTTGTTGATTGATATTCTAGGCTTACTTGGGTATACCTTCTTAAACAGAAAAGTGAAGTTTTCGAGTATTTTAAATCCTTTCACCACATGGTACAAACACAGTTTAATGCATCTGTTAAAATTCTTCGGAGTGATAATGGTACTGAATATGGGGGTCCATTTACATCTTATTTGGATACATGTGGTATAATTCATCAAACTTCATGTGTCAAAACTTCTCAACAAAATGGGGTAGCTGAAAGGAAAATTGGTCACTGTTGTTGCTCGGTCGCTTATGTTAACAATGCATGTTCCCAAATATCTTTGGGGAGAGGCAGTCATGACTGCTGCATATCTTATAAACCGTCTTCCTTCTAGTGTTCTCAAATTCAAAACACCTTTGTCCTGTGTTCCTGCACCTTCTTCTCACCCATTAACCCTTCGAGTATTTGGGAGTGTATGTTTTGTTCATAATCATGCTCCCTCTCGGGATAAACTTGATTCTCGGGCCCTCCGATGTGTTTTCATTGGGTATTCACCAACTCAGAAGGGATATAAATGTTATCATCCTTCTTCACGGCGAATATTTGTCAGCCATGATGTTACTTTTTGGGAGACCATTTCTTATTTCTCTCCAGGTTCCTCCTCCTTGCTTCAGGGGGAGATAAATCGACACAGTCTTGATAGTAAAGCAACAGATGAGTCACAGTCACTTCCAGTTATTAATATACCTTTTCCAAACACTAGCTCAAACAGGTTATCTATTCCTCCACAAAGTAATGAGTCAGATGATCTAAGTAGGTTGGATATACCAGAGTTGATTACATATTCCAGGCGGAAAAGAAATGATATCACCACTTTACCGCATCCAGAGACCTCTGACCTCGAGACAGATCCTGAATCTCCTGTGTCTGAGCCAGAAACTGGTAATACTCTTGATCCTACTCTAGATCTTCCTATTGCTATCAGAAAGGGTGTACGTTCTTGCACTAATCATCCTATCTCAAACTTTGTATCTTATAATGCATTATCTCCATCTTCACTTGCATTTGTGTCATCCTTGTCTAGTGTTTCTATTCCACATACTTGGCAGGATGCTTTATGCGATCCTAAATGGAATGATGCTATGATAGAGGAAATGAACGCCTTGAAACATAATGGCACTTGGGAGTTAACTCATCTTCCTGCTGAAAGAAAGGTAGTGGGATGCAGATGGGTGTTTACTGTGAAACAAAAATCTAATGGGTTGATTGATAGGTACAAAGCAAGACTCGTGGCGAAAGGGTATACTCAGTCTTATGGGATTGATTATCAGGAAACTTTTGCTCCAGTTGCAAAAATGGCTTCTATTCGAGTCCTTATTTCCTGTGCAGCAAATCTTGGATGGGAACTTCAACAGCTGGATGTAAAAAATGCATTCTTACATGGAGACCTACAAGAAGAGGTCTACATGGATATCCCACCTGGATTTTCTACAGCTGCAACCATCGGGAAAGTATGCAAATTAAAGAAGACTATTTATGGATTGAAGCAGTCTCCAAGAGTTTGGTTTGGGAAATTTCAAAAGGCAATGGTTAAATTTGACTATAAACAAAGCAATTCTGATCACACAATGTTTGTAAAGAGAAAGGGGGAGAAGATCATAGTCTTGATTGTTTATGTTGATGATATTGTGATCACTGGCAACGACACTTGTGAGATTGCAAATGTTAAACGGAGACTTGCCTCTGAATTTGAGATGAAGGATTTGGGAAAACTACGGTATTTCCTTGGCATTGAAGTCTCCAGAAATCCAGGTGGTATCTTCCTTTCACAATGGAAGTATACACTTGACCTTTTAAATGAAACAGGTATGTTGGGATGTAGACCTGCGGATTCTCCTATAGAAGCGAATCATAAACTTTGTGGTGAAACAGGTGATGTTGTTGATAGACCCCAATATCAGAGATTGGTTGGAAGACTAATTTATCTTTCACATACACGACCAGATATAGCATATGCCGTGGGAATTGTAAGCAGATATATGCATGATCCTCGCCAACCACATTTGGATGCAGTTTATATGATATTAAGGTATCTTAAGGCTGCTCCTGGAAAAGGAGTAATGTTTACTAAAAACAATCATCTCGGGGTTGAAAGCTATACAGATGCAGATTGGGCCGGATGTCAAGACGATAGACGATCGACTTCAGGATATTGTACATTTGTTGGTGGCAATTTGGTTACTTGGCGAAGCAAGAAACAACCTGTGGTTGCCTTATCTAGTGTTGATGCAGAGTATAGAGCTATGGCTAAAGGTGTACGTGAATTATTGTGGATAAGATTGTTCCTAGAAGAATTGGGACTTGCATCTGCAACTCCAATGAAGCTGCATTGTGATAACAAAGCCGCTATTGCCATTGCACATAATCCAGTTCAACATGATCGGACCAAACATATTGAAATTGATCGACACTTCATAAAAGAGAATCAATAATGATACCATTGGTATTCACTTTG
This sequence comes from Kitagawia praeruptora, assembly GCA_037693485.1. Taxonomy (NCBI): domain Eukaryota; kingdom Viridiplantae; phylum Streptophyta; class Magnoliopsida; order Apiales; family Apiaceae; genus Kitagawia; species Kitagawia praeruptora. The sequence continues at coordinate 75,679,543 of CM075354.1, forward strand.
TAAGATCGGAGGACCAGATAGCTGACATATTTACCAAAGGTTTAAATCAGAAGATGCTTCATCCACTTATTGGCAAGTTGGGCATGAGTGATATATATGCATCAACTTGAGGGGGAGTGTCAACATATTAGGCATCGTCATTAGAATTTAACAACACAACATAGTCATAGTTAGGCACAGTCCATGACTTTGGTGCATTACTTCTACTATAAATATAGGATCTTTACATTGTAATAAATACACAAAATATATATGAGACATCTTCTTCCTCTCTCAATCTCTCTGCATACTGTTATATACTGTTAAGTAGGGGTGAGCAAAATAAAACCGAAAAACCGAAACCGAGCCGAAAAACCGAAAAACCGCACCGAAAAAAACCGTAACCGACAAAAACCGAAAAAAACCGTAACCGAACCGAACCGACGGAACGGTTTGGTAACGGTTACGGTTTTATGCCAATAACCGAACCGAAAAACCGAACCGAAAATATATTATTTTAATAATTTATATTTTTATATTATATACTTATATAAATATAGAATTTTATATAAGAAGTAAGACAAAAGCTAGTATAACTTGAATTGCAAAAGTTTCCCATCTTATTTTTTACATTAATTATTAATAATCTATCAAAAAATAATTATGTACTTAAAAAGATTTAAAAATGTCAAAAAATTTGATTTTACAATTTTATATTTTAAAAATGAATTGATTGATCTTATGACCACCTTTAAGCTAAAACATGCGCCACCTTCGTAGGAATAGTGAGTTTAAGAAAATTAGAAACTTATAATTTTTACTAGCATGATATTAAGTATTAAAAATAAAAAACCGAAAAAAACCGAAACCGACAAACGGTTAACCGAACCGAAAAAAACCGTTCCGAGCGGTTCGGTTACGGTTAATAGGTAAAAACCGAACCGAACCGACATGTACGGTTTGGTAACGGTTTTCGGTAAAAACCGAGCCGAACCGACCCGTGCACACCCCTACTGTTAAGAGAAACCATAAATATTCTCTGTAGTTCTAAAAATTTGAAAATCATATTTTAGAGATGCAGCAACAAAGATTAATTGATTTTTTATATCAATCTTGAAACTGGTGTTCTGATTTGCTTCCTTGTTACACACTTCATACACCTATGTACAAGTTCTGTAACACCCCAGTCCCACATAAAGTCAAGGCAGGGGGTGCACTTTGAGTTAATAAACATGCGTATTACTAACATCCCCACAACAACGATTCGGAGGTGGGGGAGTTTGTAACACCTCCGTCCCACATTGAGGCATGTGGGACACTTTGTTAAAATTATAAGCCAATTATACCAACAAACCATGATCTTTTGGACACACTTCACTTTATAAGGATGAGTAGTACTACCAATTGTACTAGCAAATCATGATTTTGATTTTCAAAAAAGACTCTAAATTTAATAAATAAATAAGCTAGTAATTTACCTGAGCCAACGCAGCAGCTACGAAATCATTGACTCGCTCTTCAACATTGTAGTCAAACAAAAGAACATCATCCTGTCAAGAAAAGAACAAAATTATCAAGCACCCCATCTACAGGGTTTAAGATCAGGAAATACAAATCCAAAACACATTAGTCTAAGTTTCAATTTGTAAGCTCACCTGAATAGGAGGAGATACATCATTTATTTCGAATGTAAAACCATCAGGCGGATCGTAGTGCCTGGGAAATATACCAGTAAATATCTGCATATAATTGATATGATGAATTAGAAGGTCTTCTTATCTTTATCGCTTCTTTTGATTTTCAGAAACCAAGATCATAATCATGTTCAACTAGACGAAACCACTAAATCCTAACCGCAGTAAAGATATCTAAAGCAAAAAATGGTAACATGTGTTGCAAATAATTACCTGTGAAGATGAGCCAAGAGACCTGGAACCCCGCCATACAACCTCAAGGGTTTTATCATGTTTCCGCTTAGCTCTATCTTGGTAATCAATTCTAGCAAAATATAGAGAGTCAAATCCCATCTGCAACAGAATATTGAGTTAAGTAGTATCATAAACTCCTATGCTGCAGAAAAAAAAAAAAAAAAAACTGACGTGGTTTTCAAGATTATTTGAGTGCGTATAAATGTGAAATATATAAAAGAGGAGTCTAACTGTAGAGACTAAAAATGAAAGTGAGTGAGTACCTCTGCACCCAACAAGTAAGCTTGAACAGCGGAATGTCCAAAAGGATCAATTTGCCAACCAACTCTAGGAGTTTGACCAAATTCATTCTTGATGAACAAATGTCCCATAGTAGTTTGATCAATGAGATCAATGTAATGTGGTGTTGCTTCATCGTGCATACACATACCCCCATTTCTAGTTGAAAAACAGAGAATGGAAGAATATTAGATTACAAATTTAATAAATTACAGAAACATGAAATTCAGAATTGTAAATATTAAATTTGTACATGAACTCGAGTTGACCGGAATTGACAAGGTCCTTGACTTTTTTCTGAAGTGATGGACTCTGCTGTCTCCACCAGCGCTGAAAGAAAGCCTGAGAGTAGGACAAATATGAACATCCACCGTGTGAATTAACAGTTACATGTAAAACATAAAATAATAATAGTGATGAAAACATGAAGGAGAGAAGAGAAATGACCATTTCAACATAGATAAACTTGCGATTCTTGTCATCGAAAAGTGCTTGAATAACAGAATCCAATACATTCTGAACACAAGCCCCCTGCCAAATCCGCAATTGAAAAAGTTTATAACAATTGGTTTTGCTTACTTACATAACCGGGGGGGAGGGATAGTTACCCGAATGGAATTATTGCCACCGAAATAGTACTGATCCACGGTCTTCAACCACCCAACATCGTCATGAGAGTGAGGGACTAAATGAACATTTATTTTATCACCAACTATGCCCTGTGAAGTGTTGTAAGCTATGTACTTTGATTCCACACCAACATAACAAACCAATAACATGAAACAACAAATTGGGGAATAATAATATTTCAACTCCATTTGATTCTTGATTTTATGTGCAACTCCCTCCACTTCAAACTTTGTATTTCCAATTTTATTGTTCGTGTAGTTTCAGCAGCTCTTTTGTTTTTTCATGTCACATCTTCCCCCAAATTTCTACTACGGTACTACCTTTTTTATTACACTGCCCATGGTTGCGAAAATCGATAATATAAAAAATTATTCGGGGATTAATCGAATAAAATCGATTAAATCGAGTATTTTTAGAACTATCCTACTACCCTAATCTTCTTGTGCTTATGTAATCATAATGGATATACACAACACAGGCACACTTCTAGACATTATAATCCTCCCTCCGTCCCTTAAAACTCTTCTCATTTCTCTTGGACACGTTTGCCAACGCACACATTTACTCGTTAATATCTTTAATTTCGTATTAGTATTGAATATAAAATCTTCACTGTATTAAAGTACTCATAAATACGAATCCAACAAGATCACTCATGACTATATTTTGTTTTATAGATTAGACGTAAATTAGTAATTTGTCTATTGTTATGAACAGTCCCGACATTCTAAACGGGAAGAATAATAAGAGACTGAGGGAGTATTATTGTTTCAAATTCTCTCTTATCCAAACTTTGCTCATCTATTAATATTATTATTTATTGGACCTGTTTGGGAAATCTTATTTTTCAGAAATAAGTTACTTATTTTGGAAAAAAGTTAGAAAATATGCATTCTTTTCTGAAATAAGTAACTTATTTTTGTAAGATAACGAATATTAAACTCCATATACACATTTTTCTCTAAAAAAAATATGTCAATAAAAAAAAAATTCCGAAATAAGTAACTTATAAGTTGTTGGTCAGATTTCTCAAACACCCCATTATCTTCAGCCCGTTTGGGAAACATGGATTTGTCAAACACCCCATTATCTTCGGCCCGTTTGGGAAACATGGCTTAAAGCTAAAAATGGCTTTAAGTCATTTTTGGCCTTTTTGTGTAGTGTGGCTTTAAGTTAAAAAATTGCTTAAAGTCAAAAGTTCCATTTAGGTACTTTTAATTTATATGACTTATTGAGTTTTTTTTTTCTTTTTCTTTTTTCACAATTTTTGTAAAGTTTAAATATTATGAATTTAAAATTTTTTTAAGTCAAATATCACTTTAAGTCAAAATTATTAAATCCCATTTAACTTTAAGTAAAATTACCCAAACACATTCATTCAACTTAAAGTAAACAACTTTACTTTCTACTTTAAGTTAAAAATACCTCCATTAAGTCAAAAGTAACTTATTTTAAGCAATGTCAAACACCCTCCTTATATCGTTTCCCACCTCTTCATTTATTCAAGAAAAATTCCGAATTTTTTATATTACATTATTACTGTATGTTTCAGGGAAAATGACAAGGACAACCAAATTAAACTACTTCCAGTTGATTGGACAATTCACAGATTAATAATTAGTTGAATGCTTCCGGATTAAACTTTTTAAGAGTGAAGTTTACTTCACTCAACAGGCAATGAGATATTTGGTATCATTGTATGTGTTTTTCCTGATAATTGAAGTGCCAAACAAATCATTGTAGCGTCAACAAAAGCTAGTCGACCAAGAGCCCGTTTGGGCAACACAGCTTTAAGGAGAAGCTGGCTTTAAGAGGAAATGGTGTGTTTGTGTACACCGGCTTTAAATTGGTTTTAAGTTAAAAAACTGTTTTAAGTCATAAGTTCCATTTAGGTACTTTTAACTTATGACTTATGAAGTTTTTTTTTTTTTCTTTTTTCACAATTCTTGTAAAGTTTAACTATTATGAATTTAAAACTTTTTTAAGTCAAATTTCACTTTAAGTCAAAATTGTTAAATCCCCATTTAACTTTAAGTAAAATTACCCAAACACTTTCCAAATCGTATTGACGAATGATAAGTACCATAATAATTGTAAAATGGGTGTCAATCTAAATTTCATATTGTTAAGATTGGACTTGTTAAGATTAGGGGTGTAAATGAGCCGAGTCGAGCCGAGCCGAACTCTAAAATGTTCATGGCTCGTTTGTTAAGAAATTATCGAACTCGAACTCGAGCTCGAACTTGAATCGAGCCAAATAATGTGTTTGAGCTCGATTCGTTAAGATAAAATGTTGTTCGCGAACAGTTCACGAACAGCTCACGAACATGTCTCATGAGTTTACTCACGAACTTTTACTTTCGAACAACTCATTAAGCTTGTTCATGTAATTATGCTCACGAATAAATCTTAAACATTGTTGGTGAACTTATGCTTACGAGCTCACTTATGAACAACTCATAAGTTTATTTCGTTATTTTTGTATACAAAAATCTAATATTAAAAAAAATAAAAAGTCCAAAACTAAATAATTAAAATTTTGTCTCAGCACTACAAATAATAATAAATCATCAACCAATAAAATTCTCACATCTCTAGTTCCAAAAAACAAACAAAGTTTGATTTAAAAATAAAGGGCAAAGAAATGTAATTATTTGATATAAATAAACTTAAGTTATTAAAACTTAATCATTTAAAAATTTGAAGCTTGCACCAACATATAGGAGATTATTTATCGAATTTGCTTATGAACCGCTAATGAACTCGTATACCGAGCATGTTAACGAGCTCAATTATCGAACTTATTCACGAACATGTTCATGAGCTATGTTTACGAGCATGTTCACGAGCTATGTTCACGAGCACGTTAATCGAACTTGTTCGCGAGCTATCGAGTCGAACTTTACTGTGATCAAGTTCAGCTCGTTTATAAATCGATCCTTAAAATCATGTTCAAGATCGACTCGTTTGTGAATCGAACCGAACTCGAACCGAACTTTTTTCGAATCGAACACCGAACCATTCACGAGTGTATCGGTTCATTTACAGCCCTAGTCAAGATAAAGAATAATTATTCTTATTTCTGAATATAAGTATAGTTAAAATAATTTCAATAATTTGACTTCTTTGGGAATGTGTTCAAAAACAAATTTGTGTGATTCAAAGTAAACAATTTATTAGTATATATATTAGAATAAAGGCCCCCAATATCACAATTTGAAAGTAAATGGCCCCAAATATCACAACTCAAAATCTTGGTCCCAAATATCACTCCAAAACACTATATAATATAGCGTTTACTTTATTTGTTTAAAACGCTATTGCGTTTGTTGTTTTAGTGGGGGAGTAGTGGGGGATTGGGAAACGCCGGATAGTGTAGCGTTGGGGCTGGTTAAGTTTTTTTTTTTTTTAAATTCTAAATATATATTTGTAAATAATATTAAACATTTATAAATAATTGGTCAATTAAAATTGTTTCTTTTAAACTAATTTTGTTTAATTAATTTTAGGGATTCAATAATTAATTTTTGGGGTTCAATGTTTCCATTTTGGGTTTTAGAAATATTTCAAACGACGAATAAACCGTATGCGAACTTAGGGTTTAGGGTTTAGGGTTGTTTACAACCCTAAACCCTAGACTCTAAACCCTAACTTATTCTGATTTTTAAACGCGTTAGCGTTTAAAAGCGTTTAAAAATCAGGCCGCCGGATTCAATTTTTTAATTAAAATTTTTAAATTTTATCTGTTTTGCCTTGTGTTTCAATAATTAACCTTTGGGGTTAAATAGTTTCATTTTAGGTTTAGAAATATTCGAAACGACCAATAACCATATACGAATTTTAAAAAATAAAAATTAATATTTTAATTGACCATTTGTAAATAAGTTTTTAAATATTTTTTTGCAAATATATATTTAGGAGGAAAAAAAACAAAAAAAAAGTAAAAGCTGACACGCCAAACACTAATTAGTGTGGCGTTAAAACACCCCCAAACAGTATATCAAGTAGCGTTCTTCACTAACTCTAAACTAGTTAGCGTTTATCAAAAAAAAAAAAAAACTTCCCAAAACGTGGAACGCTTTAGCGTTTTCAAAAGAAAAAAAAAAAAAGAAAACGCTACACGATGTAGCGTTTTTAAAGAAAAAAATGAAAACGCTGAACGCAACTTTGTTTTGGAGTGATATTTGGGGCCAAAATTTTGAATTTTGATATTTAAGACCATTTCATTTCAAATTGTGATATATAGGGCCAACACCCTATATATTAAGGAGAGCATAAGGGCAAAAACCAAAAAGTGTAAAAAAAAATGACTGTAAAGTTACAGTTTTATCCCTGTATGTCACAAAATTTCAAAAATGCCATCCTTTTATAATTTATGTTAAAAAATAAGTGATTTTCTGTATTTATTGGGAATCGAACTTGTAACCTCTTCAACAAATTTAATGACATAACCACTGTGCTACATTGCATTTTGAGTTTAATTTCAAAATTTTATTAGATATCCCACATATTCTCCTCTTATCCTAAGTTATTTTATTTTAACTCTTGAGTGCAATAAAATGTTGGTTTAATATATTTTTATAACTCCGTTTTTTCGGTTATCGTAATTTTATATATAACCATTTATTCAATCTTCTTTATAAATTTTTATGATACTTGTATTTTTTTTTCAATTGAATATATATAAATTATTATATTCTATCAATTACTATATATTAAACTTCAACACAAGGGCAAAAAAGGTCATTTTAATCGCTGTGAAATTATTACTTTGCCCTTGTTTATTGAAAACTAACAAAAATGCCAAAAATGTCATTTTAAATGTTATGAAATTATAGCTTTGCCCTTGTTTATTGAAAAATAACAAAAACGTCACCCTCCTAAATTTTTTGTAAAAAATAGACTTAATTATGTTACCATTAAGGATCGAACTCTTGACTTTTCACTCTCAAACTCATTCCATTACCATTATGCTATGCTTAATTTTGAATTTGTGAAGTTACGAGTTTACCCTTATATTTTTAAAAATTACAAAAATGCCTTTCTTTAATAATTTTGTAAAAAATAGTGAAATTATCGACCTTTTTCTATCAAACTCATGTCATAACCAATTTTGCTACACTCAATTTTGAGTTTTATTTAAAAATTCTATAAGATAAATCACGTTTTCGCTTCTTGTATATTCCTCTTTTATTTTTATTTTTGAGTAAATAAAATATTGATTTATATTATTTCTAGAATACTGGATAGATAAAATTACACAAAAATATTCTAATTGATTGAGTATACTCTACAATTCTCTTTTGCCATTTTAGATAATTGATATAAAATAAAATTTTAGATTATACATATGGTAATCGAATACAAAAAAAGAGATTTATTTACATGCGGATTCATGTAGATATTAAATTTTTGAAATAAAATTTTGTTTTAAGAAATACGTAAATTTTAGTTATCAAATCATATATGATTAATAATTGCATCACATTAGCTTTAGGTATATAAAAATTTAAATATATGAGTTATATCACGGAATTTTTGGTCGACCAACTATTTAGACTTTCAACGAATTAAATAAATAATTGGTATAAAAACATAAATATTTAAACTTACACGAAAAATAATTGAAATTATGTTAAAAAGATAAGAACTCTAAAAATAATTAAAAAATTGATCTAAGTTATATATAAAAAAGTAACATAAATACCATTAAATAAAATAAAAAAAAAGATAAAAATTTTCAAATCATAAATATTACAAAACTACAATAAGTATTTGTAATGATCAGTTTGACTATAACTCGATTATAAAGTATTATTTATATGAACTGTTATATAATATTACACATTGATCAATATAATATATAATGATTGAGTACTTAGATCAGTATACGATAAAATTAAAAAAATTGATTGTAAATTTCATATACATGCATGGGTCATCAAGGTCATTTTACCATATTTAACATCAACTAAAATATTCATAAAATTTTAAAATTGAGTTAAGAAAATTTAAAATTTAAAATTTAAAAAATGGTATATAAAATTACAAAATGGATATTAAAATACTAGATAGATTGAAATTTTATCATTTATCATATTTTTAATAACAAAATTATTTGAATATATATTCAATTAATTTTAAACGAGAAATTAGTTCAGTGCCCATGCTTTGCACGGGATTTTACGCTAGTATCTTATTATGTTATATGACAATTAATAGAATATTATGTTAGATATAATTGATGTAAATATTAATCAGTGTTTAAGTATTACAGTGAAAAATCAGAGTTTAGCTGGAAGCGGTCAGAGTTTAGTTAAATGCTGATGGATGGAAGCTCGACAGAGTTTATTAAACTCTGTCTGGAGGAAGCGTCTACGGTAAACAGAGTTTAAAAGAATTCTTGAAGATAATTATGGAAGCAATATCTTTGAAGATTGGATAGATGTCAAAGAGATTGTGTTGACTAAGGAGACGTGTAGCAATCGTGATTGATATCAATTGTATAGCTAATTTATATGAGTATCAATTTACGATTGTATAGCAGCTGTATAACTTATAAATACAGTTAGGTTAACCCTAGAAGGGTGTCGAGTAACGAATTATCATTCATTTTAACCTAAGCAGCTCTCTGTGATATTTTACATCACTGAGAGAGGAGTATTTAATTCCAAAACAGTTTTTAATCATTCGAACGTGTTTTGCTTGTTATTCTTTCATACAAACATGATTATTACTGTGCATTCGGCCTAACAAGTGGTATCAGAGCAGATCTGTTACTCTAAATAGTTTAAGATCCACACACAACTATAATCATGTCAGAAATACCTCATCCAATAGGTTTAGGTTCTGAAAAGGCTCCTACTACTGTGAGTCGTTATGAGACAATTAGGGTTCCTATTCTGAGGCCAGCAGATTATGCTATTTGGAAAGTGAAGATGACTATGTTTCTGGAGGCTACAGATCCAGAATATCTTGACAGAATTTATGAAGGACCTCATAAGCCTACAAAACTATCTGCTGCTGCTGGTCAAGAAGCTAAGACAGTTCCAAAGGAAAAGAAAGATATGACTCCTGAGGATATTTCATCTATTGCTAAGGATGCAAATGTTAGACATCTACTTCATAGTGCCTTAGATAATGTTATGTCTATCAAAGTCATTAATTGCACAACTGCAAAAGAAATATGGGATGCTCTTGAGGTTAGATGTCAAGGAACTGTTGCTATCAAGAAGAATAGGAGGAACATACTCACACAGGAGTATGATCACTTTGAGGCAAAATCTGAAGAAACCATGACAGAAACATTTGACAGGTTCTGTAAACTACTCAATGATTTGTCACTGGTTAATAAAGAGTATGATCTAGAAGACTCAAATCTCAAATTTCTTCTTGCTCTACCTGAAAAGTGGGATGTGAAAACAACCATTATAAGAGACAATTATGATCTTGCTGATACTGAGATTGATGAAATCTATGGGCTGCTCAAAACTCATGAATTGGAAATGGAGTAGAGAAATAGAAGATCAAGCAAGAAGGCAAAGTCTGTTGCTCTTAAGGTTGAAGAGAAACCCTTGAAGAAGGAAGCATAAAGGAAGAAAGCTAAGGGAAAGGCTTTAGTCATACATTCTGAAAGTGAGTCATTAAACTCTGATGTTGATTAAACACTGATGAATCATCTGATTCTAAGGATGATGAAGAAGAAATTAGGAAAATGGTTGTTTTGATGGTAAAGACTTTCAAGAAGATGGGCTTCAAGAACTTCAAGAAGGGAAACATGTTCTCTAAAGGTTCAAATTCAGACAGGAAAAGTTTCAGAAAGTCTGAGAGACAGGAGGCTAAATCTGGGAAGAAAGACAAGTCTGAGATTCAATGCTACAAGTGTAAGGGGATGGGTCACTATGCTCCTGAGTGCAAAAAGGGTAAAACTGAAAAAGCACTCATCACAAAAGGCAGAGATTGGGCAGACACTTCAGACTCAGATGAGGATGTCAACTATGCTCTCATGGCTTCCATTGAAAATGAACCTGAAGATTGTGAAAACAAGGTACCCTTAACTACCTATGCTTATAATACTGATAATATATCTGAATTAAGAATTTATCTTAAGGCATTGCATATCAGTTATAGGGATCAGACTTTAGAGAATGAAAGAATTAAAACTGAGAATTTTGAACTTAAAGAGAGAAATAAAATTGTTGAAGAAAAACTTGAAAACATGCAACAAGTTCAGAAGGAAAGAGATGATGTTGTTTATTTAGAACAGGAGTTGCTAGGAAGATATAAGCAACTAGAATCTGAGTTGGAGAAGGCAAATCACATAATTAAAACATGGACTCATTCTAGAAAAGATACAAATGAGGTTTTTCAGTCAGACACAGTTGGTTTAGGTAACTTAGGTTTCAAAATCAAGTAAAAATTAGAACACATCTTCCATATACAAAATTTGTTCATGGAGTAAATGAATCTAAGTCTGAAGCTAAAAAAAGAGCTGTTAAGAAAGAACTAGTAAAAACTAGTGTTAAACAGGTTAATATTGGTTCAATGACAGATAAACAACTCATAAGCTTAAGGAGTTAAAATCTGTTAAGAAACAGAAAGTGTCTATGAAGAATAAAAATGGTAAAGTTGGCATTACTCAAAGTAATTATCTAATGCTTGCTACTTTAGCTCCAAGAAAGACATGTCATAACTGTGGTAGTACTAACCATCTTGCTATTTTTTGCAGGAAGAATAAAAACATTAATTCTTTACCTTCCAAGTCTGAAGTAAAGAAAGATAATGTTAGAGCTAGACCATAGACTTTATGCAAACAATGTGGAAGTACTTGGCATTCTATTTATACTTGCAGGGATTATCATGCTATTTATCATAATTACTATGAACTAAAGCCCAATTTGAAATGGGTTAAGGTTAATCCTGCAAGTGTAAATTCTGAAAAAGTTAGCTTAAACTCTGATAATGTAAATTCCGCTGCTAAAATGAACCTGAAGATTCTGAAAACAAGGTACCCTTAACTACCTATGCTTATAATACTGATAATATATCTGAATTAAGAATTTATCTTAAGGCATTGCATATCAGTTATAGGGATCAGACTTTAGAGAATGAAAGAATTAAAACTGAGAATTCTGAACTTAAAGAGAGAAATAAAATTGTTGAAGAAAAACTTGAAAACATGCAACAAGTTCAGAAGGAAAGAGATGATGTTGTTTATTTAGAACAGGAGTTGCTAGGAAGATATAAGCAACTAGAATCTGAGTTGGAGAAGGCAAATCACATAATTAAACCATGGACTCATTCTGGAAAAGACACAAATGAGGTTTTTCAGTCAGACACAGTTGGTTTAGGTTACTTTGAGGGAGATGAACTTAGGTTTCAAAATCAAGTAAAAATTAGAACACATCTTCCATATACAAAATTTGTTCATGGAGTAAATGAATCTAAGTCTGAAGCTGAAAAAGGAGCTGTTAAGAAAGAACTAGTAAAAACTAGTGTTAAACAGGTTAATATTGGTTCAATGACAGATAAACAACTCATAAGCTTAAGGTGTTAAAATCTGTTAAGAAACAGAAAGTGTCTAGGAAGAATAAAAATGGTAAAGTTGGCATTACTCAAAGTAATTATCTAATGCTTGCTACTTTAGCTCCAAGAAAGACATGTCATAACTGTGGTAGTACTAACCATCTTGCTATTTTTTGCAGGAAGAATAAAAACATTAATCCTTTACCTTCCAAGTCTGAAGTAAAGAAAGATAATGTTAGAGCTAGACCATAGACTTTATGCAAACAATGTGGAAGTACTTGGCATTCTATTTATACTTGCAGGGATTATCATGCTATTTATCATAATTACTATGAACTAAAGCCCAATTTGAAATGGGTTAAGGTTAATCCTGCAAGTTGAAGAAAGGTAACAAGAAAATCAGGAGAACATGGATCGAGGGGGAGGATCAAACACTGAGAGAAGTCATTTACCTTCAGCAAGGAAATGGACCAAATCTCACACACCTGATTTGATTATTGGTGATCCAGATGCAAAAGTAAGGACAAGGAGTGCAACAACAAATGAATGTTTGTTTCATGCATTCTTGTCACAATCTGAACCAAAGAAGGTAGAAGAAGCTCTTCAGGATGTTGACTGGATAGCAGCAATGCAGGAGGAGTTGAATGAATTTGAAAGAAATGAAGTTTGGACCCTTGTACCAAGACCAAAGAATAGATCCGTTGTTGGTACTAAATGGGTTTTCAGGAATAAAACTGATAGTGAGGGGGTTGTAACAAGGAACAAGGCTAGACTTATGGCAAAAGGCTATTCACAGCAAGAAGGAATAGACTATGATGCAACTTTTGCTCCAGTTGCAAGATTAGAGGCAATAAGGATGTTTCTAGCCTATGCCTCTCATAAGAAATTCAAGGTATTTCAGATGGATGTGAAAAGTGCATTTCTGAATGGGAAACTTGAAGAAGAAGCGTTTGTTGAACAACCACCAGGATTTGTGGATCCCAATTATCCAGATTATGTCTACAGGCTTTATAAGGCACTTTATGGACTTAAGCAGGCACCAAGAGCATGGTATGAAATTCTGGCTCAATTTCTTCTAGAAAGTGGGTTCCACAGAGGTACAATTGATAAAACTCTGTTCTACTTTAAATCTGGTAGTGACTTGCTTTTAGTTTAAATATATGTTAATGACATAATTTTTGGGTCTACTAATGATAAACTCTGTACAAAGTTTGCCAAGCTAATGCAGTCCAGGTATCAAATGAGTATGATGGGAGAGCTTAGTTATTTTCTAGGCCTACAGGTGAAGCAAACAGATGATGGGATTTTCATAAATCAAGCAAAATATACCAGAAATCTTCTCAAGAAATTTGGTATGCTTGACTGCTCATCTGCATCAACTCCCATGGCAATAGCAACAAAGTTGGACAAAGATACAGGAGCTTCAGTAGATATGACAAACTACAGGGGCATGATAGGGTCTCTTTTTTATCTGACAGCAAGTAGACCTGATATCATGTATGCAACCTGTCTCTGTGCAAGATTTCAGGCAGACCCCAGAGAACCACATCTCACAGCTGTGAAAAGAATTTTTAAATATCTCAATGGAACCATTACTTTAGGTCTGTGGTATCCCAGAGAATCATATTTCAAGCTAGTTGGTTACTCTGATGCGGACTTTGCAGGCTATGAGATAGACAGAAAAAGCACCAGTGGAAGTTGTCAATTTCTGGGTGACAGACTTGTTTCTTGGTACAGCAAGAAACAGAAATCAATTTCTACAGCTGATGCAGAGTATATTGCAGCTGGTAGCTGTTGTGCATAGATTCTGTGGATGAAGAATCAATTGCTGGATTATGGATTGAGGTACAGTAAGATTCCTATTTACTGTGATAATCAAAGTGCTATTGCTATGACAGGTAATCCAGTACAGCATTCAATGACCAAGCACATCAGCATAAGGTATCACTTTATCAGAGAACATGTAGAGGAAGGAAACATTGAGCTTTATTTTGTGTCTACAGAACAACAGCTTGCAGATATCTTCACCAAGCCATTGAGTGAAGCTATATTTTCAAGGCTGGTAAATGAACTTGGAATGGTCTCTGATTTTGACTAGAGATATTAGTTAGACTCAAAATTTTACTTATGTAATGCATTACTTATGTTTCTGTGATGTGTTAACTTCTATGTGAACTCTGTTGTTAAACTCAGCTATGCAAACTCTGTTCGGATTCTGTTAAATTCTGTTAGCATGCACTGTAGGTCATACACTGTTGACATGTTGGATAAACACTGATAAACTCTGAGAATATTATTGTTTGATATGAACACCGATGAAGAAATCTGTATGAAGCATGATTCTCAGTAATTAATCATGAATCTTTCTAAGTTATTTGTGATCTAATCTTAGACTGTGCAGAAAATTAACACAAGCATGATACTGTTTCATATTTATAGCATTTCTTAGTTTATCTATCCTAAACTCTGAGTCTGTAAATACTGTGTGCATTTCCTCTCATGAATAACTTCTGATGTTGATGACTTCTAAACTCTGTTAGTCAAACTCTGTTTCGTTAGTTGCTGTAGTTAGAAAACCCCCAAAGCAATTGTATATAGAGTTGTATCTAGGAAGACCCAGGAACTTGCTGGTAAAAGGTAAGGGCTAAAATTCTCTAATTTTTGGTGACTAATCAAAGACTAGGACGAACCAGGAACTTATCAAAAGATAAGGGCTAAAATTCTCTAATTTTTGGTGACTAGTCAAAGACTAGGAAGACCCAGGAACTTATCAAAAGATAAGGGCTAAAATTATAGGATTTTTGGTGACTGGTCAGAGATTAGGAAGACCCAGGAACTTATCAAACTGATAAGGGCTAAAATTTTAGGATTTTTGGTGACTAGTTACAATCTCTGATTAAAAAAAGGGGGGGTATAAGTTAGTTCAGAGTTTCTGTATATTATCTTTCTACAGAGTTTAGCATTCATCATACATTCAGTGTTTACTATGAGAGTTTGTGCATCCAGTGTTTACTGATTTATTTTATGGATTTTATGAAATATTAGATGCTCTAAAAATTGGATTGGTAAACTCTGCTATACACACACATATATTCACACCTGTGTAGTTTTTGAAAGGGTTACAGTAATGAAGTTGGAGAATTGACAAACGCTGATGGATTTTGTCTAATACTCTAAGGTATATTTTATTTCAGACAATTTCTAAACTTGGGGTAAAAAGTGTGAACTGCCAACTGTTGATCAGTATTATACTGTTAAAGTGCATTGGTAATAGGTGAAAAAGTAACAGTAATTATTGCTATAATTACTGAGCATGCAAAGCTGTTCCGCTAATTATGTGCCGAGTGTCCCACTCACACATGGTAACTGGTTGTGTGTATTAATGTTAAAACGATTGGGTTTAATTTTTCATTTCATATCTAATCATTTCACTTACACGGTTCATACACTCACCCACTTACACACCCACTCACAATTACTTTTTACACAACCACTCAGTTACTTCGTATTTTTCACTTGGGCATTTTTGCAAACACCTTTCATACACATCGTTTTCTTTCATATTTTCTTCTCAAATCGTTCTAATGGCTACCAAATCTTTTACTGCTCTAGGGCTATTGTTTGTTTCTAACAACTATGAAGCCCCATTGAACAATGCAAACGTTCCAGAGGCGTTTTATCTGATTCAGAATTTCTTGAGGGATTCGGAGATTGGTCAAGCTCTGGTTGAACCACCAACGCTTTCTGCCTCGCAGATTGCTACTTTCTGGCAGAATTCTGTTTATGACGATGGAGGAGAGAATGGGACTCCGTCTATTGTTTTCACATATGAGGAAGCATACTATGTAATCACTCCAAATACTGTCAGAGAAACCATGGGTTTTGATACCCACACTTCCTACAGTGTTGCTCCTGAAAATACTCTGAGAGAGATGTTGCAGCAAATAGGTTACTCAGGTTCATTAGCCAAGCTTGGATCACTGAAAAGGCCATAATTGAGAAAGGAATGGAGTTTCTTCTTTGATTGTATAACAAGGGCCTTTGACAAGAAAGTCACCAACTGGGATGCAATTCCTATTGATAGTCTACAAATTGGGTATTCTCTTCTCTATGGAAGTAATTTCGATTTTGGCAGACTTGTCTTAATGAACTTAAGTGATAGATTGTCAGAGTCTACTACTGTTTATTTTGCTAGATTCTCTCAATTGTTATTTTGTGTGCCTAATATTGCAATTGCTGAGGATGATGTGATTCAGCCCTTTAAAGTCAACAAGAGAATATTCTCTGATTTGACTAACAAGGATGCAACCAAGGCTGTGCCTGAGTTAGTTTTGCCTCTTGCTCTTCAGAACTTCCTACATCAACCCCAAGAACCTCAACAACCAGCAAACACTGAACCTCAACATTCAACCACTACATCACATCAACCTACAAATATTTCCACTCAACCTCAACCCACAAACACTGAACCTTCACAAACTACAATTACTGAAACACCAGCAACCACTCAACCTCAACCACAAACTCAACCTCAAGCCCAACCTCAACCTGAACAACAATCACCACCAACACAGGCTAAACCTAAGAAGAGATGAAGAACCAAGCATATTGCCATCAAAAAGATTAAAAGGGCTCCAAAGGTAAGAGCAAACAGACCTTCATCACCATCTGTAGTAGAGGATTCTACAGAAGAAGATTCTTCTGAAGAAGAAGTTCTAGCTGAGGTGCTTACATATAAGAGGAGAAAGTTGATCCTTGATGACTCTGATGAGGAGATGAATGTGGTAGCTCCAGAGGTAATTTCTATAGAGATACCTGCTGTTGAGATAAATACTGCAGAGGAAGCTGCTCATACACCTGCAAATGTGCAAATGAATGAGGGAAACAGAGATGGTTTTCCTACATTGGATGATTTTGATGAAACATTCATACCATTCTTTGATCATATTGATGTTCCTACTTCACCTATTGCTGCTAATTCTGGAGAAATTGGTGCATCTGATCAGCCTACTGTAGTTCTTGATGAAACAGTAACCTCTCACACTGAGCTTTCTCTGATGCTCACCAGGTTTCTGAAAAAAGTGAAGAAGTTGAGCAATCAACCAAGGCTGTACTCTCTGAGACTATGGAAACAGTTGTTCAAATTGCAAAGTCCGTTGATAAGACTGTTGAGTCTGAAGATCAACCTGTAGAGCAAGTTGATATTGAAACTGCAGAGATTGTTGCTGAACATGTTGAAGTGCATATTCCTGATCCAGTTGAAGATGCACATGCTGATGTTGAAGATGAAAGAAGTGCATAGTCTAACTCTTCTGAGAGTATTCCAGTACAAACTGATGCAAAGGATGCAGCTTTCTCTCCACCTTCAAAAGCACATGACATTGAAGCAGAGTATCTTGCTACATTCTCTGAGAATTGGTATAAGGAGGATTGCATTTTTCCAAGAAAAAGAGCAGCTAAATTTGTTCAGCAAACTGCTAGAGAGATTTACAATCCAGAGATTCTTTCATATCTGAAAGCAACTGTGGTTCAAGTCAAAACTCTGAATGGAAGATTTGATAATTCTCAGAAGGCAATCACTGATTTGAGAACTGAAATTCAGACCCGAGACATGAATATGGAGAGAGATACTAAATTAAAGATTCAGAAATTCTCTAAAGCTCAAGAAACTTTGTTTCAAAGGCTAGGTCAAGTTGAACAAAATCAGACTGCATTGTCTGATAAGATTGATTCTATTGCTACCTCCTTGGAGCTAATTACATCTATCTTAATTCCTGATGATGTCAAAAAGGGGGAGAGAGTTGCTAAGTCTAAATGCAGACAATCTCAACAACCTCTGACTAAAAAGGATGATGTTGGAGATGGAGGAGCAAAAGATCAAAAGAGTTTAAAGTTCAAAGCTGATATGAGTCTACAGTCTGGCAGAACTTCTAAGTCAAAGTCTGATGGAGTAAACACTGATGCTCAGGGTACATCAAAGACTCAGAGTTTGCTATTCATTGAGAATCCACAGACTAATGAAGAGTTGGCTGCTAAATTGTTCCTTGAAGAGAATGAAGAAGGTGTTACACTTGCAGACATTCAAGCTGAAGAAAAGAATTTACAAGAAGAACATCAGAAAGCTGTGAAGTCTGGCAAATTCAAAAAGAGTGCAAAAGCTGCTAGGCCTGTTCTTAAAGGCATTACTATCAAAGAGAATGTTGGTGCTGATCAGATGATGCAAGTATCTAGAAAACCAACAGAAGTAGAGGCTAAACAGAAGATGAAGGGTAAGGCTATTGAGGAAGAAAAGGTGTTGAAGAAAGTAAATACAACCTCTGTTGCTACACAAGTTGTACAGAAACCTTTGTCTACTCAAATGCAAGCAATTTTTGGGAAATCAATAATTCGTGAACAAACTCTGGAGGTTGGAGAGGCTGGAGGAAATTTTCTACAGAGCAGAGCCTTAATGGGAAAGATAGGAAGATATAAAGCTGGTTTGGGCTCACACAGAGAAAAGAGAATGAATACCAGTCCTCAAGATCCTTCATTACTGGCTGTTCCAGGTCTTGGTATTACACATGAGAGTTTAGATAGACTGGAATCAGTGCAATTGATTCATCAAAAGAGTTTAGAGAAGGATTTTCTTCTGTACTTTATGGCTGATGGGACTGTATACAAGATTGGTGAGAATGATCTTGATTTGAAGCTATGAGAAGAATTGGAATATGTTCTTTATATTTTCAAAGTGAAAAATCAAAGGACTTATCAAGCTGCAAATGTGCTGAGAAAGAAGATGCTGCATAATTTTGCAGTTAGAGGTATAAAGTATAACAGTCAGTATGTTCCAAAGTACAGAGACTATCATGGTAATATTGTTGAGATGAAGAAAGATAGTGCTAAGTTGAAGATAGACTTGGGAATAACAGTTCTGGATTTTTATTCTGAGTCGAAGACAGCACATTTCATCAGACTGGGTAATGAAATGAGGAAAAACAAAATCTATTCTCTGAGATCTGCTATCTACCAAACTGGTGAAAACGATCCTAAGTTGAAAGAGATCAAGGAGATTATGTAGAGAGAACTTGAGAATGCAGAGAGAAGATTGCTGATTGACTATCTCTGAACAACACCAGATGTTGAGGAAATGAAGTGAATAATGCTCTGTAAGAATTTCTTGCTTTCTGTAGATTTTGTTTAAGTAGAAGTTTAAACTCTGATTATTTGTTAAACACTGCATTTGTCTATTTTGTTTTGACATCATCAATTATTGTTAACTTGTGCATTTTTGATAATGAACAAGTTGGGGGAGATTGTTAGATATAATTGATGTAAATATTAATCAGTGTTTAAGTGTTACAGTGAAAAATCAGAGTTTAGCTGGAAGCGGTCAGAGTTTAGTTAAATGCTGACGGATGGAAGATCGACAGAGTTTATTAAACTCTGTCTGGAGGAAGCGTCTACGGTCAACAGAGTTTAAAAGAATTCTTGAAGATAATTATGGAAGCAATATCTTTGAAGATTGGATAGCTCTCAAAGAGATTGTGTTGACTAAGGAGACGTGTAGCAATCGTGATTGATATCAATTGTATAGCTAATTTATAGGAGTATCAATTTACGATTGTATAGCAGCTATATAACTTATAAATACAGTTAGGTTAACCCTAGAAGGGTGTCGAGTAACGAATTATCATTCATTGTAACCTAAGCAGCTCTCTGTGATATTTTACATCACTGAGAGAGGAGTTTTTAATTCCAAAACAGTTTTTAATCATTCGAACATGTTTTGCTTGTTATTCTTTCATACAAACGTGATTATTATTGTGTATTCGGCCTAACATATTAATAATAGAAATAAAATAGAGAAATAATAAATAGTAAACATTTTGAATATCTTTAGGCGGGCTTGTTAGTTATTGTTTGTCAAATATGTCTTTGACGGGAAATTCTGTTATATCAGATCTGTTGTATCAAGTGTAGGATTATGTGTGGGGTGTGGATTTCTTGTAACATTCATTCAGATATTCATTTTCTTAATACAACAAGTTCATTTATGAAGCTTCTCATCTCCATTCTTTACCTGTATTACTATTCTGTAGACTATTAAGTAATCGAGTTCTTCAAATTATAAAGTGAATTAAACAAGAATTAGATTCACTTTACAAGCGGTATCAGAGCAGTTGAATCTGAGTTTAGTGATACTCTGGCACCTCAAACTCGAAGGACGAAACAAAATAAAGCGATCACCATGGATGAACAAATTAAGTTGTTGGAGAACAAACTGGTTGATCAGAACAAGCGTTTGGATGAACAGAGCAAGCAGTTTGAAGAATTAATGGCTGTGATGAGGGAATTGAGAACTTCTCAGAATGTTGCAGGTAACCATTCTTCTTCTTCTCCTTTGATTGAACCTAATCGTGTTGTTGGATTAGGATTAAGAACGTTAGGGTTTACTCCAAAACTTGATTTCCCCAAATTTGATGGAACTAGCACTAGGGTTTGGGTCAAGAAGTGTTGTAAATATTTTACTCTCTTCAAGATCCCAGATGATCAGAAAGTTGATTTAGCTTCGTTAAATATGGTTGATAAGGCTGAGAATTGGGTACTCAATTATCTGGCTAATCGTAAAAATGTTGATTGGAACATATTTGTAATAGATCTAAGTGCTCGATTTAGAGATGATACAGAATCTAATGTAGTTGAACAATTTAATAAGTTGCAACAAGGGGATTCGTTAGAGAAGTATATTGATGAATTTGAAAATTTAAGGGCTCCTATGCTACATAATAGTCCTTATCTCCCTGAGTCATATATCTTGAATAGTTTTGTTGGTGATCTTAAACCTGTTGTTAAGCCCTTTGTGAAATCCTTTAAACCTAATACTATTGCTCAGGCCATTGAATATGCAAGGTTACAAGAAGAGACTCTAAAGGTTACTAAGGCTAATATAAGCAAATATAATATGGGGTTTGTAAAATTTACATATGCAGTGCCTTCTCTAGCTAATACAAAACCCCCACTCTTACCAACTCCTGCTAAGCCACCAGATCAAGCTAGGTTTAATCAAAAAAGGGGTTAAAACTTTCAGGCATGTTCCAGCAGAAGTAAGGGTTGAAAAAATGGCCAAAGGTCTTTGTTACTATTGTGATCAGCCTTATGATAGGAACCATAAATGCCAGTTTAAAGAGGCCCAGTTGTTTACAGTGAAAATTCCTAGTAGTGAGGAGAATAACAGTATGGTTGAGGAGGATCAATATGATTTTGAATGTGAATGTGAGAATGCTGAGCCACAAATTTCAGTCAATGCTTTGTCCGGAAATCAAAGCTTTCATACTACGAGAGTGAGGGGAATGATGGGAAATACAGTTATTCACATCCTGATTGATTCTGGGAGTACTCATAACTTTTTGGATGTTAACATGGCTAAGAAACAAGGATGTAAGTGTCAAGATATTCCATCACAAGAAGTTACAGTGGCTGATGGTAATCATTTGGCTTGTCAACAGGTTTGTAAGGGGTTTAATTGGAAATTGCAAGGTACCTTGTTCACTACTGATGCTTTGTTAATATCTCTAGGTAGTTGTGATATGGTACTGGGAATCCAATGGTTGAGAACTTTAGGTTCTATTGTTTGGGACTTTAATAAACTGGAATTGAAATTTGCTTATAAGGTTCATAATTTGAGTTTGAAAGGTATTCCCCAATACAAGGTTAAAGTTTTAGAAAGAACACTAAGTGCCAAGCTTATGAAGTCTGTAGCTCAGTTGTATTTCTTACATTTAATAGAGGTTGTTTCTTCTGAAACTGAGCTCCATCAAACTAAGTTAGATCAGTCTGAATTATTGCAGACAGAAGATGTTGAATTACAGCAGTTAAAGAAGAAATATATTATGGCCTTGAAGGAACCCACTGAATTACCTCCTCATAGAGAAGTATTTGATCATACTATACCTCTGCAACCTGGTGTGGGTCCTATCAATATTAGGCCATATAGGTATCCACTTAAACAAAGGGACATTATTGAAACATTGATTCGGGAAATATTGGACAAAGGTATTATACAGAACAACTGCAGTCCTTTTGCTTCTCCTGTAGTGTTGGTTGGGAAGAAAGATGGATCATGGAGGCTTTGTATTGATTACAGGGATTTAAATAAGAAAATTATAAAAAAATAGTTTTCTATTCCTGTTATTGATGAATTAATTGATGAGTTAGCAGGAGCCAAGGTTTTTAGTAAGTTAGACTTGAGGGCGGGCTATCATCAGTTGAGAGTTAAGGATGAGGATGTGTATTAAACAGCTTTTAAAACCCATACAGAACATTATGAATTCCTAGAAATGCCTTTTGGTCTTACTAATGCTCCAACATCATTCCAGGGGTGGATGAATCATGTTTTTAAGCCTCTGTTGAGAAGGTATGTATTGGTATTTTTTGATGATATTTTAGTCTATAGTAAGACTAAGCAAGAGCACTGGCAACATCTATCTATGGTTTTTGAACAAAAGAAAAGTAATATGATGTTTGCTAAAGCAAGTAAATGTACTTTTGTTGTGACTAGAATTGAGTATTTAGGCCATTTTATATCTGATAAAGGTGTGGAGACTGATCCAAGTAAGATTTTTATAATAAATAGTTGGCCAGTACCTACAACTGTAAAAGATGTGAGAAGTTTTTTGGGTTTAGTTGGCTACTATAGAAAGTTTGTAAGAAATTATGTTGTTATAAGTAAACCTTTGACTGACTTGTTAAAGAAAGGGGGTTTTCAATGGTCTGAAATTGCTCAGTCTGCTTTTGATCAATTAAAAGTTGCATTGACATCTACACCAGTGTTAGCAGTGCCCGACTTTTCTAAACTCTTTGTCATTGAAACTGATGCATCACAAAAAGGGATTAGGGTTGGGTTAATGCAGGATAATCATTCTTTAGCCTTTCTAAGTAGATCTTTAGGACCTAAGTGGCAAAAGTTGTCTGTGTATGAAAAAGAATTGCTGGCTATAGTTTTTGTAGTTAAAAAATGGGAGCAGTATGTGTCAGGAAATCACTTTCTTATTAGAACAGATCAAAAGAGTCTTAAATGGTTGTTACAACAAAAGATTTCAACCCCTTTTCAACAGTTTTGGTTATCAAAGTTGATGGGTTTTGATTATGAAATAGTGTATAAAAGTGGTGTAGAAAATATTGTGGCTGATGCTTTGTCAAGAGTGGAGGGTTCTGAAATTTTATGCTTAACAATTTCTATCATTGATTCTAACCTGTCTTCTCAGATTAAGGATAGTTACTCTTTGGATGGTAGATTACTGGATTTCATTCCTCAGTTAGAAAATAACTCTGCTATAGCAGGTTATCAACTACATGATGGGTTGTTGAGAAAACATAATAAGATTATTGTAGGTCCAAATGGCACATTAAAATTCAAACTTATTAATTGGTATCATGCTTCTCCTGAAGCTGGACATTCAGGAAGGGATTTGACTTTGAGAAGGTTGAAGCAAGTGTTTGTGTGGAACGGTATGACTAAACAGGTTAGTAAGTTTGTGAGAGATTGCCAAGTTTGTCAAACTTCAAAATCTGAGACTGTGGCTTACCCTGGTTTACTACAACCTCTTCCAATTCCTGGAGGGAATCTATGATCAATGAGCTTAAATAGCATTTACCTTAAATAGGATGAAATTGGAGCCTGATAAACATCGATCTGAGAGAGTGTTGGCTGTAGGGTCTTGGGTATGGCTAAAATTGAAACCCTATAAGCAATTATCTGTATCACATAGGAGCAATGTCAAATTGGGACCCAAGTATTGTGGTCCATTTCAAGTAGTGGCTAAGGTTGGTTCAGTAGCCTACAAGCTGCAATTACCCTCATCAGCAAAGATTCATGATGTGTTTCATGTTTCTCAACTTAAAGAATTGAAGGGTTCTCATCCTGTTACTGCAACTATTCCTTCCTGGCTTACTGATGATTCAATTTTGTTGCCTTCTGAAGTACTAGCAAAAAGACAGGTGCCTTTTATGAATGCTGCTAAGATTGAGTATATGGTTTAGTGACAAGGGCAAACATCTAATCAAGCTACTTGGGTTGATGCTGAAGATTTTGCTAACAAGTTTCCTCACATTCCAATTCCTTGATTGTTTGACCCTTGAGGACAAGTCTCTTAAGGGGGAAGCTATGTTATAGGACAATGAATAGAATATTAATAATAGAAATAAAATAGAGAAATAATAAATAATAAACATTTTGAATATCTTTAGGCGGGCTTATTAGTTTCTGTTTGTCAAAAATGTCTTTGGCGGGAAATTCTGTTATATCAGATCTGTTGTATCAAGTGTAGGATATATGTGTGGTTTATGGATTTCTTGTAACATTCATTCAAATATTCATTTTCTTAATACAAAGTTCATTTATGAAGCTTCTCATCTCCATTCTTTACCTGTATTACTATTCTGTAGACTATTAAGTAATCGAGTTCTTCAAGTTATAAAGTGAATTAAACAAAAATTAGATTCACTTTATCATATTATTGTGAGTTAGGGCTTGCTCACGGCCCAACAATTGGTATCAGAACCGATGTTTAAGAAGTTGATCCTGAGACTGCGGGCTGCAAGTTTTGTGATATGGGAGGCTCTCCAGAACTACGATTGGAGATCTTGGATAGCTTGTGTCGAAAGTCTTCCTGACACTGAGGTGGTCAGGTAGCATATCCCGCAAGATGAGGAGCCACAGATGAATAGCGACGATAAAAAGCGACGGTATAAGGGTCACAAGATTGGTGGTTCTTGTTTAGTATTAAACAACGAAAGCAAAACCTAAAGTGAATAAACAAGAACAAGAAAATAAACGACAATCACACAAGACAAAGATTTACGTGGTTCAGAAATTCCTAATCCACAAGTCGCACTAATTTTGTATTGATCTCTCACAATTATATTGTGTTGTGTTGGTGTTTTACAATTACATGAGAATTATTTATAAGAAAAGAAACTCGGCCTAAACGAATCAGAGTCTAATTCTAAAATTTCTAACTCTAATTAGAGCCCAATTCTGGAATTCGTAACTCAAATCAGAATCCAATTCTGAAATCTGATAGACTCCACAAACCTAACAATCTCCCACTTGGAGTATGACCACATCTTCACTTCACTCTTGCAAATCTAGTAACACCTAATCCTTCGATCAATAACTCTAACTAGTGCAGCGCCTTCTTATCAATTAGTTGTGAAGGTCAGTTGAAGCTATACAAAGTTTCAACTTTTCATTAGTAACCGCCTTATTTAACATATCTGCAGGATTGTTTGAACCAAGGACTTTCTTGAAGGACAAAATACCATCGCTAATCATCTCTCTTGTAAAGTGATATCTCAGCTGAATATGCTTCGTCCTAGCATGAAACACAGGATTTTTTGCAAGATGAATAGCCCTCTGGCTGTCGCTATACAAAGCACTGTCCGCCTGTTTCTTGCCAAACTCCTCAAGAAAATTCTTCAACCAAATCATCGCCTTGATAGCTTCAGAGATAGCCATGTATTTAGCTTCTGTGGTTGAAAGAGCAACACTCTTTTGAAGTCGAGACATCCAGCTAACGACTGTGCCACCCAAAGTGAAAATATATCCCGTAGTACTTTTTCTTGTATCCAAACATCCACCTAAATCTGCATCAGAGAACCCTTCTAAGATAACATCTTTCTTGCTGAAACATAACGCAACCTTGGACGTGCCTTTCAAGTAGCGCAACAACCACTTGACTACTTCCCAATGCTCTCTTCCTGGATTTAGACATGAACCTGCTAACAACTCCCACTACATGAGCAATATCTGACCTTGTACGCACCATAGCATACATTAAACTACCAACTACAGATGCATACGGAATTTTAGTCATATATTTCTTGCCTTCATCCATTTTAGGTGACTGCTTCTTCGTGAGATTAAAATGAGTCGCCAACGGTGTACTTTTGGTCTTCGCATCCTGGACACTGAATTTCTACAATAATTTATCAATATACTTCGTTTGAGATAATATCAAAATACCTTCAGATCTATCCCTTAAGATGCTCATACCAGGTATCTGTTTTGCTGCACCTATATCCTTCATCTCAAACTCGATCCTCAGATATCTGTCTCTTTAACCTGTTGATTTCCCTCATGTTTGATCCTGCTATCAACATGTCCTCAAAATACAACAACAATATGATATAAGATGAATCAAACTATTAAAAATAACAACAATATGATCCATAGCACTTCTCGTGTACCCATTCTTCATCATAAAGATGTCAAACTTCAAGTATCATTGTCTTGGTGCTTGCTTCAAACCATACAAGTTTTTTATAAGCTTGCTAACAAGGTTATCTTTCACAGCTACCAGAAATTCCTCTGGTTGTATCACGTAGATTTCTTCTTCAAGATCACCATGTAAGAACGCGGTCTTAACATTTAGTTGCTCTAGATGTTCTGCAGCCACAATACTTAGCACAAGTCTAACGGTAGTCATCTTAACAATAAGAGAAAATATATCGATATAGTCAATACCCTTTTTCTGTTGATAACCCTTGACTACTAACCTCGCCTTGAATCTCTTGCTACCATCATGTTCTTCATTGATCCGGAACACTCACTTATTCTGTAAAGCCTTCTTTCCTGCTAGTAATTCTGTTAAATATCGAATTTCATTCTTCTCAAGAAGATTTATTTCTTCTTCCATAACTAATTTTTACTGAACTGAATCATCCATCTGAACTACCTCTGCCTCTCAAAAACAGTGAAGCTCTCCGTCCTTGATCAATAACATATAATAATTGTCTATCACCTTTACTTTTATTTAATAATTCAATCATACGATGTTAAAGTACTGAAATGCTTAAAAGTTTTATCCTCGCAAAAACACAAGTTACACCAGGTAAGTATTAAGACGCTCTTCGGAGCAAATCCAACATATTAGCAATACAGGCATGGTTGTAAAAATCGGTAATCGATATAAATCGGTTGAGGTACCGATTTAAGATTAATCGGGTAATCGGGGATTAATCAGAAGGATTAATCGGAGTACTAATCGGATATTATAATAATATTTAATATATTAGTCTAATTTACAATTAAACATATTATTTTAAATAAATTCACAGGATTAATCGGATTTCAAAAATCGAATCGGTTGGTTACCTTACAGAGGATTAATCGGGGATTAATCGGCTAAATCGGAGATTTTTAGAACCATGATATACAGGTTCTTAATTTGAATTCTAATATTATAAATAATATTGTAAAAATTAAAATTTCAAGAGACTTTTAAAAATTCTTTAAAATTAAATGGGATGGAGGGACTCATAATTGAGACCTTTCTAATTCGAGTTCTCGTATCATTATAACTTTCTAAATTGAGCTCTTATACCATGCATGTTAATAATATATTATCTTACCAAACATTTATTATTTATGTTATTTTTAAGAGTTAACTAGGATATTGATGAACATGCTCATAAGTTTGAGTCTCTTGATTGTCCCGCTAATTGTATTGATATAATATTATTTAAGTTTTAATAAAAATGCTTATTTTTAGTAATAAAATAAAAAAGAGAGACAAATTTAGGAGAAACAAGAAAAGTAAAAGTAATAAGGACCACTGTGATAATTCTATCATAAAGTAGATGTTTTACCTTGTTTTTGACCAACCTCTGAGTCTTTAAAATGAGTAACATTTCACCTACCATAATTTCTCATGCTTTAAGCAAAGCTTTGGTAAATTTATGCCTTTTATACAACCTTTTTTATCCATGTGAGATAAAACCATGCATAAAACTGTTGCAACTTACAAGCCTTCAATGTAAAGAATTTGTTTACAAATTGTTGCTTATTTGAAATGCATAAGGGTTGGGGGAAATTTAAAGCAAAAGCAAAGAAAGCTATATAGGGTACTGCAATGTGCATAAGGGGAAGAAAACTAGAATTAGATAAGGAATCAAGCATTGTTAGAAGAGAGGAAAATAAAAACAGAAATTCAGTTTCAAGAAAGATGATGAAAAACCAAGGAAACAATGGAAGTAGTGGGAATCTTTCCGAGTACGAGGATGAGACCATTGCTTCATTTCGAGCCAAAGAGGAGGAGATTGAGAAGAAGAAAATGGAGGTCAAAGAAAAAGTAGAGTATCAGCTTGGCAGAGCAGAAGAAGAAACAAGACGTCTGGCTCAAGTTTGGAATGTAAGTATAAATAATATGGACGAGTTCATGCAAATTAAACTCTGATATGCTCAGCACCCTTTTGTTGTATAAATTTTTTATATAGCATTTTCTTTATTATTATTATTATAACAGCAGCTAGAGGTGTTGGGAGACCCCATGAAGAAGGAAGTAGCAGTTGTAAGAAAGAAAATTGATATCACTAATCGTGACCTCAAACTCCTTGGACAAAGTTGCCAAAAGAAGGTGAATTTCTGAAGATAGAATTCTAATTTTTTTTTTTTTACATTTTTTCTAATCAAATTTTCTATGATCGATGAGTTTGAATTTATAATTGTAAAATTACGACTTGGTTGAGTGAAATTCTAATATATTTTTTTTGTGTTTAAATCTTATTCTCATTTTCATTTACGGATAGGAATCATAGTTAGACTCATACTATTTATTTATTTTAACAAAATTTGAACACTCAACTTAGATTGGAAACTTGAAACCTTACCTTTTGTGTGTTGTATAAACAGGAGAAAGAATATAAAGAAACATTGGAGGCATTCCACGAGAAGAACAATGAAAAAGCTAAACTCACAACCACGTTAGTAGAGGTGAGTCTCTGCAAATATAAACTTGTAATCAAGGAGTGAATTTTCATCCGTAATTAGCATGAATTTATGATTTACTAATTGCAATAAATAAAGTTAACATGCACTCACAATTAATATAAATTAGTTTAGAACTCATTGCTTCAGTCTGTTAAAAATGTGATTAGCTTCCAGAGGAGAATGTTATGTAACGAGTTATTGTCTCTGCTCTTCTGATTCACAGTTGGTGAAAGAAAGTGAAAGGCTCAGAATGTCCAAACTAGAAGAGCTTACAAAGATCATGAATTCAACTGCCGACTAGTCAATCATTACCAATTGCACTGTAATGATTTGTTTTATAAATTGAGTCACAACTTTGACTTAGCATTGAGATACAATATACTGTACCTTGTGTAATTAAAAAAAAAAAGTAACAAGTGAGTGTGTGATTATTTTGTGAAATTTAGAATTTTAATTGTTCTTTATTTTAAAAAAATTAAATTCAAGATACCTTTTTTCTCTGTTTGTGATATTTAGAACATGTAAATTTAAACAAAAGACAAACGAGTGCAACAAAAAATGTTTACTATGATATGGTACACAATAGGCCTGTTAACGGGTTGGGTTCGGATCAGATCGACCTAAATCCATATACATATTCATTTATTTTAATCGGATTCGGATCGGATCGGATCATACCTCGGATATTTTAGAGATCGATCCATATCCAATCCATTTAGTTTAATGGATAAACGGGTCGGATTTCGGATATCCATTGCTCCATTTATTTTTTGAAATACAAAAAAAAAATCATGTTGATATATAGCATTCATCATTTTAAAAGAAAATTAGTAAAATTTGAGGAGTTACAATCTAGAAATCAGTGTGTAAATTTTAATAGCAATCAAAAACTTAACTATTTTAATAATTTCATTGTTTAAACACAATGTCTAAAAAAACATAAATCACAAGTAATCACTATTTGAACACATTTAAATTATAAATGCAAGTTTCCAAAATTGACGTAAAAATATAAATATAGAAAGATATAGTGACGTTAATTTTTGGAGGTTGGAGGTTGGAGCTGTGCATGGAAGAGTAAGGAAAATATTAGATTAGGTATAAAGTTTATGATTTTCAATAACGTAACTTTTTACAATATAAAATATTTAATAATATTAGTATATATATATATATTATATATTATATATTATATAGAATTTAGTTCCATGGAGACCATCATTTGAGTGGAGACCGTGGAGACCATATACATTATGCACTCAAAACATTGCAAAATATATATATTTGCAAAGAATGTTCAATTAACATTATTATTTCATTCAAAATCTTAAAAGTCATATTTGATTTGCAAGCAGAACATGTTTTGGAGAACAATACGTTCTGCAATATTTTGTTTGCAGAACATACATGACTTTCAAGATTTTTAATGAAATTTGCATGTAAAACATATATGATCTTCAAGATTTTCAATGAAATAGATGGTATAGTGATTTTCATAGAACATGATTTTCAATAAATAAGTTTTTGTAATGTTTTGATTGATACTGGTCTCCGGTCTCCACTAAATATGTTGGTCTCCATAGAACTTAACCCATATTATATAATATATTATTATATAATTAAATGGATCGGGTCGTGGATAAGCGGATCGGATCAGCCTAAATCCATATCCGATCCATTTATTATTCGGGTCGTTCTTATCAGATCGGGTTCTGGATCGGATATTTTTCAGGTCAATCCATATCCATTTAAATCAATGCGGATCGAATCGGATCGGATCTCTGATCCATTGACAGGCCTAGTACACAATAAACCAAACCAAACCAAACATACCCAGTATATCCCGCATGAAGCAGGGTCTGGGGAGGGTACTATGTACGCAGACCATACCCCTACTTTACAGTAGAGAGGCTGTTTCCGTGAAGACCCCCGGCTTAGTGCACCGAATAGCAAAGTGAATTTAATACAATGATGATAAAGGTGGGTAAAGTAGTCGACCGAACCTGGGCCCATGGCCTGGATCTCATGGGGCTTACCTACTCGGGCCAGGGTCACTCTTCTCCTGATCTAGGAAGACCTCCGGCGAAGCTCCCTGCGCCTGCAAAATCAGAAACAGAAGACAATATGAGGATGAAAAGCCAAGCTTCTAAGCTAATGCTAAACGAGAGAGCCCAACTCTGAGGCGCTCAACCACAGAACCACTCCCTAGAAGGGAGTCAACAACTCTAATCTGGCGCCTCCAACAACTCCTATCGGCTATCGCGTTCTCGTCCAAGTTAACGGCCTTCAAATCCATCCTGAGCTGTTCTTCCCACGACCTCCTCGGTCTACCTCTTCTCCTCACCCCAACAACTGTAAGACTCTCGACCCTCCTCACCGGGGCTTCCGGAAGCCTCCTACGAACGTGGCCGAACCATCTCAGCCTCCCTTCCCTAATTTTCGCTGCAAAAGGTGCCACCTCCAACTCGCTCCTGAAAACCACATTCGGGATTCTATCTAACATCGTGCGGTCACAGGACCACCGCAACATCCTCATTTCAGCTGCTTCCAACTTGCACTCGAGGGCCTTCTTCGCCGCCCAACACTCCGAACCATATAACATCGCAGGACGGATAGCTGTTCTATAGAACTTCCCTTTCAGCTTTAGCGGGACTTTCTTATCGCACATCACCCCTGACGCAGCCCTCCACCTTAGCCACCCCGCGTTGATACGATGCGTGACATCATCTTCAATCTCACCTTCCTTCTGGATGATCGAACCCAAATACTTGAACTTTTCCGTACGGGGGACGATCTGATCTTCAATCCTAACCTCCACCCCTTCCTCGTTGGCGTCACCACTGAAGTTGCTGTTATAATATACACATGCATATCCGAACAAGATCAGATAAAAAAAAGTGTTGAATTCTGTTGAAATCGGCTGAGAAAGAAGGGGGAGGGGGGAGGGTTAGGTATTTTTACAATTTTGAAACTTAGTTTGGTAAAATTGCAATTAATTAAAGAAGATGGTATTTTTGCAAATAGAAACTTTAAACCTGGTATTTTTGATAAATATCCTTTATTATTTACATTAAAATATTATAATATATTAAGAATTAGTTATCAAGTTGATCAAGTTGACTGGATCTATAATATCAAGTTGGTTACAATAAGATTTGTTAATAAATTAATTTTCTTGGATAAGAAATATTAATATTAAGAATAATTTTTTGGATGTTATTGTTTAAAATGAATATGCAGATGATAAAATTCAATAAATAAACGTAAATTTAATATTTTTCGAGAAGGAAAATAAATAATTTAACATTTTTAATGATATGTTACCATTTTTAATTTGATGATCAATTTTATATTTTGTATCCATTTTAAAGATCAACCTGAGAATTAACCCCATATCTATTATCTATTATCTATTATCTATTATCTATTATCTATTATCTATTATCTATTATATTCTAAATGTGTGCTAGTGAAGGATTTGGATATTTACTCAAATTGTCCTTTCTATCTTTCCTTTACAATATAAGTTAAGGCTATTTTGATGATTTCCCAATTCAGAAAATTATGTCAGCATGACATCATTTCCTTAATATTGTGTAGTTTTAAAGTTGGTAGTATATCAAATTTGTACTCCCTCCGTCCCACTTATTTTGTCCTCATTTGACTTTCTTGGTCAAATTGATAAAACTTTGACCTTAAATAATAATTTAATTATTTATGCTTTCATAAATTTAAAAGTTGGATATTATAATATGATAAGTGTACTTTGTGATAATAATTTTTAAAAAAATTATAATTATCATATAATATAAGTAATTCTCATTATAAAATTGGTCAAATTGACCAAAATTTGGTCAAAGTGACAAAATTAGTGGGACGGAGGGAGTATTATTTATTTATTTCCTTAATTAAGTGAAGCATTAATTTCCTTAATCAAGGGAAGTAGTAACAAATCATATATTCAACCTTAATTTTAAAAAGGAAAATGTTAGAACTCCCAAATTGGATCCCGAAAAATTTCTCAAATGCTACGTGTCATCTTCTGATTGGTCACATTATAATTAAATCAGATGACCCCCCTTGGATTCACATCAATCACACCAATTAAAATAATCCATTTTGCCAAATCACCAATGTCACATCATTCGGAAACTATTTTTGGGATGCAATTCGGGATCCCTAGCACTACTCAGAAAAAATATGCATATACATAACGAATATGTAAATCAAATCAGCATACGAATCATAATCAATGTCATTAATTAATTATTTTTGAGTTTTCTCTAACCTTAAAATTTTACATTTTGAATTCACTAATCTTATCTCATATACCCATTATATATTGAAAAGTTGAAAAATTTACACGATCATCACTCTTTATCCAATTAATATACAAGATCTTACCAAGTCTTTTATGTGATATAAGAGATATAAAAATAAAATTAGTGAAGACTAGATATGCCAATCAAAATAAAGTAAAATTACTTGCATAATTTAAGCTCTATAAATGTATTAGAGCATCTCCAATGGAGAAAAACCCTTAGCAAAATTATCCTAGGTGGCATATTAGGTGGCATGAAATAGAGATTATGTAAAAAAAATATACTCCAATGCATAATTACCCTTAGCAAAAATTATAGATAAGCATACTTAGTTGGCTATATTTGTTGAACCAACTTAACCCCTTAGCAAAAATATACACAATTTCATTATAGCTATGTCCATTTGAGTTTTACTTGCCACCCATATGTAAAATTTTAATTGTTTCCTAATTTAAAATTTTTTAGCCAACCATCATACATATTGCCATTGGAGATGCTCTTAGCTTCCAATTGTTGACGTATATGGTTATGCTCATTAATTTACAATCATTGGGATATTATAATAAAGTTAATTATATCAAATTTGTGTGAATAGAATTACAACAATCAATTACTTGCATAATTTAAGTTCTATAAATATCTTATCTTCAAATTACTCAATCTTTCCATTTAGTACACAATCAATCTTTCCTTTTAGTACATACTAAATTTTGAAATTCAAATTACTCAATTACTACACAATCTTTCCATTAATTAATTCCCAATCTTGCTTGAATTTTTCATTTAATTTTGTATTTTAAATTACTCATCTTTGGAAACTGAATTTCAAATTACTTATCTTGCTTGATTTTCTCTTTTATTTTCAAATTTTAAATCCTTATTTGATTATGTATCTAATCTTTGAATATAATATACGAATTTAGTTTTTTTTTATCATTTCATCATCGTCTAGCTCATCTTTCTTTCTTTATCTTTACCTTTTATCTCTCTCTCATTCTCCATAGCTTTTTTCCTTTGTATTGATTTTCAATTTTTTTAATATTAAAGTTATATAATATTTATATCCTATTTTTTTGTGAACTAATTTGTATGGGTATTGTTTGCTACATGTGTTTGAGAAGTGCTATTGTTTGTAATTCTTATTGTGAAGAGTTCATTGTATCTACGAAATTCAAGTAATCATGAGAATGAGATTTTTTCCGTCTCTCTATGATCTTTTTATGTTTGCAATTATTTTGTGTTTGTGTTTATGTGTATAATTTATCTGTTAGTTTTATTTGTTTGAATTATCGAATTACCATGATATGAAACGTATATGAATATTTAATTGTAGTTTATTTAATCTTTTTGTATGATTTTTTCAAAATCATGTTTATTTGGTCATAGTTTTATTTCGATTTGAGTTCACACATACTTTAATAGATTTATGATACTTCCATGTTCTTTATTTTTAGATAGTACGAGATTGCAAGATTCAGAGACGACTTATGTGCCATAGTAAGCAAGATCCAAATATTAAACACAAATTTAGCTCGAATTCTACTTAAGAAGGTGAAAAAATGTTTTACGATATGTCATAATTTTCTAGGAATTAAGAATATATTAATCATCATTGTAAGAACACCATTTTTGTATATGCGTAATTTTCATGTCTCACTAGCAATTTTCATTTTTTATGTTTTTATTGAATTTTTTATGTATATTGACCTCATGTTAGTAAAATTGTGATAAGTTTGTGTGAAAATTTCATATTAACGTACCGTAAATTTTGTTAGTTACCAGACATACATATCTTCGTAATCGTATATTTCACAATATCCCTATTTTTCTATATTGAAGCAGTTTATTCTTTCAAGTTATGACATCTCGCTAATTTTATATTTCTGTTCTGATATAATTAACCTCCTAATACTAAACCTGTAAGGGGTCATCATTTGGTTTAGAAAGCAGTATGAGTTTGGAATCAGGAATCGGGTTATGTTGGTATGGGGTTGAGGTATCATTCTTGATATCATGTGTTTGGTTCAGTGTTGGAATGAATTTGTTTAATTTAAAATATAATTGATAATATATTTTTGTTAATATTTTTGTGTGTAATATACATTATACATCGAATTTAGGTTATTATACAATTCAGAAACAAAAAATTACTATTAAAAAATATGTTATTGGTAAATTATAATTTGACCAACTAAATAGTAATTTAATAATTTCTAAAAAATAAAATATTACTAATTAGTATTAAATAAAAATAACTAAAATATATTTAAGATTGAACAATATCATATTTAAAATATTTGTATTGAGATTGTATTAAATTTTATAAAGAAATATAATAAAATAAAATTTAGTTTGATACCCATACCCTTTCTCAAACCTACCTCATCTCTAAGGTATCAATACTCATTCCTGATGGATTTCAGGTATAGGTTTCAGATTAAAAAAAATTATCAACCAAACACCATGTATGAATTTAAAATGAACGAACATACTTGATACTGGAATCAGCCGAACCAAACAACCCCTAATTACTTTGTGTGAAAAATGTTCCTTTCACGTACCATCAGTTTTTAAAGAAACTAGACTTCCAGATATTTATAATGGTGTATGGCAAGATACGTACCTATATTATTCTAGATTAAAACAGTTTATTATGTGAAATTCAGTCATTAACACTTACAATTATTTTCTCACAGACTGACCACATAATACTAAAATAATGATTACTTTCTCTACAAATTATGTATTCACATACGGTCAATTTTTCTAGAAACTAGACTTCTAGACTTTAATATCTTTTCATTGATTTATGACATATTATCTATAACTCTCTAGATGAATTCAGTTTATTAATTCTGCCGATTCCTAAAACTTAGCTCTTTTATTTTAAATTTGCACTATTGTTTACTATTGATTTTGGTGGACAATTAACAAATAATTTATTTTGTTCTCAAAACCATTTAATGCAATTTACTTTTAATAAATATAGGAATGATCTAGAAGTTCTTTTCCATTGTTCCAATGCCAATTTCTATAACTTACTTACCTCTTCTGTTTTAAATATGCAATATTGTTTATTATTGATTTTGGTGGCTCAGACAAGTAATTAACATTTTATTTTTGTTCTCAAACCCATTTCATGCATTTTGTTTTTAAAAAATATAGAAATGATCCAGAAGTTCTTTCTATTGTTCCAACCAAGAAGCCTATTGATTATGGTTCAAAAGTTCGAAGACACAGTTTGGATAATTCAGATGGATGGCTTTTATGGGATTTCTTCTAGGAATGACTAGATAGTTAAAAAGGATGAGAGTCTTCTGAATGTTGAAGATGATTATCTTTTGTTTATTCAATTTAAGGATTAGTATAAGTTTATGTCACAATCTTTTTTATTCATGTTCCAATGCCAATTTCTATAACTTACTTACCTCTTCTGTTTTAAATATGCAATATTGTTTATTAATGATTTTGGTGGCTCAGACAATTAATTAACATTTTATTTTTGTTCTCAAACCCATTTCATGCATTTTGTTTTTAAAAAATATAGAAATGATCCAGAAGTTCTTTCTATTGTTCCAACCAAGAAGCCTATTGATTATGGTTCAAAAGTTCGAAGACACGGTTTGGATAATTCAGATGGATGGCTTTTATGGGATTTCTTCTAGGAATGACTAGATAGTTAAAAAGGATGAGAGTCTTCTGAATGTTGAAGATGATGATCTTTTGTTTATTCAATTTAAGGATTAGTATAAGTTTATGTCACAATCTTTTTTATTCATGTTAAGTTGCTTGGAAGTATGTATTATGCAATTGTGCTATACTATGTCGTAGGTGCATGACTCTTTTTGTAATACTTTCTTTATCTAAACCACGAGATAATAGTGTTCATTATGTTATATTGCTAAAAATATTAGTTAATTATAGTGAAATTTATATTCAAACCAAACAGTTTTATGTAGTGATTTGTTACACAATTAGTATTTATTACTTACTAATGTCTTTTCATTATTTAAAAACTTATTTTTTCATGGTACATAATAATATATATTTAACATTTTTAAGTAGTTATTCTTTTGTAGAAAAATAATTATACATTTATGTGATTAGTAGAATATGTGACTGTACGTATTCATAATCGTTTTTACTTTTTAGTTGTAATTTTCAATTTTATAATGTTTAAAATGCGAGATGTCGCCGTTAGGCGGTGACGAAAAACCTTTGAACTGAATATTTATATAAACTTTTATATATATTTGATTAGTGAAATGTGCGATAAATATTAACTTTTCTTAATGAAATGGAATTATGTACCTCTTTTCGAAGAAACCAGGTGTTGTGCCCAAAATCCGCCTTGGGCTTGATTTAAGGCCCACTAAGGTTATGGACTCGAATCAGGTGGATATGGACGGATAGATTAGGCTAAGAGTAAGTATGGTAATTTGGTATGCCTTAGAAATAAACTGGAGGACAGGATTCTGGCATCTAGTTCAGGGTTTGCTCATATGGGGGTTCAGGCATGTGAACCCCGAATGGGGATAAAGCTGTGTGAAGGCCAGGCAGGGGTTCAACTGGGTAGCAGGTTGCCAGGTTAGGGGTACGTGCATGAACCCCGAAGGTTTCCAGAAAATATACCAGCGGGCTCAGAATCGCCTATATTATAAAAGATTGGATAATATACGTCGTAACAACCTTTTGGATAGCTCCTAAATAATAGGAACGACCTAATAGCAGTGTATATCATGGACTAACATCATATATATATATGGAATATGTATATATGCGTGTATATGGGTGGATATATCACAAAACATATGGATAAATCATGGAATAACAGTCGGGTAACTATATCAGTTGGGATAAACAATCAAGGCAGGTCGGTTATGGAGGATTAAGCTTATCAAACCATGGAGGATTATCAAGAACTACATGGGACTTGATCTCTTATAAATATAAGAGTATGTAGGCAATTTGCAAGGGGAGAGACACACATACACACCTCTAACGCTTACTCTCTGCTATTGGCTCTCGATTGAATAGGTCATATTCAGTCACCATAGCTCGGAGTACTTGCAAACTCAGTCCCGATATCCATCATTCATCCTCCCGAATTAGGGTTTATGAAACTAGGGTTTTGGCTTGTAATTCGATTTATTTAATCATTATTTTTGGATTTTCTTGGTTGATTCTTGTAATTATATCATTGAAGTGTTGTACCAATTTTCCCTCACAACATTTGTGGCGCTAGAAGGAGGGGCCTTTGGTTTTAATCTCTAGAGGGAAGAGATGTCTCAAAATTCGGTGACATTCATACTCCGGAGAATGAACGGAGTGACTATGAAATCGAACTTGATGAGGAGGCTACAAATTGGAAGCTAGGGGAAAAAATTAAAAAGATGGGTGTTTATTAACTCTCTTGACAGCTTACTTGATATGGATGTTTATGGTGGTTCATCGAAACTTTTACGGACGAACAAACATTGGTGGGCATCAAACCGAGAAGGCGTGGACAAATATGATGGTTCTGTTGCTGCTCAAGTATTCAACTAGGACATATGGGTGATTGGATGATCTTTTGAGAGGAAAGATAACGAAAAATAGCTTCCTTTCTAAAGAGAAAATCAGAATTTTGAGGCTGCAGTTTTTGAGCTAACTTGATGGAATAAACTGTTTTGATCTGGAAGGCTCTAGGTGCATTACGATATACCGTTGGAAAGGTATCGGAATCTAGTTTCCAGCAAAATTTACGGCTCATAAAAATACTTTTTCTACAGGAAGTTATGCCATATTTAGTCGAAGATGGTCAAGCTGTCCAGGATGGTATGTTTCTGCAGTTTTTGAGCCAACTTAACATAATAAACTGCTTTGATCTGGAAAGTTCTATGTGAAGTGTGATATACCGTTGGAAAGGTATTGGAATCTAGTTTCCAGAAAAATTTACGGCTCGTAAAAATTCATTTTCTACAAGGAGATATGCCATTTTTAGTCAACGGTGGTCAAGCTGTCCAGGATGGAACATTTCTGAATAAAAAATCTGCATTAAGTTGATAATGCATTGGTAAGTACATCGAGGGAGAAGCACGATGACAACTGATGTTTGAAGTTCAATAACCAAGAGGATGCAATGGTTTTAAAAAAAAACCAAGGGATTCAAGGGGTGAAGGCAGGAGAAACCTCAATCTGGAGGTCGCACCCATGGCAGAAGGCACTCGAAATCAGATTAACCCCCAGTTTCTCAGCTGGAAGGTTCCTTGCAGATGAACCCCTAAATACATAATTCTGGAAAACATACTCATGCATGGTAGAAGAAAGTGGAAAATATCAATCTAGGGGTTCAACTGGTTGGAGGTTAAGGCCCATGAGAGCTCCCCATCAACAATTCTGGATTTAAACAAGTCCAAGGGTTTCCGTTAAAAATTTTGGAGCACAACACTAGTTCGCACCATAGCTCAATCCATAAAGGGAGTAAATAGGTGAACTTTAACGATAATGGGGGTACGAACATCATGACCCCAATGCAGATAAGGTTGCGAACCTCCTGATAGATGAGTAACAGGTGAACCCCAATACAGACAGGGGTGCAACCCTCTTGACTGAAGGGGTATAGGTGAACCCAAATTGAAGAATTGATGCGAACCCCATAATTAATGATCAGTAGGTAAACTTGGATATGATGGCAAGGATACGAACTCCCTCATTGGTGAGCTGCCGAAAATATTTTACATTATTCTCTTAGATACCTCTTGTTTCTTACAACGAGCTAGCTCATGTAAGCTTAGAGGTGTCTTATTGATAATTTACATATTCGGCATGAAGGTTTCCCATCAACATTTACCATGAGAACACGAATGAGCTGGAAGACTAAGCTTCCATGAAAAAGAGGTTTATTGGTGGGAGGAACCCGGACAGGGGTTCGATGATGGCATGTTCAAGGAGATAAGTCCTAGAACCCTGAGGCTTCACTTAACAGAAGCCCGAGTATGTTCAATATATAGACTGGGTAGGAAGCTTAATATGAAGCTTGTCAAATTAAATATGGAAAAGATTGGTAAAAAGGACTCCCCCAGAAATGAGCTTCCTCGAAATGAGGTTCGTATACGATAGGTTCGATGATGGAAGGCCCCTTGATCATAAGCAAGAAGCTGAATAATGAAAAAGCCCGCAATAAGCAAGAAGAACCCGGGAAACAACCTGGAAAAGGGTTTAAACATGAAAATCCCATTCAAAGGCTTTAAGCTAAAATGGAAAATATTAGAAATAAATATAGGGGTTCAACCGTAGCAGTTGTATCACTCGAAATGAGAACCCCAAAAGGATTAACTAATGCCTAAAGGAGATTCCTCAAGAAAAACAATCTTGACCATGTTTCGCTTATTATGACACAAATAGGCGTTACACAACTGGTATGGGATACTCAAATGGTAAAATCAAAAAAATGGTCAAAAGTGAACACCTCACTGTACGGATACGATGGAAGCTTCATTCAGAAGAATCGTGTTACCAGTAACCCTGTTGATGGAACCCCATAAAGTGGTTCCAGTTTTTTGGG
Organism: Kitagawia praeruptora; assembly: GCA_037693485.1. NCBI lineage: Eukaryota > Viridiplantae > Streptophyta > Magnoliopsida > Apiales > Apiaceae > Kitagawia > Kitagawia praeruptora. The sequence goes on from CM075354.1 coordinate 75,720,499, forward strand.
GGTAGTACCACCCATAGCGTTGATGTAAATGGCTGCTCTAATGGAGGATGATGAAGGCATAACGCATCATATAGAAGCAATAATTGAAAAGCTTTTCAAAAAATGAATCAATGAAACCTAGAGAAATGAGGTTGCCCCTCTAAAGGAAAGTATGAAGGAGCCTCTATAAATGAAAAATGAGTTCTTGGTTGGAAATGTGACGACACCTAATGAAAAAGGTGAAAGCAGCTTATAAAGGTTCTCACGGTGAAAACTTTACTAACAGTGGAAGGGAGAAATTTGAAATATATATCCAACTAAGAGCGTTGGGTCCCAAGCAATGTCCTAAATGAAGCTCTAGCAAAAATCTTATTGTGGAAGTTGAAGGTGGACTCGAATCTCTCACGAACTGAAAATGTCACTGGTAGTATTGAAGGATGAACCCCTTCTTATCCACCCCCTTGGAAGGAGTTATGGTTGAAAGCATATTCTACAACACTATGGTAGGATGACCCGTTCTGAAGGAGATACAAATGGTTGACTTAATTTATATTATGGATATGAAGGTTCTCATACTGTAAACCCCTCAAGCACCAAAAGCTAGAAGGTTTCCCACATTGGGGTTCCTCTGCTATAAGCCCCCTAGACATTAGAAGTCGGAACACAGAGATACCTCAAGAAAGGAATTACGAAAGGAACTGAGGATTATAATCTCGATGGAATTATGGAAATGATGCTACTAGGCAAGGAATGAGGTATAATCTCGATCAATAAAGAGATGGTTGCGAGGTTCACACGCGAACCCCTTAAAGGAGAAACTTGAAGCTGCAAAAGCTTAAGGAAACAACAAAGCTAACAACGGAACCTCAATTGGAATGGACTTGGGTCTGCATACACGAAGGCAATGGGAAGAAATCAGGGGTGGCTTCCCCCAGGATGATGTTATTAACAACTTCGGCTATGGAGGATGGAGAAAACCTGAAACACTCGGTAAAAGGCATACTGGGGGTATTGGTTGAAGCACCTAAGCGGAGGCCAAAGAAAGGAGGTTTTATCATTTAGACAAAGAAAATGGTTGCATACCTCACATTTATAAGGAGGAGCATGGCTTCCTACACAGATTAAAAAAAAAGAGGTTGAAACTACGGTGAGACGTGTATAGCTAGCTTCACGGATGTCCATTTAGACTTCTCCTCAAAAAGGATGAGAAGTTGAATACAATATTGGCCATGGACAAACTACGCCGAGGAATCGGGGGGTAGTGGATACCAGGCTAAATGGAGGATTTCTAAGATGCACCCTATTTTTAAATGAGAAGATGTACAAAGGAGGTTCAGGTTCGTGAACCCTTGGCGGCCTTCAGCCTCAAAACCCTTTACTGGGTTACAACGACAAAACTCAACATAAAACATGATCTTCAACAATCAATATGGTCGGTTGTATAGGTGGTCACAATTATATCCACGGCATACATTTGGAGTAAGATCTTAAAGGAATTATGTTGAATAACTAGAGACCGGAATTGTTATGGAATATTGTTTCGAACTTGGAACATGGAGGAGATCATTGGAAGACCATATCGGGTGGCAATGATATAATCATCAGGATGTAGAAGTGTGTAAGGATGGTAAGTATATGTGGGCGTACGTGCATCAAACGTAACCTGCCAAAAATTTAATTGAGGCAACCACGATGTTGGGGTACAACAACCGAATCCCGGAGGTTCAAGAATGGAAATTATTGAATCATTATCGAGGAAAAATAACATGGTCTTTCTTGGAAGGAATTTTACGAGTAGTAGCCACTTCACCTATGATACCCCTGGTTTCTTACAATGAGTATGCTCACGTAAGCTTAGAGGTTCAGGGTGAAGGTTGATTGAACCTGATTGTGAATTGCATAAGGTTCCTCTTGCATGTAATGGCTGCAAGGAACCGGGGGGTAATGGATGGTATACTGCCCATGATGGTATCTTGAAAGTGATAAATTTTTAAGCAAACGGAACTTTCACGCAATAAATGGGCCAGGACCATGAGATTCTTGTGGCTCTGGTATGCGAACCCCTAGTGGAATCTAATTCGAGGTACCCCTGGAAGCTAGATCAAGGAGCATATGCGGATTGAATTTCATAAATTGAGTTGGAAATGATTTCTCATGTATGGATTATGCATGAGCTGGATTTATAGCATATGGATTATATGCTAAAGGAATGGAACGCATGTGGTTTACATGCAAATGGACAGGATCACATGTGGATTACGTGTGCTAGGCTGGAACATGTATGGATTATACATGAATTGCATGTGGATTACGTGCGCAAGGCAGGATTGGAAGCTCATGGATTATGTGCTAACTGATTACACGGACTATATAGAACATGTATGGATTATACACGAATCAAGGCAGGAACACGTATGGATTATACATAAATCAAGGGGAACATGTATGGATTATACATGAATCAAGGCAGGAACACGTATGGATTATACATAAATCAAGGGGAACATGTATGGATTATACATGAATCAAGGCAGGGACATGTATGGATTGTACATGTATCACATGTGGATTACATGTGAATGGATTGGAACCACAAGGCAGGTTGGTCCTAGGGAAACTAGGGCCATAAGGTTCCCTTATATTGGAGGTTCATTCGTTTGAACCCTGAGAAGGCGTAATGCCGATAAACTTCCATGTAATCACGTTGATGGACAACCAACCCGGTTATGGGAATTATGTACAACTGTGGAAGCTACGTACAAATTGGCAAACTGCTTCTCCACGACCCCAGGGAAACTGGATGAGTGAAGTCCACTCTTGGAAATTGGAACGCTAAGGATTTTAGCGGTGTGAGGAAATCACATGGGATTGGCAAACAGCTTTGCCACGATCCCAGGGAAATTGGGTGAGTGAAGTCCAACTCAAGGATATTGGAATGTTAAGAAATTAGCATTGTGAGGAAATTACATGGAACCTCGTTGAGGGAATCTCCGAGGATGGAACCTGGTCGAGGGAAACTCCCAGGATGGAACCTCGTTAATGGGAATTCTTCATGCACTGTAGGTCTGATCCCGTAGACTGGTCTAGGATTAGGGGTTCAGTCGGTAAGAGGTTCTAGCTTATATTAATGGAAGCCCGAGGGTAAGGCATGAGTGCTTATCTGTGAAATAATTTTTATGACTTGATTAAAACTATGATCACTTTATCTTTGCCTTTATTTGCTTAACTGCTGTGAATGACTATGTGTACTTATGTGCTTTATGTGCTATGTGTACTTATGTGCTTCATGTCTTATGTTCGCATGCCTTCTTTGTGTGTTCATGTTTTATTGTTTACATGAACCTAGTCCTTTACTATAAGATAGGTTATGCCAAAGAACTCTAGGGGGTAGTACGTGTATGGACCTGTTAGGTAGGAACCTTTTAGGTATGAACCTCTTAGGTACGGGCTTCCTCTAGGAGTATGGATTGGATTGGATCTGGATTGGATTGGATTTGGATGTGGATTGGATTAGATTTAGATTTGATTTGGATTGCATTTGGTTTGGATTTGGATTGGATTCCTCATGTATGGATTATGCATGAGCAGGTTTAACATGTATGAATTATGCATGTCATGGGTTCGCATCAATCCTAGGGACACTAGGCTAGCGAAACTCCCATCAACTTAAAGCCCATGTAAGCCCTCGGCAGGTAGTGTGGTTAGGCCCACGTGAACCCTCAACAGGTAGTGTGGTCAGGCCCACGTAAACCCTTAATTGGTGGTGGTGTTCTCTTATTATTTACATTATGAGTACGAAAAAATGCTCACATCAACTTCAAGCCCGCGTAAGCCCTCGACAGGTAGTGTGGCTAGGTCCACGTGAACCCTCAATAGGTAGTGGAACCTTCTTTCTGGATTTGCATTGACCCTAGGTATCCTAAGTGAGCAAAGCTCCTTTCAATCTTACGCCCACGTAAACCCTTCATAGGTAGTGTGGTGAGCCCACGTGAACCCTTGACAGGTAGTGGTGAGCAAATATATACAAGTTAAGGCTATTGCGTGAAGCCTCGATATTTATAAAACATTCAAGGGTACAACTGGGTGAACCCCTAGGGCTTGAACGTACCCCTAAGCAGTCTACTTTACACATGGCATACGCACGAACAAAGATTCAAGGATTCAAGCGGAGGAAGACTTGCATATCGTGCGGGAAGGAAATCTAATCCTCGGGGGGTAATTCAACATTTCACCATGGAAGGGCTTACATAATGGAATGAGGTCCTCATCTTAAGCTCAAAGGGTGGCAGCCCCAACCTTATTGGTTCAATGGTTGAACCCTGACTTGGATTGACGTGCTAAAAGAAAAGATAAGTTCTACTTTCATTCTTTTACATATTCTCTATCACACATGTTTTCCATGCATACAAGGAAATTTATATAGCATCTAGCCAAAAAACATCATTACGAAAAGAAATATATCGAGAAGTCAGGCTATGGTTTTCAAGGAAGAAGGCTGGAAGTTGGTAGGTTCAGGTGATAAGGATAAAAAGCTCATGATTGATTGGAACTAGTACGCCATGCATGGACTAAGGTATCTGAAAGGAGTTTATTTAAGGATTCAGATTAAGGTACATGTGTGGAACCATTGTATTTCTTGTTTCTTACACCGAGTTAGCTCATAAAAGCTTGTAAGCATGATGTGGAAGCTATGTATTTCTCTAAGGAATACAAGGAATTGAATAGGGACGAGTGGCAAGCCCGATACATGGGGTTTCACGGTGGAAATGGAGAGTTTTGGTGGGATTCAAACTTTAAATAAATTGAGTTCAAGTAGGATGCTGCATGTTTGGGGCTTATCACTTGGAAAGAATTTTATCTAAAATATTTCTCTAATAATTATCTGGGAAATTGGATGTTTATGCAAAGGTACGTAGCTTGAGGGGTTCACTAATGGTACCTCAATGTGGAGATGGTGGAACCCTGGGGTTCAAACTCGAAGGTTATGAAGGTACAGTCATTAGCACAAGAGTTTCATGGTCGAGTCCCTTGTTTCCTACAACGAGTACGCTCACGTAGGCTTAGGGATTCACATGGGATGAAAGTGTGATTGAGGTATGAGTAATATTAGGTTCTTTTTGCATTCAAATGGCTACAAGGAACCGGGGGGTAGTTGTTGTGCCCAAAATCCGCCTTGGGCTTGATTTAAGGCCCACTAAGGTTATGGACTCGAATCAGGTGGATATGGACGGATAGATTAGGCTAAGAGTAAGTATGGTAATTTGGTATGCCTTAGAAATAAACTGGAGGACAGGATTCTGGCATCTAGTTCAGGGTTTGCTCATATGGGGGTTCAGGCATGTGAACCCCGAATGGGGATAAAGCTGTGTGAAGGCCAGGCAGGGGTTCAACTGGGTAGCAGGTTGCCAGGTTAGGGGTACGTGCATGAACCCCGAAGGTTTCCAAAAAATATACCAGCGGGCTCAGAATCGCCTATATTATAAAAGATTGGATAATATACGTCGTAACAACCTTTTGGATAGCTCCTAAACAATAGGAACGACCTAATAGCAGTGTATATCATGGACTAACATCATATATATATATGGAATATGTATATATGCGTGTATATGGGTGGATATATCACAAAACATATGGATAAATCATGGAGTAACAGTCGGGTAACTATATCAGTTGGGATAAACAATCAAGGCAGGTCGGTTATGGAGGATTAAGCTTATCAAACCATGGAGGATTATCAAGAACTACATGGGACTTGATCTCTTATAAATATAAGAGTATGTAGGCAATTTGCAAGGGGAGAGACACACATACACACCTCTAACGCTTACTCTCTGCTGTTGGCTCTCGATTGAATAGGTCATATTCAGTCACCATAGCTCGGAGTACTTGCAAACTCAGTCCCGATATCCATCATTCATCCTCCCGAATTAGGGTTTATGAAACTAGGGTTTTGGCTTGTAATTCGATTTATTTAATCATTATTTTTGGATTTTCTTGGTTGATTCTTGTAATTATATCATTGAAGTGTTGTACCAATTTTCCCTCACAACACCAGGTATGATAAATAGGAGATGAATGCTATTATTTTTATTTCATAATCTTGACATTGATTAAATTGTAATTACTATTTAATATACATTTATTCTTCATTTTTTTAAACTAAAACTAAAATTTATTAAAGTTTTTGTTTAAATTTCTGATCATATATGTAGCAGAAGTTATCACTAATCGTATCTTATATGTATGGATTTATTATAATTTTTAAAGCGCGTGTGACGCGGGTAAAATTTCTAATCTTCGCACATGAATAGAATATTATGAGCTAAATAAAATAAATTTGCAGGGGTAAAATTCCTAATCTTCACCTAATAGTAATATCATATTGCGTAGATTTTTAATTGTTCTAACTTGCTATATTAAATTAAATTTGTTATAACTCTTTTTGTTACCAAAATGTGAGGCGTCGTCGAAGATGACACTGAGAAATCGTCAATAATATGCTTAAATTTAATTGTAATGATGGTTTTATTCTTTTTTTAATTAGTATTTTCAATTACAATGTTCAAAATGTGAGGTGTCGTCATTAGATGATGACAATAAATAATTGATGATTAACATCCGGCATAATCAATTAATTAATATGAGCGTGCGTAGCGAGAGCAAAATTTCCGGCATAATCATTGTAATTCGTAAATTATAATCAATTAATATCTTATCAATCAATGCTTAAACATTGATTTATGTTAGGTCGAATACACAATAAGCAATCAAATACTGTATGAGTAACTTAACAAGAACACACTGTTTAACACTTTAAAAACTGTTTGGAATTAACAATTCCTCTCTCAGTGATGTAAATATCACAGAGAGCTGCTTAGGTTACAATCAATGAATTTTTCAATGTTCGATTACCCTTCTAGGGTTAACCTAACTGTATTTATAGAACATACAGCTTCGTACAATCAGTAACTGATTCTCCTATAATCAAGCTATACAATTGATATCAATCACGATTGCTCCAGTCTTCCAAGTCAACTCAATCTCTTTGACAGCTTTCCAATCTTCAAAGATATTGCTTCCATACTTATCTTGCATCAACCTTTAAACACTGTTGACTCTTCAGACAATACCGCTACAGAGTTTAACAACCTCTGTTGCGCTTCCAGTCAGTGTTTAACTAAACTCTGACTGCTTCCAGCTAAACTCTGTTTTGTCACTATAGCTTCCAAACACTGTTCTCATCAATCATTTCTAACAATCTCCCCCAACTTGTCCATTAGCAAAACTGTACAAGTTTTACAGTAAATGATGATGTCAAAACAAATACAAAGTTTTACAGTGTTTAACATACAAACAGAGTTTAAGCTATTACTTAACAAATTCTACAGAAAATAAGAAAATTCTTACAGACTTTAATTTCTAATCTCTTGCAGATCAGGCATTGTTCTGAGATAGTCTATAAGCAACCTTCTTTCAGCATTTTCAAGCTCTATCTGCATAGCTTCCTTGATTTCTCTCAACTGAGGATCATTCTCATCAGTTTGATAGATAGCAGCTCTAAGATCGTAGATTTTGTTTCTTCTCATTTCATTTCCCAGCCTTATGTACTTCACTTCTTCAGACTTTACATTGAAATCCAGAACAGTAACTCCAAGATCAGTCTTCAGTTTTGTAGTCCCTTTCTCCATTTCTATCATATTTCCATTCCAATCTCTGTATTTAGGAACATACTTGCTGTTGAATTTCATTTGCCTTCTTGCAAGGTTTTGAATCATTCTTTGTCTAAGCACATTTGCAACTGACTGAGCTCTTTGATTTCTCACTCTGAAAATATACAGAACATATTCAAGTTCTTCCCAGTATTTTAATTCGATATCCTTTTCAGAAACTTTAAATACTGTTCCATCAGCCATGAAATATAGCAAGAAATCCTTCTCTAGACTCTTCTGATATACAAGCTGTACTGATTCCAGTTTGTCTAAACTCTCTTGAGTGACACCACGACCTGGAACAGACAGTGAAGAAGGATCTCTAGGACCAACATATTGCCTTTTATCTCTGTGTGAGCCTATGCCTTCTTTGTTGTATCCAACTTTACCAGATAAAGCTCTATCATCAGTAAAATCCATTGGAATTGTAGCTTCTAGTCTTGAGTCAGGAGGAGCACCTTTCTTAAATGTTGATTTCAACTGAGAAGACAATAATGGTGTGGTCACAACTTGTGCAGCAACAGAGGTTGTGTCTTCATTTTTTTGTACAACATGTGTATCAACAGAGGTTGTAACAATACTTTTCAGCTTTTGCTTAGCTTCTGCATCTGTTGGTTTTCTAAATACTTGCATTCTTTGATTTGTACCAACTGGTTCTTTGATTTGAATGCCTTTAAGAACAGGCTTTGCAGCTTTAGCAACTTTCACATTCTTCTTTGCTTTTTCAGACTTTAGAGCTTTCAAATGCTTTTCTTGTAAACTCTTCTCTTCAGCTTTAGCATCTTCTAAAGTAACTCCTTCTGCATTCTCTTCCATGAAAAGCTTAACAGCTAACTCCTCATCAGTCTTTGGATTTGATATTAATTCCAAACTCTTGGTCTTTGAAGTACCTTGAGTTTCAGTGTTTATTCCAACAGACTGTGATTTAAAAGATTTGCCAGATCTCAGAGTTTGCCTTTCAGAGTTTAAGATCTTACTCTTATCACTTGCCCCTCCATCTCCAGCATCATCCTTTTGAGTCAGAGTTTGAGAAACTTTGCATTTAGACTTAGCAACTCTCTCCCCCTTTTTGACATCATCAGGAATGAGTATTGATGTAATGAGCTCCAAAGAATTAGCAATAGACTCAACCTTAGAAAACAGAGCAGTTTGATTTTCTTCAACTTTTCCTAGCCTGGCAAAGAGAGTGTCTTGAACTTTAGACAGCTGGACAGCTTTTATTTTGGACTCTCTTTCCATCTTCAATTCTCTTGACTGTATCTCAGTCTTTAAAGAAGCAATCTCTTGTTTTGTTTCAGTAAAATTTCCTTCCAGAGTCTTGAATTGTACCACAGTTGCCTTTAAACAGGATAAAATCTCTGGATTTGAAATTTGCTTTGCAGTTTGCTTAACAAACTCAGCTGCTCTCCCTTTTGGAAAAATACAATCTTGTTTATACCAATTTTCAGTAGATTTAGCAAGATGCTCTACTTCAACTGCATGAGATGGACAAGGCTGATCAAAAGGTGTATGCTTATTATCTGTCTGTGCTGGTGCACTCACAAAAGAATCAGAGTTTGTACTACTATCAGATTCATCTTCAGCACTTGCATCTTTAGCTTGGACATCTTTTAAAGAACCACTGTTCTGAGCAGTGTCAGCCACAGTTTCTTCAACAACTTCTGTAACCTTTTCCATAGTCACCTCATGTTGCAAGGCTCTGCAACAGAGTTTGCCTTTGTAGCTTCAACAGGTATGGATTCAGAAATTATCTTAGTTGCCTGATCAACTTCATCACCTTTGTCTGCAATAGGAGAAGCAGTAGATACCAGCTCTGTGTGTGATGTTGCAACTTCAGGAACATTTACTGCAGGCTCATCAGCTACACCAGGAGCTTCAACATGATCAACAGGTGAGATAGGATCAAGAATTGAATCAAGAACATCATGCACTGGTGAAAAACCATCTCTGTGATCCTCTTCTACAGGCATTTTATCCTCTGTAGGTATTTCAACATTAACAGTATCCTCTGCAGGCATTGCAACCTCTGCAGGTATTTCAACTTTGTCAGCCACAATATCCTCTGCAGGCATTTCAACCTCTGCAGGTATTTCAACATTCACTGTAACCTCAACAGTAGGTGTTTGCTGTGAAACCACCTCTGGAGCTTCAACAACATTCTCTTCATCTGAATCAGAAAGAATTAATCTCCTCTTCTTGATTGGAGGCACTACAATCTCCTCTTCATCTTCACTTGAGCTCTCTCTTGGTGGTGAAAGTGAAGGTCTGTTTGCCTTTTGTTTCTTCCTTCTTGTATAAACAGCTCCAGGTAGTGTCTGTTTAGCCTTTGAGTGTTTAGTGTTTAGAGCGGTGTGTTTCTTTCTCTTTGGCTTGGTTTTGGCTGTTTCAGTAGGTGCTGTCTCAGAGTTTAAAGATTCAGTGTTTAAGGTTTCAGTGTTTAATGGTGGAGAGTTTATGGGTGAAGAGTTTAAGGTTTCTGGTTGTGGTTGATGAGATGTAGTAGGTACAGTGGTTGTGGGTGTTGTGGGTGTTGGTTCAGAGTTTATGGTGTCTATTGGTTCAGGCATTTGTTGTGGTGATTGATGGTCTTGTGGTTGGTTTACATAGTTCTGTAAGGCTAAAGGCATAAACATATCTGGTATTTGCTGTTTAGTAACATCTTTGTTTGTCAAATCAGAAAACATTCTTTTAGCAACTTGAAAAGGCTGAATCACATCAGCTTCATCAACTGGAATGTTAGGCACACAGGCAGTAAATAGCAGTTGACAAAAACGAGCAAAATAAACAGAAGTAGGCTCAGACAAACGTTCTCCCAAGTTCATTAGCACTAGTCTACCAAAATCAAAATTACCTCCATATAATAGAGCATGACCAATTTGGAGAGTGTCAAGAGGAAGTGCATCCCAGTTTGTTGTCTTCTTTCCAAAAGCTCTTGTGATGCAATCGAAAAAGAAACTCCATTCCTTTCTCAAACTTGGCCGTCTCAAAGACCCTATCTTATTCAAGTTTCCTGCACATCCAATTTGCTCCAACATTGTCCTCAAGCGATCATGACCAACAACACTGTAAGAAGTGTGTGTCTAAAAATCCAGAGCATCCCTAACCGTAGTTGGAGTAATGATATACTCTGATTCATCATGAGTGAAAGTAATTGTAGGAGTGCCAGACTCTTCTCCATCATCATATACAGAGTTTGTCCAGAAAGCAGCAATTTGTGATGCAGATAATGTTGGTGGTGCAGTTAAAGCCTTCCATATTTCAGAATCTTTCAAGAAATTTTGGAACAAATGAAACGCCTCTGGAGCATTTGCATTCTCCAGTGGTGCCGCATAGTTGCTAGGAAGAAAAACTAACCCTGCTGCATCAAACGCTTTAGTTGCCATTAGTAAGATATGATACGAAGAGATTTAGAAAGAAGATGTACGGTAAGTGTTTACCAAAATGTGAAGGAGAGTATATGAGAATTTTGAAAGTGAATGAGTATGCAAGTAACTGTGAATGGGTGAATGTGAATTGATATGGAGTGAGAGACTAAAGACGATTAGAGTAAAATTAAAACTCAATCGTTTGTTTAGTAAAAGCGCGCAACTGTTGTAGAGTAATGTGTGAGTGGGACACTATCATGGGACACGTGTCAAACAACCAATGGATCACTTAATAATTACCGCTGTCATTCCTATAATCACGACACTTACACTAATTAACAGTTGTCAACTACCTCAATTACTCCAAAATAGTCAAATCATCTCAATGAAAATGTTACCTTAGAGTACTTAACACAACTCAACAGTGTTTATCAATTTTCCAACTTTATCACTAAAACCCTTTCAAAAATTGCACAGTTGTGAGTATCAGTGTGTGTGAAGCAGAGTTTACTAAAATCAATTTTTAGAGCATCTAATATTTCATAAAATCCATAACAAAAATCAATAAACACTGAATGCACAAACTCTCATATTAAACACTGATTGTTTGATGAATGCTAAACTCTGTAGTTACTGTAATACAGAAATCTGAAAACTTCTATTCCCTTTGATGTCCATGATTATCCAAGTAAGCACACAGTCTTTGAAGACAAAAAGATCAAGAGATAGAAATCATAGCATCATTCAGTGAATAACAGTCATGAACTGAATAATCTCACAAACTCTCAAACACACAAGTGTTTAGGTGAAGTGTTTACACTCACATTCAATCAGAAATAACAGAGTCTACCATATGCTTGAATGTCCACCAATTCTACACTACTTTGAATATATGTATGCACCAATCAAAAGGACTTTATTCAGGGTTTAAATGGAGTAAGATCAAACAGATGAAAAGAGATGTTTTATTCATGAGTGAGTTCAAGCTGAACATTTTAATAGAACAAAGTGTTCAGTCACAATGTTAGTACATATTTGTACAAGATCAGTATATATGCCCTTTTTTTTTTTTATTTAGCATATATACTGAGTAAACTTTTCTTTTCTTGAGAAACACTCATTTGCTTAAGAAAAGAAAAAAATATATAACTGCTCTTAACACTTCAGAGTATAAGAAAAATGAGCAGTTAATAAGGCTCAAGGAGGTTTACTAAGGATGGAAATTATGAACAGTGTTTATACAGTGTTTGAACAAAGTTCAAAAGAATTTTGAACAGTGTTTGAAGAAATGGTGAATCCTATTGCCTTTATCATTTTCATGCACACACATATCATGTAGTCTCAAAATGGTTTAATACAAGTTCTAGAGAAACATACTTCCTGATGAATATCACACAACAATAAATACTGATTGATAGAAAATGTATCAATCACTGATTTGGCTCAAACTCTCACAGGGTGTAGACATGAATCTGAACTCACCAAACTAATCAATGACACATCTCAAGTTTTATGGTTTTCACAAGTACAAACAAGGAATCATCAGGAACCATACCTTTGGAAACAGAATGTCACTTATCAGAGTTTAGAGTTCATCAATAACCAAAATTATTTATGAGAGGCAATGCACACAATATTCATAGACTCAGAGTTTAGGACTGAATAAACTAAGAGATGCTATAAATATGAAACAGTATCATGCTGTGTTGATTTACTGCACAAAGTCTGATTAGATTACAGTGACTCAGAAAGAGTCATGATTTATTTACTGAGAATCATGCTTCATACATTTTTCTTCATTGGTGTTTTCATTCAGACAATAATCAATTCTGAATTCACTGAGTGTATCCAACATATTAACAGTGTTTAACAGACAGATATGCTGACAGAGTTTAACAAGGTTTAAACATAAGCATGCATAACAGAGTTTAATACTAAGGTTCACATAGCACTTAACAATTTACAGAAAACATGAGCAATAAGTTTTTGAGTCTAACCAACATCTCTAGTCAAAACTAGAGACCATTCCTAGTTCATTGACCAGTCTTGTAAATGTAGCTTCACTCAATGGCTTGGTGAAGATATCTGCAAGTTGTTGTTCTGTAGACACAAAGTGAAGCTCAATGTTGCCTTCCTCTACATGCTCTCTGATGAAGTGATACCTTATGCTGATGTGCTTTGTCATTGAATGTTGCACTGGATTACCTGTCATTGCAATAGCACTTTGATTATCACAGTAAATAGATATCTTGGTATACCTTAATCCATAATCCAGCAGTTGATTATTCATCCATAAAATCTGTGCACAGCAGCTACCAGCAGCAATATACTCTGCTTCAGCTGTAGATGTAGATATTGACTTCTGTTTCTTGCTGTACCAGGAAACAAGTCTGTCACCCAGAAATTGACAACTTCCACTGGTGCTTTTTCTGTCTATCTTACATCCAGCAAAGTCTGCATCAGAGTAACCAAGAAGTTTAAACTCTGATTCTCTTGGATACCACAACCCCAAAGTGATAGTGCCCTTGAGGTACTTAAATATCCTCTTTACTGCTGTTAAATGTGGTTCTCTTGGATCTGCCTGGAATCTTGCACACAAACAAGTTGCATACATGATATCAGGTCTGCTAGCTGTCAAATAGAGTAAAGAACCAATCATTCCTCTGTAACTTGTCACATCTACTGATGACCCTGCATCTTTGTCCAATTTTGTTGCAGTTGCCATGGGAGTTGTTGCAGATGAACAATCAAGCATACCAAATTTCTTGAGAAGGTTTCTGGTATATTTTGCTTGATTTATAAAAATTCCATCATCTGTTTGCTTCACCTGTAGGCCTAGAAAATAACTAAGCTCTCCCATCATACTCATTTGATATCTTGACTGCATGAGTTTGACAAACTTCTTACAGAGTTTATCATTAGTAGATCCAAAAATGATGTCATCGACATATATCTGAACTAAAAGCAAGTCACTACCAGTTTGGAAGTAAAACAGAGTTTTGTCAATAGTACCTCTGTGAAATCCACTTTCTAGTAAAAATTTGGCAAGGGTTTCATACCATGCCCTTGGTGCCTGCTTAAGTCCATAGAGTGCCTTGTCTAACCTGTAGACATAGTCTGGATATTTTGGATCTACAAAACCTGGTGGTTGTTCCACAAACACTTCTTCTTCAAGTTTTCCATTCAAAAATGCACTTTTTACATCCATCTGAAACACTTTGAATTTCTTATGAGAGGCATATGCTAGAAAAATTCTAATTGCCTCCAATCTAGCCACTGGAGCAAATGTTTCATCATAGTCTATTCCCTCTTGTTGTGAATAGCCTTTTGCAACCAGTCTTGCCTTGTTCCTTGTGATAACACCCTCACTGTCAGTTTTATTCCTAAAAACCCATTTAGTGCCAACAATGGATCTGTTCTTGGGCCTTGGTACAAGTGTCCACACTTCATTTCTTTCAAATTCATTTAGCTCTTCTTGCATTGCTGTTATCCAGTCAGCATCTTTAAGAGCTTCTTCCACTTTCTTTGGCTCAGATTGTGACAAGAATGCATGAAACAGACATTCATTTGTTGTTGCACTTCTTGTCCTTACTTTTGCATCTGGATCACCAATAATCAAATCAGGTGTGCGAGATTTAGTCCATTTTCTTGCAGAAGGCAGATTGCTTCTGTCATCATGTGATCCTCCCCCTTGATCCATGCTCTCCTGATTTTCTTGGGGTCTCTCTTCATTTTCTGATGCTCCCCCTGAATGTGACTTCTCAGAATTATCAACAGAGTTTGAATCAACAGAGTTTGATTCAGAATCATTAACTGAGTCACTTTCAGTGTTTAAATTATCACTTTGATGTGATTCTTCATGCTCCCCCTCAACTGGTTCTTCCCTTGTTTCTGATTGAAGAGTTTCTTCAGTATTTACCAGTAGAGGTTCAGAGTTTAGATCAACAGAGTTTGTCAAATCAGTCTGATCAGAGTTTACTTTTTCAGAGAATAAATCTTCATTTTCAAAGTGCAGTTGATCATGTTCATTTACTTCTTCAAGTCCAGTTATTTTCTTGTCATCAAATGACACATGAATTGATTCCATGATCACTCTGGTTCTCATATTATAAACTCTGAATGCCTTAGTTGACAGTGGATAGCCAACAAAAATTCCTTCATCTGCCTTTAGGTCAAATTTGGTCAACTGTTCAGGATGAGTCTTCAACACAAAGCATTTGCATCCAAAAATATGAAAATATTTTAGATTTGGCTTCTTCTTCTTCACCATTTCATATGGTGTTTTACCATGCTTGTTGATCAGTGTTGCATTTTGAGTAAAACAAGCAGTTTGAACTGCTTCTGCCCAGAAATATGTTGGCAACTTTGCTTCATCTAGCATGGTTCTGGCAGCTTCTATCAAGGTTCTGTTCTTCCTCTCCACTACTCCATTTTGTTGTGGAGTGCCAGGTGCAGAAAACTCTTGTTTGATTCCTTTACTCTTGCAAAATTCTTCCATTGATGAATTCCTGAACTCAGTTCCATTGTCACTTCTGATTATCTTCACTCGATGCTCTGACCCTTTGTCCAGTTGGATTATATGTTCTGTCAGTGTTAATGCAGTTTCATCCTTCTTTGCAAGAAAATATACCCATGTGTACCTGGTATATTCATCAACAATGACTAGAGCATATTTCTTCTTTCCAAGAGACATCACATTCACTGGACCAAAAAGATCAACATGTAGGAGATAATAAGGATCAACAATTGAAGACTCAGATTTGCTTTTGAAGGAGGCTTTTCTCTGTTTAGCCTTTTGACATGAATCACACAGTCCTTCTACATTCAACAAGGACTTTGGTAAACCTCTCACAAGACCATTCTTTATTAGCTCATTGATGTTGTTCAGGTTCAAATGAGAGAGTTTCTTGTGCCATTTCCAACTCTCTTCACTGGACATCCTTGAAGACAGACACACTGCTTTGCCATCAGTGTTTGTTGACAATTTAATTTCATAGATGTTATTGTGTCTGTTTCCAACTAGAGCAACTTTCCCTGTAGATTTACTGATCACTTGACAATATTCAGGCTGAAAATCCACATGATATCCTCTGTCACAGATTTGACTCACAGATAACAGATCATGCTTGAGTCCTGGAACCAGAGCTACATTTGTGATGATGACATTTCCAAGATTAATATTGCCATATCCCAGTGTATGTCCTATGTTGCCATCTCCATAGGAAACTTCTGGGCCAGCCTTCTCCTCAAACTCTGATAGCAGGGCTTTATTTCCTGTCATGTGTCCTGAACATCCACTGTCCACGACTAGGGTACTAACCCTGTTGCCCTGCAATCACAAACAATCACTGATTATTAGTTTTAAGGATCCAGACTTGCTTGGATCCTTTGGCTTTCTTAATTCTGTTAGCTTTTGCAGCGGAATTCACATTAACAGAGTTTAAGCTAACTTTTTCAGAGTTTACATTAGCAGAGTTTACTTTAAACCATTTCAAATTTGGCTTGGGTTCATAGTAATTATAGTAAATAGCATGATAATCTCTGCAAGTGTAAATAGAATGCCATGTACTTCCACAGTGTTTACATAAAGTCTGTGGTCTAGTCCTCACATAATCATTTTTAACTGCAGTTTTAGAGGGCAAAGAATTTATTTTCTTATTCTTACTGCAGAAACTAGCAAGATGATTAGTGCTACCACAATTAAAGCATGTTTTTCTAGGAGCTAATGAAGCAAGCATTGGCTTAATTCCTGATGTTATGCCTACCTTTCCATTTTTGTTTTTCTTAGGCAATCTTTGTTTGTTGACAGATTTTATCTCCTTTAGCTTATGCTTGAGTTGTTTATCTGTCATTAAACCAATGTTAGCCTCTTTAACAAAAGTCTTAGCATATGACTCTTTAACAGCCTTTTTCTGTGCTTCAGTCTTAGGTCCACCTGTTCCCATGACATTACCTTCAGATGAACGATGTGGTCTAACTTTTACCTGATTTTCAAATCTAAGTTCATCTCCTTCAGAGTAACCTAGACCTACTGTATCTGACTGAAACACTTCTTGAGTATCTTTACCAGAGTGTGTCCAAGTTTTAATGATGTGTTTAGTATCCTCCAATTCAGATTCTAGTTGCTTATACTTACCTAGCAACTCCTGTTCAATAAACACTGCATCATCTCTCTCTTTCTGAATTTTATTCATGTTCTCTAGCTGTTCCTCAACAAGTTTATTTCTTTCTTTGAGTTGAGAGCACTCAGTCTTTATCCTCTCATTTTCTAAAGTCTGATCCCTATAACTGATATGCAATGCTTTAAGATAAATTCTCAATTCAGTTATATTATCAGTGTTATAAGCATAGGTAGTTGGGGGTACCTTGAGATCATCATTTTCAGTCTGAGTAGTAGCCATGAGAGCATAGTTGACTTCCTCATCTGAATCTGAAGTGTCTGCCCAATCTCTGCCTTTGGTGTAGAGTGCCTTTTCAGTTTTACCCTTCTTGCACTCAGGAGCATAGTGACCCATCTCCTTACACTTGTAGCATTGAATTTCAGACTTATCTTTCTTACCAGATTTGAAGTCCTTTCCCTTAGATTTCTTGAAATTCTTCTTGTCAAACTTTGAGTAGTCTTTGGAGAATCTCTTTCCCTTCTTGAAGTTCTTGAAGCCCATCTTCTTGAAGGTCTTTACCATCAATGCAGCCATTTGCATCATCTCCTCATCATCTTCAGAATCAGATGATTCATCTGTGTTTGAGTCAACATCAGTGTTTGATGACTCATTCTCTGAATGTATGACTAAGGCTTTCCCTTTTGCCTTTCTCCTTGATGCCTCCTTCTTTGATGGTTTCTCCTCAACCTTAAGAGCAACAGACTTTGACTTTCTACTAGATCTTTTGTTTCTCTGCTCCAATTCCAATTCATGGGTTTTGAGCAGCCCATAAATTTCATCAATCTCTGTTTCACCAAGTTCATAATTATCTCTTATAGTGGTTGTTTTCACATCCCACTTTTCAGGTAGAGAAAGAAGAAACTTGAGATTTGAGTCTTCTAAATCATACTCTTTGTTAACCAATGACAAATCATTGAGCAGTTTACAGAATCTGTCAAATGTTTCTGTCATGGTTTCTTCAGACTTTGCCTCAAAGTGCTCATACTCCTGAGTGAGTATGTTTCACCTGTTTTTCTTGATTGCAGGAGTTCCTTGACACCTAACCTCAAGTGCATCCCATATTTCCTTTGCAGTTGTGCAGTTAATCACTTTATTAGACATAACATTGTCTAATGCACTGTGAAGTAAATGTCTCACTTTTGCATCCTTTGCAATGGATGAAAGATCCTCAGCAGTTAGATCTTTCTTTTCTTTTGGAATGACCTTTGATTCCTCACCAGCAGCAGCAGCAGATAATTTTGTAGGTTTGTGAGGACCTTCATTAATTCTATCAAGGTATTCTGGATCTGTAGCCTCCAGAAACATGGTCATTTTCACCTTCCAAATTGCATACTCTGATGGCCTAAGTATAGGAACCCTTATTGTTTCATACCTACTAACAGTAGTAGGGGCTTTCTCAGATGGTGGAGGTATCTCTGCCATTGATTACTCTTGTGTTTGGATCTTTAACTGTAATAAAGTAACAGATTAGGCTCTGATACCACTTGTTAGGTCGAATACACAATAAGCAATCAAATACTGTATGAGTAACTTAACAAGAACACACTGTTTAACACTTTAAAAACTGTTTGGAATTAACAATTCCTCTCTCAGTGATGTAAATATCACAGAGAGCTGCTTAGGTTACAATCAATGAATTTTTCAATGTTCGATTACCCTTCTAGGGTTAACCTAACTGTATTTATAGAACATACAGCTTCGTACAATCAGTAACTGATTCTCCTATAATCAAGCTATACAATTGATATCAATCACGATTGCTCCAGTCTTCCAAGTCAACTCAATCTCTTTGACAGCTTTCCAATCTTCAAAGATATTGCTTCCATACTTATCTTGCATCAACCTTTAAACACTGTTGACTCTTCAGACAATACCGCTACAGAGTTTAACAACCTCTGTTGCGCTTCCAGTCAGTGTTTAACTAAACTCTGACTGCTTCCAGCTAAACTCTGTTTTGTCACTATAGCTTCCAAACACTGTTCTCATCAATCATTTCTAACAATTTATGTAAAGTTGCATTCAATTATTATTTAATCATTTCCTTAAAATTTGATTATGTAAAATACATAATCAAATATTTTATGCCTAATTTTATATCAAACAAATCATATAAAATAGAATATCATTATAATAGTATAATTCCTAAAATCATTTAAAAATAATATCACGTGTATTTCTTATAATCTTTTTGTTTAAAGTATTGCTAAATTTTTGTTAATCAATTGTTTCATTTATTGTGAGTACCGAATATAATAACTTAGCAAGATAATTGTATTATATAAACTTTAATGGTACATCTTCAACTTTATATTATATTTTTGAAAATAGTAAATCGCTTTATTGGTAAAATTTGGTATAATGTATTATTTATTATATATTATATCATTAATTATCTTATTGATACATATATGTAAATAATAAATAATAAAAGCGTCTATATACATTTTTTTTATTCACTAAATTTTGTTATTTTTTCTTTATAAAACAAATTAAATCAAATAGAATATCATTATGACATTATAATTCTTAAAACTATTTAAAAACAAGATTTTTTATATTTCTTATAATCATTTAGTATATCCTCTATCGTCAGTGATTACTTCACAAATAAAATGGAGGATCAAGTGACAAGGAAATGGCCTTCAACGTTCATCATAAATTAACATTAGAGATGCGTTAAAAGGACACAACTCTGAACAATGATGCAAGTATATGATTTTAATTTTTAAAAAGTATATAATGAAAGTATATGTTGATGTGGGTGACTTATTCAGTCTTGCAAGTTTTTATGACAATCCTTTTCATATAAGCATCATGTTTTGCTTTTTAATCATGAATAAAATAAATAAATTAAGTTTACCGTGTGCGAAGCACGGGCCATATTGCTAGTATTAATGAACGTGTATATGCCCATGTATATAAGTCGTGTATATAAGTTGGTAATAAAATAATAATAATAATTTAAAAATCTTATATCCAACATATTAAGGACAAAATTTTTTAGTGTTAAAATAATTTTTTTAATAATATTTAAAAAATAATAAAGTAGTGAATATTATAAAGAATACTTACCAAAAATATGATTTTTTTTTTAAGTTTTTTTTGCAGTTTTACCATATTCACAAAATATTTGCGAAAATACATTTTTCAAATAAAAAATTTGCAAAAATACCTACTTATTAGCAAAAATACGATTTACAACTAAATCAATGATGCAACCAGTTGCATCTGATTACATATATGCTGCACAGCAGGTTGCATATATAGTTGCAAACAGTTGCATTTGATTGATTTGATTGCAGACCGTATTTTTACAAATAAGTTGGTATTTTCGTAGAATGTTTTTTAAAAAAAGCACTTCTGCAAAGAAATTTCTAGAATTGGGTATTTATGAAAAAGCCTCTATTAAAACATGCTAATTAATAGAGATAATCACCAAAATATCCCATCCACAAAAACTTGGCCCTCATCTACGCCTCAAATGTGCTATTTTGTGTAGCGTGACTGGTTTTTCAAAAAAATTCACTGTTACGTATTTTCGAATTGCGTATTAGCTCCAATACGCATGACGGTATGCCGCATCAGGCCTTGATATTTTCGGATTGCGTATTAGCTCCAATACGCATTATGGTATGCCGCATCAGGCCTTGATATTGAATATGGAATGTTGCAACAAGGGGTAGATGCGTGTAACAAAATGGTACAACAGTTGTTACGGAGCCTGAAATAGTGTATTTGCGGGGTAATTAGGGCCGAATTTCTGAAATAGGATAGGAAGAGCCATGAAAATTGAAAATGGAATATTTTGGACCATCACCCTTAATAGAAATAGTAATAAAAATGGATTTATATCAAACAGGCCACCCGTTTCATTCAAAACTATCAATTAGACCATCCATTCTAAAACTATATCATTTGAACCATTAAATTCATAATAAATATCAAATGGATACCTTTAAAATGTACTCGAGAAGTAAAAATAATTTTTTATCGAGTTCTACATATTTTTCATTAATACTACTGTAAACAAATGAAAGGTTATGAATTTTAGTATTATTGATAATATATTTAGAATTTAAAAAGTTTATTTACTATTTTTTTTAATTAAAACAAGAAAAATGACAATAAAATTAAAAATAAATAGTAAATGAATTTTTAAAAATTTAAAAATATTATATGAAATACTAGAATTATTAACCATTCGTTTGGTTATGGAAGCCTTAAAGAAAAATGTGTAGAACTCAATGAAAAATTAGTTTTACTTCTCGAGTACATTTTAAAGGTGTCCATTTGATATTTATTATGAATTTAATGGTTCAAATGATATAGTTTTAGAATGGGTGGTCTAATTGATAGTTTTGAGTGAAATGGGTGGCCCGTAAAACCCTAATAAAAATTGGGGTTTTTTAAAAATACCAATCCTTCAAATTATTTTTTTAAAAATACTACCACTTTTAAAACTAGTTATAAAAATACCTATATTTAAAATTCTTTTTTCAAAAATATGGTTTGCAACCTTCGCAAGCTCATTTATAACTTCCGGGTGGCTCCAACCGCGTGAGTTGCAAATGAGGTTGCAGAGGTTGCAAATGAGGTTGCAGAGGTTGCAACTGAAAATTGAGTTGCAAATGAGGTTGCAACTGAAAATTGAAAACTGAGTTGCAAATGAGGTTGCAAAGGTTGCAACTGAAAACTGAAACTTGCAATCGTAAATTCTTCTACTCCCCTACCTTATATGCAACCGAAAACTGAAAACTGGAAGTTGCAACTTACAGTTTTCAGTTGTCATTTTCGACCAGTTTTTACCTGGGAGTGCTAGTACAGGTAATTATATATTATCTCTTTGTTTTATTAAATGAGTCTCAGTAGCTAAATCCTTGTTGTGGACGGTTGGATGTAAAAAAAAAGGCAAAAATCAAAATATTTTTAGTGTTTTCTTAAAATATCATCTTTTATCCCGAGTGAAAAAATGGGAGGCTTTCTGATGATTTCGTAAAAAGAAAATTTTGGCTAAAAATATTTCATATCTTTGATTTCGTGGATTTTATCTGTCTATCCCTCTAGTTGATAGTTAAACGAGTAAGTCGTTTGCAAAGATAACCAAAAATATTGTACTTTTATGTCAATTTTACGTTTTTGTAAAAAATAAAAATACTTAAAACCCCTTTGAAGATCCAACCAACCACAACAGTTTTAGCTCAATTACTCCATGAGTATGAATGATTTAGATGATAATGATCTTCAAAATGATTTGATGAAAAATTCTGAATTAGTAGAGTATCCAAAGAATTTGGATAGATTAAATAGATGGGTTATACCTTCTGTTCCCCAAAGCCAAATTTATAATATTGGTTTATTTGATATTAAATCTCGTTATGCCATCAAAACGATGGAACAGACTATTAGAGTCTCAGACACTAATCAAACAATTAGGTTATTAAATAAGAAAGATTTACTTCCTTTTGAAGAATATAACTTTATCCATATTGGATTAGTTCAAATAGCTTTTAAGCCCTTAACTCTTTTAGGCTTAAATTCCAGTATAATGGCCTATGTTAGAGATGGCCGATGTAGAGATTTTAAGCAATCTCTAGCTGCTTTGATAGAAACCAGTCTTTGTCATGGACCAGTCTACTTCGATGTAGATCCCAATTTGACACTATCCTTATCTGATAGCCATTTATTAGATGCTATGCAACTAACATTGCATACTGATGGTTATAATTTTAAACCAGGAAGTGAAGTTATAGCAATATGCTATAAAATTTATTATAAGGTTTTGAGCACCTTAAATCCTAAAGCCAAACAAATTTCCTTTCAAGGAACTACTACTGTAGTTCAAACTAATTTGTTAACCTCAAATGTAGCAACAAATAGGTTGATTAAGTGTAATGAGATTAGATTCCCAAAAACCTGGTCTCTTCCTCAAGAATTAGAGCCAGAGCCTCCGGTCAATAAAGGAATTGATCAGATTATTCAGACAACTAAAGGGGATGTAGAAATTAGATTTACTCCTCAAAGATCCATTAGATTACCAAGGACTATGTCTGCTAGGTATTCTACCGCTAGTGATTATATCACAGCCCCTAGTGTTTTAGATCCATCTAGAACATCTACTTCTCAACTACGAGAAGAAATAGAATCTGTAAACACAATAAGAATTAGTCAAAATCAAATTCCAGAAGGAATTTATGATAAGAGTAGAGAATCCCCTACTCCATCAGACATGAGCTTCCATTTAAATGATTGATTTATCCCCAGGAAGTAAGATGAGAGAAATCCTAAATAAGAATTTCATCAAGAAAAGCATGCCCAATTTAGGCAATGGTATTTTAAGAAATATTCTTCGGAAGATCTAAAAAGATTTAAAAATGAATATTATAGTTATACAGCTAAAACAGAATATTATACACCTTTTGTGAATTGGTTTATAAAAACCTATCTTAATAACACTAATAAAGAGATTTTAGTGTTACAAAGGTCTTGGAAAACTCCAAAGGGAGAAACTATTTGTTCTCCATTTCCTCCGGAGCAAACAATTTGCTTAAATAATACCACCGAAGCTACAGCCTAAACGAGTATTCAAAAGCTTGAAAGTACTCAAGCCACTGTAAAGGATCTTAATGCGATAATTAAGTCGCAAAACTACACTAACACCTTTCTTGCTTGTTTAGGTGATCAATGTATAACCTTAGAAAAGGAGATAATATCTCTCAAACAATTTATAGAAAACGAATTGAGTTCTCTTAAAAAATTAGTAGAAAAACAAAATCCAGAATCATCGTCCAATAAAGACAATATTCCTATGATTCAACCTCCAATTCATATTAAGGGCTTTAAAATGGAAACTAGTGGTGAAGAATTTCTGCAAATTCTTCAACAAAAGTTTAATAATTTGAATATAGCAGTCTTGTCCAAAGAGGATTCTTCTCAGCAGTCTGAAAACTCAGAACCTGTTGAAGAAATAGATGAGATTAACGAATTAGCAACTATGTTCGCTAAACAAAAAATTAGTAATGCGGAGATAAATCCTATTTATGCTCCAAAACCTTTAGAAAAATTCTATTATCAAAGACCTTCTCCTCAGGATCTTCTATTTGAAGAACCGGAATATATTCAAACATCGTATTCAGGAAAAGCCATTTATGAATGGAATATAGATGGTTTAAATGAAAAACAAATTTTCGATGTTATACATAGAATAATGATGTACTCCACTGTTTGTAAATAGAAAGGAAGTACTGACAGTGCAATTGCATCATTTATATCCACTGGATTTGTAGGACAAATCAGAGGATGGTGGGAGCATTATCTTACCTTAGAGCAAAGATTAGAAGTTCTTAATCATAAGAAGATAATTGATAGGTCCATAATTCATCATATTTTTAATACCTATTTTATGTCCGTTTTCGTAATTTTATTAATTAATAAATTGTTTTATAAACAAAAACAGATTTCTAGCAGGAAAAGGTGTAAAAAGGCAAGGAGGTGGAAAATACTTGAAGTCAAAGAAATTGGAGGAAAAATCGAATACTTATTGGAGAAGAAAAGAAAATTGAAGAAATTATATTCAATATCAAATTTGTAATTGAAGATCCAAATTCATTATTTTTCCTATATATATGGGGCTTCTCTCTTGTATTTGAGAACCAATTTAGACACCTAGAATTTTACCGCTCTTTGTTTTTTATTACTTTCGCCGGTGATTATTATCCGGCAATACTCTTCCTTTATTAATATATTAATTACTTGTTCCGTTATTCAATTTGCTTGGATTAGTTCCTGCTTTTAATTTTCAGCCATCTATCTTATGGTCGTGCGTAAAGTAGCAGTAGTTTATTAATTTGTTACCTTTGTTTTTGCCGATTTATTACCTGCCATCAAGTACTAGTTTTAAGTTGATTAACTTTTTTTGTCCACGTGAACCAAATAGTTATATTATTATTATTATTATTTTGTTTATTCATGACTTCTACATATAATTGCATCGTTTATTTAATAGTTATGAATAGCTAATTTTCTTATCCTAGGATGAAGATAAAGTTAATTTAATTACTCTTGATTTCTTCTTGTTCCTATTAATTGATTCTCATAATTTTTCTTGGTGCTTAATTGTTCGATTAACAAAGTGATTTTGATATATTATTGTTACCGGATTTATTTTTCATAGCCTATGCTTGCTCCATGAAGTTTTGATAGGTTATTGTTAGATAACAAGTTTCATAGTATATGCTTGTCTCGTTGATTGATATATCTTATTTGTGAAGGAAAGAGAATTGATTTTAGGACGAGTTGATATTAATTGTGATTGATTAACGGATTCGGATTCCTAGGTTTTCCATATAATTTGATAATCTTTGCTAATTAGGTTAATTAAAACTCATCTCAAACCTATTTGTCTAGTTCGCCTGAGTTAATTATTAGGGTTTTGAAAATTCATAGTCTCTGAGGATCGATCTGTATTTGTTACAACTAAACACTGTGCGCTTGCAGTTATTTTACACATCAATAATTAAGATAGAAAATGGTGTTTTCACTACAGGAGAAGAAGATGCAGTTTATACCCTGTGTATTGCAATTCTACAACATTTTGTAGGAGCTAATGCCCCTGTGGCATAGATGTTATGTACCCTTCTTCAAAATCTTAGATGTCCATCCTTGACTCATTTTAGATGGTTTAAAGATACCTTTTTATCTAGGGTTTATCAATTAGGTGACCCCAATTCCATACATTGGAAGTCTAAATTTGTGGACGGATTACCCCATCTCTTTGCCGAAAGAGTTAGGCAATCTTTAAGGAATAAGAATGATGGAGTAAATATTAATTATACTTCGCTAACTTATGTAGAAATTGTTAGTCATTGTATTAATGAAGGATTAGCTTTATGTAATGACATAAAGTTGAGAAATCGGTTAAAAAAGCAAAAGCTTTCGGAGAAGCACCAATTAAGTGAATTTTGTGATCAATTCGCATTTGATATAGGAAAAATTCCTAGATATCCAGAAAAGAAAAAGCAAAAGATTGCTTATAAAAAGAATAAAACTTATAAGAATAATTCTTATAAACCAAAATATCATTTTAATAAAAATTCCTATAAAAAGAATTATACAAGAAAATCTAATAATAAATTAAAAGAAAAATCCTTTGTTCCTAATAAAGGAAAAAGAAAATCCAAAAGGATTGAGATAACTTGCCATAAGTGTGGTAAGGTTGGTCATTATGCTAATCAATGTTGGACTAAAAAAGCTCTTAATGAAATAGAAGATGAACAATTACGTTCACAATTAGAAAAATTATGCTTTGTAGTTCCGAGGAAGAAAAAGAATCCTCTAATGATGAAGACTTAGCCTTAATTTATGAGAATTAGTTCTGACAATAATGATTGTCAATGTAATGAATTAAATTATTATAAATCCATAGTAGAGATGAATGGATTAAATGTTCTAACGGCTGATCAAGATCGAGCCTTAAAAATTATAGATTCAATTACGGATTTTAATCTTAAAAAACAAATGTTAGAAGCCCTTATTAAAGATAATAAGGAAAAAGAAGCCCCTATAATAAAAGTAGCGCCTTACCAATTGAGTGAGGTTATAGAAAGATTTCAAAAATCTACTATTAAAGAATCCCCGGTTTCTCTTATTGACTTGAAGAAAGAAGTTAATTTATTAAAATCTGAAATTAGTCAGAAATCTTTTAGCTCAAAGAATTACTTCCTTAGAAAATAAATTTTCTAAAGGAAAAGAATTAGAAGATGTTTCTAATAACAATAAAGAAGAGGCAGAATACTAAAATCTTCTAGAGCAAATAACATCCCAAAAATGGTATGTTAAAGTTACCTTAGTGGTAAGTAGAGAATTTATTCTTAAAGATGAAATATCCCTAATTGATAGTGGAGCTGACTTGAATTGTATTCAAGAAGGATTAATTCCTACAAAATATTTTGAGAAAACCTCTCAATCTATTTCTCATGTAGCGGGAGATAAGCTGCAAGTTAGTTATAAATTGTCAAATACTTATATTTGTAACGAAGATATTTGTCTTCCCACATCTTTTATTCTAATAAAGAATATGAACCATAGAATAATATTAGGAACCCCGTTCCTTCACAATATTATGCCCCTCAACAAGGTTGATCATAGTGGAATTTCTACTATAATATAAGGAAAGGATATAAAATTCGAATTTATTATAGATCCTCAGACTCGTATACTTAATGAAGTTCAAGATCGTCTTCTTAGTAAAGAAAATCAGTTATGTTTTCTTAAAGAAGAAATACAAGTTTTGAGCATTAATGAGCAGCTCAAAAAACCCGACATTAAACATCAGATAAAAATCCTTGAAAAACAATTCAAGGAAGAGGTTTGTTATGAACTGCCTAATGCTTTTTGGAATAGAAAGAAACATGTTATTTCTCTTCCTTATATAGATGGTTTTAATGAAAATCAAATTCCTACTAAGGCTAGCTAGACCAGCCCAGATGAATAAAGAATATTTAGAATTATGTAAGAAAGATATTAATTCTCTCTTAGAAAAAGGCTTAATTCGTAAGTCTAAATCTCCATGGAGTTGTACAGCATTTTATGTTAATAATGCTGCTGAAAAAGAAAGAGGTGTTCCTAGATTAGTTATTAACTATAAACCTCTTAACAAAGTTTTAAAATGGATTAGATATCGAATCCCTAATAAAAAAGATTTGTTAGATAGATTAAGCGATGCTTTAAGCTTTTCTAAATTCGATATGAAGTCAGGATATTGGCAAATTCAGATTAAAGAAGTTGATAGATATAAGACTGCATTTACAGTTCCCTTTGGACATTATGAATAGAATGTCTTACCATTTGGTCAGAAGAATGCCCATTCTAAGTTTCAGAATATTATGAATGATATATTCAATCCCTATTCTGAATTTATAAAAGTTTATATTGATGATGTTTTAGTATTTTCTAGAACAATAGATCAGCATGTTAAGCACTTAAAAATATTTAAAACTATAATAAAAAACAATGGTTTAGTAATATCTGCCCCAAAAATGAAATTATTTCAGACTCAAGTTAGGTTTTTGGGTCATATGATAAATCAAGGAAAAATTATTCCTATAGATA
This sequence comes from Kitagawia praeruptora, assembly GCA_037693485.1. Classification (NCBI taxonomy): domain Eukaryota; kingdom Viridiplantae; phylum Streptophyta; class Magnoliopsida; order Apiales; family Apiaceae; genus Kitagawia; species Kitagawia praeruptora. The sequence goes on from CM075354.1 coordinate 75,748,822, forward strand.
GAAGTATTGAATTTGCTTCTAAATTTCCAAATGAAATTACTGATAAAAAATAATTGCAATTTTTTTTAGGAAGTTTGAATTATATTTCAGAGTATTATAAAGATTTAGCCAAAGATACAACAATTTTGTATTCTAGACTTAAAAAGAAACCTGAACCCTGGACTGAGAAACATTCTCAGGCTGTTCAAAAGATCAAATCTAAGGTAAAGTGTTTACCTTGCTTATCTTTAGTAAATCCTAGGTATTTCAAAATTGTTGAAACAGATGCCTCAGATATATGATATGGTGGTATTCTAAAACAGGTTATTCCTGAAACTTCTAAAGAAGTTCTAGTAAGATTTACCTCAAGAAAATGGAATCCTACTCAGTCAAAATATTCGACTGTTAAGAAAGAAATGCTTTCTATAATCAAATGCATTTCAAAATTTCAAGGTGATTTATTAAATCAGAAATTTTTATTAAGAATTGATTGTAGTTCATCAAAATCAATTATTGAAAAAGATGTTAAAAATCTTGTAGCAAAACAAATTTTTGCAGGATGGAAAGCCCAGCTTTCAGCCTTTGAATTCGATATCAAAAATATAAAAGGAGAAAATAATTCTCTTGCTGATTATTTAACCCGTGAATTTTTACAGGGTGACTAATGGAAACCCCTTCAAGGGGAAGAGGTCGCGGCGGATATGGCCGTGGTCGAAGTTATGGGAGTAACAATATGTTGCCCCGTGCAGAATCAACTGATCCCCTAATAGGAGATTGGATAGTTTATCATAATCGGGCTAGAAATTTGCAACAATTACCTGCACCACCAAAAAAAGAAGATATACCTTCCTCCTCAAATAGTAAGTCAACAACTTACAAAGACATAGTAGTCAATGAAAATCCACAGGAAAAAGAATATTTCAAAAATCCTGTTACAGAAAATATTTTGTTTCTTGAAGAAGAAGATGTTCAAATGAACCAAGATGGATGGTCATTAAGAACTAGGTATCTAGAATCCAGAGGATACCCAGGGCTTAATAATCAAGCCAGACAGAATTTAGAAATTCTTCTAACAATTACCGAATTGGTAACTATTACTCATACTTTTCAAAATAGTAATCCTGAAAGTTTCATGAACTTCAATAAATGCCATATCAATAAAATATTGCTACCTAGAGAATGGGGATTAAGTCCCAATACTGATAAATCTATCAGGATATCTGGAGATAAATATATCTACTTTAATTACTGGGATTATATCCAAGCTTTCACTAAAGCTTTTTACTATCAAAACCCGAAGAACAAACATTCTTGGTTCTTTTCTATTAATCCTGAAGTGTGTAATAAGCACATTCCAAATTGGTTCTATGAATGGTGGTCAAAATTTGGACCCTCTCTATAAATTTTGCCGGGAGAGATTAATGATTTATATGCTCCATGGTGTGACAATAGTCCTTTGGTCTCAAAATTTACAAAATTAATTTACGGACAATGTCCTTTATTGTTCTTTACCAAATTTCAAATCCCTTGGATTTGGAGGTGGACAGTTTCGATCGCGGAGGATAAAAAATTAAAGATCCCAATTCACCAAATAAATTTCTACTTCAAATGGTGGAACAAAATGTCCAAGGAAGATATTCAAATTATAGTTACTAATATTCAAGCTGACATTTCCACAGAAAAGAGAAAAGCTTCCAAAGTCCCTAATGTTCAACACTCTTTGGCAAATATGAGGGATTATTTCCATCATAAATATCCCACAGAATCGGAACAACAAATAATGGCTCGGGTTCTAGATTTTATGAAAGAATAGTTTTCAGTTCTTTTCCTTCTCAATCATCGAAAGGAGATGATCATTCAATGAAGATATCTTCATCACAGGGATCAATGGATTCTTATGCTTTTAATTGTCTAGCAGGCGAATCTCAAGCCGAAGAATCTATTCAAGAAGATCCATCCCTAGAAGATTTCTGGGATGCCTTAGTTCAATCTGTCGTTCAATAGCCAAATAATTCTGGCAAAGGAAAAGGTCCAGCTAATTGATGTCTCCATTACTTCGAAAATTTAGGGTAATGAAGAAAAGAGAAAAAGAGATAATTTCTCTTAACCATCTTATTGACAGCTTTGCCCTTAAGTATGAGCAAGCTACTCTAGTGGAGAGAAAAAATCGATCTACATTGCAAATTGCTGTAGATTTTGCAGAACTTAAAAGGCTTTTTAACAGAAGAAGTGATATTAGATTAAAATATAAATCCTGCAGAATAATACCTCTAGAAGAGGCCAACTTGACAGGATAAAGCATAATTTGGTGGAGGTGAATTCTCAGCAATAATATTTGCTTTTTGAAGATTAATACAGCTAAGGGAATATACTTTACTCAGTCAAAATGCATTATTGAATGCTTTAATAAAGTTTGTAGCCTGTTTTGATAAAGTTGTTTGTAAGTTAGCATTATTATTGTGGCGATGGGGCCTAATGTGTACCCGGCAAGAATAATGTCTACTTTACTTTGTAAAAAGTTAGTTGTCATTTGTAGAAATTTGAATTATTGCTGTTGGTGTGCTGTGTGCTAAGGCCTGAATGTACGGTGCCTCTAAATCTCTATATAAAGAGATATTTGTATCAGTTGTAAGTGTGCTCGAACTTTGTGAAATAATATAAGTTCTTTTCTTTTCTCTCTTCTCTTGCTCATGAGCTGAGCCCCTTTCTTACTTTACATTGTTAAATTACTATTTTACTGCTTCCGCATAGAGTTGTATATATATGTATATATATAGATTTCAAAAAACTGGTCGAAAATGACAACTGAAAACTGGAACTTGCAATTAGAAATTCGTCTGCTCCCCTATATAGCATTGAAGTTGCATAGCAACCTCATACAACTCATATGCAACCTTATATGCAACCGAAAATTGAAAACTGAGTTTTTTGAAATATATATATATATAATATTCCAAAAAACTGGTCGAAAATGATAATTGGAAACTGTAGACTAAATTGCAATTTGCAACCCTTTGGTTCGGACCAAAGTCAATTTGGTATTCATAATTTGCATAATTGCAGTTTGCATCCCTAAGAATGTTTGGGCGCTGCAAATTGCACCCCTTTCGTGTATTTTTACCAAAAACCCAGGGATAATTTGGTAAATTTAGAATACTTAATTACATTTTGATCCCTAAAATATGAAATGTTGCATACATGAACCTTTGAACAAAAAGTTTCGAATTTTCATAAATTTTTTCAATTTTTTTCGAATTTTTCCAAACGATTCACAGAAAAATTCGAAAAAATTTATGAAAATCGAAAAAAAATATGGAAAAATCAAAAAAATTTATGAAAATTCAAAAGTTTTTGTTCAAGGGTTCATGTATGCAACATTTTATACTTTAGGGATCAAAATGTAATTAAGTATTCTGAATTTACCAAATTATCAGGGGCAATTTGGTAAAAGTACACGAAAGGGGTGCAATTTGTAGCGCCCAAACATTCTTAGTGATGCAAACTGCAATTATGCAAACTATGAGTACCAAACTGATTTTGCTCCGAACCAAAGGGTTGCAAATTGCAATATAGTCGAAACTGTAAATTGCAATCCAGTTTTCAGTTGCAACTTTTTGCAACCTCATATGCAACCTTATATGCATCCAAAGATTAAAAGTTGCGGCTAGCGCCGCCCATATATACAAAAGGTTGCATAGGTCGAAAATAAAACATAAAAAAAATAGTATTTTTATAAATAACTTTTAAAATGGTAGTATTTTTTAAAATAGTTTTAAAAAGATAGTATTTGGGGTAATTTCCCTAAATATTAAAGTACTTTGTTTACATTATCTATGTAAAGCTTACTGTATTCTATAAAGCACTTTCTCCGTTCCTCTTAATTTTTTACAAATGAGTTGCACATGAAATTTAGGAAAAAAATGTAGATCTTTACAAATTAATTGGATACGGAAATTAAGAAAAATGTAAAATAATGGAAAAAATTAAGAAAAATGTAAATATAATGATGGGAATAATCTATACTTAAGATATAAAATGAGAATAATAAAGAAAATATTGGATATAATTAATTTTTATATTATAAAATTTGACTCATTTTTAAAATTAACAGATTTGATCCTCGAGCTATAATAAAATAGTACTCCCTCCGTCCCAATGGATTCTTTACAGTTACTAATTTGAGACGTCCCACTAGATTCTTTACATTACCCAAAATAGTTATTTTCAACAATAAAATACATTATTACATCCACTACTTCACTCCACTTTTTCAACACTTTACATTATTACACCCAAAACTTCATTTATTTTAACAATAAAATCACTATTACACCCACTACTTCATTTATTTTAACAATACTACACCCACTATCATTGGTCTCCGTGCCCAGCCTCCATGTAAAGAATCCAACGGGATGGAGGGAGTATATAATTGTAAGTCATAAAAAAGCCTATAAATGATACAGGGGTCAGTCCTCCTTAAATACAACTTATAAGTTACTTATTTCAGAAAAAAAATATGTATTTATATTTTTTGTGAAAACAAATGTTTATGGGAAATTTAATATTCATTATCTTATAAAAATAAATTACTTATTTCAGAAAAAAATACATCTCTACCTACTTTCTTTTCAGTTTTTGAAAAATATAAGATAAGTCAAACGGAATGATTATTGTTGAACTTATGGTACATGGGTTAATTATCAAGTTGGTCACTAAAATGAACCTAAATTATAAAGTTGGCCATCAAATTGAAAATGGTCTCAAACAGGTCATTAAAGTCACTTTTACGAGTACATTCTGTCAAATAACTTACTTTTTCTGGATCTGAAATTTTTAATATTCATAATGATTTCTTGAATTTTATGGTTTGCAATCTATATAGTAGGATAACATAATCAATTCAGACAATAAAATCTAAGAAATTAATCAAATGGGTGATGGCCCAAAATATTCATATGGGAGCCATGCTGGCCCTTTTTACCGACTGAAAATGCTACACCGTCTACCGTGATATAAGGGGTGTTGCGGAACACCGTGTTCCGTATCATGAGGTGTTACGGAACACAGTGTTCCGTATCATGAGGTGTTGCGGAACACCGTGTTCCGTATCATGGGGTGTTGCGGAACACGGTGTTCCGTATCATGCTAACACGGAAGATGGTGTTCCGTATCATGCATAATACGGAACACGGTGTTCCGTATTATGCTAATACGGAGGACGATTCTCCGTATCCCGTCGGTATTTCGGGCCATTTTTTTCAAAATCAATATTTTGGACAAAAACTTGTGAAAAATAGGCATTTTGGTAATTCTCTCAAATTAATATCAATATTAGTATTTTCCGTCGAGGAAAGTAAATTATTTTACAAAATGTAATGTATCCATAATTAACTTTAATGACTTGCTTAAGACTATTTTCAATTTGATAACCAACTTGATATTTTAAAACCAACTTGATAATTAATCGAGGTTACGTCTAGGGATTTTGAAAGTACGTATAAGTGTATGTGTATCCATCCACTAGTAGTAGTAGGATCCATCCACCGCCTATAAAATACACACACCCCCCAATCCAGTGTACATACAAAAGAGGGAAAAAACACAAACCCTAATTATTGAAATCAAATCCAATGGAAGACAGTTTCAATGTTCGCGTGAACAAGGTATTCGGATCCCTACCAACTCCGGCGACGGCGCCGGCAGCTTCGTCATCTCTCTGGTGTTTAACGGACGAGGAGATTGAGAAGAGAGAATGGAATCGAGACAAAGGAAGTCCCGTAAACGACGATGAGCCCAAACCTTATCCGGTGAATCTGGACGCTTTTGCGAAAATAAGTGGCGGTGGATCGGAGGAGTTTAAGACCGCTGATCTTTTACAAGAGCTGGAGGAGGATGAAGATGAAGACGACGAGGATGACAAGGGAGGATTAGTTGAGCGTGATGGTGAGCCCGCGGATGTTTGGGATGTTCGGGCTTCGATTGGCAAGGATTGTACTCTTGACAATGAGGTCATTTCATTTTCTTTGCTCTTTTATTTTATTTTTTTTGTTACATTATATGCTTGTTTTATCTTATTTTGGTTATAGGTCACATGATATTTAGATGATTTTAATTTTTCAAGTTACGATGATGGAAATAATTGATACATTTTGGAATGGATAGTTAGTTGACAAGGGTTTAATCAGGATAGACAATGATTATTTAAGTCCATAAGCTATGCCAAAAGTGGAGGTTGTTAAATAGGGCATCTTCAAACTAGGATATATTCTACTTGTGGATATAACTAAAAACCATAAAGTTGGGGTGTTAATGAGCTTATTCAGCAAATGTAATCTATTTGCTTTTATCATTGGTATTGTTATGCTACACTTGACTTGCACAAAATCCTTACTAGGTTCATATCATGGTAAAAAATGTCTGTGATATTTGATTTCCTTCTTTGCAATTTCGAGTAATTGACTACTATAATGCCGGGTTATCTGCTGCCGCTTGTATCGGTGCAGATAATTTAATATATATATATATATATATATGGATAATAGGTTCTTTTCTCTTTTATTTTGGGATCATGGGTTAGAGAATTACAGAAACAATTTTATAACCATTTGGTTTGTATTTGGTTTGTATGTTTTGCTCTTACTTGTCAACAACAGTCTCCAAGTGATTGTCTAAGGTGTCATTTTCGTATACATTTTTTCTGTACAACAGCGGAATGCTTTGAAATCGATTAAAGTCTTTACTTGCCAGACTTGGTGCCAGACTTGGTCTTAACTCTTTATTAATTAATTTGTTTTCATTGATTTTTTACAGGAAGAGGAAGATGAATTTGACCAAGTGGCAATTGGTAGGGATGAAGCTCTTCATAGCTTGTATCAGAGGGACATCACAGATTATGAGACTGATATGAAATCGTATCCTGAGCTTCCTAACACATTTAAAAATGTCAATAAAGACCCTCGAGCAAACCGCAGAGCTGCTAAAATTCGACTTCAAGAAGATGCAGGAGTGACCGATAATGTTGATTACATGCGAGCCTGTGGAACTCCTCACCCTGCTCCCAATGCTCAAAATGGCATCTCTAAGGAATCTGTTGGTCTGAATTCTATTCTTAAAAGCAAAGGAAATCAATTTGATACGAAATCCAAGAAACGGGTTCGTTTCGATTCAAGCTGCAAGGATGAGTGTGATAAAAATTCAGAAGGATCAAATGTTCTAGCCTCAGAAACAAGTTTAGTGTTAGATAAACCAGATTCTTTACCGAAAGATTCTCCTAATGTTCCAGGCTATGTGAGAAATCCTTCAAAGTATAAACTTTACACTTTTGATCCGTCACCTGATATTGATGAGGCATCTAACCATAGAGCTTATGCCGATTTTCTTAAATTGGTGAAACAGCCGGACCAGATGGAATCTCAGGATTCACTTCCTTTTGAGCTTCCAAAATCTGTCACCTTTACTCCAAAGAAAAAGCCAGGAGAGAATACTGTTGAAATGAATAGAAATGTCCCTGAGCAGAATCAGAATAAACGTCTTCCCATTGCTATGGCAGCTGAGGATGAACTTGGAAATGAAATTTGTGCGATGGAAGAAGATGAGCATGAAGAAGCAACTGATGATAGGATGAAAAGCTCACAGAAATCAGGGCGGCGGTACCGAACAAAGGACAGTGAATGAAATGTTTTTTTTCTTCTGTCTGAAGGCAAATGATACATGTTGTTACCTTTTTTTTTTCTTTCTTATATAATTTATTTATCTACATCTGTTATCCTATATGTGCTTATAAGATGATAAATATCATTCCTAAGTGAATGTTTATTCTGGGTTTTTCTTAATTAGCTTTCCTCTTTGGCCTCTGTTTTGCTAACTATGTAGTGTAGTTCCTAAGAGCATCTCCAATAGGAGTTGCTAATCAAGTTGTCAACTTTGCCAAATCATCAAAAAAAATTAATTTTTTAATTGATATTCAATTTGGCAACTTTGAATAGAAAAATGATCCAATGGTTGGCAACTCTAAAAGTTGTATAAATGGTCCCCATATGAGTAATTAAATAATGTAAATTTGAAAGAAGACATGTAAAATATGTATATTAGTATATTTATTTTAAACAAAAATATGCACTTTAACCATTTGAGGAAGTTGTCAACTTTTGGCAACAATTGTTGGCAACCTTGACTCTCCAATAGGAAGGCAACCAAGATTGCTTGCCACATAGATGTTGGCAATCTTCTTGGCAACTCCTATTGGAGATGCTCTAAGGAGGGCTTGTGTTTGGTCCACCCACATAACTAAAAAAAATTAGGGAATTTGTATAATATGTCCCAAATTAATAGATCATTTTAGGGTTTACAAATACTCCCTCCGTCCTATCCATTTCTTTACACTTTTTTTGTCACTTTCTGGCACGCATTTTAAGGTGAATTTTAAGTATAGTTCCATAACTTATTTTTAAAATTTTCGTTTTTGTATGAAAATAGGATTGTTCTATTTTTATACAAAAAGATAAAATTTCAAAAATAAGTTATGGAACTATCCTTAAAATCCACCTTAAAATGCGTGTCAAACACCCTATTTTGAAATGATAAGAAAAGGAATGGACAGAGGGAGTATGTTTCATCATATTGATTTATTAATTATATGTCCCATTATCAGTTTTTAGGTTTTATAAAGACTAATATATCCTTTTTTATTAATTAGTTATTATTATAAGTATACTACAATTTTAAAATTTTATTAATTGAAAAAAATATTTTATATTTTTTTTAGTACAGGACCAGGGGTGCTTTTTTTAATTTTAACCATAAAATAATAATTATTATTATTTTGTTTTTTTTCTTACACTGGCCCCGCCTGTGGCACCCTTAACCAAATAAAATATGGGTGATGGCCCAAAATAATCACCTGGAAACTGAATGGCCCTTTTTACTGACGGGACACGGTACATCGTGTACCGTGATAGGGGGTGTGTTGCGGAGATGCGTGTTTCGTAACAGGGCATGATACGGTGGACGGTGTTCCGTAACAGGGCATGATACGGTGGACGGTATTCCGTGACAGTGCTGCGCACCCATCTAACACGGTGCACAGTCCACAGTATCATGCTAACACGGAGGACGCAGCTCCGTATCATGCCTAATACGGAGGACGGTGTTCCGCAACACCCTAACACGGAGGACGATTCTCCGTATCCCGTCGGTATTTCAGGCCATTTTTTTCAAAATCAGTATTTTGGGCAAAAACTTGTGAAAAATAGGCATTTTGGTCATTTTCTCATAAAATATTAAAATTTATAATTTAAATTAATCAAATTATGTTCTTATGAGACATTATATTTTAAAATAAATTTGATTAAAAAGGGTATAATGGTCCTTTTCTGTTAAAATTTGATTGAAAAACTGATTTTAGGATAGATTTGAAATTTCAAATAAATATAGGATATATTTACAAACCATGTTTTAAATTGGGATATATTATTAAAAAACCCAAAAAATTACTATCTGGCCGGTTTGGGAACTTGAAATTCTGGTTTTGTTCAAATAAAATGTTTGGATAATCAAAAGAATTTGGATTTGTATTTTTGAAGAAATCTAAAACATTCAAATATTTAAAATTTATACTTATATAAGTTTCCTGACAGAATTGTAAGTTGTTTTATTTTTTGTGAATTGTATCATTGGAGCATATTCAATGGGGTTGGCTAAAATAGTTGACTAAAATAACATAAAATAATGGTTGGCTAAAATTTGCTGAATCTATAAGGTGTTGTGCTCAGTAGGCCCGACAATCGTGTCGTGTCGTGTCGTGTACTTTCGTGTACTCAGAGCTAAAATCGAAACGGACCCGAAATCATTTCGTGTACTTGACTACCCACCCGAATCCGAAACGAAATATTTCGTGTAAATACGAATCGAAACGAAAATACACAAAATAAAAATGTAAAAAATTATAATATAATATTTCGTGTACTTTTCGTGTAATTTCGTGTACTTTCGTGTACCCAAAACGAAAGTACGAAATAAAAATATAAAAAATAAAAATTATATATATAATATTTCGTGTAACCAAAATGAAAACCCATATCCGACACTAAATATTTCGTGTAATTTCGTGTTTCGTGTACCAAAAAACAAAACCTAAAACATATTTTTCGTGTCGTTTCGTATCGTGTTCACGTGTAATATTGCCAGGCCTATGCTCTAGTGGGGATTGGCTATATTTTGTAATAGTCTATTATAATTTCAAACAATGTCTTTTCAAAAAAAATTAAAATTTTAAAAATTATATTGCTATTAATTGATCTTAAATTATGGTCATATATTTTAGAAATTTAAATTAAATTTTTTTATAAATTTAATATATTAATGTTAATGTTAATGTTAATTGATTTTATAATTTTAAATGAAAAAATTATCATATTATTGTACATGAAAAGATAATGAAATTGACAACTCTATAACTTTATTTTAAATTTGACAAGACCATACGTTTTACTCTTTTCAAAAATTTTGCAGCATCAACAACTTTACTTTTTTGTACAGTTGATGTGAAAATACACCGCAAACATTCAGCAAAGTAAATGGACCACAACAAGTACATTATTTTGATTTTTTAGTTTCACATTTTATCTAAACTTCCTTTCTATAAATGACAGAATTGAGAACTGAATGAAACACAAACTTGAGACATTTTTACTCAATTATAATGGACAAAACCACACAAATGATTCTTGATATCATGCAAGCAGAAGAAGAAGAACATGAGGCAAGAATGAGAATGGCTGCTGTATACCTTAATCATCGACGTCAAAACACAAGTTCTATTTCAAATTATGGTGGTTCTGCATTTAATTGCCGTGTGATTAATCACAACAGGGAAGAAGGTCATAGTAGATTGTATCATGATTATTTTTCTGATACACCTACATACACGGAAACTCAATTTCGAAAATTTCGAATGCGTAGATCATTATTTTTACCAATTGAAGAAGCAGTTGCAACTCATGATTACTACTTTACTCAACACTGATGCTGTAGGAGTTCGTGGACTATCATCACTTAAGAAAATGACAGCTGCAATTAGGATGCTTGCATAAGGAACGACAACTGATGTTGATGATTACGTACGTATTGGTGAGAGTACAACAATAGAGAGTCTAAAAAGATTCGTTAAAGCAATCGTCGAAATATTTGGAGCAGAATATTTGAGACGACCAAATAATGAAGATATGTCTAGATTATTGGCGGAGAATGAACAAAGAGGCTTTCCTGGAATGTTGGATAGTATTGATTGTATGCAATGGAAATGGAAAAACTGCCCAACTGCTTGGCAAGGTATGTATACAGGTCATGTTCGTGAACCAACTATAATATTAGAAGCCATAGCTTCAAAAGACTTATCGATTTGACATTCCTTTTTTGGTCTACCGGGATCGTTAAATGACATCAATGTCTTAGATCGATCTCATCTATTTGAAGACTTGGCAGAAGGTCGTGGACCTGAAGTGAAGTTACTATCAACGGGATTGAATATAACATGGGTTATTATCATGCTGATGGTATATTTCCATCTTGGCTAACATTTGTAAAAACTATTCCAAAGCCACAAGGTAACAAAAGAAAGTATTTTGCATGGCACAAGAATCTGTTAGAATCATAAAGCATCATTTTTATGCAAAAAAATAATAGTTGAGATCATCAAACTGCAACTAAGTCTTATGAAATCATCACTAAATCAAATATTATTTCGTGAGTTTCGCGTGAGCAGTAAAATTTTGTAATTCTGACTTTTAAAGCTTAAGATATAGCTAGAATAATAAAGTTTGTGCGTCAAAACTTTATATACACTAGATCAAATTAATTAACGGTCCAATTTTAAAATTATAACGTCAACATAAAGAACAATATAAGTCTATTATTTTTTGATCAAGTGAATTACAAAGAAAATCCAATGGTAATCATTATAAATTTAAAATAAGAGAAAAAGGACCCTGAGATATATCTCAGGGAACTTTTCCTGAGATGTATATAAAATTACTTTAAATTTTATTGGGCCCGCAGGGCTAATTAAAAAAATTTTGAATTTACTGAAATGCCCATCCCATTTTTACATATAAAATAAATGATCTCAGGGAAGTTCCCTGAGATATATCTCAGGCTCCCTAATCTCTTAAAATAATATTAATTATAGATCTAAAGTGAGATTCGAGCAAAATTTTGGGACAAACTGAAATTTATATTGATTACCAAAAATACCCCTATAACAATTAACATTAATGTCTTACTTAACGTTAGAATCATGAATGGGAGGCTGATTGATAGTGTTTCCTAAGTTTAGGGTACAAACTGTTAAAGTTAAAAGTATGGAACCTTAACTGAGATTGGGCGAAAGTTATGGGATGCAAAGTGCCAATTAGTCTTTATTTTTTTACATCGTAAAGGCATTTGTCTCTATTGCTGGTTACCTGCCTCTTCTTTGTCAATTTTCAATAGAGCTTCACACATTTCGGATGGTGAAAAAATAAGAGAAAAGGTCCCCAATATCACAATTTTAGAGCAATTGGTCCAAAATGTCACAACTCAAAATATTAGCCCCAAATATCACTATAAGACACAACATCGTCTAGCATTTTGAACATTTTTTTAACGATACATCGTGTAACGTTTTTGAAGAGGGAAAGAGGGGGAACGCCACTTAAAGTGGCATTTTGGGGGGAGGGGGGAAGGGACGCCACATTAAGTGGCGTTTTGGGGGTGTTCAAATGGTGGCAACGCTACTTCAAGTGGCGTTTGTAGTTCTTTTCATTTCTTTTTCTATTTTTTTACTAAATATGTATCAACAAACAATATTAAAAAACTTATAACCAAATGGTCAATGAAAATTGCATACTTTAAATTTTAATTAATCTTATGAGTTCAATAATTAATTTTGGGGTTCAACGTTTCCATTTTGGGTTTCAGAAACATTCAAAATGACGAATAAACCATATGCAAACTTAGGGTTTAAGGTTCTAAACCCTAGACCCTAAACCCTAACTTATTCTGATTTTTAAAAAATCGTGGCTGGTCCCCGATTTTTTAAAAATCAGGCAGCCGGATTTAATTTTTTAATTAAAATTTTTAAATTTTATCTTTATTTCCTTAGGGGGTTTCAACAGTTAACATTTGGGGTTCAACAGTTCCATTTTGGGTTTAGAAATATTCAGAAAGACGAATAAACCGTATACGAACTTAGGATTTAGGGTTTAGGGTTGTCTAGACCCTAAAAATTTTAAAAATCAGGCCGTCGGATTTAATATTTTGAAATTTTATCAATATTTCCTTTGGGATTAAATAGTTTCTATTTGGGTTTTAACGGGTTTCATTTTGGGTTTAGAAATATTCAATGTTTAATTTTTTTTAAAAAAAAAGATAACACCACTTAAATTAGTATTTTGGGTTCAAAAACCACTTTAAGTAGAGTTTTGAACCCTAAACTCTACTTATAGCGTTTGGTATATATAAAAAAAAGTGTGAAACGCTACATGAATTCCTGTTTCTGGCAGGGTACCATGTAACGCCACTTTAAGTGGTGTTTTACCCTTTTTTTTAAAATGCTGGATTATGTTGAGTTTTCCCTGACCCCAAGTGTAGGTAACGCTACACGAAGTAACGTTTTTCAAATAATAAAAAATAAAAATAAAAAATGCTACACGATGTAGCGTTTTACTGTGATGTAGGGGCCAACTTTTTCATTTGTGATATTTGGGGCCATTTTTCTTGAAATTGTGATATATAGGGCCAACACCCAAAAAATAAAGATAATTAAGTAGGAAAACATATCTCATAAGATAGTCGGAAATTCTATTTTTATTAAGTGATGGAGACATATGCCTCCAGTTTATTACAATATCACAAATGTTTATATAACCAATCGCTAATCAATAATAACATAAACTAATACAATAAAGAAACTCTCCTTATTTCGCCAATCACAATAATCAAGTCAACTCTCTCTGTTTCATTAATTATCATAATTAATGTAAATATCAATATTTCCTAACATCCGCCTCAAACTCACGATACGCAAGATTGAGAGTTTGCCAAAAAAAAACATGATTGTTCGCTTTAATCAACATAATGTTGGGAAAATATGGTAGTAACTTGGATTTTTCTGAAGTCGTGTGAACACTTTCAGATTGAAGTTATTTGTGGTTCACCCAAATAAATCAGTCGAATAAAGTCAGAAATTCTTTAAGAAAAGAGAATGTGTTTTTGTTGTGAATTTCAAAATGAACCAATCTCTGAAAATGATCAATGCAATACCTATATATAGATGTCAACAGATGTGTCTTTTGCCAACAGACACATCTTATTATAACAGTTTTGTCTAGTGTCAACAGACACATCTTATCCCAACAGGTGTGTCTGATGCCAATGAACATGCCTCATAAGCAATCATACCGAAATCATAATAAACTCGAACAAAGCGTGCACTCCGCACTCTCCCAATCCCATTACACTAAAATATCCAACAATCCTCCCCCAATTTAACGTAATCCATGATTAACTAAACAAAATCTCAACAAATAACAAACTTATGCATAAATGAAATATCGTGACGACTGAATTTCATATTAGTGTATTACACATTTCAAATATTCGAATATCAAGGTGTCACTATGGATTGAACCTCTGCTATTCATAGTGAATACATGAAGATAATCTCAAATATTCTTACTTGATACTATCTTTTACTAGCCTTGTGTCCTAATCCTTCATAAGCATATCAAAGCCAAGTCCTAGCTTCTTGAAGCGGCTAAACTTCATGCTCAAATAGGTAGTTCTTTTACTCTCGCACCTGCATATGCAATTTTTCAAAAGAACTATTAAGAAGATAAACTTCAACCTCCTCACACATACCTTGGGATGATGCTTCTAATGTATTCCAATCTCTAGATGTTAAGCTCTCCACATTGAATTTAGCACTTAATGTAATATTAGATGAGAATTGGGTTTCTCAACATGAGAGACTTTTAGATGGAATTTAATCCCATCCCCATAGCCGACTTGTGCATAAGATCTCTATTCAACCCTTTGGTTAGATGATCGGCTAAATTATGTTGAGTTCTTATAAACTCCACTAATATAACACCGTGTGTGATAAGCTCACCAATCATGTTGTGTCTAACACCGTACCTAAGTGTCTAGACTTGCCTTTGAACACTTGTCTATAAGCATTAGCCAAGGCAGACTCACTATCACATCTGATAGATATGGGTGATATCGATTTAGGCCACAATGGAATCTCATAAATCAGATTTCTTAGCCATTCAGCTTCTTTACCAGTCGCTGATAATGCCACAAATTCAGATTCCATCGTTGAATCAGTAGTGCAACTCTGTTTCTTTGATTCCCAAGAGATAGCACCTACCCCAAGAAGGAATACCCATCCACTTGTGGAAGAATGATCTTCCTTATTGGAAATCCAACTTGCATCTGAATGACCTTCAATAACCGAAGGCAATCCAGTATATGTCAAACCATAATCCATGGTTCCTTTCAAGTACTTGAACACTCGGCTTAAGGCTTGCCAGTGATGTGAACTTGATTTGCTAGTATACGTACTAAGCTTTCCAATAACATAGGCAAGATCTGGCCTAGTGCTTGTCATGGCATATATAAGACTACCAATAGTCCTTGAGTATTCAAGTTGAGATACTGCAACACCTGTATTAGGTAGGAGTTTAATACTAGGATCAAGGGGAGTGCTAACATGAGAACAATCCTTAAAGTTAAATATTTTCAGAATCTTCTCAATATAATGAGATTGAGAAATTGAAATACCATTGTTCTCACGCTTGATCCTTATACCAAGAATCACCTCAGCCTACCCCATGTCTTTCATATCAAAATTAGATGACAAGAACTTCTTGGTTTTATCCACTTGATTTTGGTCAGTACCAAAAATCAACATGTCATCCACATATAAACAAATTATAACTCCTTTACTAGAAGCATCAAATTTGCTACATACACACTTGTCTGCTTGGTTAAGAAAATAACCATTAGACAAGACTACATTATCAAATTTATCATGCCAATCATTCGGTGCTTGTTTTAGACCATAAATTGATTTCTTCAATTTACACACCTTGTTCTCACAACCAGGCATAACAAACCCTTCGGGTTGTTTCATATAAATCTCTTCATCTAATTCACCATTCAAGAATGCAGTTTTCACATCCATTTGATGAATGACAAGGTTGTGTATAACAACAAGTGATATTAACAACCTAATAATGGAAGTCCTAGCAAAAATAAGCATAAGTATCAAAATAATCAATCCCTTCTTTTTGTCTAAAGCCTTGGATAACCAATCTAGCTTTAAACTTATCTATTGTACCGTCCACCTTCATTTTCTTTTGAAGATCCATTTGTTTCCCAATGCTTTACAGCCAGGAGGCAGATCACTCAATTCCCATGTATTATTATTCATGATAGAATCCATTTCATCCTGGATAACTTCTTTCCAGAATGCAACATCGCTTGATGTCATAGCTTCGATAAAAGTATTTGGATCCTCCTCAATAATAAAACAATATTGGTATTGATATTCAATTTCATCTCTAGAATCTTCAACTAGATAAAGATGAAAATCATCTCCCAAAGACTTTGATTTTCTAGCTCTAGTGCTTCTCCTTGGTTCAGACGGTCCATGAACATCTTCAGTAGAAACTGAGTTCCTACTAGAAGAATTCTGAAGCATGCCGGTCTAGGTATACATGTAAATCTGTTTTCATCAAAGATAGCATCTCTTGACTCGATAATCGAGTTCACAGACAAATAGTCATTAGATTCTAACACATAGAATCTATATGCGAGGGAAAGCTCAGCATAACCAACAAAGATATAATCTATACCTCGTTCACCCAAGTTTCTTCTTTTGGGTTCAGTGAGTCTTACAACTGCTCTACATCCCCAAACTATCAGAAAACTAAATTTTGGTGACTTTTTATACCAAAGTTCATAAGGGGTAATCTTATTCCTCTTACTAGGAATTCGATTCAATAAATAATAGGTTGTTAACATAGCCTCACCCCAGAAACCCTCACTTAAACCCGAGTAGGATAACAAGGAATTAACCATTTTTTTCAAAGTCCTATTCTTTCTTTCTGCTACACCATTTTGCTGTGGTGTATAAGGAGTCGTGGTTTGATGTATTATACCAGTAGATCGAAAGTATACCGGATCATAATACTCACCTTCTCTATCAGTACGTAGATTTTTAATCATGGTACTCTGATGTAGCTCTACTTCTTCTTTATATATTTTAAAGAAGTCAAGAGCTTCATCCTTTGCATGCAACTAATAAACATAACAATATCTAGAAGCATCATCAATAAAAGTAACTACATACTTTTTATTTCCTAATGATGGAGTAGAATGAAAATAACATAAATCACTATGTATTAGTTCTAATACATCAGACACCCTATTAATAGCAGGTATGAGACTCATTTTAGACATATCCTTTATTCTTTTATAATGTCCATGTCCTAGTCTAGCATGCCATAATTCTGGTTTATTCAAATTATTGCTTGTACTAGTGAAAGCCATGCAAGCAGATTCATCATTAAATGGAGTATTTACATTCAACATAAACATACCATTACATAAATAGCCAAAGCCAACAAAAGTGCCATGTTTCAACAAGATATACTTGTCACTTTCATAAACTTGTTTATATCCACAATTATTTAATACAACACCAGACAAGAGATTCTTTCGAATCCCAGGAACATACAACACATTATTTAATAATATACATTTTCCAGAAGTAAAAACTAGCTTGACATTTCCTAGTCCTTTGATCGGTTCAGTTGCAACATTTCCCATCTTTAAGATAGATCCATCTTCGATTGGTTAAAAGTCTATGAACCAACGAAGATCTTTACATACATGACTCGTTGCTCCTGAATCAATCCACCAAGCAACATTATCATCCTGCACATAAAATGCCTCAGATATTAGTGATACATAATTCTTACCAGAATTACAATTTTGTATTAAAATCTGACCTTGTTGCTTTTTAGGATCCTTGGATCCACTTGGACCAGCATTTTGCTTTTCTTGCTTGTCTTTACCAACCTGACAATACTTCTTGAAAGGTCCAGGTTTGCCACACTTCCAACATGCCATCTTAGGCTTTTTGTTGGAAGAGTTGTTATTGTTTCCTTTAAACTTCCGTTTATCACCCTTGCCATTTTTAGAATTCTTAGAAGATCCACCATCTTCAACCATATTCACAGAAGAGTTACCGACTTGGTTCTTGCCCGTAGGATCAATTTCTTGAGTCCTCAAAGCCTCTTCAATTCTGAAGTGACTTCCAAGTTCAACCAGCGTCATCTCATCTTTATTATGTTTCAAGGTGTGTTTAAAATCCTTCCATGATGGTGGCAGTTTGTCTATAACACCATAAACATAGATAGATTCATCCATCTTCACATTGTGTTGAACAAACTGTCCTAGAATCCTTAACAATTCATTGTATTATTCCATCACCGGTCTAGAATCGACCATTTTATAGTTCATAAAATTATTGACCAGAAACTTCTTACTAGAATCATCTTCTACCATGTACTTGGGTTCAAGAGAATCCCACAATTCTTTTGTTGACTCAACATTTTGGTATACATCGAAAAGGGAATCAGACATACCGTTTAAGATCCCGCGGCAGATGTAGTCACCGTTTTCCTATTTGCAGCGCTTCTTTGTCTATTCAACAGTTTCATTCTCGATCACTTCTGGCATGGGGGTACTCAGAACATACACAACCTTCAGCGTGGTCAATAGAAAATTCATCTTCTTCTGCCATCTTCTAAAATCTTGACCCTCAAACTTGTCCAGTTTTGCAAACTTGCTTGTCATATCTTTTGCAGATTCTCCGTTCGTCATCTTCAGAAATAATTAACTTCAATCTTTGTTGGAAAAATATGGTAGTAACTTGGATTTTTCTGAAGTCGTGTGAACACTTTCAGATTGATGTTATTTGTGGTTCATCCAAATAAATCAATCGGATAAAGTTAGAAATTATGCAAGAAGAGAGAATGTGTTTTTGTTGTGAATTTCAAAATGAACCAATCTCTGAAAATGATCAATGCAACACCTATATATAGATGTCAACAGATGTGTCTTTTGACAACAGACACATCTTATTCTAACAGTTTTGTCTTATGCCAACAGACACTTCTTATCCCAACAGGTGTGTCTTATGCCAATGAACATGCCTCATAAGCAATATTACCGAAATCATAATAAACTCGAACAAAGCATGCACTCCGCACTCTCCAAGCTTGTTCGATGTAATATTACGATTACATTGATCAACTAGTCAATCCAATTACACTAAAATATCCAACACATAAACACCCACTTCAATCAATTTTCTATTAAAACGGAATCATCGGTTCCAATCAATTTCTTTGTCATAACGGTTCACCCGCTCAAATCAAGATTTTTATTAAAATGGAATCACCCGCTCAAGTCATGATTTTTGCCAAAACGTAATCACCAACTCAAGTCTAGATTTTTATTAAAGCGGAATTACCCGCTCAACTTCTAGTTTCAAAATGTATCACCTGTTCAAGTCTAGATTTTTGTTAAAGCGGAATCACCCGCTCTGTTTCAAGTTTCCAAATGGATCACCCGCTCAATCACGGATCACCCGCTCAATCACAACCGCTGAATCAATTTCAAGTTTGTCTAGTACTCCTCAAAATCACCTTTTTATCATCGGTTTGGTAAAATCTCTTCCACAAATCCACCACATATCCATCATCATCATCTACATTGTACTTTCGCATTTTTTTCTTCCATGATCTTTCGTAGATTTTTTTTGCTCACCCCCACAAACTTTCGTAGGAGTTATTTTTTCCTTGGATCTACAAATTCCCGTAGTTTGTTTTCCTCCCATACCCGCATACTCTGGTAGAATTTTTTTCGCACCCAATAACCTAGGCTCTTGATATCATGATAAGATAATCGCAAATTTTCTCATTCAATGATGGAGGCATAAGCCTCCATTTATTACAATTTCATAATGTTTATATAACCCATCCTTAATTTCCTAATCAATAACGACGGAAACTAATTAAAAAAACTCTTCATATTTTTCCCAACACAATAATCAAGACAATTTTCTCTGTTTGAGTAATAATCATAACTAAGGTAATTGTTAATATTTCTTAACAATATCAAACATTTTGCACTAAGAAAACAAAGTGAAACAACTCTTGCGTTGAATACGGACTATCAAAACTTGTTTGATTTAAATGCATAAATACCATGATTTTTTGCTGATGGAAAGTATTCAAGTGTTGGGTTTCAAAGGAGATTAAGCAACTATTGTGTTTTTGAGTAGCAAAAAAACACTTGGAGACATGTAAATGAAAAATGAGTATGTACTGAAAAACGGGCATGTAAAATTTTGTGGGCCGATGATGTTTCTGGTCAATGGGTATCGTACTTGAGGATATTTGAGTATGTACTAAAAAACTAGCATGTAAAATGTTGCGGGCCGATAATGTTTCTTGTTACTGGGATAGTACTTAAGGATATTAGAGGAGATAGAAGATTGTACCATTGATATAAAATTTGTAAAACGATGGTTCTGCTAGGGTAGAAAATTTCTTACTGTGTAGAAACACCATTTTATAATGCATTGCATATGTGATAAAAATATGTGGTGGGGGGGCTTGTTTGAAGATGCTCCTACAAGCATATTCACGTTATTGCTCTATGTTTTTGTAAAGTAAATAACAGCTCGAGATACTATTTTTGTAAATTAAAATAAAGTATGTACCAAAAATCAAAGACGAAGGGAGTATGGTTAAAATCAAAGTTCTAAAAAACATTAAACTTTAGGCGGTGAATATACATTTAGGCGGTAAATCTACCTTCTAGCGAGCATTCGGTTAGGTGGTAATTAATTAGAATGATTAATCGGAACATTAATTGGATGTATTTAAATATTAATTTTTATATTATTTAATTTTAATACTGAAAAATCATTTATTATACTACCTGAGTCTACCAATGTATAGTTAACCAATCAGAAAATTGTGAATTATTTTAGGACCAATCAGAACTAATTCCTAAATTTTAGACCAATCATGTTATATTAAGAGTTTTCCTTATTTATATTCACACCCTAACTCATTAATCATGGTTAGTTAACACTTCTAATTTAAATACAATAATAATTCTATTTAACATATCCATAAATACATATTTTTAAATCAAAAAATATTTACTAAAAAATCAGAATTATAATTTGAAATCAATCAAGATATATTATTACATATTTTAAATTAAAATTCACGATTAGTCATTCATTAATCAACCACCGTTTTGGACTTCCCTTGTGCAACTGAACAATACTTCAAATCTGATTCATTCTGAAGTATGGAATATTATTTGGAATGCTAAGGTGCCTCCGAAAATCAGGATTTTTCTTTGGAAATTGGAATCCAACAGTGTTCCCAGGTTAAACCTGTTAAACCAAAGAATTCAGAACTTTAGTTAGGAAGCTTGTGCCCCTGGTGCAAATTGGATGATGAATCAATCCACCACTTATTCTGGGAATGCTCGTTAGCTAAATGGGCTTGGGAATTTTTAGGTGGTTGGTGGAATGTCTCGAACATGATCATTTCCACTTGAGAGTTTTCTCTATTGAAGCTTTTCAAACTTCAAAGAAACAAACAAACAAGGAAAATCTGGATCACGATGATAGCGGCCGCTTACTGGACAATTTGGATCGCGAGAAATGAATATATCTTCAACAAGTCAAAAATCACTAGAGATTCTTTGGAATTTCTTATCTTCACTAGAGTTAACAAATGGGGGGATGCCTCCAATCTTATTAACTTTAGCAAAGATGCGCTTTGGAAAGTCAACCCTCAAGGTTCGATTGCAATTCACCATCACTCATTTTCAGAAACCTATTGGTCGTACAAATTCTTGCAGTTTGATCTGGTATGTGCTGTAGTCGGAGCGGCTGTTTCAGACAATACAGGTCATCTAAGAGGAGGTATAGGAGGAAACAAAAAGAAAAACAGAGGGTCTATTTACTGGAGTATGTTTTTTCTGGTCCCTGCTCAACTTCATCTAGTTTTGAGGCGGAATTACAAGCAATTCTGCACGTGGTGAAGCTTTGGTTAGATGGTTTAATTCCTCCCATGAGAATGGTTATATGCTCAGACTCTAGAGAGGCTATAAACATTTGCAAGCTGGGATTTTTGAATGGTTTTCCAATTTGGGTCAAGAATCATAATATTAATTCGATCATTGGAGATATCATTCATTTAGATTATGTTCCAAGGGAATTAAATTCAGAGGCAGATAGCCTAGCTAGCTTCAAGTGGAATCAACAGACAGGCTATACACTCAGTGTGGGTCTAATTATTATTCTTCTAGTCTCAGAGTATATTCTAGAATATCTCTCCATTAGATTTCTGACTTCTCTCATAATGTCAGAGATTCTTCGCATCAGTTCATAAGTCAATCACAATCATATTATCATACATTATAAATTAATTTTCACAATATATATTGTATAATTGATTTTAAATAATTATATTCTAACTCAACTATAAATCTTAAAAAATCAGATTTCGAAAAAGATTTTAAATAATTTGGATAAAATCCATACATTTGAAGACCCAATTTTTTTTAAAAGCTCAAAAATGTATTTATTCATAATTTTTTAATAAAATTAATTAATTCATGTATGTAAGCTAACACTACATAATCGGATTTGAATTAGATTTTAAATAAATTAGATAAAATCTATATCCTCAAAGACTCGATTTTTTTAAAGGCTCAAAAATATTTTTATTCATAATTTATTAATGAAATTAATTAATAAATGCATATAAGCCAACACTAATTATATTTTAATTACTTTAATTATTAAGTATATGCTAGAAGAATATTATTATTGGTTGGGAAATATATTACCAATCAAAAAATTAATAATATTTTAGAGGGAATTTTTAAATCAATCAGTCATATGCAAAATGTTTATTATTTACCATGCTTATTCTAATTTACTGATCGCGCTTAAATTAAATTAAAATATAATTATATCTTGATTTAATTAATTCGCATATCACATGATTTTTAATTTTAAAAAATTACTATTAACCGTAAATAATATTTTCTTTAAATCCACATAATATTATATTACATATGTTTATATAACTTTTAGTTATGAATAGTTTTTTAACATCATTTATTATAATAACTGACCGATCACATAGTAGTTAACCAATCAGAAGATTGTGAATTATTTTAACATCAATCAGAATCTACTAAATTTCAGACCAATTGGACTTAATGTAACATGTTTCTCTATTGGATCTAGATTGCCAAGATTAAACTCAACTCAAATTACACTCAATAACAATTGATTTTTATATTTTTTATATCAATTAACTAAACATAGTGACAACTAATTTTTATTTTAATAAATAACTAATAAATAATTTATCTAAAATAAAATTACCTCAAATATAAAATTCTTACAAACTAAAAATATAATTATTATATCAATTTAAACATTACAGGAAATCTCAGCCGCTTTTTCCCTATTTCCCATCAGACTTTGCCAACTTTAATGAACTAAGTGTCTTTTCATTATATATATATGACATACTATACTTGGATAGATTAGCTTTTTATTTCGATTATATATATATGTGTGTGTATATATATATATATATATATATATATATATATATATATATATATATCGTATTTTTCGTGTTTTAATTGTCCAATAAAATCAACAAAAAAATGATTCTGACAAACAAATAATAGAAAACGATTTTTCATCATCCCCAATCCAAATTCTCCCAAAGTTGCTTCCCATTAGAATATTCAGTGGCCAACTATAATAATTCTGTGACTTACTGAATTGCAGGCAACAATCCTTACCACATTACACCGATTTGTTTATATTATTAGGTGTGCCTAGAGATAAATGTTTTTTTACAGTATTGGGTTTCCAATGTTATCATTCATAACTTACCTGCATGATAACTAAAATATTTATTGCATCATTGTCTATACATTTAAAAGTACGATATAGTTTTCCTCATCTAGTCTTTCTAGAAGGGGTCGATACCCATATAAGATCAGTTTCTCGATTCCTATGTAGCAAATTTTTTGTAGACCCTGAAAGTTGATTCTTGAGAAAAACACACAAGTCACATTCAATGAAAATGCATTTAATAATTTTTCTTCAATACATCAATCAAAAATTTCTTTCCTTAATTATCAACTTAATTGCTAATGAATTTAACATTATATATATATATATATATATATATATATATATATATAGGCAAATGATCAAAAGAGAACTCTTTTTTTGAAGAAAACTAGGGTACTAATCCTAACCATTGGATGTATTATAATCAATGGCCCCGCCAGGGGCACCCACACACTAATCAAATACACCCTCACACACACAATCCCACCTAATCCCCTCCGTTTTTAATTTGATTTTTCCCGTCAATCGGTGATATTTTTTTAAAATCTAATTTCACCACATTTTTCTCCATCTCCCAACGATCAGTTTGAATACCATATGTGCTATATTTTAATTTAGTTTTCTAAGTTCTCCTTTTAAAGGGGTTTTCTCTAGATCCCTACTTCCCCAACTTAATATTCAAAGGTGCATCATATATGATCATAACCATTCTAAAGGAATCTTGAATTCACAACACGAATAGTGACCAAAGGTACGGAAACAATCTTAAAACCATTAGTTATCATTTATTTTTAACCATTTTTTTAATATAATTATCATTTAAAATTAAACCCATTCATTTTTCTATAAGCATCATCTTGATTATTTGTCCTTAAATTTGTTTTGTGGTTCCTATTAATTAAAAAATCCAAGAATATAAATTCAATTCATTAGTAAGTCCATATTAAAATTAATCTTAAATTAGATTTATTAATAGTTAAATAAACGATTTATAATTATATTTCAAAATCAGACGTTTTTTGATTAGGCGGCGCCTATGCGATCCTAGGCAGTATTAAGTGGGATTAGATGATTTAATGAGTTAGACGGTAATAATCGATTAGGCGATTAATCGGATTTAATCGGTAAAATTTTAAAAATAATGGTCAACCTAAGAATAAAACTTTAAAAAAATCATTTTTTTAATAAAAAATAAAATTTACACATAAAAGGGTAAATTCACCCATCATATTTAATAATAAAATGAAGATATTTATATTTTTACTTATATAAAATATATTTTTAAATATTAAAATTAAATTATATAAAAAAAATAATAATTTAATACATCCAATTGATGTTCCGATTAATCATTCCGATTAATCGCCGCCTAGCCGATTAACCGCTAGAAGGTAGACTCACTGTCTAGACCCGCCTAGCGATTTTTAGAACATTGGAAACATCCATTTTTTTCATTATTAACATTTTAAATATACGTCGTTCAATTTAATTTGTAGTTTACCATTAATTAAATGAAATCCAGGAATGTTAAGACAATTACTTAGTAAGTTCGCAGTAGATTTAATATTAAATTAGATGTACAATTAGTTAAATATATATAAATTTGATGTGATACATGTGTAAATAAAATATTAATTTCAGAGATACATTTAATTATTTTATTATTTCAAAATTTATAAATATTTTTTTTAATGTTTTGTATTTTTCTCCACTTCTAACTTTTTTCACTTTCATCTTTTACAAGCTAATCAAATTGATGTATATGAAATATATGCGTGAACTTGACAAATTAAAATAAGTTGAAACTATATCATTGTAAATTTTGTTTATGGCCTGTTGTGAGACTAACAGACAAATTTACTGTAAAAAATCAGTTTCTCCACTAATTTTGAGATTATACCACATCCCGGAGAGCATCTTTACTCCATCATCAAATTAAGTATTACTACCGTAGTTATATATTTACAAAGTGTTTGTATTTGGCAATTTAAATTATTAGACTAGGAAAATTAATGTTTGTGAATGATGCAATTTTGTTTGTAAGAGTTACTTCAATATGAAGAAACTTCCCTTCACTTGATTTTATATAGAAATATTCATTTGTCATGGTTTTAAATGATTTTCAACTTATGACTAAAGATTTATTGATAAGTGGATTTTATATCCACTTGGAACATTCTATATCGGCTTAAATTGATTGTTTTGGACTCAAGTTTGTGTAGTTTTGATGTGTTTTGTGTAGTTGTGCAGGTTTCCAAGAATATCTAAGCTTTTGTCGTTTTTGGAGATTTAATTGATTAAAATTCGGATTTTCCGGGAAGGTTGCGCAGCTTATACTGTTTTGGCCATATCTGGAGTTCTAGAAGTCCGTTTTCAGCGATCTTACTGCCCACGTTCGCTTGAGAGATTTTCTACAACCTGGGATAGGAAACAAGTGCAAGAAATATGCTGAATTAAATCGCGCACGTGATCTTGTTAAAGAAGGCTGGGAATTTACTGTTTTGCCCTTTTTCTAATTCTAATTGTATTCTGGGCAGTTTTGGGTACCTTCTTTAAATCCTAATTGTAATAGAAGGCAATATCTTGCTCGGCAAGATTTGTAGAGCCTATATAAACACATCCTACCATTGTAAATCATAACAATTGATAGCTAACAATTCATAGCTTTTAATCGTATCAAGGTACTTTCACTTTTCAATATTATGTTTTCATTCATTATCATTATTATTTTGTTTTCTTCTTTAATTATGTGTAACTAATTATCTAATCTGAGGATTGGGTAGTATTCCTTGATATTCATGCACGCTTGATTATGTGATTTTCTGCTTTGCTGATCTGTTAATGAGATCTTAACACAATTAGAAGAGTAGCTAACTTTTGATTGTATTCTAGGGATTGTGATAAGCTTGGGAGAGAAGTTGCAATCTTAGTACATGATTTAACAGACATAATTTGAATATTAGATCGGGAGATTAATAGGAGAATTGTGAGACATATAATTCTTGGCACTTAACAGTTTATAGATATACTTTGATTGTATCACGGGAGTGACAATTAGGGTGTAGCTGTAGGCACTATATTGTAACCTGGGAGGGTGCAGTATAACTTTAGAAGAATTGTTTTCAGCAAGGTAGGAACACAGATATCACATTAATATTGAGCATGTATTGAGACCAAGTGAAGAACCCCAGTTCTTAGATTGTTTTCCCATATATTTGAATCTCAGTTTAAAATCAATTCTTAGTGCTTATAATTAGTTCTTGGTTAATTTAGTTAATACACAAACCCACAATTCTTCTCACACACTTCTAGACGTAAAGAGATAAGAAACCTGAACTTTGTATTTAATTTAGTCCTTCCCTGAGAACGAACACACAAAAATACTACTAACAAATTGGCGCCGCTGCCGGGGAAGGCAGTATATTTGAGTTTAGGTTAATTGTTTCTTAGTGTTTAGATTTTATCTTTGTATATATTTTTCTTTTCTTTCTTTTTGTGTTTCTTTCTTTGGAGTGTCTACAGGTTCTTTGAGGTAGACAACTTAAACAGGTTTTGAGGAGAGAGACTAGATGGAGTACAACTTTGGTTGGAACAATGCTCAGAATTTCTATAACAGTCAAGAACGATATCAAGATTTCAATCCTTACCCACAATTCAATTCTTATGAGGATTGTAATGCATATCAGGTGAATTCGTTCTATGCTGAGAACTCATTTTATGCTCCATATGCCCCTAGCAATGATTATTCGTATTCGTTTGAAAATCAATATCATGATGATGTTAATCCATATATGTGTAATGATGTTGATACGAGTTTAACTCAGTCTAATCCTTCTTTACTTGCTGATTGGGAGATTGCGCTCAATAAAATAATTCAAGGAACTCAGTCTAATCCTCCCTTTTCTTTGGGAGTTTTTGATGAACCAACTTTAGAGATTGCTAGTGACAATGATATTCCATGTGATTCAATAGCTTGGTACGAGGAGAATGCTAAACTAAATAATTTTATTTGGGAAGTTCGAGCAGTGTGGTATGAAGGTTGTTATAGAACTCCTCCTTGTGTCAATTTTCCTCTATGCCATGATTCTTGTTTAGCAATTGATGATAATGTTGTGTCTGATGAGTTTACTTGTGTAGTTGATAATTGTCCCATGCGCATTAATGATAATTTGGATGCAATTGAAAGTCTACCAAATCTAGAAAATTTTGAGCTTAATACATTGGTAGACGAGATTAAAATTGATGAGTGTCCAATTATAGAAGAGAAGGAAGTTAAGATTGATGAAATTGAAAATCTTGCTTTAGAGTATAAGGATCCGATTTGGGAGGAGTATATGAGTCATACTTATAATGATTATTCTGATGACTTTTCTAGCTATTTTGATGTTTCCAAGTCTCTTGAGCATGATAGGTTCTTGAAAGTTTTTGTACCTTTTAATGAATCTAAGGTTTATTTGCACAATATGCTTATATTAGAAATTCGTAGATATGTGCATCTGTTTGCTTTTTCTGTTCATTGAAGTTTGCAGGTAGAAATACGTCAAGCTATTGACGTTAAAGAAGCGCTTCTTGGGAGGCAACCCAAGCATTTTTTTACCTTGGTGTAGCATAGGATTTTTATTTCTTTCTTTAAAAAAAAAAAAAATGAACAGAACAGTGCAGCGCTGACTGCGCCACAAGGCTGACAGCGCCATGTAACGCATATCAGGACGGCGCAACTAGCGTCCCAGCGCTCTAACACGCAGAACCAAACGGCGCAACAGGCGCCGCAGAGCTCCCAGCGCCCTAACACGCTGCTTCAACCTGCGCAACAGGCGTCTTAGTGCAGTCAGCGCGCCCTCCTCCTGCAGTGTGCGAATTTTTGCTCCTTAAACCCCAATTTTCTTCACTTCTTTTATTCATTCTCATGTCCTATTTCTATTATATACCCAAATCTTCAACCTATCATCTCCAACTCCTATTCTAACCTAAATTCAAATTCTAAACACACCCAAATCCTATTCTACATCTAAATTCATCTCAATTTTTTTTTCCTATACATACAAATCCAATTCCTCTTCTATTTTTTTAAAAAATCTCTAAAAATTCAATTCTAAAGAGGAATTAATTGCAAGTTCACCTCTTTGATTCGTATTGGGTAAATCTTTTTCTCTAATTTTATTTTTATTACAAATTTGTGTTCTTGTAAATTGGGATTTTGTATTATTCTTGGAATTTGGGCTGTTTGTGGTGTGATATTGCTTGGTAATTATTGGTGGAGTTTCTTGTGAGTTGGGGATTGATTCTTTTGGCTTCTAAGCGTGGGAGAGGTGGTGCTGGTGTTCTGAAATTTTCGTCTCCCGCATGATTCATTCGAGGAGGAGGACGAGTAGGTATGTTTTCTGCTATCCCTTGTATTTACTTCCATTCAATGAGGACATTGAATATTTTAAGTTTGGGGGTGGTTTGAGGGATATGTAGTTGTTGTTGTATTAATTGTTCATGTAGGATTTCATGCTTTGCATATTAGTAGTAGTAAATTATGCATTTATGTTTGTGTTATCTACGTTTGTTTCATATAGGACATTATGTTTTTATGTTCGTATATCATGTGAGTTCATAATAGTTTGCATTTGCACCCATGCTTGATAGGAATTTTGTGTTGTTGACGCTTTTGATTGAGAAGTGATATGCTTTGTTCTTGTGCACAC
This sequence comes from Kitagawia praeruptora, assembly GCA_037693485.1. Lineage (NCBI taxonomy): Eukaryota > Viridiplantae > Streptophyta > Magnoliopsida > Apiales > Apiaceae > Kitagawia > Kitagawia praeruptora. The sequence goes on from CM075354.1 coordinate 75,778,522, forward strand.
ACATACACTAGTAAGTTGAAGCTAGTAGACTTATTGAATGTTGTAAGTAATTAGAAGGACATGAATATGTGCAAGATGATTTAGTTTGCATGCTTTGAATACAAGTCGGTGCGTTAGAGAGATTTTTGCTTGGGATTGAGTATGTTTTTCCACCAAGTGAGTTTTTGAGCCATATTGCATATTTTTTGCAATTTATTCGTTTGCTTGAGTGTCCACGGATTGTTTGCATTGCTAGCAGTTGTTTGAGGTCTTTCTTGAAACGCATGACATTATTTGACGATTAAAATGATAAAGGCAATTAGGAATAACCACATATTTTCCCATATTACCACACCATATTAAAATGATCAATTAGTTACCCATTGAGCTTAATCCTATTCTTTCAGTGACATACCACATTACTTGCCTAGACCTTTTTCTTGTATTGGCCTTACATTAATTTGAACCCACATTGTCAAAGGCTAGTAAAGTGCTTAAGGGAGTAATAAGGTGTGCAAGGAGGGGTTTATTCTTGGTCATACTTTTGGGGAAAATATTGAGATTGGGTTTGGTTGTTTACTTGATAGTCGGCATATGTAATAAATTGGGGGATCATTGTTATTATTTATATTATTGTTTTATTTAGCTCTCGAAAAAAAAAAGAAAAAAAAAGAAAAAAAAAAGAGAAAAAAAAAAGAAGAAAAAAAATATTATGAGAGCATGTTTGTGTTTGTTGTGATCCTACTTTAGTCGACTAGTCGAGTGTTCTTAGTAAAATTTATGTGGGAGGAAATAGGGTGTTGTGAATGGTTCATTATGGTACTTACTAGCTTTTGACACTTCACCTATTTTTGGCTTATTTGACATACCTTGTCCCTAGCCCACGTTATAACCCAATTAAAGACCTTTTGATTATCGTCATTGATGTATGTTGTGTTAAGAGTTAGATTGATACCAAATGTCAAGCATGTTTATGATTTTGTTGGAATTGAGTGATACACTTACCCTTGTTCTTGAGTGAATATTCTTTTGTGAGTGGATTGTGAGAGTTTGCTTGTTTTTGCGTATGAGATCCCGAGTTTTGTCTCAAAGATGTGCTCTTGTAGGCTTAGCATGTTTACTAACTTATTCTTACACTTGACATGGACTTGTGAGAACTTATGCATGTTCATTGAGTAGACTATGTGAATACTTGCACTTTCGACACCAAGACATTGCGTATTTACTTTGATTCTTAAGTTGATATGGCATGAGAGGATTTGAAGGTATGGTAGGCTAGATTAATTGCATTTGCATATTAGTTGCATTCATACATTGCATTGCATTAGGTTAAATGGATTTTGTAGGTACATTCGCTATAGGCCCTCACGAGACCTTACTCGTCCACTAGGGCTGCCTAGGGGTTTAAAGGGCTTGTTGCATATGCCAAATGCAACCGTGATCACCTACGGAAGTGGTACTAATTAGGTAGTTGTAATTGTTTATGCTTGAGGACAAGCATCGGTTTAAGTTTGGGGGTGTTTGATAAGTGGATTTTATATCCACTTGGAACATTCTATATCGGCTTAAATTGATTGTTTTGGACTCAAGTTTGTGTAGTTTTGATGTGTTTTGTGTAGTTGTGCAGGTTTCCAAGAATATCTAAGCTTTTGTCGTTTTTGGAGATTTAATTGATTAAAATTCGGATTTTCCGGGAAGGTTTCGCAGCTTATACTGTTTTGGCCATATCTGGAGTTCTAGAAGTCCGTTTTCAGCGATCTTACTGCCCACACGAAGCTCGAGAGATTTTCTACAACCTGGGATAGGAAACAAGTGCAAGAAATATGCTGAATTAAATCGCGCACGTGATCTTGTTAAAGAAGGCTGGGAATTTACTGTTTTGCCCTTTTTCTAATTCTAATTGTATTCTGGGCAGTTTTGGGTACCTTCTTTAAATCCTAATTGTAATAGAAGGCAATATCTTGCTGGGCAAGATTTGTAGAGCCTATATAAACACATCCTACCATTGTAAATCATAACAATTGATAGCTAACAATTCATAGCTTTTAATCGCATCAAGGTACTTTCACTTTTCAATATTATGTTTTCATTCATTATCATTATTATTTTGTTTTCTTCTTTAATTATGTGTAACTCATTATCTAATCTGAGGATTGGGTAGTATTCCTTGATATTCATGCACGCTTGATTATGTGATTTTCTGCTTTGCTGATCTGTTAATGAGATCTTAACACAATTAGAAGAGTAGCTAACTTTTGATTGTATTCTAGGGATTGTGATAAGCTTGGGAGAGAAGTTGCAATCTTAGTACATGATTTAACAGACATAATTTGAATATTAGATCGGGAGATTAATAGGAGAATTGTGAGACATATAATTCTTGGCACTTAACAGTTTATAGATATACTTTGATTGTATCACGGGAGTGACAATTAGGGTGTAGCTGTAGGCACTATATTGTAACCTGGGAGGGTGCAGTATAACTTTAGAAGAATTGTTTTCAGCAAGGTAGGAACACAGATATCACATTAATATTGAGCATGTATTGAGACCAAGTGAAGAACCCCAGTTCTTAGATTGTTTTCCCATATATTTGAATCTCAGTTTAAAATCAATTCTTAGTGCTTATAATTAGTTCTTGGTTAATTTAGTTAATACACAAACCCACAATTCTTCTCACACACTTCTAGACGTAAAGAGATAAGAAACCTGAACTTTGTATTTAATTTAGTCCTTCCCTGAGAACGAACACACAAAAATACTACTAACAAATTGGCGCCGCTGCCGGGGAAGGCAGTATATTTGAGTTTAGGTTAATTGTTTCTTAGTGTTTAGATTTTATCTTTGTATATATTTTTCTTTTCTTTCTTTTTGTGTTTCTTTCTTTGGAGTGTCTACAGGTTCTTTGAGGTAGACAACTTAAACAGGTTTTGAGGAGAGAGACTAGATGGAGTACAACTTTGGTTGGAACAATGCTCAGAATTTCTACAACAGTCAAGAACGATATCAAGATTTCAATCCTTACCCACAATTCAATTCTTATGAGGATTGTAATGCATATCAGGTGAATTCGTTCTATGCTGAGAACTCATTTTATGCTCCATATGCCCCTAGCAATGATTATTCGTATTCGTTTGAAAATCAATATCATGATGATGTTAATCCATATATGTGTAATGATGTTGATACGAGTTTAACTCAGTCTAATCCTTCTTTACTTGCTGATTGGGAGATTGCGCTCAATAAAATAATTCAAGGAACTCAGTCTAATCCTCCCTTTTCTTTGGGAGTTTTTGATGAACCAACTTTAGAGATTGCTAGTGACAATGATATTCCATGTGATTCAATAGCTTGGTACGAGGAGAATGCTAAACTAAATAATTTTATTTGGGAAGTTCGAGCAGTGTGGTATGAAGGTTGTTATAGAACTCCTCCTTGTGTCAATTTTCCTCTATGCCATGATTCTTGTTTAGCAATTGATGATAATGTTGTGTCTGATGAGTTTACTTGTGTAGTTGATAATTGTCCCATGCGCATTAATGATAATTTGGATGCAATTGAAAGTCTACCAAATCTAGAAAATTTTGAGCTTAATACATTGGTAGACGAGATTAAAATTGATGAGTGTCCAATTATAGAAGAGAAGGAAGTTAAGATTGATGAAATTGAAAATCTTGCTTTAGAGTATAAGGATCCGATTTGGGAGGAGTATATGAGTCATACTTATAATGATTATTCTGATGACTTTTCTAGCTATTTTGATGTTTCCAAGTCTCTTGAGCATGATAGGTTCTTGAAAGTTTTTGTACCTTTTAATGAATCTAAGGTTTATTTGCACAATATGCTTATATTAGAAATTCGTAGATATGTGCATCTGTTTGCTTTTTCTGTTCATTGAAGTTTGCAGGTAGAAATACGTCAAGCTATTGACGTTAAAGAAGCGCTTCTTGGGAGGCAACCCAAGCATTTTTTTACCTTGGTGTAGCATAGGATTTTTATTTCTTTCTTAAAAAAAAAATAAAAAAAATGAACAGAACAGTGCAGCGCTGACTGCGCCACAAGGCTGACAGCGCCATGTAACGCATATCAGGACGGCGCAACTAGCGTCCCAGCGCTCTAACACGCAGAACCAAACGGCGCAACAGGCGCCGCAGAGCTCCCAGCGCCCTAACACGCTGCTTCAACCTGCGCAACAAGCGTCTTAGCGCAGTCAACGCGCCCTCCTCCTGCAGTGTGCGAATTTTTGCTCCTTAAACCCCAATTTTCTTCACTTCTTTTATTCATTCTCATGTCCTATTTCTATTATATACCCAAATCTTCAACCTATCATCTCCAACTCCTATTCTAACCTAAATTCAAATTCTAAACACACCCAAATCCTATTCTACATCTAAATTCATCTCAATTTTTTTTCCTATACATACAAATCCAATTCCTCTTCTATTTTTTTTTAAAAAATCTCTAAAAATTCAATTCTAAAGAGGAATTAATTGCAAGTTCACCTCTTTGATTCGTATTGGGTAAATCTTTTTCTCTAATTTTATTTTTATTACAAATTTGTGTTCTTGTAAATTGGGATTTTGTATTATTCTTGGAATTTGGGCTATTTGTGGTGTGATATTGCTTGGTAATTATTGGTGGAGTTTCTTGTGAGTTGGGGATTGATTCTTTTGGCTTCTAAGCGTGGGAGAGGTGGTGCTGGTGTTCTGAAATTTTCGTCTCCCGCATGATTCATTCGAGGAGGAGGACGAGTAGGTATGTTTTCTGTTATCCCTTGTATTTACTTCCATTCAATGAGGACATTGAATATTTTAAGTTTGGGGGTGGTTTGAGGGATATGTAGTTGTTGTTGTATTAATTGTTCATGTAGGATTTCATGCTTTGCATATTAGTAGTAGTAAATTATGCATTTATGTTTGTGTTATCTACGTTTGTTTCATATAGGACATTATGTTTTTATGTTCGTATATCATGTGAGTTCATAATAGTTTGCATTTGCACCCATGCTTGATAGGAATTTTGTGTTGTTGACGCTTTTGATTGAGAAGTGATATGCTTTGTTCTTGTGCACACACATACACTAGTAAGTTGAAGCTAGTAGACTTATTGAATGTTGTAAGTAATTAGAAGGACATGAATATGTGCAAGATGATTTAGTTTGCATGCTTTGAATACAAGTCGGTGCGTTAGAGAGATTTTTGCTTGGGATTGAGTATGTTTTTCCACCAAGTGAGTTTTTGAGCCATATTGCATATTTTTTGCAATTTATTCGTTTGCTTGAGTGTCCACGGATTGTTTGCATTGCTAGCAGTTGTTTGAGGTCTTTCTTGAAACGCATGACATTATTTGACGATTAAAATGATAAAGGCAATTAGGAATAACCACATATTTTCCCATATTACCACACCATATTAAAATGATCAATTAGTTACCCATTGAGCTTAATCCTATTCTTTCAGTGACATACCACATTACTTGCCTAGACCTTTTTCTTGTATTGGCCTTACATTAATTTGAACCCACATTGTCAAAGGCTAGTAAAGTGCTTAAGGGAGTAATAAGGTGTGCAAGGAGGGGTTTATTCTTGGTCATACTTTTGGGGAAAATATTGAGATTGGGTTTGGTTGTTTACTTGATAGTCGGCATATGTAATAAATTGGGGGATCATTGTTATTATTTATATTATTGTTTTATTTAGCTCTCGAAAAAAAAAAGAAAAAAAAAGAAAAAAAAAAGAGAAAAAAAAAAGAAGAAAAAAAATATTATGAGAGCATGTTTGTGTTTGTTGTGATCCTACTTTAGTCGACTAGTCGAGTGTTCTTAGTAAAATTTATGTGGGAGGAAATAGGGTGTTGTGAATGGTTCATTATGGTACTTACTAGCTTTTGACACTTCACCTATTTTTGGCTTATTTGACATACCTTGTCCCTAGCCCACGTTATAACCCAATTAAAGACCTTTTGATTATCGTCATTGATGTATGTTGTGTTAAGAGTTAGATTGATACCAAATGTCAAGCATATTTATGATTTTGTTGGAATTGAGTGATACACTTACCCTTGTTCTTGAGTGAATATTCTTTTGTGAGTGGATTGTGAGTGTTTGCTTGTTTTTGCGTATGAGATCCCGAGTTTTGTCTCAAAGATGTGCTCTTGTAGGCTTAGCATGTTTACTAACTTATTCTTACACTTGACATGGACTTGTGAGAACTTATGCATGTTCATTGAGTAGACTATGTGAATACTTGCACTTTCGACACCAAGACATTGCGTATTTACTTTGATTCTTAAGTTGATATGGCATGAGAGGATTTGAAGGTATGGTAGGCTAGATTAATTGCATTTGCATATTAGTTGCATTCATACATTGCATTGCATTAGGTTAAATGGATTTTGTGGGTACATTCGCTATAGGCCCTCACGAGACCTTACTCGTCCACTAGGGCTGCCTAGGGGTTTAAAGGGCTTGTTGCATATGCCAAATGCAACCGTGATCACCTACGGAAGTGGTACTAATTAGGTAGTTGTAATTGTTTATGCTTGAGGACAAGCATCGGTTTAAGTTTGGGGGTGTTTGATAAGTGGATTTTATATCCACTTGGAACATTCTATATCGGCTTAAATTGATTGTTTTGGACTCAAGTTTGTGTAGTTTTGATGTGTTTTGTGTAGTTGTGCAGGTTTCCAAGAATATCTAAGCTTTTGTCATTTTTGGAGATTTAATTGATTAAAATTCGGATTTTCCGGGAAGGTTTCGCAGCTTATACTGTTTTGGCCATATCTGGAGTTCTAGAAGTCCGTTTTCAGCGATCTTACTGCCCACACGAAGCTTGAGAGATTTTCTACAACCTGGGATAGGAAACAAGTGCAAGAAATATGCTGAATTAAATCGCGCACGTGATCTTGTTAAAGAAGGCTGGGAATTTACTGTTTTGCCCTTTTTCTAATTCTAATTGTATTCTGGGCAGTTTTGGGTACCTTCTTTAAATCCTAATTGTAATAGAAGGCAATATCTTGCTGGGCAAGATTTGTAGAGCCTATATAAACACATCCTACCATTGTAAATCATAACAATTGATAGCTAACAATTCATAGCTTTTAATCGTATCAAGGTACTTTCACTTTTCAATATTATGTTTTCATTCATTATCATTATTATTTTGTTTTCTTCTTTAATTATGTGTAACTAATTATCTAATCTGAGGATTGGGTAGTATTCCTTGATATTCATGCACGCTTGATTATGTGATTTTCTGCTTTGCTGATCTGTTAATGAGATCTTAACACAATTAGAAGAGTAGCTAACTTTTGATTGTATTCTAGGGATTGTGATAAGCTTGGGAGAGAAGTTGCAATCTTAGTACATGATTTAACAGACATAATTTGAATATTAGATCGGGAGATTAATAGGAGAATTGTGAGACATATAATTCTTGGCACTTAACAGTTTATAGATATACTTTGATTGTATCACGGGAGTGACAATTAGGGTGTAGCTGTAGGCACTATATTGTAACCTGGGAGGGTGCAGTATAACTTTAGAAGAATTGTTTTCAGCAAGGTAGGAACACAGATATCACATTAATATTGAGCATGTATTGAGACCAAGTGAAGAACCCCAGTTCTTAGATTGTTTTCCCATATATTTGAATCTCAGTTTAAAATCAATTCTTAGTGCTTATAATTAGTTCTTGGTTAATTTAGTTAATACACAAACCCACAATTCTTCTCACACACTTCTAGACGTAAAGAGATAAGAAACCTGAACTTTGTATTTAATTTAGTCCTTCCCTGAGAACGAACACACAAAAATACTACTAACATTTATTATATCAATCACTCAATTAATTTCTTATTATTGTCCTTAATATAATTTCTCCATTGCGCGGAGAAAAAAATATAAACAAGCTTTCGAAACTTTTGAGAATTTTCTTGAATTCAAACGAGACTTTTTTTAGAAAATAACAAAGGAATAACTGAACAAGAAACCAAGTTATTAGAGGTAATTTATGTGTAGTACAGTTAGAGCTACACAACATTCAGGTTGAGACCGGTAAATTAGACATGACCGGGCCTATAAGTCCAAGACCCGGACCGTATATAAACGGTTTGGTCTCCGGTTCTTAAAATAATAAAAAAATCTGGTCTTTGGTCATGTTTGGTCCAAACCCTAAAAAAATCGGATCAAACCGGATTTTATGTATATAATTATTTTTATATTACTTTACTTCTTAAATTATATAACATTAGATTAAAACCCGTGTGATGCACGAACTTTTTTTAATATGATTTTTTTAATTTGAATCGAATTTTTTAAAACATGAATTTTGTAGGCTTAAATTTTAAATAATATGATTTGATAATAATTATTTAAATGTTGCCCGTGATATTTTTAGAAAATGAGGGATTTTAGTTAGAAAATATAAAAAAGAAGATATGTTTTAGTTGAAAAAGTTAATCGATTAATTATTAGTAATTATAATATTATTATTTTATTTATTAAATAAAACCGTCTGTGATATAATTGGAAAATGAGAGTGATATGGGCTGAAAATAAGCCCTAAAGACGCATTTAATGTGGCATTAATTAAGCCTAGAATGGTCCAAACGTGGAGCCCACCAGATGGGCCCAAACCCTAATTATAATATTAATTTCGTAATTAATATTAAGGGTAAAAAAACAGCTCAGCAAACAAGAGTCAAACAAGAATATGACTTTGCCTGACTTAGCCTCCAAGATACATATTTCAACATGGAAACTGATTCTTGAAAGGAAGGAGTCCAGAATCTTCCTTGAGGCGGTGGCTTGCCCACCAAGTCTCCTATTCCTACCATAATTCTTAGGCTCCTCAGCCTATATAAGGGCCTGACCCCTCATTCTCAGAACTACGTTTTTGGCTTGATTCTTGATATTCATCAAGGTACGTAGGCATCTTGTGAAAGCAGATTCAGCCACGAACACGAGAGCAGCCATTAAAGCACGAAGCTCACGCACCCTAGCATTAAATACACAAACCCTAGCCGCAATATTCGTAACCTAGCTTTTATTCCACAACATTTGGCACCGTCTGTGGGAAAAGACATCAACCATGGTAACTACACGAAGAACAACACCAGCAACTACTGATCCTATTCCACTTAGCTCTGCTCCACCAGCAACAGATCCGGTGCCCCCAACGACCGGAACGATCGTTCCGCTTCAAGTTTCTCAACCCCTAGGGATGACCTCCCATGTTGAGAGTACGTTACCTCCAATCATCCACACAAATCCAGGGACTAATCCCTTTCAGATGGTGGTTTCTCCCTTGATTGTAGATCCCAACAACCCTCCACAAGGGGTCCAGATCCACATTACGGATCTCCCCGTGAATACCAACCCAATGTATGGGCTGCCTAACTACCCTCGTACTCAAGGAGCTGGATCAAGTGGTCATGCCCTGCATATCCGAGATCGAGATTATCGCGATTTTTCTGGTCCTTATACGGATGATTCATCCTCTAACGACGATTACGATCGTGATGAAGCTCCAAGGAGGCGACGTGCAAGTAAAGAACCTCGAAGAAGAACTCGAACTACTCACGATGAACTCCCTTCGACAACTGCTGAGAGGATTAAGGCTTATGAAGCCGAGATCTTAAGATTAAAGGAAGATATGGCAAGAGAACAAGCCAGGTCAAATCAGACTCTACTCCCTCCAACATCAGGACCGATTCCCTTTATAGACTTGGAGAGACCTTCAAGAAGGCAAAGAAGGGTTGATGCCCCAACTGGAAAAACAACGAGGGTGGAAATCCCCAAGAGCAACCCCAAGGATCTGATGCCACTTGAGGATCCTGATGATCCCACACCCCCATTTACTGAGGAGGTGACGAATGCTCGTATCTCAAAGAAGTTTAAGATGCCGACAATTAAGGCTTATGATGGAACGGGAGATCCCGCAAATCACGTTAGGACGTTTTCAAACGCACTACTGTTGCAACCTGCAAGTGACGCCTTGAAGTGTAGGGCGTTCCTTCAGACCCTGTCGGGTATGGCTCAAAGATGGTACAACCGCTTACCTGAAAACTCGATTGGCTCTTTCAAGGAGTTAAGCGCTGCCTTTGTGAGTCAATTTATCAGCGGAAGAGTTCATGAGAAAAGTTCTGCATCCCTCATATATGTGGTACAAGGGAAGAATGAGAATCTGAGAGATTATCTCAAGAGGTTCACCAAGGAGACGTTGAACATCACCGACTTAGAGAACAAGGTGGCCATGGTAGCCCTGGAGCATGGCACCACTGATCTGTACTTTAAAAGGTCATTGGCAAAGCACCCACCTGAAAATATGGCTGAACTCCAACGGAGGGCTGATAAGTATATCAAGGCTGAGGATAGCACCAAGAAGGATGTCGTGATAAACAATGGCAAGGGTAACAATGATACGAAGAAGCGAAAGCAAGAGCAGGAGTACGATGCTAGGGACAAGTATCCCCGGACTAGCAACGACTCCGACTCGCCGCCAAAGAAGAATTTTGGACCGAGATTTTCTGATTATGCAAGGTTGAATGCTCCCAGGAGTCAAATCTTGTTAGAAATCGAGAAGGATAAGGACTTTCGATGGCCGAAGCCACTCAGGGGTGACCCCGCAAAAAGAGACAAAGATCGATACTGCAGGTTCCACCGAGATGTGGGGCATGATACAGATAATTGTAGGCAGTTGAAAGATGAGATTGAGTTCTTGATTCGTAAAGGAAAATTGAACAAATTTACCAAGGGGGAAGATCGTGGAACCCAAAGGAGAGACTACGATAGGAGAGACAATGACAAAAGGGATAACGATCGTGATCGTAACCCACAGCCTCGAGGGCCAGTTATCAACATGACTTGGGGAGGCCCGACAGTGGCCGGTACAACTCAAAACTCTCGCAAAGCTTATGCCCGAGAGGTGATGGACATCGTGGGAGAGGCCCCGAAACGTGCTAGAACTGAGACAGTGATTGGTTTTGATGATTCTGATCTTGAAGGGGTGAAGTTCCCCCATGACGACCCGTTGGTCATAACCCCTGTGATTGGGAACTCAGAAGTTAAACGAGTCTTGATAGACAATGTGGCTTCTGTTGATATCTTGTTTCATGATGCTTTTGTAAAAATGGGTTACACTGATTCTCAGTTGACCCCGACCAATATGCCCATCTACGGATTTAATGGAGTGGAGTCTAAGGTTGAGGGAACTATTCAGTTGCCCATGACCATTGGACAGGAACCTAAGGAAGCTACTCAGATGCTGAATTTTCTGGTAATCAAGGCAGCCTTAACCTATAATGCAATCCTGGGAAGGACCGGACTTCATGCATTCAAGGCTGTTGCCTCCACCTACCACATGAAGATTAAGTTTCCAACCCGGAATGGGGTCGGAGAACAAAAAGGTGATCAGAAGATGGCAAGAAGTTGTTATGTATCTGCATTGAGAGCTGATGGAGTCGGGGGGCAGGTACTCCTAATTGAAGACATGGATGTCCGTGACGATGATGAACAACGAGGGAAGCCAGCAGAGGAATTGATTCCCCTTCCCCTAGAGCTGGGCGATCCTGAGAAGGTCACGTATATAGGAGCTTCTCTGAAGGAGCCTCTTAAGGGAGAGTTGATAGCGTTCTTACAGGAGAACAGTGATGTGTTTGCTTGGACAACTGCTGATATGCCAGGGATTGATCCCCAACTCATAACTCACAAATTGATTGTTGATCTTAAACGAAAGACAATAAAGCAGAAAAAGAGGAATTTTTCTCCTGAGAGGCAGGAGGCCATTAAGCAGGAAGTTGACAAGCTTTTGGAAGCTGGATTTATTGAAGAGATTCAGTTCCCTGAATGGTTGGCTAACCCCGTCATGGTCAAGAAAGCGAATGGAAAGTGGAGAATGTGTATCGACTTCACAGATTTAAATGACGCATGCCCAAAGGATTGTTTCCCTCTACCAAGGATTGACACCCTGATAGATGCCACAGCTGGGCATGAGATGTTGAGTTTCATGGATGGTTTCCGTGGTTACAATCAGATTAAGATGCACAAGGATGACATCCCAAAGGTATCTTTTATTACTGATTTTGGTGTTTTCTGTTATCTTGTTATGGCTTTTGGTCTCAAGAATGCAGGAGCTACTTATCAACGATTGGTGAATAAGATATTCGCCCATCTGATTGGAAAAACCATGGAGGTCTATGTTGATGACATGTTAGTCAAGAGCCTACTCAAGGCTGACCATATCATGCACCTCAGAGAGGCATTCGAAGTGCTGAGGCACCACAAGATGATGTTAAATCCAGCCAAGTGTGCTTTTGGTGTTGGATCAGGAAAGTTTTTGGGATTGATGGTTTCCAAGAGAGGCATAGAGGCCAACCCGGACAAGATCAAGGCAATTATGGATATGGAACCACCTCGCTCTATACGGGATGTACAGAAGCTAACTGGTCGAGTTGCGGCCCTAGGGAGATTCATCTCCAAGTCTGGTGACAAGTGTTTGCCTTTCTTTCAGGCATTGAAGAAGGTGAAAAATTTTGAGTGGACCATAGAGAGCCAAGAGGCCTTTGAGCAGCTGAAGAAATACATGGATGAAGCCCCGTTGTTGGCTAAACCTAGTCCTGGGGAGACTCTCTATCTGTACCTGGCGGTATCTGAACAAGCATTGAGTGATGTTCTTGTTCGAGAAGAGAAGAAGGTTCAGAAACCCATATACTATGTGAGCAAGGTGTTGCATGGGGCGGAGTTGAATTACTCTCCCATTGAGAAGTTTGCTTTGGCATTAATTACTGCCTCGAGGAAATTGCGACCGTATTTCCAGGCCCATAAGATCGAAGTCTTGACCGACCAGCAGTTGAGAAGCATCTTGCACAGCCCGAAAGCAAGTGGAAGATTGATCAAATGGGCAATTGATCTCGGAAAATTTGACATAATGTACAAGCCTCAGATAGCCATTAAGGCTCAGGCATTGGCTGACTTTGTGGTTGAATGTACCATTAGCAACCAAAAAGTCAGGGGGCAGGAGATAATACCCAACCAAAGAAGTGAGAATAATGATGAAGAACTTGTACCTGATCTGAAGGAGTATTGGGTGCTCTATTTTGATGGAGCATCAAAAACAAAATCCAGTAGTGCAGGTTTAGTTTTGCAAAGCCCCGATGGGTTCACAGTTGAATATGCTTTGAAGTTGGACTTTTTGACAACCAACAATAAAGCTGAGTATGAAGCCTTGATAGCTGGTTTAGGCTTGGCCAGAATCATGAGAGTTAAGAATCTCAAAGTTTGTGGAGATTCAAGATTGGTAGTCTCGCAAGTGAATGGTGATTTTGAGGCCAAGGATGAAACTATGGTAAAATACCTGAGAGTCGTGAAAGCTGTTATGACTCAGTTTGAGGAGTGCTATGTGGAGCACATTCCTAGGGAAGAGAACGTTAAGGCCGATGCCCTCTCTAAATTCGCTTCTTCTGAGATAGAGAATTATGCAGGAAGTGTTTACTTCCAGGTCTTGAAGGCCCCGACCGTCAACTCTAAGTTGGTAGCACCGATCGATGTTGGAAGCTGTTGGATAGATCCTATTAAAGCTTATCTAGAAACCGGATGGCTCCCTGACAATGCCTTGGAGGCACAAAAACTGTCAGTGAGAGCATTGAGATATGCCTTGATTGAAGGCATCTTATACAAGAGATCGTTTGTCGTTCCCTACTTGAAGTGCTTAAGGCCCCAAGAGGCAAAAGAAGCATTGAAGGAAGTTCATGAAGGGATATGTGGGCAGCACTTGGGGGGCAGGGCCTTGGCTCACAAAATAACTTGTTTGGGATTCTATTGGCCAGAGATGCTGGCCGATGCACAAAATTATGTCAAGAGGTGTGATAGATGCCAAAAGCACGCTCCGATTTTAAGGTAGCCGCCTGAGATGTTAACATCTGTCAGTTCTCCCATCCCGTTTGCAATGTGGGGGATGGACATCCTTGGTCCTTTCCCTATGGTTTCAGCACAGAGGAAGTTTTTGATAGTCGCCATTGACTACTTCACCAAGTGGATTGAGGCTAAGCCTTTAGCAAAGATAACCACCAAGCAAGTTTCCCAGTTCTTTTGGGAGAACATAATCTGCAGATATGGCATCCCGCGAATCCTTGTGACGGATAATGGGACACAGTTCAACAATAAGGAGTTCAAAAAGTACTGTGAGGAGAATGCTATTGAGCTTCGTTTTACTTCAGTAGCACACCCGCAAGCAAATGGACAGGCCGAGGTGGCCAATCGGATCATCCTTGATGGACTAAAGAAAAGGGTCGAACGCTCGAGGAACACTTGGGTGGATGAGTTGCTGCCTATACTCTGGGCTTATCGCACTACTTGTAAGGTGACTACCAGAGCAACCCCGTTTCTGCTAGCTTATGGAGCTGAGGCAGTTGTGTCGCTGGAGATCATTCATGCATCACCTTGAATTGAGGCATTTGAACCTGAGACTAATGAAGAAGGCATGAGGCTCGCCCTAGATCTGATTGATGAAGTCAGGGACGAGGCAAACGCCAGAAATGCGGAGCATCAAAAGAAAGCATCCTTCTATTACAACCACAGGGTTAAGGAGAGGTTCTTTCAGCAAGGTGACTTGGTTCTGAGGAAGATCGAGGCTTCTGGAGTTGGCCAGAAGGGAAAACTAGCCCCAAACTAGGAAGGGCCGTATCGAGTTAGGAAGACGTTGGGACGAGGATCATATAAGTTGGAGACCTTGGACGGGGTTGAGGTGCCCCGTACTTGGCATGCCTTGAACCTCAAGATTTATTATGTTTAAGCTGCCTCTACAACGATGTAGCTTTTTATCTATCTAGTAGGAGAAGTAGAAATAAGGTTTGATGAAACCATTCCCGGGTTTAATGCCCCGAGCAAGAAAATAATAAGCTATATAAGGGTTGAACCCATTTTGAGTTATTAATGCAAATTTTGTTTTCCATTTTATGATTCTATGTTTTGTTTATGTACCAAGCACCTGTTGAGTGTAAGTCTAGGAAGACCAAGTACCGAAAATAAATGAACATACGAGTAAAAGAAACAAGTGCATAAATAAAGACCCCGAAGGGCCAGCAATCATGGTTACATCACCTAATCCAAATAAAAGTTTGATCCCGAAGGACCTTGATTGAAAGACTAGAAATAAAAGCCACATACGGCTAAGCTAGGCCATGCAAGGCACGAAGCAATCCCTGCTACTCATCCGAGGACTCCTCCTCACCGTTCTCCTCTTCATCAGTCTCTTCCTCGCTACTCTCCTCCTCGTCGCTCTCTTCCTCAGAGCTTTCCTCAACAGGGCCCTTACCCGGTTCGGCTACCGCCACTGGTGGAGCTGTCACTTCCATCGCCTCAACCTCTTCCTTCTCGGAAGAAGAGCTATCTTCGACCACCCTGTTTGAGGGGACTGCTTGGCGAACTACTCTCCCCTTCTGCACGGTCATAGGCCATTTCCCCCGAGGGTCCGAAGAAACTGAATCGTCCATAATAGCTCGGACACCCCCTCTCGAACTGGAGCCGGAACGGCGATGACTTCCCCTAGAGCCGGAACCCGAAGCTTGAGCTACTGGGTTGGCTCCTGAGCCCGCAGTAACTTGATCATAAGGACTTGGAAAGTCCCTCGGGTAACCACAGTAGGGTGCCTCTTACTCACAACATTGATGGCTCGATCCCAGCCAACAGGCATGATACCCGGGCGTACTTCATCGTCATGCTTATCTATAAGCTGAAAGAAATCCTCAGACTCCTGGTAAGCTTTCACCACTAGCTTGTAGTCTGCTGCCCTTTTGTTATACAAGGAGTCATACTGTCTCTGGAGAGAATGAGCATCAGCTTCAGCCCGGATGGCCCTAGACTCCAAGTCTTGGCATTTCTCATCAAAAGTTGCTTTCTCCTTCTTCAAGGCCACATTTTCATCTCGATATGCACGGCCTAGCCGAGTG
This sequence comes from Kitagawia praeruptora, assembly GCA_037693485.1. Lineage (NCBI taxonomy): Eukaryota > Viridiplantae > Streptophyta > Magnoliopsida > Apiales > Apiaceae > Kitagawia > Kitagawia praeruptora. The sequence continues at coordinate 75,794,445 of CM075354.1, forward strand.
CTGGCCTGGAACTGGGCATTGGCCTGAAACAAAGAATCAATGAGACATTTATAATCACAAGTTATGTGAAAATACTACATCTAAGACGAAAAGTTGTAAACCTGATATAGGGCTTGAGCTCCTAGTTTCTCCGCCTCATCAAATTTGTCCCCGGTAGTCACTGTCAAAAGGTCGGGGGGAGTGATGCTAAACTTGGACCAATCCAAGGCCGACTCTGGGCATCCCAAGACAGAATCTTGTTCACAAATACCCCAACCAGGGATGAAGGGGGTCTTGACTCTCCCGTCAGCATTCCGCGATCTCTTTGAAGAACATCCCGATAGGAACTGCGGGATCTTTGGCCCAGGTTGAACACAAGCCGCCTCGGCTTTCTTGATCATCCTTCTAGTAACTTTCGGCTGGTTCTCGGGCCGGCTGTCTATCTCCTCAGCAACTGAAATGGCAACAGAAAAGATATCGGAATAAGAACAAACAGAGTTCGTAATGCGCAAATAAAAAAATTACCCTCAGCAGAAAGTAAGCTAAGGCCATCTTCTACAAGTCTCTTCTCGGTTAAGAAAACTTTGTAGTGAGTACGAGCATCGTAAGCAAGTAATTTATCACGATCAAGAAGCTCTTTCTCGTCAAGATCACACACAAAGTGTGTCGTATCATACACTTCCCCAAACTTAGACATAAAGAATTGGCCCCAGTCGCCACCACGCCATACCAGAATCACGAACTCTCTGTCCCAGTAGTGATGGGAACCTTGGAATGAAAAGGCATTCACAATATGTGGAACATTGGTTCTATGCTGAATAGTGATCCATCCCTTCTGAATCTCAGAAGAATTCTTGGCGGCGAATATACTCCGGAACATTGTAGTAGTTGGTTCGATACCTAGATCCCGGCACCTCAGCATGAAGATGATAATAGCCCGCCATGAATTGGGATACAACTGGCAGGGATGAACCTGAAGTTCTGCTAGGAGCCTTATGATGAACTGATCTACCGGGAATCTCAGGCCTGCTTCAAGGGCGCCCTTGTAGACACATAGCCTCTCTGGGTGCCAATTACAGGTTCTATCAGCTAAGCCAGGAAGGCGAACCTTGATCGCATCCGGGAATCCATATAACTCCTTAATTTTTTCGACATCTTCCTTGTCGAACTTGCACGGACTATGGTACGCGGCTAATTCAGAGCTGTTGGGGGAATGCATCCCTCATGGTACTCAACAAGTCAAATAAAGAATCAAATCGATGATCAATATATTTAGGGGGATTCAGTCTAAGTTTACCTCGCAATTTTTTGGCCAAGGTTCTCTTGGACATCGCCTCGGACATAGAGAATGACGGAGCTGGAGCGCGGTCGCCATCTGCCATCTTGAGCTCGAACTTGAAGCTAGAACTTGAGAGCTTTAGAGTTTGAGAGCTTTAGAGAGAATTTCAGAAGTAAGAAGAAGTGAAGTGAATGAAAATGAAGGCTCCTCCCACTCTTTTATAGAAGATGGATGACCTCCTATATCAGGTTGAAACATAGCCCGGTTCGTGTTTGCAGGTCATCTATCGTTCATACGCAAAAAAAAATGGAATTCATCTGCTATATCTGGCAATAATTATACCAGTTTGTATGATTCCGGGAAAGAAAAGAAGGATTTACGTGAAGATATAGTAACAAGCTGTGCCAGGGCACTCATCTAAGCTTAAGGAGCTAATTACGTTTAAAGAAGATAAAACACTATCAATTAGTCTTTGCTAATAAAGAGACTGATTATGCCCTGAAAGGAAGTATACAACATACAAACGTAAAGGACGTGATTCAAGAACGAGACTCCAAGCATTGCGAAAAGCTCCGAGAGGCACAACAAAGCGACCATGGAGCACCTCTCAGGCAACCAGGATCTCCTGGCAGCCGACCAGGTGCCATGAAGAAGGTCTGGCCGACCAGGATCTCCTGGCAGCCGACCAGGTGCCATGGAGAAGGTCTGGCCGACAATGATCTCCTGGCAGCCGACCAGGTGCCATGGAGGGGCTCCAGCCGACCTCCTGGCACCTCCCGTCAGTTGGTTGGATGGTTTGATGGTTCTGTCGAAGGTTTCTTACTTTCTGAAACGAACATCGACCTCCAACTAAACATCGTTCAAGCATCGATTAGCACCGTGTAGTGCCGTCTTATGCCATTCAACGTCGTTTAACATAGATTGAAACGTCGTTTAAGCACTCCCAGGCAACTTGGAGCACCTGGAAAGCAAACAAGGAGCACCTGGCAGGCAACCAGGATCTCCTGGCAGCCGAGCAGGTGCCACAGAGAGGGTCTGGCCGACCAGGATCTCCTTGCAGCCGACCAGGAGCCACGTAGAGGCTCCAGCTGACTTCCCGGCACCCATCTTGGCACCTCCCGTCATTTGATTGGATCGTTTGATGGTTCTGTTGAAGGTTTCTTACTTTCCGTGACAAACATCGACCTTCAACTTAGCACCGTACAGAGTCGAATTAGCACCATGTAGTGCCGTTTTATGTCATTTAACGTCGTTTAACAAACATTGAAACGTTGTTTAAGCATTGTTTGACATTATTAAAGTCAACATGGATCTCTCGTCAATCTGCCGGCGAACAAGGAGCACCTGGCAGGCAACCAGGAGCACCTGGCAGGCAACCTGGATCTCCTGGCAGCCGACCAGGTGCCACAGAGGGGGTCTGGCCGACCAGGATCTCCTGGCAGCCGACCAGGATCTCCTGGCAGCCGACCAGGATCTCCTGGCAGCCGACCAGGAGCACCTGGCAGCTGACCAGGACCCTTGTCGGCTGACTAGCTGTCCGGAAGAGATTGCAGTTGTCCCGGATCTCCTTCGTTTAAGCACTGTTCAGTGCTTGTTAGCACAAATTAGTGCCGTTTAAGCGCTGTTTAGTGCCTGTTAGCACAAATTAGTGCCGTTTAAGCGCTGTTTAGTGCCTGTTAGCACAGATTAGTGTCGTTTAAACGTTGTTTAGTGCCTGTTAGCACAGATTAGTGCCGTTTAAGCGTTGTTTAGTGCCTGTTAGCACAGATTAGTGCTAATTAGCTAGCACTTATTAGCACCGGTTAGTGTCGTTAGTGCCATTTTATGCCATTTAACATCGTTTAACACTGTTTGAACGTTGTTTAAGGCTGGTTAGCGCTGTGTAGTTCCTTTTAACACTGACTAGCGTCGTTCAACATCGTCGTAAATGCGTCGGTCGCTCCACGCTTTACGTTAAGATGATGTTGTTGAAGATACTCATGTAAGAGCGATAGACCCTGACCCAAGTCTCAAATAAGGTCGTTATAACTTCAAGGAAAACCTGATCAGTTTTCCTAGAAGTTGGGGGGCAAATGATATGGGCTGAAAATAAGCCCTAAAGACGCATTTAATGTGGCATTAATTAAGCCTAGAATGGTCCAAACGTGGAGCCCACCAGATGGGCCCAAACCCTAATTATAATATTAATTTCGTAATTAATATTAAGGGTAAAAAAACAGCTCAGCAAACAAGAGTCAAACAAGAATATGACTCTTGCCTGACTTAGCCTCCAAGATACATATTTCAACATGGAAACTGATTCTTGAAAGGAAGGAGTCCAGAACCTTCCTTGAGGCGGTGGCTTGCCCACCAAGTCTCCTATTCCTACCATAATTCTTAGGCTCCTCAGCCTATATAAGGGCCTGACCCCTCATTCTCAGAACTACGTTTTTGGATTGATTCTTGATATTCATCAAGGTACGTAGGCATCTTGTGAAGGAAATACTCCCTCCGTCTCATCCAACTGTTATGACTCTTGTGAAGGTAACCTAGTTTTCTATTCCACAACATAGAGGTTTTAGTTAAAGAAAATAGAAAAGGTAACGTGTTTTAGGTGAAAAGGATAATTGATGGTAATACTCCCTCCGTCTCATCCAACTGTTTACACTTTTCAAGAATTGTCTGACACGCATTTTAAGGTGCATTTTAAGGATGGTTTCATAACTTATTTTTAAAATTTTCTTTTTTTTTGTATAAAAATTTAATGTTTATATTTTTATACAAAAAAAAATTTAAAAAATAAGTTATGAAACTATCCTTAAAATGCGTGTCGGATACCCTTTGAAAATGTAAACAATTGGGTGGGACGGAGGGAATAGTAATTATAAAATAAGTAATTTATTTTATTAAATGGAATTGTCCGTAGTGTTTTCAGGGAAAAAAATTAGTTAGAAAAAATATAAAAGATATTGTGTTTTACCTGAAAAGAGAAATTGAGTAATTATTAAAAAAAATAAAAAAAAAAATGTAATATGTCTAACCTGAAAAAGGAAATTGATTAGTTATTAGAAAGAATTTTATCTGTAATAATTAAGTAAGTAAAGGCAATTAAGTAAACACACGAAGTACCGTACCGACCGACCGACCAAACTTTTAGTAATTCAATTATTATTATTATAATATATATATATATATATATATATATATATATATTAAATATTTAGTACATCATAATTTGATAATCTAAATTGGTAGATGATAAATTAATGAAATAGTTGAGATCAATATTACAATTAAAATAATTAAAATGTCATACTCTTACGATAAATAATTGGCATTCACATGTTTAGAAATTGTGATTACTTCACAAAAAATAAGACATGGACTTCATTTTAAACATATATTAACATGCAAAATAGTTAATTTATCATACATATTTAAGCTTTAAAAAAATAAACTACATTGTAAAAATTAAATTTTTTATGTAGAAATAAACTAAACGGTGCATACAGGTCCGATCCCAAAACCGAATATAACGGGTTTGATCTTTGGTCCAAGAAATTGGAAAAAATCCGTCTTCGGTTGGTCCGGATCGATTTGATCCTTTCCGATTTTGGACATTTAGACAACCCTATGTGCAGTACAACAAGATCATTTGGCAACCTCCAAAGGTCTAATTAGAGGTCCAATTAGTAGTATTACATGTTTATTCAACAACCTCCAAAGAATTGACACTTCCTTTTCTTTTTGTATTTGTAGAAGAAAAAATTTGTACATACTTATATTTCTATTAGTAATTATGTTTTTATGCTCGATCCTCAATACAAGGCTATACTGAACTAAACGTTCCATAAAAGGAGCATAAAATTTCGTAAAACTAATTGGGGAAAAAAACACGATAAAATAATTTATTTTTAATACTTATATATGTTTTTGTAATTATTTTATATTTTTTTAGAAATTGTATCTTCGGTGCGTAGCACGGGTAAAATGTTAGTATCTTTTATACAAGTAAAAATAAAAAATTCTAAATTTATTATCCAATATATTAGGTGAATTTCCTTTTTCATGTGTAAGTTATATTTTTTATTAAAAAAAATATATGTTTATAACTTTATTTTAAATTTGTCCATTTTTTTATATGTTGGTCGACTAATCCCGACTAAATCCGATTAATCCCACCAATATTTTTTTTCCCATTAATCCTGCCTAGACCGCCTAAAACCGCTTAAATCCAATTAATCGCTGATTTTTGAAAAAAAGAAAGTATTTTGATCAATTTTTACAAAAAATAGACATTTTTGCACTGGCTGGCGCATAGGAGCCGATTAATCGACTGCTGTTTTGCCCGAATTTTGGCATAAGTCCTAAGCAGGCCTAATGGGCTAGACTATCAGTACATCATACATAATGGGCCTAGAAATGAAGAACGGGTCATTAAAGTTTGCCATCACATGGAGGTTCACATTATTCTATATATAGCAGGATCGCCAGTGAGCCCTAGAGGATGGGGTCGCAGTTCACGAGGTCCAGCGAGGCCTAGAGGTCCAGCGTGGCCTAGAGCATATTTACTATGAAGGCTTACGGTCAGACCCAGCGAGGTCGCGTGAGTACGGTTATCTCCATACAGTATGGATCACCTCGCATGACCAGCCCAGCAGGGTCGCATGCGAGGCCATCTAGTTAGTTTCGCCAATGATGATAATTATAGCATCATGCTAGCCGTGGGTTCCCTTTAATGGGCCATGGGTCATGAGCAGTATAAATGGGTAAAATATAACCCACGGAGACAACTCGTGGATTTTGGCCAAGCCAAGCCCATAGAAACCCTAGCCCGTCTAGGTAACTTCCTCTCCAAAAGAACTACGTATGGCTTGATCCCTATAAATAGGGTACGTAGGCATCTTGTAAAGACTTGAGAAACAGTTCACCACTGAATATCAATAGACAAGATCAGCCACAAACAGTTACAAATCTCCTTCGTGTTCTTCGTGTTCTTAGCAAAATATCCGTATTTTGCTCCGTAAATCCAACAACCTCCAAAATATTGTTATACAATATTCTTCCTATAACATTTGGCGCTAGAAGGAGGGCTAGTCGTTGAGTTGGGAGAACAATGACTAAATCGAACAAGAAGAAAAACGGAGTGGGGGAAACCCCGGGGTCGCATAAGAGAGACAGAGACGACCCCCAGAGGAAGGATCGACCAGAAAGCGAGGCGGTGGAAGATGGAACCAAGGAAGGGTTCGAGAAGTAGAAAACACCCCCTGTTGTCCAACAAGTGGCCTTGACTGGAGAAGTCATGTCATTTCTGAAGGGCCTCGGTGATCAAATGATGGAGGTGCAGGGTAGGGTTGCTAAGATGGAGAAGCGACACAGCTCTAGGGGATTCAAAAGAAATACGAGGACAGGAGGTAGCAAAGGCCCCACCAAGCAATTAATAGGGGACTTTGACGATGTGGTAACAGACCAAACGAACCCTGATTGGAGCGAGGAGGAGACTACTATCGGGAAAGGGGAGTCGAAGGAGAAGCCAGCCTCGTCTGAAGGAAGGTCCGTGAGTGTCTTTGATCGAGTTGGAAAGAAACTCAGCGAGCATGATCTCCGCCTCAGACTAGTGAAACTTAAAGCTAGTAAGGATGGAGGGTCTAAAAACAAAAGCAAAGGCTCTCATCAGCCCCTATCCCCTCGAAAGGATCGTGAGCGGTCATATCGTCGCAATGACAGACCCCCCTCTCCTCGTAGAGAGCGTGAGCGGTCCCATCATCGCGATGACAGACCCCCTTTCCATCGAGAGCATGAACGTTCCCACCACCACGAGGACGAGCATAAAAAGAAGGATCATCGAAATGATCAAGAGGAGTCTAGTGCTCCAAAAAAGACTCAATCTCATCATGGGAGTACTGGAGATAAGAAAAAGGAAGACAAGGAAGCTAGGATCGGTGACTATAAGCTGGAAGAGCTAAAAAAGGCCTTGGATGCGATGAATAATGAGAAGGGGATTTTCAGTACTATGGGCTCGTCCTCGCCCTTTACTCATGAAATCCGAACTGCTCCACTTCCTGCTGTGTTTCGAGGCCATCATTCAGATATGACCTACAATGGAAAAACTGATCTAGCCGAGTTTGTTGTTCGGTTCAATAATGAGATGGATGTTTATCAGGTCTCGTAGCTAGCGAGGTGCAGGTTGTTTGCAGCCTCGCTGAGAGGGAGCGCTCAACAATGGTTTTCAAAGCTAGGAGCACTAGTCACCATTGATTCCTGGGAGCAATTCGTGGACATCTTTATTAAGCAATTTCAGTCCTCAATGCTCTATGCACCCCCCTTTGTCTACTCTAGCCAACATAAAGTAAAAGGAGGGGGAGAGTCTACAGGATTACTTCAAGAGGTTCAATACTGAGGTCCCTAGAGTGCGAGGCGCAAACGACGAGGCCGTTAAGAACTTCCTAACCGCTTGGTTGAGAGAAGGCACAAAGTTCTGGAAGCATCTATAGGCCCACACACCTAGTACCCTCGCGGAATTCTATAAGGAGGCTGAGCCTTTCAAGTGGGTAGAGAAGTCAATGGAGGGCCTCAAGAAGAATACTGGGTCTGGCAGTAATGGAGGTAAAGGCAAAGGGGTAAAGAGAAAGGATTCCAGGAGCCCTAGGCGAAGACAGGATCGTAGCCCGAGCCCAAAGAGAAGGGATCGCGATCCCCCAAGACGGTCCCCACCTCGGTCCCGTCCGGCTAGAGATGAAGACAAGTTCGTTCCCTTAGTGGCATCAGTTGATCATATTTATGCTGTCAATGCTAACAAAGGAATGTTCACAAAACCTCCTGCCATGGGTGCACAGGGAACCTGGAACTCTACGAAGTATTGTGATTTTCATGAACAGAAGGGGCATGATACTGCGGACTGCTGGCACCTTAAAGAGCAAATCGATCAATTGATTCGAGAAGGGAAGTTAACTGAGTGGGCGGTTCAGGAAGTGAAAAAACATCAAGGAAACTCTAGCAAGTCGGGGCTGGGATATAATGTTGTACCTCATACGGGTCCGAATACATAGCCTCGCAAGGAGAGGGAAGAACGAGGCAATAGCATCCATGTGATTATTGGAGGGCCACATATTGGAGGAGACAACAACAAGGCAAGAGAAAGGTATGCTCGCGAGGCCAGAGAGCGGCCCCTCACCAATGTGCATCATTTACAGGAGAGACCCCCAAAGCTTTTTAAGGGGGAAGACACAAATATATTGTTCACTGAGGAAGACGCAAAGTGGGTACACCATCCTCACTCTGATGCCTTAGTGGTTCGCGTTCGTATTGGATCACGGAATATCTACAGAGTGCTAGTGGATAATGGTAGTGCTGTGAATGTTTTGATGTACGATGTCTATAAGAAAATGGGGTATGTAGACAAAGACCTCATTCCTACAGTAGGTCACCTTTATGGGTTCACTAGGGCTTCTGTTAGTGTGAAAGGCCTCATCAGGCTCCCCATTACCTTGGGGGATGGGCCCTGCATCACTACTCAGGTCACTGATTTCATGGTCGTGGATCAACCATCTACTTATAATGCTATGTGGGGAGACCCATATTGAAGGAAATGAGGGTGGTGACTTCTATCTACCACCTCTCGACGAAGTTCCCTACCTCGCAATGTGTAGGGTGTGTTAGAGGAATTCAGCATGAGTCTAGTGAATGCTATAATCAGGCCCTTAAGTCAGCTGAAAAGGGAAGAAGCTATATGCAAAGCGAAGAGGAAGAAAGGGCTCGCAAGTCAGCCTCGCAACCGCCAGTTGGTTGTAATATAATATCTATCGAAGAGTTGCCGGATGATTATTTCGACAACTTGGGTATACAAGTAGAGCCAGTGCCAGGGGCTATTATGATGGAGGCCTCGCAGCCCGTGATGGTTCTTCAAGAAGGAATTGTTGAGGAGGCTAGTGATGACGAGGAGAGCCCAGAACAGGCTGCTGTGCGAGCCCAAAAGGGGAAATGGGTTCTGATAACGAGTATTTTATACACGTTTTGTCTTTCATTCTCTTGCATATTTGTTAGTTTCGAATGTTGTTTTATCGATATTAATTATGCTTTTCATCTTTCAGTGTCTCATGCTTAATTGTTGAAAAGATGGATTATTTTGGCCTTGAAAGCAAAGATTATTCAAGATGGAATTTAGAAGACGCAAGCTTGTGTTGCGGGGAGATTTTTACTATATAATCTTGAAGATTTTGTCTTGCACGGCCGTTCGTAAGGTCGTTCAATGAGTTTAAAAGGAGCAGTCAACTGCACGGGCTATTGTACGGCCGTTCAGCAAGTTGTGCAATGTGTTCCAAGTAGTGCAGAATGGGCAGAATTTTGCACGGGCTGCTGCACGGCCGTGCAACAGGCCGTACAGCAGCTGCTGTGTATTAAAAGAAGCAAAACACATCTCATAACATATCTTATCTTCTAATCTCATAACCTAATATTCTCTCTAAACATCTAACATTTCCTCTCATCTAGCCTCTTCAAGAACACAATTAGGGAGTAAGAATTAGAGAGGAGACATTAATTACTTGTAATCTAGCATTGATTATGAGTAACTAACTCCATATATTTAGCTCAAGGAAGCATCTCTTGTACTAAACCCATTCAATTTAAGTAAGATCTATTTCACTCTATCTTGAATTCTTGAGTTGTATTGTTTATGATTTTGCTTGGAGAATTGTAAGTTGCTTCAATTTGCTCTTCTTGTAATATCAATTGCTAATTGTTTGTGCTAATCCGTAATTGTTAGTACATTCATTATAGTAGCACAAGTTTAGTGTACCTAAATTCTCAAGATTCAAGTGCAAATACCTAGGTTGAGCTTCTCATCCTTGGGTTTGTCCTAGCCTCTCTTTGTTTAATTCCTTGACTTGGTTAAATTGATAGTGCTTCATTATTGGTTGCTAGTGTCAAGAGAGCTAATTTATGTGCTTCACTAAATTAGTGTTTATAATAGAAGAGAAATAAGTGATTGTGTGCTTCACCAATTATCTTGGTTAGGTAGAGTTGGATATATTTTGCTTGTTGGGTTGAAGTGCTTGATTTGCATTAATCCTTGGGTCAAATATCTCTATATCTTGCTTAATTACTCATTGTGTTGTTGTGTTGGTAAATTTGGATGATTGACATTAACTTAGTTGTATATCTCTAAAAATTTATTTATTGTATGTAAGGTGTTTGATAGAACACCTCAACCAAACTCAAAACCCCCCTTTGTCCACACTTCTAGATTGTAAGAGATAATATACTCGAAATCAATATTGATAGTCCTTCCCTATGAACGAACTTACGAAAAACACTACCTTCAAGTTCGCAAAGAGACGTCAACACTGGTAGATTTGCCTAATGGGATCACACGAGAAACAATAGTTGTGACTGAGTATGGACATGTTGGAGCGACCTCGACCTCGGTGGCAGAAGTCACGAGGCAAGATGAAGCAAAGTCTAGTAGGGCTCGTGATGTTGAAATTGATCTAGATCCTCGCATTCCTGAACATGTGGAGCGGGCCAGAGCCGCAGAAGACATGATCTCCGTTCTTGTTGATGCTAAGGATCCAACCAAGGTGTTGAAGGTCGGGTCGCAGTTGAGCACTAATCTTAGGGGGAGGCTCGTGGAGTTTCTTAAAGCTAATTTGGATGTATTTGCGTGGTCTCACGAAGACATGATTGGGATCGATCCAAATGTGATGTGTCATAGACTTAACCTTGATCCTAGTAAAAAGGGAGTAAGGCAGAAAAGAAGGCCAATAAGTGGAGAGCGAGCCGAGGCTCTCAAAGAAGAGGTAGACAGACTTCTAGAGGTCGGGCTCATTAGGGAATCATTTTATCCTGATTGGCTCGCTAACCCTGTCCTCGTGAAGAAACCAAATGGCAAGTGAAGGACGTGTGTGGATTTTACTTACCTTAACAAGCATTGCCCAAAAGATAGTTTCCCACTTCCGAGGATTGATCAGTTGGTAGATGCAACAGCGGGTCATGCACTTCTAAGTTTCATGGATGCCTACTCTTGGTACAATCAGATATCCATGTATGGCCCCGATCAGGAGCACACTTCGTTTATCACATACATAGGTCTCTACTGCTATATTGGGATGCCCTTTGGCCTCCTCAATGCAGGTGCCACTTATTAGAGGCTAGTCAATATGAAGTTTGAGAAGCAAATTGGGAAGACAATGGAGGTCTATGTGGATGACATGCTTGTGAAGTCTAAGGAAGCTGGGGATCATGTAGCCCACCTCGCAGAAATGTTTGATATACTGAGGAAGTACAGAATGAAGCTCAACCCCCAGAAGTGTGTTTTTGGGGTCAAGTCTGGGAAATTCTTGGGGTTCATTGTTAATCACAGAGGAATTGAGGCTAACCCAGCCAAGATAAAAGCTTTGATGGAGATGAGGTCGCCTAGAAGTGTCAAGGAGGTACAAAGTCTAACTGGAAGGATCACAGCATTAAATCGGTTTGTTTCCAAATCGTCAGACAAGTGTCATGAGTTCTTTAAAGCGATCAAGAAGGTGGGAAAAAATTTTGAATGGACCCCTGAGTGCGAAGAGGCTTTTCAGAGAATAAAGGAGCATCTGGGCTCGCCCCCACTACTCTCGAAGCCCAAGGAAGATGAAGTTCTTATTGTTTACCTGGCAGTTTCAGAATATGCCATTAGTGTTGTCCTCGTTCGTGAGGAGGAAAAGGTTCAGTTCCCTGTTTACTATGTCAGTAAGAGGTTGCTAGATGCTGAGACTCGCTATACTAGTATGGAGAAGCTTGCCTATGCTTTGGTTTTGGCTTCGTGAAAGTTAAGGCCTTACTTTCAGGCTCATAGCATTCAGGTTCACACTGCATATCCCCTGAGGCAAGTAATGCACAAGCCCGAGGCCTCGGACAGACTTTTAAAGTGGACCATAGAGCTGAGCCAGTTTGATATCGAGTACAAGCCTCGAGGTGCAATAAAGGGGCAAGCGTTAGCGGATTTCATACTGGAATTTCCTTCCCAATCTGAGGAAGATGCCTGGGCTCTCGTAGCGATCCCAGAGGTGGTTGACCCCAAAATCAAAAATGAAAATGCAGCCTCGTGGTGGGAATTATATGTTGACGGGGCATCTAACAAGGAAGGAGCCGGAGCTGGGATCGAGCTCGTTACACCTGAGGGTCGTAAGTTGAGCAGTGTCGTGCACTTCGCTTTTGAGGCCTCTAATAATGCAGCTGAGTACGAGGCTCTCATCATTGGCCTCAAGCTCGCAATAGAAATGAAGGTGGAGAATCTCAATGCATACAGTGATTCGATGTTAGTTACAGGTCATGTTGGATGTGGATGGCAGGCTAGAGGACCTCAGATAGAGCTATATTTGAAATGTGTCCAGAGGCTTATAAAGTCGTTCCGGCAAGTGAAGGTAGAGTTTATCAGGAGGGTAAAAAATCAAGGAGCGGACGCCCTCGAAAAAATGGGCTCGCGACGCGAGGCCACTTTACTTGGGATAATTCCCTTGGAAATTCAAAGTAAGCCCAGTGTTCTAGAGGAAAGTGTTATGGAAATAGTTAACCAGGGGTCGACATGGATGACCCCCATATGGGAGTATGTCAATAATGGGGCTCTTCCTCAAGAGAAAAAAGAAGCGAGGAAGGTCAAGTATCAAGCAGCTCGCTATGTGATCTACGATGAAGTGCTATACCGAAGAGGATTTAACACCCCACTCTTGAGGTGTGTAGATGGTGAAGAATGCAACTACATTTTGAGGGAGGTCTATGAGGGAATATGTGGCAATCACTCGGGGGTAGTTCCCTAGCTCAAAAAATTCTGCGACAAGGGTATTTCTGGCCCACATTAAAAAGGGATGCTTTTGAGTTCGCTAGGAGATCTGATAAATGTCAGAGAAATGCAAATTTCAGTAATGCTCCAGTTGCCCACCTCACTTCGCTGATGAGCCCTTGGCCTTTTGCCATGTGGGGAATAGATCTTATTGGCGAACTCCCCAAAGCTAAGGGAGGAGTAAAGTATGCAGTTGTGGCCGTGGACTATTTTACTAAGTGGGTCGAGGCCGAGCCCCTTGCTACCATCACGGCCAAAAAATTAAAGGACTTCGTGTACAGGGCAATTGTGTGTCGCTATGGGATTCCATATCATCTTATTTCAGATAATGGAAAGCAATTTGATAGCAAGGAGATGAAAGAATTCTGTGAGAATTTGGGAATCATGAAAAGTTTCTCTGCTGTGAGCCACCCTCAGACAAATGGGCAAACCGAGGCCATCAACAAGATAATCAAGCATACCCTAAAAGCTAAGTTGGAGGAGAGTAAGGGTAGTTGGCCCGAGGAGTTGCCAAAGGTCTTGTGGTCATACAATACGACCCCAAGGTCCACCACAGGCGAGACTCCATTTTCTTTGACATATGGGTGCGAGGCCATGGTTCCCGTTGAGGTAGGCTCGGGTTCGTTCAGAAGAGAACATTACGACCCCGAGGCAAACGAGGTCAATCACAGGCTTTACTTAGACACGATACAAGAGTCAAGGGAAGAGGCTCAGTTGAGGCTCGCAGCTTATCAAAGAAGGGCCGCGAGGTACTATAATGGGAAGGTTCGTGTGCCACATCTTCACGTGGGGGACTTGGTGCTTAGGAGAGTGATGCCTAATACTAAGGTCTCGTCTCATGGGGTCTTTGGAGCCAAATGGGAAGGGCCCTATAAAGTTTATGGTGTCATCAATGAAGGGACCTATTATCTAACTGATATGGATGATAAGGTCATGCCACGAGCTTGGAACACAGAACATTTGAGGAAATACTATCAGTAGAGGCCTCGCCCCTGATGGTCTTTATCTACTACTACTTAGCATGAATAAATTCATACAAAGTACTCGGGGGGTAGTGATCATATAGACACCTCCTCGTTATGATGTATTGAAAGTTGGGCTTCGTCCCTAGTATTTATATATGAAGTTTGTTCTCCAAAAAGTTGTGCAATTTTATTCTTTTGTCAATATTTTAAAATTTTCAGGACTAGGCCAGCACAGCGTATGCGAGGCCGAATGCCCCTCAGGTCAATGAGGTCGCGAGCATGCACTTACTGCGACCTGAGGGAATGTCTTCAAAGTTTAGTTAAAAAGTATCTCTCCTTGAAGAAGTTCAAAGTTTAAAATAAAAGAAGTCAAGGTGCGACCTCCATCTCCGGATCGTGTCTGCGACCTCGCAAGGAAGGCATCGCATGTCTTGATTCCAAAGAAATGGGGTACACCTTGAAGTTAAGCAAATTGAAAAGAAAAAGCTACAAATTCAACAAGGGAAGCTTCGCAGCTGCGAGGTCAATCTACTTGCTAATATTTTAGATACATAAAGAATGGAAGCATTTTATGAAGTTAAAGTAAACACAAGATATTATATGAAGAAATGAAGACAAGAAGTTATGATCATATCGTCATTAGCAAACTATCAATTAATTCTGGGTCGCCATGCGAGCCCAACATACTTCAGAGTTATCAAGAACAGTGAAAGGCATATGATACAGCCTATTTGTATTTCGAGGATACAACTCAACTTAAACAAGATTGTAATCATGAATAGTATATAGACTGTCACAAGGAATCTCATATTGTATTATCTGTCAGAAGAAAAAGATCAAGGTCAATCTACAGACTTGAGGAATTACTACATTGAAAGAAGCTCAGTCATCTGATCAAGCCTCAGTGGAGTATTTGTTAAGTAGTGGATTTATTTAAAGTGATAGAGATTTCAACAGTGACAGAGACAGTACAGAGAATTAAAGAGAGAGAGAGGAGAAAACAAAAGGAACCAGATTTTAAAGTCAATATATGAAGAACAGTCATTGCGGTTAGTCACTCATGAACCAGACAGTACATCGAGTGTCAACATTAAACAGTGGTTGTTCGTCATTAACTTCAGTGGTTCAAGATATCAAGACTGGTATGAGAGAAAATCATTGTGCAAGCAACAGAAAGGTTAAATTATTTAATCACAAGGATTTTATTATCAAGTGGAATGGTTACGAGGAAAAAGAATTATCACAAAGAAATTCTAAGTGATATATTCTTAATGCTGAAACTCCGGTTAGAATTGTTGTATTTTTTGCTAAGCAAAAGAAGTCCGGTTTCAAACGCTCAGGTAACCGCAGTTTAGAGTTTAAGTATAATTTTATATTAATAAATATTTTATTTATTTAAAAAATTATATTTATAAATATCTAATAATATTAGATATTTATTTTTATAATTTCTGAATTAAATTAATTATTTATTAATTAAAGATTATAAGCTGTGCGAGACAAAAAACATTTCTACGAAGCTGCCCATTCAGATAAAACAAAATAGGCCCCGTAAATTAAAACAGGTTTGTTTTGTTTGAATTAGTAAAGCAAGTGGGTTGTTTGTTTATTTAACAAAAGAAATAAGTGAAAAGCAAAGTTAGATGTCTCGGTTGAATTGATTTGTCAAAGACAAATAAACAAACAAGGAAATGAAAAAGAATGAGCAGGTGAAAGTATAGCACTTGAAAGCTGTCGACAACAACTTCCTCACTCGCCTACTCCCGCGTGTAGCCCACGCGCTCGGGCCAAAAGGAAGAAATGGCGCGCGCGTGTCCTCCACCTGCATGTCCTCAGAGTGGTCTTCGGATGTTCAGCTTAGCAATATTACATCAAGTTTGTTCAACAGATATTTGTTTGCTATACTATCACCGAACAAACAATTCAGCCATACTATCACCGAACTATTTATACTATTTCTGAGTTATAGTTATACTATTATCGAGGTAATTATACTATTACCAACGTTTTTAGTGAACTATTTCTTAAGTAAATGTATACTATTTCTGAGTTAAATCCATACTATTACAAGGGAATGAGTCCTACTATCCCTAGGCTGCTATACTATCACCGTGCCAGTTATACTATCTGCGTGGCATCTATACTATCCCCGAGTAAAAATAGAAGGCAGGTCAGCAGGTGTTATGTTTTGTTTATAAACAAAACATTACAGAAGACACACAAAAATACACGAACAAAAACATTATATCCAGGAGCTCCATTCTTCTTCTCTCTCAAGAACACCAAACTCAAATTAATTCCCAGAAAATTAAGTTCATCATCTTTGTAATATTTGTTCCACTGGAAGTTAATTATTTGTGATTCTTGTACTACTAGCGAATTAAGTTTCCTAGTTCATATCTTGATATCTTGATTTTTATTAGCTAAATTAGAAAAGTTCATGTCGAATTTTCTAATTAGTTATTAATTACTTGATAATCATTTGTACTGAAATTGTAACACCCATCAAGTTAATATATTATTATATTCAACTTGAAAATTTGTTTCAATTAATTCCGCACAAATTTGTCTAAACTAAATTTTATTTAAAGGACAAATTTCGAGAATTTGATATAGATTGTATTCAACCCCCCCTTCTACAATCTTATCGGACCTAACAATTGGTATCAGAGCCTATTGATTGATACACAAATCAAGATCCTATTTTTATTCAATCAAAAATTTATCTTGAATTTTTAACTCACTTAAAAATTCATCATGTCTTCAAAAGTTGGTTCTGTTAAGATACCCATATTTGACAAGGAAAATTATGAATTGTGGAAAAAGAAAATGACCCTTTTTCTACAAGTGGCCAATCCTAAATATTTAGGAATATTGAAAACCGGACTGATAATTCATATGGTTAAAGAAGAAGAAGTAATTGTGGATGGAGTTGTTGAATTTGCTGAAAGGACGTATCCAAAGGATCCTAATAATTATACCCCTGCTGAAAAGGAGGAAGCTGCCCTGGATATGAACCTACAGCTGATTTTAATGGAATCCCTAGATTTAATCATGCAAAATCATGTTGTTAATTGTAAAGATTCAAAGCATATCTGGGATACCATTTTGACAATAAATGAGGAAAGGGAAGATGACACTTCTACTGTTTTGGTTGGTGAAGCCTCGGTGAAAATGAAAGCTAAGGTTGTTCAACCTTACAGCTCTGAAAGGAGGTGATTGTAGCTCGGGAAAGGAGCTGGGATGACACAGACAGCGAAGATGAAGAATATGGAAACTTTGCGCTGGTGGCAAATGCTGAGTCATCAACTTATTACACCACACCGGTAATTCTTACTGATGATGAGTTAATTCGTAGCTTACGTAATTCCTTGAATAATGCACAAAAGGGATACGAGAGAATAAGTCTTGTTAACACTAAACTTGAAAACGAACTGTCCGAATTAAAAAAAGTACATGTTAATCAAGATAAGCATATAGAAGAAATAGCTCGTCTTAACTACAAAGAAAAGGGTCTAGGAGAATACATGATAAAACAAGTTGATAGGATTGCTGAACAAGACATCAGGATTAGAGAACTTGAAACACAGATTAGAGCTTGTTATAATTCTGTTAAAGTTTCTAAAGAGCACTTCAACAAACAAGCTGTAGAACGAACTGTAGGAATAGGTTTTGGTTACAAAGAAGCTGTTGGTTCTTTGAGCAATCATTCTGCTAATCCCATTCCTGCTAAAGAAAGAGGTATACCATATGTACTCAAAGATTTTGAAAAACCTATGTTTAAAACCTCTGTTGCTGAACCACCAAATATGTATTCTATTGTGATTCAAGAAGAAATTAGAAATGAGGACAGTGCTAATGACATAGTCATTGATAATGAAAAATCTGTTAAGGCACCTACAACCAAAAATGTTAAATCTAATAAGGTTGTTTCTATGAAACCAGTGAAGTTTTTGTTCCCAGTTCATCTAAAATTGAGTTAGGTGATAACAAGTTGGAGCAGAATAATAACATATCTAACATGAATACCATGCCTATCATTGATTCTAATCATAAAGCATGTGGTGTTGTCAATTGTATGTCTTGTGCTTTTAATGTGATGTCTGCTTACTTTAATGGTAATCATGCATGTGCTAATAAGACTGCTCCTCGACAATACATGAACAGGAATAATAATGTTATATCAAAGACTGTTAGTCCTCCTCAAGTTAGGAGAGAGACATTTGTACCAAAGCCTAAACAAAGTTTTACTAAGGCTGTTTACAAGGTCAAATGTCCAGTCAATGAAACAAGTGTTATTGTTGGTAAACAAACATGGATACCCAAAATGAAACAAAAGATTGTCAAATCTGTTTATAACGTAAAATGTTTGTTGAATAAGGGTAAAATTGGTGTTAAGGTGAAAAATGTTGTTTTGCCTGACAAAGGCCAATTCTTTAAGTATTCTGGACCCAATCAAATTTGGGTTCCGAAGAAGGTTTAATCCGTTTGTCATTGCAGGGTGTTGAGCAGGTTGAACGAGTGACCTGGATCTTGGATAGTGGATGTTCAAGGCATATGACTGGTGACAGAACCCTGCTGACAAATGTGGTGGAGATGGTCGGCCCAGTAGTTACCTTTGGAGATAACAACAAAGGTAGAACTGATGGATATGGCAAACTTGAAGCTGGAAATGTTATCATTGATGAAGTCTCTTTTGTGAAAGGACTTGAGCACAATTTGCTCAGTGTTAGTCAATTCTGTGACAAAGGATATGAAGTTTATTTCAACAAGAAGAATTGTCTAATTTCACACAAGAGACATGAAAAGCCACAACTGACAGGAGTTAGAAAAGGCAATCTGTACGTAGCCAATATGAACTCAGGAAGCACTGCAGAAATTACTTGCTTCTACACTAAAGCATCTAATGACGAGAGTTGGCTATGGCACAAGAAACTTTCTCATCTCAATTTCAAAACAATGAATTCTCTAGTTAAAAGAGAATTGGTGAGAGGTTTGCCTTCAATGGAATTCACTCAAGAAGGACTGTGTGATGCATGTCAAAAAGGCAAGCTAAAAAGGGCAAGTCAGAGGAGCACTGACACGTCTTCAATAACTGAACCATTACAATTACTTCATATGGATTTGTTTGGTCCAGTTAATGTGATGTCTATGTCAAGGAAGAGATATGCTCTAGTGATCGTTGATGATTTTTCAAAATACACATGGGTCATATTTTTGAATTCAAAAGATGAGACTCCACAACTGGTGATTGATCACATCAAATTAATTGAGCGAGATTCTACATATCCAGTGAGAGCTATAAGATCAGACAATGGAACTGAATTCAAGAATGCAGTTCTAAATGACTTCTGCACTGAGAAGGGTATAACCAGACAATATTCAGCACCAAGAACTCCTCAGCAAAATGGAGTAGTGGAAAGAAAGAATAGAACCTTGATTGAAGCTGCACGTACTATGCTAAGTGAATCAAGGCTTCCATTGTACTTTTGGGCTGAAGCTGTCAACACTGCTTGCTATACCCAGAATCGAACTCTAATCAATAAAGACCATATGAAGACACCCTATGAAATTATGGCTGATAAGAAACCATCACTCAAATACTTTCATGTATTTGGGGCAAAATGCTTTGTGCTTAAAAAAGGTGATGATCAAGGTGGAAAATTTGATGCCAAAGCATTTGAAGCAATTTTTATTGGTTATTCAATGAGAGCATACAGGGTGTATGTGATTGATGAACAAAAGATGATGGAAAGTGTCAATGTAACATTTGATGACACTAAACTTCCTAGTATCCAAATTGAGGATCCATCTGAAAAGCTATCTTTCGATGACATGACAGATACAGATTCAGATGATGATAATGCACCTGAGATTTTTGCTGATGCTAATGACAACGATGATGATCAGGGTAATGGTGATGAAAACAATGATAGTAATCAAGATACACCTGATACTCCTGAACATTCATCTAGTCAACCTGGCAACAACTCAGGGGGAGATAATGAAGGATCAACTAGTCATACTCAACATCACAATGAAGAACAAGGCGAATCATCAAGATTAAATCTTCCAAGATAAACAGTTTGGAATAGAGCTCATCCTTTTGAGCTGATTATTGGTGATCCAGATGTTGGAGTCAAAACTAGAAGTGCTACTCAAAATCAATGTAACTATTCAGGGTTTCTATCTGAAATGGAACCTAAGAAAACTGAGGAAGCTCTTTCTGATCCTGATTGGGTGATTGCTATGCAAGATGAACACAATCAATTTAAACAACAAGAAGTATGGAAGCTGGTACCCAGACCTAAAGGCAGAACAGTGGTTGACACAAGGTGGGTATTCAGAAATAAACTTGATGAAGATGGCATAGTGACGAGAAATAAAGCAAGACTGGTAGCAAAAGGTTATTCACAAGCTGAAGGCATTGATTATGATGAAACCTACGCTCCAGTGGCAAGACTTGAGGCTATCAGAATATTCTTGGCATTCGCAGCATTCTCAAACTTTAAGGTTTATCAAATGGATGTCAAGAGTGCTTTTCTGAATGGTAAGCTAGATGAAGAGGTATATGTAGAACAGCCCCCTGGCTTTGAAGATCCAGAATTCATGGATTATGTCTACTTTCTCTTCAAGGCTATCTATGGTCTTAAGCAAGCGCCAAGAAAATGGTATGACACTCTCTCTGAATTTTTACTTGAAAATGGTTTTGTTAGAGGTGTCATAGACAAAATTCTCTTCACAAAGAAACATAAAAATGATACAATATTAGTTCAAATCTATGTGGACGATATAATATTCGGGTCTACTAATGATCTTCTTTGCAAGAAATTTGCTAAGTTAATGCAGGGTAAGTTTGAAATGAGCATGATAGGTGAGCTGAAGTTCTTTCTTGGATTGCAAGTAAGTCAAAGGACAGATGGGATATTTATCTGTCAATCCAAGTATGTCAGAGAGCTCCTCAAGAAATATCAAATGGAGGACTCATCTTCAGCAAGAACACCATCATCTACAGCTGTTAAATTTGGAGCATGTGAAAATTCTATCAAGGTAGATGTCACAAGCTACAGAGGTATGATAGGCTTATTACTTTACCTTACTGCAAGTAGACCAGATATTATGCATGCTACATGTGTGTGTGCAAGGTTCCAATCGGATCCTAGAGATGTTCATCTCATTGCTGTTAAAAGAATCTTGAGATATCTTAAGGGTACGCCTAACTTAGGCATCTGGTACCCTAAAGATTCTGGTTTTAATCTTGTTGGATATACAGATTCAGATTATGCAGGAAGTGTTGTAGATAGGAAAAGCACCTCTGGGAGTTGTCAATTCCTAGGTGGCAGGTTGGTTTCCTGGTACAGCAAGAAACAGCAAACAGTTTCCAACTCAACAGCTGAAGCTGAATATATAGCTGCTGGAAGCTGTTGTGCACAGATCTTGTGGATCAGAAATCAGCTACGAGACTATGGCTTTGTACTTGACAGGATTCCTATCATGTGTGACAATACAAGTGCTATTGCAATCTCCAACAATCCTGTGCAGCATACGAGGACAAAGCACATTGATATCAGGTATCATTTTATTAGAGAGCATGTCATGAATGGTACCGTGGAGTTACATTTTGTACCCACGGAAGAACAAACAGCAGATATTTTTACTAAGTCTCTTGATGAATCCACATTCACCAGAATTGTTGGTGAATTGGGTATGTTAAATAGTCCTAGTAATTAAACTAGTTAATATCTGAGGTTTGCTCTTTAATAATTTTTAAGTGATTACTTTGTTAATATTTGTTATTAAAATCACTTGTATAATTATTTTATCAACTTATCTTCTTGCTTGTTAATTCTCAAATCAGTGTCATTATCTTCTTAATATATTCCTACTTACTTCTTTTAATTTTAGAATATTTTAATTTTCTCTAAAAATATTTTTCTCAAATTTTACAAGTTGAAATTTTTGAGAATCTATTTTTGTTGAAAATTACTTTTGAATATTTGTGTTGATTTAAAAAGCCATATTTTCTCTTTAAATGATTTTCTATAAGAAAGTTACTTTATTAAGAAAATATATAGATTTATTAATTTACTACAAATAGTTATGTAAATAGTTAATAGTTTATTAATTGGTTTGTAGTGTTTGTCCTTTTGTTATTAATGTTTGATTTCGTAAAAAGGATAACCTATGGTATTTTTAGTATTTTCTATTTTCTATTTAGCTATTTTTAAGTAGTTATATTGTTGTAAATATTTTTACAAATTATTTTCTTTTATTTCTAATTTTATGTAAATATTATTAATACAGTTATTTTTTTAATAGTAAAAATTAAAAAAACACGAATTTTCTTTTCTTTTTAGTTTTTATTTTATCTAACTTTTATGCATATTATTTCTTATTTTTTTTATATTATTTTTCATGTGTATATAAATAGTTTGTATAGTTTTTCAGTTTAGTCACTATACTTTCAAAACTTACAAACAAGTCCCTGTACTTGGTTCTTTTGTACTTCTTCTGTTTAACACACACATATAACCTGCAGTTTTAACTTCTAATCTTTGTTGTGTTGTTGTTATTAACAGAATTTCTTATTAAGGAACATTGTTGGTATCAAAATGGTATATGTCAATTCAATTGTTTAGGAACTAACGTTTGATTTTCAAGTTCTAACAATTGAAAGACAAGACCTAACAAGTGGTAACAGTTGGTATCTAACATACAGGATCTAAAACATGATAAAATAGTTTTGTTTGTATTGGTTTAAACATTAACATTCATTAATTTGATTAATATTCATTGTTAATTGGATTTTTGTTTATGTTTTTGTTTAGTAAAACCGGCTCAAGATCTTTATATTTCCTAACTCAAAATCTCTTTCTATAGTTGTGATTGCTTACATTTTAAATCTTTTGAAATCACAACTGTATATCATTCTATTGCTCATATTCTGTGATGCAGGTTCATCTAAATGAAGTTTTGCTTTCTCACATGTTTAGTCATAAGGTTGTAAACCCAACAACTTTTATCCCAGACTACAGTCAAACTCATACACATTCTATCTTACACCCTAAAAGGAAGTTATCTATCAGACTAAAGGTCGTCAGGGAGTAACTGCACATGATGCAGCAAATAAGGATGTGTGGGATATTCAGTTGGAGAGTCACTACCTTATACACTAACCAAAATATTTCATATGCACAAAGTGAGATTGCACACACTGAGGATGAATTGACGGAAATCTGTAATCCAACCATTTTACGGTTAGGATTATAAGTTAAAGGTTCTTTAATGAACTAATTGTCTTCACAGACATTAGAAGGAAATCTTGATCTCAATGCTAAATTTCTAGATCATTGTTTACCTTCTCAGAATTCAAATCTGAAAACCCTAAAAAGGGAAAACTAGCAACTTGTAGATTATGACTCAGATTCGTCTAACGAGTCCAACGAGGATTTGGGATTTGCGAACTCTCATTGCACCACCACTGACCTCTCTTGAAGGGGCTAGGGTGATTTTTCCTTGCAGGTACACTAAAGGATGTTGGAGCTATGAGTGATATGAGTGATACACTAGTGAGCAAGAGTGTAAACACAGAGAGAAGTGAAACACTCAACACAAATGAGTAGAGAGAAGAGTGAAACACTTGTGAGGTACACTAAACACTATCACACACTCACAGTGAGGAAGAAAATGAAACTTCCTTTCTAACAAAGAACTCTATAATTGGTACAACTACTTTGTCAACTAGTTGATTGGAGGATTCCTCAACTAAGGGGGAGAAGTAAAGGGGTACAAGAAAAAGGAGAGTAGGTTAGAAAGGGGGAGCATTTACAGACTGTGCTTTGGAAGAGAAGCAAGTCAAGTTACTAAGGGGGAGCCTTAGATGGAGAAGTAAGGGGAGATTCAGTTGAGAAGAAAGGGGAGATATAAGGAGAAGCTTACATCACAATACTATTCTATTAGTCTTTCAATGTACTATGTATAAAGGCTAAGTGAAGGAGTAGTAGATTTCCTAGAAGTTATAGAAATGGTATTGATTCACCATTGTCTATATAGTAGGAACAGTTGTTTTTCTTTAGTGAGAAAAGCTGTGTCAGAGAAGGGAAGTGATTGTAAATCAAGAACTGCTGATAAACACCAATGTAAGATGTGAAGGATTATCAGGCAGAGATATGAAGAATCAGAAATGAAGATGAGTTATCTATTGAAGATCAGTTCAGTGCTAGAGGAACAATCATCTATCATTTCATCAACTGAGGATTCTGGAATTGTTAAATTCAAACCAGAGATTTTTTTTTTAATGTACTATTTGCTAAGCTCCTAAATGCTTAATCTTTTTCTTGTTTAAGTGAGTTAGTTGAGTTATCCTCTAGGTATTTGCTTGTTATTGTCTAACAAACAAATAGGGGGAGATTGAAAGGCATATGATACAGCCTATTTGTATTTCGAGGATACAACTCAACTTAAACAAGATTGTAATAATGAATAGTATATAGACTGTCACAAGGAATCTCAGATTGTATTATCTATCAGAAGAAAAAGATCAAGGTCAATCTACAGACTTGAGGAATTACTACATTGAAAGAAGCTCAGTCATCTGATCAAGCCTCAGTGGAGTATTTGTTAAGTAGTGGATTCATTTAAAGTGATAGAGATTTCAACAGTGACAGAGACAGTACAGAGAATTAAAGAGAGAGAGGAGAAAACAAAAGGAACCAGATTTTAAAGTCAATATATGAAGAACAGTCATTGCGGTTAGTCACTCATGAACCAGACAGTACATCGAGTGTCAACATTAAACAGTGGTTGTTCGTCATTAACTTCAGTGGTTCAAGATATCAAGACTGGTATGAGAGAAAATCATTGTGCAAGCAACAGAAAGGTTAAATTATTTAATCACAAGGATTTTATTATCAAGTGGAATGGCTACGAGGAAAAAGAATTATCACAAAGAAATTCTAAGTGATATATTCTTAATGCTGAAACTCCGGTTAGAATTGTTGTATTTTTTGCTAAGCAAAAGAAGTCCGGTTTCAAACGCTCAGGTAACCGCAGTTTAGAGTTTAAGTATAATTTTATATTAATAAATATTTTATTTATTTAAAAAAATTATATTTATAAATATCTAATAATATTATATATTTATTTTTATAATTTCTGAATTAAATTAATTATTTATTAATTAAAGATTATAAGCTGTGCGGGACAAAAAGCATTTCTACGAAGCTGCCCATTCAGATAAAACAAAATAGGCCCCGTAAATTAAAACAGGTTTGTTTTGTTTGAATTAGTAAAGCAAGTGGGTTGTTTGTTTATTTAACAAAAGAAAGAAGTGAAAAGCAAAGTTAGATGTCTCGGTTGAATTGATTTCTCAAAGACAAATAAACAAACAAGGAAATGAAAAAGAATGAGCAGGTGAAAGTATAGCACGTGAAAGCTGTCGACAACAACTTCCTCACTCGCCTACTCCCGCGTGTAGCCCACGCGCTCGGGCCAAAAGGAAGAAATGGCGCGCGCGTGTCCTCCACCTGCATGTCCTCAGAGTGGTCTTCGGATGTTCAGCTTAGCAATATTACATCAAGTTTGTTCAACAAATATTTGTTTGCTATACTATCACCGAACAAACAATTCAGCCATACTATCACCGAACTATTTATACTATTTCTGAGTTATAGTTATACTATTATCGAGGTAATTATACTATTACCAACGTTTTTAGTGAACTATTTCTTAAGTAAATGTATACTATTTCTGAGTTAAATCCATACTATTACAAGGGAATGAGTCCTACTATCCCTAGGCTGCTATACTATCACCGTGCCAGTTATACTATCAGCGTGGCATCTATACTATCCCCGAGTAAAAATATAAGGCAGGTCAGCAGGTGTTATGTTTTGTTTATAAACAAAACATTACAGAAGACACACAAAAATACACGAACAAAAACATTATATCCAGGAGCTCCATTCTTCTTCTCTCTCAAGAACACCAAGCTCAAATTAATTCCCAGAAAATTAAGTTCATCATCTTTGTAATATTTGTTCCACTGGAAGTTAATTATTTGTGATTCTTGTACTACTAGCGAATTAAGTTTCCTAGTTCATATCTTGATATCTTGATTTTTATTAGCTAAATTAGAAAAGTTCATGTCGAATTTTCTAATTAGTTATTAATTACTTGATAATCATTTGTACTGAAATTGTAACACCCATCAAGTTAATATATTGTTATATTCAACTTGAAAATTTGTTTCAATTAATTCCGCACAAATTTTTCTAAACTAAATTTTATTTAAAGGACAAATTTCGAGAATTTGATATAGATTGTATTCAACCCCCCCTTCTACAATCTTATCGGACCTAATAAACAGTTATCAAAAGAATATTACAAACTTGTGAGACATTCAAAGGGTGTTCGCATCCCTAGTTCAAAACATCAAAATTAACAAATCATGCAGCAGCCTCATTTGGTTTCACCTGATTAGCAACATTCGCCTTGGCAGCCTCGCTAGCAAGCCTGGCCGCTTCCTTGGCCTCTTCTTCCTCAATTTCCTTGCGGAGGTCGGCTGCGAACTCCGCATTGCCAGGACTGAGCTGCGACCAGTCGAAATCAAGAATCTTTCTATGAAGCCCTTCATGAATTCAGTCTGAGCAGCCTCCTCAATATCTTCTCGGTTGGCCTGGGCAGCAGCGAGCTCCTTCTTCAACTTATTCAGCTCCTCCTCGTGTTTTTTCTTCAGCTCCTCCTCATGCTGTTCCGCCTCTGTCAGGGACTTGTGGAGGGCTGCCTTTTCATCATTAACTTTTTTAAGCTCGGACTGAAGGGTCGCTGTTTCAGTTTTTAAGGCTCGTTTATAGTTCTCCATCAGCAGCTTCTTTTCTTCTTCAGCCTTGAGCTTCAGGGACTTCACCTCCTTCTCCAACCTGTCATTAGCAGAAACGACGCATCTCAACTCTCGTAGATGCGAGGCTTGGCGGATAAATCCCTCGACCAGACATTTGGAGACTGACTCAGAGTTTTCTATCAACTCGGCCCCCACCCACTAAGTACATTCTTCCTCAGTAGCATGAGTATACCCATGCTTTGCATAAAGATGATGGACTGGCATCGTGTCTGCAGGTTTAGTTACCTGAGGCAGTGGGCCGCTCTTGTGTTTTTTGGAAATGTGCTGCTCGGGGTTGCCCTGGGAAGGTTGAGGAGGGGCCCCGGTTTTAGTTGATGGAGGTGGATGAGGCGGGAGTTCGTTGTTCTTCTTGGAAGAAGGAGTGGCAGCTGGATTCTCAATAGGGATATCTCTGCTCTTTAAGAAAGGAGGTCTGCGACCTTTGCCTGACATGCCTACAAAAGGGGGAGAAGAAAGCAGTTAGAGATAATAATTACGAAAGGTGAAAATGCGAATACAATAAATACAGTTAATATAAGGGAGTTATTGGGCTACAATAATAAAAATATTCTAACTCTCTGCGACCACAACCCTAGAGGACGAGGCTTCCTCTCGCATTTTTCTTTTCCGCGACGCCTTCTTTGCACTTGAAGGTCCCACCTCAGAAGGAAGCTCGATCCCTTCTTTCAGGAAACCACACTCAATTAAATTTTCTAAAGTGAGGAGGGTTCGTATATTCCTATCCTCGCGGGATGTCTTCAGCACATCATCAGCTCGTATTTTCTCCTCGCCCTTTAAGACGGTTCGCACTTGGCCCACTGGAAGATAATTGAAGGAAGTCTTTATTCTGGGCACATCGTGAACATAGAGATAAGGCCCCTTCCACGAGCCTGCATTGCTCGGGGCGCTATGATATAGGTCCTTCTTGTTGAATTCTGGCCAGACTGAGAAGTAGACATAGCCAAAGTCAGACGGCCCGCATCTCCTCAATTGCAAAAAGTATCCCATGGTCCTCGCATCAAGTTTGGGATATCCTAATTTGTGGTAGAGGATGTAAAGGGCTATCATTGCTCTGTACCCGTTGGGATTGATCTGGATGGGAGCAAGGTGGTAGGTCTCGCACACGTCTCTGATAAAGGGGTGAAGAGGCGAAGAGACGCCGATTTTCATCATTGCAGACGACAACACCATTCGAGGCACTCTTCCTCCATTTTCTGTGTAGTTAAAGCGATAACATCTCATCGAGGCCTTTGGCAGAATGATTTTACCCTCCGGTCTGTATGTATCAACCGCCTTTCTCAAAGATTCAACATCAAGGGATGTGGATAAGTCCCTGCATCCTAGGATGCGAGGTTGACCTGGTTTCACTTTTGAGCCCTCTTTAATGTCCTCAGGGTGAGGTCCCCCAACATAAATAACACCCTCCAACTCGGGTTGAGGGGTCGGTATGTAAGGTTGAGGGGAGGCTTCAGGGATATAATTGTAATCCTCAAAATTAACAACTCTGGCCACTTCGTCAAGGCCGCCATCGTCAGAGGAGGGTTCTTCATAATCAGAGTCGTCAGAGTCTGCTTCATTGTCAGCACCACCCTAGGCCTCGTAGTATGCGTGGTCGAGTGAGTTTTTGAGGAGCTACTGGTAAGTACTATAGGGCTTGTAGGGAGGAGATGTTTATCCAAGGGAGAAAGGAGTTTAGGGACGCTAGCAAAGAATTCCTGCCCTCTCTTTAGCAATTTGTCAACTTCACCTTGAACAGAAGAAGGTGGAACACTTGTGGATGTTGGATCTAACGACCTCGAGGGGATATTGATGGATCGGCTTTGCGAGCTAGAGGGTCGCCTGGTTCTCCATGTAGTCAGAGGGGTTTCTCTGGTGAAATCCTCTTGTGACCATTGAGGGTCCATATATAGTTTGAAAGAGTTGTCACTCGTGCTGGCAGCTTTAGCGATGTTTGCAGCCGCTTGCTCGCTGATAGTTATGTGTGGAAGAGGCGAGGGGGTTCTCGAGCTACTACTGTTAGCCATCTGAAAAGATTGTGGAGTATTAGTGTGTGCGCTTACAGAAATATCAAAGAAGATAAAGGAAGAAAAGCTTTAATGAAAAAGAGAGGCTCTAAGTGTTCTCACTTCGCACATGAGGTGTTGTGGGGTCGCGCAGCTACTCTTTTTATGGGGTCGTATATCTACTTGCTAAAGGGATCGCGTTCTCTAGTCTAGCGAAGCAAGGCTCGTAGTGTGAAATTAATTGTGAGGGGTCGTAGTTAATCAGGCTCGCATCGCATATAATTATCAACAAATAATTACGAAATTCTGAGTTACACATGCATTTAAATGAAGAACAAGAGAGAGAAACTTACTTTTTGATGAAGAAATTGAGAAAACTTGAGGTCGTTCTTGACTGAGAGCGAGCTGAGTCTTTGTTTGATCCGGGAGCAAATTGGCACTTCGGTATGATGTTAATAAGGAAAGTGACAAATGATTTGAAATCTGGAGATTATATAGTGGTTAGGAGAGAGAAGGATACATGACACGTGTCATCATCTCAGCAGCCATGAGCAGATCTCGAGACGCAACAGCTGTTAGCAATTGTTCGAGTTTATTGGGCCTACAATGAGAGCCCAAAGGAGTAATCGGTAATGGGCCTTGGCCTCGCATTGCAATTTCTGGGAAGATATTCTTTGAGTCCACCTCGCATTTCTAATTGCAATATGGACTCGGGGGGTAGTTGTTATGCCCGAATTTTGGCATAAGTCCTAAGCAGGCCTAATGGGCTAGACTGTCAGTACATCATACATAATGGGCCTAGAAATGAAGAACGGGTCATTAAAGTTCGCCATCACAGGGAGGTTCACATTATTCTATATATAGCAGGATCGCCAGCGAGCCCTAGAGGATGGGGTCGCAGTTCACGAGGCCCAGCGAGGCCTAGAGGTCCAGCGTGGCCTAGAGCAAATTTACTGTGAAGGCTTACGGTCAGACCCAGAGAGGTCGCGTGAGTACGGTTATCTCCGTACAGTATGGATCGCCTCGCATGACCAGCCCAGCAGGGTCGCATGCGAGGCCATCTAGTCAGTTTCGCCAATGATGATAATTATAGCATCATGCTAGCCGTGGGTTCCCTTTAATGGGCCATGGGTCATGAGCAGTATAAATGGGTAAAATATAACCCAAGGAGACAACCAGTGGATTTGGGCCAAGCCGAGCCCATAGAAACCCTAGCCCGTCTAGGTAACTTCCTCTCCAAAAGAACTACGTATGGCTTGATCCCTATAAATAGGGTACGTAGGCATCTTGTAAAGACTTGAGAAACAGTTCACCACTGAATATCAATAGACAAGATCAGCCACAAACAGTTACAAATCTCCTCCGTGTTCTTCGTGTTCTTAGCAAAATATCCGTATTTTGCTCCGTAAATCCAACAGCCTCCAAAATATTGTTATACAATATTCTTCCTATAACAACTGCCTACACTAATTTTGTAGAACAGTGATTAAAATATGGTATTCCAACACATACTGGCCATGTTTTTCAAGAGAGGACTAGGATTGTGATTGCAAGTGTTGCTTGTCTGAAGACGAGAATATCTGTTGATCTAAAGAAGCAACTACCTGCTTCATTCTGCAAGTTCAAAAGTTTTCTTTTTTGCTAATCATAAGCTTCATCGTTACACTTGATTTTTTTTCTAATTTTATAACTAAGCTTAAGAAATTTAATCTTGAGACCAGTAATATCGCAAATGACTTTCACATACGCATCACCTGTAACCCAATGTTCAGACACACCCCAGCTATCTACATGCCGGAAACCAGCTATAGACATGCCGAAAGTAAAATATCTCATATGAACAAATTTTAGTTGTGAAAAGTAAGCTCTTGCAATATCCGTTACCAGCCCAAAAACAATGCATGAATTACATATCTCCCACAAAACCACAAAAATCCTTTTCAAAGTAGCCATGAACTAAATCCATACCAACATAAAAGCAAACACTCGCCAAAAGACGAGACAAAACACGCCAAAAGGCGAGACAAACAACCAAAATTCAAAGATCTCGGAATAACACCAAATTTTGGTATGATGTTAAGGAGGAGATTTGAATCTTCAAGGTATTTTTTATTTTAGTAGACGGACTCAAAACCAAGATAGATCTGAGAAATAAATTCTAAGATATTTGGTTTTGGTTCGATTTTTATTTAAGCAGACTGAAAACAAAAACAAGAAAGGAGATTAGATGATTGGGGAGAGGATTGGAGGGTGGTTTGATGGGGAAAAATGGAGAAGAGGGTTGGCCGGCGGCGGCTTAAAGAAATTGATGAGAGTCGACTCTCATGTATCGGAGAGGAGGAGGAGAGAGTTTTTAAAAAATGGTATAAACGACTATTTAGTTAGCTCGTTTATTTGTTTCCTTTCAGATTGTAATGTCAGTTCAAGGTTTTGTCCTGGCTGTGTTTTGATTGTTTGAAGTTAATACAATTCCTTGTTCGTCAAAAAAAAAAAGTATGCACTCGCATGTTTATTGCACTGGAAGTCTGGAACACGAATCAAGTTCTTGTTACCGAGGGTGGGGAATATCCATTAGATTAAGCCTTGCAGATAAGTTAGTTTTACAAATAACTTATACTATGATGTGCCTTGCTAATTTGTACGGTGAAGAATTTTTTTTTTTTTTTTTGAAAAATTGCACTTGCATATATTAATCTTCATCAGAAATAAGGTTACATAAGATAAATTCAGAACAGTATCTACCCACTCCCTAGGATCTGTCATAGAATAAGCAGCTTGTGCCAACATATGCGCTACCTTATTCGCAGATCTACGTTCAAACACTACTAACACCTCTTGAAAGTGTTTAAGAATTTCTACACAATCATCTATATTTGTGTGAAAAATAGATATAATTGTGTTTAAGAAACTTTTAGTAATAAGAATTAAGTATATTAGCTTATAATCTATGCGATGCATGGATTTTTATTTTTTTTATGTAACAAATTTTATTTTATGTTACAATTATATTTTTATAAAATCATTATTTCCAATATTTCATTTTAATTTTATTATTAATAGTTTAACATAAATTTAATTAATGATATGTATGGTTTAAAACTTATATTATAAATTTTTAAAATAAATATGTTGTTGATAGAATTTGAACCTTGAAATTTTAATAAATTAATTTAATCATATAATATATTTAATCATTAGATCTAACGATTCTGATTTTTTACTAAAAATCTAATTGTCATTATTCGTAGTATACGGATTCTATTATATTTTGTTAGTGATTAGAAGATATGATGTGATATTTTTGGTTATATATTAATTATTGCTAGATATGCCCTCCGTCCCTTTTGATTCTTAACATTTCACTTTTTCAAAATTTTCTGTTTAAATTTTTATACAGAAAAAGAAAATTTTAAAAAAAATTTATTTAACTATCCTTAAAATGCACCTTAAAATGCCTGCCAGAAAGTTTTGAAAAAGTGAAATGTTAAGAATCAAAAGGGACGGAGGGAGTAATTGGAAGATATGATATGATTGATGTTTTTAGATGTTCATAAAAGGTAATATAACAATCGACTAATTATCATTAATTATATTATGTTATTATTTATTTTAGGTGTTTTATATATATATATATATCGTATATATTTTTCTTTATAATAAAGGTTAAATAAGTAAATTCACGAAATAATAAAAAACATATACAAAAAAATAGGTACCAAAATTTTTAATGTTTCGACTATTATATAATAGTATACTTTAATTAATTTTAATTTAATATAATTTAATATACTCATGCTTGCGGATTATACTAATGTCCTTATTATAAACAATGTATACATGTTTTTAATATAATTTATTAATAATTGTTAAATATTATGTGATATTTTCGGATATATATTAATGATTGTAAGATTAGTTTTAAATTAAAAAGGTAACGTGTTTTAATTCGAAAGGAAATATTAATGATTGGAAGATATGATACGATTGATGTTTTTAGGTGTTTATAAAAGGTAATATTTTCAATTAAAAGTAAATGTGAAAAAAGGCAATCGACTACTTAGCATTAATTATATTATTGTTTATTTTAAGAGTTTTAATAGTATAGATATCATGAGTTCCCTTCTAGAGAGAATTTGTTATATAGAGAATATGCGAGAATCACTTAAAATGCATTTAAATTGTCCTTTATATAAGGCCCCTGGCGGGGCCCTTTTACAAAATAATCTTATAATTCTATCCTCTATAAAAAAAATAATTTTTTTAAAAAAAATTAAAAAAATTGCTGCCTTGTCATCACTTTTTTTAAAAAAAATAATTTTTTTTAATTTTTTTTTGTACATTTTTTTTTTATAAATAGATAGAGGGTAGAATTATAAGACTTTTTTGTGAAGGTACCCCTGGCGGGGCCCTAAGAAATAAATGGAAATAAATGGTTTAGATTAATTCTCTCATATTCTCTATATAAGAAGGTCCTCTATAGAATAATGACCTAGATATCATATATATTTTTCTTTATAATGATGGATAAATAAGTAAACTCACGACGCAGGTACCAAAACTTTTAATTTTCGTATAGATTCACAATGAAAAAATTTTCAGTTAATGTGTTACAATATAATATAAAAATCCAGTTAGATCTTCCTCTAATGCCTTAATATTAGATTAGTTAGTTACTTAACATGGTATCAGAAATTAGTTAATTACTTAACATGGTATCAGAAATCATGCGATGGAGAACTCAAGTTCGATTCCCTGATCTTCCAAATATGGATGCCAGTATCCACAAATGAGCTTTCAAGTGAGGGGAAGTGATAGATATAAAGGCATCATAGGACTGCAAGGCTCCCACTAAATTTAACACATTATTCTAGGTGACAGGATAGTTTAAGAATGTGAATCACTTTTAGAAAAAACAGCCAAAAACAGGATTAGCATGTACAAGCTTTAAGAATCAGATGAAGAAACAAATAATGAAGACTGATGAAATAAGAAGTGTACTGCTCTGAAACCGAAACTGGCACGTAAATTGTGTACGTTAAAATAATTTAGGCTCAACTCTGGATTAGGTCTAAAACGTCATCAACAATTGATGTACAGAATCTTTCATTAAAAGGACCTACTTTTAATTGTGCGCTATGATATTTTGTTTAGGTAAATTATATTTAGCCATCTTATATGAACTGCTGTTAATTCTTCGTGCTTCAACTTGGAAGCTGTGGGGGTTATGGATTCTATAGCAAAGAGAGGCTGTGTTTTCCATATTAATGCAGCCTACATCATTTGACACGATAATGCGCTGATCATCAAAATTTGGGCATGAACCCGATCTTTCTTCGTTTTCGCTTAAGAACAAAAGAAACGATGATGCAAATATCTACATCAGAGAAATTAGCTGTTTCATCCAGCCTAGAACAAGCGCTTCCGACAGACTGCTGCACCACAATAGCACAGAAGTTGTTTTATTTTCCCATCAGGACCCACAACACTGTTGAGAGCATACCCATAGTCATAAGTTAGCTCCTGCAAGAAAAAGCTGCTTAGGTACCATGCTGTTACGAAAATGAACGTATCATTTTATGACACAACTCGTAATGAAACTTAACGAAGCTACTTGGAAAATATTAATTGTGATAACTATGCACCAAAGTGCGTAATAGCTTTCTTCCTTGGGGTAAAAACAGTTATCTGTTCAAACTCCACGGGACTGATACTACTATTCAAGCTTAAAATTTCAAGAAATCCCATGCAATTTCATTGCAATCATAAATAGAGCAGAGAACATAAGTTGAACAGTAGTTTTTTTTTTTAGAACAGAAGAAGAGAACATGAAAATCCTTGCTGCAAATGGTTTTTTTATTTGTAAGCTTCAAATTCAATTTTACTCTATATTCCCTCATTTTAGGATTTAACAATAATTTTCTTCCTCTAGATATCCCTCCAAAATTTATTCTGGACGTATAACAGTATAAGGACATTTTTGGCAGTATATTCACCATATCCTGGTAAAAAATGTTTACTCTAGAAAATAAGCAGCAAATAGTAGATTTGTTGATACACTAATGTACAAGGTGACATCAAATATTGTAATTTTACTCGAGAAAGAAAATCATCTCTCATTAGTTAGATAGTTAGAACTCATGGGTTGGCATCTCGCATCGACTAAAAAGAATGACAGACTCTGAGCATTAGTGAGAAGTCAAAACATTACATGCAGTTCCATTTAGTCTCCATGTCATCACCTTAACAAAATGCATTAATTAACTTGACATGCTTAAGGGAAAAAATCTACATACACATACCGTTCCTGTTATGTACACGAACAGACACACACATTACATATATGGATAGGGAGGGAGGAATCAACTTGACATGCGCAAGGGAAAGAATCTACACACATACGATTTCTATTATGTACACAAACAGACACATTACATACATGGGGGGGGGGGGAGAGAGAGAGAGTTTACTTTCAGCGGTGGTATATTATCTGCAGCGAAGAGCACAACACGTGCTTGTTTGATATCATGGTGGGTGCTCAACACACATTGAACAAATAAATTGGGTTGACAGCTATGATTAATAAACCTCGCAACATTGCCTGTAGGGCCTGCATCAATGCAGAACTCTGGAACACTGTCCTTGTCATCATCATTCTCTGAGGAAGGTATAGGCATACCTCCTAGTCTCCTCTGTTAAAAAGAAAATTCAACTTCTCAACTTTTACGTGCAATCAAGTTACATAAATAGATACTCATTACAAAAGTCAGCGGTAACATAATAACGAACAATTAACTCTTTAAAAAAAAGTCAGTGGTAACATTACAAGAAACATCTAAACATTTTATTTAGCTTAAACTTGTATATTGTTATTGAGTACAGATTACTCATGCATACATGGTCTCTGCATACAATAAAAGCATATAAGTTTCAGTATTAACGGTGTATTATGTCAAGGATACAAAATCACGCAGAAGCATTTTGTGGTCAAATATAAACCAAATCTACACTCCACGTGGTCGTGAAAAGTTAATGGTATAGGACTTGTGGCTACCAATGGGTCACTATTATCCAGTTCTTGACTTGAAACAACTTTGACTCCTAAAAATTTTCTTAACTTCACGGTTACTTCATGCTTGGGCCTTGGTAATTGTTCATTCCTATCTGAATCAAGGATGAATATTTCCGTATAGTGTTAAATACTTTCTGTTAAAACAACTTGAATTCTGACACGAAAGTTAAAAGATAACAATAGTACTACACTATATAAATCAGTCTACATTACCTTCGCATTATTATCATAAGGTTCGTTATGGTATATTATTAATGAAATGGGAGCTGCAGTCCAATGCAAATACAAAATGTGATCCCATGCTGTTTATATTGTATAGAAAATGTTCTTACAAGTAAAATTAACTCGAGGCAACTTGGAGCCAACTTCTCTGACTCCGCTACATAGTTTTTATCTCATTGTAGTTTAGCAATATTGGAAGACCTAAACATTGCTGACATATTGGCTAAATACTAAACAAGTGGAATTATAAATGTGCAAGAAACAATAAATTAGAGTAATTAGGAAATCATACTTAACTCATACCTCTCTCCCATCCAGTCCCTTCATCGTTTGCAAGCAGTCTATATCAAAGATATAACTGTTTTCAGGGATCGCATCCACATCATCTGTCTTCATAAGTTTGCCAATATACTCACATACTGGTGCCCCAGAAGGTATGTAATCCCATGATCTAACAGCCCACCCTTTCCTTGGAGTTCGGTAAACCTGTTAAAATAACAATTATATTCCAGTATATAAACCAAGAAAACAAATGACATCTTTAGCACGGATCGAGAAAACTTTAATCATGGTCAGGATCTATGCTCCTTCCAAATTATTGCTAAGCTATACAAATTGTGTATAAGAATGGTACAAAGAATGTATAAAAAAAAATTAATTTACCAATATGCAAGGAGTGTCGATAAGACCATAAATGTAAGCAATAACTACTAAAAGTAGAGTCAACATGGTCCTGGTGATCTTGCCTACTTCATAGAAAGGGTCAACTGCACTAGACAGGTTCATGCTTTATAACTAGCTGCTCTACTGTCAATGGCCATGTCTTTGCATTTGTCTATGCCGACTTCCTAAGCAGCATGAGTCTTGCAAATTTTTATAATAGGTGTTCTAATCATTTTTCCTTTTTAACTTAGAGAGACTTCACAGGCCCTGTCCTGTATTCATGCCGGATGGAGATCCGTTGGAATAGGAAGGAAAGTAACTATATTTCTATATGGAACAGAGTCCACAAAACTCTTCATGGCTTAGGAAAATCAATAATTTCATAAATAGGTATACACACAAACAAAAGGAAATCCTCATTTCAAAAAATTACAATCACCATATATCTCAGATAACTGAACTGTCTGGGGACAGTTACAATACCTCAAGGCGATACTTTAATCCTCTCTGAGATATTCGGTTCACACATCCAGGTCCACAGCCGCAGTTTGGTCCACATTCATAAACGATGGCCTTAGGCTCAATCAGTCTGCAAGGCACAACTCGGCATAAAAGTCAAAAAGAGAACACATGTCAAAAGAAATTATATCCAAAAGCTTAATGGCTCAACTAGTTTTGACTTTTGGAGCAACTATTCATGTAGCATCTTAAAGCTGTCAGCACATAAAATCATAAAAACACTCTTTTTTATCTGCAGACAAGTTTGAGGCAAGGATACGACTTAATTCAGTTGCAGTTATTTGAGATTATTAAAACGGAAAAGATAGTTATAGCCTCCAAATAATCACCACTCACATTGTTCTCCATTAAATAATGACACATATAAACTAAAATTCAATTGAAAATTGTCTCACCCTCTCGAATAGACTTTCTTAATGTTATTATCAGTGAATCTTTAAGACTAAAAAATATCGCAGTTTCATACATACATAAACGCTAGTGGCTATGGCAATGAAAAATAGAAAACACCCGACTTTGTTCTTGCATACATAAGTTCTATACAGAGAAATAAGTAATCACAGCTGACCAAATAAATTCAATTTAGAAGATACTTAACCAATACATTATAATTTGCTTCTCACCTTCCTCCATCACGATGGACATATGGCA
Source organism: Kitagawia praeruptora (assembly GCA_037693485.1). Lineage (NCBI taxonomy): Eukaryota > Viridiplantae > Streptophyta > Magnoliopsida > Apiales > Apiaceae > Kitagawia > Kitagawia praeruptora. Next base: position 75,832,466 of record CM075354.1, read on the forward strand.
AGTTAGAACCATTAAGCGTAGCACAAGAACAGGTCTTCGAATATGCACAATTGCCACTACAGTTGCATCCAAGGGATTTCACAGGGAGCTTCACACATTCTGATACTTGAATAGAGTTGCAGTATGTAAAACCTGAATTATTGTCCAGACGGTTAACAGGAAATATATACAACTAGTAAGTGACGTTCACATGAATGCAGAAGTTATATATATAATTTTTATACAAGTCAAAACCACAAAAAAAAGACGCTGATTTCAGTTCGGCAAGCAATGAATTGTGAAATACAATACTATGAGGCAATGTCAGAAGACTCAGAACAACAGCTTAAGGTGTCAGGATTGACCACGTGATGAAGTGGAAGCCTCAGACGAAGCCCAAGACCGATTGTTTGGGGAAACTACATTGATACAAAATGGAGCCTTAACTACAGCTACAGTTGTGATTTATATACGGAGATGAGCATAACTGTCAAAGTGACATAGATATATATTTCAAGAAACACTACTGCTAATTTGAAAATTAGGAGCCACCTAAAAACTGCATTTGCTTTTGCGATTTATGCTTTTTATGTTCATACTTGGACAAAAATAGAGAACAGACTAACATAGGTTGCTGAAAGACAACTAATTCAAATACATATATAATATACACATTTGAAACAACCTACTACATCTGCATGGCATTTAGTTCTCTAGGTGATGCGTAGACAACACTAGTTTGTGTGATTGCTTATTAAGTTTGTCCTTCGATTAGTGTAACGAAGTAGGTGCACACATGCATTGGCAAGGAGCCGAAAGCCTATGCCCAGTTAGACAACTTGCCTGTAGGTGCAAAAGGTGGATCATCAACCAAGTTGGTAGCTGGGATGGGAACATTCTCTTGGCCATCAGATATGTCCTCACACACCAACCTTTTCAATCAAAAGCAAGTTAGGTAACATTTGCATTAACAGCCTAACAGAAGTGAGAGTAATATAGTGTAAAACAATTAATGTACCCGCGTAGATCGGAAACAGACTTGGGAACTTGTCCACCAGCAAACTGAACCTGTCAAGTATGTGGGAAAAGGAATTTACTGAAACATTCAACACATGTCAGAAACTACAGTATCATCTGAAAGAAAACATTTGTAGGGGAGATAATTTGTGTGAGCATAGATGTGGAATATATTTACTCAGTTATGTTGCTACCGCAGCACAAACAAAAGAAAAGTTGTAAATCATATATAGTGTTGAAGGCAACTAGATGAGAAATCCTGAATAAGTTCCGATGAGTAATAAATGAGGAAGCAAAAGGAATAACGTTATTAATTAGTTCTTACATACTCCATCCACGAGTGCTTGATTTGACTTTTCTTATCAAGTTGATTTGACCAATAAAAAAATAATAATTCCCTTGGTTTTTATAAAATCATGGCTAACATGACTAAAACCACTGGAAAGTACATTTAAAGTACTCAATAATCACCAATTTGTTAACTAAACCATCTGTGAAGGAATAATTTCATATATCAATTCCCAATTATTATTATCGTTTGATAAAACCCAAATTTGGTCAAATAGACTTTGATAAAGTCAATTGACCCAAGTTTTGTGGGACGCAGTTTAGATATCAGGTAATCACAAAAAAAAAAATCTATATTCAGGTTATGTTTGGTATCTATTTTGTAGCAAGTAAATGAAATACATACAGTACTGTGTATCATTACGGTACATGATTATCAGAAGGTAGAGCTTATTAAGAATTTGTTCAGGAAATTTCTTCTTTGCAAAATGCAAATCTTATGATCTTTATTTAAATTTAATACAATCTTCATAAACTTTCCAGAATATTTAAAAAGAATTATTTGATCATATATTGACCGTGCTTAATTACTTTTACTTTTTCCCTCCAGATGGTACCAAGACAAGAGCCTCAAACTCTGATACATTGCGCCCAATACTTTCCCTCAATTCCGATGTTAAAAAGGGCCTATTCTGATTTGACCTTCAGCAGATTTCTATATTCCGATTAGATAGAATACTGTTAGCTTATTTATTTGTTTTTTCAAAAATTGATATTCGCATGTCAAATTATCTAAAAGTAATGGTGAATTAACTTTGGCAATAGCATACAAAATTTATAATTTTACTGGCCTTTATACTTGGCTAGGTTAGGACGCACAAACCATTTCCTAGTAATATTTACACTAATCGTCCTAGGAAAGAGAGGAGGGGGTAAGCTAAATGGACTGGCATAACTTCAATTTAAACAATCAATTTGATTACTATATTTGTAAACAAAGAGTCATATAGAGCATTAGGACACATAATTGGATAGTCTGACATCTTTTACCCGAGAGTCACAAATCAACTGGGGCAGCCTAAAATTTGAAGGCACGACCGTATTATGTAAATACATGAAAGTCAGTGAGACATAATACACTGGTAGAAACCCTACTGAGACCAAAATTAAGAACTTCAGTTAAAAACTATCGTAAGGCCACAACAAAAAAAAAAAAAAAAAAAAACCTGATCGGTTGTCAAAAGGGGTTGTCCTTCAAGCCGCTTCAGCTGAAACTTATACACATTAAAGCCGGATACACCTTTCTCGGACCAATAATTGACCACCTGCAAATTGGACATATGAGTACGGACAAGAAACTTTATATCCAAGTAAAAGGAAAGCCATTACCTTTACCAGTAACCAACAAATAATATAGAGATATAATTTTAACGCGTAAGTAAGGCGTCCAAGACAACAATAGATTACCCTTGAAATAAAACTGTGACTAATATAACAATAATGTATGGTTAATTTTCAACAAAATACCCAGGGACAATGCCAACAATAAACCTAAGAATAATACCTAAGAGATGCACCAATGCGCTCCGTTCGCATGAAATGAATAGAATATGGTGGAATGAAATTTAAACTATTTCATAGACATTAGTGAATAGTATTTCTTTCTTCATTCCTTTCAAAATAGAGCTCACTCCTTTCACTTATGAATCAATTCTCATAAATTTCTAGTATATCTTTTAAAAACCCTTCTCAAAGTTTCACTGTCAAACATTCTACTCTAACCTCTCCCATTGTTCAATCTCACCTCTAATTTTCATCGTATTTATCTGATACAGAATATTGAATTAAAATATTACTGTGCATTTATTTTATGTTGTTATTGAGGGATAAAGTTGATCGTATATTATTACATATTAATCACATTGGATAAATAGAATAATAGGGCTGGATTATAGTAGTTGAATAGTAAAACGAATTTGTTTCCTTTATTATTAGGATTCTACTTTGATAAATTTAGGGATTTAGTCAATGAAATAATTATTATTAAGAAGAATTTTAATTGATATTAAATTGAGATTGTTATCTCTCTTGTTTTGGGTTGCGATCCAAACATTTTATTCTTTTCTGCGGTTGAGAAATAATAGGGGTAGTGGTTCTTCCGCGGTTGGATCACCTTAGGGGCTTCTGCAGCATCAACATCATTCCATTCCACAAACCCAAACAAAGTGTAATGTGATGATAAAGGACTTCAAAACACTAACTAGTGGTGCCTAAATCAAAGTAAGTCATCATTTAAAAGCAGTTGTGAAAAAATGAGCCATAAAACCCATTCGTCTTTCATACTTTCATTGCATGCAAGGAAAGAACATGCAAACCCTCCATCAGACACATTCATTGTATAATTCTATCTAGTACAAAATGAAGTAACTGTTTTCTACTAAAATTCAGGAGGAAATATAATAGATGACAAAGAGCAATAAGAGAAGGGAAAAAGGATGATCGAGATCACTTCACTGTCTAATGACTCTAATTACCTTGTATAAGCCATCATAAGTGTAAACCTTGCCAACGTAACTACTTTTACACTCATGCCCACGAACAACTCTAACTGGAACACATTGCTCCATACTGTTCTGCAAGATATAGAAGAAATAATGAAAAGTTCCCCTCGCTACATCTGACAAGATATAAAATTTCTTACATTCTACGATTGTAACTACATTACAACATCATTTTCTCTGACCTAGCAAGAAAAACAGTAAGAAAAAGATAACTACAAATCTGGTGAAAGACTTACTACAGATACATGACATAACTAAGTTGCATAACAAAATTGCAACTTCTGATACATATGTGTCCTAGTTATCATTCACAAAATGATTAAAGATGGAGTATGTATGCATGGATTAGTTTACAAAGTAGAAAAGCAAACGGGAGGTATATAACCAAACTGATTAAGAAATTAGGTTTCTAGGGCCAAAATGAGAGACAGGTTGCTCTTATCTTGCAGTGAGGATTTTGAAATTTAAAGTTCGTCATCTGCCCCAACTACATTTTTACCTAAATAAACAACTTTATCCTATGTAACTTGGTATGCATCACACTTTTTTGGGAAGGGATTGTCATTTGCCTGAATTTAGATATGCATGCACACAATGCCTTCATTGAGGCTTTCGTGCAAAACTAGAATATTGGGTGATTAAACCGCAGAATTGCTACCTCAGGAAAATTGCAACAACAGAACATATATAATAGATCGCAATCAATTTAAGAAAAAACCTAAACATCAAACAGTAAAGTGTGTCCACATTAACAACCTAAAAGAGTATATATCGGAAAACTAAAACCAATAAAACAAAAATCAACTAATACTAGCGACTAAAAGAGACCCCAAAAACATAATTTATGAACATTCTGATCCCTGTTAATTCTCTCCGAATACGAAAACTCGAACATAACTAATTTTGTATATTCTGCAAATATCAGTGCAAGCCAACAAAACTCCCAAGCGTTGATCCAAATAGTATGAGAAAGAGTTTAATCCTCCACTGGTATTTTAATAGTCATATCACTAGGAAGATCTACTTGTAAGCATTAGCATTAACCCTTTTACAAATATGGAACGTTTTTCCAAAGACCCAGATGTAACCTCTCACTACAGTATCACAACAATGGCCAACCAACTCATTTTACTCAGGAACAGCGATAAATCTGCAGCATACATATAAATCAGTTTAGAGGAAAAGAAGTAGTCAAGGAGAAGAGTTTAGAGACTGAAATCAGTGAAGCTCGTACATGGATTTGCAAACCAGAAATAATCGTTTTTATGATAATCTCTTTCCTATCTTCGTATCTGCTTTTACATTTTTTTCTAATAAGGTCATAATTAAATTGATTATTAATTTACTCAGACCCTTGTCGATTAAAAGTACCCATGCAACAGGACCTAATAATGTTGTTTTACATATGGATCCAGAGGATGGAATAGGTACCTCCAAAGATGAAATTTCCTCGAAGCTACAAACCCTCTTTAGCTAGCAAGGCAAAAGCATTTTCACAACTTTGTTTTTAGCATTGCCAGCATATATTTTGAGTTACATGTGAAGCTGTTGGTGCCAGTAAAGTTTACTCTCATTCATGGTGGGAGTTGTACGAAGGTAATCTATACAGAAGCCCTTCGAAATTTGGATTGGAAAGTATAGCATCATCATAAATCTTATGATATAAGACGGATAGCTGATACAAAATTGTTATTTCAAAGATAGTGTTAGTTGAAATTTTCAACCGTAAAGCTTTATAAATAAATTTTTGGATGCCGTCTTGTCATTTAAGGTTTCTCACATCATTATGGGATGTCCTAGGCTTTTTAATCGACATGTGCATCATGCTACAAGCAGTATCACATATTAAATTGTCAAAGCGGCTCTGACATGTACAGTAGTGCCACAACCATAGTACTCTTTGGTACTATCGTGTTCCTCGCAGTCTCATAACCTTGATGTAGATGAGTTTTTCCAGCGAATAGACTACGAACACTCAGCAACAACAATCCTCACAGCATGTTTGGCCTATAGATCCCCCCCCCCCCCCCTCCTCTCGGTAACAAGAGGTCCAGAGTTTGCCTCAGTAGAGGCATTTATGTGTAAGTAGTTTTTTCTACCATATCAAAAAAAAAACTATAATTGTCACATGCCTGAGAGATAGAAACATGTCAAAATATCACTATAATCGCAATATAATGAGCATATGTAATGTAGCAACAAAGGTACTCCAAACGAAAAATAGATGAAGATGGGGCCACACCTTCAGTCCCAAATTACCCTTTTCCAAAACTTGGTCCCTGAATTGACGCCTGTTACCACATAATTTATTACCACCTTGGCCTGTATACACGACATCCTCACAGTTATCCAGGTCATCTTCATATTGCCCTGACATAACTATCACTACAGCAATCGGTAAGTTATAGCCACTGGACCCCTGCAGACAGAATATGTATAACTTATTAGTTTTCTTACAATTCAAAGCATACTAATATTTTGAAATGATTTTGAGCCTGCAAATTCCACAGAAAAAACTGAGAACTATATGAATTGCTTAACACCACATATTTATACTATTAAAATTTACCTCACTATCTTCATGGGTAATACAATCAATTCCATTTAACCAGTGGCTATTGAAACCTACAGCAACCATCTCAGCCCGTGAAAAGAATTGTTTACCAACCTCAATACCTGTCATCATACAAGCATGTTAAGAACCCCTTAAATAAAGTAATATGTATCACATTCACGTGTTAATACAACTTCAATGTTTAAATCCTACATATCTGATATCCCTATAATATTGATAAAGGATCATACCTGGAATGGACCCTACTTTGTTAGGGTAAAGTATTGTATTTGTCTCTCTCATCTGTAAAAATTATTACAGAGAAAATGTTCAAAAGTTGTAAACAACAATTCTCTGATAGAAGTGACAAGTTATGATTGTGCTGCATATTTACAATCTCTAAGCCTATAACAAATATTTCATAATCTCATGTGTTAGTAATGTTTTGTTGATAAAAAGCATGCACAGAAATATATTTGGTACAAATTAACACGAATGTTACTCAAAAGTCAAAATCATATAACATGCGATTGTAGATGTACTAAGCTTCTATAGTGGCTTTTGAGCCTATCATTGATGTAATGATCTTTTCATTCGAAAAATAATTATTATTACAGAAGAAAAAAACAAGGTACATCTAGGAAGAATAATATTGATTTATTATCAAGTCATGTTACAAATTTGAAACAATTAAGCTAATCATGTACCCTACCTACTTCTCAAAATTTAGACTTACAAGTTAGTACTAACTACATTTTCCACGAACAGACCAAACAAACTCATTTAATTTATAAGTCAATTTCAACGTATGAGTACACTTGCTAAACAGGCCCTTAAATGTACTAAAGTTATCTTCCACCAAAAGAGCTATAGGTAACTGGTATATTGTTAATTCATATGGCTTATATATAAAAACATCCCTTGTATCTTTGTGGGTGAACTGGAGATGCACTCCCTTAAGCATCCCCAGGCACTAATGCATCACCAAAGCATAGTGCAGCAACAAGCCAAGTACAAGTACTCCCTAGAGAAATGGTAAAATAGTGATCTAAAATACATAGAAACGACAGCAAAATGATTAATTTTTGGAAAATCACATATGATGTGCATATTATTTACACACACAGAACAAAAAAGTTGAGCGAGAGAAAATTGACTTGCCTTGGTTAGTGCCTTTAAATCAGGGCGCCTGGAACCCTTTTTAACGTCCACGTCTAGTGTCTCTCCTTTCTGCAGGAATTTCCAGATTAACAATAGAATATAAACTAAAAAGAATTAACAATCTTCAACGAACCTTAAATGCCCGTAAACGACTCCGCAAAATTGTATGCACTATAACTTGCCACTTATTTTCTACATACGTTAAAGCAAGGAAGAGTTTCTATGCCCTCTTGTGGGTGATGTATTTATGATGTGCAGGAAATTGGATGTGAACAAGAGCATGACTCTTATACAAACCAACAATTTGCCAAACGAAACAAAAAAAGTAAAACAATTAACATAACTGGATAAAAATCTTTTTTCAGCTCACGTGTTTTGCAAAAGCAAACAGAAAAAATTGTGAAGTAACCCAATTACAAGGCGAGACAACACTACATGACCAAAAAAAAAAAAGAGGAGCTACCTACACATGTATAAAGACCTATGCCTACCTTGGCAAGAACTCATTTCTAAATAACCAAAAGAAAATTCTTGTGTATGCAAAATTTATAGACATATTATGACATAGAAAGGACATACTGAAACCCATAAGTAGCATTAAGCCGGAAGATAAAGTTAAAACAAATATCTTTTTTTAAAAATTTCAAATCTGCTATTAATTTTCACTTCTAATTTCTAAACAACTATTCTCTTTATCGTATGGGCAATAAAGGAGTTTGTAAGCAAAAATATCACAGGATTTTCTTTCTCAATCATGAGATCTAGATTGTTGTCCAGGTTAGGCTACAAAAGGACACAATATCATGTAATACATTATTAAAGTAATGCCTCTACACAAGAGAAAAGTAGAAACGTAACATGCTTACAACATATTAGATTTGTTGAAATACAAAGTCAAAAACACCTTGTAATACAAAGTAACAACAGAACAAAGTTAATAAGCACAAGTAATATGTTATATGAACAAAGTTAATCACCTAACTACATAAGAATTAATCATTTCATGGAGATTATATTAAGGACATATTGTGCCCTTCATGGTGAGTATGGTAGACAGATAAATAAGCTACTAACCTTAGGCTTTGATCTTTTCATGTTCTTTTGAAGAGCTTCTGCTTTTCCGCACCTCGTCTCCTCTTCCTACACACAAATAAGCAAAGCATCTCAGTAAAACTTTAAACTCAATGATTCAAAAAAAATCAACATATTGTGGGATAACAGGGGTATGAGACTGAATAGAATTAGTGTAATATCCAACAACAAAAGAACTAAACAAAACCCTTGAAATAAAATTGCTATAAAACAACTTATGCATTCATATTTGAATGAAATAATTCCGAACATTTTAACGAAAGTGATGACAAGGAAATATCAGACAGTACAACACTCAAAAGTACGCAAGTACGTAAACAAATTAACAGGGTGATGTTCCACTAAAATAATCTTAGTCTATAAACTCTAGTAACATAAACAAATCATCAGATACAGTGATACAACTCAGTACTTGCACTACTAAAAAACACTTGAAATCTGAAGAGATGTTAATTTTCAATTTAACCGAGATTTTTTCATTTAAGCAATAACAGGAATACAAAAGAATAAAATGAGTAGATGATTCAAAACAGCAGGAAAAGAGGCAATCTAAGGAAATAATAAACCTGAACAGCATGAAGGTAATATTTGTAAAAAGTCCTAAGAGCTTCAGTAACCACAGCATAAGCAGCCTTGTCATCCTCTGTCATTTCGTTTTCGACACACTCTTCTTCTGCTTTCATTTGGAGCTTCTCCTCGCCTTGCTCCACTTTCTGGCGCTTAGACACATCAAAAACCCTCTTGTCTATTCTCTTAACAGTCTCTTCCCCAACTTGCGGTGTTTCCTGACACACAATCATACTCTCCTCATTCTCGACGCCACTGTGCGATTCCTCCACCTGTTGTTTAACACACACATTCATGCTCATATCCTTGTTCTCGATGCCATTGCGCGATTCCTCCGCCTTGTGTGGCTTAGACACATTCATCGTCTTATTCTTCTTCTTGTTGTTTTTGACAGGAGGCTGTTGTTGTTGATTCTTCTTCTTGTTGTTTTGGGAACGAGCTCGAAGAGCCTTTTGGGCTTTTAGCTTCTCGATTCTAGGGCTGCTCCGTTTCTCGTACGGACTGGGGTTTTCACAAATGTCAGTGATCATATCGTTGTTGTTGCGATTATTATTATTATTATCCTCCATATTATCAGCTCGGAACCGATCAATATGTGGTAAGCGATTAGGGTTTGGAATGTTAGGAGAGCTGTGTGTGTGTGAGAGAGAGATGCGAGAGATGAAGGGAGAAGAAGGACAAGTGTATGGGTTGGAGAGACAAGAGAGAGACAGGTGGAGTGTGTAAAGAGAGAGAGAGAGAGGGGGTAAAAATAGAGGAAAGCTCACACCTCCATTTCTCTTTCTTTAATTTCAATTGAGATACTGCTTGTTTTGTGTCTAGAGCAATTTTGGAGTTTTGGCCAACAATACCCAAAAAAATTATACTCTCTCAGTCCCATCCATTTCTTTACAATTTCCTTTTTGGGTCGTCTCACCATTTCTTTACATTACCCAAAATAGTAAGTTTTAACACTATTACACCCACTACTTCACTTATTTTAACAATACTTTACACTATTTCACCCACTACTTAACTTATTTTAACAATAAAATCACTATTACACCCACTACTTCACTTATTTTAACAATAAAATCACTATTACACCCACTACCTCATTTATTTTAACAATATTACACCCACTTTACATCCACTATCCTTGACCTCCGTGCCCAGCCGCCATGTAAAGAACTGGCTGGGACGGAGGGAGTACTCATCAGATAATAAAAATATCTCAAAGTATTGATGATGGGCGATGACCATAAATAATAGGATTAGCATTTGATATTCGGGTAACTAGTATAGATTTTTTATCTATTACTCCCTCCGTTCCTTTTGATTCTAATTAAATTTTTATACAGAAAAAGAAAATTTTAAAAAAAAGTTATTTAACTATCCTTAAAATGCACCTTAAAATGCGTGCCAGAAAGTTTTAAAAAAGTAAAATGTTAAGAATCAAAAGGGACGGAGGGAGTACGTATTTGGAGAATGGTAATAGGGGTTACCCATTTTCCAAATACGTAATAGGCTTTCCTCACAGGTCTATTACCCCTCTTCCAAATGCTTATTACCCCTCTTCCAAATGCTTATCCTTTCCCAAATACGTAATAGAGGGGTATTTATGACCATCATCCATGATTTATGTTATTCTCGTCAATTTTATTAAAAAATAGGGTATTTATATCATTCTTTCGCATTTTTGTCTTATTTTTATTCTCTTTTTTGTTGTACAATGGAGCAGGACTTTTCAACAACCTTTGTCTACTATTTCATCAAACAAAGGTTACAACTTAATTACGGTTTACTTGTAGGAATAAAGGCCCCAATATCACAATTTCAATTTCAACAAATAGTCTCAAATATCACAGTTCAAAAACTTGGTTCCAAATATCACTCCATAACATAGTATCGTGTAGCGTTTTAATTTTTTTTAACCAAAACGCTACTTCGTGTAGCGTCTTCACTCTTTTTTTTTTTGAAATAATGACATAAATACCACATTTTTTCTAAAACTTAACCAAAATAACACTTTTTGGGTTTGGTGGCCAATAATACCAGCCTGTTACGCATTTACCAGTGGGGTAATAAAAAAAATTTCTAAAACTTTATGTTACCCATTTGTCATCTGGGTAATAAGTATAAATTTTTTTCCTGTTACCCCTTTGGAGAATGCGTAATAGCTATTACCCATTCTCCAAATGCGTAATAGGAAGTACTGTTTCACCTATTACCCCTTTTTAAAATGCGTAACTAATACAAAACCTATTACCCTCATCCCAAATGCGTAATAGAGTGGTATTTTTGGCCACTTTTTCAAAAAATGGTATTCTTGTCAAAATTTTTAGAAAAAGTGGTATTGTTGGCCAAAGCCCTTTTTTTTTTAAAAGACGCTACTACGTGTAGCGTTGTCACTCTATTTTTTTTTTAAAACGCTAATTGAAATGTTGTTTTGATTATAACGCTAATTAAAAAAGTGTTTTGGGTGGAAACGCCACTTTATGTGGTGTTTGGGATGTTTTATTTTTCATTTTTTTCCTCCTAAATATATATTTGCAAACAATATTAAAATTTATGCCCCGCCACCCAATACGAAAAAATTTATAATTTAAAAAATACAATTTAATTAAATTAAGGGATTCAACAATTAACTTTTGGGGTTCAACGTTTCCATTTGGGATTTTAGAAATATTCGGAACGACGAATAAAACTAATACGAACTTAGGGTTTGGGGTTTAGGGTTGTTTACAACCCTAAACCCTAACTTATCCTGATTTTTAAATGCGTTAGTGTTTCAAAATCAGGTCGCCGGATTCAATTTTTTTATTAAAATTTTTAATTAAAATTAGGGTTCAACAATTAACTTTAAGGGTTCAACGTTTCCATTTGGGTTTTAGAAATATTCACCGTATACGAACTTAGGGTTTAGGGTTTAGACCTTAAACCCTAACTAATCCTGATTTTTAAACGCGTTAGCGTTTAAAAATCGGGTGATGGCCCAAAATAATCATTTTTGTGATCTAGTGGCCCAAAATACTGATTTTGAAAAAAATGGCCTGAAATACCGACGGGATACGGAATTTCGGCCTCCGTATTAGAGGAATACGTTACACGTTCCACCGTGTTATGCATGATACGGAACACGGTCCACCGTGTTAGTGCTGCGCACCCACCTAACACGAGACACAGTACACCGTGTTATACAGAACACGGTACACCGTGTACCGTATCATGGTCTGTTACGAAAGACGATGTATCGTGTTATACCTCATATGCACGATTTACCGTGTCCCGTCAATAAATCGGGCCTTTACTTCTCCAGATAAGATATTTTGGTCATTCTTTCCACCCCTTGTAGCCTCTCTCTAAAGTAGGCATTTTTTTTGTAGGCACTCTTTTCCCTTTTGAAGTTTTTTCTCATACAATTTTAATGAGATGTTTTTTGTAAGTTATTTTTTCAAACATTTAACTTTTTTTGAATGAAGTAAACTTCTTAGTTTGATCATTGTATTTCGATACAATTCAGTAATGAAAATGTTGCTTTAGTAAAAATAAATAATTGTTTCAAGAAAAAAATTTAAAATCTCATGTTTTCTTATAATTTGTTATTCCCTTCGTCCCGCTCATTTGTTATCGTTTCAAAACAGGGTATTTGACAAGCATTTTAAGGTGAATTTTAAGGATGGTTCCATAACATATTTTTGAAATTTTCTTTTTTTATATAAAAATAGAATAATCCTATTTTTATACAAAAAGGGGAAATTTTAAAAATTAATTATGGAACTATCCTTAAAATTCACCTTAAAATGCGTACCAAAAAGTGACAAAAAAGTGTAAACAAAAGGATGATATAGAGGAAAAATTAGATTAAGTAAGAAGATGGATCCCACGTATTTTATATGAATTCAACAATTTTATTGATAAATTTAAAACAAATTTCATTAACTTGAAAAATTTCAGGATAAAAAAAAAACTTCAATCGACTATATAGCCAGATTGAAAAATAAATAAACAAGTTATACAATTTAAGGATAAACTCCAATCGACTATACCAGATTGGAAGTTTAGGTGGGTGAGCAGGTCAGGTCAGGTCAGGTCATTCCAATCCCATGCTAAAATAAACAATCTGTCAATGGGACTTTAAAATGTATTTTCCGGGGATGAAAGCCGGGAATCCTATGCAAACCAGACTATGAGGGTGTTTGGCATTGCTTAAAATAAGTTACTTTTGACTTAATGGAGGTGTTTTTAACTTAAAGGAGAAAGTAAAGTTATTTACTTTAAGTTGAATGAACGTGTTTGGGTAATTTTACTTAAAGTTAAATGGGAATTTAATAATTTTTACTTAAAGTGAAATTTGACTTAAAAAAATTTTAAATTCATAATATTTGAACTTTACAAGAATCGGGAAAAAAAAAACAAAAAAAAAATTTCCATAAGTCATAAGTCATAAGTCAAAAGTACCTAAATGGAATTTATGACTTAAAGCAGTTTTTTAACTTAAAGTCGGGCTTTAAGCCCTTTACCCAAACAAGACCAAAACAACTTAAAGCAACCTTTTGCTTTAAGTTTCATTTGCCAAACAGGCTGTATATACGGCTAATTTATGAAGTACAGTACTCTTCTTTTCTGATCTTAATTTTAGGGACAGTTTTCCTTAAATGAACGGACACATTTTCCTGTGTTCTTTCAGTGCTGCGGGCCATTTCTGCACTGTTATGATATTCCCTGTGTCCTTTCACCCCATCATTACTTTGAAAACCTTTATTTTAACTAATAACCAACCAACCTTTTCATTAGAGCGGGCAATCGCATCGTGTCGTGTACTTTCGTGTCGTGTACTTTCGTGTTTCGTGTACTTGAAGGTGAAACCCGTATCCACCCGAAACAGGATTCGTGTACTTGAATATGAAACTCGTATCCACCCGAAATGAATTCGTGTACTTTCGTGTCGTGTTTCGTGTATATATTATATAAAAATAAAAATAAAATTTAGTTAAAATTTATTAGTAAATATTATATTCATATGAAATATACATTAAATATTTTACATTTCCATATATAAATATAAATACAACTCTATAAAAACTTGTAAATATGTATATTTTTGTGTAAAATATATATCCTTATAAAAAAATATTAATATATACATAAAATCTATAAGTAGTAAATTATTAACATCTTTATTTCGTGTACTTTCGTGTACCCAAAATGAAAACCCATATCCGACACTAAATCTATCGTGTAATTTCGTGTTCGTGTACTTTCGTGTTTCGTGTACTAAAAATCAAAACCCATATCCGTATTTTTTCGTGTCGTTTCGTGTCGTGTTCACGTGTCGTGTACCAAATTGCAAGGTCTACTTTTCACCATTACAAATACCAAGATTAACATTGACATTGTAACCCAGCATCAAGTGAAATGTTTAAGAGAATGGTAAGGTAATTCCAAGAAAATCCCTACCAAGGAAATACTAATATTTTCCGGTATCCGGAACAAGAAATTCCGGGATTAGTTCAAGTAGTCGTCGTAGACTCGTGGATCCATCAGCAAATTATCCCAAGTTGTGCAGATTTATTTAACTAGACACCTTCTTAGCCCAGGACAGCATGTGAATAACAACATACATAAAATAAAATGGGTTTGTTTAGTGTACGCTCTTGGACAACTTTGAGCACGGATTTTTAGCATATACCTTTTGCACATACTTGAAAAATCGAAATAAAATTTATTATCATAAAAAGCATAGAACAACCCTCATTCAAGTAGTAGAGTAATTAGCAATGACCAAACACAAACTAGTTCATTGCTGCAAAAAATACTCCTCAATATGGAATTGGACCCATGCACACAGCACACCTGCTTGGAAGCACGATATGATAATGACCCGGATACACGGTAGAGTACATCAATTCTTTTTACCTCCCATTATTAGACTGGCAATTCGTTCATTACGTGTACTTTCGTGTTTCGTATACCTAAATGCTAAATCGAAAACCACCCATATAGGAGTTCGTGTCATTTCGTGTTCGTGTATTTTCGTTTCGTGTTTCGTATTATTTTAATTAAGAATAAGAATAAAAATAAATATATAAATATATTACAATATTACAATTTTCGATAATATTTTTACAAATATATATTAAAAATGTATTTTTACATAGTATTTATAAATAATATTATAAATTTATGTATAATCACAAATATAAATGTTAAATGTCTAATAAAAATATTAAAATATCTAATATCAACAAAACAAGACAGTTAATTGAGAGACGAGAAAGATAAGAGAGAGAAGAGAGATTGAGATTGAGATAAGGAGGGAGAGAGATATGGGAGAGACGAGAGATTGAGAGAAATGTTTGAGGGAGAGCCTTGACAATTTGACTTACTTGTATATTATTGTTAAAAAAAATTATAAATATATTTATTTATTTATTTCGTGTATTTCGTGTCGTATCATGTGGGTAAACCCAAACCCGACACTAAATCTCGATCGTGTACTTTCGTGTTCGTGTATTTTTGTGTTGTGTACTAAAAATGCAAACCCAAACACTAAATTTTCGTGTCATTTCGTATCGTTTTTTCGTATCGTGTTGAAAATTGTCGGGTCTGCCCATTAAGTACTTGTGAGTTGACACAATTAAATAAGCAGACACACTTTTTTTTTTTAGTTTAAACTTGAAACTCATTTACACATGAGTCATGACAGATGGACAGTTAATATAGAGTTGGTTAGCGCAGCCATCAGACATGTTTTAATGAAGGTGCACCCAGTTGAGATCTTAAATGGAGTATACAAAAGTCAAAAGCTTATACTACTACTAGTAACCACTCACACACGCAGTCTTCACAAAATTTATGATAACAATGGTAAGACCGGGAATGTATTGCTTCCTGGCACACAAATCTCAAACCTCAATTACTATAAGGGCACTATCAAGTAAAAAAAAATTCCCAATTAAAGCTACTTCTACAAGGTACATTGTACACACGCAGTGGCAGCACCCAGAAGAAATAATATTGGGAGTGACCCAAATAATATTTTCAATCTTAGGTAATATCTTTGCATATTTGCTGTATAAAACGGAGAGAACAAGAGAGAGACATATGTGGTATGGCATGCATCCCATAGCATGCCATACTATTAGGAGAGCATTTCTGCTTTTAATAAACACTATAGATTGTTTGGGAGTCAAATTGCCCTTATAATTATTAAGGGCTAAAACGGAAAAAAATAAATTAATTAAGCCCTAACTCATATGACAACAAGTATTTCTTTCAGGCTATACAGCATGAGTAAAGAGGTTAATGACAAATGAGGGTGAAGTGTCAAAATAGCACAATTTTGGGAAAAATGCCCAAAATGGTACTTTCTGGGAAGTGTACCCCGCACTGGCACATACATAACACAATTACTGTTTGCGTTAGGAATGTAACGCATGTCATACCTGCGTTACGCATGTATTTTTCTCCCATCCAGTGCTTTTCAGAGGGCATAACACAAACAACACTTGCGTTTTGACAGTAACGCAAGTGCGTGATGCGTTACCCCGTAACGCATAAGGCATCACAGTCAAAACGCAAGTGTTGTTTGCGTTTCAATTGTTTTTTCAGCTGGGAGGTGTGAAAACAACACGAGTAACGCATGTCTTACCCCCCTAACGCCAGTCCAGTATGCGTCATGTATGTGCCCCTGCGGGACCTCCTCTCCAGAAAGTGTTATTTTGGACATTTGACCCCCATTTTGTGCCATTTTGGGCATTTTCTCGACAAATGAGTACTCGAATTTTTTCAAATAACAATTTCTTTATAAAATAAGTAAGACTATCTTTTAAGAGCACTGTGTGGTGCACCCTAGACCCTTACACAGTTCTCCCTGTAGACAAGGATCTAAAACCATACAACTAATAATGTAATAGCGTCCTTATGATAGATATGTGCTGTGGTGGTACTCACACTCCTATTTTCTAGTATTAGAGGATTAATAATGTACATAAGATTTTAGTATGAATAATAGTGTGGCAACGAACTTCCGAAAAACAATAGTAGTGGTCTTATCAGTAGACAAAAGTGCACCTGCTCAGATTTCACTTACATTGATACAAAGTACCATATTAATCTCTGTGCAAGAGACATAGTAGAATTTTAAGTAGCAAAGAAATATTAAACGTGAAAAAAACCCAAAGAAGAATGCAGAAGAAGAAAGTATTTAATATTCATTGTCCAATTTGTTACATTTTCGGGATTTTTTAAATCAAATCAAGGCAAAATTGTAAAACAAAGAGTGACAAACATATCAAATTCATAGAGAATCACACCTTCTAAACAATAGGATATGGGAGATGAGAAAAAGGTTTTCATATTCCGTGTTCATAAGAAACGATACCAACCTGTAGCTGGCAGCAAAGCGAAGTACAGAAGCAAATACCCGGCCAGAGTTAGCATTTGACCCTTGCAAAACATTTGATAGTTAAAAGGGGATAAATTACACTAAAAGTTCATTTCTCCAGCTATTTCCTTAGTACATCAAGAATCTAAACTATATAACCATTGCTGCCTGACGAACCAACGGATTAGAAACAAAAAAGTTACATTAACAAGCGGCAAATAATGAAGGTTACATGCCTACTTAAAAGGTGCCTTTAGGTTGCTCAAATTAACATGCACAATGCTGTATGTCCTCTTTAGAAGACAAAACAATAGTAAAAAAATAAGAGCAGTAAAAGTTCTATATAACTTGCAAGATATAATGGGCTTCCAAACATAGTAATATTTGTGTACCAGGAAATTTCCATGATTGTTAGCATATGTTGTAGGCTTATATTCAGTAGAGAAGCAGGCAAACACTAGAACAAAAAATTTAAAAATTTCAAACAGTTGGGATTCCTTTCTCTTTATTGGATATGACCATGCGCAGCATTTAAGTAAATTTCAAATGAGAAAGATAGTTCAGAAAAATTGTTGAACATATTCTACGATACAATTAAGGCTTCATTCCAACACCTTAAGGTTTTGAAAGAGTTGGTTATTTGGGGTTCGAGTCCTCCCACATCCCAATTTGTTTTAATTTTAAATGTTTGTTTGTTGTTTTGTTTGTGTGTCTGATTGTCCACTCGGGGAGTGTTGAATATAATACATGACAAGATCTCTTCCAAACACCTTAAGGTTTTGGGAAAGTTAAAACAACATGGGATATTCACAATGGTAACATTGTGGTATTGACTTTTCCGGTGTTACCATTTCGTATTTTTGACTTACTCATGGCACACCTACATTTTTTACTTTGTTCTTCTTATAATCTTGTTGTAAATCCAAAAAACGGAACTCCTCAACTATAATTAAATATTTCAAATAAAGATCGACAGATTTTCCGTTTGATATTCTTCATCTCTTGAAGCAACAAACAATTTCGTATATTTATCTTCAATCGTCTTACCTTTACTGTCTTCTCTCTAATCGTCTTTTTTTCACTACTTTTTCTCTATTGTTAATCTGCAATCAGAAAATTCTCAGTGGTTCCACTAGGAAATTCTCAATGGTGCTACCGGTACCATTAGGAGAAGCCAACACTACTAGAAAATCCAAAACCACAATGGTACCATTAAGAACCAAAAAAACAATAAGGATCGACTGTTCTCAACTAGGTGGAGTGGAATGGAGAATGGCGGAGATAAAATTGAGAGGTGAAGACACTATAAATGGAAGAGAAGTATGATAGAGGTGGGGGAGAAAAATATTACAGATTTCAAAATTCTGTCATAACTACAAGCTATGTGAAGAATACGAATGGGAGTAAGGAGTAGTCATCCATTTATAACTGGAGTTGACAGATTTTAATTAAACTTAATGCAATGGAAGGGCATATGAATGTATATTATGATTGTATATCCAATAGATTGATTACATTTCATAACATTCCCCCAATCCATCCGGAACCACCACCTTCAAAATTCCGCACTACCATGTACAAATGTTGGCATAATGAGATTCGGTAGAAAATTATAAACTATACCCCGCTAGATAACTTGAAAATGCAAGTGTTTTGTGTACAAAAGATAAGGAGAAACAAAAAACCTGTTGCAAGGGTCAAAGAAATATGCCTCTTTGCATCATGTTCAGTACACATGTATTTGAGAACATTTAAACTCATTATATTCTTAATGCAGCTGGAAACTACCAATTGTATATGTTTATGATACAGTCAAAAATCAAAATACGTATTTATCCCAGTGGGGGAAAAGGGGGTCTGTATGTAAATTTCAGTAATTGACTTTTACCAAAGAAAGGTTTAATATAACAAACTAGCTCCAAATGAGAAGTGAAACAGATAACTACTGCACCTTTAGAGCTCTCTGCTTTTGTACAATTTCATTCCACTTGAACGTAAGGGCAGCGACCAAAATTGTATGAATGAAGCCTGAAAGCCATTTTAATAATGTCAAAAATGACTAGAATAGTGAAAACAATCATGTCACTATGCTAACAGATGAACCTTAAACTGAAAAAACTTGTATAAGTTGGAATTAACTGAAACTCAATGGCATTATTTGAAGAGTATATAAGGAAACAAATAGCTTGTGTGAAGCTAATGCACAAGTTCCGGTTGCTTACCACAGCTACAGTTGGTCGAGAACTACATAAGGAATAAAATAATCAAATAGAACAGTCCAGACTATTAGTCACTTGACAACACTATCACTGCAGCATTTCAATTAAGTTAGCACAAACAATGTGCAAAATATTCTGTAAAAAAAGTCCTTTTAAAATCAAAATATATAAAGCACCTCACCATAACCAACCAACAAAATATATGATACAAAATGGAGATAAACAAGAAAATTGATTTGCGTTACCGCGGCCTCTTTGAATCGAACAGGACATTCAGACTTGAACAAAATAAGAAAGTTAAGGGAGAAGTAAAAGTGAAATCTGAAAAACAATATGCATATTCCAAATACTCAAATGATAAAATCAAGGATTCAATACATAATCGGATGAATAGTTGATACATAATCAGATCAATAGTTGATACATATTGTGAGTTGTGTTCAGTGCAGACCACTTCAATACTAGATCTCTTAGACCACATATATACTAAATACATTATTCTGCACATAATGTACTATGTACTGCAAACTTAAATTTGTATTTTTATACATTATAATATTATATGCATTACACCTCCGGCCACCTACAATCTCTTATTTGGAGGCCAACAATATTTTCTTTGGAAAATTTTTATGGTCGAAATTAACTTGTTTTGCAAATCAAATTCATTGCAATTTCTGAATTTTTTGTACTGCAATTTTCAGTATTATTACTTAAATAAAAAATACATTGTTCTGACTATTTGTACTGCAATGGTCTACATGTCTAACATTTAACTGGTCTACACTGAACATTTGCCTACATATTGTTAATATATGTAGGCAAAAGTTCAAAAGAAATTTTTAAAGAATCAGAGAACCAATATGTCCTGCACCTTAATGTTGTCTATTGTAAAATTTGTTACTACAATTTTTGCTAAATTCAGATTGTTATTTTTACAGCGAGGTCCTACAAGGAAAAACATCTTCATATTGGCCAGATTGAATGAGCATATTTGCAGAACAAGTACATAAATTATGTTTCGGAATTCTCCATCTAACCATGATCATTTATATTAAGAGTCCCACTCTAGGGAGAACCATCTTACGTGGAGAACCGTGGAGAACCACTTAAAATGCATTAAAATAGTCCTTTATATAAGACCCCTGGCGGGGCCCCTTCACATAAAAGTCTTATAATTCTACCCTCTATCCATTCATCAAAAAAAAAAATTAAAAAAAAACTTTTAAAAAAATTTAAAAAAATGGTGCCACGTCATCATTTTTTGAAATTTTTTTTAAAATGTTTTTTTTTGTAATTTTTTTTATAAATAGATAGAGTATAGAATTATAAGACTTTTTTGTGAAGATGTCCCTGCGGGGCCCTTATATATAAAGCAATTATAATGTATTTTAAGTGGTTCTCCACGGTTCTCCACGTAAGATGGTTCTCCATGGAACAATGGCCTTTATATTAATGTTATTGAATATCATTGTTCTACAAATCGTGAGTGCTTGGAACCCGGGTGCTAACCGATTTCCCTAAACATGTGTCTATAACTTTGAAGAGCATGGTTGGAGCCAGCATAGAGCCAATTCAGAAATGACAGCATAATGAAAGGCTAGGAATTTAATAATAATTTGTCCTTGATAGAAGAATACCTTGCAGATGCTGGCGAATAAGATGAGTAATATTAGCAAAGAGAAACTAAGAACTTGCTCAATCCACCTAGCAGCTCAATGTATAATGTATCTCTGGCAAGAAGAATCTGTGTAATGATTGAAGGCAGCAGCAGCACTGGGTTGTACGACAAGACTTGCATAGTTGCATTTACAGTATCACACTCCGTGAATCAGTGATCAATCGTAGAATCTGGGTAAACATCGAAAGCTGCTGATAGAAAGCCCTTCTTGAGACTGAGTGCACCAGTTCTTGATCAATGGTGGAGGCTGCTGTTAAAGATGAAACATATTTAATGATTTGGGAATGCAACGCAGGTTGAAGTTTGTGCTTCACCGGCTCACCTGCACCAAAAGTCCTACTAGAAACCTCCCCACTGCTGCTGTTGCTTCATAGATGTTATAGTTGTCATTCACCAATAATCTTTACAAGAACAAACCCCATCCTTAAAATGGTGGAAGCGATTTGCATCCCGCACAATGAGTTCCCTTGACATTACAAGAGAGGTTAACTTCATCACCAAGTGACAATCACGACAAATCCGTAGATTCTTCATTACATGGATAGGCATCCAAGGAGGCAAGGTCAACAAGCCATAAGCCACGGCAATCTTCTCACTGTGGTAACTCATAGGCCTGGTATGACCAATTTCATTAGTGTATTTACCTGTATCTTTTATCTTCTTTATAATTTCCTCCAACTTTACATATATTTCCTTAATTTGCGGGTGACTGATATCATCCACAGTAAACACATGAACCCTATTATCAACCTCAATCCAGCTGCAACCTGGATTTTTCTTGATTCCTTTTTCTCTCATAAGCTTTCTCACATCTAAAACACCTTTTAACTTGCCAGCATCTGAATATATATTTGATAGAAGAATATAGCTGCCAGAGTCCTCTGCATCCAGCTCCATCAACTTTTTAAGTGCAATCTCTGCTAATTCTGCATTACCATGTATACGGCAAGCACCAAGCAGGGCTCCCCAAACAGAAGCATTAGGCTCCATTGGCATATCATTAATTAAATTGTGTGCCTCTTCTAGCAAACCCGCCCGACCAAGCAGATCTACCATGCATGCAAAATGTTCAAGAGTAGGAGAGATACCATGATCCTTAGTCATCGTATTAAAATAGCGTTTCCCTTCGGGTAAAAGTCCTGAATGACTGCAACCTGATAGAACAGACACATAGCTAATATGATCTGGAGCAATACCCATCTTCAGCATACTCTCGAAAACATTAATCACTTCCCTGCCCTGCCCACTCTGGGCATATCCAGTCATCATGCTGTTCCAAGAAATCAAATCCTTAACAATCATCGATTCAAAAACTTTGTGTGCTTCTTCGATTTGTCCACATCTTGAATACATACTTAATGAACTATTTTTAACTGCAACATCTATACCAAAGCCCGACTTTTCAGCTACAGCGATTATCTGGTTGCCAAGTTTTAGTACGGCTGAATGCGCACAAGCACTAATTGCACTTGCAAGAGTTATCCAATCTGGTTTTACACCTTTCTGACGCATAACATTGTAGAGATTGAGACCCTCCTCAAAATATCCATGTTGTATGTATGTAGCTATCATCGAATTCCAGGTTATGACATTCCGATCTGGCATCTCATTAAAATATTCTCTAGCTTTTTCAACTTTTCCAATCTGAGAAAAAGCTGAGACCATTGCTGTCCACGATATGATATCTTTTACAGGAATCATATCAAAGGCATAATTTGCACTACCCACGTCTCCACATTTTGCATACATCGTAACAAGTGCATTTCCTACAGTGACACAAACATCAGCCCCAATCTTTGCTGCAAGACCATGGAGTTGTCTCCCAAGAGAAATCTCCTTTATACTAGAACAGACCCCAATAACTGTGGCCAAAGTGAACTTGTCGGAGGGCACGGGAACCTCCCTCATTTGTTTGAATAAAACTATAGCTTCTTCTTCGTGGCCAGACTGAGCAAGTCCCCCAATTAAAGATGTCCATGCAACCACGTTCTTTACTGTTAAGTTATCGAATACCTGTCTTGCAGCTCGTAGGTATCCGCATTTGCCGTACATATCAATCAGACCACATCCCACATAAAGGTCAATACTATGTTCCATTCGTACAATCCGGGCATGCAGATGTGCACCCCAATCCGCATCACAAATGTTAGCACATGCACTTAGTACACTGGCATAAGTCATCGAATTTGGTCTAAAACCTTGACCGCACATCTCGTAAAACATGTTAAGAGTTTCAAGACTGTTCTTATTCTGAGACAAGACTGAAATCATTGTGCTCCAAGAAACGGAGTCACGTTTAGGCATTTGATTGAACAAATTCATAGCCCTCTCAACACCATATAATTTAGAGTAACCATAAATCATGCTGTTCCAACAAAAGAAATTAGGATCCTCTATCCTCAAAAAAACTTTCTCAGCCGAACCCAAGTCCCCACACTTAATATACATATCAATTATCGATGAATCAACAGAAATACCCCGTCCCAAGTAAAATTTCACAACCAAACCATGAACTTGAGAAGCCAACTTGACATACCCAAGACTAGCACAAGCTTTCATAACACAAGAGAAACAAAACTGATCAGGAACACAATTTCCACTCCTAATCATCTCCGCAAAAACCTTAAGTGTATCATCAGCTCTCCCATTGCGAAAATAACCCGACATGATCGAATTCCAAGAAACAACATCTCTCTCAGGCATTTCATCGAACAACTTCCGAGCTTCCGTAATCCGACCCGAATCACCCAACCCATTAATCAATGTATTATGACTAAAAACATTACTGAACTCCATGCACTGGAAAACCCGGGTAGCATCATCAATCGAACCACAGCTAGAGTACATATAT
This sequence comes from Kitagawia praeruptora, assembly GCA_037693485.1. Taxonomy (NCBI): domain Eukaryota; kingdom Viridiplantae; phylum Streptophyta; class Magnoliopsida; order Apiales; family Apiaceae; genus Kitagawia; species Kitagawia praeruptora. The sequence continues at coordinate 75,856,804 of CM075354.1, forward strand.
ATGAGATTATTCTGAAGAAAAGTTGAAGAGATAATGCCCAAGTTGATGAGTTGCGCATGGAGTTTCCGCGCATGAGGAATGGAACCACATTGTTTCATTAGATCGTAGTACTTTTGGGAAATATCTATGTAAGAGTAGTTGTGGTTTGAATGAAATGTGACAAGGTTGTTGGAAACAGCAACAGCATTTTGTTGTAGGGTGCAAATGAAGCGACGAGGAGTTGAGAGTTGGCGCCATGATATATTCAACTTAACCATTACAGAAAGAAGCTCAGGCTCTTAGAAAATCAAAGGGGTTTAGGGATTGTATAGTACCATTCGTTACTAGTCCTAGGTCAACTGTCGATAGGAAAAGCACTTACTCTGAATTTTATTACAGTAATTTACTCTACTGTTTAAACCTCTTTTAAACTTGTTCAACAATTCCGTTTTTGTAATACGTTCTGTTCGAAATCACTGCACAAAAAATATCTTGGTAACAGATTCCGCATTAAAATGTATTTTTATAATATTTGAATTATTATCAATTCTTTTGGCATTATTATTTTTAAAATATATTATAATGATGAACTACAAGCTAAATTACGTGCAAAATAATTTATCTTTAAAAAAATTATGTTTTTTAGAAAAAAAGATAATTGTGTGATGTACGTTACACTCTAAAATTATATTGTGTGTTGCAGCAAAATTTAAGATATTCTGTATTTTAGCAGAACGAATAAATTTCAGTCGTTGATCACACAAAATTTACGATATAGATAGTTCTAAGTTCTAATTTAACATAACCTTTTAATTTGAAACTGACCCTATATACAAATAAAAGAATGCCCAAAATACTCAATTTTCCCCTACCCACTGTCCAAAATACCCATATGCGAAAACAACGACCGAAATACCCACGGGATGTGCCGTTTGGTGTGACGCATCCGTGGCTACTGTTCACGCCAGAAAATCGCCCTCACCTGCCTCTCTCTTCGCCGGCAATATGGGCGATTCCGATCGTCACTTCCGATCTCTCTCTTCAAGCAGTCTACCAGCCACCAGATTACCACCAAATGACTGGCAGAATGTCGCCTTTCTCATCCCCATATCTGGTTCCCTCCTCTGGCCCCGTAGGGGCGTGAACGAACTCGACGGAAAGTAAATCGGAAACTATGGTTGATTTGGGTGTTTCTAATTCCGCAAATTAAATGTAATAAAATTGGTATGTATGTGTAGAGAATCGAATTGCGATTCTATCGGTATATAGAACGTAATCGGAAAGTCTGTGATTTGGATGAACGAAAAAAAGTAATTTACTCGCTGAAATCGCCATGTTCGGAAGCTCTGGAGACGATGTAGCTGACGTCAGATATGCATTTCGAAAATGCGTATCTCCTGATACGCATTTTCCAGATGCGTATGTTGACGTCAGCTACGCCTTATATACCAGCGTATCTCCTGATTTCCATTGATTCTACAGGTGTATCCCTAGGATACGTTAGTTGCATAGGCGTGACCATAGTTACGCCAGTTGGTGTAGCGTATTTGCTGGGCATTTTGGGTAGTCCTTTCCCACGATGGGTATTTTGGTTAGGAATGATTAAAAAGTGGGTATTTAGGGCACTCATCTATTATTATATATTAAATCTTAATAGAATAGCAAAAAGTGTCATTTTATTAATTACGAAATTATATCTCTATTTGTTGAAAAATAACAAAAACGCTAACTTTGTAAAAATAAGATAAAAAATAGATGAAATAATATTAGTGTTAAGAATCAAAACTTTGACCTTCCCCTCTAAACTCCTGCCATAGCCTTTGTGTTACACTCATAAGTTTTCTCAAATCTAAAACACTTAAATATATATTGAGAAATTGCATTTTGCATCTCTTATTTTTGGACCGTCTTTCAATTTGGTTTTATATTATGAAATTCGGCAATTTGCATCCCATACTTCATATTTTGTTTCACTTTGCACTTTTCACTTTGCATCACCTCAGTTCCACTAATAGATATAGGTACCTCTTGGTGAGGGATGAAAGGACCAGTTTTTTAGAATTTTAGGATACATGGGATTCGTTAGCAACTTTGATGAACAACAACATCTTTATCTTTCAGAAATTGTAGCTGTCTTTGTTGAACTTTGGGACCTTGATAACGTGGCGAAGGTGTGGCTCGACGACACGCTACCTTCGCTACTTACGCCGTTCTCCCAGTTCTTTTCATGGAATCTGTTGACCTATAACCGAAACGAATTCAAGTCCCCTGGGTAATTACCCGTTCACAGATCTTACTCGTATCCTTTGGTTACTCCCGAGATTAAATAGAAGCTAACCAATAAGTACATGTTGGCCTCTAGTCATCAAAATTATTCTGAGCGATGAACTATCCTCAGAACCGCTCAGAACCAAATATGAAATCTTCATACTTGTTTGATGAGTCGGGAACCCTAGTTCAATAGGGCTGTAGTCCCAAAATATTTTTAAGTTGTCAGTGAAGGGAGAAAACATTTTACTTGCTCCCAAAACCCTGGATTCCCAATTTTTGATAAGTTCGAATATGTTTTGATACACTTTAAAGAGCGAGTTGATTTGTAAATAAATATTTGAGAACCTTGATCATTTTCAAATAATTTTTTGAAGGTCAAAAAATAATTTAAATAATATTTAAAGGACTTAAAATTTTTTTAAAATAAGTAATATGATTTTTAAATCACTTGAAGATATTTTAAAATGTTTTCTCCCTTCACTGACAACTTAAAAATATGCTCTGTCACTTTTATCAGGAACTTAGAAACACATTTTAAAATGCAAAACTTAGTAAGTTACTTATACTTACGGATGGGCGTCGGATCACTTCGGGTTCGGGAAGTGCCCCTTCCCTGATCCCCGAATCCGTTACTTGAACCCGCCTGATTCTCGAATGAGGATCTTGTTTCTCCCCGATCCTCGTCCCGAACGGGGAACGGGGGGAAATCAGGTAAAATTTTTCTTTTTTTAATTAAATATTATATATAATATCTTTTTTTTAAAAACAATTTAATATATCAAAATGTGTAATACATATATTTTTAAAATTTTATATCATATTTTAGACATTATTTCATAATAATATTCATTTATAATTTCATATAATAGATAAAACTAAGAATACATGTACTCTAACATGAGAATTTTTAATTATTGAAATGGAAAAAGATTTTAAAATTTATATATATATAAATTATATTTACTTTTAATAATTTATTTAATATTTAATATATAAATATATAATTTTTATTATATATGGGGATCGGGTAACAGAGAACAGGGTACAGAATGGGAACGAGGGATTTCGGGGCAGGTCACGCTAATCCCCGTCCTCGTCCCGATCCCCAAACTTTTCATAAAATTTTCACCATTTACCGTTCCAAATCCAAAAAAATTCCTGAATTCCCTTCCCATTCAAAACGGGACAAGGCGGCTCAAATGCCCGTGCCAACTTATACTTTTGAATTTTTATGCTATGAACTAGCTTTATACCTGTGCGATGCACATGTTGCTTTATATATATTTTTTGTTAGATTTATTTTGAATGTTATTGTAAATGATTTGTTTTTGTTTTTTAATTTTTTTCACATATTTTCATAATAAAGCATTGCATTATAATATATTATTATTTTTCTAAAGAATTTATGTTATTTTTTTTTAATTATTATTGAATTTGTTGAAGAGTACTTCATTTTTTTTTATGTTTTTGTGTTTAAGAGTGGTTTTTTTAAGTTAATTCTCTTTTTCCAAATATGGGTGGTATTTTGTGATTTTGCGGTGTGTTTTATTTATTATTTGTTTTTATTTTGTTTTTGTTTTTGTGTAAAATTTTGTTTAGATTGTATCTCAAATCATTGTTTTGTATGTATAGTTTTTTTTTTTTTTTTGGTATTTTACCAAAAAATATTATAAAATAAGATTTTCTAGTAGTTTAAGGATATTGTTTTGTATACCAATTCCAACAACAATCTCTAACTAGAAAAGATATAAAGATAATTATTGGTGAAATGGAGGGAAATAATTATTTTATTGATGGAAATGAAGTTAGGAATGGTTGATGGTTCCTAGTGTTTTTGGCCACTAAACCCCTGTTGGAATACTATTTAATATTAAATTCCCTTAATTTTAAGTTAAAAAATCAAGGGTTTTTTTTCTAATATATCCCATTTGAAAAGGTTGTTTATGAATATGTCCTATTTTTAATTTTAATTATAAATATGTCTGTTGAGTATTGAATACAGTAAAAGAATACAGAGGGGGGGTGAATGGATTCTTGAACTTTTCTTAGTTCTTGAATCTGTGTAGCAGATAAATGTTTGTGTGTGCAAATGTATAGGTGCGGATAAAGATAACACAAGACACACTATCACTTCAATCTAATATATTATTAGATAAAGGTTGCTACAATCTGTGAATACAAATAATAGTATTCTCAGCTTCGTTTTTCTCAGAGAGATATGTCTTAAGTGTGTATGAAAAACTTCTCCTCTAAAAAAAAATACTACTAAGGAAGTGAGGCTGTATTCTTATAGAACATGAATACAACCTACTTACTGCAAGTAAGGTAGCTAAAACAAATTACTTTCTGGTCTGTCTATCCTTTTTGAGTAAGTGTCCAAACGGCTACAGATTTGACTTTGCAAAGTTCTGTTCAGATCCACTTCTTTAGCTCTTTCTCTCTTCTATATCTCTCCAAGCTTCCTTGTAGGCTTTCCAGGGCACGTTACAGATTGTGGTCCATAAAGTGCATTGGCTTGTTGCAGATTTCAGACTTGTACAATTTCTTCAGTATTTTGTCTCCAAGAATGTATTTGAGAAGTGACTAAGTGATTGATTCGAGAACTAGGATTAGATAACTCCGAGTTCTCGAATACTGTATGATTTACATATCGAATCACTTCTCGAATAGTACTTTTCTCCAGGGTTCCTTGAGTTGTCGAATAGAACACTTGACTTGTCGAATCCCTGAGATATCGAATAGTTCATTTAGAGTCCTTGAGATATCGAATGGAACTTTGACTTGTTGACTCTTTGATAACTCGAATACCACTTTAATTGACTTGTTGACTTCTTGAGTTCTCGAATAGAGCATTTAGACATGTCGAATCTCTGAGATATCGAATAGTGCATTCAGAGATATCGAACAGTGTCTTCTTAGATATCGAATCTCTGACTTCTCGAACGCTAGACTTCTCGAATAGAGAAAAGTACTTCTCGAATTGGTACTTAGGCAAATTCTTCATTTCTTCAAATACCAAATGTGATTATTTGACAGTCTTTATCTTCTTGCTTGAGGCATAAACCTTGGAACTTCTTTCAAGCACTATTCTTGACTATATAAGTACAGTTACACAACTAGGATTTGATGCCTATTGAAAGTACAAAACAAATAGAAACTCTACAACTAGAGGTTCCGTTAGTTAAGAGGTCATGTAAGTAATGCAAAACATTACAGACAATTAGGCTTGTTATTAGATGTAAACAGGCATGCCTCTGTGACTAACAATCTCCCCTAAATTGTGAGTGAGACCCTTAGTCACAATTTCATGTCTGATAACAAGCCTAACATACATAAAGATAAAACTTGAAAAGTACAAGTATGAAATTTGATTGAGCACATGAATGAAATTACAAGATGAATAATCTTACAGTATGATGAAATGCTAGCCATTCTCATTTGATTCCATTTCCATTGCTTTGGCTAGTAGATCATCATATGCTTTCTGTTTTCTTTCTTTCTCCTTTCTTGCATTCTCATCCATGGCCTTTATGATCTCTGCCAAAGCATCCAATTCTTCAAGCAAGATAGAGTCTTTGAAATCTTCAAGTATTGGTTTCAGAATGTTTGTAGGATGGTGACTGAGTAGGTTCATTCTTATATTGACATTATCTTCATTTCTCCTCCTATATTTCACCACATAGGGATTGAATTGAACTCTACACAATCCTTTTGCCCTTAGCTTTTCTGCTTCAACTTCCAGCCTATCAATCTCCTTCTCCCTTTCTAGCCATTTCTCAAAGCACCCCTTTCTTATCTTCTCAGCATAGTCTCTCTTCATCTTCACAAAATCAATCAACTCCAGCTTCCATACTTTCTCCACTTTGTCTTCAAAATCCAAAAATGCAATGATCCTTTCTATTTCACATAGCTTGCCCCAATTTTGACATTGTCCTTGTTTGAATTTTTTCTCCCTTCCATCAGTATATTTAATCTCAAGGCAGTTATTCACAATGGCAGCATAGTAGATTCTTTGAGCTCTTAGATATTGCAATTGGTCTTCATCAAAGTCTTCATCAAGAGGTTGGAGTTTCAGTCCTGGATAGATAGTTAGGGTTCTTGATTTGGATAGCTTTGGTTTCCTTGGAGCTTGTTTGAATTTGATCCTTTTTACATGGTTGCCTGGCAGTAGCATGTGACCTTTGTTTGTAGACCATTGTAGTATTCCATTAATAGTTTGCTTTTTGAAACACAATGATGGTTTTTTGACTTGAATCTTCTTCTCTTCTTGAGGTGGCAAAACAGTTGCAGAAGCCATAGATGTAGATTTTGCTAGGTCACTACTAACAATATTCACCCTAGACTTAGAGTCTTGTGTTGTGGTGAGGTTACTGCTAGCAATGCCTAAGGCTTGCTGTTTTCCAATCTTCCTCTCATAGACTTTTCCTTGGTCATCACCATCTTTCTTGTCTTTGTTATCTTTCTTCTTCTTCTCATCTTTATCACCCTTATCACTCCTGTGATGACTTCTCCTCCCATCACTCTTGTCATCATCTTTATCATCCTTATTCCTCCTAGGCTGAGCCATTTCTGGAATTGTACCAGTAGCAATAAATGTTCTTAGGATGTGTAGTGCTTCCAACTCTTCAACAGTTCTGACTCCACCCTTCTTTTGTAGCTGATCAGTAACAGCAATGATGAGTCTATAGTTTCGAGGGGTGAGATCACTGGGGATAACCAACTGATTAGCATCTTGAATTTTTGTACCAGACTGATAGAAGATGGTTTTTGGTTTGATGCATACTTCAGGAAGCCTAGCTTGTTGACCATTTCTCAGTTCAGTGTACAGACTCTTGTTGTTCTCCCATTTCTGCTCAATTAGTTCCAAGATGGCATCAATCTCAGTGAATTTAAGGGCTTTCAAGGTGTCAATAGATAGGTGCCATATCTTGCCATTGGTCACCATCATGATTTCCTTGAGAAAGATTTGATTTAGATTTCTTGGAATAACTGTTAGATATTTAATTTGGTCTTTGAGGCTTCTTCTGTACAGCAAAGTATCTCCTCCTACCTTTGCCTTTGAGACTTGCAGAAACTTCAAGAATGCAGCATCATGATAAGTCTCTGAATTTGCTAATTCTATCAGCTTGGCCTCAGTAATCACACTAGCTTCCAATGGGTCATCTTCATGTCTAGAGGCTTGGACTAGATCACTTGGCATGGAACCTGCCACCACTGTAGTAGTGACAGTTTGCTTTTGGCCACTTGGTGTAGTGATGTGCACAGTTGGTAGAGTAACAACTAACAGAGAGGTAGGAGGCTCATCCACTTTAGCTTTCCCTTTTCATGGCACATGAGTTATGGATTTAGAAGCCCTTTGGTGACCACCCTCATTTAGCTTTATGCCTTTGGCTTGAGGTTTCTCTTGAGGTTTCTCCCCCTTTGGATTTGAATGCCTTGATGTCCTCTTCTCCCCCTTAGGCTTGTTGTCAGGCACAGAGGCTGTAGGAATGACCTTTGAGTTTAAAGAGTCTTCAGGTAGAGGGAGACCCATGTGCTTCATCATGGCAGACAACATTGATTGTTGATGCAGAAGAACCTCAGCTGTGTTGGTGGCTTGAGTGGCTTGAGTGCTCAACTGCTCAGTTAGAGTTGCAACCTTGTCTGTCAAATAAGCATTGGATTCTTTGAGAGACACCACCTCCTTTTCAAGAGTATCCACTTTAGTGAATAGCTCATTTGCCTTGAAACCAGATAAGGATTGGTCTTGCAGTCTCTTCACTTCATACTTGGACATTTCATGCACAGGGACCTCAGTCATTAGCTTATCTCCATATAGATTTTTGAACATAGTCCTCAGCATGGCATTGGCATCTGTTGTCTGATCAGATAGAACTTGAAATTTATGCCCCAGACCTGTGACAGTATCCTTGAGTAGAGCTAGGCCATTATCCATTTTGGTACAGGTGGTGTTGCAGTGTTTGAGGTCCTTGAATACACTGTCCAACTGAGGGAATTTGGCATCGAAGACCCTCTTGATTTCTTCCACTGTAGTGGCTATCTTATCACATACTCTGTTGACCTCAATTTTGACTCCTTTTCCCAGATAGTGTGCAGCCTTGAGGAATCCCTTATGTGAATCATTCATAGCCTCATACACTTCACCAGGAGTTAGAGATTTTGCATTGGAACCCAGTGAAGTGATGTATTCCTCTCTGAGATATTAAAGAGCCTCATTAAGAGTAATATCATATTTTCCTTACATCCAGGCATCTACATTGCCATCTCTCTCAGCATCATCAATTATCTTGGCCTTTTGCATCTCCACATCATCCCTATGGCATAGCAGAATGGCTTCACAGTCTGGATTAGGCATGTTGGAGGTGACCAAGTTCTGAGCAATCTTGACAAACTCAGTGTTGAGTATTGAATACGATAAAAGAATACAGAGGGGGGGTGAATGGATTCTTGAACTTTTCTTCTTCGAGTCTATGTAGCAAGAGTGTTTGTGTGTGCAAGATTGAAGGTGCGAATAAAGAATAACACAAAACACAATATCACTTTAATCTAATGTATTATTAGATAAAGGTTGCTACAATCTGTGAATACAAATGATAGTATTCTCAGCTTCGTTTTTCTCAGAGATATACAGCTTACAGTGTATGAAAAACTTGACTCACAAAGTTACAAAGTTAATTGACTAAGGAAGTGAGGCTGTATCCTTATAGAACATGGATACACCCTACTTACTACAAATAAGGTAGCTGAACAAATTACTTTCTAGTCTGTCTATCCTTTTTGAGTAAGTGTCCAAATGGTTACAGATTTGACTTTGCAAAGCCTGTTCAGATCCACTTCTTTAGCCCCTTGTCTCTTCTATATCTCTCCAAGCTTCCTTGTAGGCTTTCCAGAGCACGTTACAGATTGTGGTCCATAAAGTGCACTGGCTTGTTGCAGGTTTCTGACTTGTACAATTTCTTCAGTATTTTGTCTCCAAGAATGTATTCGAGAAGTGACTAAGTAGTTGATTCGAGAACTAGAATTGACTTGATCGATAACTCTGAGTTCTCGAACACTGTTATATTGACATATCGAATTACTTCTCGAATAGCTCTTTTCTTCAGGATTCCTTGAGTTGTCGAATAGAACACTTGACTTGTCGAATCCTTGAGATATCGAATAGCTTTCTGAGTCTTTGAGATATCGAATGGAACTTTGACTTGTTGACTCCTTGAGAACTCGAATACTACTTTGACTTGTTGACTTCCTGAGTTCTCGAATAGAGTACATAGACATATCGAATGAGATATCGAACAGTGTATTCAGAGATATCGAATAGTGTCTTGAGATATCGAATCCCTGACTTCTCGAATGCTGGACTTCTCGAATAGACAAATATACTTCTCGAATTGGTACTTAGGCAAATTCTTCATTTCTTCAAATCCCAATTGTGATTATTTGACAGTCTTTATCTTCTTGCTTGAGACATGAACCTTGGAACTTCTTTCAAGCATTATTCTAGACTCTATAAGTACAGTTACACAACTAGGATTTGATGCCTACTGCAAGTACAATACAAACAGAAATTCTACAAATAGAGGTTCCCTCAGTTAAGAGGTCATGTAAGTAATGCAAAGCATTACAAACAATTAGGCTTGTTATTAGATGTATACAGGCATGCCTCTGTAACTAACAATCTCCCCCAAATTGTGAGTGAGACCCTTAGTCACAATTTCATGTCTGATAACAAGCCTAACATACATAAAGATAAAACTTGAAAAGTACAGGTATGAAATTTGATTGAGCACATGAATGAAATCACAAGATGAATAATCTTACAGTATGATGAAATACTAGCCATTCTCATTTGATTCCATCTCCATTGCTTTGGCTTGTAGATCATCATATGCTTTCTGTTTTCTTTCATTCTTCTTTCTGCTTTTATCATCCCTTTTCTTCTTGTCATTACTGCCCTTATATCTCCCTTGATCTCCACCCCTGCTTCCACTTTTATCATGATCATCCTTGTCTTGATTTGACTTTCCACCTTGAGCAATAGGCTTGATGTCTGATTGAGAGTTGATAAACTTCACCAGAATGTTAAGAGCCTCCTTTTCAGATTCAGATTTTCCACTCCTTGAATGTAGAACTCCAGCCAGAAACTTTATGGTGGACATGTTGTTTACTTTTAGATGTTGGCCAAATCTGAAAGCAACAATGTCTTGATCCTTTTCATATAGAATACAATGAGGCTGAGGAACTACTTGAGGCAGTTGAGATTTCATGCACTTGGTGAGAATCTCTTTGAGCATATCATTATCTGGTGAGTTATTCCTTTCTATCTTCTTGATGATTGTTCCAAGTTCAGAGCTAGACAGAATTTGAAATGCTTCAATGTGGATGTGAAAGCGGTTCTTGGCAGTGTGAATTAAGATTTCTCTATCATTCGAAAGAATGATGGCATGGGGATTGGTTTGCACAATTTCTCTTCTCATTACAGTGACTAGAAACACATCTTGCACAAGAAGCTTGATGTAGTCAAAGTAATGGAAATTGGCTCTTTTCCTTAACTCTTGTAGATGCTTCAAAAAGGCTATGTCATGGTATAGTCTAGAGTTTGCAGTTTCTTGACATACCCTTTGAGTAAGCACATTTCTGAATTCTGAAGGTTTAGATTGAAGGGATTGTTTAGCAATGTCAGGGATGTCAAATTCATACTCTGACTTCCCTTCAGTTTCAGATGGCTTGGCAACTTCATCTACAACCACTTTCTTCAGCTTGTCATCCTTGGATGTAGATTTCTCAGACTGAGATGACTTAGCAGTTCTTGGTTGGCCACTGTCATTGGTTGTAATGCCTTTGGTTTGAGATTTCTCCCCCTTAGTCTGAGGCTCCTCCTTAGATTTTGAGTTCCTTGTTATCTTCTTCTCCCCCTTAGGCTTGTTGTCAGGCACAGAGGCTGTAGTAGGAGCCTTTGGAGTTGAAGATTCTTCAAGTAGAGGGATACCCATGTGCTTCATCATGGCAGACAGCATAGATTGTTGATCCAGAAGAACATTAGCAGTAGTAGTGGATTGAGTGTTCAATTGCTCAGTTAGATTTGTAACCTTGCCTGCCAGATGGGCATTGGATTCTTTGAGAGACACCACCTCCCTTTCAAGAGTATCAACCTTGGTGAGCAGTGCAGTGGCCTTGAAACCAGTTAAGGATTGATCTTGCAGTCTTTTCACTTCAGACTTGGTCATTTCATGCACAGGGACTTCAGTGACCAGCTTGTCTCCATACTGATTTTTGAACAGTGTCTTGAGCATGGCATTAGCCTCTGTAGTCTGGTCAGATAGATTTTGAAATCTGTTTCCTAGGCCTGTGACTGTGTCTGTGAGTTTGGCTAGGCCATTGTCCATCTTGGTGCAGGTGGTGCTGCAGTGTTTGAGATCCTTGACCACACTGTCTAATTGAGGAAATTTAGCATCAAAGGCCCTCTTTACTTCTGCTACTGAAGTGGCTGTCTTGTCACACACCCTGTTGACTTCAGTTTTGACTCCCTTGCCAAGATAGTGTGTAGCCTTGAGGAAACCCTTATAGGAATCATTGACAGCTTCATACACTTCACCAGGAGACAGGGATTTTGCATTGGAGCCTAGTGAAGTGATGTATTCCTCTCTAAGATATTGAAGTGCCTCACTGAGAGTTACATCATACTTTCCTTGCAGCTAGGCATCTGCATTGCCATCTCTCTCAGCATCATCAATAATCTTGGCCTTCTGCATCTCCACATCATCCCTATGGCATAGTAGGATGGCCTCATAGTCTGGATTAGAGATGTTGGAGGTGACAAGGTTCTGAGCTATTTTTACAAACTCAGGAATATGATCCACAATTAAGCTTTGAAGTGCTTCAACCGTCAATTTTTGTGGAATAGACCCTGATCCCGAAGCACTGTCATGTTGCACAGGCTTCAGCCATTGTGACATAAAGTCAGAGCTAGAGCTAGGTAAACTAGACTCCTCAGTTACAGATGCAACTTCTGTAACCGGATGGATTGACTCTACTACTGGTGTCTCCACAGAAATGAGATGAGTTACACCAGCAGTTGACACAGGCACAGAGTCTCTAGTAAAAACTAGTGAAGCCTCTGTGTTTGTGATGGTGTCATTAGGATATGCCCCAGCATGCATTCCCTCACCATCTAAATGTGGGTCCTGGGTGGTGAGCAAAGTGTCATGCACTAAGTCACTTGTAATTATTGGCTCATCAAGAGAAAAGAATTCTTGATGATCAATGCCTTGCATCTCAGTTGCCTGAGTTGCAGGTTTCAAAGAAATTTCAGTGTTAGATTCTGGAAGAGGAGTGTCTTGTAGAGTAGATTTTGGCAACTCCCCCTGAGAGATAGAGGGAGTTTCAAGTGTGATGTGCTCTCCACTCAGTGTAATGCCAGCCTTATCACTCCCATGTGTTGACTCAATACAAGAAGGTGCATTGGGGAGGATGCTTGATTCTATAGATGCACCCTGTTGAGAGGATACATCTAGTGAGCTGTTTGCCCCTGATTTTACAACTTCAGCCATTTGTGTGACTGAAGAGGTGGTCTTAGTTTTCTTCTTCTTCTTTGGCCTTTGTAAGGGTGACTCTGGTTCCTCACTTTCTAGACCTAGTTCAACAGCTAATGCTGCTTCAGATAAAATATTTAAGGGTGCAGACATTACTTCATTTCTCTTCTTTTTACTAACATCACCCTTTTGAGAGGATGATGCAGTTGGTTCAGTAATAGGTAAAGTGTTTGGTTGAGAGGGTTGGTTAGCTAGCCCTGGGTTAGCATTTTGTACTACTTGCTTGGGCTTAGCTAACTCATACTTAGAGGCAAATGTTGGCATGTTGTGGGGGTAAGTCCTAAACAAACTCTCCATATGGGGAGTTATGTTAAGTCTTACATCCATGTCATTCCTAGTCTCCAAATTACCAAAAATGAGTTTGGTCATGGATTTAGGATAGCCTATTCTATTTTTATTCATCCCATCTAATTCAATCAATTTATCATCTAAGAAATTAAGGACAGATTGAATAAAACGAGGGAAGAAAATTTCATTACCTCTCTTGGCTGAATTCTTACCAAGTCTCCCATACAGCTCCTGCAGAATGATGAGACCAACGTCTATCTTCTTTCCATAAGCTAAGGCATAGCCTATTTGCTGTGCAGGAGTACTGATTTGGTCATAGCTAGATTTTCTTGCAATGAAGACTTGAAGAAGTGTAGCAAACACATAACTCCATTCCTTCCTCAAATGCTTCCTGTTCAAGTGCCCAAGACTGATTCTATCTGCATATTTGATGAAATCAAAGAAGTCTTCTAATTCAGTATTTGTAGCAAGTGGGTCATACACCTCTCCTTTGGTACCCATCCCAAGTGCCTCATTCATATCCTCTGTGGTGATAGTGAGATTTTTGTCTTGAATCTTGCAGTAGATGATGTACGAGGATATTGCAGAGTCAAGAGCCACCACCTCCACTGTAGCAGACTGCCAAAACTGTTCTAGAATGTCGAGGTACAGAGTTGGGTTAACAGATAGAGCATTCTTAATGTACGATTCAGACATCCACTTCACAAAGCACTTGAAATTGGCGTTGGGTGCTTCAACATCACTAGTTAGAGCAATGAAGTTGGTGTTGAACTTTACTGTTGCCATTTGTGTGTGAGAGAGAGAGAGAAGAAATCGAAGATTGAAGAAGAAATTTAGCTTTTGCAGTTAGGGTTTCAGAGGTTTTGGGAGTTTGGATGCTTGAGAAATCAAATGAAATGAATCGAATAGATGTGAAGTTGTAAAAGTATGAAGTACTTGAATTGTCGATTAGATGTATGTTCTGTATCGACAAGTCAGGCATTCGAGAAGTAGAAAACAACTATTCGAGAAGTCAAGAAAGGCTTATTCGATAACTCAAGCAGGTTGTAGCTCACAGCTGGCAGTTATCTAACTTAGAAATAAATCTAAATTAGGTAAAATATGTTTTTATGAGTAATTCTGAATAAAAATCCAAAATCGGTTAAAATTCAGCGAGAAATCAGCCTTTTCAAATGATTCGAGAACTCAAATATAGTATTCGAGAACTCAGTCAGTCGAGAACTAAAACACTATATTCGAGAAGTCAAGGAAACCTCTATTCGAGAACTCTAAAAGACTCTATTCGAGAACTCGAGAGTGCTCTAATGAGATTTGTTAGAGATGTCGAATAGTGAATCACTTGAGAAGTCTGACTTGTCGAATTATACTCATAGAAACTCAATTTTCACTATCTTTTTAAAATTTACCAGCCATATTCATTCACGAATATTCTAGCAAATCAAACAGTGGTTTTCTAAAAATTTCATAGAAATTTCAAGTTAACAAGAGAATATGATTTTTAAAATATGCAACAGATTTGAATTATTTATAAATCATATTTCAGCCAACACTTACTCCAAAAATATTGAGAATTTAGATAAAGTAAGTGTTTACTGCTGCAACAATCTAGATGCTGTATTCACTTAGCCAGAATCTGAAGAATTCAGCATTCCAATCTCACTAACCAACCTTGTGAAGGTGGCTTCATCTAATGGCTTAGTTAATATGTCAGCTAGTTGTTTGTCTGTAGAAACATAATGCAACTCAATGGTTCCATTAGCTGCATGTTCTCTTATAAAATGATATCTGATGTCAATGTGCTTTGTCCTAGAATGATTGACAGGATTGGTAACTATAGGGATTGCACTTGTGTTGTCACACATGATTGGAATTCTTTCCAACACAAGTCCATAATCTCTAAGTTGATTTCTAATCCAAAGCACTTGAGCACAGCAACTTCCAGCAGCTATGTATTCAGCCTAAGTTGTAGAAGTTGACACAGATTGTTGTTTCTTGCTATACCAAGAGACTAACCTTTGTCCAAGAAACTGGCAGCTACCTGAGGTCCTTTTCCTATCCACTCTGCATCCAAAATAATCAGCATCAGAATAACCAACCAGATTGAACCCTGTGTCCTTAGGATACCATAGTCCCAAGTTTGGAGTGCCCTTCAGATATCTAAAGATCCTTTTTATAACAACAAAATGTGATTCTTTTGGATTTGATTGAAACCTTGCACACAAGCATGTAGCAAACATGATGTCTGGCCTACTTGCAGTGAGATAGAGTAGAGAACCAACCATGCCTCTGTAGACTGAGATATCTACCTTCTTGCCTTTAGCATCTTCATCCAATTTAGTGGCAGTGGCCATGGGTGTCTTTGCAGGTGAGCAGTCTTCCAAGTCAAACTTCTTCAATAAATCCTTGATATACTTGGTCTGACTGATAAAGATACCATCCTTCCTTTGACTGACTTGCAACCCAAGAAAGAATGTCAACTCTCCCATCATACTCATCTCATATTTGCTCTGCATGAGTTTAGAAAATTTCTCACACAGCTTCTCATTTGTAGAACCAAAAATGATATCATCCACATAGATCTGAACTAAGATAATATCATCACCATGCTTCTTGTAAAACAATGTCTTGTCCAGTGTGCCTCTAGTGAATTGATTCTCAAGAAGAAATTGTGATAAAGTATCATACCATGCTCTTGGAGCCTGCTTAAGTCCATACAATGCCTTAAGCAATCTGTAGACAAATTCTGGGAAGTGTGGATCCTCAAAACCAGGTGGTTGTTGCACATAAACTTCTTCTTCCAACTCTCCATTCAGAAATGCACTCTTGACATCCATTTGATATACTTTAAAGTTTGAATGAGCAGCAAATGCCAAGAATATTCTGATGGTTTCCAATCTAGCAACAGGAGCAAACGTCTCATCATAATCAATGCCTTCCTGTTGAGAGTATCCTTTTGCAACCAACCTTGCTTTGTTCCTTATAATTACACCATCTTCATCCATCTTATTCTTTAGAACCCATTTTGTTCCAACAATGGTTCTGTTCTTTGGTGCAGGCACAAGTTCCCATACTTTGTTCCTTTCAAATTGATTCAGCTCCTCTTGCATAGCAATAATCCAATCTGGATCCAACAGTGCATCGTCAAGTTTCTTAGGCTCAACTTGTGATAGAAAACAACCATAGAGGCACTCATTCTGAGTTGCTCTCCTAGTCCTTACTCCTGCATTAGGATCTCCAATGATTTGCTCTGCAGTGTGTGATCTATCCCATTTCCTTGAGTGCTCAGCCTGATTTCTCATTCTTGATGTTGCTTAATCATCCACATCATGGTCATTCTCATTTCCTCCCCCTGTGAAGTTGCCACTACTCACAGGTGTGTCATGGATGCTTGTTCCTTCACTATTGATTGGCACAAATTCTTCTCTTGTATCATCATTCACTTGAGTTTGTTGAACTCGAGTTTCAACTTCAGTTTCAGTCTCTTCATCAGAATCATCTAGATTATCAAACTTCAATGGATCTTTATCTTCATCATTGGCTTCTTCTAATCCAGGTAGTTTGCTGTCATCACATGTCACATCTGTGCTTTCCATAACTTTCTTTTGACTGATGACATAAACCTTGTATGCAATTCTTTCCATAGAGTAGCCAAGAAAAATTCCTTCAAATGCTTTTGCATCAAATTTTCCAACATATTCAGAATTATCCTTCAATACAAAGCATTTGCTTCCAAAAGTATGAACATACTTTAGAGTGGGTTTCTTTCCAATCATCAAATTATAAGGTGTCTTTCCAGTGTTTTTGTTGATGAGGGTTCTGTTCTGGATATAGCATGCAGTGCTCACAGCCTCAGCCCAAAAACATGTAGGCATTTTTGCATCAAGTAACATTGTTCTAGCAGCCTCAATTAGAGTTCTATTCTTCCTCTCAACAACTCCATTTTGTTGTGGAGTCCTTGGAGCTGAGAATTGCTGAGAAATACCATTCTCTTTACAGAATGCTTCAAGTATGGCATTTCTGAACTCTGTTCCATTATCACTTCTCAGTGCAGTCACACTTGCATTGTTGGCCTTTGCTTCCTTGTCAACTTTCTTTATATGCTCAATGATTACTTGTGGAGCCTCATCTTTTGATGCCAGAAATTCCACCCATGTATACCTTGTAAAATCATCAACCATAACCAAGGCATACTTCTTTCTTCCTAGTGACATAATGTTGACAGGCCCAAACAAATCCATATGAATGAGTTGTAGGGGCTTGGTTATTGATGTCACTGTCTTTGTCTTGTGGCTTGATCTTTTCATCTTTCCTTTTTGACAAGCCTCACACACTCCTTCTTGACAGAATTCAAGTGTGGGCATGCCACTCACTAACTCTCTTTTGACTAGAGAATTAATGGCTTTGAAGTTCAGGTGTGATAGTTTCTTGTGCCACAGCCAACAATCTTCATTTGATGCTTTTGAGTAAAAGCAACAAATTTTGTCCTTGTTTGCAGAATCCATATTAGCTACAAACAGGCTTCCCTTCCTTACTCCAGATAGAGCAAAATCACCAGTCTTCTTGTGAGTGATCAAACATTCATCTTTGTCAAAATCCACCTTGAATCTCCTATCAGTAAACTGACCAACACTTAGCAGATTATGCTTGAGCCCCTTGACTAGTGCTACATCTTCAATGATGACATTACCGACTTTCAACTTGCCATATCCCAATGTGTTACCCATGCTGTCATCTCCAAAAGCAACCATTGGGCAGCCTTTTCCTCATATTGTGATAGCAGGGCCATATCACCAGTCATATGATTTGAGCATCCACTGTCCAAAATCCACATGACCTTCTTTTCAGTTTCTTTGCCCTGCAAACACAAAGGTATTACTTTTCCTTTGGTACCCAAACAAGTTTGGATCCATGTGACTTAGAAACAGTTTTATCATAAACAACATGCTTCAACTTTCTTGGCATTAGTCTTCTTGTCACTGTTAGAAGTCTTAGATCCTGAGGCTTCAGGCTTAGGTGACAGAGGTACCTTCCTAGCTTTAGGAGGACTAGAAGACTTTGACCTGGTGTAGTGTGTGTGAGAATTGTGACTGATACAACCATCAATGAATTGCCTTCTCAGAAACAACTAGTCATAACATTCATATTGCATGGCATACAGTCAAATTTATCACAAAATGGTGCATCTCTATGTCTTAGAGGCACAGAACAATCATAGAAAGGTTTAGATACACTACCAGCAGGTTTCTTGCATGCATGAGTTAAATGATTGGTACTGAAACAGTTCTGACAAGTTTTCCTAGGGGCATTAGGCATATAAGCATAGTTGTTATCCTTGTTAATCCCTAACTTGCCATTTCTGTTCTGTTTCTTCTTAGTCACTTTCTTTTCTGATTCACTCTTCCCAGCTAAAACAAACTTAACAAACTTCTTAGGTCTTGGCCTATCAACTACTGGCTCCTTGTCTTTTGACTTGACACTCTCACTCTTGGATGATGCTTGTTGTTCATTTGATTGTGCCTCATCCTCATCATTCAACATTTGTTTGATGAGTAAGGCATCCTCATCAATTTCAAATGTTGGTTCCTTAAAAATTGGACTTTCAGTCTTTTTCAAAATGTAAGGCACTTCCTCATGAACAACTGTGTCATCTTCAATGACAGCATAGCCTTTTCTATGTTTAAGAGTGTCATAATCAAGTCCAATAGCAGCCTTGGGTTTTGCTTCAATTTTCTCACAATAGGATTTCACTAGACCAGATGATTTCTTGAAAGTTTTTAGTTTGAATTCATTTTCAGCTAATTCATCCCTAAGAGCCTTTTCAACCTGACTAGCACACAACACCTTATTCTGTAGATATTTAACTTCTTTCTTAAGGTTTTCTATTTGCATAGCAGTTAGCTCAAGTTCCTCATTCTTTTTGGTTAACATTTCATTTCTAGTAGACAGTTTAGCAATCTCTTCATTAGCAGCAGTCATACTAGTATGAATGTTAAACATTTCAACAGATAGTTGTTCAATCATGCATTTATACTCTGAAACAGACATGTCTATAGTAGTGAAAGATGGTACCTGAGGGTCTGATGGAGATGTATCATCCTTGGAATTGGCCATCAAGGCATAATTGCAGAATTCTTGCTCCTCTCCATCACTGTCAGAATCATCCCAACACTTCCCTTCAGCTATGTAGGCCTTACCTTGTGTCTGCTTTTTCAGAAGGGCCTCATACTTAGCTTCAAGCTCAAGATAATCTCTATCTTTCTTTTTAGGCTTCTTGCATTCACTGGCAAAATGCCCTAGGTCATTGCACCTATAGCACCTTACAGATGACCTATCCACATGGCTGGTTTTAAACTTATTCTTGTTTGGTTTCACAGGTGCCTTGCTTTTGTTGAATTAATGGTTTTTGGTTTTGGGTTTGAAGGGTTGATTCCTTTTGAATCTGATGTTTGGAAATTTTCTGGCCATGAAAGCATATGAAGTGTTTTCCATCCCATCTAGTTCTTCAAGAGTGTAAAACTCTTCTTCCTCCTTCTCCTAAACAGGTACACTTACCTCAGGTTCAGTTTCTTTCTCTTCCACTACCTCGTCTATCCTTAACTGGCTTATGGATGCTTCTAGGTCTTGAATAGATTTGTTGACAATCAAGGCACATGATGTGTTTACCATTCTGCCTTGATTGGCTTGGATAGCCCTTTTCTGAAGAAACTCAAGCTCATGAGTTTTTAAGACTCCATAGAGCACATCATATGTAACTTTGTTCAAATCTCTTTCCCTTAGAGAAATGACCCTTTGCTCTAGATGGTTTGGTGAGGATAACAGAAACTTCATGTTTAACTCCTTGGTACTGTAAACCTTGTCATTCATCTGCAACTCAGTAACTAGCTTGTGAAATCTCTCAAACATCTCAGTAATGCTTTCCTTGGGCTTTGCCATGAAAGCCTCATACTGTGTGACCAGTATCTATTTCTTGTTTTCCTTAACCTCATCAGTTCCTTCACACAACACCTCAATGTGATCCCACATTTCTTTGGCAGATGTACATGATGCAATGTTTGCAAACATTGACATGTCCATGGAATCAATGATAAGCAACATGAGGTGGCTGTCAAGAGCAACCTTTTTCCTTTCTGATTCTGTCCATTTTGCTGGATCCTTGGCCTCATAAGATCTTGGGATAGTTCTGGTTCCAACAGTTTTCTCTGGTATCTCTTGATGTGGAACAAAAGGACCATTCTTAAGAATCTCAGGATACAAAGGATGAGAGGCTTTGATGAACAACATCATCTTTATCTTCTAGAGGTTGAAGTTATCTTTGTCAAAACTTAGGGACTTTCACCGTTCCTGTAGTCTTTGGTGTATTCGAACTCATGATCGTTTTTCTGTTTTTGAATAAACAGCCCGCTCTGATACCACTTGTTGAGTATTGAATACGATAAAAGAATACAGAGGGGGGGGTGAATGGATTCTTGAACTTTTCTTCTTCGAGTCTATGTAGCAAGAGTGTTTGTGTGTGCAAGATTGAAGGTGCGAATAAAGAATAACACAAAACACAATATCACTTTAATCTAATGTATTATTAGATAAAGGTTGCTACAATCTGTGAATACAAATGATAGTATTCTCAGCTTCGTTTTTCTCAGAGAGATACAGCTTACAGTGTATGAAAAACTTGACTCACAAAGTTACAAAGTTAATTGACTAAGGAAGTGAGGTTGTGTCCTTATAGAACATGGATACACCCTACTTACTACAAATAAGGTAGCTGAACAAATTACTTTCTAGTCTGTCTATCCTTTTTGAGTAAGTGTCCAAATGGTTACCGATTTGACTTTGCAAAGCCTGTTCAGATCCACTTCTTTAGCCCCTTGTCTCTTCTATATCTCTCCAAGCTTCCTTGTAGGCTTTCCAGAGCACGTTACAGATTGTGGTCCATAAAGTGCATTGGCTTGTTGCAGGTTTCTGACTTGTACAATTTTTTCAGTATTTTGTCTCCAAGAATGTATTCGAGAAATGACTAAGTAGTTGATTCGAGAACTAGAATTGACTTGATCGATAACTCTGAGTTCTCGAACACTGTTATATTGACATATCGAATTACTTCTCGAATAGCTCTTTTCTTTAGGATTCCTTGAGTTGTCGAATAGAACACTTGACTTGTCGAATCCTTGAGATATCGAATAGCTTTCTGAGTCTTTGAGATATCGAATGGAACTTTGACTTGTTAACTCCTTGAGAACTCGAATACTACTTTGACTTGTTGACTTCCTGAGTTCTCGAATAGAGTACATAGACATATCGAATCTCTGAGATATCGAACAGTGTATTCAGAGATATCGAATAGTGTCTTGAGATATCGAATCCCTGACTTCTCGAATGCTGGACTTCTCGAATAGACAAATATACTTCTCGAATTGGTACTTAGGCAAATTCTTCATTTCTTCAAATCCCAACTGTGATTATTTGACAGTCTTTATCTTCTTGCTTGAGGCATGAACCTTGGAACTTCTTTCAAGCATTATTCTAGACTCTATAAGTACAGTTACACAACTAGGATTTGATGCCTACTGCAAGTACAATACAAACAGAAACTCTACAACTAGAGGTTCCCTCAGTTAAGAGGTCATGTAAGTAATGCAAAGCATTACAAACAATTAGGCTTGTTATTAGATGTATACAGGCATGCCTCTGTAACTAACACTCAGGAATCTGATCCACAACTAAGCTTTGAAGTGATTCAACTATCAATTGTGGTGGAATAGACCCTGATCCTGAAGCACTGTCATGTTGCACAGGCTTTAGCCATTGTGACATAAAGTCAGAGCTAGAGCTAGGCAAGCTAGACTCCTCAGTTATAGATGCAACTTCTGTAACCGGATGGAATGACTCTACTACTGTTGTGTCCACAGAAGTGGGATGAGTTACAACAGTAGTTGACACAGAGTCTCTAGTAAAAACTAGTGAATCCTCTGTGGTTGTGATGGTGTCATCAGGATATGCCCCAGCTAGCATTCCCTCACCATCTGAATGTGGTTTCTGGGTGGTGAGCACAGTGTCAAGCACCATGTCACTTGAAGTTGTCGGCTCATCAAGAGAGAAGAATTCTTGATGATCAAGTCCTTGCTCCTCAATTGCTTGAGTTGTAGGCTGCAAAGAAATTTCAGTTGTAGATTCTGGAAGAGAAGTGTCTTTGTGGAATAGATTTTGGCAACTCCCCCTGAGAAATAGAGGGATTTTTAAATGTGATGTGCTCTCCACTCAGTGTGGTGCCAGCCGTATCACTCCCAGGTGCTGACTCTGTACAAGTAGGTGCATTGGGGAGGATGCTTGATTCTATAGATGCACCCTGTTGAGAGGATACATCTAGTGAACTGTTTGCCCCTGATTTTACAACTTCAGCCATTTATGTGACTGAAGAGGTGGTTCTCGTTTTCTTCTTCTTTGGCCTGACAAGGGGTGACTCAGGTTCCTCACTTTCTAATTCTACAGCCAATGCTACTTCAGATAATATGGTTAATGGTGCAGAAGCTATCTCCTTTCTCTTCTTTTTACTAACATCACCCTTTTGAGAGGATAATGCAGTTGGCTCAATGTTTAGTAGAGCGTTTGGTTGAGAGGGTTGGTTAGCAAGCCCTGGGTTAGCATTGTGTTCTACTTGCTTGGGCTGTGCTAACTGAGATTTTGAATCAAATATTGGCATGTTGTGGGGGTAAGTCCTAAATAGACTCTCCATATGGGGAGTTATTTTGAGTCTTACATCCACATCATTCCTAGTCTCCAAGTTACCAAAAATGAGTTTGGTCATGGATCTAGGGTAGCCTATTCTTGTCTTATCTAATCCAGGCAATTCAATCAATTTATTATCTACAAAATTGAGTACAGATTGAATAAAACGAGGAAAGAAAATTTCAGTACCTCTCTTAATTGGCTGTGTTCTTACCAAGTCTCCCATATAGTTCCTGTAGAATGATCTGTCCAATATCAATCTTTCTCCCATAGGCCAAAGCATAACCAATTTGCTGCGCAGGTGCACTGATTTGGTCAAAACTAGACTTTCTGGCAGTGAAGACTTGAAGGAGAGTGGCAAATACATAGCTCCACTCTTTCCTTATATTCTTTCTGTTCAACTTTCCAAGATTGATTGCATCTGAGTAGTTGATAAATTCAAAGAATTCTTCTAACTGTGCATTTGTGGCCAGTATGTCATACTCCTCTTGTTGTAAATCCAGTGCCTTATTCATGTCAGATGTAGTGATAGTGATATCCTTTCCTTGAATTTTGCAGTAGACTACATATGAGGTTAGAGCATTCTTAAGAGCAATGACTTCCACGGTGGCAGTCCTCTAAAACTGTTCTAGTAGGTCCAGATACAGAGTTGGGTTGGCTGATAGAGCATTCTTGATATATGATTCAGACATCCAGCGAACAAAGCACTTGAAGTTCGCATTTGGTGCTTCCACATCATTTGTTATAGCAATGAAATTGGTCTGAGTGGGTTTGGTGAGTTGAGTGTTTGCCATTTGTATAGAGAGAGAAGGAGAATGAAGATTGAAGAAGAAATTAAGTTTTTGCAGTTAGGGTTTTCAGAGGTTTTGGGAGTTTAGATGCTTGAGAAATCGAATAAAATGAACCGTATAGATGTAGAATTGTATAAGTATGAAGTACTTGAATTATCGATTAGATATATGTTTTGTATCGACAAGTCAGGCATTCGAGAAGTAGAAAACACCTATTCGATAAGTCAAGAAAGGCTTATTCGATAACTCAAGCATATGGTAACTCACAGCTGGAATTTATCTAACTTAGAAATAATTCTAAATTAAATAAAATGTGTTTTTATGAGTGAATAAAATTTTAGATAAAAATCCAAAATCGGTTGAGATTCAGCGAGAATTCAGCCTTTTCAAATGATTCGAGAACTCAAATATAGTATTCGAGAACTCAGTCATTGGAGGACTCAATTACCATATTCGAGAAGTCAATAATACCTCTATTCAATATCTCTAAAAGACTCTATTCGAGAACTCGAGAGTGCTTTAATGAGACTTATGAGAGATGTCGAATAGTGAACCATTCGAGAAGTCTGACTTATCGACATATACTCTCCACTCACAAAATTAATTTTCACTATCTTTTAAAATTTACCAGTCATATTCAATGAATAATATTCTACCAAATTAAACAGTGATTTTCTCAAAATTTCATAGAAATTTCAAGTTAATAAAATATGATTTTTCAACATATGCAACAGATTTGAAATATTTATAAATCATATTTCAGCCAACACTTACTCCAAAAATATTGAGAATTTAGATAAAGTAAGTGTTTACTGCTGCAACAATCTAGATGATATATTCACTTAGCCAGAATCTGAAGAATACAGCATTCCAATCTCACTAACCAACCTTGTGAAGGTGGCTTCATCTAATGGCTTTGTGAATATGTCAGCTAGTTGTTTATCTGTAGAGACATAATGCAACTCAATGGTACCATTAGTTGCATGTTCTCTAATGAAATGATATCTGATGTCAATGTGCTTTGTTCTAGAATGATTGACAGGATTGACAACTGTAACAGCCCAAATTTTCGGACTATTATTTCTAAATTCTAAACTAAAGTAAAATTGTTTTCTTCAATCAATAAATCCAAATTTTACAAAATTCAAAGTGAAAGTCAATATAAGCTCCACAACTTCACAAATCAATATCTTACACTTAACAAAACAATTAATTCTAATAGCACAACAATAAATTGTATCAAATCAAATGACAAGAAATTCCACAAAGTTCACGTCCTTACTCCTTAGCCTCAATGAGTTTTCGAAAATCGAAACCTGAAATATATTAAAACAATGAGCTGCGAAGCCCAGCAAGTAACTATCGCCCGACGGCTCAAAATAATACTTGAAAAAAAAAACAAAAGTTCTAAAGCTGTAAATCGATAAAATAATCTTAACAGTAAAATCACATTTTATTCCCACAGTTCTAAATTACGGTCACACTATGCCAGTGACACGGCTTCTATAGTTCGATGGTTCGATGGGAGCCAGTTTACGTCCCTCGTTAAGTCAAACTCAACAAGGTATCTATCTATGTGTTCCGGAACGTGCGTAAACTAGTTATATGTATCACACTATCCAGTGATCGGTATCTATGATTCGATACGAAACTAAAACTGGGGATTCTTTTAAAAATCTTTTCTAAAATCGATTTTCGATGACACAATTTTCAGAATTCAAATCGATCACATATTTCGAATAAAACAATATTTAATCGAATAAAAATAGATTTAACAATACTAATGAGCAACGAAAAGTTACTTACCTCGATGTCGATATCGTACCCCTGAAAATAAAACCACAACCAATCCTAAATATTAATTCATTATCTATTAACAATCAAATATAGCAAACAAGCACACACCTTAATAGAACTCATGCGGCACTACATATAACTTACTCAAAGAAAATTCTAAAAATCACACACCAAAATATCTTACAAAATAGACCATTGTTAACAAAATCAGCCCTGATCAGTTCAGGAAATTGGCAAATTACTCTATGAAAATGATTTTATATGAAAAATCATAAAGCACGAAAAACGTAGACAATTCTGAGACCTTTCCAGAATGGTAAGTCTCGATAAAAACAAACAAGTAACGAATTCAGAAATAAAGAAAATTCATACAGGTATAACAGAAACAAGCACTGATCACAGTAGTAATTCGATATTTAACACATGAAGTTCACATAATTTGTTAATGGAACGTAAACGTAAAATTCAGATATTGAAACGAGCATTCCAGAATGGTATTGCTCATAGTTTTTGAACAAATTTACGATTTACTATGAATTTTCGAAGTTCAGACATCAGAACTAAATTTAACCCACCAGATTACACAAACAGCAGATTTTGACATGCTTACAAGTAGAATTTCACAAAACACAGAGAATGAAAGTTGTAGATAATTCAAATACCTTTTCATATTTCAGCCAACACTTACTCCAAAAATATTGAGAATTTAGATAAAGTAAGTGTTTACTGCTGCAACAATCTAGATGATATATTCACTTAGCCAGAATCTGAAGAATACAGCATTCCAATCTCACTAACCAACCTTGTGAAGGTGGCTTCATCTAATGGCTTTGTGAATATGTCAGCTAGTTGTTTATCTGTAGAGACATAATGCAACTCAATGGTACCATTAGTTGCATGTTCTCTAATGAAATGATATCTGATGTCAATGTGCTTTGTTCTAGAATGATTGACAGGATTGACAACTGTAACAGCCCAAATTTTCGGACTATTATTTCTAAATTCTAAACTAAAGTAAAATTGTTTTCTTCAATCAATAAATCCAAATTTTACAAAATTCAAAGTGAAAGTCAATATAAGCTCCACAACTTCACAAATCAATATCTTACACTTAACAAAACAATTAATTCTAATAGCACAACAATAAATTGTATCAAATCAAATGACAAGAAATTCCACAAAGTTCACGTCCTTACTCCTTAGCCTCAATGAGTTTTCGAAAATCGAAACCTGAAATATATTAAAACAATGAGCTGCGAAGCCCAGCAAGTAACTATCGCCCGACGGCTCAAAATAATACTTGAAAAAAAAACAAAAGTTCTAAAGCTGTAAATCGATAAAATAATCTTAACAGTAAAATCACATTTTATTCCCACAGTTCTAAATTACGGTCACACTATGCCAGTGACACGGCTTCTATAGTTCGATGGTTCGATGGGAGCCAGTTTACGTCCCTCGTTAAGTCAAACTCAACAAGGTATCTATCTATGTGTTCCGGAACGTGCGTAAACTAGTTATATGTATCACACTATCCAGTGACCGGTATCTATGATTCGATACGAAACTAAAACTGGGGATTCTTTTAAAAATCTTTTCTAAAATCGATTTTCGATGACACAATTTTCAGAATTCAAATCGATCACATATTTCGAATAAAACAATATTTAATCGAATAAAAATAGATTTAACAATACTAATGAGCAACGAAAAGTTACTTACCTCGATGTCGATATCGTACCCCTGAAAATAAAACCACAACCAATCCTAAATATTAATTCATTATCTATTAACAATCAAATATAGCAAACAAGCACACACCTTAATAGAACTCATGCGGCACTACATATAACTTACTCAAAGAAAATTCTAAAAATCACACACCAAAATATCTTACAAAATAGACCATTGTTAACAAAATCAGCCCTGATCAGTTCTGGAAATTGGCAAATTACTCTATGAAAATGATTTTATATGAAAAATCATAAAGCACGAAAAACGTAGACAATTCTGAGACCTTTCCAGAATGGTAAGTCTCGATAAAAACAAACAAGTAACGAATTCAGAAATAAAGAAAATTCATACAGGTATAACAGAAACAGGCACTGATCACAGTAGTAATTCGATATTTAACACATCAAGTTCACATAATTTGTTAATGGAACGTAAACGTAAAATTCAGATATTGAAACGAGCATTCCAGAATGGTATTGCTCATAGTTTTTGAACAAATTTCCGATTTACTATGAATTTTCGAAGTTCAGACATCAGAACTAAATTTAACCCACCAGATTACACAAACAGCAGATTTTGACATGCTTACAAGTAGAATTTCACAAAACACAGAGAATGAAAGTTGTAGATAATTCAAATACCTTTTCAGAAAGTCTAATTTCACGAAATTCCGATGAATAGAGAATCAGATACGATTTTTACAAGAATTCATAATCCAAATATACTATACATACAAAATCGGAGTAATGATACCAAGACAATGATCATATAACAAATAACTTATGGATATATACAAAACATCACCACATATACAAAACTCAAGAAAACAACTAATCAAAATCAATCAAATATAATACACATGAATTAACACGAATATCCAGAGAATTAAAGAAAGTTACCTTCTTTTTTCAATTTGTTATGAATCTTCCTCTTCTCATGTTTATCTTCTCTTCTCTCTTTCTCTATTTATTTCCTCTCTCGGCGTTTCTTTTTCTTTCTTTGCCCAATTGAATTCTCTTGCTAGGGTTTTCTAATTTTTCGTAACTAATATCTCAATCTTTTTTTTTCTTATACTATATCTAATTATTATTACTAATTACTAATTAATCTTTAATGATACACCCTCCTTTATAAAAAAACTACTAATCTTTAGCCAAAATTCAAAACTTAAAAATCAATTATGAGTTACAACCTATAAATCTTCTATTTTTAATGACTTTCTACAATAACTCCTCTAAAATTGAAAATGCTATTATCTTAAATCCTAAATTATTAATACTAAATTATCAAATTATTTACTAAAATTAATCTAAAAAAACTGGGATGTTACAAACTACCCTCCTTAAAAGAATTTGGTCCCCAACTTCTCAAAAATCATAATATTACCAGAACCACACTTATCTCGAAAATTCGCGAGCTACCAAAATTACCCACAAGTCAAGCCTATTAGGCAGTCTACAGGAAAATAACCTAGAGCTCTGATACCAACTGTAACAGCCCGAATTTTCGGACTATTATTTCTAAATTCTAAACTAAAATAAAATTTTTTTCTTCAATCAATAAATCCAAATTTTAAAAAATTCAAAGTGAAAGTCAATATAAGCTCCACAACTTCACAAATCAATATCTTACACTTAACAAAACAATTAATTCTAATAGCACAACAATAAATTGTATCAAATCAAATGACAAGAAATTCCACAAAGTTCACGTCCTTACTCCTTAGCCTCAATGAGTTTTCGAAAATCGAAACCTGAAATATATTAAAATAATGAGCTGCGAAGCCCAGCAAGTAACTATCGCCCGACGGCTCAAAATAATACTTGAAAAAAAAAACAAAAGTTCTAAAGCTGTAAATCGATAAAATAATCTTAACAGTAAAATCACATTTTATTCCCACAGTTCTAAATTACGGTCACACTATACCAGTGACACGGCTTCTATAGTTCGATGGTTCGATGGATCATGGGGGCCAGTTTACGTCCCTCGTTAAGTCAAACTCAACAAGGTATCTATGTGTTCCGGAACGTGCGTAAACTAGTTATATGTGTCACACTATCCAGTGACCGGTATCTATGATTCGATACGCAACTAAAACTGGGGATTCTTATAAAAATCTTTTCTAAAATCGATTTTCGATGACACAATTTTCAGAATTCAAATCGATCACATATTTCGAATAAAACAATATTTAATCGAATAAAAATAGATTTAACAATACTAATGAGCAACGAAAAGTTACTTACTTCGATGTCGATATCGTACCCCTGAAAATAAAACCACAACTAATCCTAAATATTAATTCATTATCTATTAACAATTAAATATAGCAAACAAGCACACACCTTAATAGAACTCATGCGGCGCTACATATAACTTACTCAAAGAAAATTCTAAAAATCACACACCAAAATATCTTACAAAATAGACCATTGTTAACAAAATCAGCCCTGATCAGTTCTGGAAATTGGCAATAACTCCTCTAAAATTGAAAATGCTATTATCTTAAATCCTAAATTATTAATACTAAATTATCAAATTATTTACTAAAATTAATCTAAAAAAACTGGGATGTTACAGCAACTATAGAGATTGCACTTGTGTTGTCACACATGATTAGAATTCTTTCTAACACAAGTCCATAATCTCTAAGTTGATTTCTAATCCAAAGCACTTGAGCACAGCAACTTCCAGCAGCTATGTATTCAGCCTCAGTTGTAGAAGTTGACACAGATTGTTGTTTCTTGCTATACCAAGAGACTAACCTTTGTCCAAAAAACTGGCAGCTACCTGAGGTGCTTTTCCTATCCACTCTGTATCCAGCATAATCAGCATCAGAATAACCAACCAGATTGAACCCTGTGTTCTTAGGATACCATAAACCCAAGTTTGGAGTGCTTTTCAGATATCTAAAGATCCTTTTTATAGCAATCAAATGTGATTCTTTTGGATTTGATTGAAACCTTGCACATAAACATGTAGCAAACATGATGTTTGGCCTACTTGCAGTGAGGTAGAGTAGAGAACCAACCAAGCCTCTGTAGACTGAGATATCTACTTTTTTGCCTTTAGCATCTTCATCTAATTTAGTTGCAGTGGCCATGGGTGTCTTTGCAGGTGAGCAGTCTTCTAAGTCAAACTTCTTCAATAAATCCTTGATGTACTTGGTTTGACTGATAAAGATACCATCCTTCCTTTGACTGACTTGCAACCCAAGAAAGAATGTCAACTCTCCCATCATACTCATTTCATATCTGCTCTGCATGAGTTTAGAGAATTTCTCACACAGCTTCTCATTTGTAGACCCAAATATGATATCATCCACATAGATCTGAACTAGAATAATATCATCACCATGCTTCTTGTAAAACAGTGTTTTGTCCAATGTGCCTCTAGTGAATTGATTTTCAAGGAGAAATTGTGATAGAGTATCATACCATGCCCTTGGAGCCTGCTTAAGTCCATACAATGCCTTAAGCAATCTGTAGACAAATTCTGGGAAGTATGGATCCTCAAAGCCAGGTGGTTGTTGCACATAAACTTCTTCTTCCAACTCTCCATTCAGAAATGCACTCTTTACATCCATTTGATAAACTTTAAAGTTTGAATGAGCAGCAAATGCCAAGAATATTCTGATGGCTTCCAATCTAGCAACAGGGGCAAATGTCTCATCATAATCAATGCCTTCCTGTTAAGAGTATCCTATTGCAACCAACCTTGCTTTGTTCCTTATAATTACACCATCTTCATCCCCATTTTGTTCCAACAATGGTTCTGTTCTTTGGTGCAGGCACAAGTTCCCATACTTTGTTCCTTTCAAATTGATTCAGCTCCTCTTGCATAGCAATAATCCAATCTGGATATAACAGTGCATCATCAAGTTTCTTAGGCTCAACCTGAGATAGAAAACAGCCATAGAGGCACTCATTCTGAGTTGCTCTCCTAGTCCTTACTCCTGCATTAGGATCTCCAATGATTTGCTCTGCAGTGTGTGATCTATCCCATTTCCTTGAATGCTCAGCCTGATTTCTCATTCTTGATGTTGCTTCATCATCCACACCATGGTCATTCTCATTTCCTCCCCCTGTGAAGTTGCCACTACTCACAGGTGTGTCTTGGATGCTTGTTTCTCCACTATTGATTGGCACAAATTCTTCTCTTGTATCATCATTCACTTGAGTTTGTTGAACTCGAGTTTCAACTCCAGTTTCAATCTCTTCATCAGAATCATCTAGATTATCAAACTTTAATGGATCTTTATCTTCATCATTGGATTCTTCTAATCCAGGTAGTTTGCCATCATCAAATGTCAAATCTGTGCTTTCCATAATTTTCTTTTGACTGATGACATAAACTTTGTATGCAATTCATTCCAAAGAGTAGCCAAGAAAAATTCCTTGAAATGCCTTTGCATCGAATTTTCCAACATATTCAGAATTATCCTTCAATACAAAGCATTTGCTTCCAAAAGTATGAACATACTTTAGAGTGGGTTTCTCCAGTCATCAAATTATAAGGTGTCTTTCCAGTGTTTTTGTTGATGAGGGTTCTGTTCTAGATATAGCATGCAGTGCTCACAGCCTCAGCCAAAAAACATGTAGGCATTTTTGCATCAAATAACATTGTTCTAGCAGCCTCAATTAGAGTTCTATTCTTCCTCTCAACAACTCCATTTTGTTGTGGAGTCCTTGGAGCTGAGAATTGCTGAGAAATACCATTCTCTTTACAGAATGCTTCAAGTATGGCATTTCTGAACTCTGTTCCATTATCACTTCTCAGTGCAGTCACACTTGCATTGTTGGCCTTTGCTTCCTTGTCAACTCTCTTTATGTGCTCAATGATTACTTGTGGAGCCTCATCTTTTGATGCCAGAAATTCCAGCCATGTATACCTTGTAAAGTCATCAACCATCACCAAGGCATACTTCTTTCTTCCTAGTGACATAATATTGACAGGCCCAAACAAATCCATATGAATGAGTTGCAGGGGCTTGGTTATTGATGTCACTGTCTTTGACTTGTGGCTTGATCTTTTCATCTTCCCTCTTTGACAAGCCTCACACACTCCTTCTTGACAGAATTCAAGTGTGGGCATGCCTCTCACTAACTCTCTTTTGACTAGAGAATTAATGGCTTTGAAGTTCAAGTGTGATAACCTCTTGTGCCACAACCAACAATCTTCATTTGATGCTTTTGAGTAGAAGCAACAAATTTTGTCCTTGTTTGCAGAGTCCATATTGGCTACAAACAGGCTTCCTTTCCTTACTCCAGATAGAGCAAAATCACCAGTCTTCTTGTGGGTGATCAAACATTCATCTTTGTCAAAATCCACCTTGAGTCCCCTATCAGTAAACTGACCAACACTTAGCAGATTATGCTTGAGTCCCTTGACCAGTGCTACATCTTTAATGATGACATTTCCAACTTTCAACTTGCCATATCCCAATGTGTCACCCATGATGTCATCTCAAAAAACAACCATTGGGCCAGCCTTCTCCTCATACTGTGATAGCAGGGCCATATCACTAGT
Source organism: Kitagawia praeruptora (assembly GCA_037693485.1). Classification (NCBI taxonomy): domain Eukaryota; kingdom Viridiplantae; phylum Streptophyta; class Magnoliopsida; order Apiales; family Apiaceae; genus Kitagawia; species Kitagawia praeruptora. The sequence goes on from CM075354.1 coordinate 75,889,502, forward strand.
CATAGGATTTGAGCATCCACTGTCCAAAATCCACATGACTTTCTTTGCCCTGCAAACACAAAGGTATTACTTCTCCTTTGGTACCCAAACAAGTTTGGGTCCATGTGACTTAGAAACAGTTTTATCATAAACAACATGCTTATCAACTTTCTTGGTGTTAGTCTTCTTGTCACTGTTAGAAGTCTTAGAACCCGAGGTTTCAGACTTAGGACAGAGGTACCTTCCTAGCTTTAGGAGTACTCGAAGACTTTGACCTTGTGTAGTGTGTGTGAGAATTGTGACTGATACAACCATCAATGAATTGCCTTCTCAAATTAAAACAACTAGTCATAACATTCATGTTGCATGGCATACAGTCAAATTTATCACAGAATGGAGCATCTCTATGTCTTAGAGGCACAGAACAATCATAGAAAGGTTTGAGCACACTACCAACAGGTTTCTTGCATGCATGAGTTAAGTGATTGGTACTGAAACAATTCTGACAAGTTTTCCTAGGGGCAGTAGGCATATAAGCATAGTTGTTATCTTTGTTAATCCCTAACTTGCCATTTCTGTTCTGTTTCTTCTTAGTCACTTTCTTCTCAGATTTACTATTCCCAGCTGAAACAAACTTAACAAACTTCTTAGGTCTTGACCTATCACCTACTGGCTCCTTGGCTTTGACTTGACTCTCTCACTCTTAGAGGATGCTTGTTGTTCACTGGATTGTGCCTCATCCTCATCATTAAACATTTGCTTGATGAGTAAGGCATCCTCATCAATTTCAAATGTTGATTCTTTAAAAATTGGAGTCTGAGCCTTTTTCAAAATCTGAGGCACTTCCATCTGAACAACAATGTCATCTTTAATGACAGCATAACCTTTCCTCTATTTAAGAGTGTCATAGTCAAGTTCAATTGCAGCCTTGGGTTTAGCTTGAATCTTCTCACAGTAGGATTGTACTAGACCAGATGATTTGTTAAAAGTTTTCAGTTTGAATTCATTTTCAGCTAGTTCATCCCTAAGGGCCTTTTCAACTTGACTAGCACATAGAACCTTATTCTGCAAATACTCAACTTCTTTCTTAAGGTTTTCTACTTGCATAGCAGTTAGCTCAAGTTCTTCATTCTTTTTGGTTAATATTTCATTTCTTGTAGACAATTTAGCAATTTCTTTCATTAGCAGCAGTCATACTAGTATGAATATTAAACATCTCAACAGATAGTTGTTCAATCATGCATTTATACTCAGAAACAGACATGTCTATAGTAGTGAGAGATGGTACCTGAGAGTCTGATGAAGATGTGTCATCCTTGGAACTGGCCATCAAGGCATAGTTACAAAATTCCTGCTCTTCTCCATCACTGTCAGAATCATCCCAGCACTTCCCTTCAGCTATGTAGGCCTTACCGTGTGTCTGCTTTTTCAGAAGGGCCTCATACTTAGCTTCGAGCTCAAGATACTCTCTATCCTTCTTTTTAGGCTTCTTGCATTCACTGGCAAAATGCCCTAGGTCATTGCATCTATAACACCTTACAGATGACCTATCCACATGGCTGGTTTTGAACTTATTCTTGTTTGGTTTCACATGTGCCTTGCTCTTGTTGAATGAATGGTTTTGGGTTTTAGGTTTGAAGGGTTGATTCCTCTTGAATCTGATGTTTGGAAATTTTTTGGCCATGAAAGCATATGAAGTATTTTCCATCCCATCTAGTTCTTCAAGAGTGTAAAACTCTTCTTCCTCCTTCTCCTCAACAGGTTCACTAACCTCAGCTTCAGTTTCTTCATCATCTACTATCTCCTCTATCCTCAGTTGGCTTGTAGATGCTTCTAGGTCTTGAATATATTTATTGACAATCAAGGCACATGATGTGTTTATCATTCTGCCTTGGTTGGCTTGGATAGCCCTTTTCTGAAGCAACTCAAGCTCATGAGTTTTTAAAACCCCATAGAGCACATCATATGTAACTTTGTTCAAATCTCTTTCCTTTAGAGAAATGACCCTTTGCTCTAGATGATTTGGTGAAGATAGTAGAAACTTCATGTTCAACTCCTTTGTGCTGTAAACCTTGCCATTCATCTGCAACTCAGTAACTAGCTTGTGAAATCTCTCAAACATCTCAGTGATGCTTTCCTTGGACTGTGCCATGAAAGCTTCATACTATGTGACCAGTATCTGTTTCTTGTTTTCCTTGACCTCATCCGTTCCTTCACATAACACCTCAATGTGATCCCACATTTCTTTGGCAGATGTGCATGATGCAATGTTTGCAAACATTGACATGTCCATGGAATCAATGATTAGCAACATGAGGTGACTGTCAAGAGCAACCATCTCCTTTTCTGATTCTGTCCATTTAGATGGTTCCTTGGCCACATAAGATCTTGGGACAGTTATGGTTCCAACAGTCTTCTCAGGTATCTCTTGTTGTGGAACAAAGGGACCATTCTTGAGAATCTCAGGATACAAAGGATGAGAGGCTTTGATGAACAACATCATTTTTATCTTCCAGGGGTTGTAATTCTCTTTTTCAAACTTAGGGACTTTCACCGTTCCTGTAGTCTTTGGTGTATTCGAACTCATGATCATTTTTCTATTTTTGAATAAACAGCCCGCTCTGATACCACTTGTTGAGTATTGAATACAGTAAAAGAATACAGGGGGGGGGGTGAATGGATTCTTGAACTTTTCTTAGTTCTTGAATCTGTGTAGCAGATAAGTGTTTGTGTGTGCAAATGTATAGGTGCGGATAAAGATAACACAAGACACAATATCACTTTAATCTAATATATTATTAGATAAAGGTTGCTACAATCTGTGAATACAAATGATAGTATTCTCAGCTTCGTTTTTCTCAGAGAGATATGTCTTAAGTGTGTATGAAAAACTTCTCCTCTAAAAAAAATACTACTAAGGAAGTGAGGCTGTATTCTTATAGAACATGAATACAACCTACTTACTGCAAGTAAGGTAGCTAAAACAAATTACTTTTTGGTCTGTCTATCCTTTTTGAGTAAGTGTCCAAACGGCTACAGATTTGACTTTGCAAAGTTCTGTTCAGATCCATTTCTTTAGCTCTTTCTCTCTTCTATATCTCTCCAAGCTTCCTTGTAGGCTTTCCAGGGCACGTTACAGATTGTGGTCCATAAAGTGCATTGACTTGTTGCAGATTTCAGACTTGTACAATTTCTTCAGTATTTTGTCTCCAAGAATGTATTTGAGAAGTTACTAAGTGATTGATTCGAGAACTAGGATTAGATAACTCTGAGTTCTCGAATACTGTATGATTTACATATCGAATCACTTCTCGAATAGTACTTTTCTCCAGGGTTCCTTGAGTTGTCGAATAGAACACTTGACTTGTCGAATCCCTGAGATATCGAATAGTTCATTCTGAGTCCTTGAGATATCGAATGGAACTTTGACTTGTTGACTCTTTGAGAACTCGAATACCACTTTGACTTGTTGACTTCTTGAGTTCTCGAATAGAGCATTTAGACATGTCGAATCTCTGAGATATCGAATGAGATATCGAATAGTGCATTCAGAGATATCGAACAGTGTCTTATTAGATATCGAATCTCTGACTTCTCGAACGCTAGACTTCTCGAATAGACAAAAGTACTTCTCGAATTGGTACTTAGGCAAATTCTTCATTTCTTCAAATCCCAACTGTGATTATTTGACAGTCTTTATCTTCTTGCTTGAGGCATGAACCTTGGAACTTCTTTCAAGCATTATTCTTGACTATATAAGTACAGTTACACAACTAGGATTTGATACCTATTGCAAGTACAAAACAAATAGAAACTCTACAACTAGAGGTTCCGTCAGTTAAGAGGTCATGTAAGTAATGCAAAGCATTACAGACAATTAGGCTTGTTATTAGATGTAAACAGGCATGCCTCTGTGACTAACAATGTCCCATTTTACTAATATGTCCCATTTTCAAATAGGAAAATGTAAACCACAGCCCTTAGGGCTATGATTAAGGTGTTATGTGGTAGTTTTTAATTGGCTCAAGGTTGTGCCCCACTTGCAAAAAAGTATGTGCCCCCATGCATTCACATAAATCATCCAATAAAAATCCACCACATGGCAAAAATTAATCTTTAAACATAGCCCTAAGGGCTGTTGTTAACAGGACCCTTTCAAATATAACCATGATTAACTTACCAACTTTATATCATTAAAAGACATATTTGTCCTCCTAATTAATATGCCCATATAATAGATCTACCCACTGTTTTCATTGGACGGACAAAATGTCAAAATACATTCTAAACTTAACATACTTCTATGTAACGAAAGTCATATAGTAAATCTTCAATCTTGCCAGCCTAACCACATAATTCTATATTAGAATATGTTGCTTCGGTGAAGACTTTTATATGATTGCAAAAACAAACGAGCAAGAATGAAGGAATCCTCCACTCCCTATCAACAAAAATGTCCGGTGGGTGGGTGTGCTCCTGCGGGGCCAGAAGGAGGATATGAAATAGGTGGGAGAAGGGGGCATTATAGTCTTAACTAGTATAAATATATATAATTATATGTATATGTATATGAGTTATATGTGAGTTAAATTATAACCATAGAACTTATTTATAAATTATGAATAAAATGAGATATAAACATCAAAACAGCCCTTAATTTGGGACATATTTGATAAATTTCCACAAATGAAATAGGAATCAACTTAGTTGACTTGAGTCTGATTATCTGCGCTTTCTGTCACTTGTGAATACTTGTTAGCAAAAGGATCGTTTGTATTAATTAGGGTTTACTATTTTATCGCATTGATTTGATTTTGATTCAAAGTTAAGATTTGTGTAGATAGATATACATAGGAATTCAGGTAAAGTTGTAGTGATGGTACCTGGAAATGATCATGCGGAATCATTTCATAATTCTGTTCAATTAGTTAAAAATGCTTTCGAATCTAGTTTCCAAACACTCATTACTGATTTTGACCATTGTTGGTCTGCTTCAAGAAATGCGGTTAGTTTCGTGTCAAAAAAGTCCCAATTGAGGAGTTGTTCGTGTGGTTTGGAAAGTAAGGTAGGGAAAAAATTGCCCATCCAGTGCTTTGTAGGGGATTTTTTTGATAATTTAGTTCAAAACTTTAGGAAATTGGATTTAGGTGCTGGAGAAATCGAATGTACTAGTTCTAATTTATGTTTTGGTGATCCGGGTGGTATTAAGTTTAATCATGTTAAGGCGTTTATTGGTATTTTCGAGGGTAGAAGAGCAGATGTTGGTGGAGTTTTACTCAATGTGAAGTTTGCCAGAGTAGGAGGTGTTCCATCGAGTAATGTTGCAATAATAGATTCTGGGAAGGAGGAGATATCGTGTGAAGCTTCTGCTGTTGCACCTACGGTGGACATACCTGCTGAAAGCGTTTTGAAATCTGCATTGGCTGGAGGCATTTCTTGTGCTTTTTCTTCGTTTATAATGCACCCTGTTGATACAGTAAAGGTAAGGTGGAGTGCATATAATTATTAGGACAGATATGTGCTTATTTCTGTTTGTTTAAGTGGCCAGTAATGCCGATTATCCATCTTCATTTTCTATTACATAATATCGTGTTCTGTGAATCACATGATTATAATTTGGTGCTCAACTGGATCTGCACATGATTTTTAATTTCTCTTTGCGTTTTGTGAAATTAGCTCTTTATAATTCATTGCTTCTTTACTTAGAAGTGAATGTTCTTAGACTGTACTTATTCTCCATTTAAAAAATGTTGCCTAAGCCATATATTCCGATCAATTGATTTTTCTTATTTCAATTGAAGTGGAGGGGTGGGATTATAAAACAATTTGATATTGAGTAGATGATACATTGCTAACCTCACGTAATTGATTTCTAGTTTCACGGTACCCTTTTTGATATCGAAGTAATTTAAAAAGCTTTCAGTACGAATATCTGCACTTCTTATGTGAAAAGTGATAGCAATACCTCCATCTAGAATTGGGTGCCATACGTTCTACTTATAGGAATTATGGACACTTGTGATTGCCATGCTTTTAATTAATAAAATGTATATAATGGATCTTCCCAGGATATAGCTGACCGTGCTTTAATTGTAAATTGAAAGACTTTAACCATTTAAGTCATAGTCTCTTAGTGAAATGTGAAGTAAATGTTACTGTAATATATCAACAACAGGAAAGAGGGTAATAGTGCAGTGTTTGATTAATTAATCATACCCTTTTGGTCCACTGACAATGTTTTTGGGCTTATCAGACTCAAGTACAGGCATCAACACTTACTTTGCCAGAAATAATAGAAAAAATTCCACAAATTGGAGCTCGAGGACTGTACAAGGGCTCCATTCCAGCAGTTTCTGGGCAGTTTTTAGGGTAACTTATATTCTCTCTTTCGTAATATTCCGTTAAGAAGCACGGAAGTCTTGGAGGATGGGGTATCTATATCAGACACCAAACACCATGTCCTGAGAACTGTACACAAAATTTTAAATATTTTACACTTCATGATATCGTATCCCTAGCTTTGACATGCCGGTCTTTGGAGTTTCATGTAATAATATCAGATGTACCATTTAAAGTTAATTGACAGCCAATATTAAACTTCTAAACTACTACTGTTGCATCCATTGTTTCATTGTTCTTTTTAAAGTATCTTGGCAAGATTCTAACAATTTCACCCACATACTTTCGATAATATTTACAAAAATGAAGAGTATACCTGCTGGGAAATAAATTCTTTCTATTGGAAATAAGTCTATATATGTTTAACTTGCGTTTCCCAAGGTATATTCCTTTTTCTTGGAGGATTGTGTCATCCTTATCTATATCCAATCTGCTTAGAGTTTCCTTTCTTACGTTTTTCTCTTCTAGTTCTTGCTGCTGTGTATATCTTTTTACTTATTCTTATATTTCAGCCATGGATTGAGAACTGCAATTTGTGAAGCAAGCAAGTTTGTATTGGTATATCTAGCCCCAACACTGCCAGACATACAGGTAAGGGTAGACTACAAGTTCATTTGGTGATCTATGGCTGGTTTTTTTATCCAGTTAGCTCTGTTGAAATGTGTAAATAGAAATTAGAGAAAGATGGAAAACGCATTGACTGTCGATAAACAAATTTTTGCCTCAAGCAAGTATATGGCTGTAAAAGAACATATACGCTGTTGTAGTACTTGTTCACTCATAGATAAGAAATATCTACGTGTAGCTTACGAATTAGTCCTTGCAGATAAGATCGGGATGGGAAATATTTTAAGCGTAAGTTACAAATACTACTCCTATTAATCATGTGTGAAATAAGTTGGTATTCTATTTATATGTAACTGATGCTTAATGAAATGAAAATTATAATAAATTAGCATTCTCGAACTCCCTCTCCATCTTTCTGGAAGCCTCCTCCTTTCTCCGCATCTCTCTCGTATAGCCCATAAAAGAAGATCCTTTACACACTAACGGCTTCCATTTACTATGCAACCAGATTGTGCATGACCTTGTATGGCTGGCTCTTTCTGAAAATCGAAGTAACTGACTAGACTACCATGACAGTATTCCAGACTAGCACTTATTTTCTATTCTTATGACTAGTGCCTTGAAAACTTTTCCTTTGGTAGCTTTTTTTAATACACGTATATTTGCTATCTTCTTAAATATCTGTAAGAAATTTTAGAACTCTTTTATCCCCTTTTTAGATCAAAAGATGTGTTTTGTATTATTTAGGAAGAACACAAATTAAATATATTCTTAAATAATAAAATAATATAAATGGTATTTCTATTAATATCTTGTTATGAATTAGTATGTCAAATGCCATAAGGTTTTACCTTGTTGATTCTTTAACCTATAATATATAATTATTACCCAAATTTTACTGGACGAATGCGTCATCGTAACTTTGTAACAAATTAGCAATCTTGAGAATTGTTCGTTGAGGAAGTTATTCTGTTTTGGCATGCTACCTAGGTTCAATCTGCTGCATCACTATGTAGCACTGTTCTGGGGACAACCTTTCGGGTACCTACTGAAGTAATAAAGCAAAGGTTACAGGCTGGAATATATGAAAATGTAGGAGAGGCACTCATTGGTACTTGGCAACAAGATGGCCTTAAGGGTTTTTTCCGAGGGACTGGTGCTACTCTTTGCCGTGAAATTCCCTTCTATGTTGCAGGTGCGGGGCTTTATGCTGAATCCAAAAAGGTATGTAGTTCTTGCCTCTCGGTGTGGAATATTTTTCTGTCCTTACACTTTTCGTATGACTTTAATATCTAGTATTTCCTTCTCTTAGAGATACCAAATGCAATTTTTATCTACTGATTGAGTACATTCAATTTCTATAATACGTACCAGCTTAATAGACTTTCTGTGTGTAGAGTCACCTACATGTATGAGAGGTACCATTCAATAATGCGTTGTAGTTTAGTCAGACATGTTTTGTTCTAAAAATCTCAATATGTTAGAACCTAGCTTCAATAAATCTGTGAATTGTTGGCTTTGTAAGCACAAAAAGTGAGCTCAAGGAACTGTTCTACTTGTGCACAGTGTTTATAAATCAGATTATCTTTTCCCAATTGCCAAGAAAATATTCAGTGTTGAAACCAGAGGGAACTATTTGTGAGGATCTCTTTTTTAAAGAGAGCTTGATTTACATTCAGATAATTGTGTTCTTTTGTATAAATATTTTTTTGTTTGCAACATCGAACTTTTGGTACGATGGACACTTTGTGTGCTGCATCTTATGAGATCTTAAGTCGGTGAAGCACCCTTTTTTTGCACGAATTTAACCACTAAATCGAGATTGGTAGTTGCACTAGAATTTTTGTAAGAGAATCTTCTTCATTCGCATATTCCAGATGAATTCTTGGAACCTGGATTCCTGTCTGAGGGGATGGATGGTTTTTGATTGCGTATTGGAATCTGTTTACCTTTGTCTGCTCGATATCTAATGCAAATGTCTATTCTAACAGGGTATTCAGTACCTTTTAGGGAGGGAACTTGAGCCCTGGGAAACAATTTTAGTTGGGGCTGTATCTGGTGGGTTAGCTTCAGTCACTACAACTCCTTTTGATGTGATTAAAACTAAAATGATGACTGCTACCCCAGGGCAGCCTGTTTCGATGTCAATGATAGCATTCTCTATTATCCGTCATGAGGGACCCCTAGGATTATTTAAAGGAGCTGTGCCCAGATTTTTCTGGGTTGCTCCACTAGGTGCTATGAACTTTGCTGGGTATGAGCTTTTAAGGAAAGCCATGGACAGAACCAAGGCGCAAAAGGTCTCTACTGGCGAGTAAAGTCTCCAGGGGAGTAGAAAACATAATTCCAGATTGTTTAGTGGAAATTGGCATGGTATTCACATTAGGTAAATGCTGCCTGAAAGCTTTCGGCTTTTTTTGTATGAAGTGGCAACACTCGTGGTTATAGATGTTTGTACCACTTACCCTTTGCCTTTTGGTGTCAGACTTTTATTGGGGGTTTTATATACTTGGTTGTTAGAAGTTTCTGGAAATAGCCATTTGTGGTCATGACATCCAAATTTTTTTATTTTTTTGGCTTCACTTGGTACTTCATTATGCCATGTTTACTGACGTGCCTATCTAAAGATCTTAAGAGTTCCATTCTGTCCCATGTTGGGTGGAGGAATGACTGGTGGATCTAATCATATTGGGTGCATAAACACGGAACAAGCACTGTAATACCACCGAACTATACATAGCAAAAGAAGTTGAATTTCAAATAATGGTAAGCTTAGCTAGACAATAAGATATCAAGTACATAACAGTGTAATTGTATTGACTAGACTTCCACCTTTCCTCTTAACTACGACTCTGTTGGGAAGAGCCTTCTTCCTCTTCTGCTGCTTTTAGGTCTCAGGCCGGTCAAGTTTCCTATTAGAAGATTTCCATAGCTATATGTATGTACCTCTGCAGATATATTCCCACCCATTCTATACTCTATATGGTGAAAGGGTTATTGTTCACACAAATTTATGCTCTATACGAAAGTTTTAATTTAGCTTAAAAAAATCGAATACTAATAGAGTAATACTGATAATCCATATTGTATGTTCACATCCACTTTGGCTTGCATGACAATGAGTTGAATGCAACGAATAGCAGTTTCATACTAATAAACACATGCAAATTCAGTAATGAAGAGAAAAAACAGTAATACTACTAACCTGGGGGAACGCATGCATCATTACCTTGAACATCGGTTGAGTTCTGTGTGCTTGTTTTGATGTCATCTGTACTATTTAAAGAAAATCTGGGCAAATCAAAATCACTAGCATGGGGTGCAAATTCCTCATCAAGAAGAATATATATATAACTTGGTTTTATGTCACGATGAATGATTTTATGGGACATTGGTGATGTAGATAATCCACTGCCAATGCAACATCTACAGCAATATTTAGCAACCCCAGTAATAGAGTCAAGTTTGTTTTATTTCCTTTAAATGAACTTGGATGTAATTAGTTGTCTAAGCTCCTATATGTATGTCATCAACTCAAAAATCAACGCTTTAAAGTCATTACCTCCTACTACCAGTGCTAGAGCATGATGATGAGATTAGCAAATTGTTTGTGAAAAAATTACTTGTTGCTAGTAGAACATCTTGATAGAAAAGCGACATTTTTTATTAAATAAAATAAAATTTTATTAAATATGCATCATTTATTGCGAAAAATATTTATAGCATTTTATAATTTTTTTAAAAACATATTTGAAACATTTTTTTACGAAAAATTAAAATTATTTTATAACTAGTGTTCAACGAATATATAACTTGAGTTTAACATCATTCCTTGAACAATAGTTATACTTGTATTAATCCAAATATATAAAATAATTTTGCATTAGTATGTTTATAAAATTATATAAAAAAATAACAATTCACCAATTCTACACCCGAATTTGATATTGGTGAATTTCAAAAGAATAGTTGAGAATTACATAATATTTATTTAAAAAATTTTTAACTACGGTTCAACACATCCCCATATTAAACAAATAAAATTATATATTTTTATACCCTAAATTGGTATTGTTGAACTTTAGAAGAATATTAAAGGATTAAATTAGGTATACTCAATAAAATGTTACCAGTAACTATTATTTAACAAATGATGTTAAATCCTAGTTATATATGTGTAAATATAAAAAATTTGTAAATTTGTAAATTTGTATTTAAAAAAAGTCTACATTTAATTCCGTTTCCTAATGGATTCTAAATACTAAGTTTTATTAACAATCATAATATTGATAACTAGTCATATAATTGGTACATCTAGTTTCACATTTATTTATGCTCTTAATTTTGTTTTTCTTAAAATGTTTTACATTTCTTATCTTTATGTATATTGAAAAATCTATCAGTTGTTTATTTTATGATTTGTCATGTATTTTATTTGATGTTCTTATATCGTCTCTAATAAAAATACAATATACTACCGTTAAACCTTGATAAAATAATACCCGATAAAGTAATAATCTCGTTTAAGTAATATTTTTGTACGATTCTCACTTGGGCCAATAGGATAAAGTAATATTTTCGCTAAATGCAAAAGATAATAATTTTTTAAAAAAAATCTTAAGGGCCCATTGAAAATATAAAGTAATATTTACTAAATTTTATGTTCATATATATTATACAATTTGAATTTTATATTCATTTTTATTTAAGTTCCCATCAAATTCAAAATAAATCTCATTCTTAATATTTCATAAAACATGCACAATTTTTATCTCTTAAGTCTTATATATATTTTTCATAGTATAGTAAATAATCGTGTGTGGTGTTTATCATCAGATTTCTTTATTGTAATCACTTGAGATGATAACTATTTTATGATCCACTAAATAATTTTATCTTATAAGTGATTTTACGATCACTAATTCACTATAATTTTTATGTTATAAGTAAATACAATGCATCTAATATTTGTTCGTGATTAATACTTAACTGATTAAAATTTATTTATCTGGTTTGTGTAAGTTGATTATCCTAATATAAATATATTTCAATTTACACCAAAAATCACTACTCCCTCCATCCCGGTCAATTATATACGTTTGGTTTGGGCACGGAGACCATGAAAATGTATTAAAAATGAGTAAAGTTAGATGGAAATGGGTGAAGTAGTATGACCTATCAATATTTAATAATAGATTTTGAGATAGTGGAGAAAAGTAGTGGGTGTAATAGTGTTTTAAATAATAGATTTTGAGATAGCGGAGAAAAGTAGTGGGTGTAATAGTGTTTTATATTATAGATTTGAGATAGTGGAGGAAAGTTACTGTGTGTAATAGTGTTTTTTATTATTAAAACTTTACTATTTTTGGAATGTATAGAAATGATGGAACACCCCAAAATAGTTAGTGTATAGAAATGAATGGGACGGAGGGAGTACCAATTATAAAATATAATAACAAAATATACATATAAATCTCTTTTTAATAATAAAATATTACTTTATCGATAAAGTAATATTTTATTATTATATCGATAAAGTAATGTTTTATTATTATATCGATATAGTAATATTTTATTATTATATTGATATAGTAATAAATTCGATAAAGTAATATTATTTTTTGATCCCAATGGTATTATTTTAAAGAGGTTTAACTGTACTCTCAGTAATACTCTCAAAAGTGAGTTGTCCAAAAATTTCTGAAAAAGTAGTGATTTTTCGCTTGAAAGTTTTCACCGAATTATATGTCAAAATATTAAAATTGAACTACTTTAAATATTTTCATTTCATAAATAAGTTGATTACATAAAAATGTAAAGGATAGTGCTAGGTATTCAAAATAGTTCCCGAATTTTATGGCACGTTAAGTGTCGAATTATAATTTGTAGGTGTATATATATATATGTCGGATCCCATATCAGTTTTTGGGAAAAAGTTTTTGAAAATTTTTCGAAAACTCTAACATTTTCCAAATGTAAAATTTTATTAAAAGGTTAGCTTGTTATGTATTATTAAGTTATTAAGAGCATCTCCAATGGGGGAAACCTCTTAAGTAAAATTTAAAATCAACTTTCATAAATAAAAATTATAAAAAATGTGTAAAAAATGTTGCATTAACCTTAGTTAAAATTATAGACAAGCTAATTATATTTGCTATATTTGCTGAATCTTTAGAGACGAAATTCCACATCATCTATTCCCATATTAAAATAATATTTTTTATTTTTAACAACTTGAAATAATAATAACATACCATTTTTAAAATATAGCGAATTCACAACATCTTACACGTTTGAATAAATTTTACATCATTTATATTTTATATCATTTTAACCAACCATTATAAAAAAACACCATTGAACATGCTCTAATACACAAACCAACATATTACCCAACTAGAGCCGGCAATTTCGTACACGGCACGAAAATACGACACGAAAATGATACAAAAATTACGGGTTTGGGTTGACCTTTGCGGTACACGAACACGAAAGTACACGAACACGATATTACACGAATGAATTTAGTGTCGGTTTTGGGTTTACCCTTGGGTACACGACACGAAGCGAAAATACACGAAATAAATAAATATTTAAATAATTTTATTAAAATTATATGAATACATATTTTAAAATGATATTTTATATATAATTTTTACATAACATAAATACAAAATAGTTCAAATTTTAGTTTTACAAGACTTAAGCACACTTCATTCCTTATTGTATATTTACTTAAGACTCAATTAGTAAAAAAATTAATATTTAAATATTTTTATTTTTATTCAAAATTTACACGAAACACGATACGAAACGTACACGAAATGAAGGTACATGAACACGAAACGAAACGAATCCTTAACGGATCGATTTTGGATTTGACATTACATACACGAAATACGAAAGTACACGACACGAAAGTATACGAAACGAACGAATTGCCACTTCTATACCCAACAACATACTTTTGGTTACTTCCTGTTCCAATAAAAACCACGAAGACCTTTTAAGGTATACTTAGGCCTCGTTTGTTTGGATGTAACTCAACGACGTAACTTCAAGTACCATGGAACTTTAACAAGTTACAGTGTTTGGTTGTGTGATTTTTGAAATGAACTATGTAACCTAAACTTCCAAGGTACTCTGTACAAAATGGTGGAACCTAGTTACCTAGTAGAGGGGTGGTCACCGTGAGTTACGTAGTAAATATGTTTAACTTCTTTTTTTATTATTATTTTGTATTCATAATTACACATCCACTTTTTAATAGGTAATTATTTTTCCTTAATTTGAGTAACTATTTTAATTTTTATTTAGTAAAATATTTTTAGTATGCTCTATATTTTTTTTATGATTAACTATATAAACTTTTTAATTTTCTTGTAAAATTTAATTTTACAAATTGGGTTGCTTGATTTGGTTGAGGTAAATTGTTAAAAGAACATTTAAAAATTTTAATTTTTATAATAAATATATTTTTTCTATATAACAATCATGTAATAAATTATATTTAAAATTATTTATTTTTATTACAATTAAAATAATTTTATTTATTTTTACTATAATCTGTAATAGATATATGTTTTTTTCTACAGAATATTATAATATTTCTAGTTTTATTTTATATAGAAATTTTTAAGATAAGTTTATAATTAACTTATTTATTTATTTTTTAACAAGATAATTAGTATTTATACAAAAAATGAATTTGTTAATAAATAATTCAAATAAAAATAGCTATGTAACTTGAAATTTCATAATGATTAACCAAACACAGATTTTTAATTATCCAGGGAACTTAAACTCAGTATCTTAGTTCCAAGGATTTTTTTAAGTTACTGTGTAACTCCAAAATTGCATAAACAAACGAGGCCTTAATTATTGTTAGTTGTATGGACGGTCCATAATAGTTACCATATCAAACAATCAATAGTGGTGGTAAACCAAAAAACAAGGCCAACTGTAGAATTGCTATATATAGATCTATTTGTAGGTTGTTAGTGTTTAGTATATTATTACAGCTAAATCAAGATTACCATATATACATCTAGATTACCCAATTCCACATATTAAATCACGTTTACATTGATGGTTGCATTAGTCCCAGAAAGGTCCTTGTTGAGGTTGATTTCCTAATTCATGATTGCATGATCATGAGGATATGCATGTTGAACTATTTGATCCAGTTCAATGAATACAGAGGTATGACTATATATATATCCATTGACAGACAACAAATATAGATCATGATCCAAATCACATTCGGATTATATAGAGGCCTATCTATGTTTACAATGCCAGATGATGATTTTGTGTTATTTCATAGTTGCCCACCAAAACTCTATGTGCTTCCTCTTATTAATCATGGACTGGCCGGGGATATGCTGATATAATTTGTCGGATTCAAATGAATAGAAATAGAGGGATTATGGTATCCATATGCAGTGTCAATTGTGTGCATGTGCTGGTCTCACCTAAATGGATACATAAACTTCCATATTACTACATCTCCTTGACATTTAATTCTTTTTGATATCACTTGTTAGGTTATTAAGCAGTCAAAACTCAAGTTTCTTTTCCAGAAGCAGCTTCAGAACAGCGATGTTAATAATCTGAAGAGGATGGTAATTCCCAAGGTCCGCTTTCAAACTTTCTACTAGTATTACTTAAATTAGTTTTCTGTATTTTTATTGAGCTTTGGCCAAGAATATCCCAAAAAGCTATATCACATAACAAGAATATACTGACGATGTCCATAAATACCCGTCTATTACGCATTTCATATGAGAGTAATAGGGTTACACATTTGATATTGGGGTAACTAGTATAGATTTTTCATCTATTACGCATTTGGAGAATGGGTAATAGGGGTTACCCATTTTCCAAATGCGTAATAGGCTTCCATATGTATAAAATCTATTACTCCTCTCCCAAATGCAATGCGTAATAGAGGGGTATTTATGGCCACAATCTGTGATTTGTTTTATTCTCATCCGTTTTATTAAAAAATGGGGTATTTATGTCATTCTTTCATTTTTATTCCGAAATTTAAAGATCTTAAATTAGTATTATTTAATACTTCAACTTGCAGAAAGCTGCTGAGGCTTACCTTCCTAAACTAGATAAAAAAGGAGGGACATATATTGAAATGATTGACATAGATGGATCTCATATTTGGAATTTCATTTACAGGTTTGTTGTGTTCCTTTGCCTCTGAAAATTTAATATTAGTTGCCCAAGTTCATCCCTCCACCTCTAATATATTAGCTTTGTTATTCCATATCATGATCTGATGAATTCTTTGTTTTAGTTTAGATTTTGGAAGACTCTGCTTCCTTTTGAGCACAAGTAATGCATATTAAAAAAAAAAAAATCATTTTTGACACACAGGTTCTGGCCCAATAACAAAAGCAGAATGTACATATTAGAGAATACTGGTTTGTTAACTAAACCTCCTTTTGTTTTCATCTCTAATATAAAGCAAATATTGTGTTAAAGTTGTCAAGTCGGTTTAGTGTGAAGAATTTCTTAATTTGATCCAGGGGAGTTTGTTAACAAGCACCAATTATCGACCGGTGACCTTGTCTTGGTGTACCAAGATCGCGAGAGCAAAGATTATGTAAGCACATGAGTAAATAATTATTCCCTTTGGTAATTTTATTAGTAGATATTCAATCTTAAAATTACTTTTGCATTATGTATTTGTCGTCAGGTAATCGAGGCTAAAAAAACACTTGACAATATTTTGAGTGACCATCCAAGAAAGAAGACCGTTAGAAAGCATTCTTATAAAGCTAGTGCCGAAGGTCAAGCAGATGACACTCCAATGACTGACGTTCCTGCACCTAGTTCCGGAGTTGGAGGAAATTTGCCAGTGAAACTTGAAAGTACAGATTGTGTTGCTAATGAAACACAACTTATGGCTAATGCAGCCAATGGTATGCACCTACTTGATTACGGGTTGGCTGCTTATAATCCATCTGGTAACAATGACAATGTGCTAAACCTCCCGAATCAAAACGATAACTCGTCATTCATTTACAATGACGCGGATTTTCCTAGCGACTATTTGTTTAATATGTGGGAACCAGGTGCGTCCAGCACTCAGCCAATACCGTCATTTCAGAACCTCTGTTTTGAGGATATCTTGAAGGGTCTGTAATGCTGTGTCACAAGGATGTGTTAGTTCTTGCTGAATTGCCAAGGTGACCTAATTAGTACAAGTGATTAGGGTGGCCTTTGTTTTGTTGTACAAGTACATCTTATTTTGATTATGAGAAAAATATTTACAGTTTATTTTTAAGCAAAAAAAGACATAGTATAAAGTTTATGTGTATTGGCCGAGCACTCTGTATGACAATGACATATTACATTATGAACTGTGCAAGGAATAGTTTGATGAATAATATATACCGATTTTAAATAATAGAAGACTTTTAATTAGCAAAAAGAAAAAGAAGATTAATTAATTACTATAATTCTATTAGTAAAATGATTAGTTGGTCATCAATTTACACTTAACTTGCAAATTTATCATCAAATTGAAAATATTTAACATTTGGATAGGGCTGTAAATGAACAAAGTTGAGTCGAATTTTGTATGAACAAAGTCGAACTTAATTACTAATCTAAACAAATCAAGTAAGTATTAAGAATTTATCGTAGTTTTCTGGAAATAATACATCCTTTCTCCTTTTTTACTAAAGCTGATTCCCTAAACCTTTGTATCAGGTAAAATTACAAAGGTAAAATTTACAAAAAATTCAATACCATTTAATCTCATTAATGTTAGCCAAATTTCATTAAATATGTCACTTCATGTCATTGATAAGATAGCTAGATGAGCATCCTCAATGAATCCTATTCCGATTAGTTACACACACATTCCTGATCACTTTGTATGACATTGTAATTTAAAAGGTTCTTATATAATAATTCAGGTTATTTGATTGCTTCAAAATTGGATAAACAGAATAATAATCATAATCAGCATACCTCATCATCTTCAATGCTTGAAAAATCTTTTTTTAAGTATATTTGGTCAATATCCACGACCCAATTTAAGAAATTATATGTGAAAGTTCTGTTTTAATTCTCTGGTAGCAAAGGAAAATATGTTCGGAATAAAATGTTATAAATTACTAGCTAAAATAAAAGAGTTATCGACAAATATTACTACTTAATAGAGAGGGAGAGGGAGAGGGAGCAGAGAATGAGATGAATTGCTCGGGTGCAAGATTTTCATTCACAGATGCAGGGTATTTATAGCAAAGTAGAGGGAACATGTTGACTGCAATTTCTTCTACCTAAACGCTAGCCTTGCTATTTCATATTTGACATAAATGGCAATCACACCTAACTTTATTTGACAATCACTTTACAACACTCCCCTTTGATTGTCATTTTAGTACGGATCATAGACTGCCTTATTAAAACCTTTTTAAAGAAAAACTCAGTGGAATAAAAACTTTGACGAAGGAAAAAGAGTACAGTCTCCCCTTGGAAGAAAACCAATTATTCACTGAAGTTTTGTTGAAACAGGCCCTTGAGTCGACGCATTCCAATGTTATGTCGTAGTTTCCTGAATGTTGAATTCGGTAATGATTTTGTGAATAAGTCTGCAAGGTTGTCACATGACCGAATTTGTCGTACATTGATTTCGCCATTCTTTTGAAGCTCATGAGTGTAGAAGAATTTTGGTGAAATGTATGCTTCGTTCTGTCTCCTTTGATATATCCTTCCTTGAGTTGATCAATACATGCAGTGTTATCTTCATACATAACAGTGGGACTTCTTGTGATGTCCGGTAATCCACATGAATCTTGAATATTCTTGATGATAGACCGTAACCAAACACATTCTCTACTGACTTCATGAATTGCAATTAGTTCTGAGTGATTTGATGAGGTTGCCACTGTAGTTTGCTTTGTGGATTTCCAGGAAATGGCTGTACCGCAATATGTATATACATATCCAGTTTGTGATTTGCCAAAATGAGGATCTGACAAATATTCAGCGTCTGCATATCCAATCAACTGAGATGTCGAGTTTTTTCGGGAAGAATAACCCAAAATCAACAGTTCCACGAAGATAACGGAATATATGTTTGATCCCATTCCAATGTCTGTCCATCGGAGCAGAGCTATACCTAGCCAATAGATTTACAGCAAATGCAATATCTGGCCTTGTATTATTCGCAAGATACATAAGTGCACCAATTGCACCAAGATGTGAAATTTCAAGACCAAGAACATCTTCATCATCTTCTCGTGGTCGAAATGGATGAGATTTATCCATGTAAAATCTGCTCAAAACGTTTTCTGTATATGTGGATTGGTGGAGGAAAATTCCTGATGACAAGTGCTCGACTTGTATACCAAGACAATATTTTGTCTTTCCAAGATCTTTCATTTCAAATTCTGTCTTTAGATATATGACAACATCATCAACCTCTGTAGCTGATCCTACAAGGTTTAAATCATCCACATAAACAGCAATGATCACAAAACCAGATCGCGATTTCTTGATAAAAACGCATGGACAAATTTGATTACTAATATACCCATTCTTTTAGAAATAATGACTAAGTCTGTTATACCACATACGACCAGATTTTTTCAGTCCATACAATGATCGTTGAAGTTTAATGAAATATATATGACGAGGTTTCTTGAACTCATCCATTTTCAACCCTTCTGGGATTTTCATAAAAATTTCATTATCAAGTGAACCATATAGGTATGCAGTAACGACGTCCATAAGGCGTGTTTCTAGTTTTTCATTAGATGTCATACCTAATATGAAACGAAAAGTAATTCCATCCATTACTGGCGAGTATGTCTCTTCATAATCAATGCCAGGTCTTTGAGAAAACCCTTGAGCCACAAGTCGGGCTTTGTATCTCACTATCTCATTCTTTTCATTTCGTTTTCTTATGAATACCCATTTATTTCCAACAGGGTTCACACCAATTGGTGTTTGGACAACAGGTACAAATACTTCTCTTTTACGCAATGAATTTAATTCTGTTTGAATTGCGTCTTTCCATTTTAGCCAGTCTTTTCTTCGACGGCATTCATTCACACTTTGTGGTTCAGGATCAGAATTTATATCGACATCCAATGCCGCAGAATACACAAATACATCATCAATTATGGCTTTACTTTGATCCCATAATTTCATGTTATGCACATAATTTATTAAAATTTCATGATTACTCAATCCCTCATCTTTAGGGACTAGAATTTCTTCAGGAGATATTACCACTTCAGGGGTATTTGCTACTTCTGGAGCATGTGCCATTTCAGGGGCATTTTTCTTTGTTTTTCGTTTTCGTGGTGCAACATCTTTTGCACCGACCGGTCTACCACGCTTCAAGCGTGGATTTGATTCTATAACCAATTTTTTTGTATTTGATTCTTTAATTGGTACATCTATTCTAGCTGGAGTGTTTACTGCAGGTATATGAGATTTTATAATTTTCTTGAATCGTTAAATGCGTCAAGCATTTGGTTTGCGATATTTTGCATATGGATAATCCTTTTAACTAAGAAGATTTCTAGTGGACTTACTAGAAAATAATACGTAAGTGTGGGCCATTAGGTAAGATAAAACTAGCTTTTCCAAAACCCTCAATTATATTAGAAACACCAGATATGGTCCCAACTTGTGCTTCGGTTTCGGTTAGAAGGCTAAAATACTTCCGGCTCTGTAAAATCGTATGAGTTGTGCCACAATCAGCAATGCAAATATTCTCAGAAACCATTCTGTGCATAATTAAGAAACACACTTTTATTCAATAGAAAAACATAACACACTACATAGCTTAAACAAGATAATACACAATATTATAGTAGTTTTATGAAACTAATCTTCAGCCTCCAATAGGGGAGTTTCGTTAGGTTCATTCGGACCATTAATGCTTATTCCTCCAGTTGTAACTATCGGGGAATCATCTAGATTATTGGCGAAATTGGTTTCTACCATTTTCCCTTTTGAGTTCTGAGATGATTGGTATAGATCAACAAGATATTTTGGGATATGACAATTATGTGCCCAATGTCCTTCCATTCCACACTTATGGCACGTATTATCCATTTTCCCTCCCTGTGGTGCCTCTCTTTTGCTCTGTTCAGATTGCCACTTCCGGTGACCAGAGCTGTTATATGGACGAAAGTGCCCGTGACTTCGACCTCGACCTCGTCCACGGTATCGACCTTGGCCTCGTCCACCTCTATGCCCTTTTCCACGTACATTCTGCTGGAATGACATGTTATTTACTTCAGGTAAAGGGGCAGATCCCGTTGGACGAGATTGATGATTCTTAATCACCAATTCATGATTCTGTTTAGCAACAAGGAGAGTTGATAGAAGATCCCCGAACTTGGTGAATTTGCGCTCCCTATACATCTCAGCTAAGTTGATATTATTGGGGTGAAAAGTTGATAATATTTTATCGATTTTTCTTTTCTCAGTAACTTTCTCACCGCACATAATGAGCCTAGAACTTATCTTGAATAAAGCAGAACTATATTCCCGAACACTCTTAAAATCCTGAAGTCTTAGATTAGCCCAATCATTTTCAGCTGCAGGTAGATAAACTAGTTTCTGGTGGTCAAACCTATCTTTTAGATTTTTCCCATAAAATATAAGAATCCTCGACTTCTAGGTATTCAGATTTTAAATCTTCATGCATGTGGTGTCGGAGAAAAACAATAGAGGTAAAGTTTTCTTCAGCCGTGACTGTATTTCCTGCCTTTATCGTATCGCTTAATTTCTTTGAACCAAGATGCAGTTTTACATCTTGTACCCATGACAAATAATTATCTCTAGAAATGTCCAATGCAACGAACGATAAGCTTGTAAGGTTTGTCATACTAAATCTGAATTTAACACACAAATTATTAAACTTAAATCATCAATATAAATATTACATAAATCCTAGTTAATCGGGTGCGTTAACAAATACGCAATAATGAATGTATATATCATTATTATCAATGATATTATAAACAGATCTATATATAGAACAACAAATGGATTTTCACCCGCCATACGGACGTCTGCGTATACAGGTTATCTCCGACTGATAAATATATTTAGGTAGAAAATCCTGCATAAGTTAGTTCATGTACAAAGATTATCTACAATAAATAATAATCATAAAAAATGTTCCCACAATATCTTTCGATGAATGGTACCATTTTAACAACAGTGTAGATAAATGTCAGTTAGAATATAACAACAATTTATATATCAATGACAATGTAATTAAAAGGTTCCCACATTATTTCGGTATTACCCAAAATTAAATGGTACCGTTTTATTAAGCGGTTCTCCAACCATATATTTTTAGTTATTAGTAGGCGGTGCTCCGACCATACATATATATATATATAATTATACCTTCTCAGTTCCCGCAGGGCTTCGTGCTGATAACGTGTTATAAATTACTAGCTAAAATAAAAGAACTACCGACAAATATTACTACTTAATAGAGATGGAGAGGGAGAGAGTAGAGAATGAGATGAATTGCTCGGGTGCAAGATTTTCATTCACAGATGCAGGGTATTTATAGCAAAGTAGAGGGAACATGTTGACTGCAATTTCTTCTACCTAAACGCTAGCCTTGCTATTTCATATTTGACATAAATGGCAATCACACCTAACTTTATTTGACAATCACTTTACAACACTCCCCTTTGATTGTCATTTTAGTACGGATCATAGACTACCTCATTAAAACCTTTTCAAAGAAAAACTCAGTGGGATAAAAACTTTGACGAAGGAAAAAGAGTACAGTCTCCCCTTGGAAGAAAACTAATTATTCACTGAAGTTTTGTTGAAACAGGCCCTTGAGTCGACGCATTCCACTGTTATGTCGTAGTTTCCTGAATGTTGAATTCGGTAATGATTTTGTGAATAAGTCTGCAAGGTTGTCACATGACCGAATTTGTCGTACATTGATTTCGCCATTCTTTTGAAGCTCATGAGTGTAGAAGAATTTTGGTGAAATGTGCTTCGTTCTGTCTCCTTTGATATATCCTTCCTTGAGTTGATCAATACATGCAGTGTTATCTTCATACATAACAGTGGGACTTCTTGTGATGTCCGGTAATCCACATGAATCTTGAATATTCTTGATGATAGACCGTAACCAAACACATTCTCTACTGACTTCATGAATTGCAATTAGTTCTGAGTGATTTGATGAGGTTGCCACTGTAGGTTGCTTTGTGGATTTCCAGGAAATGGTTGTACCGCAATATGTATATACATATCCAGTTTGTGATTTGCCAAAATGAGGATCTGACAAATATTCAGCGTGTCACAGCCTCAAATCCGGGGTCATAAATCTGGGCCATCACGGACCAATTTCCATTCAATATCAATATCCCTTGGGTTTTTTTTTTATAACAATTAATACATATGCAATTGACCCCGAAATAATACACACACACACCAGTCATATGCTCAGAGAACAACATTTATTACAATAAAAGTTTAAAGTTAACAGTTATTACAACCCAGGCTCACACTTAAATACATTGCTGAATGATACTTCGACATGAAGTATTTCAACAATCAAAAGTTTATTACATGATCGCACACTTAATTATACATAAAGTTCCCAGCGCCCGTCTGCCTCATCACTACCTCAGGAGTCGACGCTAGCGTGCTCTCAGAAGGTCGCCTTCTCCCTACTCTCTTGTGGGGCGTTCTGCGTAGAATCGGCATACCTAGTTGTATATAGATAAGTAGCAAGAGTGAGCTAAAATAGCTCAGCAAGATAATTTTTATCACTAAAAGGTAACATTTAAACATCTAAATATATGTATATACGACGGGGAAACTAATTATAGATTTTAGGAAAGTATAACATTCCTATTTAATAATACATCATCCACTTTCTATTATAAGAAAAGAAAAATACAACAATATAATATCAATTCCTCTTCTACATACAGATAATAATCCACACTTCCTCAATATATTTATTATCTCAAGATAGTAAAGAAATTTGAATTATATCTCATTATAATCCTTCCAATTCCTTTTTACACAACAACTTTATACCACTAAATAAAATCAGTTTCTCTTCCATTTATAACACAATTCCTTCTTTTCATATCATTTTTCTGTTTCCAGTATAAAAATCTGAAAACCACTTTTCAATTCTTTCCTTTTAAGAAGGCGTTGGGGATTTCCACTGTTGCCGAATACGTGAGCCACGATGATCAGTCGTCCTCCGTACCCGTCCTTTTTTACTACCGGTAGAAGGAGGAAGGTACACCACTACATCCCCCTGGAGGAAGGTACACCACTACATCCTCCTTCGGCAACTCTTGGGCCGAATTAAAATATTGATTGCTGGACTGTGCAGCACACAGCCTCCTACGCTTTTTGTTGCTATCCCCCTTTTTGTCAAATCGTTATTCTATTTACTAAATATCATTCCACATTTCCATTTTCTCGCTTTCATTTCCATATATCATTCACTCATCTCATTTCCATTCTCACACATTATTTCTATAAAATATGTATATAACATAATACTTTGATTATGATTCATACATCTCTTTTATATTCAAGAATTCAAATATGCTTTTATATTCACAAAATATTCCGTCTATTTTAAGAGTAGTAAATAATAATCAAATAATATTTATTAAACCACTAACACTAAAAAGAATATTTTTAATATAATATTATATACCATATAACCCTAGATAACAACTGATACCATTCTCTTTCATATCTATTTTACCATAGAGCATATTCGCTCCATTCGTAATCATCTCTATATTCATATTTCATAAATCATATTCATCTCTCTTTAGTTTCCCAAAAATCAAGGAAATATATTCTTTGCAACATAGCAACAATAGCATCACATATATATATTCCATAATATCATTTTTATTCCGAGGATAAATAATTTTCAAAGTAGGGATAGAAAGATCTTGCCTGGATCTCTAAAGCGAGTATGTGAAATCCTGAGTTCGTCTCCCGTTTCTATAGGAACAAAAGGATCACCATTAGTATATATCCTACTCAATCACTTAATCTCTACACCATAACACCCTTAACTCATATTATAAGTTTAACATGGTTTTTATGCACCAAAAGTTTACATGCACTTAACCATTTTTAAACTCGATCTAAGTTTTAGCATATTCCACCATTCCCCTTAATAACCACACTCGACTGTAAAAATTCTCAGAAAATATAGATTTCGAATTTTAATGCAAGGTCAACTGTAAAGGGTCCTCTGACCACCCTACTACACTATCCCAAAATTTCGTGACTTATAAAAATGTCTAAGTATGGTAACTTTAGCCTCAAAGTTGATACAATTACGTTTTCTCGGTTATCGAACGTCTTTCACTAAAACTGACTTTTCTCCTAAATCGTACGTCAGATTTTAACGCACTTTATATCAAAACGATCTATGAACTAAACTCTATCATTTCATGGTCAATTGGTAACCTAAACAGTAGGGTACCGTTCGAATACAGGGGTCCAAAACAGGGCAGATTACATCCTAACGAAAATCGGGCATTATAACGGCTATAATTTCATACTTTCCATAAATCCAACTCCTCCAAATCAATTATCAAACACAATAATCATCACCTACACCATGTGGTATTCATTACCAGCCATGGTTACAATCCCAAACACTTCCATATTTAACTCAAACCACTTACAAACACATATAACATCATAATCTTAATCTTTACACCACTTAATCACTAAACACAACCATATCCATCATAAATATAAAAGAGCAAGCATGATTATACATTCTTGAAGCTTTGACAACCCTTAACAATCCTTGATATATCCTTAATCAACCTTATACTAGCTTGAATCAACTAAAAGAACCATGAAAATCAAGTTAGTTTCTTAGAAACTACTATTCATCACTATTCATCATCAACTTCAATGATTTTATTACCTATGCAAATGATGTTGGTTGGCCTTGAAATTTTGTAGATGATCCTTCCTAACCTCCAAGCATCTTCACAAATTTTCCCTTGATTTGTTGTTAATGTTTGCTAGGGTTTTGGTTTTTATTTTCTCTTTTTTTTTTCTTTTTGGCCGAATGGTGTTTTAAGAAAGGGGAGAGGTTTCTTTTGCTTCTTTGTCTAATCTTGTGTTAATTACTAACTAGTCTAGCTTGTCTTGGAAGCTTGGTAAGATATTTGTGGTTTAAGCCTTGCAAAGTTACTAATTTACCCTTGAAAACACATTAGTGGAAAATGATGTCATCTTGATGACCTAATAATCTCTTTTCTTGTTTTTCTAAATATTATGCTAATAATCTTGGTAAGTAAAAATGTGGTATGTATCCTTGTTATATTACTAATCTTGGTTGTTTGGTTTCTATACTCGTCTAGTTGTGGTTCGTTTCGAATGTACCTCATTATCTCAGTGGTTTTTGAAATCATTTACGAATCCAATTTCCCTTGGTATTCTCTTAACTTAATAATCCCCTGGTTTAATCTAAATTCAATAATCCCTCAATATATAATTCTTATAATATTTCCATGCTCCTTTATATTCAATAGAACTTATTCGAAATCGAAATCTTAAAAATCCATGTTCAGGAATTTCTGGAATCTTTCGTCATTTCGAGTCAATTATTTTCAATGTACAACACTAATATGGTTTCTGTTTATTCATTTTCCGTTTCCATTATGGAGTACTTACATACCATTTCCCTAAATCCTCGAAATTTACTATTCATGTGATCACTGTAGTTTTGCTAAAGTTAGGGTTATTACATCCTTCCCCCCTTAAAAGGATTCCGTCCCGGAATCACGTTGAAATTGTCCATATATACCTTTTTCATTAACACCTTATAACTTCTATACCACTTTCTCCATCCTTTTTCCTCCATACTATCTCTATCTTGTTCGCACAGAATACACCCACATAAACTTGCTTGTCATTCATCAACATTCCTCTTTTGGCTATGGGTATCGGCCACCACATTGGCCTCCCTTGAATGGTAGTGTATCTCACTTATAGTTTATCTCTATGTTGATCTCTATCATTACATAAAATATACACACTTCGATCTTATTATATCTTGTCTCTGTAAAATCTTCCAGAAATCCGACTAGAATAAGATTCTTTGAAACAATTGTAAGAAAATACTACCTATAATATATATTTCCTGTTCGTATGTAAACAAGTCTGTGGTTTACCCCCAAAATATTATTATTCTCCTTTTCATAGAATTTCTAACCCCTAACAGATACTGATTTTCCTTATCTAGATTGTCAACCTACCTATACCATTCATTGACCACATTGATTCCTAACCAAACATTTACACTAAAAATTTAAATACTAAAAGAAAATGTTCACCTGCATCTGTATCTGGCTTTCTCAATGCTTCTCCTAAGGTCATATTGTATACTCTGGCAGTAGGTTTGTTTGAAGCAGCTGTACTTTGTCCTGGCGCAGACGACCCACCAAAATGACAATCTCTAGCAAAGTGTCCTAGTTTTCCACATTGGTAACACTTGACATCACCCTTATCAGCTGATGGACACCTGTCCTGATAATGTCCTTTCTGTCCACACTTAAAGCAAGCTATTCCTAACATCTTACACTCTCCGATATGCTTCTTACCACACGTGTTGCAATCTGGTAATGGTGGTCGCACTTGATTAGACTGAAAGGTTCCTGTGGATCTACCACCCTGATTCACTGTCTCACTGGTAGTCTTATTATTCCCTGACTTTCCTCCAAACTGGGGTTTTTGTCCTTTACCAAATCTGTTAAAGTAGCTTCCCTCACTTGAACCTCCCTTTGGACCCTCAAATTTTCTTTTCTTGTTCTCTCGACCTAATTGGGTTTGTTCACTCTCGGCCTCGATAATAGATGCCTTCTGAACCACCGCAGCATAATTAGTCAACTCAAATGGTGCCACTCTCGTTCGTAGCCATGGTTTCAATCCTTGTTGGAACCTTTTTGCTCTTTGTTCTTCAGTACGCACAAATTCAGGAACAAACCTAGACAGTTCTGTAAATTTAGTTTCATACTCTGCCACTGATAGGTTTTCCTGTTTTAACTCTAGAAACTTTATTTCCATTTGGTTCTCCAGGTACCTAGGGGAATACTTTTCTAAGAACACCCTAGTGAAATGCTCCCAGGTTATCACTCCCGCTCCCTCTAGATTCTTTTTAGTTTCCCACCAGTAATTTGCCTCTCCCTTTAAGAGATAGGCTGCAAAAACTATTTTCTGGTCTTCCTCTATACTCAGTATCTCAAAAGCTTTTTCCATCTCTTTTAACCAGGCTCTGGCTACTACTGGGTTAACAGTTCCCTCAAACTCTGGGGGTTTTAATGACTTAAAAGAACGAAAGGAGCTAGCTGCCTGGTTGGGAAGAACAGGTGGTTGTGGCGGATTCTGTGGATTGGCTAAATTCTGCCTCAATAGTTCCATAAATTGGTTAAAAGGGTCACCACCCTGATTTCATTGTTGTTCAGTTGATTCATCTTCCTCTTCCTCATGATTTTGTTCATTATGAGTATTTTCATTCTGTCTATTTCGACTTCCTTCATCTCTCTCATTTTCCCTTGCATTCGTTCTATTGTTACGCTTAGGCGGCATGATTCTGTATATAGCAATATTCTTCATTAATCACCCAAATTTAGGGTACAACATACATCATTTCCATATATGCACAACTATACCATTAGTTAACTTATTTATACATCACAGTTAATATCTAGTTATAATACCACCTCATTAAATAAACTTATCACTTTTAGCATAATAACCTTTTCATTTAAGTCAATTACCTGTCATACATTAATATTTTCGAATCTCAACACTTAGTATTAAAATACGATAAAATTAGGCAAAATACATAAACTTCATTAATTTACATAAATATTATACAACTTGGGTACAACGTCTTTTACTACTAATATCATACATCATAAAGTACAAGGTTCGAAACCCCAAAAGCATAACCGTACATACTAACTCGCTATAACAAAAGCACTACTAGCTGTCCTCTAATCAGACTGGGATTAAGACAGTAAACAACTAACCTAATCCTCAAAATGACATTAACAAGATGACTAGTCTGATTAGTGTCTAAGAATACTACTCCGAATCATGGTAACGCCGCTCTGACAACGTCTCTGATCTGCACTACCATAGTGGTGACTACATCTACTATCTGAGCTCTCCACAATGGATCTCCCCTGTCTCCCAACATCCTCCTAATATCACCGAGTGCCCGTAGCTCGATACTAACTATGCCCAAAGACAACCCATCTGGTATCACACCTCCTCCTCCTCTCGCTCTGTCTAACCTCTGCACAAGTGTATCTATAGTCCGACGGGACTCCTCCAGCTGTCCCTGTAGGACAAAGTACTCTGACAAGAGAATAGCTGGCAACTGACCAGTTGGAAATATAGGTGCCTCCTGAGGTGGCATAGCAACTGGGGGAGGTACATCTATAAGTGGGGGTGCATCCACTAGTGGAGGTGGTGGTGGTGCAAATGGTGGGGATGGAACTGCCAGTGGAGATGGAGGAACGGGCTCCGTGTCCGCATCCTCTGAAGGGTCATCCTCCAACTCATCCTCTGATAAGATAAAGTGTCCCGGAGGAGTGAACTGCTCAGCTGGGTCCTCAAAAGGGTCAGGGCTAGGTAGAGGAGATGGAATAGGTGAGGGCACTGGATCAGGTATAACAGGGGTAGGAATCACATGAATATTGGTCCACTCGATCTCCTCCTCCTCCTCCTCAGCTATGACTGACAACCTAGGCCTCTTACGCAAAGGCCTCTCCTCCTCGGGGATCTCCTCCCTCACTCTAGAAGGACCTGCCTCGTCAGATCCTGAAGAAGGTCTACAAATGTATGGCACTATAGCTACGGCATCCCTCTGCCTGCGCTCCTCAGTCTCCTCCCTCAGTCTCTGCTCATGTCTCTCTAGGGCCGCTGCACGAACCCTCCTCCGGAGGTCAGCAATAGCATAATCTGGTACCTCTACTCCTACCAACTGCAGGTCTACAATCTCCCGCTCGGACAATCCTAGCCACTGGGGATCTCGACTCGGCTCACCCATCTCCGCTCCCTATAATAAAACATAAAATTCTATTAGTAACAGTCTATAAAATTATAATATACGCTTAAAATAAATACTACCTGCGATATACCACCCCTGAACTTGATGGAAGTTCACAATTTATATTATAACTGATACATTTATTATTATCACTCTTGTTCCTGAGCATTATGACTCTTAGCTCTGATACCAAACTGTGACAGCCCCAAATCCGGGGTCATAAATCTGGGCCATCACGGACCAATTTCCATTCAATATCAATATCCCTTGGGACTTTTTTTTTTTTTAGAACAATTAATACATATGCAATTGACCCCGAAATAATACATACACACCAGTCATATGCTCAGAGAACAACATTTATTACAATAAAAGTTTAAAGTTAACAGTTATTACAATCCAGGCTCACACTTAAATACATTGCTGAATGATACTTCGACATGAAGTATTTCAACAATCAAAAGTTTATTACAGGCTCGCACACTTAATTATACATAAAGTTCCCAGCGCCCGTCTGCCTCATCACTACCTCAGGAGTCGACGCTAGCGTGCTCTCAGAAGGTCGCCTTCTCCCTACTCTCTTGCGGGGCGTTCTGCGTGGAATCGGCATACCTAGCTGTATATAGATAAGTAGCAAGAGTGAGCTAAAATAGCTCAGCAAGATAATTTCTATTACTAAAAGGTAACATTTAAACATCTAAATATATGTATATACGACGGGGAAACTAATTATAGATTTTAAGAAAGTATAACATTCCTATTTAATAATACATCATCCACTTTCTATTATAAGAAAAGAAAAATACAACAATATAATATCAATTTCTCTTCTACATACAGATAATAATCCACACTTCCTCAATATATTTATTATCTCAAGATAGTATAGAAATTTGAATTATATCTCATTATAATCCTTCCAATTCCTTTTTACACAACAACTTTATACCACTAAATAAAATCAGTTTCTCTTCCATTTATAACACAATTCCTTCTTTTCATATCATTTTTCTGTTTCCAGTATAAAAATCTGAAAACCACTTTTCAATTCTTTCCTTTTAAGAAGGCGTTGGGGATTTCCACTGTTGCCGAATACGTGAGCCACGATGATCAGTCGTCCTCCGTACCCGTCCCTTTTTACTACCGGTAGAAGGAGGAAGGTACACCACTACATCCCCCTGGAGGAAGGTACACCACTACATCCTCCTTCGGCAACTCTTGGGCCGAATTAAAATATTGATTGCTGGACTGTGAAGCACACAGCCTCCTACGCTTTTTGTTGCTATCCCCCTTTTTGTCAAATCGTTATTCTATTTACTAAATATCATTCCACATTTCCATTTTCTCGCTTTCATTTCCATATATCATTCACTCATCTCATTTCCATTCTCGCACATTATTTCTATAAAATATGTATATAACATAATACTTTGATTATGATTCATACATCTCTTTTATATTCAAGAATTTAAATATGCTTTTATATTCATAAAATATTCCGTCTAGTTTAAGAGTAGTAAATAATAATCAAATAATATTTATTAAACCACTAACACTAAAAATAATATTTTTAATATAGTATTATATACCATATAACCCTAGATAACAACTGATACCATTCTCTTTCATATCTCTTTTACCATAGAGCATATTCGCTCCATTCGTAATCATCTCTATATTCATATTTCATAACTCATATTCATCTCTCTTTAGTTTCCCAAAATCAAGGAAATATATTCTTTGCAACATAGCAACAATAGCATCACATATATATATTCCATAATATCATTTTTATTCCGAGGATAAATAATTTTCAAAGTAGGGATAGAAGGATCTTGCCTGGATCTCTAAAGCGAGTATGTGAAATCCTGAGTTCGTCTCCCGTTTCTATAGGAACAAAAGGATCACCATTAGTATATATCCTACTTAATCACTTAATCTCTACACCATAACACCCTTAACTCATATTATAAGTTTAACATGGTTTTTGTGCACCAAAAGTTTACATGCACTTAACCATTTTTAAACTCGATCTAAGTTTTAGCATATTCCACCATTCCCCTTAATAACCACACTCGACTGTAAAAATTCTCAGAAAATATAGATTTCGAATTTTAATGCAAGGTCAACTGTCAAGGGTCCTATGACCACCCTACTACATTATCCCAAAATTTCGTGACTTATAAAAATGTCTAAGTATGGTAACTTTAGCCTCAAAGTTGATACAATTACGTTTTCTCGGTTATCGAACGTCTTTCACTAAAACTGACTTTTCTCCTAAACCGTACGTCAGATTTTAACGCACTTTATATCAAAACGATCTATGAACTAAACTCTATCATTTCATGGTCAATTGGTAACCTAAACAGTAGGGTACCGTTCGAATACAGGGGTCCAAAACAGGGCAGATTACATCCTAACGAAAATCGGGCATTATAACGGCTATAATTTCATACTTTCCATAAATCCAACTCCTCCAAATCAATTATCAAACACAATAATCATCACCTACACCATGTGGTCTTCATTACCAGCCATGGTTACAATCCCAAACACTTCCATATTTAACTCAAACCACTTACAAACACATATAACATCATAATCTTAATCTTTACACCACTTAATCACTAAACACAACCATATCCATCATAAATATAAAAGAGCAAGCATGATTATACCTTCTTGAAGCTTTGACAACCCTTAACAATCCTTGATATATCCTTAATCAACCTTATACTAGCTTGAATCAACTAAAATAACCATGAAAATCAAGTTAGTTTCTTAGAAACTACTATTCATCACTATTCATCATCAACTTCAATGATTTTATTACCTATGCAAATGATGTTGGTTGGCCTTGAAATTTTGTAGATGATCCTTCCTAACCTCCAAGCATCTTCACAAATTTTCCCTTGATTTGTTGTTAATGTTTGCTAGGGTTTTGGTTTTTATTTTCTCTTTTTTTTTCTTTTTGGCCGAATGGTGTTTTAAGAAAGGGGGAGAGGTTTCTTTTGCTTCTTTGTCTAATCTTGTGTTAATTACTAACTAGTCTAGCTTGTCTTGGAAGCTTGGTAAGATATTTGTGGTTTAAGCCTTGCAAAGTTACTAATTTACCCTTGAAAACACATTAGTGGAAAATGATGTCATCTTGATGACCTAATAATCTCTTTTCTTGTTTTTCTAAATATTATGCTAATAATCTTGGTAAGTAAAAATGTGGTATGTATCCTTGTTATATTACTAATCTTGGTTGTTTGGTTTCTATACTCGTCTAGTTGTGGTTCGTTTCGAATGTACCTCAATATCTCAGTGGTTTTTGAAATCATTTACGAATCCAATTTCCCTTGGTATTCTCTTAACTTAATAATCCCCTGGTTTAATCTAAATTCACTAATCCCTCAATATATAATTCTTATAATATTTC
This sequence comes from Kitagawia praeruptora, assembly GCA_037693485.1. Lineage (NCBI taxonomy): Eukaryota > Viridiplantae > Streptophyta > Magnoliopsida > Apiales > Apiaceae > Kitagawia > Kitagawia praeruptora. Next base: position 75,922,972 of record CM075354.1, read on the forward strand.
CATGCTCCTTAATATTCAATAGAAGCTTATTCGAAATCGAAATCTTAAAAATCCATGTTCAGGAATTTCTGGAATCTATCGTCATTTCGAGTCACTTATTTTCAATGTGCAACACTAATATGGTTTCTGTTTATTCATTTTCCGTTTCCATTATGGAGTACTTACATACCATTTCCCTAAATCCTCGAAATTTACTATTCATGTGATCACTGTAGTTTTGCTAAAGTTAGGGTTATTACACAGCGTCTGCATATCCAATCAACTGAGATGTCGAGTTTTTCGGGAAGAATAACCCAAAATCAACAGTTCCACGAAGATAACGGAATATATGTTTGATCCCATTCCAATGTCTGTCCATCGGAGCAGAGCTATACCTAGCCAATAGATTTACAACAAATGCAATATCTGGCCTTGTATTATTCGCAAGATACATAAGTGCACCAATTGCACCAAGATGTGAAATTTCAAGACCAAGAACATCTTCATCATCTTCTCGTGGTCGAAATGGATCTTTATCAGGCTCTAAAGATCTAACCACCATTGGAATGGTCAAAGGATGAGATTTATCCATGTAAAATCTGTTCAAAACGTTTTCTGTATATGTGGATTGGCGGAGGAAAATTCCTGATGAGAAGTGCTCGACTTGTATACCAAGACAATATTTTGTCTTTCCAAGATCTTTCATTTCAAATTCTGTCTTTAGATATATGACAACATCATCAACCTCTGTAGCTGATCCTACAAGGTTTAAATCATCCACATAAACAGCAATGATCACAAAACCAGATCGCGATTTCTTGATAAAAACGCATGGACAAATTTGATTACTAATATACCCATTCTTTTAGAAATAATGACTAAGTCTGTTATACCACATACGACCAGATTTTTTCAATCCATACAATGATAGTTGAAGTTTAATGAAATATATATGACGAGGTTTCTTGAACTCATCCATTTTCAACCCTTCTGGGATTTTCATAAAAATTTCATTATCAAGTGAACCATATAGGTATGCAGTAACGACGTCCATAAGGCGTGTTTCTAATTTTTCATTAGATGTCATACCTAATATGAAACGAAAAGTAATTCCATCCATTACTGGCGAGTATGTCTCTTCATATCTCCTCCTTGAAATTATGTGGTGTTTGTTCAAGATACAAAATAAAAGACAGTCCCTTTAAACATATCTTTTTCCTTTGTCCCACGTCTTGCTAATGTGATAACTTATTGAATTACGAGTTAAGGTTTTTGAAATGCTCTTCCCTTAATTTGGTTTTTTGTCCCCGTGTCATGTTATCTTCATTGTTGTTGAGGAATGATCTCGTTCATGGTGAAGTCTGAGTTGGTTTCCCAACTCTTTTTTGGTCAAGAGAAAAACAAATCCCCCCTGGATCCTAATTCAGTTTTTGAATTGAATGAATTAAGTATTTGGATACAGTCACAAAATTATGTTTTAATGAACTACCAATCTTTTATTATATACTCCCTCCTTCGTCCCAACAGATTGTTAACATTTTTCTTGTCCCATTCAATTGTTAACATTTCGTAAATAACATATTTTTCTTCACTAATTTTAGTGAGTCCCATGAACTTTCCTACTTTCTCTTCACTTTTCTTCATAAACAATATCATGCTAGCTTGATATTAGCATCTTTGCGGTTGAATTATGAAAAAATGATTAAAACTAATTATTTAAGATGAACCAATTGGAGAATTTCTTTATAATGAACTTCACGAACTTTTTTTCCTATAACAATTTTTGATTAAAAAATCATATATGTCGGTAAAAGATGATATTTATAAATTATTAGATTGTGTATTAACAATCGAGTTTTCAAATTTTGAGATCGAACCAAGAGTTGATCTAAAAAAGATTAACACCAAGATAAGACTTTATAGTGTATATAAAAATTAATAAAAGTTTCAAGCAAGAAAAAATATAAAATTTGAAAATAGAATTGTGTTATATATAAACTTATGCTCAAATGAGAAACACCATTAATGAGATGGTATTATATTAATTATACATATTTTAAATTACTTTTATTTAAACTAGAATTTTACCCGTGCTACGCACCGAAAGTCCAATTTAAAAAAATTAAAATAGTTACAAAAATGTTTATAAGTATCAAAAAATTAATTCTTTTCTTTTCTTTTTTCATATAATTTTACGACATTTTATTCTATTTTTACGAAAATTTCAGTTTAGTATAGACTTGTCTTGAAGATCGGGTACCAAAAACAATAAAAACATAACTGAAGATAATATAAGTACACATTTTTCCTTCCATGAATGCAAACAAAATAGAAAGTGTTCAATTCTGTGGAGGATGCTAAATGGTCATGTTATACTGCTAATTGGACCTCTTTATGCTGCCGAATGAGTTTAATGTCTTTGAAAGTTGTTGAATGGTCATGTACTAAAATTATATGTACTAAAATTAATTATTTGCACTAAAATCGTAAATTATATGTATTTTAGTTTCATTTAAATTGTCAAAAAGAGTGATATTTCATAGTCTTTATTCGATTTTTATAAAATTATTTAGCCCATTCAAACCGACCCAAACTGATGTAGAATGGTATGGTTGGATTACGAATTTATATTTTACAGGATGGGTTAAAAAATTTCAAACTGATTTAGTTGGGTCAGGTTGGGAAAACGCCTCTAATCCGGTCAACCCAACCCATAACACCCCTATCTGCAAGACCTTCAAAATCCTATAAACATACATATAGTTAGTCAGATATCAACATAGATATAACTTTCAAGCTCATAGAGATGTTTGATATGTCATTAATCAATATAAAGAAACCAAAATATAGATTTTAGTCAAATAAAAAAGTTTAATATATTGTTCAGTAATTTTCAAATAGTTTCAAGAATTTTTTTTGCATGATATTCGAGGTTAGAAATATATTACAAATACTGGTAGTGACCGAAGTCAAATGGTCATGCTTATCATATATTTCTTGGCTTTTCGAATAGAATTGCGGCTTAGAAAGTACATATCCTATTAATAACATACCCTTTCTTGCGTATGTTCTGCTGACCTACCAATAAAGCAAAGTGAAAAATTTATTTTCTAAAAAGTTAAAAATGAAATTCACCTTATATTATCGGTCAGGTAGTGACAATCATTATGATGATCATTAAATATGACGTGATATTCACTCACATTTAAAATTCACTAACTATTATATAGATCCATAAAATATAAGAAAAAGTTGAAATTAAACATCTTTGGAGGGAGTAAACAATAGTAGAGTTTTACTCTCTTAGTTTATTTAATTTCTTGACTTGAGCTTATAGAGTACCTATATTAAAGATGACTACCAAAATGCTAGAACTAATTTTGAATAATGTGGATAGTTATTTCTTATAACTGCTCTAACAATAAAAATATTGTCCCAGAAGATATATTCCACACATGAACAACGATATTAACATGAGTATTTATTAAGTTAAAAAAGTTATATGCTTCTATTTCGAACATGCATGCATGTGGGAATAAGCATGTGGATATTTTTGTCAGTAAAGAAATTCAAAAACAGAAACAAAGTGATTAACCCCCCTTGTAACGCCCCCAAATCAGATGTACTCTAATTTGAGTCGTCACGTCATCTCACACTCACACCTGTCACATAATATAATAATATACAAAATATGCTCCATAATATTACAACTTAAAACAAAATAATATTACAACTATTCCTCAAATTCATTGTCATCATTACAACACAAAATATAAAATAAGGTCCTTAACAAAAGTTATTACACACTACTAATGCATTATAGCTATGCCAGCAAAACTCCCAGTCTGGTGAATACTACTAAGACATCTTCGATTTCCCTTTTCCTGCAGAGGGGTGGGTCTCCTGATTTTCTTCCTTTACTGTAAAATATAAACAAGCAATATCATGAGCGACAAAAGCACTCAACAAGGCTACTACTAGAGTAACAAGATGCACCAAATAATTCCCATTTATAAATGAGATATTTCTTACAACTCAGGAACTCAAATGATCTCTAATATATGAAACTCATGTATTAAAGATGGAAGGAACTCAAGGAGCACTGGTCTAGGTCACCTTTTTCCCTATAATCGGTGATTAGCCAATCTATGGCACCTACTTTACTGCTAGCAGATGGATGCACCTGTCACCCAGACCACACACGAGCCTTATTTCATCTTTGTTCAAGTATTCTGAATTCTTGAACAAAAACATTACCGGGACTCGATTTCTCGAATAATCCTGTTGACCAGTATCTGATAGAGTATATTTTTATATATATTTTAGATGATTTTATTCTCATATTTATTGTGTTTTGCATTGATTTGGATTTTTATTTAATAGATTTGATTGTTTTATTGTAGGAAATAAATAATTCATGACTTGGAAGGATTTGGAGCAAAATGAGCTATTTTGGAGATAAAATAGGAGAAAATTCGTATTATTGGGCTACACGGGCTGCCTGCACTGTTTGGGCCATATCTTGAGTTCCAGAAGTCAGAATTTGACGATCTTACTGTCCACGCGAAGATTGTGGAATTATCTTTAATTCAGAGGTGGTCCAGTAATCAAAATCCAACTGGAAGAGCCCAGAAACAGAGGAGAAAAAGAAGTGACGAATTTTACAAGAAAATCCTATTCAATTATGGATATCTTTTTGTAAATTGAGTAGGATATTAAAAATACTTTTATTAGGAGATAGAGATCAGATTTTATTAGGGAGTTTTATTATAAAAGAGAAAATTAGAACGTGGGGAGAAAAAGATAGACATATTCATACGTATTTTTACATAAGTTAGGGTTTTGGTTTTTCTCTCTTCATCTCTTCCTTTGTAAGCACTTGGTTTAATTTGGATCTTCATTGTTCTTCGTTAATACAAAGTTTGAGGTATTCTTTATTCTCTTGTTTTATTATTATATGTTTTATATGGCTTCTTTCATTATTATTATTGCTTTTACTTCTAGAATGAGTGAGTAGTTTAATTCTAGGGTATTAAGGGGAGCCATGTTTGCACCATGATTTGGGCTTAATTTGATTAGTAGATTGATGGGTAAAGAGTAATTCTGATTGATATGTTATAATTCTTAATTTGTGTAATTGCGCAATATCACGGATTAATTGATTGCAATAGGAGTAATAGATCGAAAGATTTTACTACTAGAGGCTTACATACAATTAGCGGAATTGAAGGTGAGTGTGAAAACATCATTAGATATTCTGAGAGTGTTAATGCTTGAAAAAGATTAACCATTGCTTTAATTACTTAATCCCATTAAAAAGCTATACATTTGTGATTTGTTTGGTGTAAGCGTGGTGAACCTGAATTGCCCTAGATCCTTTAGTTAATTGATTTAAAACCTTTGTTAAATTTGTTTTAGTAGTTAATAAAATTCTCAAACAATCGTTGTGACTAGAAACAATTGATAGCAATTGAATTGAAACTGAAACTGTCTCCTTGAGGATTCGACCCGTATTTGCTAATATCTACTACAATAGATACCGTGCGCTTGCGGTTAGATATAATTTGACATATGTAAGCCTCTAGTAGTAAAATCTTTCGATCTATTACTCCTATTGCAATCAATTAATCCGTGATATTGCGCAATTACACAAATTAAGAATTATAACATATCAATCAGAATTACTCTTTACCCATCAATCTACTAATCAAATTAAGCCCAAATCATGGTGCAAACATGGCTCCCCTTAATACCCTAGAATTAAACTACTCACTCATTCTAGAAGTAAAAGCAATAATAATAATGAAAGAAGCCATATAAAACATATAATAATAAAACAAGAGAATAAAGAATACCTCAAACTTTGTATTAACGAAGAACAATGAAGATCCAAATTAAACCAAGTGCTTACAAAGGAAGAGATGAAGAGAGAAAAACCAAAACCCTAACTTATGTAAAAATACGTATGAATATGTCTATCTTTTTTTCCCCACGTTCTAATTTTCTCTTTTATAATAAAACTCCCTAATAAAATCTGATCTCTATCTCCTAATAAAAGTATTTTTAATATCCTACTCAATTTACAAAAAGATATCCATAATTGAATAGGATTTTCTTGTAAAATTCGTCACTTCTTTTTCTCCTCTGTTTCTGGGCTCTTCCAGTTGGATTTTGATTACTGGACCACCTCTGAATTAAAGATAATTCCACAATCTTCGCGTGGACAGTAAGATCGTCAAATTCTGACTTCTGGAACTCAAGATATGGCCCAAACAGTGCAGGCAGCCCATGTAGCCCAATAATACGAATTTTCTCCTATTTTATCTCCAAAATAGCTCTTTTTGCTCCAAATCCTTCCAAGTCATGAATTATTTATTTCTTACAATAAAACAATCAAATCTATTAAATAAAAATCCAAATCAATGCAAAACACAATAAATATGAGAATAAAATCATCTAAAATATATATAAAAATATACTCTATCTGTATCAGATGAAGATATGCATTTGAAAAGTAACAACACAAGCTCATTTATAAGAATAAAAGTACTCAAATACAATCATGATTAGCTAACTCGAACAATTGAGGTTAGCTTATGTCTCCGAACATTTATTTGTAGTCCCGAACAATTGAGACCACAGTGCAATAACTTCTCAAGATTCATCATAAGATGTTGAAATCACATTCATCATCCAATTGGTTCGATTCAATGAACACGCTCAATAGAATTAAATGGAATTATACTAATCTGAATCAATAGATTAGTATGTTGCTTCTCATACAAGTTGTAATATAAGATGGCTCTCAAATAGAATCACTCTTAGCTAACTCGAACAAATGATGCTAGCTCGTTATGATTGATTGAGGTGCTGTCTTGAATGAATAAGATCAGCAAAATACACCAAGAATCTTCGATATTTGAATAATTTATATTTCTTGAAAAATGCTCACATAAGAGTAATTTACTTGAAATCTTTATTTTTATGAAAGTTTATGAATATAAAAGGGTATAGGAGTTCAGCCATCTTGAAGGAAGTTGGATAAATAACTGATCAGCTCAAGAGTGTTCAACTGCATAATTAAATATCACAATAATAAATAAGAATAACATTCTCTCAGTAGAAAGGTAATAGTAGACTTGCCTGGAGTCCTTAGCTATTAAATAAAAGAAAGCAACAAAGAGTAAGTCTATTTCGCGTTTCAGTGTGAAAGTCCTCCGAATAGATTAGACTCTAGAAGCACAGAACAACATATCTCACGTTAGTAATATATTTAATCTCCACCCAAGTTTAACTCAAGTAAAGTTCTAAGTCGAACAATTACTTTCGCAATTCTATTTGACAACTTTGTCTCTAATTCACTTCTTAATTTCTTAGTCTCAAAGTTAACTACTTAGCTCCATCTTATAACAATAATTAATATCTTATATACCACGCAACTTTCTTTTAAGCTTAATTTTAATAATAGCTCTTATTTATATATTTATTTCTAACGAAAATTCGGCATGACCTATTCGTTTTACGGACTATCCAAAAATACCAAACAATCACATTAGGTCCATGCCCATCTCCAAACATTAATCAATACTCAACACCATCTCCAACCACAATTCATATATCATTTTCAACTATAACTCCATTGAATTCCTAAGTCACAACATTAACCACCAATACAATGCATACCATATTTGGTATCCAACTAGACAAGACTAAGACAAACAACTTTCATCTTTTGACCAACATAAAATAAAGTCTTTAACCCATGCAAAATGACTCTCCCACATAAGGCAACCAAATCGAAAATATAAAATGCTACCGCGCACACTTTACTCAAAATTTTTTAGTAATTTGAAAAATAATCTTTTGATCATGAAATTTGGCAGATTTCAACTTCAATACCAAACCAAACCTCCATAAAAATTTCACCTCTAAATCACTTCATTAACATATAAAATGAGTTGGAACAAACTCAAACAGAGGCACTGAAATTTCTATTTTGCGCAACATTCACTAAAATGTGCAGAACTCTTAGCTCATTTACTCTATCGACGCACAGTTTTCGCGTACATAAACTAGACTCCAAATAGAACAACTTTCATTAAGAAACTACTGACCAGAACAGATCACAAGCCGTGCAAATTCCTCTTGCAAAACAGAGCAGTAGCTGTTTTTATAACAGTTTTTATTTCTCATGCTTAACAATGATCAAAACACATAAATAACTTACTAACTCAAGAACCCTAATTAACATATTCAAACCCTAAGCAAGAATGAACATAATCAACTATGATTAAGCTTAAGATCAAGAATCATACCTCTTACAAGCTTAAAAAAACAACCACAAATCTTCCACCAAGCAAAACTCTCACTTTCTCCACCAAAATTACTATTCACTCTTCTTTTCCAAGCTTCTTCCTTTCCAAACCACCACCAAAATAGCTAAAACTTCAATTCAAGCTTAACCCATTATGTATATATGTTTGCCCTTTGATTTCTAGTACAACACAAGCACATAAAACTCACAATTTTTCTCTCCTTCCTCTCTTTTCTTCTTAGCCTAATTTTCTTCTCTTTCTTTTTTTTTTCCCTCCCACTTCTACTTGTATAATTATATATATATATCCAAGGACACTTGTCATACTCTCCTTCAATATTCCCACATTCTAGAAATCTCTACATATCTCTATTTATTTTCTTATTTCTACTTTTTTTTTAACTAATGACATTTAAAGATGTTAAAATCTATAAATAATCTCAAAGCTCCAAAATAAATAACTAGAATTCAACTTAATTAAATTCTAGTTCTCTCTAGTCTAAAATAATATTCTCATGCTCTAAAACTCATTCTCATAATTAAATCTCTAATTAAACTCATTTTTCTCAAAAATTAAAATAATTGGAATCAATTCTCAAATTAATTCTCAAAATTGTATCTAAATTCTAAAATACACTAATCCATCAAGATCTCATAACCCCATATGCACTCCATAATTTATAACCATTTTTCGGGTACTCAAAATAATTACCACTAGCACTAATCGAACAAATTTCCTAGATATCGTTTCCGATTTTCTCAAGATAAAACTAATTTCAAATTGATGTTTTAAAGTCTCGATGTTTAATTCCTCAATGTCATGGTCTCAATAATTTCTCCAAATAAATCTCCAAATATAAATGTGACTCATATTATAAATGAAAACTTACAGAATACTGAGAGTCTTGGTTATTACATTCTCCCCCTCTTAAAAGAATTCCGTCCTCGGAATTAGCTGCACTCGAACAAAAAGGGATACTTCTTCCTCATCTCTTCCTCAAGCTCCCAAGTAGCTTCTTCAACTTTATGGTTTCTCCATATTACTTTCACCAAAACAATTTTCTTCTTCCCCAGCTCCTGCACTTTTCGATCAACAATCTCCATCGGTTGCTCCTCGTAAGTTAGATCAGTTTGTATCTCAATCGGTTCATAATCTATCACATGCCTGCTATCAAATTGATATGGCCACAATACTGAAACGTGAAATACACCGTGGATGTACTGAAGATCTGGCGGAAGAGCCAATTGATAAGCTACAGCACCAACTTGTTTTAGAATCTCAAAATGTCCTATAAATCTTGGACTCAATTTCCCTTTCTTCCAAAATCTTGAAGTAAATCTAGGATCTCTATCTGACACTATTGAAACTGGCACACCGTGTCGAACTACAATTTCTTTTAAATACAATTTAACTAACTTCTCAATTGAATACCTCTCGTTAATAGGCAAGAAATGGGCCGATTTAGTCAACCTATCCACAATGACCCATATTGCATCATGATTCTCTTTAGTCCTTGGCAGTCCAACTACAAAATCCATCGTTATGTGTTCCCATTTCCACTCAGGGATCTCTAAGGGTTGTAGCAAACCGCTAGGTCTCTGATGCTCCGCCTTCACCTTCTGATAAGTTAAACACTTGTTGACCCATTCTGCAATCTCTCGCTTCATATTAGGCCACCAAAAATTTCTTTTCAAATCTTGATACATCTTTGTACTACCAGGATGAATCGAATATCTAGAGTTGTGTGCTTCTTGCAGTATCTCAATCTTCAATTCCGATACGTCTGGAATCCAAATCCTGGAGTTAAATCTCAAAATACCTTGATCATCTTTCTGAGTGCAGATCTCCTCTCCTGTTAGATCATTCATTCTTTGATCCATTACTTCGTCTTGAAACTTCCAAATTCTTTCTAACAATTCTGGTTGAAACGTCATGGTATAGATCATGTCAGTAGCTGAATTAGGCTGACGAACTTCTATTTCCAATTTCTCAAATTCCTTAAACAACTCTTTGGTCATAGTCAACGTGTTAAGCCTTTCCTTACGACTCAAAGCGTCCGCGACGACATTAGCTTTTCCCGGGTGATAGTTTATGGCACAGTCATAGTCCTTAATTAACTCAAGCCACCTTCTCTGCCTCATATTCAACTCCTTTTGAGTTAATATACTTCAAGCTCTTATGATCTGTATAGATTTCACATTTAGCTCCGTAAAAATAATGCCTCCAAATCTTCAAGGCAAAAACTATTGCTACAAGCTCCAAATCGTGAGTAGGATATCTCAGTTCATAATCTTCAATTGTCTAGATGCATAAACAATTACCTTACTATGCTGCATCAGTACACAACCAAGTCCTTTATGAGACGCGTCGCTATAAATTTCAAAATCTCCATTTTCCTCGGGTAACGTCAACACTGGTGTTGTTGCTAGTCTCTTCTTTAACTCTTGAAAACTTTCCTCACATTTGGACGTCCACTCAAATTTCTCATTTTTTCTTGTAAGTCTTGTAAGTGGCATCGCGATCTTAGAGAAGTCCTTCACAAATCGTGTATAGTACCCAGCTAATCCGAGAAAACTTCTTACCTCCGTTGGTGTCCTTGGTCTCCCCCAATTAGCTACAGCTTCAACCTTTGCTGGGTCAACTGAAATTATATCCTTACTAATGATATGCCCTAAAAATTGTACTTCTTTTAACCAGAACTCACATTTGGAAAATTTTGCGTACAATCTTTCTTTCCTTAAGATCTCCAAAGCTATCCTTAATTGTTCCGCATGCTCTTCTTGAGTTTTCGAGTAAATCAAAATATCATCGATGAATACTATCACAAATTTATCCAAATATTTCTTGAAAACTCGATTCATCAAGTCCATGAAAACAGCTGGCGCATTTGTTAATCCAAACGGCATTACCAAAAATTTGTAATGTCCATATCGAGTACGGAAAGCAGTCTTGGGAATATCTTCCGTCCTGACTTTTAATTGATGATAACCTGATCTCAAATCAATCTTTGAAAACCATGACGCCCCTTTTAATTGATGAAATAAGTCATCTATCCTTGGTAAAGGGTACTTGTTCTTGATTGTCACCTTATTCAACTCGCGATAATCTATACACAATCTCATGGAGCCATCCTTCTTTTTCACAAATAACACTGGTGCTCCCCACGGGGAAACACTCGGTCGAATCACACCTTTCTCAAGTAACTCTTGGAGTTAAGTAGCTAACTCCTTCATTTCAGCAGGCGCCATTCTATACGGGGCCTTAGATATTGGTGCAGTTCCAGGGGCAAGATCAATCGTGAACTCAATTTCTCTATTTGGAGGTAACCCTGGTAATTCATCGGGAAAAACATCTTTGAACTCATTTACAACCGGAATTTCGTCTATTGAAAGTGTAGCTTTCTCCACATCTCGTACATGGATGAGATACGCTTGACATCCTTGCCGAAGTAATTTCTTGGCTCGCATTACTGATAGAATCTTATTCGTTTGCTTCTGTCCTTTTACCACAACTTCTTGGCCAGTTGGCATCTTTAAATTCACCTGCTTTTTACTACAATAGATCTTAGCACTAAACCTAGATAACCAATCCATTCCTAGAATTACATCAAACTCGCTCAATCGGAAAGGAATCAATTCTAGGTCTATTCGTTGACCCTGTATCTCTATATAACAATTTGGGCACACTTTATTCACAGAAATCACTTCTTGCCCTGCAACCTCTACCGCTAATGGCTCTTCTAACTCTACGGACTCAATATTCAATTTATTCACAAAGCTCTGAGATATAAAAGATTTGGTTGCTCTGGAATCAATTAACACACATGCATTTACTGAATTCACAGGGAGCGTACCTGCAATCACATCACTATCTGCCAAGGCGTCTTTCAACTTCATACTAAATGTCCTAGCAGTCGACCTGGTCACTGGTGGAGCTGGTAGTCGAGGCACGGAACTCTCTTTAGGATTCTGCTTGCAATCTCTAGAGATATGGCCACCTTTCCCACACTTGAAACAAACGGCAGTTGACTCTGTGCAACTTGAAGCATAATGACCTGTCTTTCCACACTTAAAACACCTTACAGTTGATATATTACACGATCTAGCGTGCTTTCTTCCACAAGTTTTACAATCTAAAACAGTAGTCTTTAGCTGAGTTGATTGAGAAACAGTTGATGAGTTTGTCTTAAAATTCCCTTTGCCACCACTGGTGTTTGTAAGAAATTTTCCTCCTGCACTTTTCTCAAACTTTATCTCAAAAGGCTTCTTCTTCTGCTCATGTACTTCCGAACTTCTTCCTTGATTTTCAAACCTTCTTTTCTTTGTCTCCTTTTCCTTTGAGTACAGTTCACTCCCACTCTCCACAATCGATGCTTTCTGAACCAAGGTTGCATAATTCTTGATCTCAAACACAGCTATGCGATTCTGTATCCATGGTTTAAGTCCATACTGGAATCTCTTGGCCTTTTTTTCTTCTATATCAACTTGATGTGGAACAAACCTTGATAATTCAGTGAACTTAGATTCATATTCAGCTACAGATATATTTCCTTCCTTTAATTCTAAGAACTTTATCTCCATCTGATCCTTAAGATATTTTGGAAAATATTTCTCCAAAAATAATTCAGTAAACCTTGTCCACGGTATCACCTGACTCCCTTCTAGAATTCGCTTCGACTCCCACCAATAACTCGCTTCTTCTTTCAACATTAATGCTGCAAATATTGTCTTCTTATCGTCACCAACACCAACAATCTCAAAAGTCTTCTATATCTCCATTAACCATGATTTAGCCTTAATCGGATCTGTAGTCCCATGGAATTCAGGAGGATTCACCGCTTTAAATGATTTAAAGGTCACAACTGGGCATTCAGGCGCCGTCGAAGTTGAGCCCTCGCCTACAGCAGTTCTCTCGATGCCCGTTGAATTAACCCTGGTATTTTGACGCAAGAATTCGAGAAACAAGTTCATGGGATCCACATTGCTTTGTGTCACCGGAATAGTTGGTCCCGGATTTTGCTCCGGTCCTACTGTACTATTGACATTATTATTTGTTGGCTCCGTCGGCCCCACTGGAGGAGTATTGGTATTCTCCATCTCACTCTCCTTCCTTTATTCTGGTAAGAACAATAACTCAATTTGATTAACATGCTCAATAATTTAAATAATTCAACTCAATTAGCACATTTTCTCAATTTAATAATTATCTCATCACATAATCTCGTTACATCACCATAATTCCTTTATTTCTCGCAAGTGCATATATAACAGGTTAAAACGATAACATAAGTAAATGAAAGTTAAAGATAAAATGAAAAGTTCCACTTTTATATATCATAACCATTCCCCCCATAACATCACACTCTCTCCAAAAGTGTCCCTAATTCCGGTCCGGTATCTAATAGAAAGCCGTGCCACCATCTGAGAAACCTCAGTCCGATACAACTGTGAAGAATTCCCACAGTGCCTGCTCTTACTGATTCAAAATATCATCTAGTACAAAGATAGCCAACTGATGTACAAAAACTGTCTGATGACATCTACACACGTAAAGGTAATCCATTATGCATTGAAATTTACTTATTACTGAAGCAATTTCTACACATGCGGAAGTATTTATAACATTTATTTGCATAGAAATCCTAATTAATCATGCATATATTTCAAGAAAAATAAGAGAATTACCTTGAATGCTTTCCGGCAACAGCTATGAACTTCAAAATTAGCCCTTGTTCTTCTCCTTGCAATCACCCCTCAGTATGTGGAGTGCTCTAATGGTATCCACCAAGAAATTTGATAAAGGAAGAAAAGAGAGAATAATTTGACTAATATTGATTAAATGCAAAAACTCTTTTGCAAATGGTTTTGTGTTGTTGCTTGTGTGTTTTTGAAATCTGATGAGCATGCTATTTATAGAGAAATTTCAGCTCATCATTCTTGACTATGAACATTGTTTGGTTTAATTAATCTTTATTAATTAATCCATTAATCATTAAAACTCTTTTAATAATTAAAACATGTTCATCATTGATTTCATTTAAAACAATTCTCTCTATATATTTAATATCTCAGATTAAATATATAATTATTATATTAAGAACTTTTCTTAATATTTATAATTAATTAAATCATATTTAATTAATTATTTAATTATTTATTTCTAAAATAAATAATTATTAGCCAAAATAATTTTTCTTCATCTTCAACAATATTTCCTTTTATGGTGTGACCCTTTAGGTTCATAATTATGTCGGTAGTAGAAATAAATAATAATAAACTATTTATTATTATTTATACGAATTACAATTAATTCGTTAAAATTAATTATCGTTATAATTAAATTCATTCTACATCGTGAGTGATACTTTTGAAGGTATATCGCGACTATCCGAATAACATGAATTCATCGCTAGGAATATAGAACCTATTCAGTGACTGGTTACCGTACAATAAATTCCTTCTACCCTAACAATATCCCAATTAAATACAAGGCATAGATCTCGTGTCAAGCCTTTCTAATTTAATCATATGATTTCTTATTCCTTATGTATAGTTCATGTTAATGCGAATTAGAAACTAATTTCTAATTTCATTCACTCTGGCCAGAGATTCCTGAACTATCATATTAAGAATAGCATAGGATATTCTCTTCCTTTACTGGAAGGGGCAGATCCTTTATTGATCGTTAACTATCTCCATATATAAATTCCAATGCCCAGAATAGAACTTATTAATTGCCCTTGAGACTAAGGACTAAACCAAAGCATTGTTTATTATATACAAGATGACTCTAACAATCTCAAGTCTAAGGATACTTGTACAACCATCACTATATGAACAATTACTGACACGTGAGTAAACTCTATTAATTGTTCAAGTGATCGAGTCATGTTCAGTGAACTCATTCCCCAATGAGCACCTACATACTAACTATAGTGTCACCACACAAATGCCTATGAGAACAGACATTCTTCGTAAGAAGCAAGTATAGTATGTACCGATCTTTTCGGATTGACTAACTCCCAATTAGTTATCCTACGATCAGGAACAGTTTAAGTTTAGTGTTATCATCTTCTAGATCTCACTATTATAATCTCATTACAATTCTAGAAGCTTTACTCTAAACTATGGAACATCTTATTTAATACACTTTAAATAGATAAAGCCCGTAATAAAAACAAACAAGTCTTTTATTAATATAAAGAAAATCAAATAAGATTACATGAAAGTTCTTCCTAACTCATCTTACATGATTGGATTTAGGACATAACCTTTCAATCTCACACTTGTACTAAAGCCAATCACTCTGGTATCTAATACCCATCTTATCCTTATGTCGATCAAAGTGATCCTGAGACAATGGCTTTGTTAGCGGGTCTGCTATGTTGTTATGTGTGTCAACTCTCTCGATATTGACATCTCCTCTTTCAATGATCTCCCTGATCAGATGAAAACGCCGCAATACATGTTTGGAGCTCTTATGTGATCTAGGTTCCTTAGCCTGCGCTATTGCCGCGTTGTTATCACAATACAACACAATAGGCTCCTCAATGCTAGGAACAACTCCCAACTCAGAAACAAATTTCCTCATCCAAACGGCTTCTTTTGCAGCCTCACTTGCAGCTATATACTCTGCTTCCGCTGTGGAGTCAGCCGTTGTAGACTGTTTGGAACTCTTCCAACTAATCGCTCCACCATTTAGAGTAAACACATACCCTGACATGGATTTGCTATCATCACTTTCTGATTGAAAACTAGAATCAGTATAACCCTCTATTTTCAACTCAGATCCACCAAAAACAAGAAAAATATCCTTAGTCCTTCGCAAGTACTTAAGGATGTTCTTCACTGCTTTCCAGTGATCTTCACCTGGATCGGACTGATATCTGCTTGTCACACTAATTGAAAGAGCAACATCAGGCCTAGTACATAACATCGCGTACATGATAGATCCTATTGCTGAAGCATAAGGAATCTTACTCATACGCTCTCTTTCCTCAGGTGTCTTAGGAGACATCTTTTCGGAAAGGGATACTCCATGGCTCATCGGTATGAGACCTCTCTTAGAGTTTTCCATGTTAAACCTTTTAAGCACTTTTTCGATGTATGTACCCTGGGTAAGACCTATCATTCTTCTAGATCTATCTCTATAGATCTTCATCCCGAGAATGTAGGATGCTTCTCCCAAGTCCTTCATAGTGAAGTTTTTCGATAGCCACACTTTGACTGATTGCAACATCGGTATATCATTTCCTATAAGTAGTATGTCATCCACATACAATACAAGAAATGTTACCGCGCTCCCATTAACCTTTTTGTAGACACATGGTTCATCTATGTTTTTGATAAAACCAAACTCTTTGATTGTCTCATCAAAACGGATGTTCCATCTACGAGAAGCTTGCTTTAACCCATATATGGTTCGTAGCAACTTACACACTAGGTGTTCATTCCCTTTGGAAACAAAACCCTCTGGCTGTGTCATATACACTTCCTCTTCTAGTTTTCCATTGAGGAAGGCCGTCTTTACGTCCATTTGCCAGACCTCATAGTCATAGTAAGCAGCAATCGCAAGCAAAATCCGAATTGATTTTAACAGGGCTACAGGCGAAAAAGTTTCATCAAAGTCAATCCCTTGCCTTTGTTTGAATCCTTTTTCCACGAGCCTGGCCTTATAGGTCTCCACCTGACCATCTGCTCCAATCTTTCTTTTGTATACCCATTTGCACCCAATAGGCTTCACATCCTCTGGTGCTTCAACCAAAGTCCATACTTGGTTGGTATACATAGAATCCATTTCGGATTTCATGGCACTCTGCCATTTCTCTGAGTCAACACTACTCATAGCCTCATTATAGGTCATAGGGTCATCATCATCAATGATTGACAACTCATTGTCATTCTCAATGACAAGGCCATAATACCTCTCAGGTTGGCGAGACACCCTATTTGACCTACGTACAGGCTGTTCTACAGAATGTTGTTCTTTCTGAATAGGTACTTCCTCTTGAACCGTAGTAGTTTGTGCTTCTTGAACTTCATCAAGTTCAATCTTGCTCCCACTGTTCCCTTCAAGGATAAACTGTTTTTCTAAGAAGGTAGCATGTCTGGAAACAAACACCCTATGGTCGGTGTAAAAGTAATACCCTAAAGTCTCTTTAGGATATCCCACAAAACTACATTTTACGGATCGAGATTCGAGCTTATCAGGGTCAACTTTCTTGACATAAGCTGGACATCCCCAAATCTTAATGTGTTTAAGACTCGGTTTCCTTTCTTTCCATATCTCATATGGAGTTTGAGGAACAGATTTGGTAGGCACCTTATTCAGTAAATATGCTGAAGTTTCCAATGCATATCCCCAAAGGAATACTGGAAGATCTGCATAGCTCATCATGGATCGAACCATGTCTAACAAAGTTCGATTTCTCCTTTCAGAAACCCCATTCAACTGTGGAGTATATGGAGGAGTCCACTGAGAGACTATACCATTTTCTTTGAGATAATCTAGAAACTCTCCACTCAAGTATTCACCACCTCGATCTGATCGGAGAGTTTTAATACTATGTTTGGTTTGTTTCTCCACTTCATTCTTGTATTCTTTGAACTTTTCAAAGGCTTCAGACTTGTGTTTCATCAAATACACATATCCGAATCTAGATCGATCATCTGTGAAAGTAATGAAGTACGAAAATCCACCCATGGCATGCGTAGACATTGGTCCACATACATCTGTGTGTACCAATCCTAGCAAATCTGCAGCTCTCTCTCCATGTCCACTAAATGGAGATTTGGTCATTTTACCCAATAGACAAGACTCGCATGTAGGATATGATTCAAAATCAAAAGGGTCAAGTAACCCTTCCTTATGCAATGTTCGAAGTCTATTTTCACTAATATGACCAAGTCTGCAGTGCCACAAATAGGTAATATTTTCATCATCCCTTTTTCTTTTATTAGTGTGTTCAATTTGTAGTAAACTATGTTCTACGTCACATACATACAGACCATTATTTAAAATACCACTACCATAAAGAACGTTATTTCTAAGAATTGAACATTTATTATTCTGAATAACAAACGAAAATCCATCCAAGTCTAACATGGGAATAGAAATAATATTCCTTACAATCGAGGGAACAAAATAACAATTATTTAAAACAATAGTCTTGCCCGTAGGCATATGTAAATCAAATGATCCTACAGCTTCAGCAGCAACTCTTGCTCCATTTCCCATCCGTAGAATCACTTCTTCTTCTTCAAGAGTCCTACTTCTCCTTAGTCCCTGCAACGAATTGCAAATGTGAGAACCACAGGCGGTATCTAATACCCAAGTAGAATTTTGACTTAGTGACATATTCACTTCGATCATGAACATACCTGAATCAGAAGCGGCAGTCTCACTACCCTTCTTCTTCTTCAATTCTGCAAGGTAAATCTTGCAGTTCCTCTTCCAGTGCCCCACCTTGTTACAATGGAAGCAAACATGTTTGCTCTTGGGGTCTTCTTTAGCCTTGGAAGGATTAGGCTTCTCACCACCCTTCTTCTTCTTGGGAAAAGTCCTCTTCCGTTTCTTGGAAGTAGAGCCTTCACCAATAAGAAGAACAGAACTCTTCTTAGAAGGAAAATTCGACTCAGCAGTTTTCAACATGTTATGAAGTTCAGCCAAGCTAACACTCATTTTATTCATGTGAAAGTTCACAACAAACTGCGAGAACGAATCTGGAAGCGATTGCAAGATCAAGTCTTGACATAGCTCCCCATCCATGACAAAACCAAGTTGCCCCAAACGTTCAATCAAATTTATCATCTTGAGCACATGGTCATTCACAGATGTCCCCTCTGCCATTTTACTACGGAACAACTCTTTTGATATCTCATATCTAGCTGTCCTCCCCTCTACATCATACAATTCTTGTAGATGTATAAGTATAGTGTAAGCATCCATTTTCTCATGTTGCCTTTGAAGCTCAGGGTTCATAGATGCCAACATTACACATTGGGCAACATTTGCATCATCTATCCAAGTCTGATAGACTTGATGCTCATCATATGGTGCATCATCAACAGGGGTTTTAGGTAATGGTGAGTCTAGCACATAATCCAACTTCTCTGATTTAAGAACAATTCTCAAGTTTCGAAGCCAATCAGCATAGTTGGGACCAGTCAACTTGTTAGCATCAAGAATGCTACGGAGTGATAGTGCAGAAGACATGATATATATATAGTAAATCTGTAAATGATAAACACATAACAACACTCAGCAAATATTCAATTTTCATTTTAAAACACTATATGAATCGGGTCTTTATTCATAAGTGGCTCCCACTAATTTATCTAATTTATACAACCCTCTATATGTATAAATGAGTATTCACAATACTAGTGAGAATAGGGATCCTATTTTCCATCACACAACCTCGGCTGTGGCACGAAACGCCATGTGATGTTCCATAGGCAGACAAGCTCTTGTCAATTACATCTCATGTTATTCCCTAAAACTTTAGCCTCTTGAATCATTGAGTCACGGCTGTGGCACGACAAACTCAATATTCTAAGTCAAGTTGAACCCAACATCTCGTACAATTGAATCAATCTCTAACGACCCACGGCTGTAGCACGTAACGACCATTAGATTCTAATTCATTGTACACATCTCTATGTAATAGACAAGTATTTCTAATTTCGAAATCAAAGCCCTCGGCTGTAGCACGAAACGACAATGATTTAAAAATAAGAACTACTTTCTACCATGTTGGAAGGCTATGACCGACACAAGCCCGTTGTGTCTTTGACCATTTATTAACTTGATATTTTAAAAGAGGGGTTTTAATCATATTAAGGTTACGAAACATTTTCGTCATAACCTAGATGTCTAACATGCTTAGTACGTTTAAGGAATCATCCTAAATCTAACATCTCATGTTCAACCTAGACATATATCATCTATATATTCATTCAATAAAACATAGGTAGGCATGTTAGATCATGTAGTACTGTTTTAAACTTATGTATGGATCATTGGTTATGTTTAAAAGTCGTTAAACAGTCAAAATTGCTCTTAAAAACACTTCCGGAAGCTATAATCGTTTCAAAATTATTTTTATAAAAATATTTGACCCCTCCATTAAAACCGTATCGTCAATAGGAGTCCAACGGCACTGACCACGCCCCGAAAGAAGCCTCCACGCGCCTGCACGCGCCTGACGAAGTTTCTGTCAGAAAGACGCCCTGTCACGCATTCGTGTAATGCGTAACAGCTTGTTACGCGTTTTGATTATGCGTAACATACCTGTAACGCAATTAGCCTATGCGTTACACCCCTCTTCTTACTCGCGGCCCCTTTTCCAGCGTGTTGTCTTGGACGGTGGATTTTATAATAAAAAGTAACAGCAGCCCACTACTAGATAGTAGGCCCAACATAATAATTCAAGCCCGCCATACTATTACAAGTCCACCAATTTATATTTTTATATATTATTTATTAACAGATTATTATTTATAAATTCAAAACTCTTTAAAAATTCATAATAAATAATCTGTAAGCTCAAATAATATAATAAAAATATCCCCACGTTCTACAACACTTATAGAATTTAATACCAGAGTCAATTTAATTTAAAAAATTAATTTCGAATTAATTCATAATTAATTTGATTATAGCCTCCATGAACTTCAAAAATTCATAATAAATCCATACTAGCTTCAAAAATTCTCAAATTTTTTCTGTGATCTATATGCATCAAACCTAGTCTCTGATACCATTGAAGGAATTTCTACACATGCGGAAGTATTTATAACATTTATTTGCATAGAAATCCTAATTAATCATGCATATATTTCAAGAAAAATAAGAGAATTACCTTGAATGCTTTCCGGCAACAGCTATGAACTTCAAAATTAGCCCTTGTTCTTCTCCTTGCAATCACCCCTCAGTATGTGGAGTGCTCTAATGGTATCCACCAAGAAATTTGATAAAGGAAGAAAAGAGAGAATAATTTGACTAATATTGATTAAATGCAAAAACTCTTTTGCAAATGGTTTTGTGTTGTTGCTTGTGTGTTTTTGAAATCTGATGAGCATGCTATTTATAGAGAAATTTCAGCTCATCATTCTTGACTATGAACATTGTTTGGTTTAATTAATCTTTATTAATTAATCCATTAATCATTAAAACTCTTTTAATAATTAAAACATGTTCATCATTGATTTCATTTAAAACAATTCTCTCTATATATTTAATATCTCAGATTAAATATATAATTATTATATTAAGAACTTTTCTTAATATTTATAATTAATTAAATCATATTTAATTAATTATTTAATTATTTATTTCTAAAATAAATAATTATTAGCCAAAATAATTTTTCTTCATCTTCAACAATATTTCCTTTTATGGTGTGACCCTTTAGGTTCATAATTATGTCGGTAGTAGAAATAAATAATAATAAACTATTTATTATTATTTATACGAATTACAATTAATTCGTTAAAATTAATTATCGTTATAATTAAATTCATTCTACATCGTGAGTGATACTTTTGAAGGTATATCGCGACTATCCGAATAACATGAATTCATCGCTAGGAATATAGAACCTATTCAGTGACTGGTTACCGTACAATAAATTCCTTCTACCCTAACAATATCCCAATTAAATACAAGGCATAGATCTCGTGTCAAGCCTTTCTAATTTAATCATATGATTTCTTATTCCTTATGTATAGTTCATGTTAATGCGAATTAGAAACTAATTTCTAATTTCATTCACTCTGGCCAGAGATTCCTGAACTATCATATTAAGAATAGCATAGGATATTCTCTTCCTTTACTGGAAGGGGCAGATCCTTTATTGATCGTTAACTATCTCCATATATAAATTCCAATGCCCAGAATAGAACTTATTAATTGCCCTTGAGACTAAGGACTAAACCAAAGCATTGTTTATTATATACAAGATGACTCTAACAATCTCAAGTCTAAGGATACTTGTACAACCATCACTATATGAACAATTACTGACACGTGAGTAAACTCTATTAATTGTTCAAGTGATCGAGTCATGTTCAGTGAACTCATTCCCCAATGAGCACCTACATACTAACTATAGTGTCACCACACAAATGCCTATGAGAACAGACATTCTTCGTAAGAAGCAAGTATAGTATGTACCGATCTTTTCGGATTGACTAACTCCCAATTAGTTATCCTACGATCAGGAACAGTTTAAGTTTAGTGTTATCATCTTCTAGATCTCACTATTATAATCTCATTACAATTCTAGAAGCTTTACTCTAAACTATGGAACATCTTATTTAATACACTTTAAATAGATAAAGCCCGTAATAAAAACAAACAAGTCTTTTATTAATATAAAGAAAATCAAATAAGATTACATGAAAGTTCTTCCTAACTCATCTTACATGATTGGATTTAGGACATAACCTTTCAATTACTACTACATTACTCTTCTATAACTCTATGGAAGTTACCTAACGCTCACTGCCTCTATAATACATTACTATATTCCTAGGCGTACGCTCTCGTATCCTAAGAATATAACTATAGCTCTGATACCAAAATATAACGCCCCCAAATCAGATATACTCTAATTTGAGTCGTCACGTCATCTCACACTCACACCTGTCACATAATATAATAATATACAAAATATGCTCCATAATATTACAACTTAAACCAAAATAATATTACAACTATTCCTCAAATTCATTGTCATCATTACAACACAAAATATAAAATAAGGTCCTTAACAAAAGTTATTACACACTACTAATGCATTATAGCTATGCCAGCAAAACTCCCAGTCTGGTGAATACTACTAAGACATCTTCGATTTCCCTTTTCCTGCAGAGGGGTGGGTCTCCTAATTTTCTTCCTTTACTGTAAAATATAAACAAGCAATATCATGAGCGACAAAAGCGCTCAAAAAGGCTACTACTAGAGTAACAAGATGCACCAAATAATTCCCATTTATAAATGAGATATTTCTTAATGAAGTAACTATAAAAGAATAGAAAGGGTTTGATTAAAAACAAATTTCCCACTTACTCGCTTTCTCACAACTCAGGAACTCAAATGATCTCTAATATGTGAAACTCATGTATTAAAGATGGAAGGAACTCAAGGAGCACTGGTCTAGGTCACCTTTTTCCCTATAGTCGGTGATCAGCCGATCTATGGCACCTACTTTACTGCTAGCAGATGGATGCACCTGTCACCCAGGCCACACATGAGCCTTATTTCATCTTTATTTAAGTATTCTGAATTCTTGAACAAAAACATTACCGGGACTCGATTTCTCGAATAATCCTGTTGACCAGTATCAGATGAAGATATGCATTTGAAAAGTAACAACACAAGCTCATTTATAATAATAAAAGTACTCAAATACAATCATGATTAGCTAACTCGAACAATTGAGGTTAGCTTATGTCTCCGAACATTTGTTTGTAGTCCCGAACAATTGAGACCACAGTGCAATAACTTCTCAAGATTCATCATAAGATGTTGAAATCACATTCATCATCCAATTGGTTCGATTCAATGAACACGCTCAATAGAATTAAATGGAATTATACTAATCTGAATCAATAGATTAGTATGTTGCTTCTCATACAAGTTGTAATATAAGATGGCTCTCAAATAGAATCACTCTTAGCTAACTCGAACAAATGATGCTAGCTCGTTATGATTGATTGAGGTGCTGTCTTGAATGAATAAGATCAGCAAAACACACCAAGAATCTTCGATATTTGAATAATTTATATTTCTTGAAAAATGCTCACATAAGAGTAATTTACTTGAAATCTTTATTTTTATGAAAGTTTATGAATATAAAAGGGTATAGGAGTTCAGCCATCTTGAAGGAAGTTGGATAAATAACTGATCAGCTCAAGAGTGTTCAACTGCATAATTAAATATCACAATAATAAATAAGAATAACATTCTCTCAGTAGAAAGGTAATAGTAGACTTGCCTGGAGTCCTTAACTATTAAATAAAAGAAAGCAACAAAGAGTAAGTCTATTTCGCGTTTCAGTGTGAAAGTCCTCCGAATAGATTAGACTCTAGAAGCACAGAACAACATATCTCACGTTAGTAATATATTTAATCTCCACCCAAGTTTAACTCAAGTAAAGTTCTAAGTCGAACAATTACTTTCGCAATTCTATTTGACAACTTTGTCTCTAATTCACTTCTTAATTTCTTAGTCTCAAAGTTAACTACTTAGCTCCATCTTATAACAATAATTAATATCTTATATACCACGCAACTTTCTTTTAAGCTTAATTTTAATAATAGCTCTTATTTATATATTTATTTCTAACGAAAATTCGGCATGACCTATTCGTTTTACGGACTATCCAAAAATACCAAACAATCACATTAGGCCCATGCCCATCTCCAAACATTAATCAATACTCAACACCATCTCCAACCACAATTCATATATCATTTTCAACTATAACTCCATTGAATTCCTAAGTCACAACATTAACCACCAATACAATGCATACCATATTTGGTATCCAACTAGACAAGACTAAGACAAACAACTTTCATCTTTTGACCAACATCAAATAAAGTCTTTAACCCATGCAAAATGACTCTCCCACATAAGGCAACCAAATCGAAAATATAAAATGCTACCGCGCACACTTTACTCAAAAATTTTTAGTAATTTGAAAAATAATCTTTTGATCATGAAATTTGGCAGATTTCAACTTCAATACCAAACCAAACCTCCATAAAAATTTCACCTCTAAATCACTTCATTAACATATAAAATGAGTTGGAACAAACTCAAACAGAGGCACTGAAATTTCTATTTTGCGCAACATTCACTAAAATGTGCAGAACTCTTAGCTCATTTACTCTATCGACGCACAGTTTTCGCGTACATAAACTAGACTCCAAATAGAACAACTTTCATTAAGAAACTACTGACCAGAACAGATCACAAGCCGTGCAAATTCCTCTTGCAAAACAGAGCAGTAGCTGTTTTTATAACAATTTTTTATTTCTCATGCTTAACAATGATCAAAACACATAAATAACTTACTAACTCAAGAACCCTAATTAACATATTCAAACCCTAAGCAAGAATGAACATAATCAACTATGATTAAGCTTATGATCAAGAATCATACCTCTTACAAGCTTAAAAAAACAACGACAAATCTTCCACCAAGCAAAACTCTCACTTTCTCCACCAAAATTACTATTCACTCTTCTTTTCCAAGCTTCTTCCTTTCCAAACCACCACCAAAATAGCTAAAACTTCAATTCAAGCTTAACCCATTATGTATATATGTTTGCCCTTTGATTTCTAGTACAACACAAGCACATAAAACTCACAATTTTTCTCTCCTTCCTCTCTTTTCTTCTTAGCCTAATTTTCTTCTCTTTCTTTTTTTTTTCCCCTCCCACTTCTACTTGTATAATTATATATATATATATATATATATATATATATATATATATATATATATATATATATATATATATATCCAAGGACACTTGTCATACTCTCCTTCAATATTCCCACATTCTAGAAATCTCTACATATCTCTATTTATTTTCTTATTTCTACTTTTTTTTTTTAACTAATGACATTTAAAGATGTTAAAATCTATAAATAATCTCAAAAAGTTCTCTCTAGTCTAAAATAATATTCTCATGCTCTAAAACTCATTCTCATAATTAAATCTCTAATTAAACTCATTTTTCTCAAAAATTAAAATAATTGGAATCAATTCTCAAATTAATTCTCAAAATTGTATCTAAATTCTAAAATACACTAATCCATCAAGATCTCATAACCCCATATGCACTCCATAATTTATAACCATTTTTTGGGTACTCAAAATAATTACCACTAGCACTAATCGAACAAATTTCCTAGATATCGTTTCCGATTTTCTCAAGATAAAACTAATTTCAAATTGATGTTTTAAAGTCTCGATGTTTAATTCCTCAATCTCATGGTCTCAATAATTTCTCCAAATAAATCTCCAAATATAAATGTGACTCATATTATAAAAGAAAACTTACAGAATACTGAGAGTCTTGGTTATTACACCCCTTCTACAATCTTGTGGTGTATAACTGGGAAATATCAAGTTAGATGTAGTTTTTGTTTTCTTTCTTTGCCCGAGGACGTGCGAAATCTTAAGTGTGGGGATATTTGATAAGTAGTTATTTACTCTTATTAGTTCATCCCTATAGTTGTAGTTATTTTTGCATGAAATTGGAATTTATTTAATATGTTTCAATGTTTTATTGTAGAAATCATGAAAATAATAGATTGGAGCTGAAATTGAATTTTTTGGAGCTAACTCTTTAAAAGTTCAGATTTTTGGACAACTTTCACAATTTTCGCTCTAAGACCTGCGTGTGAGCCGGTCTAAGACCGAGTATCTCTGGTGTAACTTCAGTGGTGAGCCCATCGAGGAAGGGGTTGAGGTTATGATTGGAGATCAGATTGTTCCTCGCACGGACAAGTTCAAGTATTTGGGTTATATCATTCAGAAGGAAGGAGAGGCGGAGGGTGACGTAACTCATCGTATCAAGGCTGGGTGGCTTAGATGGAGAGCAGCGTCAGGAGTGCTGTGCGACAGGAAAATCCCTTTAAAATTGAAGGGTAAATTCTATAGAGCAGCAATCAGACCTGCGATGTTGTATGGTTCCGAATGTTGGGCGAGGAAGAAGGCGCTGGAGAGCAAATTGGAAGCGGCTGAATGTGAATGTTGCGTTGGTCGTGTGGGCGCACTATGCTGGATAGAATACCGAATGCTGTTTTCCGGAATGAGTTAGAAGTTGCGCCTATTGCTGAGAAAGTTAGGGAAGGGAGATTGAGATGGTTCGGTCACATCCGTAGGAGGCAGGCTACGGCACCAGTGAGGAGGGTAGAGAGTATTTCGGTCGTAGGGGTGAGAAGGAGAGGTAGACCAAGGAGAACTTGGGAGGAGCAAATAAGGTTAGATTTGAAGGACTTAAACCTTAACGAGTCCATGACAGCTGACAGGTCCACTTGGAGGCGTCGTATCAGAGTTGTGGATTCACTTCTAGGGAGTGGTTCTGTTGTTGAGAGTCTGAGAGTTAGGTTGTCCCGTTTAGCTTTGTGTTAGAGTTGGGTTGTCTCTTTTAACTTTTAATATTTGATTGTTTGATGCTTGTGGTTTAGTGTTTGGCAAGAGAGGAGTTTTTGGCAGGAGTGTTACGCGGAGCCGACCTTTATTTGGAGATGAGTTTCCAATGCCCGCTTAGGTAAGTCCCATGAGATCCAAGCCATGGGCCCAGGTTCGGCTGAATACTTTCCCATTTGTAATCATCTGTGTATAGAACACACACTATTTTTGTTGAGCACTAAGTCGGGGATCTTCACGGAAACAGCCTCTCTATCGTAAAAAGTAGAGGTATGGTCTGCGTACATCTCACCCTCCCCAGACCCTGCTCCGAGCGGGATATACTGGGTTTGTTTGGTTTGGTTTGGTTTTTTAGAATGGGTAATAGGGGTTACCCATTTTCCAAATGCGTAATAGGCTTGCGCTTGCCTGACATGTCTATTACCCCTCTTCCAAATGCGTAATATGTATAAAATCTATTACTTCTTTTCCAAATGCGTAATAGAGGGGTATTTATGACAATCATCCATGATTTGTTTTATTCTCGTCAGTTTTATTAAAAAAGGGGTATTTATGTCATTATTTCGAATTTATTATATTCAAAATGATATAATTACAAAAAAAAGTCTAAAAATATCATCTAAATGAATTATTATTCATTTATCGATAAATAAATATTATATTCATTAATCGATAAATAAATAATTTCGCCAAATGACTATTTTTTTTTGTTCCAAATACATTCATTTATCGATGTTCTACTGTATAATGAATTATAGATAGGCCACCCCAGCTGTCCTGCAAACTCCTGGAATAAATGAAAATTAATATTGGCATACATAGCAAAAAAAATAAAAAATATTGGGTTTAATTTTTGATTATAGGAAGTAGTGAAGCATTCAACATAAACAGTAGGAACATAAAATAACACGGCTAAGGAAGCGAGCACACGGTGTATCTAGAAACTTGAAGTCACATTTCTCCATCCAAAATAATAATATTATTTATACTACTTTTTAAAAGACATACAAGTAGAAATCTACTGTATTAATAGTTGAAGACAGCATCAAGATAATTGGAAAAGAGAAATATATACACACACACACCCAAAACCAAAAGAGAAAAAGGGTAGTATCTGATTCCCTTTTGATCAGAATGAATAACGATAAGAGTAAAGGAGGAGAAGAGGGAGGATCTTCATCTTCATCCAAATCCAACCCCAACCCCAACCCAGAGGTTGAAAAATACGGAACAGAGGTGATGGGAGCACCAGCAGCGCCAACAAGCCATCCTAATAATCAGAAAGCTGCTACATGGAGTGCCGGAGATCACCCACCTGAGTATCATCACCAGCCTTATGTTCAGTACTCTCCCGTTCCTAAACCACCTGCCAATCCCATGGAAACTGTTGTTCACAAGTTTAATATTTGGAGTGCCAAAGCTGAGAAAACTGCTAATAATATCTGGCATAACTGTATGTTCAATTCATCCCCCCCTTTTCCCTTCCCTACCCTTTCTCTTTATTCACATGTTCCTTACATATATATGCTTCATGTCATGCCAATACATTATTTAACTTTCCATTTTTTATGCATATCTTAGTAAAACAGACTCACTACATAGATAGATAGTATAAAAAAAAAAAAAAAAATGCAATCCCTCCCGTTTATATTACGACTCACATTGCTTAAAAAACATTTGTCCACATTCATTTATCAAGCTAACATTTGCAGACTTAATTCATTCATTTGAAATTTTCACGCAATTGTTAAAAATAAGTTTTTTGGTCAAAGGGACAATATATTATATGGGATGGAGTAAGGATATTGTTATTTTACAACCGAATTTTAATCATATTAACGACATCATATCTTTCTTGCATCAGTTTCTGGACAGGATCAGAACAATGCCAAATTGGCAAAGATTAAGTTATTTAAGGGTTGATTTTGACAATGTTTCTGCTTACCTTTAAAAATAGCTTTCTTTTCTTTTTAAATTGCAAGTAGGTTTTATCAACATCAAATAACTAATAACTCGGGCATGCTAGTAATGCTATGTACCCCCAAATTGGTACCCAAAAAATGCTCCCAAATGATGTGGCATTGATGAGTTGGATGTATGGAAGATTTTAATTGGTGAGATTTATATGGCCCTGGCGGGCCCATTGTAATTATAACCATTCAGATAACGACACGTGTAATTTGGGAAAAAAATTTGGGGTACCTAGCATTTTCCTAAAATAATAGGGTTCAGTGTTCATCTAAAAAAAAAAAGATTCTGTGTTTTATGTTTTCCGTAGTTGAACACAGTATATGCCTGTATGGCGGCGTGTGATTTTATGGTATTTTATTTATTTGGGTATATGTACATTAGTGAAAACAGGGAAATCTGTATCTGACTCGGCTTGGGGTAAAATGAATCTCACTGCCAAAGCAATAACAGGAGGTGGGTTTGAACAATTGTACAAGCAAAGTTTCTCCACGTTTCCCAACGAGACGCTGAAGAAGAGCTTTGCTTGTTATCTTTCCACAACAACTGGGCCAGTTGCTGGAACTCTTTATCTCTCAAATATGCATGTAGCTTTCTGCAGTGATCGTCCCCTCTCGTTTACAGCGCCTTCTGGCCAGACAACTTGGAGCTACTATAAGGTCTGCACTAGGCAAATATCAACAAGTAGGACTGACTTTGTAATTCCCATAGTCATCGAAAGCTCTATAACAGTAATGTTTTATCATCAGGTTTTGATACCACTTGGGAAGGTTGCAACTATCAACCCAGTATTGATGAGTGATGCTGAAAAGTATATCCAGATCACGACAGTTGATGGACAGGATTTCTGGTTCATGGGATTTGTGAATTATGAGAAAGCATCTCACCATTTGCTTGAAAGCGTTTCCAGTTTTGCAGCTGTCGGAATACCTGTACAGCATTAAGCACTATTGCTACTATCTGCTACTATCTATATGTCTGTACTTCTATTTTTATTTTTTTGAAGAATATGTTTGTATTGTTTCATTTTCACAGACCATTTAATTTTTGTTTGTCCATTTTATGGCTTGCTGGTTGCCTTATGTTGTACATTAGTTTTTTTCCTCCAACTGGAACGTTACTCCAATACATTAGTAACTGTTACTCCAATAACTTGTGACTAGACCACATGAGCTGCTTATGTACAGCATGATATTTATCATCATAAATGTCTAATAGTAACTGTTTCGTATGTACAAAAATCACAATTTTTTTTTTCGCCTAGTGTATAATTATTCGGTTACCTAGATAAGAATTCAGATATATAAATCGATATTAGTATAATACCAGTGTTGTACAGCCTTTTACCAACGTTGTCTCACTGTCACTTTTAACAGTGGTAGAATTGAGAATATCTCTAATTAGTAATTACACATGATTATTAAAGTAATAGAGACGGTAAAAATGAATATTAAAGTAATAGATATGGTGAAAAGAGTGATTAGTGAGAAGATGATTAGAAATGAAAATTCTGTTATAATGTATTCCCTATTGGATAACAATAAAGGAGCTAATAATATTAATACTTGAGCAATAGATAGAGATAGAGAATAGAACTTGGTGCAAGCATTTTAATTCACAAGATACAGAGTATTTATAGAGCAATTTCTGCTAGCCATATTTGACAAAAATGGCAATCACCTATATTTTATAAACTAGCCACGTTTTACAACACTCCCCATTGATTGTCATTTAGTACGGATCATAGACTGCCTCGTTAAAACCTTTTCAAAAAAAAAAACCCAGTAGGATAAAAACTTTGACGAAGGAAAAAGAGTACAGTCTCCCCTTGGAAAAACTAATCATTTATTGAAGTTTTGCCGCAACATATCTTTGAGTCGGCGCATCCCAATGTTATGTCGTAGTTTACCAAATGTTGAATTTGGTAATGATTTCGTCAATAAGTCTGCAAGGTTGTCACATGACCGAATTTGTTGTACATCAATTTCACTATTCTTTTGAAGTTCATGAGTGTAAAAGAATTTTGGCAAGATGTGTTTCGTTCGATCTCCTTTGATATAGCCTTCCTTGAGTTGTTTAATACAAGCTGAGTTGTCTTCGAACATAACAGTAGGAGTATATGAAATACTCCCTCCGTCCCTAAATATCATTCCTATTTTGACTGGACACGTTTGCCAACGCGTACTTTTGATCGTTAATATCTTTAATTTCGTATTAGTTTTAAATATAAAAACTTCACTGTATTAAAGTACTCATAAATACGAATCCAACAAGATCACTCATGACTAAATTCCGTCTTATAGATTAGACGTAAATTAGTAATTTGTCTCATGTTATGAACAGGGCCGACATTTCAAACAAGAAAAACAATCAGGGACAGAGGGAGTACTTGATAAGCCACACGATTCTCGAATATGTTGAATGATAGATCGTAACCAAAAACATTCTCTGCTTGCTTCATGAATTGCAAGTAACTCTGCATGATTAGATGAAGTTGCTGCCGTAGTCTGTTTTGTAGATTTCCAAGAAATAGCAGTGCCACAATATGTAAATAAATAACCAGTTTGTGATCGTCCAAAATGAGAATCTGACATGTACCCAGCATCCGCATATCCAATCAACTGCGATTTTGAATTGTTTGAAAAGAATAGTCCAAGATCAATTGTTCCACGAAGATATCTGAATATATGTTTGATCCCATCCCAATGCCTTTTAGTTGGATCAGAACTGAATCTCGCCAACAGGTTCACAGCAAATGCAATATCAGGTCGTGTGTTATTTGCAAGATACATAAGAGCTCCAATTGCACTAAGATATGGAACTTTAGGTCCAAGTGCATCTTCATCTTCTTTTCTAGGACGGAAAGGATCCTTCTCAACTTCTAGTGACCGAACAACCATTGGTGTAGTTAGTGGATGAGCTTTGTCCATGTAGAACCGATCAAGAACTTTTTCTGTGTAGGTTGACTGGTGAATAAATATGCCTGAAGATAAGTGTTCCACCTGTATACCTAAACAAAATCTTGTCTTTCCAAGATCTTTCATTTCAAACTCATTTTTCAAATAGTTAGCAGCATTATTAATATCTTCAGAAGTACCTACAATATTCAAATCATCCACATATACTGCAATAATAACAAAACCAGATTGTGACCTTTTGATAAACACACATGGACACACTTGATTATTTACATACCCATCATTCAATAAATATTCACTAAGCCTATTGTACCACATACGACCAGATTGTTTCAAACCATATAATGATCGTTGCAATTTAACTGAGTATAAATGTCGAGACTTAGTTTCCTCCAATTTTAATCCAAAAGGGATTTTCATATAAATATCACTATCAAGTGATCCATAAAGGTAGGCTGTCACAACATCCATGAGACGTGTTTCCAATCTTTCCATACAAGCCATACTCATCAGAAAACGAAAAGTAACTCCATCCATTACAGGAGAGTAAGTTTCCTGGTAATCAAAACCAGGCCTTTGAGAGAATCCCTGGGCTACCAGCCGGGCCTTATATCTTACAATTTCATTTCTCTCATTTCGTTTTCGTACAAACACCCATCTATTCCCGACAGGGATTATACCGGCTGGTGTTTGGACTGCAGGTCCAAAAACATTTCTCTTGCGCAAGGATTGCAATTCTTCCTGAATTGCAATTTTCCATTTTGGCCAATCATCTCTTTGTCGACATTCTACCACACTTTGTGGTTCAGGATCGGAGTTCATAATAATATCACATGCTACGGAAAAAGCATATATATCATCAACCTCGGTACTCCCACGATCCAGTAATTTTCCATTATGTACATAACTCATTGAGATCTCATAATTTTCAGGTACCTTTGCTTCTATGGAAGCATGTGCCACTTCAGGGACAATATCATCTTCTAGAGGTAATACCACTTCAGGTGGTTTTGTCACCGCCACTTTAGAGGCTTGAACCTCTTCAGGAGGTGATACCACTTCTGGGGTATTTGATGTAGTTACTTCAGGAACATTTGCCATTTCAGGTGCAGGTCCATTCAATTTCCGTTTTCGTGGTATAACATCTTTTGCACCAATTGGTCTACCACGCTTCTGGCGTGGTTTTGAATCACCAACCAATTCTTCAGGAATTGATTTATGAATAGGGATTTCAACCCTGGCTGGAGCATTAACAGCGGGTATATGCGATTTTATAATAAGTCTAGAATCAGTAAAAGCGTCTGGCATTTGATTAGCAATATTTTGCATATGAATGATCCTTAAAACCTCAGTTTCACATTGTTTAGTACGTGGATCAATAGCATTTAATCCTGATGCATTCCATTATAGTTCAGAATTTAATTTATGCAAAACATTATCTCCCCCTAATAGAGGGAACACAGATTCCTCAAAATGACAGTCAGCAAAACGAGCAGTAAACACATCACCAGTTAACGACTCAAGATATCTTATGATAGATGGTGAGTCAAAACCAACATATATTCCTACTCTTCTTTGTGGACCCATTTTGGATCTCTGTGGGGGTGCAATGGGAACATATACAGCACAACCAAAAATCTTAAAGTGGGAAATATCAGGAACTTGACCAAGAACTAACTGTTGAGGGGATTGTTTGTGGTAAGCAGATGGTCTTATCCTAATTATATTTGCAGCATGGAGTATTGCGTGGCCCCAACCGGATGTAGGTAATTTGGCTCTCAAAAGTAAAGGACGTGCAATAAGTTGAAGCCTTTTAATTAGGGATTCTGCTAAGCCATTTTGTGTATGCACGTGAGCTACAGAGTGTTCGACTGAAATTCCTACTGACATACAATAATCATTAAAAGTTGCAGATGTAAATTCAGCAGCATTATCAAGTCGAATCGATTTAATGGGATGGTCAGGAAATTGGGCTCGCAATTTGATTATTTGAGCAAGTAATTTTGCAAAAGCTGTATTTCGTGTAGAGAGTAAACATACATGTGACCATCTAGTTGAGGCATCAATTAGAACCATGAAATATCTGAATGGACCGGATGACGGATGAATAGGACCACAAATGTCACCTTGGATTCTTTCTAAGAAATTTGGAGATTTGGTTTGAAGTTTTACTGGAGATGGTCGAACAATTAGTTTTCCTAAAGAACATGCTGAACAAGGAAGTTCATTGTGTGGTATGACCTTTTGACCTATAAGGGGATGTCCAACGGAATTTTCTATAATACGACGCATCATAGATACTCCTGGATGACCAAGTCTTTCATGCCAAAGGGTGAATGATTTTGGGTCTATGATTTTTGGAATGGTGATACTATGAGACTCAATGACTCTAATTTGGGTAGCGTATAATCCTGAAGATATTGACTGTAATTTTTCTAAGGTTTTCTTTTGACCTGAAAAGGTTGAAGTGATAAGGAGACATTCCTCTTCATTCTCACTAGTAGTTTCTACGTGAAAACCATTAAGACGAATGTCTTTAAAACTTAAAAGATTTCTAGTGGATTTACTAGAATATAGAGCATTATGTATGTAAATTTGTGTCTCGTTTGGTAGGATAAAACTGGCTTTCCCAAAACCCTCTATTATATCTGATGTACCCGAAATCGTCCAAACATGTGAGCTGGTTTTAGTAAACTGTGAGAAGTATTTCTGATTCTGTAGAATTGTGTGAGTGGTGGCGCAATCAGCAATGCATAAATCTCCCATATTTTATGCTGTGCACATATATCAGTGAACAATAATTTTATTAAAGCAAACCATGTACTTAAAGCAAGAGCATAAAACAAGTATATAAAAACATGAAATTGAAGCAGATACATAAGGAACATAAATTCAAAGAGATACATATGAAAACTAGTCATCTAGGCCATAATAAAGGTTAGCGCTAGTATCTAGTTCATTTGAGGTCTTGGTGATTGGTTCATCATTAAAGCTAGCCAAATTTGTTTCCACCCTTTGCCTATTCTGCTTTTGGGATGACTCGTAAAGATCTACAAGATGTCTGGGTGTGTGACAAGTACGAGTCCAATGCCCATGAGCCCCACACCTAAAGCATATATC
This sequence comes from Kitagawia praeruptora, assembly GCA_037693485.1. Taxonomy (NCBI): domain Eukaryota; kingdom Viridiplantae; phylum Streptophyta; class Magnoliopsida; order Apiales; family Apiaceae; genus Kitagawia; species Kitagawia praeruptora. The sequence goes on from CM075354.1 coordinate 75,958,443, forward strand.
TCTAGTGTCTCCTTCTTGTGGTGCCTTTCTTTTATTTGACACCTCATTTTGCCGCTTCTGGTGGCTAGAGTTGTTGTAGCCATCACGCTGCCACTTCAGGTGGCCAGAGTTATACTTATTTCGAAAACGACCACGAAAATTTCCACGCCCACGATTTCGTCCATAATCTCGTCCTCCTCTATGCCCTTTCCCACGATCATTCTTCCGGAATGACGTGTTATGTACTTCAGGTAACTGGGCAGATCCTGTGGGACGTATTTGATGATTTTTAAGCAACAACTCATTGTTTTTCTCAGCTACAAGAAGGAGAGAAATCAGCTCACTATATTTCTGGAAATTGCGTTCCCTGTATTGTTGTGCTAAGATCATAGTGTTGGGGTGAAAGGTCGAAAGGGTCTTTTCAATCATCTCGACATCAGTAATTTTCTCACCACACAAGATTAGCTTTGAGCTTATTTTGAACAAGGCAGAATTATATTCAGCAACAGATTTAAAATCTTGTAATCTTAAATTGATCCAGTCATAACGGGCATGTGGCAAATGGACAAGTTTTTGGTGGTCAAATCTGTCTTTGAGATTGGTCCAAAGGGTGAGTGGATTTTTAACTGTGAGGTATTCAGATTTTAAGTTTTTGTGAATGTGGTGCCTAAGGAAAATAATTGCTTTGGCATTTTGTTCAACAGTTGGGGTTTTTCCTGTTTCTATGGTATCCTTTAGCCCGTTGGCACTAAGGTGTAATTCCGCATCGAGTACCCAAGACAGATAATTATCCCCGGACACATCCAAAGCAACAAAGTCTAATTTTGCAAGATTCGCCATTCTGAACGTAAAATAAATATTTAAAACATGGTATAGCAATATGGCATATTAAGACATGAACAATTAATCATGTATCATATAATAAAAATTGTAGCATAGAATAATAGGTAACGTAATATAAATATTAAAATTACGTTAATATAATCAATTTTTGATTTAAACATAAATAAATTTATAAATATATTTAGGTAGAAAATCCTGCATAAGTTAGTTCGTGCACAAAGGTTATTGTACGATAATTAATAAGTAATCAACAGCATAATAAAGCACATTTTGATAGTGGTTTGGGCATTTCTCTTTTAAGACCATTAAGTTCAGAGTTTCTTTTTGGAAGATTCCCGTAGGCGGATAAACCGACCATGTAAATAAAAATTCGGTATAGTAGGCGGATTAACCGACCATGTAAATAAAAATCCGGTATAGTAGGCGGATTAACCGACCATGTAAAAAAAAAATCCTGTATATTAGGCGGATTAACCGACCATATGAATTTAGATTTTACAGTAGGCGGTGCTCCGGCCATATATGTATAAAAATAAAATTATACCTTCTCAGTTTCGGCAGGGCTTCGTGCTGATAACGTGTTATAATGTATTCCCTACTGGATAACAATAAAGGAGCTAATAATATTAATACTTGAGCAATAGATGGAGATAGAGAATAGAACTTGGTGCAAGCATTTTAATTCACAAGATACAGAGTATTTATAGAGCAATTTCTGCTAGTCATATTTGACAAAAATGGCAATCACCTATATTTTATAAACTAGCCACGTTTTACAACAAATTCAAAATTATTCATTGTTTCAAGAGATGATAAAAATACTGACATGAATTTTCCTAATCCTTATTCTTTTCTTTAAAGGATCCTAATGCGTACTAAAACAATTACTCCAATGATTAAAAGTTTCGCAAGGTGGCTAACAACAAGAGTGCAAAGCCCACAACAGGGTACTATACAACGAGTTCAAATCTTATACACCATTTTAGGTGTGCCACTGTTTTTGATTGGGTGGTTGGTGTGAATGCAAGGGGTCCCATTTATATTAATGAATGGGATCCCCTGCATTCACACCAACCACCCAATAAAAAACAATGGCACATGAGGTGTAGAAGATTTGGAGTCCTATACAACATACAATAATAATGAAGTCAATAACTAGGGTACTTTGTGCAAAATGAACTCGAGTACAAGAACCACAATAAATAACTCGCAATTAATTGACAGTTTTCCTAAAATTTTTCAGCCCCAATATAATAAAGATAATGATGCCGTTTGGTATTAATTAAAATAAGTTACTTTTGACTAATGGAGGTGTTTTTAACTTAAAGGGAAAAGTAAAGTTGTTTAGTTTAAATTGAATAAATGTGTTTAGATAATTTTACTTAAAGTTAAATAGGAGTTTAATAATTTTGAATTAAAGTGAAATTTGACTTAAAAAAAATTTAAAATTCATAATATTTAAACTTTACAAGAATCATGAAAAAAAAAAACTCAAGAAGTTTTTTTTTTTTTTTGACAATCAATAGAAAACTTTCATTAAAACGAAGCATCAAGTACAACAGACTCCACCAAATGAGTAGGAGGAGACGTGAAGACATTACAGCAGATAATACTACAAGGCATCTTAGCTAAACCATGAGCTACCTTATTAGCCTGCCGTCGAATATGTTTGACACTAATTCCTGGCATTGAATGGAGTAAAATTTTGCATTGATCGATTATGTGACCCACCTCTAAAACGTACTCATGACCACCAATAATCGCATCAACCGTTAATTTCGAGTCCGACTCCACCACTGCATCCCTTTCTTCTCGATTCTTCATCCACGAGAGAGCTTCCCTCACAGCAATGCATTCAGCTTCTAAGACGGTTTGTGCTTTACTCATTGCTATTGATCTTCCTTCCAAGAATGCACCTGAGTGGTCTCTTAAGACCATACCAATCGAAAATGAATCAGCATTTGAATACCAGGAAGCATCGACATTGACCTTGAGCGAACCATAAGTAGGAGGAACCCATTTCCTGTCACCAATGTCACCACCTGAATGCTGAATCACACTTCCCTTCTGCATCGACTCTCTAGCAACCTTCCAGTCCTGCACATTCCTGAAAGCCAAGTTCATTGCTGATGTAGTTGTTAAAGCTAAGTTCTGCCAGACCTTTTTATTACGCGCCATCCAGATACCATAAAGAGTTGTACAAATCTTAACCATTTCATCAACAGGAGCTGTTTCCAGCTTACTAAGAAGCCATTCATTGGCTGAGAAGATCTCCCTCCAATTATACTGAAGACCCGCATTCTGCCAGCAACTCCTTGCATAACCACAGTCAAGAAAAACATGCATCAAGTGCTCTATATCAACATTGCACATAGGACAGGTAAGTGGACAATTCACCCCTTTTGATCTTAATCTGTATCTCACTGGCAAGTTGTTTCGACAAAAACGCCACAAGAAGATTTTCATCTTATGGGGGAGAATCAGACGCCATATTCTACTCCAACCTGAAGACTGAGAAGAAGGATCAGAAACCACATTGTTTTCATGCCACAATCTGTAACCCGTTTTCACATCATATTGACCATCTTTAGTATTGGACCAAGCTATTCGATCACTTGTAACGTGACTTGGCACCCTAGTTGCCAGAATAGCTGAGGCATCAACAGTACTAAACAGTTGCTGCACCTTCTCCACATCCCAAGCTTTGGTACCTGGCATAAACAAAGAAGATACCTTATCACTTCTGCCCTCGTACATCGATAAGTCTTCAACTCTAAAATTATGCTTATCTCTCAACCATTGATCCTTCGTAGCCACTATCTCATTCCCATCTCCAACCACCCACCTAAACCCATTCTTCAAACATTCTTTTGCTTTCCAGATACCTCCCCATATAAAACTCGGATTTCGGCCTTTACTAGCATTTAGAATATTTGTGTTCGGGAAGTATCGAGCTTTCAGTGTTCTTGAGACCAGTAAATGAGGATTTGTGACACACTTCCAAACATGTTTTCCCAGTAACGCAATATTAAACCCATATAAGCTTCTAAAACCTAAGCCCCCTTTAGGTTTAGACATACTCATAGCTTGCCAAGAGTGCTAGTTTATACCTTGACGTTGATTCGTGCCAGACTTCCACCAATAGTTATTAAAAATTCTCTCAATTTCTTGGCACAACGTTTTAGGTAACAAGAAACAGGACATGCAAAAAGAGGGAATGGACTGAGCTACATTTTTCAAAAGAATAGTTTTACCAGCCCTTGATATTGGCTTAGCACCCCAAGCTTGTATTCGTCTGCTAATCCTCTCTTTCAAAAAACCAAAAACCCTCTTCTTCGCTCGTCCAATCAAGGACGGTAACCCCAAATAGTTACTAGTGCTGATATCATTATGAACTCCCAACAAGCTTGAGAACTCCAATTGTTTATCCCTTCTTACATTCGAACTAAAAAAGATACCTGATTTCTGAAAATTGATTTCCTGGCCTGACTGATCTGCATAACAAGACAACAAATTCTTTACCCGTAAAACCTCCTCCCTATTTGCTTTAAAGAATAGAAAACTATCATCTGCAAAGAGGAGATGTGTAATCTCAGGAGCAGTTGGACTGATTCTACACCCACTAATCTGCCCATTGGTTGCAGCCACATCCAAAACATTCGAAAGGCCTTCCACACAAAATAAAAACAAATAGGGGGAAAGGGGATCCCCTTGCCGTAACCCCCTTCGAGGAATAACAGGGCCTATAGTCACTCCATTGAAACAGAAATCATACGAAACAGTCGTGACACACCTCATAACCCAATCAATCCACTGTTGACTGAAACCCAAAGAGATCATTCTCTTTTGCAAATACTTCCAGTTGACCCTGTCATAGGCTTTACTAACATCTAATTTCAGAGCAATTTCCCCCTCTTGGCCACCCGTTTTATTCCGCATATGATGAATAACTTCAAATGCCACGATAACATTATATGTGATACTTCTTCCCGGCACAAACGCTGATTGATTCTCTGAAACAATATCCGATAAAACCAGTTTGAGACGATTAGCCAGGACTTTAGCCATTATTTTGTAAAGGACATTACATAACGCAATCGGTCTGTAATCTCTCATCGAGGATGCATCTGATTTTTTAGGGATCAATACCACATTCGTGTTATTTAGACAAGCAGGGAAAGGGTCTCCTTTAAGCCACTTCTTACAGCAAATAAAAACCTCTTTACCCATGATTGACCAAAAACTTTGATAAAACGCGGGGTTCAGTCCGTCCGGCCCTGAAGCCTTGTCAGGGTGCATCTGCTTTAAGGCCACTGTAAACTCATCAAATGTAACCTCTCTAACCAACTCTTTGTTTTGATCTTCTGTCACCCTCCTGGGACTGCTATCCTCACCCCCTTGCATAGGACTACTCGGTTCCGCAAATACCTTAGAAAAGTAATCTTTTACAATAGAGCACATACCTTCATTATCATCTACTCGAACTCCCTCCTCAGAATCCAGAAAGCTTATATGGTTTGCTTTCTTTCTTGCTGATGCTGTAGCATGAAAAAAACGCGTATTCTCATCCCCTTCTTGTAACCAGAATAACTTAGCTCTCTGTTTCCAATATAGCTCCTCCTGCAAAAGAATCTCATTTAACTTTTCTTTTTCTTCCAGAAATCTTCTCACACTAATATCGTCTGTCTTGTCTTTCAACAAATCAAGCACTTCCTTTTGCCTCCTTAATTTCTCTTTAAACTTATTAAAAAAACTTCGACCCCACTTCTCCATAAAACTAGACATCGACTGAAGTTTTGGGATCAGGTGAGAGAAAGGAATACTCTTCCAGAAATCAGACGATTCTTTCACAAAAGACGACTCCCTAAGCCACATATTCTCGAATCTGAATCTGAACTTCTTTCTAGTAATTGCAATATCGAAAAACACCAATTGAATGGCATTATGGTCAGATACTGGAGTTTCAACTACCTTCAACTTGCACAGCGGGAATTTGGTCCACCAATTCAAAGTAGCAAAAGCACGATCCAGTCTTTCCTGGACCCAATCAGCCTTCCCTCTACTCTTTTCCCAAGTAAAGGAACCACCAGTTAAATCCAACTCGCAGAGATCACAGTCCTCCACAGCTTTTCTAAAACCTTCCATTAGAGCATTAGGATGAGGATGCACACCTCTTTTATCTGAACTGTACAGCAAATCGTTAAAATCACCCAAAATGCACCAAGGGAGAGGAGATAATTTAGATAACGCTCGCAGCAAATTCCACGACTCCCTTCTTCTAGCACGATCAGGGAGGCCATAGAAGCACGACAAACGCCACACCTCAACATTATTTTCTACAACAACAAGATCAATGTGATTGCGAGAATAACCAGAAATAGAACAATTCATCGAATTCTTCCAAAAGACCGCTAGCCCTCCACTTCTTCCAACCTTATCAACTGAAAAACAATTATCATACCCCAACTTAACACGTAGCTCTTCTATCCTCCTACCTACAGAGATGGTCTCACTTAAAAATAAAATTCCAGGTCTATGATCTCGAACAAGATCACTCAATGCACGGACTGTACGAGGCTGGCCGAGCCCTCGACAATTCCAACTTACACAATTCATACTAGCCATTTGCAGAACTCACACAATTCTAACTGAGTAGAAAAGGAGAGGAAAACTCAAACTCTCACTTCAAGAAGAGAAGCATTTAGAAATACATTTCAGCTACGCAATTCGTCAAACACGCTGAGCTCACCTTACAGCTTTGATACAAAACAGAACTTTTCCTTTTTTACCAAAGCTTCAGGAAAACGATGACAAATACCACGGAAACAGAGCCTTAAACTTTTGAAGACAAAAAAGCAGACAGATAACAGATACCTTGCAAGTATGCAAGACAGAGAACTTGCAAAAATGCAAGACAGAAAACTTGCAAGAATGCAAGACAGAGAGCGATTAAGATAGTGACAGCTAAAATTCAGTGGGACATATAATCAAACAGGTTGCTTTCAAACCCAGAAAATGATGAACGAACTAAAGAAAGAGGAAAAGATGATTGTAGGGAGAATGCTTTAGCTTAATTCTTGAGAAAGGAGGCTTAATTGATGGAGAAGGGTGGATTTTTATGTGTTTAGATTGGTTTATGATTCGACTCTCATCTGTGGATTGAAAAAATATAACCGAACTTGAAGTCATAAGTCAAAAGTACCTAAATGGAGCTTATGATTTTAAGCAATTTTTTAACTTAAAGCCGGCTTAAAGCCACACTACACAAACAGGCCAAAAATGACTTAAAGCCATTTTTAGCTTTAAGCCAAGTTTGCCAAACACGCTGAATATATACTATACTTAATCTCGATATCAGTCCCAAGGTATTTAATTTAGAGGTTTAACTATATACTAATATACGAAGCACTAGGGTACAAGACAAACTTAAGTGCACAATGAGCAACTCAAATATACAAATGCTAGCACAGGAAAGCCAATACCGACACCAATAAGAATAATCAGCAACTTTTGTGCACAATATGAGTAAATAAGAAATGCTAACACGGAGAAGCCAATACCACAATGATACCATTTAGAATTTTCCTAAATTATACAACGAACCATGAAAACAGTAATCAGATTTCCCAGTGGCTCACATCAAGAGGATAAAAATGTTCAAAACTGATTTGTTAAGGATGAAACGTACCTAAAGAGTGTTGCAATTAATGTCATAGCTTTTAGCATTCATCTTGAACTATACTTTTTCACTACTTAAACTCTTTACTACACTTTCCCCCAACATATGTAATGCAGCATAATCCTCCTTTATGTGATTATGTTCAAAAAAAGGGTTAAAAGAACATTACAAGTTCACTAGTTGTGCCATACGGGACGGGAGTACAGACAAAAGGAGACAGTTGTGCTATTTGAGACGATGATTGTAGATCAGAAAATGAAGGGCAAGTAGCTTGTTTTGCAATCTACTGATTAGCGCTTCTTCTTGCCTCCTTTAGCAGCACTAGACTTGGATGGGGTTGCAACCAAGTAGATGAACAACACCACTATTGAGATCACAGAAATTAATGACCCGTACTTTGCCAATAACCTCTGCAATAACGAACAGTAATAGTGTAAGAGCCAACATTGAGTGTCCGCATGAGAGCACTACTAACATCTAACTGAAGACTAAAGCGACTGGTGAAAATAATATAAATGCAAACTCAGGTATAACAAGTATCCCCCCCCCCCCTTCCCCACCCCACACAAAAATAACAAAAAACAAAACTTAGATCATATCAAATGTGATAAAAGATGAAACCCATACTATTAAGTGAATAATAATAATACATAATAGCCTTTGATATCTGTTATGTACTGGCACCAAACAGTATGTTTGGAATCCTAATTGACCATACACTTTACTTATTCCGGGAGATATGTCACACTTGATACTGTGGGAAGTGGGAAATACTAATTAAGTTGGTTATCTAAATGTCTGAGGTGCAAACAGTTAGAGAAGACTGAAGAGAGAAGAAATCATTTTTAATAGTAGAGAGCTAGTTAAGGGAATTCAATAAAAAACATTGTAAACAGTTTACTAGGAAGGAGATCCCAGCGTCTGCTGTAGAAAGTCACAATTTTAATTCAGTAAATTCCATCTTATCCTTCTATTCAACTTTATCATTTTTCTGATTTCTCACTCTTTGAATTCTTTCATTTTTGTTCTTGAGGAAGGAGATCCCAGCGTCTGCTGTAGAAGTCACAATTTTAATTCAGTAAATTCCATCAATTCTATAGTCGGTCTATAACACACTAAACCTACTCTAGTGACGTTCAACACTGTCCCATTAGAACTCCATCCGCTGTGATTAAAGAATTGATGGGATCTTTGTTCCTCAGCAGGAAAAAGCAAATTATACAAAGATAACATGAAGCATAGTTGTCAAGGCGTCGCCTAGGCAACTAGGCGGAAAAAAACGGATAGAAGTCCGACCCGCCATAGTTTTTAAGGGGTAGGCCCTAGGTCCGTCTAAGTCCGCCTAATTCCGTCTTATTTCCGCCTAGTTTCAGTTCAACCCAGCCCAATATAATTTTGACCCGATCCATCCATATTTGAGTTGTAAAGTATATATTGTATTATAAACATTACGTCCGTCAAAACTCACGACTAAAACCTCATCTACAATGATCTAAAGAGGAAAAAGGAGAACTAAGAATCTCCTGGCAAAGACTTGATTCTGAATTAGTCGATCAAATTGTTATTCTTTTCATCTTTACAAACACAAAGACATGCACATATACCTAGTATACTTTGTTTGTAACTTGTATACAATGTTGCAGTAGTATAACCATAGTTATTATATTTTATAATAACATATAAATACAGGTATATAATAAAACTAATATATATAGCTAAACGTATAATCCGTCTACTTTGACTACCAAAACTAGCTTTAAATGGATTCATACCTTAGCCTGGAATATATAGGGCAGCACCATACACGAGAACATGCAAAAATAAAGAGTATCCTTTAGCGAAAGCAAAATAATCTGATCAAGATGTCCATGAATTAATGCTAAATATAAAAAATTTACCAGGTCAAACTTCTTTTCAGTTGGCCTATCTGCTAAAAGGTCTAAAGGCAGAAGTGGAGTTGAATAGGCCTCCTGAAAAGACAAGTTCAAGTTTTAGTACATGCACATCATACGTGTATATTATGTAAAAGCTACTCAAAGTGAAAGACCAAACCTGTAAAGCAACTTTTGTAGGAACACGGAATTTGATAACTGCTGGTGTAGCATAAAACACGGTTTGTACTTTGGACTCCAACTCAAAAGAGTGTGATAGAAGAGCACCACTGCCATTTAAGTAAAGCAGGGTAAGGAGATTTGCTCTAGAGTAGTATTAAGAAAGTCTTCCTTAAGGTATTGTTTCCAGACAATAAGGTGGAATCAGTACTTACGCGTCAAGCCTTTCCCATGATGTTGAAGTGTTACCACTAATGATTTTAAAATACTCTTGGGACCAGCTATCATCATTTAGACTAACATCATATGCAGTCCTGAATAGAATAATTTCAAAAAAAGAAGTGAGGAATTGTCATCATATCTCATGTAAGGTTAAAAGCAAAAAAAAAAAACTTGAAAAGTACTAGATAAGCAAAAAGATTTAGTGTATGGATAATCTAATTTTACAATTATAATTGGAAGCATCGCCGAACCCCCCACACACACCCACACACGAGATTAATCAAAAATTGCTTTTAATAGAAAAAGGAAAGGCAGCTGAAGTACTAGCACCTGCAAAACTTCACTAAGCTGGCATAATATAAAACTTACAAGTAACTCTTGACATTTTAAAGGGCCTTTAGTTTGATGTATTTACCCAAATCGAGCTCACTTGGTACAGCTACATTTAAAAACCATCCTCAACTTAGTCGAGAAACTCCCAGCTCAGTGTTATTAAATACAAAAAGCGCAGTGAAGCCGCAACCGCAACGGCCATTTGGGGCTTAACAGCGAAGCACAGATTTTTTCAAGGTTAAGTGCACTATAAACTACACATGCTAATTAATAAATGGGGTCCGGTCCCTAGCAAACGCATGCCAGGGACGGGTTATCTAGCATACGGTTTTTAAGCCGTTGGATCGTTGATCCAACGGCTCTGATTTAAAAAAAAAATAACACCGTACCGCATAAACTTTCTGCGGTACGGAGTAATTACCAAAATGTCCCTACTGTTCACGTACCGCAGAAACTTTCTGCGGTACGGTGGATAGTAGATTTTTTATGTGAAAACAGGGGGCATTTTGGTAATTACTCCGTACCGCAGAAAGTTTATGCGGTACGATGTTATTTTTTTTTAAATCACAGCCGTTGGATCCCTAAAAGCTGTATGCTAAATAACCCGTCCCTGGCATGCGTTTGCCAGGGACCGGGAGCCTTAATAAATATACATTCAAGTGCAAACTATATTGTTCAAACTTCAAAATATTGACCTAGATTCAAGCTTTTCATTGAAAATTAAGATATTGAGAAGCCGATAAAACAAAGTTTGTACATCAACATCTAATTTTTCATCATCACTACTATCTGCATCTTCATCACAGCCTCACAGGTATCAAAATATTTAGTCCCAAAAAATTTAATATCCTTTTCTTCCTAATTGTCATGATCATCAACTAGCCGCCTAGGACTAGTGTTTGTCAAGTTTTGGGAATGACAGCAACTAGGCTTTGAAATCCGTATGTGACAAGAAGCCCACTATATTAGTACATTTTCTTTCAAAAATGCCAAAAGAAACTGAAAGATTTGGCCCAAAATTCAAAAGCTGTTCAGATCTGGTCAAAGTTCTCATATTCAAGAACACGGTTTTGTTGGCTATTTTTCTCTTCACAGTTATTCGCACTTAATCAAGCTTTTTAAAATACACTCGGATTTTTTAATGCACTCCCTTATCCAAGTCAACTTACATACACTTCATCAGGGTTTTTGTGTTTAGCTCGTTTCATGAGAAAGTGTGGCAAAGTTATGATTTTAAACAAGTTTCAAACTGACAATAAATTGTGTCTCAAGCGCAGAATTGCACAGGTCTCTCCAGAATTTATTTAAAAAGACTAAATTGCCGTTAATCAGAAGGAAGAAAAACAAAACCCAAGACATGGAAGTCTCGCCTTCTCCCCAAACAAACTCTAATCATTTGCCTCACTATCACCAGGCTTGCCCACCTCTATCCTCGTGCAGTTCCGCCTCTTAAAAGAGTTTACTTTACTATCTTCTCATTGAGATTTTCGGCATCTCTAGTCTCCACATATTTCTGTTTCTGTACTTTAGAACTAAAAGTTTTGAAGCATCTAAGGTGTTCACCTTGGTTCATTCATGTCGTGTGAAGTTGTGATTTATCTCTACTGTGTATTGTGACTATGCTACTCACTATCATCTTTTTGACTAATTGAAGAACGACAAATTTGTTGTAGTAGGTTTGCATGGGTTACAATATTTCCACAACTTCAATTTATTAAAACTACCGCTTGCTCCTTTCACAACATTGTTGTGTTCTCTCGAAGCCAATTTGGAAACAATCATCTATTACCAATGAGTCAAATATATCATAAAAGAAAAATGTGTGAACTTTACAGGCAACTTAAAATTGAAATGTTAAGAATCCAAACTCCTTCACTTGGCCACTAACAGAAGTATTGATAATTGTCACTCGTGCCCAATTTGATTAACTTAAATAATACTAGCAGTCGTAAATAAAGGGCCTAAGAGCATCTCCAAGAAACTCTTTATCTTGAGTCTTTAGTTGAGATTTGAGAGAGAAGAAAAATGTGTGCTCCGAGAGTCTCTTAACTCACTCCTAAATATATTATAAATAATTAAGCTCTTAGCAAGTTATTACATAAGAGCATCTCCAAGAGACTCTTTAATCTAAGCTCTTGAATCAAAATATAAAGAGGATGAATTAAAATCAAGCTCCAAAAGACACTTAGAGGTATTTTAAAAAGTTAAGAGTCTCTTCTCTCTCCTCTATTGTAAGAGCAACTAGTAGCTCTTAACTTACATTTTATTAGAAAAAAAATGATTATTCTCTCTCCTCTATTGAATGTTTGTACTAATGGAAATGAAATATGAATAAAATATAAAATAAAAAGCAATTATAGGGAGGATTGTTGGAGTTGACACACAAATCAATATAAGAGCATAATTGTTTATAATATATATAGGAGTGAATTAGGAGACTCTTGGAGATGCTCTAAATTCACAAAAAATTGTAATCTATCTCCTCTATTCTAAGAGCTCCTTCCCACTCCTAACCAATATTTTCTATTAAATTCATAAGGTATCTCTCCCCCACTTCTCTTTTGTATTTTTATGAATTCAACTTGCTTTTAGTAATATAAAATTAAGGAGTGAGCATAAAGAGTATTGTTGGAGATATACATTAACTTGCTAAGAGCTAATATTTTATATTATATTTAAGAGCCATTTAAAGATGATCTAATTTTGAATTACATGATCCTAATTCCTAACACACGTAATGACAATACCAAAGGTAGAATACAAATTGATATTATTTTGATTTGATAATTTCTACAAGTGAATATTGAAAATTACTATGGATTAAACCTTTATTAACAAATCTAACTGGAATGCAAGAAGAAAATGAGATCCAATCAATTACATAAATACGAGAGAGAGAGAGAGAGAGAGAGAGAGAGAGAGAGAGAGAGAGAGAGAGATTGACATACGCAGATCCTTGATTGTAGATATCAATAGAAACAGAAACACGCTCGACGCCAGATTTGAGACGATTAAGAGAAGCTTTCTTGTGGGCGACAATGAATGGACCCTCGGCGCAGCTAACCAGACTCAATGAGAGAACAAAAAGAGCTGCTATGAGTATCAGATTCTTCATTTCTCGATGGGTATGGATCGACCCACAAATTAGAGATACCTACCTCCTACTGCTATCAGATTTTATTATCGTCGTTACAACACTAACACGGAGTTTGAAGTCGAAAAAATGTTAAAAATACCCATTTTTGAGTTATGAATTACAAAAATAACAATTTTCAATGTAAGGCCGGATGTTACCCAACTCGTAATTGAGTATCATATTTTATACTATAAGATAACCAATTTGAAAATGGAAATCCCTATAACATATCCAACCCGTAAATGAGTATCCAAAAAAATTAAAAATATAAAAAATTTATGATACCCAACTTATAAATGGGTATCTTATATAAAATGAGATATCCAACTTAGAAATGGGTATCACAACTATTATAAATAACCCTCCATTTCTAAAATAAATATTTTCATGATTAAATTTTAAAAAATAATTATTTTTAACCATCATCCGTTCAAGTTCAAGGGTTTGTGTTCCTAGTAGGTTCAAGGCTCGTGTTTCTGCCAATTGACGCTCGCCACGTCGGCTATACCTATTACGAGTACTTCTTTGAAATGAGTTTAGTATTGGGTTCCGAAAACACTTGGTCTTTGACTTCGGTTATATTTATAAATGATTTAAAATTCCTTTGTAAATGATCAGAACTTAAACATCACTTACATTGCGTTCCCGAATCTAGGATGGAAAAAAAAGAATATAAAATGAGAAATTTTCTCTTCTCTCCGAATCTTCCCAAAATTGGGAAGAAGATTTTTGAGACAAATATATAAAGAGCTTCTTTCCTATTCTTTAGATTTCTTTTCTTTTCTTTCCAAACAAATTACTCCCTCCGATCCATTATATAAGGCATTTGACTTTTCTGCACGTAACTTTAGGTGCTTTGACTATATAGCTAAAATTATTATTTTTTAATTTTTCCTTTTTTGAATAAAAATATGATACTTTAATTTTTATTTAGAAAAAGAAATTTTAAAAAATAATAATTTTAGCTTTGTAGTCAAAACACCTAAAGTTACGTGCAGAAAAGTCAAATGCCTTATATAATGGACCGGAGGGAGTATTCAGGATTTTCCACCTTTCTTTTCCTTTGTTTCCAAAGAAATGTTTCTGGAACACAGTATTAATTCGACACAAAAATTTGTAAACAAATTCGTTAATATAATTAGTGAACAAATCGTTTAATATAATTTATGAATAATCTCATGAATATAATTCATGAATGAGTTTATGTACAAATTTCTTATATATTTTTTAGAACATTTTTTATTAACTTTTCATTAAAGTTCTTTTTTTCTTGAGCTTTTTTGATAAATAAATTGATAAAAGTAAATTTTTGCAATTTTACTTTTGTTAAAAATAACTATTTGCAATTTTATCATCTTAATTGCAATTATACCAATTTCTTGTTAAAAATTGCAAAAATACTATCTTTCCTCGTTAACCAAAGCAAATAGTTAGCAAGATTGATCGGGGGACGTCATTTTATCAAAGAACCGATATATAACAGCCAATCATACTCCTCATCACTCATCTTCACTCTACTTACGTGTCACCCCCTTTTTCCTCTCTTTCTCTCTTTCTTCAGCACTTAACACCTCACTCTCTCTCTCAACTCAACAAATACAAACAATGGCGAACTCTTCTTCTCTCTCCACGTCTCTTTTCAAACCAGGCCACATCTTCCCCAATTCCAAGAACCTCCAATCTTCACCCTCCAATCTAGTTTCAGAGTCAAAATTAGGGCGACGATGTGGTGGCGATGTGGCGGGGGTTATGGAGGTAGGGTTGGGGTGGAGAAGAAGGTGAGAGGCCTGCGGCCCCGGAGTTCGGGGAAGGAGGAAGGGGGAAGGCGGCGAGGGTGGGGCAGTGACGGTGGGTGTGGTCGGCGATGTGGTGGTGGTTATGAAGGTCTGGGTCGGAGATGAAAAAAGATGAAAGTCGTTAGTGATTGAAAAGAAGAACGGTACTACTTCCCCTATATACGTACTGAAGGACCACCGTACTTCTGCAAAATAAAATTTTTTACATTTAAGAAATCGTATAAATGCAATATTATCTAGAAGAACGTAAAAGTGTAAATAAAAGAATGAAACAACGTATATTCAGCAAATTCTCTTTTTTTTTTTTTTTTTTTTTGGCCAGATTTCACTAAAGTTCTTAATTATAGATAACTAACTTGTAAACAATTGTGTATGTATTTATGTATAAAAGAATATGTAAGTTTTGATGTATTCAAGTTTTTGTTAAATTTAAACATTAATTTTTATATATAAATAAACTAATTATAAGTTATAATATATATTATTTTGTAAATTATAACATTAGTTGATTAGCTTATAACTCGTACAACGCACAACTTCTTTTTTAATATCTATAATTATATTAATTTTTTTAATATATATGTTATTAATTTACATATCAAATTGTTGTTAAAAAATTGATATATGTATATATATATATATGATATATATATACATATATATGAGTTGGGTTTAATGGAGACCATGTTTTTGTGGAGTCCTGGAGTTCATCTTTGTTCTGCATACATTCATCAGCATTTTACATTGCATTTAACAATTTTCTACGGTCATCACCAAGATTAGTTTGGGTTTTTTCAACAATATTGTCGAAATCCATCACAAATATACATTATATTGCCCGCAAAGACAAAATATTGAATTTGCAGAACAAATTTAATTTTGCAGATCCAAGTGTTCAAGAACAAAGCGATTTAAATATTTTACATCAATTCAAGAGATGTTTAGGCGTGTTTCGGAGCAGTTTACGGTCATGTTCAGGAGGAAAGCATTTTTGCATTGGTAAAACATTGTTAAATATCGGATGAATGTATGCAGAATAAAGGTGGACTTTAGGAATTCACAAAAAACATGGTCTCCACTAACCTTTGTTATATATATATATATATATATATATATATATATATATATATATATATATATATATATATTTATGGGGTCCCTTATACAGTCACAGTTGGATATTTTTAAATATCTAACCAACCCGTTTATAACCATCCGATTAAAAAATTAACGGCGCGGATGAACAGTATTACGCTCTATTATATAACGTAAATGCGTAATACGCTATATCATAAAGCGTAAGCAAATTGACATTTATGCCCCTCAGATATGTTTTCAACTTACGCTATATTATACAGAGTAGTACGTTCTATTATAAAGCGTAAGTGGCTTTTTTTCAAAAATGGGTTTTTAACATAATAGATGTTAGTTACAGAGGCATGCCTGTATACATCTAATAACAAGCCTAATTGTTTGTAATGCCTTGCATTACTTACATGACCTCTTAACTGAGGGAACCTCTAGTTGTAGAGTTTCTGTTTGTATTGTACTTGTAATAGGCATCAAATCCTAGTTGTGTAACTGTACAAATATAGTCTAGAATAATGCTTGAAAGAAGTTCCATGGTTCATGCCTCAAGCAAGGAGTTAAAGACTGCCAAATAATCACAGTTGGGATTTGAAGCAATGAAGAATTTGCCTAAGTACCAATTCGAGAAGTATATTTGTCTATTCGAGAAGTCCAGCATTCGAGAAGTCAGAGATTCGATATCTCAAGACACTATTCGATATCTCTGAATACACTGTTCGATATCTCATTCGATATCTCAGGGATTCGATATGTCTACTACTCTATTCGAGAACTCAAGAAGTCAACAAGTCAAGATGGTATTCGAGTTCTCAAAGAGTCAACAAGTCAAAGTTCCATTCGATATCTCAAAGACTCAGAAAGCTATTCGACAACTCGAGGATTCGATAAGTCAAATGCTCTATTCGACAACTCAAGGAATCCTGATGGAAAAGAGCTATTCGAGAAGTGGTTCGATATGTCACTGTAACAGTATTCGAGAACTCAGAGTTATCGATCAAGTCAATTCTAGTTCTCGAATCACTTACTTAGTCACTTCTCGAATACATTCTTGGAGACAAAATACTGAAGAAATTGTACAAGTCAGAAACCTGCAACAAGCCAATGCACTTTATGGACCACAACCTGTAACGTGCTCTGGAAAGCCTACAAGGAAGCTTGGAGAGATATAGAAGAGACAAGGAGCTAAAGAAGTGGATCTAAACAGGCTTTGCAAAGTCAAATCTGTAACCGTTTGGACTCTTACTCAAAAAGGATAGACAGACTAAAAGTAATTTGTTTAGCTACCTTATTTGTAGTAAGCAGGCTGTATCCATGTTCTATAAGGACACAGCCTCACTTCATAACTTAGCAACTTTTGTGAGTCAAGTTTTTCATACACTGTAAGCTATATCTCTCTGAGAAAAACGAAGCTGAGAATACTACCATTTGTATTCACAGATTGTAGCAACCTTTATCTAATATACATTAGATTAAAGTGATATTGTGTCTTGTGTTGTTTATTTATCCGCACCTTAATCTCTGCACACACAGGCACTTATCTGCTACACAGACTCAACCCAAGAAAAGTTCAAGAATCCATTCACCCCCCCCCTCTGTATTCTTTTACCGTGTTCAATACTCAACAAGTGGTATCAGAGCGGGCTGTTTATTCAAAAACAGAGAAATGATCATGAGTTCGAATACACCAAAGACTACAGGAACGGTGAAGGTCCCTAAGTTTGATAAAGAAAACTTCAACCTCTGGAAGATAAAGATGATGTTGTTCATCAAAGCCTCTCATCCCTTGTATCCTGAGATTCTCAAGAATGGTCCTTTTGTTCCACAACAAGAGATACCAGAGAAGACTGTTGGAACCATAACAATCCCTAGAGCTTATGAGGCCAAGGATCCATCAAAGTGGACGGAGTCAGAAAGGGAGAAGGTTGCTCTTGACAGCCACCTCATGTTGCTCATCATTGATTCCATGGATATGTCAATGTTTGCAAACATTGCATCATGCACGTCTGCTAAAGAGATGTGGGATCACATTGAGGTGTTGTGTGAAGGGACTGATGAGGTTAAAGAAAACAGGAAACAGATATTGGTCACACAGTATGAAGCTTTCATGGCACAGCCCAAGGAAAGCATCACTGAGATGTTTGAAAGGTTTCACAAGCTAGTTACTGAGTTGCAGATGAATGGAAAGGTTTACAGCACCAAGGAGTTAAATATGAAATTTCTGTTGTCTTCACCAAATCATCTGGAGCAAAGAGTCATTTCCCTTAGAGAGAGAGATTTGAACAAAGTCACCTATGATGTACTCTATGGAGTCCTAAAGACTCATGAACTTGAGTTGCTTCAGAAAAGGGCTATCCAAGCCAACCAAGGTAGGATGATAAACACATCATGTGCCTTGATTGTCAACAAATCCATTCTGGACTTAGAAGCATCTACAAGCCAACTAAGGATAGAGGAGGTGGCAGATGATGAAGAAACTGAAGCTGGGGTGAGTGAACCTGTTGAGGAAAAGGAGGAAGAAGAAGAGGAGTTTTACACTCTGGAAGAACTTGATGGGATGGAAAATACTTCATATGCTTTCATGGCCAGAAAATTTCCAAACATCAGATTTAAAAGAAATCAACCCTTCAAACCCAAAACTCAAAACCATTCAGCCAACAAGAACAAGGCACCTGTGAAACCAAACAGAAATAAGTTCAAAACCGGTTATGTGGATAGGTCATCTGTAAGGTGTTATAGATGCAATGACCTAGGGCATTTTGCCAGTGAATGCAAGAAGCCTAAAAAGAAGGATAGAGATTATCTTGAGCTAGAAGCTAAGTATGAGGCCCTTCTGAAAAAGCAGACACATGGTAAGGCCTACATAGCTGAAGGGAAGTGTTGGGATGATTCTGAGAGTGATGAAGAGGAACAAGAATTCTGCAATTATGCCTTGATGGCCAACTCCAAGGATGACTCATCTTCATCTGATTCTCAGGTATCATCTCTCACTACTATAGACATGTCTGTTTCTGAATACAAATCCATGATTGAACAATTATCTGTTGAAATGTTTAATATTCATACTAGTATGACTGCTGCTAATGAGGAGATTGCTAAACTGTCTACTAGAAATGAAGTATTAACCAAAAAGAATGAAGAACTTGAGCTAACTGCTATGCAAGTAGAAAACCTTAAGAAAGAAGTTGAATATTTGGAGAACAAGGTTCTATGTGCTAGTCAAGTAGAGAAGGCTCTTAGGGATGAATTAGCTGAGAATGAATTCAAACTTAAAACTTTCAAGAAATCATCTGGTTTAGTGCAATCCTACTGTGAGAAAATTGAAGCTAAACCTAAAGCAGCTATTGGACTTGACTATGACTCTCTCACACAAAGGAAAGGCTATGCTGTCATCGAAGAGGACACAGCTGTTCATGAGAAAGTGCCCCACATTTTGAGAAAAACTGAAAATCCAATTTTTAAGGAATCAACATTTGAAATTGATGAGGATGCCTTACTCATCAAGCAAATGTTGAATGATGAGGATGAGGCATAATCTAGTGAACAGCAAGCATCCTCTAAGGGTGAGAGTGCCAAGTCAAAGACCAAGAAGCCAGTAGTTGATAGGCCAAGACCTAAGAAGTTTGTTAAGTTTGTATCAGCTGGGAAGAGTGAATCAGGAAAGGAAGTGACTAAAAAGAAACAGAACAGAAATGGCAAGTTAGGGATTAACAAGGATAACAACTATGCTTATATGCCTAATGCCCCTAGGAAAACTTGTCAGAACTGTTTCAGTACCAATCATCTAACTCATGCATGCAAGAAACCTGTTGGTAGTGTGTCTAAACCTTTCTATGATTGTTCTGTGCCTCTAAGACATAGAGATGCACCCTTCTGTGATAAATTTGACTGTATGCCATGCAATATGAATGTTATGACTAGTTGTTTTAATTTAAGAAGACAGTTCATTGATGGTTGTATCAGTCACAATTCTCACACACACTACACAAGGTCAAAGTCTTCAAGTCCTCCTAAAGCTAGGAAGGTACCTTTGTCACCTAAGTCTGAAACCTCAGGTCCTAAGACTTCCAACAGTGACAAGAAGACTGACACTAAGAAAGTTAACAAGCATGTTGTTTATGATAAAACTGTCTCTAAGTCACATGGACCCAAACTTGTTTGGGTACCAAAGGAAAAGTAATACCTTTGTGGTTGCAGGGCAAAGAAAGTGAAAAGAAGGTCATGTGGATTTTGGACAGTGGATGCTCAAATCATATGACTGGTGATATGGCCCTGCTATCACAGTTTGAGGAAAAGGCTGGCCCAATGGTTGCTTTTGGAGATGACAGCATGGGTAACACATTGGGATATGGCAAGCTGAAAGTTGGAAATGTCATCATTGAAGATGTAGCACTAGTCAAGGGGCTCAAGCATAATCTGTTAAGTGTTGGTCAGTTTACTGATAGAGGATTCAAAGTGAATTTTGACAAGGATGAATGTTTGATCACCCACAAGAAGACTGGTGATTTTGCTCTATCTGGAGTAAGGAAGGGAAGCCTGTTTGTAGCCAATATGGACTCTGCAAACAAGGACAAAATTTGCTGCTTTTACTCAAAAGCATCAAATGAAGATTGTTGGCTGTGGCACAAGAAACTATCACACCTGAACTTTAAGGCCATTAATTCTCTAGTCAAAAGAGAGTTAGTGAGAGGCATGCCCACACTTGAATTCTGCCAAGAAGGAGTGTGTGAGGCTTGTCAAAAAGGAAAAATGAAGAGATCAAGCCACAAGTCAAAGACAGCGACATCTGTAACCAAGCCACTACAACTTATCCATATGGATTTGTTTGGGCCTGTTAACATAATGTCACTTGGAAGAAAGAAGTATGCCCTGGTAATGGTTGATGATTTTTCAAGGTATACATGGGTAGAATTTCTGGCATCAAAAGATGAGGCTCCACAAGTAATCATTGAGCATATAAAGAAAGTTGACAAGGAAGCAAAGGCAAACGATGCAAGTGTGATTGCATTGAGGAGTGATAATGGAACAGAGTTCAGAAATGCCACACTTGAAGCATTCTGCAAAGAGAATGGCATTTCTCAGCAATTCTCAGCTCCAAGGACTCCACAACAAAATGGAGTTGTTGAGAGAAAGAATAGAACTCTAATTGAGGCTGCTAGAACAATGTTACTTGATGCAAAAATGCCCACATGTTTTTGGGGTGAGGCTGTGAGCACTGCATGCTATATTCAGAACAGAACCCTCATCAACAAAAACACTGGAAAGACTCCTTACAACTTGATGACTGGAAAGAAGCCTACACTGAAGTATATTCATACTTTTGGAAGCAAATGCTTTGTACTTAAGGACAATTCTGAATATGTTGGAAAGTTTGATGCAAAAGCATTTGAAGGAATTTTTCTTGGCTATTCTATGGAAAGAATTGCATACAAGGTTTATGTCATCAGTCAAAAGAAAGTTATGGAAAGCACAGATGTAACATTTGATGACAGCAAACTACCTGGACTAGAAGAAGCCAATGATGAAGACAAAGATCCATTGAAGTTTGATAATCTAGATGATTCTGATGAAGAGACTGAAACTAGAGTTGAAACTCAAGTTCAACAAACTCAAGTGAATAATGATACAAGAGAAGAATTTGTGCCAATCAATAGTGAAGAAACAAGCATCCAAGACACACCTGTGAGTAATGGCAACTTCACAGGGGGAGGAAATGAGGATGATCATGATGAGGATGATGAAGCAACATCAAGGATGAGAAATCAGGCTGAACACTCAAGGAAATGGGATAGATCACACACTGCAGAGCAAATCATTAGAGATCCTAATGCAGGAGTAAGGACTAGGAGAGCAACTCAAAATGAGTGCCTCTATGGATGTTTTCTATCACAAGTTGAGCCTAAGAAACTTGATGATGCATTGTTGGATCCAGATTGGATTATTGCCATGCAAGAGGAGCTGAATCAATTTGAAAGGAACAAAGTATGGGAACTTGTGCCTGCACCAAAGAATAGAACCATTGTTGGAACAAAATGGGTTCTGAAGAATAAGATGGATGATGATGGTGTAATAATAAGAAACAAAGCAAGGCTGGTTGCAAAAGGATACTCTCAACAGGAAGGCATTGATTATGATGAGACATTTGCCCCTGTTGCTAGATTGGAAGCCATTAGAATATTCTTGGCATTTGCTGCTCATTCAAACTTTAAAGTTTATCAAATGGATGTTAAGAGTGCATTTCTAAATGGAGAGTTGGAAGAAGAGGTTTATGTGCAACAACCACCTGGCTTTGAGGATCCACATTTCCCAGAATTTGTCTACAGATTGCTTAAGGCACTGTATGGACTTAAGCAAGCTCCAAGAGCATGGTATGATACTCTATCACAATTTCTTCTTGAAAATCAATTCACTCGAGGCACATTGGACAAGACACTGTTTTACAAGAAGCATGGTGATGATATGATCCTAGTTCAAATCTATGTGGATGATATCATTTTTGGTTCTACAAATGAGAAACTGTGTGAGAAATTCTCTAAACTCATGCAGAGCAGATATGAGATGAGTATGATGGGAGAGTTGACATTCTTTCTAGGGTTGCAAGTCAGTCAAAGGAAGGATGGTATCTTTATCAGTCAAACCAAGTACATCAAGGATTTATTGAAAAAGTTTGACTTGGAAGATTGTTCACCTGCCAAGACACCCATGGCCACTGCCACTAAATTGGATGAAGATGCTAAAGGCAAGAGAGTAGATATCTCAGTCTACAGAGGCATGGTTGGTTCTCTACTCTACCTCACTGCAAGTAGGCCAGACATCATGTTTGCTACATGCTTGTGTGCAAGGTTTCAATCAAATCCAAAGGAATCACATTTGATTGCAATAAAAAGGATCTTTAGATATCTGAAGGGCACTCCTAACTTGGGATTATGGTACCCTAAGGACACAGGGTTCAATCTGGTTGGCTACTCTGATGCTGATTATGCTGGATGCAGAGTGGATAGGAAAAGCACCTCTGGAAGCTGCCAGTTTCTTGGACAAAGGTTAGTTTCTTGGTATAGCAAGAAGCAACAATCTGTGTCAACTTCTACAGCTGAGGCTGAATACATAGCTGCTGGAAGTTGCTGTGCTCAAGTGCTTTGGATTAGAAATCAACTTAGAGATTATGGACTTGTGTTGGAAAGAATTCCAATCATGTGTGACAACACAAGTGCAATCTCTATAGTTGCCAATCCTGTCAATCATTCTAGAACAAAGCACATTGACATCAGATATCATTTCATAAGAGAACATGCAACTAATGGAACCATTGAGTTGCATTATGTCTCTACAGATAAACAACTAGCTGATATATTCACTAAGCCATTAGATGAAGCCACCTTCACAAGGTTGGTAAGTGAGATTGGAATGCTGAATTCTTCAGATTCTGGCTAAGTGAATACATCATCTAGATTGTTGCAGCAGTAAACACTTACTTTATCTAAATCCTCAATATTTCTGAAGTAAGTGTTGGCTGAAATATGATTTATAAATATTTCAAATCTGTTGCATATGTTGAAAATCATATTTTTATTAACTTAAAATTTCTATGAAATTTTGAGAAAATCACTATTTGATTTGCTAGGATATTTTTCAATGAATATGTCTGGTAAATTTTTACAAGATAGTGAAAATCAAATTTTTATGAGTGATGGGTATAGTTCGATAAGTCAGACTTCTCGAATGATTCACTATTCGACATCTCTAATAAGTCTCATTAGAGTACTCTTGAGTTCTCGAATAGAGTCTTTCTGAGATATCGAATAGAGGAATGATTGACTTCTCGAATATAGTAACTGAGTTCTCGAATGATTGAGTTCTCGAACACTATATTTGAGTTCTCGAATCATTTGAAAAGGCTGAATTCTCGCTGAATTTTAACCGATTTTGGATTTTTATCTAAAAATTTAATTCACTCATAAAAACACATTTTATTTAATTTAGAATTATTTCTAAATTAGATAACTGCCAGCTGTGAGTTTCTATCTGCTTGAGTTATCGATTAAGCCATTCTTGACTTCTCGAATAGTTGTTTTCTACTTCTCGAATGCCTGACTTGTCGATACAAAACAGTCTGCTAATCGACAATTCAAGTACTTCATACTTATACAATCTCACATCTATTCGATTCATTTCATTCGATTTCTCAAGCATCTACACTCTCTAAACCCCTGAAACCCTAGCTACGAAAAGCCAAATTTCTTCTTCAACCTTCAATTTCTTTTCTCTCTTCTACACAAATGGCAACAGTAAAGTTCAACACCAACTTCATCGCTCTCACTAGTGATGTTGAAGCACCCAATGCAAATTTCAAGTGCTTTGTGAAATGGATGGCTGAGTCATATATCAAGGATGCACTCTCTGCCAACCCAACTCTGTATCTCGATATTCTGGAACAATTCTGGCGTACTACTATTGTAGAGGTTGTAGCCCTGGAAAACGCAATCACTTCCTATGTCATCTACTGCAAGGTTCAAGATAAGGAAATCACTATCACTACTGCAGACATGAACCAAGCACTAGGACTACAACAAGAGTCATTTGACAGAATGGCCACTAACGCAGAGTTGGAGGAATTCTTTGAGTTCATAAACTACTCAGATGGGATTAATCTTGGAAAGCTAAACAGAAAGAATCTGAGAAAGGAGTGGAGCTATGTGTTTGCAACTCTTCTCCAAGTCTTCACTGCCAGGAAATCAAGCTTTGATCAAATCAGTGCACCTGTGCAGCAAATTGGATATGCTTTGGCCTATGGAAAGAAGATAGATGTTGGCCAAATCATACTTCAAGAATTATATGGGAGACTTGGTAAGAATACAACCAAGAGAGGTACTGATATTTTCTTCCCTCGCTTTATTCAATCTGTACTTAATTATAAAAATGCTTCATTGATTGAATTGCCTGGGATTGATAAAAATAAAATAGGCTATCCTAAGTCCATGACCAAACTCATTTTTGGTAACTTGGAAACTAGGAATGATGTGGATGTAAGACTGAACATAACTCCCCATATGGAGAGTTTGTTTAGGACTTACCCCCACAACATGCCAACATTTGATGCAAAATCTAAGTTAGCACAGCCCAAGCAAGTAGAACAAAATGCTAACCCAGGGCCTGCTAACCAACCCTCTCAACCAAACACTCTACCTCTTACTGAGCCAACTGCATCATCCTCTCAAAAGGGTGATGTTAGTAAAAAGAAGAGAAAGGAAGTAATGTCTGCACCTTTAAATATCTTGTCTGAAGCAGCATTAGCTGTTGAATTAGGTCTAGGATGTGAGGAAACTGAGTTCCCTTACACAGAACAAAGAAGAAGAAAACTAAGACCACCTCTTCAGTCACTCAAATGGCTGAAGTTGTAAAATCAGGGGCACACAGCTCACTAGGTGTATCCTCTCAACAGGGTGCACCTATAGAATCAAGCATTCTCCCCAATGCACCTCCTTGTATAGAGTCAGCACATGGGAGTGATAAGGCTGGCACAACACTGAGTGGAGAGCACATCACTCTTGAAACTCCCTCTATCTCTCAGGGGGAGTTGCCAAAATCTACTCTAAAACACACTTCTCTTCCAGAATCTATCTCTGAAATTTCTTTGGAACCTGCAACTCAGACAACTGAGATGCAAGGTATTGATCATCAAGAATCCTTTTCTCTTGATGAGCCAATAATTTCAAGTGACTTAGTGCATGACACTTTGTTCACCACTCAGAACCCACATTTAGATGGTGAGGGAATGCATGCTGAGGCATATCCTAATGACACCATCACAAACACAGAGGTTCCCCTAGTTTTTACTAGAGACTCTGTGCCTGTGTCAACTGCTGGTGTAATTCATCCCACTTCTGTGGTGACACCAGTAGTAGAGTCAATCCATCCGGTTACAGAAGTTGCATCTGTAACTGAGGAGACTAGCTTGCCTAGCTCTAGCTCTGACTTCATGTCAACATGGCTGAAGCCTGTGCAACATGACAGTGCTTCAGGATCAGGGTCTGTTCCACAACAATTGACGGTTGAAGCACTTCAAAGCTTAATTGTGGATCAGATTCCTGAGTTCACAAAGATTGCTCAGCACCTTCTCACTGCAGACATGCCCAATCCAGACTATGAGGCTATTCTGTTATGCCATAGGGATGATGTGGAAGTGCAGAAGTCAAAAATCATTGATGATGCTGAGAGAGATGGCAACATAGATGCCTGGTTGCAAGGAAAATATGATATTACTCTCGATGAAGCACTTCAGTATCTCAGGGAGGAATACATCACTTCACTGGGCTCCAATGCAAAATCCCTGTCACCTGGTGAAGTGTATGAAGCTGTAAATGACTCCTACAAGGGTTTTCTCAAGGCTGCACACTATCTTGGCAAGGGAGTCAAAACTGAAGTCAACAGGGTGTGTGATAAGACAGCCACTTCAGTAGCAGAAGTCAAGAGGGCCTTTGATGCTAAATTTCCTCAATTGGACAGTGTGTTCAAGGACATCAAACACTGCAACTCTACCTGCACTCAGGTGGACAATGGGCTGGCTATGCTAAAAGATGCTGTCACAGGTCTGGGGCATCAATTTCAGAATCTATCTGACCAGACTACAGATGCCAATGCCATGCTGAGGATAATGTTCAAAAATCTCTATGGAGATAGGCTAGTGACTGATGTTCCTGTGCATGAATTGTCTAAATATGAAGTGAAGAGGCTGCAGGATCAATCTTTATCTGGTTTTAAGGCCAATGAGCTATTCACTAAGGTCAACACTCTTGAGCAGGAGGTAGCTACTCTCACCAAGACCAATGCTCATCTCACAGACAAGGTTGCATTGCTAAATGATCAGTTGGACACTCAAGCATCCACCACAGCTGATGTCCTTCTGCATCAACAAACCATGTTAGCTGCAATGATGAAGCATATGGGTCTCCCTCTACCTGATGAATCTTCAATCCCAAAGGACATTTCTACAGCCTCTGTGCCTGACAACAAGCCTAAGGGGGAGAAGAAGGCTAGGAGGAACTCAAATTCAAAGGGGGAGACAAAGGGAGAGAAAGGCATAATAATCAAAGAGGGTGGTCAACAAAGGGCTTCTAAGTCTCTAGCAAATGTGCCTGGCAAGGGAAAAGCCAAAGTAGATGAGCCTCCATCTAACTTGTCAGTTGTCACCTTACCAACTGTGCACATCACTACTCCTGGAGGACAAAAGCAATCCATAACTACCACAGTGGTTGCAGGGAGTATGCCATCTGACAAACCTCCAATCTCTATATCTGAGAGTGCCAAGCCTGTAGAAGTCAAAATTGTTACTGAGGCCAAGCTACAAGAAGTTGCTGACTCCAATGACTATCATGATAAAGCCTTCTTGGAGTTTCTGAAAGCCATAAGGGAACAGGTTGGTGACACTCAGTTTTATCTGAGGGAGGTGAAGAAGCAGATTGACTACATCACTGTCATCCCCAAGAAAGTCAACAATATATGGGTCAAGGAGATAGTGATGGTTTCCAAACTAAAGATATGGCATCTAACATACCAGACTCTACAAGACCTAAAGCACTCAGAGATAGATGCCATACTTGAGCTCATTGAGAAGAAGAATGAGAACAGCAAGAGTCTGTTTGATGATTTGAGGAATGGTCAACCTACAAGGCTACCAGAAGTGATCAAGAAGCCATGGACAATTATTTATCAGTCTGGTACCAGAATTGAAGATATCAAGCAATTGGTCATTCCTCATGATCTCACCTCCAGAAATCACAGACTGATCATTGCTATCATTGATCAATTACAGAAGAAGGTTGGAGCCAGAAATGCTGAAGAAATTGAGGCACTGCATATCCTCAGAACCTATATTGCAACTGGTGAAATTCCAGAGATGGCTCAACCTAGGAGAAATAAGGATGATGATTCTGAAGACAAAGGTGATGGGAGGAGAAGACATCACAGGAGAGATAAGGGTGATGAAGATAAGAAGAAAAAGGGGGACAAGGATGGAAAGGATGATGATGACCAGGGTAAAACATATGTGAGAAAGAGTGGAAGACAGCAAGCCTTAGGCACTGCTAGCAGTAATCTCACCACAACACAAGACTCTAAGTCTAGGGTGAATACTGTTAGTAGTGACCTAGCAAAATCTACATCTATGGCTTCTGCAACTGTCTTACCATCTCAAGAAAAGAAGAAGATTCAAGTCAAGAAACCATGTGTATGTTTCAGAAAGCAATCTGCTAATGGAATACTACTATGGTCTACCAACCAAGGTCAAAGATTTCTGCCAAGCAACCATGTCAAGAGGATAAAGTTTAAACATACTGCAAGGAGAGTGAAGCTATCCAAATCTAGAGCCCTAACAATCATTCCAGGATTAAAGCTCCAGCCACTTGATGAAGACTTTGATGAAGAGCAACTGCTATTTCTAAGAGCTCAAAAGATATGCTATGCTGCAATTGTGGATGATCACCTTGTAATCAAGTACACTGATGGGAAAGAAATGAAATTCAAACAAGGGGGTTGTCAACATTGGGGTAAATTGTATGAGATAGAAAGAATCATTGCATTGCTGGATTCTAAGGACAAGGTGGAGAAAGTATGGAAGCTGGAATTGATTGACTTTGTGAAAATGAAGAAAGAATATGCTGAGAAGATAAGAAAGGGCTGCTATGAGAAATGGTTAGAAAGGGAGAAAGAAATTGATAGACTGGAGATTGAAGCAGAAAAGCTAAGGGCAAAGGGATTGTGCAGAGTTCAGTTTGATCCCTATGTGGTGAAGTATAGGAGAAGAAATGGAGCCAATGTCAATATAAGAATGGACCTACTCAATCACTATCCTGCCAACATTCTGAAGCCAGTGCTTGAAGATTTCAAAAAATCTATTATAATTGAAGAATTGGATGCTATGACAGAAATCATGAGAGCAGTAGATGAGATTGCAAGAAAGGAGAAAGAAAGGAAACAGAAAGCATATGATGATCTACAAGCCAAGGCAATGGAGATGCAATCAAAAGAAAATGGCTAGTACCTCATCATACTGTAAGAATATTTATCTTGTAATTTCATTTATGTGTTCAATCAAATCACATACCTGTACTTTTAAAGTTTTATCTTTAATGTATGATAGGCTTGTTATCAGACATGAAATTGTGACTAAGGGTCTCACTCACAATTTGGGGGAGATTGTTAGTTACAGAGGCATGCCTGTATACATCTAATAACAAGCCTAATTGTTTGTAATGCCTTGCATTACTTACATGACCTCTTAACTGAGGGAACCTCTAGTTGTAGAGTTTCTGTTTGTATTGTACTTGTAATAGGCATCAAATCCTAGTTGTGTAACTGTACAAATATAGTCTAGAATAATGCTTGAAAGAAGTTCCATGGTTCATGCCTCAAGCAAGGAGTTAAAGACTGCCAAATAATCACAGTTGGGATTTGAAGCAATGAAGAATTTGCCTAAGTACCAATTCGAGAAGTATATTTGTCTATTCGAGAAGTCCAGCATTCGAGAAGTCAGAGATTCGATATCTCAAGACACTATTCGATATCTCTGAATACACTGTTCGATATCTCATTCGATATCTCAGGGATTCGATATGTCTACTACTCTATTCGAGAACTCAAGAAGTCAACAAGTCAAGATGGTATTCGAGTTCTCAAAGAGTCAACAAGTCAAAGTTCCATTCGATATCTCAAAGACTCAGAAAGCTATTCGACAACTCGAGGATTCGATAAGTCAAATGCTCTATTCGACAACTCAAGGAATCCTGATGGAAAAGAGCTATTCGAGAAGTGGTTCGATATGTCACTGTAACAGTATTCGAGAACTCAGAGTTATCGATCAAGTCAATTCTAGTTCTCGAATCACTTACTTAGTCACTTCTCGAATACATTCTTGGAGACAAAATACTGAAGAAATTGTACAAGTCAGAAACCTGCAACAAGCCAATGCACTTTATGGACCACAACCTGTAACGTGCTCTGGAAAGCCTACAAGGAAGCTTGGAGAGATATAGAAGAGACAAGGAGCTAAAGAAGTGGATCTAAACAGGCTTTGCAAAGTCAAATCTGTAACCGTTTGGACTCTTACTCAAAAAGGATAGACAGACTAGAAAGTAATTTGTTTAGCTACCTTATTTGTAGTAAGCAGGCTGTATCCATGTTCTATAAGGACACAGCCTCACTTCATAACTTAGCAACTTTTGTGAGTCAAGTTTTTCATACACTGTAAGCTATATCTCTCTGAGAAAAACGAAGCTGAGAATACTACCATTTGTATTCACAGATTGTAGCAACCTTTATCTAATATACATTAGATTAAAGTGATATTGTGTCTTGTGTTGTTTATTTATCCGCACCTTAATCTCTGCACACACAGGCACTTATCTGCTACACAGACTCAACCCAAGAAAAGTTCAAGAATCCATTCACCCCCCCTCTGTATTCTTTTACCGTGTTCAATACTCAACAATAGAGCGTATTGTGGTTGAAAAACATATCCTCATTTTACAAATTAAACATCACAAACCACAAATCTCCACAAACCTTTACACACCACCGGGAAATCGGAAGTTAAATGCAAAACCACCGGATAATCGGAAGTAAAGCTCATCATATCTTCGTATAAAGTGAGTAATTTCATCATTTCGTGTATGTATATATCTTCGTGTACATGTATGTATGTATGTATATATCATCAATATCATCTAATTGTAGATTTGTATACATGTATGCATGTAGATTTTTGTATATATGTTTCGAATTTTTGGATAATTTCGATTTAGGGTTCGAATTTTTGGATAATTTCGAATTAGGGTTCGAATTTTTGGATTAATTTGGAATTAGGGTTCGAATTATGTAGATTTTGGATTAATTAGGAATCGAATTATTGTCGAATTAGGGTTTAAATTTTTAGATTTGTAGATAAAGTTTACATTTTAAAGTTTATTGGATTAAAGTTTGCATTGTGGATTAAGTTTGGATTGGATTTTGTTTGTATGCATTAAAGTTTTTTATATGTATTGAATTTTAGATGGAAGATTTTTGCGGTCCGGTTGATCCTTCTCTCCTTGTCGACCAAGATAACCATATAAGTAGTAGTATATGGGTTAATAATCATCGTGATAAACTTACAGTCCGTCAAAGTACCTCATTGCTTAATGAATGGAAATTAGAGGCATATCAAATTCATCTTTTACAACATTGGGGTTTCGGAATGTTTACCAACCCAAAAACCGTTATGCAAAATGATGTGACTTTAATTACTTCATTAGTGGAGCGTTGGAGGTCGGAAACCAACACATTCCACATTACTTTCGGGGAGATGACGGTGACACTTGAAGATGTGTACATGTTGACGGGGTTTTCGGTTCTTGGAGAGGCGGTAACTTTGGGTGACACAATTAACGAAAATTATCTTTGGTTACATGATTGGCCGGATCCGACACTCTCATTAGAGGAAAGGAGGGAGGCTTTGGGTAGAGGTGGCGTTAAATTAAATTTTTTGAGGAGTAGATATTGCAAGTGCCCGAACGATGACGATCGGGAGCTTCTAGAAATATATACACGGGGGTATGTGTTTTATTTGTGTGGGGCGATATTGTTCCCCACAAAATCAAACAATGTGGCTCATCCAAGATGAATTCCCTTGTTGATTGATACATCGAGAATTTTTGGGTATGCTTGGGGTGCAGCGACACTTGCCTATCTATATAGGAATTTATTTGAGGCAAGTCATAAGGATTGTAAGTCTATTTCGATATGCTTGACAATATTGATACTTTGGGCACGTGAGAGGTTGTGTCCGGGACAACCTAAGCTAGCATCTCAAACCGAGCATGTATGGCCTAGGGCTTTGGCATGGGCGATTGATCCCGTTGGCCCGGGAAAATCGAAGTACTTTAATATGCATCACAATATTGATGCATATCGCGGGATGTTCGATAACTTTGACGCATAATTGGTTAATTGGACGCCATATGCTCGCTTCCATCGGTGTTTTGATGCCTAATTTCGGTGGGCCTTTTTTGCCGGTCTAGCTCATGTGCCCCTTGTGTTTTTTGAAGATGTTGAACATCAACTTCCGAAAAGGGTGGGAAGACAATTTGGTTTTCCATTAAGCATTCCGCCGCCGCCACCGGATGATATGGCAACGTTGAGGGTGAGATCCGAACATTCTTTTGTATATCAACATTATCTCAATTTTGCTCGATATGTAGCTATTTGGAATGAATTTGTGCAAAATGGTGTTGGTATTTTGGGGCCACCTTTGAATGCCATATCTCTAGAGGAGTATATGGATTGGTACTATAATGTTACCAAATTAAAGATTTTGCCGCCTTCAAGACCAACTAAGGATCCGAAAATATTCCAACAACCGAAAGACAAGTTCGACAATGCCAAGGCAATGGACTTGATACGTATTTTTTATAACATGGAGTATGTTATTTGAGATAGTTTCGTTGAATATTTTTGTATTGATATTTATACTTTGTCCTTGCTTCATATCATGTATTGTAGATCATATGTACCGCTCGAGACATGAGTAGGCTTTGCTCTTTAGATATGCCGGGGATTTTTCACGAGGAAATATTGCCAAACTTCGTGAATAAATTTGTTGAATTGATGCTTGAGACATATGGCCCGACATATGAAAGGCCCGATTTCAAGAGTTGTTTGCCTAAAAGAAAGGCAAGAAAGACAAAAAAGACCCAAGAAATTAGTCCCGAGAAGGAAAATTATTTCGAGGGGTATGAAAGTTATGACCATCCTTATGATACTCAAGAAACTTTTATGGTTGGTCATAGTGCTCCAATTCTTAATCCAACCCAATTCGACGATGATCCTAGTGTACATTTCGAATTGGAAGAGGCTCCGGTTGAGGTATAATTTCTTATTTGTAATTTCACAATGTCACTTTGTCAATTAGTAAGTCGTTAATAACTCATTTGTTCACTATGTTCATTTTAGGGTTTATCAACAAATCCAAGGGACATGGTTGGTCCTAGTGCTCCAATTATTAATCCTACCCAATTTGATAAAGGATCCCTTGTAAAGCCGATTAAGATAAATAAAGTAAATTGGTTGAATGAAAATTGGTGGGAATGTGGTAAGCCTAAAAATCTTTCAATCAATTGTAGTGCAAAAGCGGTTCTTTCTTTGAAACCGGGCTTTGAAGTGGAGGATACTATAATCGATTGCTATACGGTATTGCTTGAAAAAAGAGAAAAAACCCTCTTTAGTCATCAAGAAGGTGTCATCAAATATTTCTTCATGTCTCCGTGGTTCTTCCAAGTGATGACGGCTCATCATTGCAAACCAATGAAGAAGAATCCCGCAAAAAGGAAAGCTAGTGAATGGGCGGCCATTGATACAGATTTTAAAGCATATTGCATAAAGGATGGTGAAATGATGACCAATTACGACTATATTATCATGCCGCTTGTTGTTGGTGGTCATTGGATCCTATTCTTGTGGTCAATGATCGATTTTAGAATATCTTTGTTTGATCCTCTAAGGGACGATGCTCCTTGCATGAAATTAAAAGAGCTATACAAGACACAGTTCTACATTGTGGTATATTTTATCTTCCTTTTTTTTAATTTCTAGTAGTCCATATTTATGTTAGTATTGTTTGATACATTACTAAGACAATTCATGTTTGCTTGATAGGAAAAATTGGTCCCTCTCATGTTGCATCGGTTGGATCCTAAAAAATTTGAACATGTCGTATTCCCTGATGTTGAAAACATCGTTGAGCAACCTAGGCAAACCACTCCTTGGGATTGTGGAGTTTTTGTTATGAAATATATAGATTGTATATTGACTTGCAATACCCAAGATTGGTGTGGTGTCCAATGGAATGATGATATAATCATAAATATCCGACGACGTATTGGTTGGGAGCTCCATAAAAACCAAGCTCGACATTTGCCTTTGTCATCCCAAGATGCAAGACTAGCGGTATTGTAATTTAATAGTTTGAGATTGTATGTTAATAGTTTGAATTTTTAGAGATTGTTGATTACCTGTTTGAGTTTGAGTTTGAGTTGGTTGGAATGTTCTAATGTTGAAATTGTAAGTTAAAGATTGTGTTGAATGTTAAAATTGCACAAAGTTGTAAGTTAAAGATTGTGTTGAATGTTAAAATTGCACAAAGTTGATGTTTTTATAGATTGGTTTTGGTTGATGTTTTTAGAGATTGGTTTTGGTTTTGGTTGAATGTTGAATGTTAAAATTGCACAAAGTTGATGTTTTTAGAGATTGGTTTTGGTTGATGTTTATAGAGATTGGTTTTGGAGATTGGTTTTGGTTGATATTTTTAGAGATTGGTTGATGTTCAATGATAAGTGGATTTATATCCACTTGGATCATTCCATTTCGGCTTAAATTGGTGTCTTGGTCTCGAGTATTGATGTGTTTTAATTTGTTTTTGTGAGAATTGTGCAGGATGCATTTCCAGGTGAAGGAATGGAGTTTTAGTGATTATGGGGTGTTTTTGAAGTCATGGGAACAAGTGCTGGGAGTTGCAAAGGAAATGGCGAAGAAATCAGCAAAAGACCAAAAACTTTCTATAATGCAGTAGAACAGGCGCGGCCGCGCCTGGTTTGAGTGTAATTGAAGCGCGGGCGCGATCAGCAGTTTTCCAGAATTCTTATGCGCGCGAGCGCGCTGGAATAGAGTGCAATTGGCGCGCGGGCGCGCTAGGCTGCGGCAGATTTGACAGAAATCTTCTAAATTCAATTTCAAATAGGGAAAGTTGCTCAATTCTTTTCCTAATCATATGGTAACTGTTTTGGACGGTCAGAAACTTCTAGAATCAGACTTATATATAGGAATTGCAATTCTAATTCATTCAAGAACGGAATTTGCCGAAATTCTATTCCAACTCAAAGACGGCAATTTCTTGGAGAAGAGGACACTTGGGGCTATAAATACACACCTTGGGGGACATCAAAAATCATCAACTACACACCAGAGTTCAGTAAAATTCGTTCATAAGCACGAGATCGAGAAGCCAAGGCGAGGATTGTGACGACTAGAAGATCTAGACATAGTTTTCTTGTATTCCTTTGTTAGGCGTATCTTTTGGATGCTTGTTACTTTCACGGATTTGTTCGCTAAACCTTGTTACATTATTGATTTATTCATCTTTGTTATCTTGTTCATTACCATGTTTTCATCAAATCCCATGGTGACGAAAGGTTCAATTATGAACTAATCGTTGTCGTGGGATCCTAGCAGATTTATCTATGTAGCTTAGTAGTTTGCATGCCTTAAAGATTTATGTGTGGTGAATTCTTGATATCCTTGTATGGTTGTGCTTCATGAATTTAGGTGCGTCGCAAACATCTAATATGTTAATCTCTTGCTAAACGAGAGTGGATCTTGAGATTTAGAACTTGTCATGCTAGCATAGGATAGGTTGATGTTTTAACATCATGATTTGTGGCGTAAATAGAGATATTATGCTACCCTATGTGATCTAAGTGGATAACTTGTGCTTAAACCTTTATGTTTTCAAATTCTATAGAGATATAGGGTCTAAACATGATAAGTGTCTATTCATCTTCTATATCTTTTGTGGATGTATGCGTAGTTTGGTACTAGTATACCGAGAGGTAACTTTTACTTATTTCGTGTTATTCGATCAGATATCAAAACCATCGCATGTATTAATTAAAGGCTGCAACTCTAAGTGAAGTAGATAATGAAACTAGAATTCCATGTTTATTCTCATATAAGTAATTCGATTTCTATTCTCATTAGTTAATTTAAGTCTTAGTTTTATAATTTGCATCTTAGTTTAATTTAGATAATTAAAAATCCCTATTTGATACTTGTCTTAGCAGTGAATTAAAATCATACATTGTTGTATAGGTACTAAATTGAATTAAAAACCAGATCTTTGTGGGAACGAATTTGACTTATACCTGTATTACTTGTGACCATGTACGCTTGCGTGATTTTGTGTTAACAAGTTTTTGGCGCCGTTGTCGGGGATCATCGGTGTTTTATTTTTAGTTTATGTGCATGTCAATAGTGGTCGTTAGCGTTCACTGACTCGGATTTCTTACTTAGTTTGTTTGTTTCGTGGTGTTTTCAGGTACTTAGGTTTGTATGCGAACACGCTTACAAGCTCGTTTGGAAGAACTGGCAGAAGACAATCTTGTAGAGAATAAAGAGGATAAGAAAGAGGAATTTAAACTACAGTAGTGATGGTAGATGCAGCAACAGCTAAGGCTTTGAAGGACTATTCTCAACCGAAGATCAATGATATCAAATCTAGTATTATCAGGCCGGCAATTACAGCTAACAACTTCGAAATCAAACCGGGCACTATTCTGATGGTACAGAATTCGGTTTAGTTTGGGGGTGCTTCTACGGAGGATCCTAACATGCATATTCGGGACTTTATCGAGATCTGTGATACTTTCAAGTTCAATGGTGTGTCGGATGATGCTATCAAGTTGAGACTTTTCCCATTCTCTCTGAAGGATAAGGCTAAGGGCTGGCTACACTCATTACTACCTGGTTCCATTACTACATGGGAGGATCTTGCTCAGAAGTTTCTTACGAAATTCTTCCCTATGGCGAAAACTGAAGCAATAAGGAACCAGCTAACTCAGTTTCAGCAGTAATCTGGAGAATCTTTGTGTGAGGCTTGGGAACGTTACAAGAAGATGCTTCGTAGGTGTCCACATCATGCATGCCTGACTGGATGGTTATTAATAGTTTCTACAATGGGTTGGGAGCACAGTCTAGACCTATGCTAGATGCAACATCAGGTGGAGCTCTATGGGCTAAGAGCTACGATGAAGCTTATGAACTTATTGAGACGATGGCTGCTAATGAATATCAGAATCCAACCCAGAGGCTTTCTCAAGGCAAGGTAGCAGGTATTTTTGAGGTGGATACGGCTTTAGCAATTGCAGCTCAGTTGAAGGCTTTGACTATGAAGGTGGATTCTCTTGCAAATTATGGAGTTCAGCAGGTTGTTGGTGTTTGTGAGCTATGTGCGGGCGCACACGAGACGAATCAGTGTGCTATCTCTTCTGAATCAGCACAGTTCGTGAGTAATTTCCAGAGACCTGTTGCACCTATTCCAGCCACTTATCATCCTAATAATCGGAATCATCCTAATTTCAGCTGGAGCAACAATCAAGGTGCTCAACAACCTTATCAGCAGCAGTTTCAGGGACAGCAAGCGAAGCCATTCAACCAGGGCTATCAGCATCAGTGTGCTCCAAGGCAACCATATCAACCTCCGGGATTTCAGCAGCAACCCCAGGCTAATATGGGGCAATCTTCTAATAAAAAATCAGAAATGGATGAGTTGAGGATGATGATTAAAAGCCTGTCAATTTCTCAAAAGACCTTGGAAAACGAGATGGGACAACTCGCAAGTGCCTTACTTAGTAGGCAACAAGGAACTCTTCCAAGTGATACAGAGGTTAATCCAGGCAAGAGGGAGGTCCATGAGCAGGTGAAGGCAGTTACTTTGAGATCAGGAAGGGTTACAACAGATCCAAAATCAGCAACTAAAGAAGATGAAGATGTTCAGAATCAGCAGGTTGAAAAATCTGCAGTGCCCGAAATTAGAAATCTGATTTGGTGGCTGATCAGCTAGATAATGAAGTGGAAAAGAGCAAGAAGTCTGTTGTAAAGTCTATTCCAGAGCAGTCTATAAAGAATAATCAGATCCATCCTCCTCCTCCATTTCCTCAAGGCATGCAGAAAAGTCAAGAAATACAGTTTCAGAAGTTTATGGATGTCTACAAGAAACTATCCATTAACATTCCTTTTGTTGAAGCATTGAAGCAGATGCCGAAATATGCAAAGTTCATGAAGGATATTTTGTCATGGAAGAGAAGGTTGGAAGATTTTGAAACAATGGCTTTGACGGAGGAGTGTAGTGCTGTTCTGCAACAGAAGTTGCCACCTAAATTGAAAGATCCGGGGAGTTTCACCATTCCATGCACTATTGGGAAGTTGTCTTTTGACAAATGTTTATGTGATTTGGGAGCTAGTATTAATCTAATGCCCTTGTCTGTTTTCAAGCAACTTGGTCTACGGGAGCCGAAGCCAACTAACATCTCTTTGCAGTTGGCTGATCGATCTATCACGTACCCAAGGGGTATAGTGGAGGATGTCTTGGTGAAAGTTGATAATCTCATCTTCCCAGCTGATTTTGTTATCTTGGATTTTGAAGAAGATAAGAAGATTCCTATAATCTTGGGAAGGCCTTTTCTAGCTACGGGTTGTACTTTGATCGATGTGCAAAAAGGAGAGCTTACAATGAGGGTGCAAGATCAGAATGTCACCTTTAATGTGTTCAAGGCCATGAAATTTCCGATAGAGGATGAAGAGTGTTTCAGTATGGAAATGGTTGATACGGGTCAAAGAAAGAAGTTTGATTAGTTGTTGAGCGAAAAGTCGGACACGCACGTGCTAAAGCATCATACCAGTGATTCCATTGACGGCTCTTCAATTCGAGATCTTTCGAATGTCAAGCTTGGAAAACTTCCACCGCATTTGAGGTATGTCCTTCTGAATGATGAGTTAGTGATTTTTGAAGAGGGTCACGATAATGTGTTAAGAAGGTGGATAGTTAATGATGCGGTAGAAGAGTGTGTGGTTCAGTCAACTGAAAAGGATAAACACCTTACAGGTGTGAAGAAGAAGACGAAGAAGTCGATTGGAGGAAGAGGCAAAGTGAAGTTTGAATTAGAAAAGATGTGGGAAGATAGCAAGAAGGTTGTCAGACAATGGGTGAATGGTCCTTCTGCTAAGGACAAGTCGATTGCGATCTTCGAGCCACCATGATTTGAATCATATTTGTCCGGCTAAATGACATTAACGACAGCGCTTCATGGGAGGCAACCCATGTGTTTCGGTATTTTTAGGCATGTTTCCTACTATCCCTTGTATTTACTTCCATTCAATGTGGACATTGAATCTTTTAAGTTTGGGGGTGGTTTGGGGGATAAGTATTGTATATGTAGTATTTGTGTGTTCATATAGGATATCATATTATGCATATTAGTAGTAATTCATGCATGTTTGTTCGTAGTATTTATGTTTGTTTCATGTCGGACATTCTATTTTTATTTTCGTATACCATGTGAGTTCATGTTAGTTGCATTTTCATGGCATGCATATTTCATGATCCCTTAGGACGAGCTGATTCTGATTGGTAGGTAGATGTCTAATTGAGTGTGATAATGATGAATAGAGGGTTGATTTATAGTTCCTACGAAATTGACTTGCATGTTACGGGAACAAAATTTTTACACAGTCTCGTTGGGTGCTTTTGGGCTAGGTTAGGGTCATGTTTGTTTGATTGTTTTGAGATTTAATCACTTGATTATATTTAGAATTTTCGTTATTCCCTTGATGGCGTAGGAGCACTAAAGTCTAAGTTTGGGGGAAAACAGAAATTTCATGCTAGTTGTCAATAATGGCTAGGCGTCAAATGGCTAGTAGCTGACTCATATTTATATGAGTAGTCTAGGGTTGGAATTGGGAATTCTCATTCCAGATTGCATAAAAAAAGAAAAAGAAAAAAAAGAAGAAAAAAAAAGATTCAGTACAGTTAAACCTCTTTAAAGTAATACTCATGGGACTGGAAAGAAATATTACTTCATCAAATTTATTACTTTATCGATATAATAATATTTTATTACTTTATCGATAAAGTAATATTTTATTACTTTACCGAATTTTTATGTTTACGTATTACAATACATTATGTTAAAAAAAAAAAGAATCACCTACGGATGAAGAAATCATGAGTCGGTAATGAACACTGACCCTGAACAAGACGATAGCAATGTAATCTCAAGCGTGTCATCAAAGAAAGCATTTCAAGCAATCAATACTTTGAACAATTACTTGTTACAATACGAGCAAAACATACCAGGAGTTATTTATGTTTTACATAAAGTCAAGGATGAGATTAATTTTGACTTTGGTGGAAAGAAGAAACAAGCTACTATAGGTTCATATTATTAAAGGAATTGAATTTTGTAACTCATATACATTTTATATATATAATTATGGAATTATTACTTTACACACTACTGGGCCTTTAATGAGTTTCTAATTTTTTTTATTATCTTACGCTTTTAACGAGAATATTACTTTACACCACTGGCCCAAGTTGGGACCAACGAAATTTATTACTTAAATGAGGTTATTACTTTATCGGATATTACTTAATCGAGGTTTAACTGTAGTTAATTTGTTTAAAATGCAAAATTAGCCACGAGTGAGCTCTTTAATACTCGAGTAATTAAGTCTGAGGGGGTTTAGTCCTAGTAACCTAAAGCCCTTGTGGTTTGGGATTGCTGACCTAACACTCACTACATGGGTATTATTGTATAAGCCTTTTGGGGTCTCATTCATTGCACGGTTAAATAAGCATGCGTATTGTATATTGTGTCTTAGTTAGTAATAAAGCATGAATTCCTGGCTAACTTGGATGAGGATGGAGGTGTTTCTAAGTTATGAAGTGTTTACAGTCTATTCTATTTATAAACCTGTGATTGTCTTGGCGAAGAATATGTATGATTTTTGATCTAGTGTTGGGAGTATTTCTGATGAGCATTGCACACACGCACGTTTCTGTTCATGTATTGTTAGTATACGGGGACTTAGTCGAGCTCTACTTGGATTTGTTGCATTCTTTGAGATATTTGCTTGTTAGTTGGTTTTGGTGAGTTTGAAGGGGATCTTTGCATTTTCATTTTAGTTGCATTCATGTATTGCATTGCATTAGGTTACATGGATTTTGTGGGTACATTTGCTATAGGCCCTCACGAGACCTTACTCGTCCACTAGGGCTGCCTAGGGGTTTAAAGGGCTTGTTGCATATGCCAAATGCAACCGTGATCACCTACGGAAGTGGTACTAGTTAGCGTAGATAGTTTTATTTGTTTATGCTTGAGGACAAGCATCGGTTTAAGTTTGGGGGTGTGATAAGTGGATTTATATCCACTTGGATCATTCCATTTCGGCTTAAATTGGTGTCTTGGTCTCGAGTATTGGTGTGTTTTAATCTGTTTTTGTGAGAATTGTGCATGATGCATTTCTAGGTGAAGGAATGGAGTTTTAGTGATTATGGGGTGTTTTTGAAGTCAAGGGAACAAGTGCTGGGAGTTGCAAAGGAAATGGCGAAGAAATCAACAAAAGACCAAAAACTTTCTGTAATGCAATAGGACAGGCGCGGCCGTGCCTGGTTTGAGTGTAATTGAAGCGCGGGCGCGCTCAGCAGTTTTCCAGAATTCTTATGCGCGCGGGCGCGCTGGAATAGAGTGTAATTGGCGCGCGGGCGCGCTGGGCTGCGGTAGATTTGACAGAAATCTATTTAATTCAATTTCAAATAGGGAAAGTTGCTTAATTCTTTTCCTAATCATATGGTAACTGTTTTGGACGGTCAGAAACTTCTAGAATCAGACTTATACATGGGAATTGCAATTCTAATTCATTCAAGAACGGAATTTGCCGAAATTCTATTCCAACTCAAAGACGGCAATTTCTTGGAGAAGAGGACACTTGGGGCTATAAATACACACCTTGGGGGACATCAAAAATCATCAACTACACACCAGAGTTCAGTAAAATTCGTTCATATGCACGAGATCGAGAAGCTAATGCGAGGATTGTGACGACAAGAAGATCTAGACATAGTTTTCTTGTATTCCTTTGTTAGGCATATCTTTTGGATGCTTGTTACTTTCACGGATTTGTTCGCTAAACCTTGTTACATTATTGATTTATTCATCTTTGTTATCTTGTTCATTACCATGTTTTCATCAAATCCCATGGTGACGAAAGGTTCAATTATGAACTAATCGTTGTCGTGGGATCCTAGCGGATTTATCTATGTAGCTTAGTAGTTTGCATGCCTTAAAGATTTATGTGTGGTGAATTCTTGATATCCTTGTATGGTTGTGCTTCATGAATTTAGGTGCGTCGCGAACATCTAATATGTTAATCTCTTGCTAAACGAGAGTGGATCTTGAGATTTAGAACTTGCCACGCTAGCATAGGATAGGTTGATGTTTTAACATCATGATTTGTGGCGTAAATAGAGATATTATGCTACCCTATGTGATCTAAGTGGATAACTTGTGCTTAAACCTTTATGTTTTCAAATTCTATAGAGATATAGGGTCTAAACATGATAGGTGTCTATTCATCTTCTATCTCTTTTGTGGATGTATGTGTAGTTTGGTACTAGTATACCGAGAGGTAACTTTTACTTATTTCGTGTTATTCGATCAGATATCAAAACCATCGCATGTATTAATTAAAGGCTGCAACTCTAAGTGAAGTAGATAATGAAACTAGGATTCCATGTTTATTCTCATATAAGTAATTCGATTTCTATTCTCATTAGTTAATTTAAGTCTTAGTTTTATAATTTACATCTTAGTTTAATTTAGATAATTAAAAATCCCAATTTGATACTTGTCTTAGCAGTGAATTAAAATCATACATTGTTGCATAGGTACTAAATTGAATTAACAACCAGATCTCTGTGGGAACGAACTTGACTTATACCTGTATTACTTGTGACCACGTACACTTGCGTGATTTTGTGTTAACATTCAACAAACAGGAAAAAACAGGGCAAAACTGGACTGTACTTACGCTATATAATATAGCGTAAGCCGCTATATAATACAGCGTAAGTACAGAACAAAACCAAGCAAAACAGGGGAACAGAGCAAAACTTCTGTACTTATGTTGTATTATATAGCGGCTTACGCTATATTATATCGCGTAAGTACAATCCAGTTTTTTTTTGTTATGTTTTTTTTCTTTTGTACTATACCAAATCAATTACAAATTCACTCAAAAGTAAAATCAAAAGCACCACCAAGCCAACACCAAATCAATACCAAATTCAAGTACCAAATTGAAAATTGCTAACCAAATAAAAAAAACAATACCAAATTGAAAATTGCTAACAAAATCAATACCAAATTGAAAATTGCTAACCAAATCAACAAAAACAATACCAATTTGAAAATTGCTAACCAAATCAATAAAATCAATACCAAATTCACTAAAAAGTAAAATCACGAATTACATTTCCTTGGTTTTTTTGATTTGGACTTTTGGGGAATCGACTTTTCTAATTTTTTTGGACAATTTCGTGAATCATGTTTAACATCAAATTCTTTGCAAAGCTTACATTTTCTTGATTTTTTTGGGGTGGACTTTTCTATGCCACTTTTCATTCTTTCCCTCTTGCGACCTTTAGTGGTGGAAATTATAGGGTCTTTCAAATCTTCAAAATCTTCAAATCCATCAAAATCTTCACCTCCACGTTCATCCTCACATGATGGTGTTTTTTTCGTAGAAGGCATCTCCATAGGAAAATTTTCCACATATTCCGACTCTTCTTCAATCAATCTCATGACGTATTTAAATCTTGGAACCGAACCACTTCCACGAGCCGCTAAATCTTGAAAGGCTTTGCACAAAGTTGTATATCGGACAGGTTGTGATTGAAGAATATCGCCAATGATAGGAGGTTTATACGATATAGACCCGACAATTTTATTTGCTCCAATTGTCCATCTCAAGGTAATTAAATTTGAAGGGATCTCCGTCCATTGCATCATATTCAAGTATCGAATAATATGACGACAAATCATTCCCGAACTTTCAAATTTCCGACAAATACAATTTATCATATCATTGGTCACGGTTATTTGATAAACTTTTCTATTTTCCTCCGCCACCGTGGTCTTATGTGCTTCGTACACCTTAAATAGCATAGTACTCATGGAAGCTCTCTCATTCACAACATAGGCTCCACTTTGTTTAAGTTTGTGTTGAAAACGTCTAAACATTTCTTTTGTATAAATAGATGTCG
The DNA here is from genome assembly GCA_037693485.1 of Kitagawia praeruptora. Lineage (NCBI taxonomy): Eukaryota > Viridiplantae > Streptophyta > Magnoliopsida > Apiales > Apiaceae > Kitagawia > Kitagawia praeruptora. The sequence goes on from CM075354.1 coordinate 76,002,469, forward strand.
CATGATTCTCCAATGAGGATGATGTTATTATTGACCTTTCCTTATACTTTGTTTCATAGTCCGCTTCTTTCTCACGAAGATATTGTTTCGCCAATGCTTTTTGTGAATTCTCTATAAACTCTTTCAAACCGGTGCTAGCTTTTACATACTCGTCAAAAAATGCATTCATAGACTCACTTCTCGAGGTAGTTGTTAACCCGGTAGTGAAATGAAGTTTAGTGTACACACGAACCCACTTATGTCGAACGTAATACATTTCTTGCAACCAACCATGATCAACTAAGTTATATTTTTCAACCAAATCTTCCCACCTATTTTCAAATTGTTCAACCGTCATTGACTTGTACAAACATAAGTTGAAATCTTCTTGGAAATGTGGTTCATATGTGTACAAACCGGATAACTTCTCCCCGAATTTAGTACTTATATGCCAAGTACAATAAAGATGGTTCATGTTTGGTAAAACTTCGGCAATTGCATTTCCAAGTGCAATGTCTTGATCGGTGATGATTGAGATTGGAGGCTTGTTTCCTATAGCTTCCAACCAATTCTTCAAAACCCATACGTAAGAACTTTCTTTCTCATCCCTTATAATTAGTGCAAAACCAAACAATATGGATTGGTAGTGGTGGTTCACCCCCGTAATAGGTACAAATGGCATACTATACCTATTGGTGCGGTATGTGGAGTCAAATACTACCACGTCTCCAAAAATTTTATATGCATTTAACGATCTTGGATCAACCCACAACATGGAACGCACCCGATTATCCTCATCAACATCTACTCGATAGAAAAATTCCCCAAAACTATTAAATTTCAATTCTTAGAGTAATTTCAAACCTTCTTTGGCATCACTCGAATCAAATACATGATGTCTATTATCACGCAAAACATTCCGAATCTCTTGACTAGTAAATCCAATATTCTCTAAGATTCCCGTAAGCTCACCCATTACATTCAAAGATTGTTGAGGCCCAATACCCGACTTACTCAAAATTATAATCAATTCTCGCATGATGGGTGTTATGTTTCTTGGCCTTTGAATGAAATGTACCTTACTAGGTGAAACCATCTCATGATTGTGTACCAAATTAACCAATGTTACCTCCCACTTCTTTGATGTCTCTCTATGAACAACATACATTCGCGCCTTACACTTTGTTCTACCAAGAGAATCTCTATTTCTCTTTTTCTTTTCGAAACTTCACCTTTATCATCCAAAGATTTTGAGGCTAATCTCCCACCCTTTCGACATATATACAAACGCGAACAAATCTTTTTAGTTTTGAACATTTATGTGTAGTTCTAATTATTACTTCAAAACCAATATGCCTACCATAATCTCTATAAAACCTCTCCGCTTCATCTAAACTATCGAATAATTGACCAACACATGGGTAAACATCATTCAAATCATCCAAAGAAACACCATTACCTTCACCATCATTAGGGATGGCAAAACAATCCGAACCGACGGATACCCGATCCAAAACCCGACTTTTTGGATATCCAAAACCCGACTTTTTGGATATGGATATGGATATGGATTTGAATTTCATACCCGAAATTTTTTGGATATGGATATGGATTTCATGTATATCGATCCGAAACCCGATCCGAAACCCGAAACCCGATCAAAACCCGAGCCGAACCCGAAACCCGAAAAATACCCGAATTTTATTTATTATATTTTATATTTTCTATATTATATATTTTATATATTATATATTATATATAAATGTATATTATAAATACATATTATACATACACTTATAGGGTCAAGTTCTATGGAGTACAGTTTAATTGGAGTACGTTGGAGTACATATACGTTCTGCACTCAAAATATTTTAAAATTTATTGTTTTGCAAACCTTGTTATATGAATATCATAATTTCATTGATAATTTTGAAAATCAAGTATATTTTGCAATATGTTCATCTTGAAAATCCTTTATGTTTTACAATCAGAATATATATGTTTTGCAACCCAAATGTGTTTTGCAGAACAATTCATTTTGCAATATTTTGTCAGCAAAACATACAAGATTTTCAAGATTCTCGATGAAATAATGATGTTCATGTAATAAGACTTGCAAAATAATAAATTTTAAAATATTTTGAGTGCAGAACGTATGTGTACTCCAACGTACTCCAATTAAACTGTACTCGATAGAACTTTTCTCTACACTTATATATATATATATATTATATAAATGTATATTATAAATACATATTATACATACACATATCTTTGAGACATAAGATATGGAAAGATCGAGAAAATAAATTGTCATGGATGTAGCGGTATTTTTTAACTTACTTACACAATTTTTTTTTATTTTTTTGTTAAGCAACTTATTTACACTATTTTTAATTTTGAATACCCGAAAAAACCCGATCCGATCCGAAACCCGATGGATTTGGATTTGGATATTGAGTTTTGGATCCGAAACCCGATACGATCCGAAACCCGAAACCCGAAAATATTTGGATTTGGATTTGGATTTTGCAAAACCCGAGCCGAACTCGACCCGTTGCCATCCCTAACCATCATCATTGCCTTCACCATCATCATTGTCATCACCATCATCAACATCACAGACAACATCACCATCATCATCACCATCATCATTCTTAACATCTTCATTATTATCATCATCAAGATCTATTATTTTAGGTGTGTGTGGACTTTCGTTAACATCTTCATTTTCTACCTCAATCTCAATCTTACTAGGTGTCTTACTAGGAGATTTGAACTTCGAAAAAATGAAAGATGCCATGGATTAAATAGAAAGCTAACCTTAAATTCTAAGCTCAATCTTCAAAATCTTAATTTGGGATTGGTACTCCAAGCTCAATCTTCAAAGTCTTCAAAATCTTCAAATTTGAACAAATTTGGATAAATAAATTAAGATTGGTAGATTAAAAATAGGTATAGATTAAGTTTGTGATGGTGTAAATATATCTCCAAATGATTAAGTTTGGTATAGATTAAGTTTGAACACTCTTGAAATGATATTTCAAAACATGAAAGGCTGTTTGAGCTGAAATTGGTGTAGTTCTCGGCTAAGATATATAATAGAGCGGAACTGATTAAGGGTAAAATGGGAATATTTGATACGCTATATTATATAGCGTATTACGCTCTATTATATAGCGTATACGCTATATTATATAGCGTATGTGTAAATCTATACTGACCGTTAATTGGACATTTTAGTGGTATAAGATGGGTTGGTTGGATATTTAAAAATATCCAACTGTGGTTGGTGACCAGTTTCCTTTATATATATATATATATATATATATATATATATATATATATATATATATATATATATATATATATATATCAATTTAAGGGTGTTCTTCATGGAATAATGGCATTTTCCCATATAGGGGATGGAGTTTCTAAAGCACACAATAGAAAAGTTCTCTATTAGTGCACTTTAAATCTTGTATTTTAATATTATTTTTGATAATCCAACCGTACGGATGAAAAGTTTATATCGAAATAACATTGTATACAAATTTTTATTATATTTGAAATATTGGGGCATCACTTTTATAATAATACTATTTTCTATATATATTCAACGACACAGATTTATCATAATCTTATTGCTATAAATTTATAGTTCCAAATAACTAAATTACACGAAAATTTGTACATTCCGTACGGTTGGATTGTTCAAATAATAATTAATTTATCGTATTTTAAGCCGCACTAATAGAGAACTTCTCTATTGTGTAGTTTAGATACTCTTTTCCCATATATATATATATATATATATATATATAGGAAATTGTGTGCTTTAGATACTCTTTTCCCATATATAAAATTGTCTAGGCTCGCCCAATGTCTAGGCACCGCCTAGGCGGCCGCCCAAACCGTCCTTTAGAACACCGATAAAGATTAAAATTAATTAAATATTCATTAATAACTTCATTAATCATTAATTATTATTGTACATTACCATATTTTTTGTTATTATCTTAGTATATACAAAAGTATAAAATACGTATAAATTATTATTACTAAAAGTAAAAATTTTAAATTTTAAATACAATAAAAATTAATATTGAAAATCAAATATCTATAATAAAAAATGCATTATAAAATATTAATAAAACAATCTGTTTATTGCTTTTTTTTGTCAAGTGGAATCTATTCGATAGAAGGATTGCATCAAATACAATATTCGTAAGGTGTTTCTTTCATTCAAGAAAGTTTATCATCTAACCAGAAAACACGCATGTTGTCTCTGGACGCTTAGACAATAGAACTTTAATGTCTGATAAGAGACCACCCGATTGGTAAGAACTTTAAAAAAAACGAAAAACTAGAAGGAAAAGGGAACAAAACTACAAGTCCCAACACTCCAAAAAAAATAAAAAAATTATCATGGCCGATCTTCAAAAGTCTCAAAACCCAAGTCACCAAAATCCCAACTTTTCCAAAATTTGTCACCAGCCCACTATGTAAACCTGCATTTCAGCTCATCAACCCAATCAATAGGGACACAAAGGGAACAAAGAAGGGCCTCGTTAAAAACCCACAAGAGCAAAACCCTTTGGGAAAAAAACTCAAGTGGGAAAAGAGTGCCCTCCATGAAACCCAAGATCATCGAAACACAAACTCAAACCACCATTTGCCTACAGCTTTGCTTCTAAGAAACTGGTTTTCTGTCCATTCTCCACCTGGCTAAAGCAAACTCTTCCCTGAAATTTAAATACAAAACAATTTTCAATATCCGTTCAACACAAACTTTAATAAGAGCTCCGAAAGTAACTCAATACTATACTAACGTCCTAACCAAAGGGAATACCTTTGGTTAGACAAAACAACTACAAACAACTGGTTTACAAATCTATTATCTATTATATATCTAATACACCAACAAGGGGTTTTCCAGAGCAAATTTATTCACAGGCTCGGACCATCCGAACCTCACTCCAAACCTAACTCTAAATATTTGTAAAAATATTGTTATTCAAGGGGTTCGAACCCATGACCTTGCAGAACTAAATTCAACAACAGAACCAATTGAGCTATGTGAGCATTTGAGCTTATATTAAAAAATCATTAGCTACATACATAAATATTTGTATAATGTATAATCCCAATAATTATACATACATACATACATACATACACTACATACATAATTATTAATTATACATACACATACATAAAAAATTATACATGCATATGTACATACACACACACATACATACATCAATACATAATTATTAATTATACATGTATACGTACTACATACATGTATACGTACTACATACATACATACGTACATGTATACATACATATATAGATATATACATAACTATTAATTATACATGCATACATACATACATGCATGCATGCATACATACATGCATGCATGCATGCATGCATACATACATACATACATACATACATACAATATATACATACATTTATGTTGTATAATCGATCTATTAATATTTCATTATTTGTTGTATAATTAATATGCATATTTATATATACATACACATGTACAAACATAAATACATACATACTATTTAGCATACATACATATATACATTTATGTTGCATAATCTATTAATATTTCATTATTTATAATATATTAATTACTGTATAATATGCATATTTATACATACATACACATGTAAAAACAAAAATACATATATAAATTTCTGTGGATATGTTATAATGTACTATAATATTCACTAACATATACCATATCTTATTAATCATTTTAGATCTACTGTAATTATTTACGAATTCAATATTATTAAAAATATCCCGATACAAAAAAAGAACCTTCAGGCGTATATAAGTATAATACAAACTTGTATTAACATTAACTATCGTAAAACTCATCAATCACACTTTAATATGTAAACGCACAAAACAATATAACAAACATATATATATATATATATATATATATATATATATATAGGCCATTGCTCAATAAAGAACACTCTTATATAAAAAACAATAAAAAACACTATAAAATTATTTATTCCAATAGGTCCACTGGCCCCGCCAGGGGCACCCAATACAAAAAGTTGTTATTTTTTTACCCTCTAGCCATCCAGTAAAAAAATTGTTCATGATGACGTCAGTGACGTCATGATGAACATTAGTTTTTTCTTTTTTCTTTTTTATTTTTTTTGCTGGATGACTAGAGGGTAAAAAAATGACAACTTTTTGTATTGGGTGTCATGACGAAACTCTTATGTTAGATTAAATATGAGGTGTTTTTTATTGTTCTTTATATAAGGTGTTCTTCATGGAATGCAACTCTCTCTCTCTCTCTCTCTCTCTCTCTCTATATATATATATATATATATATATATATACAGGGAGCTGTTCTAGTGAGACCCCTTTAAAATGAGAACTGCACATTGGGTCGTCTAAAAAAGCCCAATAAATAAAGGCGCACGTTCCTATCATCATAAATAATTATATTTATTTTATTACTACAAAATTTAACCACCCAGTATTTAAACAACATTAAGTACAATCGACAGCAACATAACAACCACCACCGTCGCTATTACCATCACCATCATCATTGCCGCCACCAACACAACAACAAACATCGCCACCAGCACAACAATCACCGCCACCACCACTATTACCTACAAAATCACTACATCTAAACCAAAAATTACCAAGATTTAATCCACTACCGCCACACTACACCATTATCAGCATTAACAGAATTACAAAAAAATCAGCACAAAGCACTGAAATTGTACGCAAATCACCAAAAGTTTAATAGAAATCACTAAAAATATTTAAACCACTACCGCCACACTACACCATTACCAACACTAACAGAATTACAAAAAAATTAGTACAAATCACTGAATTGTACGCAAATCACCAAAAGTTTAACAGAAATCACTAAAAATATTAACATAAATTACCAGAATTTTAAAGGAAAATCGCCAAAACATTTTCGCCATATACATCATGAAATTTTAAGACATCAATTCTCCCAAAACAAATCACCAACCATTAGTGAGCCACAAGCTCCTATCACCATACCCTTCTTTTAGTGCCTTCATATCTCACAATCTCTCACATCTACAGCACCGTCTATACCCATCCATCCATTTCGACTTCCTCCAAATTAGATTCAATTTTTGAACCTTTATTTTACTTTAATCTTAGGCGGTGTCTCCAAAATAGTGTTGGATGAAATAGAAGAGAAAGGCCAATAAAAAAAACTAAATTTAGATGAAGAACAGAAAGATCCAGAAGTAGAAGAAGAGAGAGAAAAGGGAGATGTATACAAAGAAATTAAAGATAGAAATAAGTAATTTAGAAATGGGTGATAAAAAGATTAAACCGGGAAGTGGCAGGTGGATGATTGTTTTGGGCAGGAGAGAAAGATAGTAGAGATATCTGTATAAGCAAATACGTATAAAGTTAGATAAGGAATACGTGGTCCAGATTAAAAGTAGTTATAAAAATTGAGTGGTTCATATTCAGTCTCAGTTCTCATTCTAAGGATGTGTCTCATTTGAGCACTTGCCTATATATATATATATATATATATATATATATATATATATATATATATATATATATATATATATATATATATAAATATATAATAGAACAAATGGGGGGTTCCATGAGGAAATTTATTCATATAAAAACTAAAAAGTCATATTTACCCCTACTAATCATATCTATGTTATATTTACGGGGGCTATTTAGGTATTGCAACACTAACATATTTATTACATAATAATAACTGATATGAACTAATATTCATTTATTATTATGTAATTAATACTTGTATGTATCTCTGTATCCATCCATGTTAACTCTATTTATATTTCGAAGTACAATTTTGATCTTAACATTGACTAATTTATTACATATCATTCAAGTTTGCTTTAACAAAACAAAACATAGCGTAAAATATAAAATAGATTTAATTTAACAAGAATTATAATTTGCATGTCATGATCGGGTATTGCATAAATTCTATTTACTCATAACAATTGTTGCGAAAATATGAACAATCGAAGATATCAACAATTCAATCCTACGTGATTATGAATAATTTATAAATATTTGTAATCTAGAGCATGTCCGTGCCTTGCATGGGCTACGAAGCTAGTTTTACTTAATAAGCCAACAAAAAGGCACATTATTACCTCTTAAAGGTCCAATAAACCAAACCATCAATCATGTTCACCCATAAATGGTACAAAAACTTAAAATATTTTTAAAATTCAATATTTGATATGTCATTTAAACTCAATAAACACAAATTTAAGACTAATCAAAGTACCAATCAAATCAAAATCTTAAGCACAATCAATAAAACACTGATTAGTCAAAACCCTCAATCAAATAACAATCAATCAATAAACAATTAAACACACTCATAAATATTTAAAATCATAACTTTAAACAAAAATTAAATAGGGGAGTAAATTAAGGAACTAATTTAATTAGAATATTAAGCAATTAATAAATACAATCAAAGCTAAATTACAACCATCTATTATATATATAATACGCCAACAGAGGAAAAAATTGTGAGATTTTTATATGTACATGAAAAGACCAATTTGACCCGTGAATATTTTCTTTTATTTGTTTTTGGAACCCTAAATAAACATACGCTCGATTAACACACACTCCCTCCCTCCCTGAATTCAGTCTCTGGCGTTCAACTTTTCGATGCCCTCAGCCAATCAACAGCAGCTCCATCTCCCTCGCGATCAATCTTCTGGTATTATTTTCCTGCGGTAAAAGTACATATCAAATTTCAATTTTAATTTTTATATTAGGCTCTCTTTACTCATGTGATTTAGTCTTCACCTCCTTCTATGTATCCTCCTATAAATGTTTGGATATGGACAAAACTTAGCGATGCACCCACAGTTTATTATTTTACCAAACTTATTGCAGTTTTTACAGTTAATTATGCTGAATTTATATTAGGATTTAGGCCACTAAAAAATTACATCACTACAAATTATACATATAAGTATACAAACATACAGTGCGGGCGCTTATCGATTTCTCAATCTTCTCCGTAAGTTGTCAATTCTCAGGCTTTGTTTTTGTTGCAGGTCTCTGTATCTTTCTATTTGCCACCTTTACACTTTAGCAACTCAGAATTCAATTATTAATTAGTAATTGATTAGTTCTATTTCTGTTCTGTTATTTTATATGCATATTTTTTTATGTGTAATTAAGTGCGTTTCTAATAGTTTGATGAGTGGGTTTAAAAGGAGATGGATTTGATTCATGAATTGATGATTGTTTTGGATTTAATTGCTGCAGTACTTAGTTATTACTTTGGGTATTTTTTTAATTATGGAAATTTAGATTGATTATGTTGTTTTATGATTAATGCACTATGAGTTTGATGTAATTGGTAACATGTAGTGTGGTAGTGGCTTTGTTTGAATTGAGAGGAGTGTGTGTGTTTTCTGGTAGCTACTGGTTCAGTTTGCAAGCACTTTATAATCTTTTACTTAGGGATGGAATCTGTAAAATCTTGGGTATCTGACCACAAGCTTACTAGGATTGGTTCAAGCATTTTTTTACATTATCATCTGTACGCATTTACCAGAGTGCCTTTAGTTAGTTTATACACTTTTACTTATAATGCAATTGAAAGAAGCATGGTTTATTTGATGGGTCATATATGTTTTTTATCAGCTCTTTCGGCGGCAGAAATGGAAGCTGCAGATGGGAATGTTCCAACGAGGAAGAGGGGACGTCCTCCAATTGCCTTAACTGAGGAAGTTTTGGAGCGGAGGAGATTTTCAATGCAGAGAGTTAATGCCTCCCGACGGAGAGGTGAGTTATGGCATCAATCTTTTGTTGTGAAGTATGGCTAATTTTGTCATACAATCTTTGTTACAATCTTTTGTTGTCAAGTATGATTTATTGCATAAATCTTTTGTTACAATCATTTCTTTTAAATCCGATCGACAGCTAAGGAACCACGGGGTTGTCGGTTAAGTAAGCAAATTGTATTCCTATGGGAATCTTGTGCACATTCCATTTTGTTTTTGTGATTAAGGCACTTTACAATCAATGACTTTACTTTCTTTGACCAAATGGTGATTAAACAAGCCCATCACTCCTAATGCTTTGTGCTTCTGTGTCTACATTGAAAATATGCATTGTCATGGTTGCAAATGCTGATTGTAAGTAAAGCCAAAAAGATTTCAGATTAAGAAACCTTGGTAAGGCCAACCCAGTGTGTTATGAAAACTTAGCCCTTCCTTATCAAGAAATGCACACCATAAAATAGTTTTAAGTATTGTAAGGGATTAAGTTGATCACTTTGTCACTTGTAATTGTGTCAACAATGATGGTTTTAGTAGCAACAATGCCAGCATTTCTTTCTTTCATTATTTACTGTTGTGTGTTTTTAAATTTTAACCAAATACATTCTGGTTCTTCATACGTTTTGCTGCTTAATATAGGTATCATATGAAAATTGCTATTGTTCTTGCATTGTGTTGTTAAAAAATGTTATTGACAAACCATGATTACGGGCTAACAAGTAAATTAGTGGCACAGTAGAGAAACGACCTTCCCTATTGTGATGCCAGAAGAGCTTAAATCCAATGCAATAATTGGAGAAGATGTGGAATGGAAAAATAAGAGAGTCTATTTACCAGCCTATTTCCGGCCCTGCAATAATAAGAAAGTATCATATTTCCATCCACATACAGTACTAAGTATTGAGTCATAACTAAATTATCAGCCACTCTTCTTTGAAGGATTTTCTCATCATTTTTATGCTCATATTTACCTATGTATGCATAATTAGATATAAATGAGCGTGGTGGAGCAGAATAATTCTTAAAAAATATCGTTGCAATATGCGACTGTTTTGTACACCATATACTTACGGTGTTTTTGAATAAATTTTGAACAACCAGCAATGACCAAAGCTATAATATCTGATTCAGCTTTGATTGTGTTCCTACACTTTTTCATTTCTAACCTGAAATAGATTGAAACAATTTAGTCACGGTGTAGATAAAGTGCCCAATAAATATTTGGCCTACAATTTTTGTCTTAGTATACCCCAAAATTGTTATTATTTTTAAAAGTTTTGGTTACTATTGTGTACACATAACGTTCTCATGATGTTTGTGTGTGCGTATGACAGTTCACGATGGAGATGTTCCTGCAAGGAGGGGACGGCCTCCAACTGCTGTGACTGAGGCGGTTTTGGAGCGGAGAAATCTAACTTAAACTTCCTGCTAATATGCCTTTAACCTATTTCCTGTTTCGGCCTAGATGTTATGGGCTTGGTAAAAACCTATGGGAAACCGGAAAGGAGGACTAACGGAGCTCAAAAAATGGATGTCATGCTAAGCAATGCCAGGTAATCTGCTTGCATATAGATGGAATCTTAAATATGTTTCGAATTGTAACCCCAATCTAGCGACTACTATCATATGCTCCCCTATATATATCTTATAAATTTATAAAGAATGTAGAATGACTTGAAAATGATTAAAAGGCTACTAATCACCTATGTCCAATAAAACTCCTTTGATAAGAATAAATTGGCCTACTTCACTGCATATAATAATAAAACACATTTTCTTAATACCTCCTAAGGATGTAATCTTAAACTAGACTTTGATAATTTAGTTACTGATGTTCCAACCAAAGTAAAATCTACATTACGACTTCACTTAAAATTTGGAACCGGTTTTGGGATTATGATTGTTTTCGCTGGAACTATGCATGCTGCTCTTGCAATTTACCCCATCCCGTTTGTTTAACAAAATATGTAATTTCTTTCATACCTACTTTTTATGAGAATAATTACCTGCGGACCAACAATATTACAACCTTGGAATGAGTTACCATCCTGCACACTTTGCTTTGTCCGTTTCTTTTCAATCACAACATTCTCGGACAGAAATATCACAATATTAACATCTTCATGTATTTTCAAGTATCAATATTAAGTATAGATGGTACAATCAATATAGTGGTCAAATACAATTTAAATCATTATAATCCCTCATGATATTAATACAGAAATATCGATTACGAATCCCCAATGAATCGAATAAGCAGAACTAATAAACTCATTCTAAATTCAAGCTTTTAAACAATACAGTTGGTTTGTTAAAAATTTATAATATATTCTAAGTCTGATTTTAATACTGAAAAGTAATTTTTAAAACATCTTTAGTTGGTTCTATTAATCTTTAATTAAAAAGGGTAAATAAAACAGGCATATATATTTCTGCATATATTTACATTTATATATATTTAATTTATTACACCGAACATATTAACTTATAGGATGAATTAATTAAGCTGATGATTAATACCTTATTCGACTTATTCTTTATTATAAATTCACTTTAAATTTTAGTGCTCACCAAATTTACTTTTTTCTAAACTTTACATTTATTATAGATTTTTTAGAGTTGTACTACATTTACTTTCTATATAAAATTTTCCACTATGGCTTTTTCTATTGTTTAGAACTTATTCCAAACCTCCAGTGCGAAATCTTGAATCATTAAGAAATAAGATTATGTCAATTTTTTAAATTCTTTAAAGTTTTCCCGGTAAAATTTTTCGATATGTTGTTACTAAAAACATAAAAGCATAACATTCAGATGAATTACTAAAAACTTTACGGTTCTCCTAAAAAAACTACTCTTCCCCCTTCTTCCTTACTTTACACTCATTTATCTGCAAATCTTAAGAAAACATAAAATACACCAACCATTTTGATTGCTACATTATACAGAAATGGTAGCACTTGATCAACACACCAAACAGTACTCTAAGTCACTCACTATTATGGTTAAAGCCATTATACATAGGTCGTACCATCCCCAGTTGAGGACCTGGCCTTCAAATATATATGCACTCCTACAATTATACTACCAAAACTGATCACACTTTTCACTTGATAACACAGGAATGAGACCATGCTGGTGACTCTATGGGAAGACAGGGCTAGGCAATTTCAGGAGTTGATGTCATCTTCCAGCGGCGGGGCTGCTTTTATGGTTGTCACTGGCCTACTTGCCAACAAATCCTCAGGTTCTTACTTTCCATACATTCTGTTGCCAACAGGTGGTACACACACACCCCACAACCCCTACTACAGCAATGCCCTAATAACTCATTGCGCCACCAGAATATTTAACACATATATAAAAATATCTTTCTGCGTGTACTTGTCTGCTTATTTTCACTCATGCAAGCTGACAAAGGTCACACTATGCAGCTGCAGCATCCCTTTCCAGCACGGATGCCACCCGCTGCTATGTAAACATTGACTACGCCCCGCTTAACGCTCTACAAGAAACTCTGCTCCAGACATGAAGCGGGAAACAGACGGACCTTCCAGCACCAATAATGGAACAATTCCTAACATCCACCGGACAAACTGTGCAGGAGTTATCTATATCAGCCATCCTGGAAACTGTTATCCCACCAGGAACACAGGTCACCCCACCACTATCATTCTGAACCGCTCTTATATGTGGAAACTTATATGTAATGACCATTCATGATGATTAAATTCTGCCCTATGAAAACCAGGTTGTTCGTTGCATCTATCAAGCAAAAATTGTTGAGGTCCATGCCGGGAATGGTTGGTACTACAATTGCTGTCCAAATTGTGCCCGGGCACTCTATGATCTAAATGGAAAATTCTACTGCCTAAGCTATGATGAGGAGACGCCATCACTTACCCAGAGGTAAACATCTGGCCAATATTCCAACGAAAACATACGGGGCAATGACCTAACACTAACTGCGAGCACCCAAAAGCCTTCCTTCTTTCCAAATACTCAACCTTACCCACACATACAGAAAAAACACTCTCAATTTTAGGAAAAAATCACATCTAACACTCAATGTTGCCTTGCGCAACCAAAGCTTTTATCCCCTGATACTGAACACCGATGCCATGCAGGTACAGGATCGTCGTGAGGGTTGAGGATGCATCAGGCTCGACAACCGTGACTCTGTTCAACAAGGAAGCCGAACAACTTGTGGGGATTCCTCTACAAAAACTCTTGGCAGAAATAACAGAGGTATACAATATTCACTTCACACCTACCCCCACACCCACTGCATTAATCAACTAATGTTTTTTAACTCTATTGTGGCTGCAGGAAGAACAAATCCCCCCGGTTGTCCGTAACATCATCGGGAAAGACTGTGCCTTTCAGCTCAAAATCACCCCATACAACATCATCCAGGGCCGTGAGGAGTACATAGTAACCAGGGTGTCTGAGGTCCCGGAGAAAACTGCTGGCATAGACAAATTACCTGCCCCGGTAAATATGGAAAGTCCAAGCAGCACCCATGTCAAGAAGAAGCAGAAACTCGCTTAATCCCTTCCATTCCGCCTTGACAAATAAAGTAATGAAAACTCTTCTTATAGATCTGCAACAACGCGGTTTCAAAGGCTCTTTTATTTACGTACCTGCGTGTGATTTTTTCCTTCCAAAATGCTGGATTACCAAGTAATTTCCTTAATAATTAAATTATGATGGACTGCTTCCCCTAGCGCTGAAACTGAAATCTTAAGTAATATTGTCATTTCTAAATGTTTTCCGTGCATGATTTGTGGCTGCAATTATTGTGATTTAGTATGACTTCTCTTGCGCCTCTAAATATGTCTAAGGTGAATAGTAGAATTATTACCTGTGAGGAGCAGAAATTACAATTTTCCTAAATATTAAGGCTCATGGGGTACTTCAGTACTTGTGTCCCTTCATCTTTTCAGTTGTGGAGGGATTACAGTTTATTTGGACCTTGACATTTTCAGTTACACCTCCGTTTGAAATATTATTAGTTTATCTTCTCCTTGTCCTCTAAAACTTAAAACCAATATTATCGTACTTTGAAAATGTATAACAGGTAAGGTATCTCAAACTTACTACAAAAACATTAAATTGAATCATATACATGTCCCTTTTCAATTAAACACACCAGAACTCCTACTGAGCAAGGTGGAATATTTAACAGTAGTTATCTGTGTTTGGTCTACACCCTAACAGTTCTTACTATACCAGTTACCAATAACCATGCTTTGTAACGTATTGCATCTATTCCTTACAAGTCAGTATTATAGTTTGTAATACAATCTGTGGGTTTACCATTGCGTAACCTAAGTTATTAAAATAGAACTGTAATACGTTTCTAATTAATATACTACATCTGCCTTCACTAGGCAATCACTTGCTAAATTAACCATTATTATCCCTCATTTTTTGCATGATCTTCTGGTGATATGTGGATATACAGTACGATATGCACTAACAAATTACATTGGCAGCAATAAAATTGGGTGGCATTTAATTGGACAAAGTGCTGTAAAGTTTCAGCAGAGTAGAATTGATCCATATCATTTTGTTCAGTCTGTAACTGTAGGTGCATATAGCCCTATCAATCAGAATACCAAATTATTCTCTTTATAAATTTATCAATAAAAAATCTATTTTTGTACAAGAGGTTTTTAGGCAATCATCTAGGTAGAGGAAGTTGCAGATATGTCGCTTTCTTTGCCTTTGCGGCAGGTAGCATTCACCGTAAAAGATGCACATTGTGTTGTGCTGCTTACTCATTTGAGCTATATTTATGTTCTAATAGTTTCTGTGAGTATATATTTCTGTATCGGTAAGGGTGGTTGTTGAATATAGTAGTTTATCACAAATCATCTCGGCTCTAAATTATACCATATTGCAGCTCAAAGTCAAGAATTATTACCTGTGAGGAGCAAAAATTACAATTTCCCTAAATATTAAGGCTCATGGGGTACTTCAGTACTTGTGTCCCTTCCTCTTTTCAGTTGTGGAGGGATGATAGTTTATTTGGACCTTGACATTTTGGGTTACGCCTCCGTTTGCAATATTATTAGTTTATCTTCTGAGAATTAATGTAAATTACATTGTTTTGAAAAGTGACATAAATGATATAATTATACTTTCTATACTGATTGGTTTGTTATGTTTGCTTTGTTATATTTAAACTCATGAGAATTACTTTATGTTGTTATGGTAATTGGTAATATATATTAATTATTATATATATATATCATATATATGAAAATTAATATATTATATATAAACGCCACAGGCGCCATACGGACGCCACACGGACGATACATCGACATATTGTTGTGGAGGTCCTTGGGCGCCACGGCTCGCCGCAACGCCGTGACAACCATGATCTTCTCCTTGTCCTTTGTAAACTTAAATCCAATATTATCGTATTTTGAAAATGTATAACAGAACATATACATGTCACTTTTCAATTTAACACACCGGAACTCCTACTGAGCAAGGTGGAATATATAACACTACTAATCTGTGCTTGGTCTTCGACCTAACAGTTCGTACTATACCACTTACCAATAACCATGCTTTGTAACATATTGCGCCTATTCCTTACAAGTCAGTATTATAGTTTGTAATACAATTTGTAGGTTTACCATTGCGTAACCTGAAAAATATGCTTGTGGCGCTATATTCATATCTATATACTTCTCCACGGCGACTTATGAGTTATCTAATATATTGAACACTTTTTTTGGGGGTACATGCTAATGCTGAGGTGATTACTCGTATGCAAAGGATTAAGATATTGGTCAAGAAGTTGTCTACATTATCAAACCTTAAACAACGTTTGGTTCTTCATCTTGGTGCCATGTACAACCAAAAATCTATTCTCTTCTGCATCAAGATTTAGTTTCACTAGACAATTTTAAAAGCATTTCTTGATTTATTTTTGGCACCACTCGTTCCTTACGGTTATGCAGATATCTCAAAAGATAGTGGTCGACAGTTAGATCTTCTATTTGCAAGCCATTCCCTTTTAATACATTCGCTTCCATTGTTTACATAACATTGCACCAAATTAAAGCGAAATCAAAATTTACAGAACTATCCCTTCATAACAAACACTTTAGCTGCAAAGCAATGCAACTGCAAAAAAATACAATATGGAGCACATATATGACTAAACTTACCACAAACATAGTCACTCAAAAAACCAGCCAAAACTACCACCAACACTATAATTCCCAATGACATGTACCTCCTAACTGGCCTCCATTTAAAACCTCATACTACAACCTCACACATGCACATGTACAGATACTAGGTCATCAGGTTTAAGCTAAAATCTTTAATGGCAGTCTCTCTAAAAAACCTGGACGACCATTAAGCCAAGTCACAACCTCGGCTTCTTTTCAAGTACAACCTTATACAGCTGGAGGAATGGTCAATTTGCAGGTCCAAATAACATTCATCTCCGATGCCTTTTTCCGATGCCTTTTACACCATATGACCGGTCACAAACACGGAAACAACTCACACTTTACCAACTAAGAACTACAAAAATTGTACTAGAGCATGTCCCGTGCCTTGCACGGGTTCTCATGCTAGTTTAAATAATGAAACTACCATTATAACATATAAAATGGAAAAATATAAGAAACTATCGACATAACTTGAAGTTTGCGAACAAATCAAATCAATTACAGAGTGTAAACTTTGAATCTTCAGACTTGGCGCAAACTACTAACTTTTTGTTTACATCTAAAATTTTAAACAAACTTAAAGTACTACTAACCTAAATCATGTGTTCGTAATATAATTATGGACATATATTCACCGTTCATGAGAAAGGTACATATCCATCAATATCAAGCAAAACTCGATCTAATATTCACTATACTAAAGATTAAAACGAAATCGGATTATGGCCATTAACCGCAAATCAAAGCTACAAAACCACAAAATATTAACGATTAACCAAAAAATAAAAATGAACATGGAAAATATACAACTCTTGCACTCCAGCCTATTCTAAGAGAATCGAGAGTAGGGATTTGAAAAACACACCTTTACCATATGGTTGTGCTCACACACAGTACTAATCATTCGTTAAGTACTCACCCGGAATCTTGAATCCGGTCGGAGATGACTTGTAAACGTACCTGATACAGACATATCTAATAGGATCTGTTGAGATCCGTCACCGGAATGGTGATTGCAGTCCATGACGGTCGTGGCGCCGGATCCACTGTAGTATCTGCTGCGCTGATCTGCATTTTTACAATTCCCGAATAATTTGTATGGGTTTAAATATATAGTATGGGGTTCGGAATATAGCTGGTATGGTGTTCGGAATATAGCGGGGCCTCTGCTGTTCGGGCAACTAAAATAACATTATCCTGCGTATGTCTTAGGTTTTGGGAGACTCAGTTCAAATAACTTTAAGGGATATTATGAATGGTACCCTTCTGGTATTGGCTTTTACGAATGGTACCATTGCATATTTTTTACTTCTGAGTGGTACCATCAAGGTTTTGTCTTCTAAACAAAAATGCCCCTCCGTCAGTAGAAAGTTAATAAAACGTTAGTCAAACAGTAAGTCAAATTAATTAAATATATAATATGCAATTAAAATATAAAAAATGAGATACCTATATAAAAACAGTAAGTCAAATTAATTAAATATATAATATGTCTTCTAAAAAATTAATTAAAATATAAAAATTAATTAAATATATAATATATAATATACAATCCCTATTCTCTCTCTCTTCTCGACCCCTCTCTCTCTCTCTCTCTCTTCTCGACCTCACTCTCTCCTCGACCTCACTCCCTTCCTCCTCCTTGCTGCCAGGACCGCGCACCTGCCACCAGAGATGCCACCCCTGGCCACCACCGAGCTCGCCGGCGCCGCCCAATCCGCGCTCAGACTTGTCACCCATTCACTATACACACGCTATATATACACACATACCCACTCCTCTTCATCAATTAACCCCCAAATCAATTTCTCTCTTCCTCCCTTCTCTTTCCCCTCTTCTTTTTCTTTTTCTTCGCTGGTCTATCTTCTCCCCCTGCCCCCGATATGTTTTCTCTTTCCCTTCTCTCTCTGTTTGACTAACGTTTTATTAACTTTCTACTGACGAATGGACATTTTTGTTTAGAAGAAAAAACCTTGATGGTACCATTAAGAAGTCAAAAATATGCAATGGTACCATTCGTAACAGCCAATACCAGAAGGGTACCATTCATAATATCCCTAACTTTAAACAGGTAGAAAATAAGAATTCCAAACTTTTTCAATCTGTTTATTGCTTACATATGTAAAGTTATAACTAAAAGTCACAGTAATAAAAAAAAACTCTTGGATCTCATATAAAGTGTTTGGCCTTTACTTCTTTACTAGGCAATTTATCAGCGCTCGCGCGTTTCATAAATTTTTATTTTAAAATATTGAAAACAGATGAATTATTTTTTTATTACTTTTAAAAATTGTTTTAAAAATTGATTGGTCTCTTAAGAATTTTTTAAAAAATTAGTTCAAAACAATTTACATGAATGATAGGTTTGAAGATACTCTCTTTATATATCTAAAATTTCCATAATCTCAAAAATATCATAAACATAAAAAGTAGCAATTATAATACAAACGTAGTCTTTACAATTAAAAGTTATAAATATTATATATAAAAATATTTTTCAAAGTCGACGCCCCTATCATAACATACATGTTCAATAGTAGTGCAAGAATTTATTTAATTACAATATTAATTTTTTTCAATACAATATAATGAACAACGGGTGTATACCTTTTTTATCGATTTAATCTACCGAAAAAATTAGGTTTTTTCAATTTAATCGGTTTGGTCATAACACATGTGTAATTTAGTCATGTGTAAAAATAAAAAACAATTTGTATAATTCTTATTACAGGTGTTAAGTGAAAATTTATATACTTCTATAATTTATTATGATTTACATAATCACTAATAATGAAAATTGCTTGAGAAATTAAGGTTCGTCTGTATTACAATTGTCCGAAAAGAAGTTGGAGTAGTATTCGATATAGAATAAAAAAGGACATAATGTAAACAATTTTTAGTCGTCGTTTTACCTAAAAATTAACTAAATTATATATGTAGTTAATATTTAATATTGAAATAATAATTGTAATGCTAAAATAAAGTTTTAAATTTTTTTAAATGAATGAAATAAAATGAATTTAATACATATTTATTAGATATAGTTAATGACTAATTAATATGTCATTAAGAGCTATTTAATGCAAAAAAAAAAATAGGAAAAAATAAAAAAAAACGAAAATTCAAGAACAATATCTTGAACGCTCCTAATAACTTCCCGATCTCCGGGCATTATAATATGTACTAGTCGCCTAAGCCGCACTTTGCGGTGGCCTTATAATTTTTTTAAAAAAAATTTAAATAAAGATCATTTAAGAAGAAAAAAATGGCAAAAATATTTTTATAATATCAATATAAATTGGTGAACACAATATTGTATAAATTAAATATACATAGATGATAAGATAAATTATTCATATATTTTTCTATACCGATTTTGTCTTACGATTTTTTAGACCAACACCCGTTGTATATATTATAAAAATACTAAGCATACACATTAATAAAAATTTAAAGGGCTCTTTTGAAAAATAAATAGGAAAAAGTAAATTTTTGCACATTTACTTTTGTTAAGAAAGACTATTTGCAATTTTACTAAACTAAGTTTCAAATTGCAAAAATACTAACCCTAATTCTCCCCCTCCCCCTTTCCTCAATTTCTCTCTCCTCCCCTCAACATGCGCGTGACTTCACTTGTGTCCTTTTTTTTTTTTTTTTTTTTTTTTTTTAAGATGGTGGCTATTTTGGTGGATTTGGGTTTCCTGGCCCCGCAGGGGCATATTCAACAAAATTTGCAACTAATTGCAACTGAATGCAACTAAATTTTTGATTTCAAGTTCCATTTGTCAGTTGGCATTTTCGACCTCATTTTTGAACTCTAATATATATATATATATATATATATATATATATATATATATTTAAGAAGGGTGATATTTTGGTGGATTTAGGTTTCCTGGCCCCGCAGGGGCATATTCAACTAAATTTGCAACTGAATGCAACTAAATTTCTGATTTCAAGTTCCATTTGTCAGTTGGCATTTTCGACCTCATTTTTGAACTCTAATATATATATATATATATATATATATATATATATATATATATATATATATATATATATATATATATATATATATATTTAAGAAGGGTGATATTTTGGTGGATTTAGGTTTCCTGGCCCCGCAGGGGCATATTCAACTAAATTTGCAACTAATTGCAACTGAATGCAACTAAATTTCTGATTTCAAGTTCCATTTGTCAGTTGGCATTTTCGACCTCATTTTTGAACTCTAATATATATATATATATATATATATATATATATATATATAATAGAGTTCAAAAATGAGATCGAAAATGACAAATGAAAAATGGAACTTGAAATCAGTAACTTAATTTCTGATTTCAGTTGCATTCAGTTGAATATGCCCCTGCGGGGCCTTGCAACCCAAATCCACCAAAATCACCCAAACCAATAATATGTAGTTGCAACTAGTTGTAACTAGTTGAAAGTAGTTGAAAATAGTTGCATTCAGTTGAAAACAGTTGAAAATAGTTGATTTGGTTGAATATTGCCCCTGGCGGGGCCTTGGAAACCAAAATCACTCAAACCAATAATATGTAGTTGCAACTAGTTGAAAGTAGTTGAAAATGGTTGCAACTAGTTGAAAATATTTGAAAACAGTTGAAAATAGTTGATTTGGTTGAATATTGCCCCTGGCGGGGCCTTGGAACCCAAAATCATTTAGTTGAATATTGCCCCTGGCGGGGCCTTGCAACCCAAATCCACCAAAATCACCCCACCTTTTTTTAAAAAAGTTGCATTTGGTTGCATTTAGTTGAATTTAGTTGAATTTGATTGAATGTGGTTGCAAACAAAAATCCACCAAAATAGCCCCCATCTTAAAAAAAAAAAAAAAAAAAAAAAAAAAAAAAAAGAGTACTGCAGTCGACTGTGGGCGGGCGGGAGGGAGGGAGGGAGGGAGGGAGGGTGGGAGGGGGAGTGGGTTGGGCTAGGAAGGAGGGAGGAGGAATGGGCCTAGTATTTTTGCAATTTGAAACTATGTTTAGGTAAAATTGCAATTTATTAAGGAAGGTGGTATTTTTGCAAAAAGAAACTTTAAATCTAGTATTCTTGGTAAATATCCAAATTTAAATACTAAAATGTTCTTTGACTTTGATTTACCGATTTTGCCTCACAAGTATTTTTTAAATTTTAAATATATCTAAAATATCAATATAAATTGGTGAACACAGTATTGTATAAATTAAATATACATAGATAATAAGATAAATTATTCATATATTTTTTATACCGATTTTGTCTCACAATTTTTTAGGCTGACACCCGTTTGTATATATTATAAAAATACTAAGCATACACAATAATAAAAATTTGAATACTAAAATACTCTTTGGCTTTGATTTATCGATTTTGCCTCATAATTTTTAGGCCGACGCCCGTTGCATATATTTTAAAAATACCAAGTATATACAATAATAAAAATTTAAATATCAAAATCCTTTTTTAATTTAATTTCGGTTTAAAATACATAAAGAGTTATAAGAGAATCAGTGTAATTATAATTTGAAAGTGCAAAATCATAATAAAGTATGATGCTAACAGCGTTTAAAGAAAAATACACATATAATAACAACTATTTTGATGCTTGTATCACCAAAAGTCTTTCCACAAACGTATACATATAAATAAAATTTATGATGAAAATAGACAAAGGAACGAAGAGTGGTTAAAAGGAAAGATAAAACGCAAACATAAAATTTTATAGATATCAACTGATCATGATCACCTGGCACGATCTCTTTTCTCTGTCTACGTGAAGGTGGACATGGTGAAAACGGTATAGTTTAAACATAAAATTCTAATGCATAAATAAAATATATAAGTAGTGTCTTACAAAAATTCAAACCAAAACTTTTGTCAGAACAATGTATAAAAAAAAATTGATGTATTAAATTCTTAACTTATAATGCGTAGTAGGACTTGAGGAAACTCCTGAATCAGAATTGATAGATGCATATCATCATCATGCATCCAGCTTCTTTCTTTGATAAACTCCTGAATCAGAATTGATAGGTGCATATCATCATCATGGATCCAGCTTCTTTCTTTGATAATACAAATATTATCAAATTACATCCATCTTCTCTGTACTGCGACAAAACTTTGGCGTCTATTCCTGCATCTTACAAAAAACTGAACAGTCAAAATCACGACACTGTTTGTGTTCAAGAAGATATAGATACTCTAAATGCAAACATAAATATAAAGAGAACTAGTATTTTTGGACTACAGAAAATTGTTTATAAATCAAGTAAATATGATTACAAACATGGTGATAAAATTTGATTATTAGAAGTAATGATTGTATATATATATATATACAAGAATATAAATTTCTTTTCTATTTCGAATATATAATATAAGAATATAATTTTTTTTCTATTTCAAATATATAATTTTTTTCTTCCCAACAAATTTGAAAACCTTTTCTATTTTGAATATGTAATTTGAATTCTTCTTCCCTACAAATTCGAGAACCTTTTCTATTTCAAAGATATTTATGTTTATGTTAATGTTTATATTAATGTTAAAAAAGGAAATTTTGATTTCTTTTCTAAGAAATAGGGTTTAAAGAAGGAAATTTTATTTTAGTTATTTAAAATAGAGGAGTTATAGAAAAATAGATAAATATGAATCGAGCGATTCTAGAACTCCACCAAATTCCCGGGGAATTTCCTTTATATAATAGATAGATAGATAGATAAAAAAAAATTACTTTTATGAATGGATGGAGTTGACCGTAGAAGTTTGGAAGTCAAAACTTTACCCCCACTTTTCATATCTCATAAAATCCTTCATCTGGGTATTTCATATCTCATAAAATCCTTTATTCGGTAGGGATGGACGTCGGGTCATTTCGGGGTTGAGAGTGCAATTTTTGCCCCCGATCCCCCACTTGCTTCCCGAACCTGTCCTGATTCTTGAATGTAAAATATTTTGCTCCCTGATCTCTATCCCGAACGGAGAATCGGGAATTTTTATTTTTATTAAGAAAAACAAATTTTATACATTTTCTAACAAATTTCGTAATAAAATTAATTTGTAAATTATGATATATAATATATATTTTAAATTCAATGACCTATTCTAAAAAATATTTCGAATTAATTTTTTGTTTGTACTAAAAGATATAATTAAATTATTATAAATTAAATTAAAGTTACTATTAAACTTTTGAATATGTGAAATGAATTAAAAAATTTATGCACTAATAATTTATATAAATATTTTACTTGTAATAATTTAATTACATACACATATAAATATATACATTTTTTAAAAATAAAATCGGGGCTCGGGGATCAGAGATTGGGGCGGGAATCCCCTAATCCTCGACTCTGCCACGATTCACGAATTCTTTTTAAAATATTTCCCGCTCCCCACCCCGAATCGAATCCTCGATCCGAACGAGAAGGGAATCGAATTAGGATCGGACGGGACGGATGAAATGACAATCCCTACATCCGGGTCTAAAAATTTTGATACAAAAAGTACCTCTGACTATTGTTGATAAAATATTTGATCTTGATGCTGCTTACCTGACCGAGGTGCAAGTCCATTTCCCCATTTTATCATATTTATTCAGTAATACAGACCCATGGTTTGAGTGATGAAATTTAAATCGTTTTTTCTCTACATTCAACTATTCAAGCATGATAAGTTCACAATCGACGAAGGAGAGCGAGTCTGTCTTGATTGTATAAAAATCTCTTCTAGTGGGTGGTCGCTTATATACAATAAATTGCTGTCAATGATTTAAGAAAGAAATAGATTCACTTGCTAAACTATCGCCATGTGCAGAATGGTGCGTTCTCGAGACATGCCCACTTACATTCAATGGAGATCGGATTTAAGATATTCAATGCAGCAGCCTCAGCTTGGAAGGTTCATCCCTTCCTCACTTGTCAGATACCAGGTAAATGTTCCCACATTATACATCATTATTTTGTTTATATATGGAGACTTGTTATTAGTTATTACCGTACTTAATACTCTATAAAATAGATTTATACGTATCATTTTTGTACGCAAAGACTTTTAGGCTGGAACTAGCTTTATAAGTACACAAAGTCAGTGATAATTTTCAATAACATAACAAAGTCAGTGATAATTTTCAATGCATAATGTTATATTCCAAGCCTGAAAATTTTGGTGAAGAGCAATGGGATGCACATCATCTATGTACAAGATTGGTAGTAAGAAAAAGAAGAACATACCTCAAGTTACGGTCTTTGTCCCGCCATTGCGTGTTCCTGTTCAGTCTGATGATATTAACAAGATGCTTAGAGGCTTAATCCCAAAGGATCTTGTGGATAAAATAAGTTCACTACGGAATCAGATTGTTTTCGTGGCACAAGATACTGGTATGCTCAAACTTCGCAGTGGCTTTAATTCCTAAGCATAATAATAAATACATCTAAAGATTTCGTCGAAAATCTTGCAGGTGGAACTGCCGTACTAGAATTGCAAGGAGCACTAGAGGAGTACTTATCACTCATTGTTGGTCTCACTAAAACAGGTTCTTAACTATAATCAGTTGTTTCTACTTTGTGAAGACTGTTTTTATCCACACACAAAATTATGTGCATATTTATGCAAGTCATAACTAATTTATAAACAGAAAATGGTGTCCAAGAACTGGTGGAATTCAAGTGGAAGAATATAGAAGACGGAAAACATGTAAAGATTTTATGGACTGCTTACTTGTTTGTTTGTTTTTGCATTATTCTATATCATAATAATTTGAATATCATGAGGTGCAGGAAGTATGTGTCAAGGACTCGTGGTTCGAATTACTATCCGTTGTCCATATGATGGCCACATTGACATTGAGCGAGGCCAACTCAAAGCTCATTTCAAAGGATCCATCTTCTGACGGGGTTTTAACATCAGGTCCATTAGATATATCCTACTTATATGACTTCATAATATCCATGAGATTAAAACTTTTTTCCTGTTGTCTGACTATGATTTTGCGTACAACCAGAGAGCATGAGCGCTGCTGTTGATTTACTGCTGAAGGCTGCAGGGTACTTGGAATTCTGTATTAGGGATGTTCTTGTGCACATACCAGCAGATATTAAGTATGTAAACATATTTTTAGTTTCGGTTTTTCCAGCATTTAAGTGTTTGATTGCAACACAATCCTAAATATATGATCAGGAGCAAGATTCCAAAAGATTTGCAGGAGGATGTAATAGGGGCTATTTCAATTCAAGCACTAGCTCAGGTGAACACATCATTACGCTTTCCAACCTCATGATCAGTTTGATAGATCTTTTTCTTTTTTATGAGAATGTTCTATAATTATAGGGATATGTTCAATATATGATCTGCTGAAGCATCTGAAATAACTGATTACTGTAACATCTTCAGGGAACTGAAATGCAGCTTGGTTTAGCTGTTGAAAGTAAAAAAGCCACTTTACCTGTTAAGAGGAGGCTAGCTTGTGAACAACTAAGCTACTTGGGCCAGGTAATGCACCTGCATATATACAAGTATACAACAATTATAACCATGAAATCTGTATAATAGGGTTCGATGATCCTAATAGGTGTTTTATCCACCATGCTAGGAACATTATTGTTTTAAGGGACTCCCTGCAGAATTTTAAGGTCAACTAAGAGCAAAATTTGTGTGTAGGTCAAATTAGATTAGTTTTTCTCATGCATCTGATCTGAAAAAGAGGGTCAAAGCATTAGAAATCAATGATTAACAACCTAGACCGTCCTCACTTGCACACATGAAAATACTCCATTGATCGGAAGTTTATCATTTACACGTGTTTACATATGCTTAGAGAATCAAGTTTAGCAAAGCCTTTTAATTAGTGGCCTCTCCTCATCTCTTGCCAAGTGACCAAGAACTATCAAGTCAGCCGTATTTTAGTACCAGTTAAAAAGTCAGGCATTGTAGTACCAGTTAAGAAGTCAG
Source organism: Kitagawia praeruptora (assembly GCA_037693485.1). Taxonomy (NCBI): domain Eukaryota; kingdom Viridiplantae; phylum Streptophyta; class Magnoliopsida; order Apiales; family Apiaceae; genus Kitagawia; species Kitagawia praeruptora. The sequence continues at coordinate 76,029,479 of CM075354.1, forward strand.
CCATATTGTTCTTATCTAAGAGTGAGCAATATGAAGGCCAAGAAATAGGAAACTCTTGAACGTTAACCTTGATATTTTTATAATATGGGAATTGCAATGTTAAAACTTTTCAAACCTGAAGTACCTTTTATACTTTATGTGCCAGGCGCATTTTTCCTTGTCAAAATGTATTAACAGTGGGAACGGAAAGAAGCATATGTTGTTCATCAAATGGAAATACCTTGAAGCAAAGGTAGGCATGGTGCAGATATCCCTCTTCATCTACAACTACTCTTTCACTAGTAACTTCTTTCCTTTTGTTTAACTACTACTCCCTCCGTTTTTTTGAGTTCTTTACATTTGCTTTTTGCACGGAAACTTTTTGCACGGAAACCAAGATATTGGATGTAATATTGTTAAAATAGATGAAGTAGTGGGTGTAATAGTAATTTTATTGTTAAAATAAGTGAAGTAGTGGGTGTAATAGTGTAAAGAGTTGAAAAGGTGGAGTGAAATAATGGATGTAATAATGTATTTTATTGTTAAAAGTTACTATTTTTAGTAATGTAAAGAAATGGAATGAACGGCCCAAAATAGAAAGTGTAAAGAAATGAAATGGACGGAGGTAGTAATAGATTTGCTTAAACATTTTCAGGCCGCAGCTTACTATTACAATGGCCTGATCGTGGACAAGGGTACCAATCCATCCTGCCACACTACTGCTGTGTGTTGCTTTCTTGCTGCAGAAGAACTTTTAACTGAGAGCAAGAAGGCGTGCTTAAACTTTTGCCTAGCCGTGCCTATAACCAGGTTGGATTAGATTACACAATAATTTACTCTTGTTCAAATTTCTTTTCACTTCAGGCATTCTTTGATAACATTATACTACTATTTTTCCCTCTGATATTTAATGAATTGGTACCTATTTAATTGCATAGGACTCCTCCACTTTGGGGTGCAATGAAGCATCTAAACAAGAAAATTCCAGAAACTGCATTTAAGAAGTCTCAGATGTACGGTTACCTTTTAGATCAGGAGAAGTAAGAAAAAATAAGTTTACCATGTCAACTCATTTTACAAGTACAATTTTTTCTATCTTAAAAGTGAAAGCAAGTCCATGGCGATTTTTTTCACCCCTGGTATGATGCAGGGGACTACATGGTGTTCCTGATCTTCCAGAATTTGAGTTGTCACTAAAACCCGAAGAGTACGAATTGCCAGTGACAAATGAAGCATGGGAGAGAGAAAAGTGGGAAATTCCAGGTCAAACACTTAAGGAGCACCTTATAGATAGCGAATATGAGATGGAAAGTGATTAATGCAGGCTCTTTTCTGGATCCCTTCTCAGACCCCTTTGATCTTCAAGGAAAACTACAGATTTTGTACTTCTTATTTAGCTCATCTCGAGTTGTATTGAGGCGAGTGTGTGTATTCTTATAATCAAGATGAGAAGTACTTTTGCAAATCTCTGTATATTAATGCAGTAGACTCTCTAATTTAAATAAACTTCTCGACACAATAATGAAGAAAAACAAACAGAACAATACTTGTGATAACAGAAATAAGCTACGCTGGCTTACTGATTGATAATAATAATAATAAATGTCTTACAAAATGAAACCCTAACGATTACAACTCCCACCGCTTTCGAGAGGCGGCTCTCTCCCAATTTCCCCCAAATTACTTCACAATAAACACGATACCCTAATTCTTCCAGTGTCTCCCCTTTTGAGCTATCCCGTGCAATTACTCTTTTGCCCCTTCCATTGTGATATTACTGCCTTGCCCTTTTCCAGCCTTCCTTCTTGAATAAGTCAAATGCGGGTCCCTAGCATTACCGGGGGCCAACACAGTCACCTTGTCCGCGAGGTGGAAATCTGGAAACCGCAATGCAATGCCCTCCATTTCTTCCCACGTAGCTTCCCAGACAGGTAAGTCTAACCACTTAATAAGCACCTGTGTGGCCTCTTTACCTTGTGGATTTTTGTACCTGACCTCCAACACTTTCTCTGGAAGAGTTTCCATAACTAAGTCTGTAGAGATTTGTGGGGGTATGGGTGTCGACCCTTGAACTGCTCCATCCGCTTTCTTGAGTTGGGACACATGAAATACATTGTGTATCCGGGCTGTTGGGGGTAAATCTAACCTGTAGGCCACCTGCCCTATGCGGTCCAGCACCTTAAAAGGTCCATAGAAACGTGGCGATAACTTATCATTGATCCTTTGTGCAAAAGATTGTTGTCGATATGGCAGAAACTTCACATACACTAAATTCCCCGGCTCAAACTCTAACTCCCTACGGTGGCTGTCAACTTGTACACGCATCCTTTGCTGGGCTTTCACCAAGTTTACTTTTAACTCATCCAAAATAGCGTCCCTCTCCAACAGTTGCTCTTCAAGAGAAGCCACTACTGTATTAGGCTCTGTAAATCTGACCAAGGGAGGAAGAAGTCTCCCGTAAACAATCTCAAACGGGGTGTGCTGGGTCGAGGTATGAAAGCTTGTATTATACCAGTATTCTGCCCAAGCAAGCCATTTGTTCCAACTTCGTGGCTTTCCCTGAATAAAACATCTCAAGTAACCTTCAAGGGTTTTGTTTACCACCTCCGTTTGGCCGTCCGTCTGGGGTGGTAAGCAGTGCTACGAAGGAGAGTAGTCCCCTGGCTTCTAAACAACTCTTGCCAGAATAAACTCATAAAGATTCGGTCTCGGTCCGAGACAATCGTAGCTGGGTACCCATGGAGTCGGACAACTTCTTTTATGAAAACAGTAGCTACGCTGGGTGCAGAAAAAGGGTGAGCCAACCCAATGAAGTGGGCATACTTCGATAAACGGTCTACCACGACCAGAATTGTGTCACTCCCCCCAGACTTTGGTAAACCCTCCACGAAATCGATGGATATGTCTTCCCATATACGAGTCCCATATACGAGTGGGTATGGGTAATGGCTGAAGAAATCCAGCCGGTTTCAAGGATGATTGCTTCTGCTGTTGGCACGTTTCACACCCTTTTATGTATTGTGCGATGGATTTACGCATTCCGGGCCAAAACCATTCCGAGGCCACCCTTTTGTACGTCTTCACTTCACCAGAGTGCCCTCCTATAGGAGAGTCGTGGTACTCCCTCAATAGTTTCTTGGTCAATTCAGATTTAGGGGGTATGGCCACCATGCCCTTGTACCTCACAATTCCTTGGACTAACTCATATCCTTTCGGGAGAGAGCGTTTATCCACTAGATCAGCCTTTAACTGTTTCAGAAACCCGTCGCCCTCTATCATTTTACTGACCTCTGCCCATGACACTCCGCCCACCGACACTATGCTGCATAACTCAACATTTTCTAAACAGGCCCTTGACAGGGCGTCAGCTGCTTTGTTGGTTTTCCCTGGTCTGTAGACAATTGAAAACTGGTACCCCATTAACTTACTAACCCAATGTTGATAGTCTGCCCCTACCTCTCTTTGCTCCAGCAGAAACTTCAAACTCTGCTGGTCAGTACGAACTTCGAATGGATGGCCTATCAAATAATGCCTCCATTTTTGGACTGCCAAGGCGATCGCCATCAGCTCTTTCTCGTAAATGGATTTACTACGAGTTCTTGGCCCTAGGACTTTGCTGTAATAAGCGATGGGATGCCCATCTTGTAACAAAACTGCTCCTAACCCATAGCCGGATGCATCAGTCTCCAAGACGAATGGAACGGTGAAATCAGGCAGTTTGAGGACAGGGGCTGTTGATAGAGCTCTTTTCAAATTTTCGAACGCCTCATTAGCACTAACCGTCCACCCAAAAGAGTCCTTCTTGAGTTGGTCGGTCAAAGGCCCAGCTAAGTGAGCGTAGTTCCTTATGAATTTTCTGTAGTAACCCGACAACCCGAGGAACCCACGGAGGTCCTTAATATTTTGTGGTACCGGCCATTCTACCACTGACTGAATTTTCGAGGGGTCAACCGCCACTCCCCTTTTTGAGATTAAGTGCCCCAGATATGCTACTTCTGCCTTTCCAAAATCACATTTTTCGAAATTAGCATAAAGCTGTTGCTCCTTTAGAATACCCAGGACTGTTTCCACATGGCCCATATGCTCACTTTCATTCGGGCTATAGACGAGAATGTCGTCGAAAAACACCAAGACAAACTTTCGTAGAAATGGCTTGAACACCTCATTCATGATTGCCTGGAACGTGGCGGGGGCATTTGTCAAGCCGAAGGGCATGACTAAAAACTCGTAAAGCCCCTCGTGTGTTCTGAAAGCGGTTTTTGGGACATCCTCCTTTCGCACCCTCACCTGATGATACCCCGATTTGAGGTCTAATTTTGTGAACACAGCTGACCCATTCAACTCGTCTAAGAGCTCGTCAATGATTGGAATCGGATATTTATTTGGAACTGTTGCCTTGTTGAGCGCCCGGTAGTCTACGCAAAAGCGCCATGACCCATCTTTCTTTTTCACCAACAAGACGGGGCTAGAGAAAGGACTGCTGGACACTCGAATAATGCCTGCCCTCAACATGTCTCCCACTAAGTTCTCGATCTCGTCTTTCTGGGCCTGGGGGTAGCGATATGGCCTAACATTAATCGGGTCTAACCTTTCCTTTAGTACAATGTTATGATCCTGGCTTCTCTTGGGTGGCAATCCCCTGGGAAGGTGAAACACACTGTGATATTGGTGCACCAATGGTGCCAGAAACGGGGGCACGGTCTTCTTTGCCTTTGCAGCCTCCTCTCCCCCTGTTAGCCCCCCACTCAAACAATTTAATTCTACTAAGAAGCCTTGTCCTTCTTTTCGTAGAGTCCTCATCATCGCCTTTAGAGTGATCCCGAACCGACCCAAGGAAGCATCCCCTTGCAAAACCACTGTTTCTTTCCTCATTTTAAAAGAGATCCTCTGCATTTTCCAATTGGCAGTCATGGTTCCTAGCTTTTCCAGCCATTTCAACCCCAAAATGATGTCTGAGTTCCCCAATTCTATGGGTAAGTAGTCTTCGATTATAGTTAACCCTTGCAACTGTAATATCACCGACTTACACTCACCGTTGCTATGAACTACCTCTCCTGTACCCAAGGCTACCTCAAACCTCTTTGTTGGACTGCATTCCACCCCTAATCTATCCATGGCCTGGGTCGATATAAAATTGTGTGTAGCGCCTGGATCTATCATCACAATTACCGGTATACTATTCACTTCCCCCCTGATTTTAAATGTCTTCGGGCTGGTGATGCCTACCACGGAGTTCAGTGAAACCTCTGAGTGCACTTCTTCGTCAAGCAGCCCTTCGCTCTCTGTCTCTATCTCACCTACCCCTTTCTCCTCCTCTTGACCCGAACCATCCTCCTGAGTCACCAAGACACTGAGTTCCTGATAGAGTATATTTTTATATATATTTTAGATGATTTTATTCTCATATTTATTGTGTTTTGCATTGATTTGGATTTTTATTTAATAGATTTTATTGTTTTATTGTAGGAAATAAAGAATTCATGACTTGGAAGGATTTGGAGCAAAAAGAGCTATTTTGGAGATAAAATAGGAGAAAATTCGTATTATTGGGCTACACGGGCTGTGCTGCACTGTTTTGGCCATATCTTGAGTTCCAGAAGTCAGAATTTGACGATCTTACTGTCCACGCGAAGCTTGTGGAATTATCTTTAATTCAGAGGTGGTCCAATAAGCAAAATCCAACTGGAAGAACCCAGAAACAGAGGAGAAAAAGAAGTTACGAATTTTAATTAAGGAATCCTATTCAGTTATGGAATCCTACTTGTAATTTATTTAGAGTATTAAAATACTTTTATTGGGCAAGACTTTTAGAGCCTATATAAACACATCTAGGGTATTATTTTATAGAGGAAGAAGAGGGATGTAATATTAGATCAGATAATATAGTTTAGAGTAGATTAGTATTATTAGTTAGAGAAACACCATGACTCTTCTTTTGGGTGACAACATTGAAGTTTGAAGGTTTTGTTCTCTTAATCTTTTCTTTGTTCTTATTAGTTTAATTATGTTTTCTTGTTTTACTAGTTGTTTTACTTGTTTAATTATTAGCGAGTAGTTATTTCTAGGGCTTAAAGGAAAGCCATGTTTGCACTAATATTGGCATGATTTTCATAGTGGTTTGATTGGTTATGGTTAATTCTGATTGATATGTTTTAATCATTAATTTGTGTAATTGGCCAATATCATGGATTAATTTTATGCAAATAGGAGTATGGTGATAAGTGGATTTTATATCCACTTGGAACATTCTAAATCGGCTTAAATTGATTGTTTTGACCTCAAGATTGTGGTAGTTTTGATGTGTTTGTTTAATTGTGCAGGGTTGGAATAATGTTGATTAAGATCGTTGTTTCCGTTGCTTTTTGAGTTGGATTCGGGCTTAATAATATAGAATGGAGTCTTGTTATGGTTCACCATGAGGATTCCAAGCATAGAGGATTGAAAACGGAAGAGAATGCAAAAAGAACGGGAGCAAACGGAGCAAAAATGAAGGAGAAAAGAGCGGGACCAGAATTGGCCTGAGCAGTTTGCGCCAGTTTTGAGCAAAGTGCTCGGCAGTGAGCAGATTTTGCTTGGGCAAACTGCGCCAGTCTTGAGCAAAGTGCTCGGGGACGTGCTGAATTTCCAGTTTTGCCCTTATTCGATCTGAAATTGTATTTTAAGTGGTTTTTGACATAAAAATCGATTTCTAGTTGTATTTTAGGTATTTTTATTATTGGGCAAGAGTAGGAAAAAGCCTATATCAACATCCAACCCTTGTAATCAAGGATACACACGTTACGTATTATAACCTAGGTTTTCAAGAAGAGAGAAAAGAAGAAGGAATTCCTCCAAGCTAGTGACAAGCAAGGAGTATTCTTGAACCTTTGTATTCTTCTATTGTGGGGATTTAATTCTAAACCTTATTACTTCTTCTCTATTTTTACTTGTTTATTTTAGAGTTATGTTTTCAATAGAACCCATGATGATGATTAGTTCGATCATGAACTAATTCGTTGTCATGGGGGTTTAGTGGATTTATTCATGAATTTTATGTGTTGAATCGTCTCGATGCCTATAGTGTGATTGATGTGATATCCTATCATGGTTGATTTTAATTCGTTATAGGAGAGTAGCTAACTCCTGTAATTGAGTGTTAATTCTTGTTGAAGCGAAAGTGGAAATAAGAGTTTAGAACTTGCCATGTTAGCGTAGGTTTATGCGTGATAATATCATTCGTAATTAGTGTCGTAACTCTAATCGTTTTATGACGACTATGTGATCAATTGAATGCTTGCACCTCAACCATTATGTTTTATTCTTATTAGACATATGAAGACTTGGCATAATCGGGAGACTAAATGATTTCTATCTTTATTGTGGATATTGTTTAGGATGGTATTTGTGTAACGGAAGTTGGCTTATATCAGTTTTGTGTGTTCGATCAGGTGTTAATAAATCACATGAACAAGGCTAGGGATTTGGAGACTATAGATGGATTGTTTAAAGAAACTAAATTCCCATGTTTTATTTGCATAAGTAATTCGACATAAATCTCAGTTCAAGCAGTTGATAATTAGTTATAATTCTTAGATAAATTTTAGTGATAACAACAATCCACTTTATTATTTGTTTTAGCATCGGATAATAATCATACATTGGTGAGTGAATTAGCTAGACAATACAACGAGTCCCTGTAGGAACGAACCTTATTTGCTATCTGTATTACTTGAGATCACGTGCACTTGCGTGTTGAGTTGGTCGTAACAAGTTTTTGGCGCCGCTGCCGGGGACGCGGTTTTTTTTTGTTTAGTTTCAATATTTGCCATCAGTGGTCATTGAATTTCGGTGACTAGGACGTTTTCATAAAATTTCTTGTTGGTGAATTTCAGGTACGTGTTGAGAGTTTATGCGTACACGAGCTCGGGCACGTAGAGACGAACTAGCTAGGAGAAGACTTGATTTCGGGTTAGAAGACAATCTTGAAGCAAAGGAAGTTATGGCAAATCAAGATCAAGCAGCGAAGGCTTTGAGTGAATTCTCTCAGCCGAAAGTGGAGGACATTCATACTAGTATTGTTCGCCCAGCTATAGGGTCTAACAATTTCGAGCTAAGGCCAAACATCATTCAGATGATTCAGAACACAGTCCAGTTTGGGGGTAGTCCTGCTGAAGATCCCAATGCTCATATTAGGGACTTCCTTGAGATCTGTGACACCTTCAAATTCAACGGAGTTACAGATGACGCAATCAGATTGAGGCTATTTCCCTTCTCTCTTAAGGATAAAGCCAAGAGTTGGTTACATTCTATGCCATCAGGCTCTATTACAACATGGGCAGACTGTGCTCAAAAGTTCTTGACCAAGTATTTCTCCATGGCGAAGACAGCAGCTTACAGGAATGCCATTTCTCAGTTTGCTCAGCATTCCCAGGAATCTTTGGGAGAAGCTTGGGAGAGGTACAAGGAGATATTGGCACGTTGTCCTCATCATGGAATGCCGGATTGGATGATAATCAGCAATTTCTATAACGGGTTGGGAGCTCAGTCCCGGCCTATGTTAGATGCAGCTTCTGGAGGGGCGCTATGGGCAAAAAGCTATGAGGATGCTTATAATCTGATTGAAATGATGGCGGCCAATGAGTTTCAGAATCCTACTCAACGCTTGCCACCTGCGAAAGTGGCTGGAGTTCTTGACTTGGATGCAGCTACTGCTATTGCTGCCCAACTCAAAGCGTTGACAATGAAGGTAGATTCCCTTTCTAATCTTGGTACTAACCAGGTTGCTATGGTGTGTGAATTGTGTGCAGGGGCACATGACACAAATATGTGTGCTATCTCAGCTGAATCCGCACAATTTGTTGGTAATTTTCAAAGATCTCAGCAACCAGTGCCAAATTTTTATCATCCCAACAATCGGAATCATCCTAACTTCAGTTGGAGCAACAATCAGGGAGGTGCTCAGCAACCACAAAATCAGCAGTTCAATGTAAGGCCAAGTAATCAGAACTATCAACCACCACCTTATGCTCCAAGGCAACCATTCAATCCACCGGGGTTTCAACCATCTCAAGGAACTTCATTGAATCAGTCTGAGAAGTCGGAATTGGAAGAGCTTCGAATGATGTATAAGAGTCAGGCAGTGTCATTGAAAACTTTAGAGAATCAAATTGGCCAGCTAGCCAATGCTTTGTTGAACCGTCAACCAGGAACGCTCCCGAGTGACACAGAGGTGAATCCAGGCAAGAAAGATCAAAAGGAACAGGTTCAGGCAATAACATTACGATCAGGAAGAAGTCTACAAGGTCAGAACGAAGAAAAAGCAACCGAGGAAAAAAATGAAATTCCTGAGCAGGCCCTACGGCGCCGCGGCGCCGCCTCACAGTACAAAAACGGCGACGCGTCGCCGGGCTCTCTGGAGGAAAAACTTGAATTTTCAGTTGAGGTCGGATCTGGTTCTGATTTGCTTCCTAATGCGACTCCTTCAACTCCTATCATTCACAAGAGTGTTAATTCCCAAAAAGAAGTAGAAGATAAGGTGTTTCCACCTCCTCCATTCCCAAAACGAATTCAAAGGCAAAAGTTAGACAAGCAATTCGCTAAGTTCTTGGATGTATTCAAGAAGCTGCAGATTAACATACCATTTGCGGAGGCTCTTGAGCAAATGCCGAGCTATGCGAAGTTCATGAAGGGTATTCTCTCGAAGAAATTGAAACTTGAGGAGTTAGAGACCGTTGCCTTGACGGAGGAATGTAGTGCCATCTTGCAACAAAAGTTGCCTCCTAAGTTGAAGGATCCTGGAAGCTTCACCATTCCATGCACTATTGGAGACCTCTCATTCAGCAAATGTTTGTGTGATTTGGGTGCAAGTATTAATCTCATGCCCTTATCAGTTTTCATGCAACTTGGTCTTCCAGAGCCAAAGCCCACTACCATGACTCTACAACTTGCTGACCGTTCTGTTACTTATCCGCGAGGGATAGTTGAGGATGTTTTGGTGAAGGTCGACAAGCTTATCTTTCCAGCCGACTTTGTTATTCTTGACTTCGAGGAAGACAAGAAGATCCCTATCATCTTGGGACGACCATTCTTGGCGACGGGCCGAACTCTTATCGATGTCCAAAAGGGGGAACTCATTATGAGAGTGCACGATCAAGATGTCACTTTTAATGTTTTCAATGCAATGAAGCTTCCAACTGACGATGAAGAGTGTTTCAAAATTGATATGGTCGACAAGGTGGTTAACCCCGCAACTCAACACTTGATAAAAGCTGATGTGTTGGAAAGAGTTCTTGCTAATGACTTGGAGGTTGAGACCGAAGAGGATGAAGAACAATTGCAATATCTTAATGCATCACCATGGAAGAAGTTTCAAAGTTCATTTGAATCATTGGGGTTGTCAGAATTGAAAAAGTCTCATGTTAGACTTAAGCCATCCATCGAGGAAGCACCTACATTGGAACTTAAGCCATTGCCTGAACATTTAAGGTATGCCTATCTTGGTGATTCTTCTACCTTACCTGTTATTATATCTTCTCAGCTTTCAGGAATAGAAGAGGAAAAACTATTACGAATCTTAAGGGATTCCAAATCAGCCATTGGGTGGACTATAGCAGATATCAAGGGTATCAGTCCGTCGTACTGCATGCACAAAATTCCTTTGGTAGAGGGAGCTAACCCTACAGTTGATAATCAAAGGAGACTGAATCCTGTCATGAAAGAAGTTGTGAAAAAGGAAATTCTTAAATGGCTTGACGCGGGCATTATCTACCCGATTTCTGATATCTCTTGGGTGAGTCCGGTACAGTGTGTGCCTAAGAAGGGGGGCATGACAGTGGTGACTAATGAGAAGAACGAGCTCATTCCTACGCGAACAGTTACGGGTTGGAGGATTTGCATGGATTATCGGAAATTGAACAAGGCCACTCGGAAAGATCATTTCCCACTTCCATTCATTGATCAGATGCTCGACAGATTGGCTGGACATCAGTACTATTGCTTGCTTGATGGGTATTCTGGTTACAATCAGATTTGCATAGCACCCGAGGATCAGGAGAAGACTACATTCACTTGTCCATTTGGTACATTCGCATTCAGACGTGTTTCTTTCGGGTTGTGTGGTGCACCAGCTACTTTTCAAAGGTGCATGATGGCCATCTTCTCTGACATGATTGGAATTAATGTGGAAGTATTCATGGACGACTTCTCAGTCTTTGGGGAATCTTTTGATGAGTGCTTGGAAAACTTGAGTTTGGTTCTAAAACGTTGTCTGGAGACGAATCTTGTTCTAAATTGGGAAAAGTGCCATTTCATGGTACAAGAAGGTGTCATTCTGGGACACAAGGTGTCGTGTAAAGGTTTGGAAGTTGACAAAGCAAAGGTGGAGACTATTGAGAACCTTCCTGCCCCTGTCTCAGTCAAGGGTATTCGCAGCTTTCTTGGTCATGCGGGGTTCTACAGGCGCTTCATAAAGGATTTCTAAAAAATTTCTAAGCCGTTATGCAATCTTTTGGAAAAAGATGTGCCATTCAAGTTTGATGAGGCTTGTTCACATGCGTTCGAGATCTTGAAGAAGAAACTAATTTCTGTTCCAGTTATTACAGCTCCTGATTGGAGTCAACCATTTGCTTTGATGTGTGATGCTAGCGATTATGCAGTGGGGGCTGTTCTCGGTCAAAAGAAAGACAAAGTGTTTCATGTGATCTATTATGCAAGCAAGACTCTTAATGATGCTCAGTTGAACTACACTACCACTGAAAAGGAGCTGTTGGCCATAGTCTATGGTTTTGAAAAATTTCGTTCTTACTTGCTCGGTACAAAGGTAATGGTGTACACGGATCACGCGGCTATTAGATATCTGCTCTCTAAAAAGGACTCCAAACCTCGTTTAATTCGTTGGGTACTTCTGTTACAAGAATTTGATGTGGAGATTAAGGACAGGAAAGGGACAGAGAATCAAGTAGCTGACCATCTTTCTCGTTTGGAGGACTTGGGTAAATCTTCTCGAGACAGTACCATCATTAATGAATTCTTCCCGGATGAGCAATTGTTTAGGGTGCAAGAAGAGGAGCCTTGGTACGCAGACATTGTGAACTTTCTGGTTAGTCAAGTCATTCCATCTGAATTTTCTTATGCACAAAGGAAGAAGTTCTTGCATGAAGTTAAATGGTATCGTTGGGACGAACCATATCTGTTTAAACAGGGAGCTGATCAGATTCTTAGAAGATGTGTACCGTATAGTGAAACAGAGGCTATTCTGAGGGATTATCACGCCACGACATATGGGGGCCACTATGGAGGTGAAAAGACTGCTACTCGTATTCTTCAAGCAGGGTTCTATTGGCCTTCTCTTTTTAAGGATGCTCATCAGTACGTCTTAAGGTGTGATCGTTGTCAGCGTGTTGGTAACATATCGAGGAGGGATGAGATGCCCCTTAATGTAATGTTGGAAGTGGAAATTTTCGATGTTTGGGGAATTGACTTCATGGGACCCTTTATCTCTTCATGCAACAATCAATATATCTTGCTAGCACTTGATTACGTCTCTAAATGGGTTGAGGTCAAAGCACTTCCGACAAATGATGCCCAAGTCGTGCTTAATTTCCTTCAGAAGAACATCTTTACCAGATTTGGTACTCCTCGAGTCATTATCAGTGATGAAGGCACTCATTTTTGCAATCGCAAGTTTACTAATCTTATGGCCAGATACAATATCAATCATCGGGTAGCTACAGCATATCATCCTCAGACCAATGGCCAAGCTGAAGTGTCTAATCGGGAAATCAAGCGTATTCTAGAAAAGGTGGTGAGTCCTTCAAGAAAGGATTGGTCTCTGAAACTCGATGAAGCCGTTTGGGCTTATCGAACGGCATATAAAACACCTTTGGGAATGTCACCGTATCAGCTTGTTTTCGGGAAAGCTTGTCATTTGCCGGCGGAATTGGAGCACAAGGCTTATTGGGCTTTGAAAAAGCTAAATTTCGATCTTACAGCCGCGGGTGAGAAGAGAATGGTGCAACTCCATGAGATGGACGAGTTTCGCTTGCAAGCTTATGAGAACAATAAACTCTACAAAGAAAAAGTGAAGAGATGGCATGATCGGCGTTTAGTTAACAAGGTATTTGTTCCTGGACAACCTGTGTTATTATTTAATTCTCGCCTTCGTCTATTTCCAGGAAAGCTTAAATCGAGATGGTCAGGACCCTTTGTTGTAAAAACCGTGTTTCCGCATGGAGCGGTTGAGATTTTTGAGAAATCACCTGATCAGTCGTTCAAAGTTAATGGTCAGAGATTGAAACCGTACTTTGGTGAGGTATCGAATCGTGGGGCTGAAACCGTGGTTCTTGCAATTATTGAATAAATCATGGAAGTCACGTCAAGCTATTGACGTAAAAGAAGCGCTTCTTGGGAGGCAACCCAAGCATCGTTGTATACAAGATTTTTTTCTTCTTCTTCTAAAAAAAAAAAAAAAAAAAAAAAAAAAAAAAATTAGATCAGAATGTTTCCGCGCAAACTGCGCCATTTTCCGCGCAGACTGCGCCATAACGCAGAACAGGATAGCGCAACTTGCGCCAGTGGCGCGCACTCTGCGTGCGTTACAGCCACCCTCCGCGCAAACAGCGCCAGTATCGCGCACACTGCGCTGTCGTTCCAGACTTCCTCCGCGCAAACTGCGCTATTTCTCGCGCAGTCAGCGCCCTAGCCCCCTGTTTAGCCGAGACCTGTTATAAAAAATTTTTTTTTTTCCCCCAACCCATATCTCATCTTTTATACATATCCTACTACACTTCTAAATCCTAAATCAAAAACCCTAACACCTCCTACTCCAATTCTATATCTAATTCCTCTCCTAACCCAATTTCATCTCACCATATATATACATCTCTCTATATTTATACATCATCATCCATTAAAAATTCCTCCATACACTTTTCTATATATACACTTCTCATTCACAAACTATACCCATCCATCAATTCCAAGCTCAAGGGGAGGATATATTCAAATTATTGGAGGCTTATTCTTGCAAGGACACCTCTTCAATTCGTATGGTATTGTTCTAATCTCATCTTTGTAATTGCTACGAATTGTGTTCTTGCCAATTAGGGTTTGGTTGTGTTCTTGAATTGGGGGTTTTTGTTGGAATTCGAATTTTGTGGTGTGGATTGTTATTCTTGTTGTTATGGCTCCCAAAAGACAAAGATTGGTAGGTAGTAGTAGTAGTAGCCATCCATCGGTGGATGAGGATGCTATTGTGGAAGAAGGAGTAGTGAAATTTGTGAATTCGGAGGCCGAATCGGAGTACGGTCGATTAGTTCGTAAGGGAGTTATAAAGGAGAGGAGGTTTGTGCCTCGTGATAACGAGGAGATGGTGGCTATGGTGAATGTGAGGGGTTGGAAGGTATTTTGCGAATTGGCTAATGATGTGCCATTGAATGTTGTTCGGGAGTTTTACGCTAATGCTTCAGTAGAGCAGAATAACTCCACGATTGTTAGGGGACAACAGGTTGATTATTCTCCTCGAGCAATTCGGAATTTGATTGATCAGCCGCCTAAATCAAGGGGTGTTGAGGATTGGGGACGGAAGACGGTGGGAGATGTTGATCTTGATGTTGTCATCGGTGAGTTGTGTGTTCCAGGGGCGGTATGGAGGTGTAAGGCGGGTACTAACGAAAAGAGGAATTTTCCGTCCGCTTCATTAACTAAGTTTGCCCGTGCATGGTTCTTATTCATATGTACTAGTATCCTTCCGTCGTCTCATGTGACGGAAGTTACTGTTGACAGGGCTATCCTTTTGTGGGGGATTTTAAAAGGTGAGTATGTCGATTTGGGTTACTTGATTAATCAAACTATTCTTCGGTTTTTGAAGGGTAATTCGACAGCTAGTATTCCCTATGCTTCCATAATTACGGGATTGTGTGATGTTGCAAAAGTGCCTCCGCGTATGGATGAGCCGGTGCAAAAGCCTGGGGCTCCTATTGCTGATTCGTCTATTGGGCGAATGAAGGAGGCCGAAGGTGGTGTTAGTGGTGCAGGAGGTCATGTAGCCGAGGGATCGGGAGTTGCTAGAACCGGTTCACAGCAGAGTACGGGGAATATGTCCACTCTTGAGTCTTATTTGCGGCGATTGACTAGGCGGTTGGATGTTATGCATGATAGCAGTCGCCAATATTCAGAAGACATGGGCATAGCATTGGAGGCAAAATTTCAGTCACCGAGTACTCCGGTTCAGTGGCCTATCTTTGGATCCCGGATTCCATATCCTCCAACTGATTCTTCGGATGAGGATGAGGAAGGTGACGACAGCGAGGATGAGTAGGTATGTTTCTTCTATCCCTTGTATTTACTTCCATTCAATGAGGGCATTGAATATGTTAAGTTTGGGGGTGGTTTGGGGGATAGTAGTTGTATGTATTGTTGTATTTTGTGTTCATATAGGATATCATGTTGCATAGTAGTGATAGTTCATGCATGATTGTTATGTTCGTATTATCTACGTTTGTTCATATAGGACATTTTGTTTTATTTTCGTATACCATGTGAGTTTTCATTTAGTTGCATTTCATGGCATGCATATTTCATGATCCCTTAGGACGAGCTGATTCTGATTGATAGGTGGATGTTGATTTGGGTGTGATGATGATGAGTAGAGGGTTGATTTATAGTTTCTATGAAATTGACTTGCATGTTACGGGAACAAAATCTATTACATAGTCTCATTGGGGTGCTTTTGGACTAGGTTAGGGTCATGCCTGTGGGATGTTTTGAGATTTAATCACTTGTTTATATTTAGAATTTTCGTTATTCCCTTTATAGCGTAGGAACATTAAAGTCTAAGTTTGGGGGAAACCAGGAATTTTCATGCTAGTTGTTAATATTTGTCAATAAAGGCTAGGCGTCAAATGGCTAGTAGCCAGCTCATATTTATATGAGTAGTCTAGGGTTGGAAATGAGAAAGGCTCATTCCAGATTGCGAAAAAAACAAAAAAAGAAAAAAAAAGATGGAAAAAAAAAAGAAAAAAAAAAAGAGTCATATAAATAATTTAAATGCAAAATTAACCAGAGTGAGCTCTTTAATACTCGAGTAATTAAGTCTGAGGGGACTTAGTCCTAGTGACCTAAGGCTTTTTAGTCTGGGATCCACTGACCCAACACTCGCTACATGGGTATTATTGTATAAGCCTTTTGGGGTCTCATTCATTGCACGGTTAAATAAGCATGCGTATTGTATATGTAGTGTCGTAGTATAGTAATAAAGCATGAGTTTCTGTCTACCTTGGATAAGGGTGGAGGTGTTCCTAGGCTATGGAGTGTCTACAGTCTATTCTAGTTATAAACTTGTGATTGTCTTGACGGAAAGCATGTATGATTTTTGACCTAGTTCTGGGGGTATTTCTGATGAGCATTGCACACACGCACGTTTCTGTTCATGTATTGTTAGTATATGGGGACTTAGTCGAGCTCTGCTTGGATTTGTTACGTTCATTGAGATATTTGCTTGTTAGTTGGTTTTGGTGAGTTTGATAGGGATCTTGCATTTTCATAGTAGTTGCATTCATGCATTGCATTGCATTGGATTTTGTGGGTACATTCGCTATAGGCCCTCACGAGACCTTACTCGTCCACTAGGGCTGCCTAGGGGTTTAAAGGGCTTGTTGCATATGCTAAATGCAACCGTGATCACCTACGGAAGTGGTACTAATTAGTTAGTTAGTGTAATTGTATATGCTTGAGGACAAGCATCAGTTTAAGTTTGGGGGTGTGATAAGTGGATTTTATATCCACTTGGAACATTCTAAATCGGCTTAAATTGATTGTTTTGACCTCAAGATTGTGGTAGTTTTGATGTGTTTGTTTAATTGTGCAGGGTTGGAATAATGTTGATTAAGATCGTTGTTTCCGTTGCTTTTTGAGTTGGATTCGGGCTTAATAATATAGAATGGAGTCTTGTTATGGTTCACCATGAGGATTCCAAGCATAGAGGATTGAAAACGGAAGAGAATGCAAAAAGAACGGGAGCAAACGGAGCAAAAACGAAGGAGAAAAGAGCGGGACCAGAATTGGCCTGAGCAGTTTGCGCCAGTTTTGAGCAAAGTGCTCGGCAGTGAGCAGATTTTGCTTGGGCAAACTGCGCCAGTCTTGAGCAAAGTGCTCGGGGACGTGCTGAATTTCCAGTTTTGCCCTTATTCGATCTGAAATTGTATTTTAAGTGGTTTTTGACATAAAAATCGATTTCTAGTTGTATTTTAGGTATTTTTATTATTGGGCAAGAGTAGGAAAAAGCCTATATCAACATCCAACCCTTGTAATCAAGGATACACACGTTACGTATTATAACCTAGGGTTTTCAAGAAGAGAGAAAAGAAGAAGGAATTCCTCCAAGCTAGTGACAAGCAAGGAGTATTCTTGAACCTTTGTATTCTTCTATTGTGGGGATTTAATTCTAAACCTTATTACTTCTTCTCTATTTTTACTTGTTTATTTTAGAGTTATGTTTTCAATAGAACCCATGATGATGATTAGTTCGATCATGAACTAATTCGTTGTCATGGGGGTTTAGTGGATTTATTCATGAATTTTATGTGTTGAATCGTCTCGATGCCTATAGTGTGATTGATGTGATATCCTATCATGGTTGATTTTAATTCGTTATAGGAGAGTAGCTAACTCCTGTAATTGAGTGTTAATTCTTGTTGAAGCGAAAGTGGAAATAAGAGTTTAGAACTTGCCATGTTAGCGTAGGTTTATGCGTGATAATATCATTCGTAATTAGTGTCGTAACTCTAATCGTTTTATGACGACTATGTGATCAATTGAATGCTTGCACCTCAACCATTATGTTTTATTCTTATTAGACATATGAAGACTTGGCATAATCGGGAGACTAAATGATTTCTATCTTTATTGTGGATATTGTTTAGGATGGTATTTGTGTAACGGAAGTTGGCTTATATCAGTTTTGTGTGTTCGATCAGGTGTTAATAAATCACATGAACAAGGCTAGGGATTTGGAGACTATAGATGGATTGTTTAAAGAAACTAAATTCCCATGTTTTATTTGCATAAGTAATTCGACATAAATCTCAGTTCAAGCAGTTGATAATTAGTTATAATTCTTAGATAAATTTTAGTGATAACAACAATCCACTTTATTATTTGTTTTAGCATCGGATAATAATCATACATTGGTGAGTGAATTAGCTAGACAATACAACGAGTCCCTATAGGAACGAACCTTATTTGCTATCTGTATTACTTGAGATCACGTGCACTTGCGTGTTGAGTTGGTCGTAACATATGGATCGAGAGATTTACTTACTAGAGGCACACATACGATTAGCAGAATTGAATTTGAGTGCGGAAGCATCATTGGATTTCTGAGAGCGTTAATTCTTGGAAGAGATTAACTTGACTCTAATTACCTGATTGATTGAATTACTAAAAGTGGTTAATTGTGTTGAATGTTTCGAGAGTGTTAATGCTTGAAAGAGATTAACATACTCTAGTTATAGGATCACATTGATTGCTTTAGCTTAAGAGCCAATTGTGTAAGCATGGTGGACCTGATTGCCCTAGGTTTTAAATAATTTGTTTATCATCTGTTTAATTAGTGTTAATTTAGTTTAATTAGTTAATTAATAATTTCACATATTCGTATGACCCTTGAAACAATTAGCGATAACTGAAAAGGAATTAGTAGAACCTGTCTCCTTGTGGATTCGACCCGCTTGCCATCTGTACTAGCAATAGACACCGTGCGCTTGCGGTTAGGTATAATTTGACACATCAAGTTTTTGGCGCCACTGCCGGGGAGACAGCGTGTTTCTTTTGATTTTAATTTAGTTGTTTAGATTGTTTCCATTGTCTCGTTGGAACCTTTGTTCCAATTGAGGCGAATTTTACTGCGTTTTCTTGGCTTTGTTGAGTGTCTACAGGTTTGCAATGGGTGAAGTTGATACTTTTGCACTCTTATCTTCCCTAGTAGAGGCACATACTCGAGAGATTGCCATGTCGAAGCCTACAGAGCCCACTATGCGTCCAATGAGTATCAATGAGATGTCACAAGTGGCCCCTAAAACTTACAACTTCTGTCAAATTTGCGGTGTGTAGGGTCACTTTGGTTTTGAATGCTCTTACAATGTCTATAATTCTCAGAGTGCTCAGTTGGGACAAATGAATTCTTTTGAAGAAGGATATGGGTACAATCAGTATTCAAACACTTTTGATCAAGAATGCGTGAATCAACCAGATTTCTACTACCAGGACAATGGTGCTCAAAATTTTTCATATCATAATCAGCAACAGTTTGAGCAACAATATTATCAGTCATATGAGCAGTCGCCACAGCAAGAATATCAATATCCTCCTCTACAAGAAGATCTACATGTTTCTCAAACCAGTGTAGATGTGCAAGCTGATCAGACAAATGAGATGTGGGATATCTTGAATAAACTGCTAAAGAGTTCTGAAGAACAAGCCGAGGCAATCAAAGGATTAGAAACTCAAAGTTTGGCGATTGAATCTCAAATTGCAAAGTTGGCTAACTCTTCTACTACAGGGCAGCTCGACTATTTACCATCATCATCTATCCGATCTGAAGAGGACCTGATTGCTATCAATCTCACAAGCGATCAGGAATATGATAGTTTCTCCATGTATGTTGATGATGAGGCCATTGATAAAGAGAAGGAGTATGCCACCGATGATGAGATCAATGATGTTGCTGCTACCGAGAACAATGTGACTGATGATGAGGCTACAAAAAAAGCAATACAGAGATGGTTGTTGTTTCTCTTCCACAACCTGTGCCTAAGCTACCATGTATTGATAAATTTGCTCTCGATCTAGCCTCTACTTACAAGGCTTCTTTGCTCAAGACTACTTATTTCAAGGTTGATGTGATAACAAATATTTTCCAAGATGATATTTCTCAAATTCTGGTTGAGGATCCATACAAAGTGGCTCATACGTTTCAAGCTCGAGAAGAGGGAGAAGATGGAAGTGTCTTATTAGCCAATGATGTGATAAGCCAAGATGTCCGAATGGCTCCAGTGAAAGTGAGGAGTGAAGAAAAGCCACCACCAGAACCTCCACCTTATGTCAAGGGAGTTCAATATTTTCGTGGTGTTGAATTTTATCGCTATTTTATCACAAAGTTTTCCAAAACTGCACAAGCACTCTCTCTATTGCTTATTAATGACATATTTTATTTTACTGATGCTTGTTTGGAGACTTTCTGCAGGATAAAGACAATCACTAACACTCTTGATACTTTTTGTGGTGACGAGTTTATGATCGAGAAAGTGGATATTACGCCTTTACCGGAGTATTTTTGAGGAGGTCAAGCTAATGACTCTAAATAAGCGCTGCTTGGGAGGCAACCCAAGATTTCATTGGAGGATCGGTGCACTTCATGCTTTTGCATAGGGGAGTACTTCTTTCTTTCTCTTTCACATATAGTAGAATTGCTTAGTTATTTGTTCATTCCAAGCCTTGTTGTGTAAATTATTCCTTCATCTTTTTCTTTAAAAAAAAAAAAAAATCGAGTGTTGTATGCAAAAAAAAAAATAAAAAAAAATCGAATTTTAGGGGTGTAACGCAGGTTGCCCCTGCGTTTCTGCAAGTGAGGCAGTTTGCGGGTGTGTAACGCAGGCTGCGCCTGCGTTACTGGAGGAGGGGCAGGTTGCGCGGGGGATGCGGAGCTTGCGCATGCGTATCTGTTATTGGCGCCAGTTGCTGTGCAGGCGCGCAAGTCGCGCGTGTTCCAGGAGGGAAAAAAAATTTTCAGCCGCTGTTGGCCACTGTTTGTGCGCGCTGTTGTATATATATATATAAAAAAAAAAAATCTTTTCACCTCCTATTCTATTTATACCCCTATTTTATCTAATTATTTTCCTATTTCAATTCCAAAAACCCCCATCTTTTCTTCAAATATTCTAAACCTATATCTATTCTAATTCTTATTTATTATTATTATTTCTTATTTATTATTATTTATTATTATTATTATTATAATTATTATTCATATTTATTATTATTATTATTTATTATAATTATTATTATAATTTATTCTTATTATTCTTATTATTCTTATTATTATTATTATTATTATTATTATTATTATTATTATTATTATTATTATATACCCACCTATACATACAAATCCAATTCCTCTTCTATTTTCTTTAAATCTCTAAAAATTCAATTCTAAAGAGGAATTAATTGCAAGTTCACCTCTTTGATTCGTAGTTGGGATATCTCTTCTATATATTTTTTATTACGAATTTGTGTTCTTGTCAATTTGGGATTTTTGTAATATTCTTGTTAATTGGGTATTTTTGGTAGGATATTTCTTGGTGGTTGTTGGTGGTGCGTGGGTGGCTCCTAAGCAATTGAGGGATGGTTTTTACACCCGACACCTTGATTCCAGGGGAGTTTTCTTTCTTTTCTTTTTAGTGTAGTTTTATTTTGTTTTTAGTTATAGTTTTGTATCTTGTTCTTTAGTTCATTGGGGACAATGAACCGCTTAAGTGTGGGGAGGTGTTCTAGGTGTTCTCAACGTAGTGTATATATATATAAAAAAAAAATCCAAAAAAATTTGAAAAATTAAAAATACCAAAAATAATTCTAGCCATGCAATTTGATTAGTTGTTGTATTTTGCTTGATACACCCATGCATGCGTAGAATTCTTGTGTTCTTGACGCTTTTGTATGAGAAGTGACGTGCTTTGTTCTTGTGCACACACTTTCACTAGCAAGTTGAAGCTGGTAGACTTAATTGGATGTTGTAAGTGATTAGAATGACATGAATATGTGCAAGATGACTTGGTTTTAATGCTTTGAGTACAAGTAGGTGCGTTAGAGAGTCTTGTTACTTGGGATTGATTATTTTTTGTCACACCAAGTGAGTTTTGAGCCTATATGCATATCTTTTGCATGATTTTTCGTTTGCTTGAGTGTCCACATGTTGTTTACATTGCTAGCACTTACTTGAGATCTTTCTTGAAATGCATGATATTACTTGATGATGAGATGATAAAGGCACTTAGGTATAACCTCATATTTCCCATAATTCAAAACCTTTTATACATGATCAATTAGTTAACCCTTTGAGCTTAATCCTATTCTTTCGGTGACACACCACATTACTTGCCATTATCCTTTTTATTCTATTGGCCTTACATTAAATTTGAACCTAAATTGTCAAAGGCTAGTATCGTGCTTAAGGGAGTAATAAGGTGTGCAAAAGGGGGGTTTTATTGATGATCATACTTTTGGGGAATATTGATTTTGGGTTGATGCTTGCTAGTCGAAATTCATAAAAATATCTATGGATCATTGTGTTTATTATTTAGCTCTCTAAAAAAAAAGAAAAAAAAAGAAAAAAAAAACAGAAAAAAAAAAATGAATAAATTTGAGAGCATTCTTATGTTTGTATGATCCTTCTTCATTCGACTAGTCAAGTTATTATAAGGGATATTGAAACATCCAAGTGTGGGGAAGTATTTGTTTTAATAGAAAGGGAATTGGATAATGATTATTGTTGGGTACTAGCTTTTGACATTAACCTGTTTTAGCTTTACTTGACATACCTGGTCCCTAGCCCACGCTACAACCCGAATAAAGACCTTTTGATTGTCATCAGTGATGTATGTTGTGTTGAGAGTGAGATTGATTGCGAGTGTCAAGTTGTGTTTATGATTTTGTTGGAATTGAGTGATACACTTAACCTTGTTCTTGAGTGAATATTCGTTTTTGAGTGAAAGGTGAGTTATTACTTGTTTTGGCATAGGAGATCCCGGGTTTAGACTTAAAGATGTATTTCTTGTGGGCTTAGCATGATTACCAACGATTTTTACACTTGACATGAATTTTTATGACCTTCTGCATGTTGGTTGAGTAGACTACGTGAATACTTGCACTTTCGACACCAAGACATCGTATGTTTTCTTTGATTCTTAAGTTGATGTGGCATGAGAGGACTTGTGTGTGTGGTGTTGTGTTGGCATTGATCTTTTGCATGGTTAGATGAATTTTGTGGGTACATTCACTATAAACCCTCACGAGACAACACTCGTCCTACTAGGGCTGCCTAGGGGTTTAACGGCTTGTTGCATATGCTCAATGCAATCGTGTCATCTACGAAAGTGATGTTTGTTAGGACTTAGTTTTTATTTCACTTATTTGCCCGAGGACGTGCAAATGCTAAGTGTGGGGATGTTTGATAGAGTATATTTTTATATATATTTTAGATGATTTTATTCTCATATTTATTGTGTTTTGCATTGATTTGGATTTTTTTTTAATAGATTTTATTGTTTTATTGTAGGAAATAAAGAATTCATGACTTGGAAGGATTTGGAGCAAAAAGAGCTATTTTGGAGATAAAATAGGAGAAAATTCGTATTATTGGGCTACACGGGCTGTGCTGCACTGTTTTGGCCATATCTTGAGTTCCAGAAGTCAGAATTTGACGATCTTACTGTCCACGCGAAGCTTGTGGAATTATCTTTAATTCAGAGGTGGTCCAATAAGCAAAATCCAACTGAAAGAACCCAGAAACAGAGGAGAAAAAGAAGTTACGAATTTTAATTAAGGAATCCTATTCAGTTATGGAATCCTACTTGTAATTTATTTAGAGTATTAAAATAATTTTATTGGGCAAGACTTTTAGAGCCTATATAAACACATCTAGGGTATTATTTTATAGAGGAAGAAGAGGGATGTAATATTAGATCAGATAATATAGTTTAGAGTAGATTAGTATTATTAGTTAGAGAAACACCATGACTCTTCTTTTGGGTGACAACATTGAAGTTTGAAGGTTTTGTTCTCTTAATCTTTTCTTTGTTCTTATTAGTTTAATTATGTTTTCTTGTTTTACTAGTTGTTTTACTTGTTTAATTATTAGCGAGTAGTTATTTCTAGGGCTTAAAGGAAAGCCATGTTTGCACTAATATTGGCATGATTTTCATAGTGGTTTGATTGGTTATGGTTAATTCTGATTGATATATTTTAATCATTAATTTGTGTAATTGGCCAATATCATGGATTAATTATATGCAAATAGGAGTATGGATCGAGAGATTTACTTACTAGAGGCACACATACGATTAGCAGAATTGAATTTGAGTGCGGAAGCATCATTGGATTTCTGAGAGCTTTAATTCTTGGAAGAGATTAACTTGACTCTAATTACCTGATTGATTGAATTACTAAAAGTGGTTAATTGTGTTGAATGTTTCGAGAGTGTTAATGCTTGAAAGAGATTAACATACTCTAGTTATAGGATCACATTGATTGCTTTAGCTTAAGAGCCAATTGTGTAAGCATGGTGGACCTGATTGTCCTAGGTTTTAAATAATTTGTTTATCATCTGTTTAATTAGTGTTAATTTAGTTTAATTAGTCAATTAATAATTTCACATATTCGTATGACCCTTGAAACAATTAGCGATAATTGAAAAGGAATTAGTAGAACCTGTCTCCTTGTGGATTCGACCCGCTTGCCATCTGTACTAGCAATAGACACCGTGCGCTTGCGGTTAGGTATAATTTGACACATCAGTTCCCTCTGTTGACACTTGTGTCCCAAACTCCATTTGCCGTCGCAGCGAAAACAGAGTCCTTTGGCCCTTTTTTCTTGTAACTCTTTGTCACTTAGCTTTCGCACATTTCCCAAAGTCTTGGGACTGCTCCCAGTGGACACTACCGAAGAAGAGTAGTTAGATTGGCCCGAGGGGCTAAGAGACTTGGGGCTAGTCATGTAACTATTGGCATAAGAGCGAGGTGAAGTTGCTGGCGATAACCCAAAAGAGAAACCAGATTTCATCGAGGGGCTCATTCCCCCTTTCAATTCCCCCCTTTTGCTTCGAAAATTTGAGTTTATCCTCTACCATATGTGCGAGTTCCATCGCATGATCCACCATGAGTGGGCATAACAGTCTCACCTCGGCTTTAATGTCTTCACGTAGCCCATTCAAGAATTGCCCAAGTGATAACTCCTCGGAAACATTGTCTAATGGTGCCAACAGTTCTATAAACTTTAAACGGTAGTCAGAAACTGTACCTCCTTGGCGGTGAGCAAGCCACTGTTCCTGTAGCGTTCCTTGTGCCTGGGATCTGAACTGTCGCTGGAGTAACCTCTTCACCTGTTCCCAACTTTCTATGGGGCGACGTCGGTGTTCCCACTGAAACCACAGCAGAGCCTTTCCCTCCAGTGCCACAATGGTAGCCTCCACCTTTTCTTTTTCTGTCAAACTATAGAAATCGAAGAACCGTTCTGCCCGGAGAATCCATCCGTCGGGGTTCTCCCCATCAAAGAGTGGAAGGTCTAATTTCTTGTGCCTCCAATGATTGCGATTAGTTTCACCTTGAAATCCCACTCCATCTCCAACTCCCGGTCCAAACCCATGACCCGACCCGTATCCACCACCCGGTCCACCTCCTGAACCTGACCCATTTCCTTCGAACCCGTATCCATCTGCCATACCCGATCCCCATGCTCCGAATCCGCCCCCTTTTGCACCAATACTACTACATTCTCCAAACCCTACATCCCCTTCCGCCGCCATCGGATTCACACCTGCACCAGACACTCGTGTTTGAACCGATTTGAGATTACACAAAGTAGATCTGAGGTCTGTTTGGAACTTTTGCTGCTCATCTCTCATGGTCGATATGAGCCCTTCTTGAACATCTCGAGACCGTGTAATCTTACCCTCCAACCGTGCGATGGCGGCTGCGAGTTTTTCATCCTGTTGCCTTGCTATCTCTTCAAAGGTCGTACTGAACCTCGTGATTAAGGTTTGTTGCATCGCTGCCACTGCTCCCTTAACTGCGGCGCTTACTTCAACAGTGATGGTGTCACGGATCTCTCTGTGGGTCGCCCCTAACTGTTCTTCCAGTCTATTCAACCGCTCATTCTCCACTGTTGAAGGTGCCATGGATCGATGATCGCTCTGATACCAATTTGCAGTAGACTCTCTAATTTAAATAAACTTCTCGACACAATAATGAAGAAAAACAAACAGAACAATACTTGTGATAACAGAAATAAGCTACGCTGGCTTACTGATTGATAATAATAATAATAAATGTCTTACAAAATGAAACCCTAATGATTACAACTCCCACCGCTTTCGAGAGGCGGCTCTCTCCCAATTTCCCCCAAATTACTTCACAATAAACACGATACCCTAATTCTCCCAGTGTCTCCCCTTTTGAGCTATCCCGTGCAATTACTCTTTTGCCCCTTCCACTGTGATATTACTGCCTTGCCCTTTTCCAGCCTTCCTTCTTGAATAAGTCAAATGCGGGTCCCTAGCAATTAATTCCAAGAGTAAAGTACATAGTGGTGGCTGTATTTTACACCAATTTTCAAAATAGTGGTCAAATTTTCAGATTCTCAAAAGAGTGGCCAACTTTTTTTTTCGATTTTCAAAATAGTGGCTGCCGTCAACTTCCGTTAAATTTTCACCGTTAACTAATATATTTAAAGAATAAGTTACAGAATGGCGGCCATACTTTACAATGATTTTCAAAATATTGGCTATTTAATGATTTTCACCGTTAATTATTTTGAAAATCATTTTAAAGTATGGCCACCATTCTGTAATTTACTATTTAAATATATTAGTGAACGGTGAAAATTTAACGGAAGTTGACGGCAACCACTCTTTTGAAAATTGGAAAGAAAAGTTGGCCACTCTTTTGAGAATCTGAAAATTTGGCCACTATTTTGAAAATTGGTGTAAAATACAGCCACCACTATGTAATTTACTCTAATTCCAATACCCGTAAACAGTTGTAATAGTATTAAAGAGTTTTGTATATGGGCCTAATGTTCCTATAGTTAACTATAGGTAATATCCTACAGTTAATTCATTTTTCAATACAAAAGTAAGAGTGTTTTTGTAAATACTGTACCGGGGTGAATTCTATTATTACAAAAATGCCATCGAACTTTTGTATATAAAATACAATTGACTTTAGATAATTTTTCTATAGTTAACTGTAGGAACATTTTTCTCTTTGTATATACTCCCCCCGTCCCTTTTGATTCTTAACACTTTCTATTTTGGGATGTCCCAATAGATTGTTAACATTTCCTAAAATAGTAAGTTTTAACACTATTACACCCACTACTTCACTTATTTTAACAATACTTTACACTATTACATCTACTACTTAACTTATTTTAACTATAAAATCACTATTACACCCACTACTTAACTTATTTTAACAATAAAATCACTATTACACCCACTACTTCATTTATTTTAACAATATTACACCCAATATCTTGGTTTCCGTGCAAAAAGCAAACGTTAACATCCCATTGGGACGGAGGGAGTATATACTAGCCTATAACCCGTGCAAAGCACGGACTATATGTTATTATAATGAATTAATATATTAATTATTTAATTTAATATAAAATTTTAATTTATTTTAATAAATGTTATTATTAATTTTAAATTTACAGATGTTCCAAACTTAGTTCATGATATAAATAAATATCATTAATTTAAAGTTATTTTAAATTTGTTGTTAAATATCTTTTAGTGTAACCTAAAATCGTAGAAAAAAGAATCGTAGGAAGAAGTGTGTGCAGACGATAATTCTAATCGGAATATAATTGAAAACGTTTATAATTCTATAAACCATGTGATTTTTTTTATTTTTAATAGATTATACATAATTAACTGAATTTAGAATTTGTTAACACCTTCTAAAAAACAAAAAAAAAATCAAAATGTATTTAATTTTAATTAAAAGAATAAACCACATATTTTACATACTATTTCGATTACATTTCCATTAGAATTCTCCATCATTATGTCCCGATTAAAATCATGGCCTGCACACACTTCTTCATATGATTCTTTCTACCACGATTTTAAGTTACACTAAATAAAATTTTTAAAGTATCTATTGAATTCTTAAGATATTTAACAATAAATTTAAAAATAACGTTAAATTAATGATATTTATTTATGTCATGAAATTAAGTATGAAACATATGTAAATTAAAAATTAAAAATTAAAATTATTAATTGGGATATAATTGAAAACATTTATAGTTCTATAAAATATGTGGATTTTTTTATTTTTAATAAATTATATATTTTAACTGAATTTGAAATTTTTAATAAGTTTTTTAATTTTTTAAAAATAAATTTTTGTGCCTTGATTCTTTGGTTGGTTGACCCGTGCAAAGCACGGGCTATCATATATTATTATTGTGAACTAATATATTAACTATTTGATTTAATATAAAATTTTAATTTATTTTATTATTAATTTTAAATTTACATATGTTCCTTACTTAGTTTCATGACATAAATAAATATCAATAATTTTAAACTTATTGTTAAATATCTTAAGAATGCAATAGATATTTTTTAAAAATTATTTAGTATAACCTAAAATCATAAAAGAAAGAATCGTAGGAAAAAGTGTGTGTGGGCGATGATTTTAATCGAGATATAATTGAAAACGTTAACAATTCTATAAAACATGCGTTTTTTATTTTTAATAAATTATATATAATTTAACTGAATTTTAAATTTTTAACACATTTTTTAAATTTTTTAAATTTTATTTTTGTGCCTTATTGGTAAATAATATCTTAAGAATTCAATAGATATTTTTTAAAAATTATTTAGTATAACTAAAATCATAGAGAAAAAATCGTAGAAAGAATGTGTGTGGGCGATGATTCTAATCTGGATATAACTAAAAGCGTTTATAATTCTATAAATATGTGATTTTTTATTTTTAATAAATTGTATATAAATAACTGAATTTGGGATTTTTAACACATTTTTAATTTTTTTAAAAATATACTTATTGTATCTAGACGTACCTCCCAATCTGGTTAGTAAAGGGGATGGGAGGTTGTGCGCGTTTGTGAAGGAGAGCCAGTGAAGAAGCTTTGTTTGGATGGGAGTATAATTGAAGGAGTTTGTAGTGCTGCAATTACGTAGGATTCGTTTTTCTTAATACATGAAATATATCTTTTTTATTAAATAAAATATTGTTTAATTTATTTGGAAGGTATTTACTATTTTTTAGGAAGGTGTTAACCAACGGACCAACCAACCAATTATACCATGTTTCGCTTATAATAGTATGAGAAAAAAGGTCCTGAGGTTACCTGAGATAGCAGTGTAAATATTTGTGGCATTTTTGTAAATATTGAAGTTTTATAAAAAAAATCCTGTAATTACAATTATACCCTCGTGCATTAATATGGAAAATCTATGTTATCTCAGGTAATTTTCCTGAGGTTACCTCAGGAACATGAAACTCTAATAGTATAGTATAGATATAGAGTGTTACTCAGCTACAAACCAATATTAATTACAAACTACAAACAGGCTGGCCCAAGGAAAGAGTCTGGCCCAAAACAAGAATCTGGTAATTTAAAAACAAAAAAGAAATAGAAAATCCCGCTAATACACACGTTACACAACACAAAAACCACCTCTCTCTCTCTCTCTCTCTCTTCACTCTCTCCCCTCTTTCCACTACTTGAATAACAGAAAAATCAGTAAACATTGAGCCTTAATCAACGATTGATTCACGATTTTTTTACTTAGTGCAAAATATCCAGCTGTTTGAGTTCTTCAATCCTCAAGAATCAACAAATAATCTCAGATCTGAAAAGTACGAAGTTATTCAACACCAAAAACCACAAAAATCACACGATAAGGTTTCATTATTCAAGTTTGTAGTTTATTTAATTCATAATCTTCGATATAAGTATATTTTACTTGATGCATGTAAATATTTTAGTGATTTTATAGGGTTTTTGCACAAAAAAATTAATAAAACTAACAACTAATGCCTAAATCTTGTTTAAACAGCTATTTTACTAAAGTTATTTGACTATTGAAGCAAACAAATGGCTAGAACTAGAGGAGGTATGTTAAATTAGGGTTTTATCAGTTTTTTACTGATTTTGTTGATTTAATATTGTTGATTTTATCGTTTTACAAAGATATGTTATGCTATGAGTTAATCTCTGTTTATTAAAAGCTCTTATAATTACAATATGTTAATCTCTGATTTTTTCTCACTGTTAGTTTTAATATGTTATTTGATTTTTTCTCTGATTTAATATGTTAGTTTTACTGTTTTATTCTATTTGATTTTATTGATTTTAGTGTTCTGTATGTTTATTGACATGATTGTATTTTATTGATTTTAGTTCTCTTTTTGAGTATTTTATTGGTTTTACAGCTCTGTTTATTGATGTAGCTAGAATGCTGCCATGAAACGCATTTATAAATTCTAGTCAGTAGATGTGTTATAAATTAGACACTCTTGTTACTACAAGATTGATGGTTACAATGTTGAGCCTCTCGTGCTAGTTTGATTTACTTTTTTTGATGAATTACGATTGATCTAGTACATTGTTAGAGTGTTAATTAAGTTGTTAGGTGCAATAAGTTTTACTAATCGATTATGTATATAGTGCTCTGTCTTGTATATTATTGTAGTCTATGTTGTTTTACTGTTGTGTTTTGTTATTCATTATCTGTCTTTCTCATTTTATTTATAATTTATTTACATGAAAATTACTGATCTTTGTGTTTTTGTCTATACATTTTACTACTTTGTTTTTTGTTACCATATGATATTGCAGGTATTACAATAACACTACGTAGAAGTGGTAGACTTAAACAATTAAGTCTACCAAGAAATACGATCAGAGAGCCAATAGATCTAGTAGAATCAAGTGATCCAGAAAGTTATAAAGAAGAATTGATGGCTAATGAACGAATATCACATGGTAAAAATTGATGGTTCAGTGACTACATATTTGCATTTGTACTTGTAAACTTATTGTATATGAAATATCTAGTTTTTGAATTTTATTTTAAATAGGTACAAAGAATGCGGAAAGTGGAGTAAGGAGCTTTAATGAAATACATATAAGGATCAAAACAAAGTCAAGGAGACCTGATCTAAGCCCTGTTAGTATGGTAATCACCATATAAACTTATCTACTTGTCTGATGATAGTGTAATTTTAAAGTTTTTAAAGTTACAGATATATAACTCCACTGATTAATACTTTAAAATTTCACTGATTTTATAATAATACTAATTATATAATAATTTTATAAGTTCGTGGCATTTAATTTGTTATCTGTTTTATATTTTAGTGGATGGAAAGTTACTCAACCCTGAGCAGCATGTCATTGTCAACCTTATCATTAATTAATGATTTATTGATTGTCACTGTCATTTTTTAAAGTTACGGATATGTAACTATACTGATTAATGCTTTACCTTTCACTGATTTTATTGGTATAAAATACTGATTCTATATGTGATTCCATACTGATTTTATAAGTTAGTGTAGTTTATTTAACTTTGGTTTGTAGTTGATCAAAAACTGATTTCATTTTCTTTGGTTTTTTGATTCTTGTGTGCTATTTTAACGTATAGCATGAAGATGGAGATGAAACTACTGAAAAACAGCCTACTGAGAATTTTCAAATTGAAGGCCAGGCTACTGATAACCCTCCATCTGAAGAAGAGGTAGCTGTAGAGAAAATGAAGAAAACAAAGTTTACTCGAAAGGTATGTATTTAAAATTAGTATCCATCAGAAATCACTAATTCTTTATCTTCTGTTTTATATTAACTTTTTAACATTTTTTGTACTTGTAGAGATTCATAAAAAATGACGAACAACCCAAAAAAAGAAAACATATCTACAAAAGAAACAGAAATCTGGATGACGAGGTAACAAATTTTGGCAATATTTTTCAAAGATTAAATATTTTAAAAATTTAAAAATTCTTATTTTTGTTATTATTGTTTTTTTATAGGAAAGAAAGAATTAAAAGAAAGCCATGATTAGGAATTCTCCCAGACTTTTTAGCGAAATGGTGTATTTCCTTACTGATGAGCAGAAAGTTTGGGTGAAAAAAGCTGGCTTTGAGGCCTTACTTAAGTTTGATTCGGAGATATATCTACTATCTACTATATATATAATACCACAACATGTCACATTTTATTCAAATTAAATTACATTTATGCCCCTTAATGATATTTTATGAAAAAAATTAGAATACATAGGCTTTGGTAAGAATTGAACCCAATTCATGTCATTATGTTGTCAACTATAACCATTTGGGCTACACATGTTTTTGGTTAAATAGTAAAATTCATTATTTATATCCATCAATATTTTATTTATTAATTAGATTTTTTTTATTCAAGATGTAATGAATGTTTCACTTCTCATGCTATTCTTGCTTTTGTTAATTTATTTTTCTGTATATACATAAATTTACTTGTCTACTCTATTAATAACTTGTTACTTTATTTCATATAAAATGCTTAAAATTTCACATATTTTCTTAACTCTTGTGTCTTACTCCAAGTACTGATTATTCATGATTATTCACCAATATCAAATACAATAAAATACTTGATTCTAAGTAATTGCGGAATTTTTTGAATGAGAAAATTTAATAAAATGGTTCACCCAAAATCTATTACAAAAATGAGAATCTAGGAAGTCGGACAACCTAAACGTCATTTGCGAAAAAATGTGACATTAAATTTAGCAATTTATAATTTTATATATCTGCATATATTTAGATTAAAGTTTTTTGATAAATTAGTATATGAGTATACTAAAATATGAATAATAATTATATAAATACTCATAAAATTTGAGAATAGGGACTAATCTATTAGGTTCTCGATTAAGAATATAAACAGAAAATCAAGAATTAGCCAGAAAATAATCATATTTATTTTAGAAATAAAATTATTTGACGTGTTTGTAACAAAATATAAATAATAATTATATAAAAATATTCGTATAATTCGATAATCGGGTCTAATCAATTAAATTCTTGATATGGATCAAGCGGCAAATTGAAAATTAACCAAAGTAATAATCAAACATATTTTAATATTATAATAGTATCTTATTTTTATTTCTAATAAATTTACTATTAAAAAATAATTCTTAGTGAGTAAATTATTTTTTAAAAATTAATCGGAAATTTTTCAAAATTTCAAAAAGTTTTAGAACATTGTAATACAACTCAGGGCACTCTGGCAGCTCTCATTGGACCAAGTTATGGACGAGTGTGCCAACACCCACCTAAGGAAAACTAAGGTATGAACTCATTTCTCTAGAGTGTTATGTGTTGCGTATTTGATGTATGCTTGTATTAAAATTTGTACCAAAATTTTAAGATCATGATTTTTTGGTGCACTCTAAAACTTTGCCTTATAAACTAAACTAAAGTCCCTTATCTATTCGATGTGGGACCGGGGTGTTACATAATATGCATGCACATACATATTTCATATCCTTATTCAAATTGAATTCATTTTATATTTGTATGAATATATATATATATATATGAGTAAGGATCTAGGGAAAACCTCGTTTAATGGAAAACTTAGAAAACTAAATCGAAATATAGCATATATGGTATGCAAACTAATCGTTGGGAGATGAAGAAAAATGTGGTGAAATTAGATTTAAAAAAAATATCACCGATTGACGGGAAAAATCAAATTAAAAATTGAGGGGATTATGTGTGATTCTGTGTGTGAGGGTGTATTTGATTAGTGAGTGGGTGCCCCTGGCGGGGCCATTGATCTTAATACATCTAATGGCTAGGATTAGTACCTTAGTTTTCTTCAAAAAATAAGTTCTCTTTTGAGCACTTGCCTATATATATATATATATATATATATATATATATATATATATATATATACATGCACACACATGTTCATCACTTTAATTTGAATTTAAACTTGATTCAAATAAAAATTGTTCATAACATAGTGAAAGATGGAGTGTATAATTAGAGATGAAAAAAAATTAAAATTCTGAAATGAGTTGATTAAAACCCTAAATTTGCATATAAAATACTATATATTAACAAAGTTAAGTAGATGGAGAGACAAAATTTCATCCTTCACAAAATTCAGATCCAAACATGTTTAGATTAAGGGATGAAGATGACAATGAAGAAGGGAGTCAGGATTATAAAAGTGGATCTAAGGCTTTCTATATCCATGAAAACTGGTGGAATAGTCGCTTCAAGACAGTGGATGAAAGCAAAAAGATATGGAAGAAGAAATTCAGAAATTGGAGAGATAAGACGATTAACAATTACGGCCCAGGAGATCAACACTAAGAGAACCAATTGAGAGAGAGAGTAATAGATTACAAATCAAAAGGAGAAGTAAGGATGAGGTTCAAAGATGAATCACATTGGAATGATCGTAAAGAGGAAAAATTGTTGAGAAACATACTATTAATTATGAAGAAAGAGTTGAATAAGGGGGAAGCAAAACCACAAAGAATGGAGGAAGATATTCAAAATTTTATAGAAGCTAAAAGGAAATGGGTAGAGGATGAAGTTGCAGTTAAAGCTTGTAGGAGGTGATAATCTTGAAATTACAAAGCCACTGCACCAAATTCACGTTAGGAGTCTAGGAATTCATAAAGAGAATTAAAAGCTAGATTTCAAGGAAGCCCTGCTGAAATAAAACCAAATATCCAAAGAGCAAAATCGAGAGTCATTATTCAAGACATGAGAAAAAAAGGATGGAAAGAAACCCTCATGAGTCATTCAAAATGGATAGAGAAAAGAATACATGATTCATCACCAATCTCCCGAACTCTATTCAGCTAAAATTCAAAAAGGAAGGAAGGATCAAGGACATTGTTTTGCCTCAAAAAAGAGATAAAAATAATAATCGTGATGGGTTTGTTAAGTTTTTCGATGAAAGAATATTGGTGAGATTAATCTTTTAGCTTAATGGCCTCATCATCAAGGATAGACGAATTTATGTTAGTTGGGAAAGGAAGAGGGCGCCACAAAGACATATTAACGGAAGTTCACCGAGGTCTGGGGAGAGAGAGGTAGAGCCAATGTATAGTGCAAATGAGGCAGCAGAGAGTAAAACTCTTAAGCAGAAAGCGATCTTAGTAGATATTATAAATCTTATACAGATCATGTTGAAAATGAAGCTCTCGAGAAGGGAGTTTGCTACACTTTATTTAGGTAACACCGCTACAAATTGAAAGGTGTTCATAATCAAAGATGAACTACTAAAAGCCAAAATATCATAATATCTCACATTTTTTTAATATTATTTCACATTTGGACCTTCCAATTTTCTATGATTTTAATCTAAAACTCCCTAAAGTCAAATGCTATGAAAACGTTCGTTAGTCTTCACATTGTCCAGAATCGAAACTGTGACATCTCAGTTCTAGAGATGTACTGAATTTAAATTTATAACTAAAATCAGTGAACTAGATGACTAAGTGATTGGATATTAGAATTTTTTGAACACAACCGGTTAGAAAGTGAGAACAATTGAAAAGAAAGTAAGTTCATCTATATTTAGGCAACATTACAAACTCGTAATAAACCTAGAATATCCCCGTGCCTTGCACGGGTAATGAAGCTAGTTACCATCTAAACTTTCATCAAGAATTGTCCAAATATTTGACCATATGAGTGTGTCGTTAAAAGTTGAGAATGGAAACATATACATCACTGAAGAAGATGTCTTTGATGTGCTTGGACTAACATATGGAGGGAAACCAATAGTACAAAAAGACAATGAGACAACTTCAAGAAGGTTGAAAGAATGGTTAGCTCAGTTTCCGAAAGGTCAAATAACAACAGTTATGGTTCTTGAGAGAGTTAGAGCGGAAACTAGAGAAACAGAATTGTTTAAGCTCAATTTTTTGACTGTTCTATCAAATGTTCTCATAGGAACAAGTACACATTCGTATGTTGACAGATACTTTGTGACATTTTAAGATATTGATAGTTGTGTGACACACAACTGGGCAAAATTTCTGATTGAAAATCTAGTGACTGCAAAAGAAAGTTGGAATCGAACAGCATCAGAGTTCTTCGGGGGTTCACAAATTTTTCTTACCGTAAGATAATCCTTAAACTTCAAAAATGTAAAATTTATCTTGCCTCTTATATACATGATTATTTAGTATATTTACTCATAAATTAATAATAGAAAATTTTCAACTCAGTTTTGTAGTTGTTTTATGTTGATCGGGTGAAGCACAGAGGCAAGACTTTTGTTGCTAGAAAATATCCCTCGTTTACTGGATGGACAGAAGAGAAACTAAAATAAAGGCAAGCGCTTGAGGTTCTAACTGGAGAATATGGACAGGGTCAAATCCTAGTTTCACTAAGGGAATATTTCTCACAGTCTTCTCAATCACAAAAAAGTCCAGATCAAGCACAAAAAAGTCTACCTCATGACCGAAAAAGTCCAGCTCAAGATAAGGTAAAAGTCTATCATTAATTTGCATTAGTTTTATCATTTCTTCGTACTATATAAATCAGTAAATTAAGGGAGAAATTAGTACCAGCCTTCATGACGATTAATCAATAAATTAATAGAGAATTTAGTACCTAACTTTATTAAGCAGTAATTGAATTAATCATGAATAATTATTTTAATTTTATATCAACAGAATCATGATGATGATCAATTTAATAGCGACAACCATAATGATAATGAAGGGACTGAATGGCCGCAAGATAAGGTAAAAAAAACAATATAATGTAGGATCTCAATTATATAATAGTATTCTGTTTCAAAATACATAATGTAAAATTATAATTTACATTCCTATTTTATGAAACAGAATGTTCATAATGATGACTTGTATGAAAGTAGTCAGTGGAATGATTGGCACCAAGAAAATACTGGAACTGATTATGATGACTGGTGCCAAAATAGCAATCAGTTTCAAAAAACTGATGCTGGAAATGATGATGGACAATGGGGTCAACATGAGAAAGGAATTGACGATAGAAAAAAGTGTGGGCAGTGGGGCACATGGCCAAATAAACAGAAGCATGATAGCAATCAGATGCGATCTGGCACTGATGTTGATTATGATAAACGTTTTTCTGAGAATGAAGACAAAGAAAATCTCAATGTAGAATATGATGCACAATGTAAAGAAAAGGTATAATCAGTATATTTTCCCCTTCTCTGTGTTATGACAAGACGGGTACAATGGCTGAACCTAAAGAATATAAATTGTAAAGTCAAATTTTTATCATTATTAGACAAGGAAGATAGAATAGAGTCTTTGTTGGGTGTCCAGCATCCCCCTATTCGAAACGTGGCGCGTGCGCCTGGCTAAGCATAAGGAAATAAAGTTGCGCCTTGTTAAAAGTCCCGGGGCTTTTAGCTCAAGTAGTAAGCGCTTGATCCTGAAAACTGGTATCAGAGCCAAGGTCGCGTGTTCGAGTCCCACGGAGTGCATATTTATGCCAAAGGCATTCTGTGCAGCCATTGTACCCTTAACAGGGACTTGTTAGTGCTGGTAGATGCTGGGGGGGGGATTGTTGGGTGTCCAGCATCTCCCTATTCGAAACGTGGCGCGTGCGCCTGGCTAAGCATAAGGAAATAAAGTTGCGCCTTGTTACAAGTCCCGGGGCTTTTAGCCCAAGTAGTAAGCGCTTGATCCTGAAAACTTAAAATGTTCTACGTGTGTGACCCCAAAGGTTATTATTTATTTTGGCAATAATTTTATTCTCCAATAAAATTATAAACAATGAGCGGTATCTAGTAATACATCATTGCTACCCAATTAAATAATAATTAAATCGTGATTTGATAAACCTTTTGTGATTAATGTTCCCGTGTAATATAATCCCTTTAACCAAATATTATAGATTAAACTCGAGGCATGTATATTGTCATCCTCTTCATAATTTAATCCGGGTTTACTTGATCCATGAGTAGACTATTAAAACAAATCATCATTTGAGCACGGCCATGCATTTATAGTCTCACTCAATCAAGAGGCCAATAATATCTCTCCTATCTGATAGGAGGGTTAAATCCTTTATCTATCATTCATATTTCTCATACGATTCATAATATACCCGATGTCCACTTTTATCATTACCCGATCAAAGGTAACTTTTAATGTAGTCAAAGTATATTATTCTCGTATAGAAATATAATGATCTCAAGTCAAAGGATCATTACACCATTATCACTGTGAATCTTTCTTATGACTTAATTAACATGAAGAATCTCACGGTGGGTCTGTCCAGTACCATGTACTCCTACATGTACCTATGTATTGACTTTAGTATCTCCATACTTATAACCAATGAGATGTGGTTATCAGTCAAAAACATACTAGTCTATTTATGTATTATTATTGTCCTGTATAATAATACTCGACTAGGGACCTTTAAGAATATGATATATTATATAATCTCAAATTCAAGTTATATACTTAAACTATATAATGTGTATCATTATTCTAAGGACATTTATTATGCTAACAAATATCGCAGTAATTAGAGTCATAATAAATACATTTATTTAATAATCAAATGACATAAGGTTTATTTAAGAAACAATGTATTGCCTCTAGGGCACCTACACTAACAATCTCCCACTTGCACTAGAGCCAATCACCCATGTATCTAATACCCATGAAACTAGTGTGGCCGTCGTGCTTCTGCTGCGACAGGCCTTTGGTCAGTGGATCTGCAATGTTATCATTTGTATGCACTTTACATATATGTATTTCACCCCTTTCATTAATCTCTCGTATGAGGTGATAATCTTCTGAGTATATTTTTGGATCAGGAGTGCGATCTAGGCTCTCTAGCCTGTGCGATGGCCCCATTATTATCGCTGTATAGATCAATGGGATCTGCAATCGATGGAACCACTTCCAAATCAGAAATGAATTTTCTAATCCAAACAGCCTCCTTAGCCGCTTCACAAGCTGCAATGTACTCAGCCTCCATTGTAGAATCAGCTACTGTTTCTTGCTTTGAACTCTTCCAGCTTACAGCACCTCCATTTAGATAAAACACAAAACCAGACTGTGATACAGTATCATCCCTGTCTGTTTGGAAACTTGCATCGGTGTAACCCTTTACAACCAGTTTTTCCTCTCCTCCATACACCAAGAATGAATCTTTAGTCCTTTTCAGGTACTTTAGAATATTCTTGACTGCCATCCAGTGACCTTCACCTGGATTAGACTGGTATTTGCTCGTCATGCTCAAAGCATACGAAACATCGGGGCGAGTACATACCATTGCATACATGATAGATCCAATTGCTGATGCATATGGAACTTTATTCATGTGGTCCTTCTCATCTAATGATTTCGGACACTGGTCTTTAGAAATCGTTATCCCTTGAGACACAAGGACATATCCCCTTTTAGCATTTTGCATACCAAAACGATGCAAAACCTTATCAATGTATGTACTCTGACTTAGACCGATCATCCTTTTAGATTTATCTCTATAGATCCTCATTCCTAGAATGTAGGTTGCCTCTCCTAAGTCTTTCATAGAGAAATTGCTCCCTAACCAAGTCTTAACAGCCTTTAGAGAAGGTATGTCATTCCCCATTAGTAGTATGTCATCAACATACAGTACTATGAATGCCACATGGCTCCCACTAACCTTCTTGTAAACACAAGGTTCATCCTCGTTTTGAATAAAGCCATACTCCTTGACTGTTTCATCAAAACGAATATTCCATCTCCTAGAGGCTTGCTTCAATCCATAAATGGATCGACGTAATTTACATACCTTGCCAACATTCCTTGGATCGACAAAACCTTCAGGTTGTGTCATGTACACATCCTCTTCTAGGCTCCCATTAAGGAAAGCTGTTTTGACATCCATTTGCCAGATTTCGTAATCATGGAATGCTGCAATTGCAAGCAAAATCCGTATGGACTTGACCATGGCAACTGGTGAGAAAGTTTCATCATAGTCAATACCATGAATTTGTTTGAACCCTTTCGCAACCAGTCTTGCTTTATAGGTCTGAACATTTCCTTCCATGTCAGTTTTCTTCTTGAAAACCCACTTGCACCCTACGGGTTTTACCCCTTCAGGTGGATCAACCAAATCCTAAACTTGGTTTTCGTACATGGAATCCATCTCGGATTTCATGGCTTCAAGCCATCTCTTAGAGTCTGGACTGTTCATAGCATCTTGGTATGTGAGAGGCTCATCCTCATCTATGAGCATCAAATCCCCACATTGAGTCAAAAGAAATCCATATCTCTCTGGCTCATGGTGAATTCTACCAGATCTACGAACAACCTGTGTTTCTTGAGCATTATCATTATTCTGCTCTTGTTCCACCTCAGGTTCAATGCTATTTTGTGGTTCTCGATCTTCATCGAGATCTATAGTTCTCCCACTGTCTCTTTTGGAAACTAAATCCTTTTCCATGAAGACAGCATCTCGAGCAATGAACACTTTCTGCTCAGAAGGACTATAAAAATAATACGCCTTTGTTTCTTTAGGGTATCCCACAAAATTGCACTCTTCGGATTTAGGTCCAAGCTTGTCAGATACTTGACGTTTTACAAACGCCTTGCATCCCCAAACTTTCATAAAGTTCATGCTTGACCGTTTCTCCTCCCATATCTCATATGGAGTCTTTTGAACCTTCTTGTTTGGAACACGGTTAAGTGTGAAAGCCGCTG
Source organism: Kitagawia praeruptora (assembly GCA_037693485.1). Lineage (NCBI taxonomy): Eukaryota > Viridiplantae > Streptophyta > Magnoliopsida > Apiales > Apiaceae > Kitagawia > Kitagawia praeruptora. The sequence continues at coordinate 76,069,977 of CM075354.1, forward strand.
TTTCTAGAGCATAACCCCAGAAACTTATTGGAAGATCTGCATGACTCATCATCGATCGTACCATGTCCAACAGGGTACGATTTCTCCTCTCTGAAACTCCATTCCATTGAGGTGTACCTGGCGGAGTGAGTTGTGATACAATACCACACTCTTTTAAATACTCTTTAAATTCGGTGCTTAAGTATTCACCCCCACGATCGGATCGTAAGATTTTAATACTTGCACCTCCGCCTATTTGCTTCTCTACTTCAGCCTTGTATTCTTTGAATTTTTCAAAAGAATCGGATTTGTTCTTCATAAGATATACATATCCATATCTACTGAAGTCATCCGTAAATATTATGAAGTAGTAGTAGCCTCCTCTAGCCATCACACGCATTGGGCCACATACATCACTATGTATTAGCTCCAAACGTTCAATGGCCCTTTGACCCTTACCAGTAAAAGGGGCTTTAGTCATCTTACCAAGCAAACAAGATTCGCATTTTTCGTATGATTCAAAATCAAACTTATCCAAGTATCCATCCTTATGTAATTTGGATATGCGTTTCTCATTTATATGGCCTAGACGACAATGCCAAAGGTATGTTTGATTTGAGTCATTAACTTTAAGTCGTTTGTTTTCTATGTTACAGACAGGATTATCTAAATCAAGAACATATAAACCATTAAATAAACGCGCAACACCATAGGTTAAATCATTTAAAACAAAAGAGCAACTATTGTTCTTTATTATAAACGAAAAACCTTTCTTGTCCAAACAAGAAACAAGCCCAGAGGGCAAAGATAAATAATAAGTTCCTACGACTAAAGCAGCAACTCTTGCTCCATTGCCTACTCGTAGGTCCACTTCTCCCTTAGCCAAAGTCCTACTTCTCTGCAGTTCCTGCACATTTATACAAATGTGAGAAGCACATCCAGTATCCAATACCCAAGATGTAGAAATAGACAGATTGACTTCTATAACATAAATACCTGATCCAGAAATCTGAACACCCTTCAATTTCTTCAGATCCTCCAAGTAAGCTTGACAGTTTCTCTTCCAGTGACCAGGCTTGTGACAATAGTGACAATCACCTTTGTCAGCCTTTGCAACATCTCCCTTTGGCTTTTTAGCCTTTTTGAAAGAGGGCTTAGAAGGACCAAGATCTTTCGATGTAACCTTTTTCTTGCCCTTCCATTTCCCCTTTCCCTTAGCACCTTTCTTGCCCACCATCATTATGGGAGCTTTCTCAGGTGCCTTGGCCATATTTTCTTCAGTGGTCCTCAGCATGGCCAACAATTCCATAGGAGTCTTATCTTGCTCAGTCATATTAAAAGTCATTATGAACTGAGCATAGTCGCTGTTCAAAGATTTCAAGATTATATCGACTTGAGCCTCTCACTGAAGCAGGAAACCCAAACGAGCAAGGTAATCACAATACCCAATCATCTTTAGAACATGTGGTCCGACTGGTCCATTGCCCTGCTTGCACGAGAAGAGTGCTTTGCTTGTGTTGAACTTTTCAACACGAGCCTGTGAATAAGCATTCATATCAAAATGCTGCTTCTGAAGCTCAGCATCCATAGTAGCAAGCATAAGACAAGCCACATCAGTTGCATCATCAATATGCTTCTGATAAGCATTTCGTTGAGCAGCAGTGGCATTGTTAGCAGGGGCTGCAGGTGGAGGAATATCAATCACATAAGATTTCTTTTCCTGCATGAGAACAATTCTCAAATTCCTAGACCAGTCAAGGAAGTTCAATCCTCTCAGCTTGTCCTTCTCAAGGACTGATCGCACAGAGAAAGTATTGTTTGTATTTTGTGCCATTTGTTTTCTACAATGATAAAATGCATAAGATAAGTTAGATTGTTATATTAATTATGTTCAAGTGATTATGACATATTCATAATATATCTCCCACTATTTTTATCAAATTAATAGCCCTTACTATTAAATCGAAAAGAATATCCCATAAATCTTTCTAGTGAGCCAAGATCCATATTTCGTTATATCCTAAGTCAACCACTGGTAGTCCTTAAAACATGATTATTTAGGTAGACAACAGTTGTCAATTATATCATATATAATTCTTGGATAGTTTGGTGAACAACAATTGTTCTTGTCTATCTAATAGATTTTGAACCAAACTTTATGCTTCTAAGTTCATAATAATTGAATATAACCGTTTATTTTCATCTTATTATGACGACTCAGTTAAGTTAAACCCAATGATACAACGGTCGAATATAACCGCTTATATTCGTCACATCTCACCACGATAGACAGGAGTCCCCTGCCACTGGCAGTCATTCCCCTTATCGATCTAGGATTCAATGAGTGTTCATTCATTGGAAAGCATCCGATTAAAACTTCATATTTTGTTAAGGGGTTTTGAATTAAAACGACCATGATCCCATCATAAAGAGATTCCTAATTTTTCCTTGAATTAAATACTTCAAATCAATATTCATCAATAATTTGATTTCCAGGTTGTTGGAGGAGTCACAAGTGGCCTCACTTAATACCCAACTTCCTTACAGGTAAAACCCGTTTTTGACAAAATCTCCCAATATCTAAATAATTGAAAATTCGTATTTAATTCCGTGTTTCATAAACACAGAAATCTCATGATCGTTTGTTCATTTTAAAATCTCGAATCGTTACAGATTTTATCTTGTTTAGCATGGCAAGCATGGCATGGGTGACGTATCTAATACATGCATACATCATTAATCTAATTAAAAATATGCATACATTTGCTACTCTACACATACATCATATGTAAAGTGCATCACATAAAATAATATGGTATGGTTATGGCCCAATCCTATGTGATTTTTCCAAGCTAATGGAAAAATCAAGGTCAATCTATGGTGGTAATAACTAATTATTACAAAATCTCTTGCTTCGCTTCCAAAGCTTCCTTGATTGCCTCCAAGCTCCTCTTGAAACATTTTACAAAAGAACTCGAGTTGCATTCGAGATAAAATAATTACAAAAAGAAAAACGACATGCAAGTCGTATTTAATTATTACAAACCATAAATTAAAATTAATAAAATAAATTGAAAACTAGGTCTTGGGGCCATAACCATGCATCATGTTCACATAGCAATTAAAAGCATCACATATTGTATAATCACAATTTTATACAACATAAATTAAATATGATCAAATCATAAATAATAAAATTAATTTAAATATTAACTTAGTAATCAAAATTACTAATTAATAAAATTTTGCATACTCCAAGCTAAACATTAATATTTGTAATTTAATCTTAGCATGCAAAACCTGGCTGAAATTTTTTTTATTTTTTTATTTTTTATTTTTTTATTTTTAAAAAACAGCAGATACGCATCTACAGTATGCGCATATGACCTAATCTGTTAATTCTATCAGACACGCATTCCACGTATGCGTGTATGACTTCAACCCTAGGTGATACGCATCTACAGTATGCGTATCGCCTGTACATGCATATTTTTCTGCAATTTTCCAGAATACTCAAAACGATCATGTGATCATAGTTAGTCGCGATTTTTGATTCCAGACTTAATATATAGACCCACGATTACACAGCAACACATCACAAACATATATCACTGATTTTGAATGAATTAAAATCAAAACCTAGTATGTATAAACACGTATGAACATGTATCTATATACATACGTATGCATGAACTAAAAAACATGATCATCGACTGGTTTACAGATGTTAAGATCACATTTTAATCTCATTAAAACACAGCAGGTTGCAACAGATCGCATAACCAAGCAAAAAACGCATATAACAGAAGCATGCAGATCGGTTTTGTTTTCATGCAGTTAGGGTTCTTATCGTAGAAAACAAGAAAATCAGAACTGTAATCATGCAAACTGATCGTAAACTGCATATTTTAACCAGATTATCAATTAAACATGTAGCTCTGATGCCATTGTTGGAATTCGAGCATAAAAAACGCAATGGAAACAATAAAATTAAATCGAATTCCAAGCCCGGGATCCATGTTTAATGCTTGAATAATCATGGTAGTAAGAATATGTTTACCTTTTGAAGCTTTACAATCGTAACAATGATGGAGATGCAAGCCTCCCACGAATACTGAGCACTCATCTTCGAAGCCTCCTCTACGGTATCCACACGAACACTCTAAGAACGATTCTTGAATGGAAGGGAGGTACTAGCCTCCAATGAAAATATGAGATCTTGATTTTAGGGTTAGGATGTTTCGGGCTGTAGTATAATTTTTTTTGTTGTACTAAAAATTATCCCTTCCTTTACTATCATCATGTATATATATGATAGTATAAGGCAAAAAGCCCAAGCCAAAACCTAGCCCATGTATGATTTATTTAAATAATAAAATCTAATTCTATTATTCAAATAAATAATAATTAAGTCAAACTTAATTATTAAAATCATATCTCATATATCTTTGTATTTTATTATAGCTTAATTAAGTCCCTACTTAATTAATATAATAAAATCCAACTTATCATTAATTAATTTAAATTCATAATTTAAATTAATTCTTCCTTTAAAATGTTCTACGTGTGTCACCCTGTAGGTTATTATTTGTTTTGGCAATAATTTTATTCTCCAATAAAATTATAAACAATGAGCGGTATCTAGTAATACATCATTGCTACCCAATTAAATAATAATTAAATCGTGATTCGATAAACCTTTTGTGATTAATGTTCCCGTGTAATATAATCCCTTTAACCAAATATTATAGATTAAACTCGAGGCATGTATATTGTCATCCTCTTCATAATTTAATCCGGGTTTACTTGATCCATGAGTAGACTATTAAAACAAATCATCATTTGAGCACGGCCGTGCATTTTATAGTCTCACTCAATCAAGAGGCCAATAACATCTCTCCTATCTGATAGGAGGGTTAAATCCTTTATCTATCATTCATATTTCTCATACGATTCACAATATACCCGATGTCCACTTTTATCATTACCCGGTCAAATGTAACTTTTAATGTAGTCAAAGTATATTATCCTCGTATAGAAATATAATGATCTCAAGTCAAAGGATCATTACACCATTATCACTGTGAGTCTTTCTTATGACTTAATTAACATGAAGAATCTCACGGTGGGTCTGTCCAGTACCATGTACTCCTACATGTACCTATGTATTGACTTTAGTATCTCCATACTTATAACCAATGAGATGTGGTTATCAATCAAAAACATACTAGTCTATTTATGTATTATTATTGTCCTGTATAATAATACTCGACTAGGGACCTTTAAGAATATGATATATTATATAATCTCAAATTCAAGTTATATACTTAAACTATATAATGTGTATCATTATTCTAAAGACATTTATTATGCTAACAAATATCGCAGTAATTAGAGTCATAATAAATACATTTATTTAATAATCAAATGACATAAGGTTTATTTAAGAAACAATGTATTGCCTCTAGGGCACCTACACTAACAGTCTTGATATATGCCATAGATTTGACTAATTTATACAGAACATATTACTGATTGGGTGTATATATTCTTACTGATTCATGTAGTGTATTTCTTTGATTGATGCATCAAAAATTAGTAATTGGTTATGTATGTAATATAACATATATTCGATTTCTCAGCCTTTTTCCCCTTGCTTCAAAACCCCCTTCCCCTGTTTTGATTAATTGTAGTGTTGATTGATAGTTTCCCTGTGTTCATTTAATATGTTTGAATTGAGTTTCTTACGAATCATTGAAGTTCATATGCTGTTTTCTGAGTTCGATGTATTATGCTGTTTGCCGAGTTGACTCATTGTAATGAATTGGTTTAGTTTCTTCTGGTTTTGCTTGTGTACAGAAGTTTCTTTGTTAGGTCTGTGAGCTCTTTTTCGTTTTGTTTTTGTGAGTTCGTTTCGCTGATTTGCATCGTTGTAGTTTTGTGCTGAGTCTTCCGAATCTGTTAGTCTAGTGCATAGCTGAGTGATTATGTTCTTTAGGATCGAATTTCTGAGTTTATGCGATTTTGTGAAAGTTCGTTTCGAGTTGCTGCATTATGTTTGTTTTGTTTTGGTTCAGTTTAGAGTCGAGTCTGAGTCCTGTTTTGATTATGATGAGTTTGTTGGTTTAACTAAGTCGAGGCTGCCGAGTTGTTGTGTTGCTGAGTTGAGTGTTTTATTTTGTTTTCGTTTTCATTTCTGTTTGATTTCGTTTTTCTGAGTTGCTGTGTTTACATGTTTATGAGTTTCTTGGTTAAGTTATGTTGTTGTGTTCGTGGCTGTCGAATTGATTTACATATTACTTATTACTGATTGAGTTTATATATGAGTTTTTTTGTTTACATATTACAGATTGAGTGTATGTATTCTTATTGATTCACGTAGTGTATTTCTTTGATGGATGCATCAATAATTAGTAATTGGTTATGTATGTAATATAACATATATTCGCTATACTTTGTACGGAATTGGTTATGTATTTCTTTGGTGGTTTTAATTCTCAGGATGCTATGGAGATGCTACGTTTGATGGCTTCTGAACTAATAAATGGCAAGACACATTTTGAAAAAGAAATGATGGAAGCAATGAAAAATTATCCATCTAATGAACAGCTTCAGATTATTCAAGAGGTATACAATGATATATTCTGTCCGAATAAAAAAGAAAAATCAGATAAGAAAGTCCAAGGACAACAGAAAACTCCAGAAGCTCAGAAATTGTTTGTTATTGATGATGATTTTGAGTTGGATCCAAATTTTTTCGCTCAACTAGAGATGATTGAATTTTTGCATTCAGAAGAAGGTATGAAAGAAATGTCTATAATGTTCCCTGCAAAGAGAAGAACAAGTGATGGCTTTGTTCCTTCATTCTCACTTGGACCTGAGATCGAACAAGATTTCAACACAGAAATTGTGCAGCAAGTATGTAATGATATCAACAAAGAACACGAAACAGATAAAGTTGATTATCATGATAATGATTCTGTTACACCTAATCCATTAATGAGAGAGAAGAGCAAAGCTTTGGAACAAGTATAGAAACTTTTCCAACTGGTTGTTCACCAATCATAGCAGCCATGTGATCCTTCTTTATAAAATCAGGAAAACTCCCATATTGGTTATCAAGATCAGTATTCAGCTGCTTTATTCTTTTTTACACATAATCTAGCCTATCTAACTGAACTCCAGCTTTATTAACTGCTTGACGAAAATCAAACCAAATCTCTGTCAATTTCGAAGAAGCCTGCTCCATCTTAAAGTAGTCACTAGAGACGAACACTGAATTTGGCGAAGTTCCACTCTCAGCTATTTTCATCCAGCGATTTAGCACAAGACTTCTAGGAAACTTAGTAACTCCTATTTGTTTAAAACCACAAAATGTGTGTCGACAAAAAATTCCACACATAACAAACTTCTTGCAAGAACAAACTCCATGATTTCTACTAACAGAAACCTGCAAAAAAGGTAGATTAATAATGTTGTAATCATCAGTTTTTTAATATACAAGTTAATCACCAGATATCCGAGTAAAAAGAAATAAACGCATCATAAAATAACTAGTCTATGAAATGTTACCTTAAACAATTTATCTCTCACTTTGACGTCCCTAATTTCAAGATGAGTAACCCCCTCTACTTCTTCACTCATACGCTTGATTTGCATATCCAAACAAGATGCCATTATTTCGTCTTGAACTTTGTAAAAAATTGCACGTGTGAATAAATCAGCTGCATCATCTTCAATATACCATGTAGACAATGTAGTAGGCAGGCTTGAATTTGACTCATTATCCAACCTAGCAGTTTCATTCCTCTGCCTATCCATTGCACTTTGAAAACGCAACCAAAACTCACATAAGGTGTCCCCTTGTTTATGAAACTGTGAAAAGAAAAAAATTCTCACTCTCCGACCTTGAAGTTGTTCTCATCAAACCAAACATTGGCTCATTTCTAAAAAATGCAGGAATCCACGAAGATCTTATATCATACATATCTGACAACCATTTGTTATCCTCTAATTGGAACTCTTTTATAACAGCTTGCCATCCTTTTTCAAACTCATCAATCTCTAAAATAGACGACCATATATAGACTTTCATTTTCTCCATAAAATCAATTTCTTTACATAGACGATTACCCAACTACGAAATGAAAATCAAAACCAATTGTTAACAATTATTTCGGGAATGCTAAAAATTACATAAAGTTAAAAAGTATACCTTCAGAGGAAATTTTTCCATAATGTGCCACATACAAAGACGATGCTTAGTAGCAACCAAACCATTAACAGCAGAAAATGATTCACGAATAGCTACCTTCATAGCAGCACACTGATTAGTAACATTAACAACAGGATACCGTCCCATGGCCTTTGAAAAATGATGAAAAGCCCAACTATAATCTGCAACACTTTCTTGTGATAATAGGCAAGCTGCAAATGTAACACATTTGTCGTGCTTATCGACACCAGTGAATGGAGCAAAAATCATGTCATACCTGAAAAATAAATTTAAATAAATACAACTGTCAAAACAGAATGCTTAAATTTACACAAGCAATAATAAAAGTTTCAAAAAACCAGAATTCGTCAGGTTTATAAAAAATAAAATTTACACAATCAATAATAACATATTCACAAAGAGACTAAAAATATAATATAGAAATTGTTATAGAAATAGAAAAGAAAATCAGGAAATCACTAAGAATAATAAAACCACTAATAAGTTATGCACAAAATTCACAAAATCAGAAAAGAAAGAATAGAAAATCACTATTATGTACTGCAAAAATCACTACATTTATATACTAACAAATGTACAGATTATAATTTATATGCTACAAGTCTATTTTACTAAATAAAATTAAAATAGATTGGTTTACTTGTTTGTATCAAAGGTTGCATCAAATGACACCGCATCACCATAAAGTTCAAAATTCCTTCGAGCAATTGCATCAGCCCAAAAAAGCTCGGTTAAGTGTCCAGCGAAATCCACTTCATAAACATAATAGCATGAATCACTAGTCTCTTGCATGACCTTGAATTTATCTATCATCATCTGACCATCTCTCTCACCAACATACATTTTCAAATCTCGATCAAAATTTCTGAAATCGCGTAGCGTTGCCCCTACATTAGCATAACCACCATACATTTCCTTCGCAAGGCAAAATGCCTTGCTACAACCTATATTTACTTTTGAAGCGTCAAAAACGATATTTCTCAACCCAACTGTCATCTCCCTATTAGCCTTTAAAAACTGCCTACCACTTTCAGGAACTAGAGGGTGGTTGTGTTGTTCAATAAAAGACCGCACAAAGAACATATTATCCCTATTAATCTTCAAAACAAGTTTTGCTTTGCAACCACACCTGCATGACAGAGTCCTTCTTCCCTTTACATCTTTACCAGAACTAACATCAGAACTTCCTAAATCTAAATCATTGAAACCTTCTCTGTTGCAGACAAACTGTTTAAGAATAACATGTTCGTCACTATCTTTCTTTTCAGTCCCTTTACAAACATCAAATCCACCTAATGTACCATAATGTTTATAAAACTTGTAACCTTGGATTAAAGTTTCAAAGACCTTGTCAGAGAATGGAACAAAATTCGCATCGACAGTAGGTATAAAATACCTCTTACCACCGGGAGACAACAAGTAGCTACTTATAGAGCCCTCACTTTCAGTTGAACAACCACCAGTACTAACATTATTACTAACTTCAGTACTAATACGAGATCCATCACCACAAATTGAACCTGAATAAACATAAAATCAGTAAAAATGAGAACAATATAAAATCAGAATTTCAAATGAAATCAGTAAATATATCAAATGAAATCAGTAACTATATCAAATGTATACAATATTACACAGCTCCAAAAGGCTAATTGAACAAAAAATAACACTAAAAATGATGATCGATGAAATTTTACACTAAAAATAACATATGAGCGGAACACAAGATCAATCACTACAAAAGAAGACAATTAAAATACGAAAAGCATATGAGCAAAAATAAAACACATATCAGCAGGGTGAAAACTAATTTTGCCTTGATTATAACTAATTTTAGGCAAAACAGTCGTAATAAGCTTTAAACACCGATTATAACATATTACACTCTCTTAATCACAAAACACCGATTTCAAACACAAAAACAACGAATATTTTGAGCAAAAACACACATACGACCAAGACGAAAGCTAATTTTACCTCTATTTTATGTTTTTTATAACTAATTTTGCCTTGATTATAACTAATTTTAGGCAAAACAGTCGTAATAAGCTTGAAACACCGATTATAACATATTACACTCTCTTAATCACAAAACACCAATTTCAACACAAAAAAAATGAATATTTTGAGCAAAAACACACATACGAGCAAGACGAAAGCAATTTTACCTTGATTATCACTAATTTTAGCCAAATCATTCGTAATCATCTTGAATGAGTATCTGATGAAACAGATTCAAAAAATCAATAGAAAAAGCCAAAACTTTTGCAAAGATTAACAGGAATCGAGATGAGTTGAGTACAATAGAGAGATTAAAGAAGCGAGTTAGTGACACGAGATTCAGTGATGGAAAAGCTAAGAAGAGCGCGAATAGAGAGATGAGAAAGAGAGGAGAGAGACAAGGGAGAGAGAGATGTGCATCGAAGTGAGAGAAACGGAATCTGTTAGAGTTAATTACGTAATCTCTGTCTTTTTTATTTTTTTGAAATTAATAAATGTTGAACGGCTGAGATTAAATAGCAGTTAAAATAAATCAATGATCAGGATTTAGTTTGTAGTTTGTATTTAAGGGTTTGTTTGTATTTGAGTAAAAACATATATATATATATTGCAAATAGAGTACAAAATACTGGCAGATATATTTACATAACATAGAAATGCACGCACGCATGTGTTTTCTGATACCAGTTATTCTATAACCTAAAACTCAAACTTAATGCCAGAGATGAAATTGTGAAGATGAGCATTTAATTATTTTCTATTTATGCTGATTGTATATTCCAGATTGCCAGGTGCCAGTCCAGCACGCATTAATTTAATTCAACACTTCATGACAGTGTGAAAACTTCGGGAGCCGATATGATCTTCTTCTTCTCCACGAAGAGAGATTAATCACCCCTCAAAATTACTATAAAAAATAGGCAGTTTCTTGACTTCCCCTTAAATCTGCCAGCCTTGAGGTAGGAAAGTTTCTAAACAGATCATGTAGTGTACAAGAATCCTCAACTTGCGGGGGGAATGTCAACCAATCTCTATAGTAGATGATCCGCAACAACTTGTAAGTTTATACAGGACTGAGTTTATATCTATTTAGGATGTGTTTGGCATTGTGTTGCAGACACTACCAATACTTTTGTTCTTTTTTTTCTTAATAGCAGTTAGAAAAAGTGTTTGATAAATTTAAAAGTTACTTTTATGAATATTTAGACAAAACATGTCCCCTAAAATTGCTTTTCAGTTTTGGGTCAAACAACTTTTTACAACTAACACTTTTTTCACTGACACTTTTTCTAATAGCATATGAATTTTTAAACAGCAATTCCAAACAAAGGATTAGTTCGAGTAAAAACTTTCACAAAATACAAACTTACAAATTTTTTATATTCAACACATAAATAATTTGGGTTCAACATCATTTTTTAATAAAAATTGAAATTTTTTTAATATACATAATTCATAACGAAAACTTATTTGTATCATTTTATAACTTATTAAAAACATATTTGTAACATTTTTAAGAAAAAATTGATTGTAATGATTGTTCAACAAATATATAACTTAAGTTCAACATCATCTGTTAAACAATAATTATACATGTGTTGAATTCAAATACATAATATAATTTACATTGGTATGATTAAGAAATTTGTATTAAATCAATAATATTTCATATTTCTATATCCTAATTTAGTATTAGTGATCGATACTTGAAAATTATATAATATTATTCAACAAATTTTTAACTACGATCAACATACTGTATATTAAACAACTAAAATTTCATATTTCTTAGCCTACGTAGGAGGTTTCCGGAAGCCCCGGTGAGGAGGGTCGAGAGTCTTGTGGTTGTTGGGGTGCGAAGGAGAGGCAGACCGAGGAGGTCATGGGAGGAGCAACTCAGGATGGATTTGAAGGCCTTGAACTTGAACGATACCTTGACCGCCGATAGGAGTTCTTGGAGGCGTCAGATTAGAGTCGTGGATTCTCTTCTAGGGAGCGGCTCTGTTGTTGAGAGCCTCAGAGTTGGGCTTTCTCGGTTAGCGTTATCTTAGGAGTTTGGCTTTGCGTTTTCATTCTGTCTTTTGTTTTTCTGGTTCTTGCAGATGCAGGGAGCAGGACATGAGGTTTTTCCAGGAGAGGTGTTCTCGCTCAGGTAAGTCCCATGAGGTCTAGGCCATGGGCTCAGGTATGGTTGATTACGTAAATCACACTGTGTTGTTATGCACTAAGCCGGGGGTCTTCACGGAAACAGCCTCCCTACCGTAAAAAGTAGGGGTATGGTCTGCGTACATCTTACCCTCCCCAGACCCTGCTTTGAGCGGGATATACTGGGTATGTTTGGTTTGGTTTGGTTTGACTTAGGTGTTAGTGAACTCCAGAAGGATATTGATGAATTAAAGTATGTGTATTTAATTAGTTTTTAATTATATATGGGTGCTTCTCTGTGGGTAACCAGTCCAAAGGAGTAACTTAGAACTTTGAATCCTAACCGTTAGATTATAATGAAAAAGAAACTGATTAAAACTACACACGTGATCATCTAACTATAAACATAATACACAGTTCACCAAACTATTTTCACCGGCCACTTCCTTTTATATCACTATTAATTAACTATCACAGAATCAATGCATAAAACAATCTTTTATACAGTGTTCTGTATTTATAAATTTTCTCCTTGAAATTTTTTGTTCAAAAATGTGTATTTTTTGAGTTATGTATTTTACGCATAAAGTTTATAAATATTGTCAAATTAATATAAAAATCGTGTTCTGTATATATGTTTGATGTATACAGAACGCATATTTTTTGTATTTTTATTTTGTATTTATATATTCTATATTTTTATTTTATGTGTATTTGTTCTGTATTTTTATTTTATATTAATATGTTCTGTATTTTTATTTTGTATTTATATGTTCTGTATTTTATATATGTCCTATATTTTCATTTTGTATTTTAATATTTTGTGTTACATATGATTGTTTTCTATTTTATTTATTTATTTTAATCTTTTCCATATTTTTTTAAAAGTTGTTGTTTTTATCTTAATAACAAGAGTGCAAGTCTTATTTTATTTTTATATATTTTTCATTTTATTTAATAATGTTTTCTATTCTGTATTTCAATATGATTTATTTTAATTCTAAATTAGTTTATTAGTTTTACTGTATTTAATACATTTTTTTCCTATATTTTGAAAATAATATAATTGTTTCTGTTCTATATTTTAATAGGCATTCAAAAATTATTTATTATATTCAGTAATTCAATATGCATGTGTTCTTTTTATTGAAGACTATTTTTTATGTCCTGTTATTTTAAAAATAGCTTCTTTTAATTCAGAAATTATAGTATTAGTTGTGTTCATTTTAATGTATTTTCTTTTATTTAATTATTAGTTCTTTTTCTGACAAAAAAAATATTAGTTCTTTATTTTATACGTTATTTTCTATTTTCAAAATTAAATTTTTTATTGTGTTCCGTATTTTTATAAGTGATATTTTTATTACTAAACAATTTTTAGGTTATGTATTTCTATAAATTTTTATGAATTGAAAAAATAATATTATTTGAATTTTAATTACATACTTTTGTATATCTTTTGTGTTACAGGGAAATGAAAGATAAGAATAATAAAAAATATAAATCATAAAAATACACAAAAAATAAATGATACAAAAGTAATATGAAAAAAAATAATAAAAAGAAATACACGTTAGTTTTGATTATTGTGTGTCATGTGTATAATGAGTTCTATGGAGACCAACATTTTTAGTGGAGACCGGAGACCAATATCAATCAAAACATTGCAAAAACTTATTCATTGAAAATCATGTTCTAGGAAAATCACTATACTATTAATTTCATTGAAAATCTTGAAGATCATATATGTTTTACATGTAAATTTTATTAAAATTTTTGAAAATCATGTATGTTCTGCAAACAAAATATTGCAGAACATATTGTTCTCCAAAACATGTTCTGCTTGCAAATCATATGTGATTTTTAAGATTTTGAATGAAATAGTGTTGTTAATTGAACATTCCTTGCAAATATATATGTTTTGAGTGCATAATGTATATGGTCTCCACGGTCTTCACTCAAATGTTGATCTCCATAGAACTTAACTATATATATATATATATATATATATATATATATATATAATTTACTTCATAGTATTAGTATTCATATAAAAGATTGACAAATTTTATTTAAGCAATATAATTATTGTTTCAATACAAAATATAAATTATATGTATAAAATTAAGATGATTTCTATGTAAATTAACGACTTGCAATTGTTCACATTGCGTCATTTTTTATTACATATTCAAGATTAATTGTTGCAATTTTTTTGGGATAATTGTAGAACAAACGATCTTAACTTTTCAAACAATTTTTTTTAAGTGATTGTGAAAATCGTTATAATTATGGAAATATAATATTTCGACTAAAATCTAAAATTTTTATAAAAACATTACTGACAAACCTTTTACTTTTGTACATAATAAACTCAACCAATTTATCGACCGATTAAATCGATAAAAATGTTATACGTATGTTGTATCATTATATTGTGTCAAAATACATTATTATTTTAATTATATAAATTCGTATACTATTACTGAGCATGAATGTTATGAGAGCGGTGTAGGCTTTAAAAATGTTACTTACTTATTTAATATTGTAATTGCTATTTTTCATGGTTATGATATATTTAAGATTTTCAAGATTATTAAAATTCTTGATATATAATGAGAGTATTATTTAAACTAATAATTCATACAAATTGTTTTAAATTAATTTTTTAGATTTTTTTTAAAAAACCTATTAATTTTTATAAATAATAAAAATTAATTAATCTATTTTTAGTACTTAAAAATAAAATTTTATTAACCGCACGAAATGCGGCTAAGTTACCTAGTTTTTTTACTAATGATACACAAATAATATAAATTTTCAAAATTGTAATTAAATCCATTATAAGGGAACTTGCATTTTCATCCTATTTAGTAATTTACTTTTATGCCCTTCAAATTATAATAATGTTAAAAAATTTGTTTTCAATGGGAATTGAACCCATGACCCCATTGTGCACAATATTTTATACTCACCCCCACAACCATTACACCAACTCAACTTTTGATACATATTTTTAAATCATAAATCACATTCATGAATAACCTCCTCACTATATCTATTTTAAAATTTATTCACATCCAAAACCATTAAACTAGCTCAACTTCTGATACATATCTTCAAATCATTAACCACATTCATGAATAACCTCCTCACTATCTCTATTTTAAAATAAAATCAAATAAAATATTTATGGTTCGATTTATACGGGAAAAAATAAAGTGAATAACATAGATTTTGTTAATATTTATATAATATTTCACATAACTACATATACATTAAACAAGATATTTTGATTGACATCCATTAAAATATATGAGTAGGCCGAGAAAATAAAATTTGAAAATAATTAGATAAAATATGTAATTAGATTAGAGTGCAATATGTAACTATACCGGAAAAAATTAAAATTTTAAAAGAAAATAAAATAATAATTCATATCCTTCCTTTATATATATTATAAGCTAACATGGCCTTTTCACCCATTTAGTAATTTACTAAAATATCCCTGCATCATGTTAATGTTAAAAAAAATGATTTCAATGGAATTGAACTCATGACCATGTTACTAAAATATATGTACATGTATTTATTATAGAACTTTCAATATATACTATACAAATTCAAATGGTACATGAATGACAATATTTATAGATGAGCATTTCTCCCGGTCTGACCGACCACGATCTAATCCCTTTCCAGTTTGGAGATTCGAGAAATTTTCCCTTTCCCATTTGGAGATTCGGGAAATTTTCGGGTTTGGTACGTGAAACATGAAATGTTATAAAATAAAATTTTGGGGATGGGAACGAGCTGAAGGAATAAAGCATCCCGGCTAAGGGGTCATTTGTTAAACCTGAATATCACTTTTTGAACCATTGATTATCTGAACAGTTGAATAATCTGAATTCTGAACGAAAGTTGATGTTTGATGAAATAAAAAAGTTTCTGAATGACAAAATATTTGAGTTTTTTGTTAAAAAAATTTTCCGAATAATTAAAATATTTTGAGCAATAATAAATTTTAAAAGTAAGATGAATTATTTTTTCAGGCTTTTTCGATATATACCCAAGTTCAGATATATTTTTTTTTGTGCAAAAGTACCTTTTTTTAAAAAAAATATATTGCAAAAATACCAACTTATTTGCAAAAATACGGTCTACAACCAAATCAACTAAATACAATTGTTTGCAACCGCATATGCAACTCTATGAAAACTTTGTGAAGCTGTATATGCAACCTGATAAGATGGTATTTTTGTAAAATGTTTTTTTCTGAAAAATGTATTTTTGTAAATATTTTAAGAATATAGTAAAAATATAAAAAAATTATAAAAAAAATGGTATTTTTGGTAAATATTCATTATTTTTTTATCATGCATTTTTTGAATTTTTTTAATATCCTTATGTTAGAAAAAACGTGTGTACGAAATACGATTGCCAAAAAGTTAGCTTGGCATAAATTATGTAATTTTAAAATCAGTTAATCATATTGAATAGAATAGAGATATAATATACATACCTAATAGTCAATAATCATTGATGCATACAACAAAGAGATTTGAATGGTTTAGTTGGAATTCTAAGGATGGTGTCGTCCAGAGGAATGTGGGAGTCATCCAGCACCATCCAGATTTCTAAATAATTAACAAACAATTTGAACGGCAATCACATGAATGGTTCCGTTCATATTCTTTGATTCAGCCATTAACAAATGAACCCTAAATCCCCAATTCCCGTTCCCCAGTCGATTATCATATTTAAGAAAAATAAATTTTTAAATATATATTCTAGATTATTAAAAATAAATGTAATTCAAAGATTCAAATTTTTTATAAATTTAACATGTCATAAATATAATTTAATTTTAATAATATTTTTCATCTTTTATTAAAATCGCTATTTATAATATAATAATAAATCTATAATGATTTATCAAAATAATTTGATTATCCAATATATTAGAGAATGTATAAATTTTAATCCAAAAAAAATTAGAATCTCCAAATTTTCGTGGGGATCTCGTTCCCCGTTCGGGGTAGGAATCATGGAGGAAAATAATTCCCATTTTGGGATCGGTACGGGTTCAATGATTAGGTTCAGAATTTCAATTAAACATAAGTTCGAAATTTTAATTAAAAATATTGAAATTCATGATTTCTCGCGGGGATACGTATTTTCCTTTTGAGGCAGGAATCGGGAGCGAAATAATTCTCGACCAAGAATCAGAACAGATTTAACGATTTTGTTTGGATTCGGGGATCAGGATGGATATAGCACTCCCTGACCTTGAATTGACCCGATGCCCATTCCCAAACAACATGAATTCATTTAGTATCAAATTTGGACATTTAGATACGAAATACACTCAACTAAATACCAAAAAAAGAATAGGTACATCATTTTTTTTGGTAACTTAAGAACAAACGGTAATACAACTAAATAGTTGATGATAATACGTTAATCCAATTTGTTGACAAATGTTAGATGAGTTTGATTTAAATTTAAAAGATATAGTGTTATCACAAACATTTAAAAAACGTATACATGTTTAATGTGTGAGAGGTATGACAATTAACTATTTTATTATCATAATACATATTCAGCTCGTAACCACAACAATAATTTTATATAAATATGAAAATGGAGGTCGCTGAGAGTTTGTAAAGAAGAATGAGAGATGATCGAAGAGAGGAAGGATGAATAAACTTGAGGTTGTTAAAGACGAAAGAGAGGTGGTGTGGCAAAAAGAATGTGCATATATGATGTGGTTGAAGGAAGGAACGGATCTGAGAGGTATAACGAGGTGGCATGATAGTGGTCGGAAAGAGGCCGAAGTGAGAAGGTACCTGATCAGTAATAAATTGGAGGGATGTGAGGTAGGCTACCTGATCAGTAATAAATTGTGGAGATATAAGGTAAACATATGGGTAGAAGAGAAAATAGATATTTAAAATATGTTGTGGCTAAGATTGAAAGTAGTTAAAAAAATTGTTGTCGTGGTGATCCTTTTAGGATAATTGTTGTCGTGGTGATCCTTTTAGGATTCTACTAAAAACATTGTTATCGTGGAAATATTTGATAGCTGACAATTAACTCTAATATACCACTTTTGTCAGTTATTCTTCTCGCATTAAACAAGTACCACTATAAATATGAATCTCGAAATTTAGAGTGTGCTAATAATTTGAATTTAGAATGATTATAACTACTGAATCGTTAGACCGTTGCACGTGAAAGGTAAAATAGACTAACAAGAGAATACAATGGGTTTTATCTCAAAATTAAAAAAATGTTATATGAATTAAAATGTGGCCTGTGCCTTGCACGGGCTTTCATGCTAGTTATATATAGTAATGCAATCCCTAAGGAAAAAAAAAGTAATTACAATGCAAAAGAAAGTAGTAGCATGTCGTAACATATTATATAAAATTAGTCGATAAAGTCACAATTCGCAGCAGCGATATAACTTTTTAATAAAAATTTCAATTAATATTTCTTTTATGTTATATCATCAATATTCAATTTTAACAATCGTTAAACACCATTCATTCTACAAAACCGCTTTTTCGTTAACATATATTATGAATACATATATTATAAATGTAATTCATAAATTCGAAACCTAAAAATACATTAAAACTTATAACATCTATGTCAAATTCTAACAGTTAGCACCATCTTTTCTAATGAATTGTATTCTCATTAAACACGTTTTGAGTCGTTCATGATTGTGACCAAAATCCTAACTTCATTGTATATTATCAGTGTCTAAAAATTGACCTAGGCAGCCTACTAATCAGTGCCTAGGCGCTATGCGGTACAAAAACATATAATTTTTGTGAAAATCGGTAAAACATTTTTTTTTGTAAAAATCGACTATTAATCGGATATATGAGATCTAGGCGGGATTAATTGCAAAAATTTAGGCGGAATTAATCGGATTTAGTTGGAATTAATCGATTAACATTTTAAAAAATGTCAAATTAAAAAAAATATATAGAAATTAATTCTTTTAATAAAAAGTATAACTTACATATGAAAGAAAAAATTCACCTATTGTATTTGATAGTAAAATTAGAACGTTCTTATTTTTACTTGTATAAAAGTTGTTTTTTAATATTATTAAATTTTACAAAAATAATATTTAAAATACATCCGATTAATGTTGCGATTAATCATTCCTATTAATCCTCGCCTAACTGGTTAATCGCTAGAAGGTGGGATCATCTTCTGAACCTGCATAACGTTTTTTAGAACCTTGTATATTAGTGATCCATATCTTATATAATAAATTTATTTTTAAATTAAAACCTAGAAAGAGGGTGAATTACACTTTTTACTTTCTCAAAATTTCTTTTATAAATGAAATTTTAAGAAATCAAAATACATATTATCTTCACCATATATTACAATCAGTGTTCTAAAAAGCGGTAAGCAGTTCTAGATGGCGAGACGACCTTCGAGCGTTTAAGCGGCTAGACGGGAGCTTAAGCGGATTTCAATGCGAACCAATTAAGTGGATTATATAATATATATTTAATTATTTATATACATAAGTATATATATATATATATATATATATATATATATATATATATATATATATAATCGGGGAATAAACGGTTAACATAAAATCGGGACGGTTTTGGGACCTTCGACGCTTAAGCGGACCGCTTAAGCGGTTAGGCGGCCTTGTTTTAGAACACTGATTACAATACTCCTGTGTTCATTTTCTTACCTAAAATTTAGAACCTATAGATAGAATAAACTCTATCTTTTATTTAAAATTTTCAATAAAATAAAAAAAAAATATTATATAATTTTTAGAAAACTCCGCCTAAAAATTCTATTATATATACACACTGATATATATCTATAAAATCAAACTCATATTCTACTTCCAATAAACTTTTAATTACATGGTTTACAAACACTATTCTACTTCCAATAAAACTTTTAATTACATGGTTTACAAACACTATTCTACTTCTAATAAAATTTTAGTTATATATTTTTTCTAAAAATTTGTACTGTCCTCCCCTATAAATTCGAACACATATTCAACTTCTAATATGTTAAAAAAATTATTTATTAGTAATTAAAATCCTAAAATTTTAAAAGTTAGAAAAATAGATTAAAATGTAACACCCCCAAATCCGGGGTCAGGAGATTTGGTCATTATGCGAAAATCCTCAAAATAAAATCACCTGCTTAATAACACAATGTTCCTTGTAATTGTCCAGAATTTAAATATAACATCTGTGACCCCAACTTTCCAAGATCTTTTAGGTTATAGTTCTAGAAACAAGAATCCAAATTCCATTAAATAAAACTTTTTCTTTACAACAATCTCTTTGATAAATTCTTAAATCACTGGTATAACTTCGACAAGAAGTATACCAGGCCAACTAATCTAATACATAATAATAATTATCGAAGTCCAACTATATAAAATATATCTTACACTAGATCCAGACATCCTGAGTCAAGTCATCTTCAAAATAACATCTTGCTTCCCCTCTTTCCGAACTGTGCGGATAAGTTTCGCCAAACTACTTACTGAAAAGTTAGAATTAAGACAACAAGAATGAGCAAATAATGCCTAGCAAGTTCTACCAATAACCATCTGTTATGCCCAAATCTGGCATAATAATTATCATGATTTAATTAGCTAAATTAATGGTTCATTATCTACAATGGGCCTCGAAGATGAAGATTGGGTCACTAAAAGCCCACTATTGGAATCAGCCCAGCCTAACTACAGGGCCACCTCGCTCTCTATTGAATATAAGGGATCGCTTCGCTACGACTCCCGTCAAGGGATCGCTTCGCATCGATTCCCGTCAAGGGATCGCTTTGCATTATTATCACATTTACTAGCTAGATGGAATTGTTTTCATTCTCTCTTAGAAGGCTCATAACTAGACCCCTCGAGGTCTTATGAGTATCCGAACGCTCGGGATCGCCTCGCATGACTCGATCCCTCGAGGTCGCGTAGCACGTTTATGCTGTATCTCTACTAGCCTCGCTTGTAAGGTCACATTCTTGTCCATGCGAGACCATCGGTTTCCTTCTATAAACCATGGATCATGGATAAGGTCAACAACTCATTGCCACGTCAGCCCTAATCTAATGGGCTTAGGCTATGACTTATTTTCTAAAACCCTAGCCCGGCTAGGTAACTTCCTACCCAAGAACTACGTACGGCTTGATCCCTATAAATAGGGTACGTAGGCACCTTGATAGGGATGAGAAACAGTTCACCCCTGAAATCACCTATCAAGTTCAGCCACATTTATAAACACAAACCCTAACCCTTATTCTTCTTTTATAAGCGTTATATCCGTATTTAGCTCCGTTAATCCAGCAACCTCCTAAAATATTGTTATACGATATTCTCCCTATAACATTTGGCGCTAGAAGGAGGGGCTAGTCATTGATTGGGAGAACGATGACTAAATCACACAAGAAGAGAAATGGGGAAGGGGGAACACCGAGATCGCATAGGAGGAATAAGGATGATCCCCAGAAGGACCCACCAGAAGGCAAAGCGCGTAATGAGGGGATCGAGGATGAATTTGAGAAGGATAAAACACCCCATGTTGTTCAACAGGTGGCCTTGCCTGGCGAAGTCATGACATTTTTGAAAGGCCTCGGTGACCAAATGATCGAGGTAAGGGAAAAGGTGGCCAAGATGGAGAAGCGGCACAGTTCTAGGGGCTTCAAAAGGAGTACAAGGACAGGGGATCGAACTCACCAAGCAGAAAGTAGCAAGGGTCCCGCCAAGAAGCTAATTGGGGACTTTGATGATGTGGTGACGGATCAGACGAACCCCGATTGGGAAGAGGAGGCAGCTACTATGGATAAGGAGGGGTCGAAGGCGAAGCCCGCCTCATCAGAAGGACGATCCGTTAGTGTCTTTGACCGAGTTGGAAAAAAACTCAGCGAGCACGATCTCCGTCTCAAGTTGGTGAAGCTCAAAATTAACAAAGATGGAGGGTCTAAAAATAAGAGTAAGGGGTCTCATCAACCCTTATCACCTCGAAAAGATCGTGAGCGGTCATATCGTCGCAATGATAGACCCCCCTCTCCTCGCAGAGAGCGTGAGCGGTCCCATCATCGCGAGGACAGACCCCCTTTCAATCGAGAACGTGAACGATCCCAACATCGCGAGGAAGACCCTAAAAATAAGGATCGCAGGAATGACCAAGAAGAGTTTAGTGCCCCAAAAAAGACTCAATCTCATCATGCAAGTACTGGAGGAAAGAAGGATGGAGACAAAGAGGCCAAGATTGGGGATTATAAGTTAGAAGAATTAAAAAAGGCATTGGATGCGATGAACAACGAGAAGGGGATTTTCAGCAATATGGGTTCCTCCTCGCCCTTCACTCATGAGATCCGCACTGCTCCATTGCCTGCAGTGTTTCGAGGTTATCACTCTGACATGACCTATAATGGGGAGAATAATCCAGCCAAGTTCGTTATACGTTTCAACAATGAGATGGAAGTGTATCAAGTATCACAGTTGGCGAGGTGTAGGTTGTTCGCAGCTTCGCTAAGGGGAAGTGCCCAGCAATGGTTTTCGAAGCTGGGATCCCTAGTTGTCATAGATTCTTGGGAACAGTTCGTTGACATCTTTATTAAACAATTTCAATCTTCAATGCTCTATGCACCTCCTGTCTCCACATTGGCAAATATAAAGCAGAAGGAAGGAGAGACTTTGCATGACTACTTCAAGAGGTTCAACGCTGAAGTACCTCGCGTGCGAGGTGCCAATGACGAGGCTGTGAAGAATTTCCTTATTGCTGGGGTAAGGGAAGGAATTAAAATCTGGGAGAAACTACAAGAGCAAACCCCTGGTACACTTTCGGAGTTGCACAGGGTCGCTGAGCCCTTTAAGCGTGTCGAAAAATCACTTGCGGATCTCAAAAAGAACGATGGAAAAAACGACAGCGGAAGCAGGAGTAGGGGTGTGAAAAGGAGGGATTCTCAAAGTCCAAGGCGAAGACGGGATCGAAGCCCTAGCCCGAAGAGGAGGGAACGCGAGTACTTAAGGCGATCCCCTCCTCGAGATCGTTTCAAAAGAAATGAAGATAAGTTTGTCCCTCTGGTTGCCCCGATTGATCATATCTATGCTGTCAACACGGATAAAGGAATGTTCAAGCGACCCCCACCCATGGGTTCAAGAGGAACTTCAGACACGAGCAAGTATTGTGCCTTCCATGAACAGGTGGGGCATGCTACTAATAATTGTTGGCAACTTAAGCAGCAAATTGATCAATTGATTAGAGATGGAAAATTAACTGAGTGGGCAGTTCGCGAGGCAAAAAAGCACCAAGGGAATTCTGGTAAACCAGGATTGGGGTATCATGATGTGCCCCATGAGAAGCAAGATGAGCCTCGCAAAGACAGGGAAGAGCGAGCTGGAAGTATACATGTAATCATTGGAAGTCCCCACATTGGGGGGGGGGGAAAAGTAATAAAGCTAGAGAGAGATATGCACGCGAGGCCAGGGAGAGACCTCTTACTAATGTGCATCATCTACAAGAGCGACCTCCAAAGTTGTTTAAAGGCGAAGACACAAACATTATGTTCACTGAGGAAGATGCGAAGTGGGTTCATCATCCCCACTCTGATGCACTTGTGGTTCGGGTTCGCACTGGGTCCTAGAATGTCTATAGGGTCCTTGTTGATAATGGAAGTGCTGTGAATATTCTTACATACGAAGTCTACAAGAGGATGGGATATGTTGATAAGGATCTAGTACCCACGGTGGGACATCTTTATGGGTTCACTGGAGCATCTGTCAGTGTTAAAGGCCTCGTTCGGCTACCCATCACTCTAGGGGATGAGCCCTGTATCACCAAACAGATCGCAGACTTCATGGTAGTAGATCAACCATCTGCTTACAATGCCATAGTGGGAAGGCCCATCTTGAAAGAAATGAGGGTGGTGACATCTATCTATCACCTCTCTATGAAGTTTCCCACTCCGCATGGTGTTGGTTGTGTGAAAGGAATCCGACATGAATCTCGTGAATGTTATAACAATGCTTTGAAGGCTACAGAAAAGGGGGGGTGGCTCTGTGCCAGGAAATATGGAATGTAATATAATATCAATTGAAGAGCTCCCAGATGATTACTTTAAAGGCTTGGGTATCCAGGTGGAACCGATCCCAGGGGCCCTCATGTTAGAGGCCTCGTAGCCTGTGCTAATTCTCCAAGAGGGGATCGTTGAAGAGGCTAGTGACGATGAGGAGAGCCCAGAACAAGCTGCAGTGCGAGCCCGAAAGGGGAAGTGGGTTCGCAAGGAAACTTCAACCTTGGTAGACCTGCCCAATGAAATAACTCAGGAGACCACAATAATAGATGAATACGGACATGTGGGAGCGATCCCTGCTACAGAAATAATGTCGGCCTCACCACAAAATGGGATCGCGAGGAGGAATGAAGTAGAATCTAGCACGGCTGGCGAATTTGAACTTGATTTAGATCCTCGCATCCCAGAACATGTTGACCAAGCCGGGGCCGCAGAGGATACCATCTCTATCTTAGTTGATGCCAAAGATCCGACCAAGGTACTGAAGGTCGGGTCGCAACTTAATCCAGGGCTTCGCGAGAGGCTCGTCAGTTTTTTGAAAGCCAATTTGGACGTATTCGCCTGGTCTCACGAAGATATGATTGGAATTGATCCTAATGTTATGTGCCACAAGCTTAACTTGGACCCAAGCAAAAAAGGAATAAGGCAGAAGAGGCGACCCATAAGTGGTGAGCGAGCCAAGGCACTCAAAGAGGAAGTTGACAGACTCCTCGAGGTCGGCCTCGTTAGGGAATCTTTCTACTCTGACTGGCTCGCGAACCCCGTCCTTGTGAAGAAGCCCAATGGAAAGTGGAGAACACGTGTAGATTTTACCGACCTCAACAAACATTGTCCCAAGGACAGTTTCCCGCTACCAAGGATCGATCAGTTGGTGGACTCAACAGCTGGGCACGCACTTCTTAGTTTCATGGATGCTTATTCAGGATACAATCAGATACCGATGTACGGCCCTGACCAGGAGCACACATCGTTCATCACTGATAGGGGTCTCTATTGTTACATAGGGATGCCCTTTGGTCTTC
Source organism: Kitagawia praeruptora (assembly GCA_037693485.1). Classification (NCBI taxonomy): domain Eukaryota; kingdom Viridiplantae; phylum Streptophyta; class Magnoliopsida; order Apiales; family Apiaceae; genus Kitagawia; species Kitagawia praeruptora. The sequence goes on from CM075354.1 coordinate 76,095,462, forward strand.
TAAATGCTGGGGCCACCTATCAACGGCTCGTTAATATGATGTTCGAGAAACAATGGAAGTGTATGTAGATGACATGTTGGTAAAATCTAAAGAAGCTGAGGATCATATCACCCACCTCGCGGAGATGTTTGACATACTAAGAAAGTACAGGATGAAGCTCAATCCCCAAAAGTGTGTGTTTGGGGTCGAGTCTTGGAAATTTCTAGGGTTCATTGTCAACCACAGAGGCATCGAGGCTAACCCAGCAAAGATAAAGGCCCTAATGGAGATGAGATCGCCCAGAAATGTGAATGAGGTACAAAGTCTCACAGGGAGGATAGCTGCCCTTAATAGATTTGTTTCAAAATCATCAGACAAGTGCCAAGAATTCTTCAAGGCAATCAAGAAGGTTGGGAAGGATTTTGAGTGGACCCCGCAGTGCGAGGAGACATTTCAAAAAATTAAGGAGCATTTGGGATCGCCACCTCTACTCTCCAAGCCTCGTGAGGGAGAAACACTCATTGTATACCTCGTAGTGTCAGAGCATGCGATCAGTGCTGTTTTGGTTCGCGAGGAGGAAAAAGTCCAGTATCCTATCTACTATGTTAGTCGACGAATGATAGAGGCAGAGACTCGCTACACTAATATGGAGAAACTTGCTTATGCCTTTGTATTGGCCTCGCGAAAATTAAGGCCATATTTTTAGGCTCACAAAATTGAGGTTCGCACATCTTATCCTCTAAGGCAAGTGATGCATAAACCAAAAACATCAGGAAGGCTCTTGAAGTGGACTGTGGAACTGAGCCAATTTGACATCGAATATAAGCCACGAGGGCCTCTAAAGGGTCAGGCCCTAGCAGATTTCATACTTGAATTTCCTCCCTACATTGAACAAGGTTCTTGGGCTCTCATACTGGTCACTGAAAAGGTGAGTAGTGAGGTCAAAACTTAAAATTCGGCCTCGTGGTGGGAACTTTATGTGGACGGTGCCTCTAATAAGGAAGGAGCGGGAGCAGGGATCGAGCTTGTTACTCCCGAGGGTCGCAAGATACGAAGCGCAGTTCATTGCACGTTCGGAGCATCTAACAATGCAGCCGAATACGAGGCCCTAATCATTGGCCTCAAACTTGCAATTGAAATAAAAATTGAAAATCTCAATGCGTACAGTGATTCTATGCTGGTCACAGGCCATATTGGATGCGGTTGGCAAGCTAGAGGACCTCAAATCGAACTCTATCTGCGATGTGTGCAAAGATTGATGAAATCATTCAAACAAGTCAAGGTGGAATTTATAAGGAGGGCAAAAAATCAAGGTGCTGATGCCCTAGCAAAATTGGGCTCGCGTCGCGAAGCCACTTTACTTAGAGTCATACCATTGGAAGTTCAAACGAAGCCTAGTGTCCCTGAAGAGTTTATTATGGAAGTAGCGAGCTCAGAACCAACTTGGATGACCCCTATATGGGAGTATGTGAAAAATGGGGTACTACCCCCCAATAAAAAGGAAGCAAGGAAGGTCAAATATCAGGCTGCTCGCTATGTTGTTTATGATGAGGTTCTGTATCGAAGAGGGTTCAACACTCCACTCTTGAGGTGCGTAGATGGCGATGAATGTAACTATATTCTGAGAGAGGTCCATGAAGGTATATGTGGAAATCACTCGGGGGTAGTTCGATAGCTCAGAAGATTCTCCGTCAAGGGTACTTTTGGCCCACACTTAAAAGGGATGCATTTGAGTTCTCAAGAAAGTGCGATGCCTGCCAGAGGATCGCTAACTTCAGCAACGCACCGGTCTCCCAACTCACTTCGCTCACGAGCCCATGGCCCTTTGCTATGTGGGGGATTGATCTAATTGGGGAACTACCCAAGGCTAAAGAGGGAGTTAAGTACGCGGTGGTAGCAGTGGATTATTTTACTAAGTGGGCCGAGGCTGAGCCACTTGCAACAATCATTGCCAGGAAACTAAAGGACTTCGTGTACAGAGCAATTGTGTGTCGCTACGGGATCCCTTATCAACTCATATCAGATAATGGGAAACAATTTGACAGCAAGGAGATGAAGGAATTCTGTGAGAATTTGGGGATCAAGAAAAGTTTTTCAGCTGTTAGTCATCCTCAGACAAATGGCCAAACTGAGGCGATCAACAAAATAATCAAGCATACTTTAAAGCCGAAGCTGGAAGAAAGCAAGGGTAATTGGCCTGAAGAATTACCAAGGGTTCTGTGGTCATACAACACGACCCCAAGGAGTACAACTGGAGAGACCCCATTTTCTCTTACTTATGGGTGCGAGGCCATGGTTCCAGTGGAAGTTGGTTCGGGATCGTTTAGAAGGGAACATTATGACCCTGAGTCTAATGAGGTTAATTATAGGCTTTATCTGGACATGATTGAAGAAACAAGAAGCGAGGCTCAGCTACGCCTCGCAGCTTATCAGCAAAGAACCTGTTAGGTCGAATACACAATAAGTAATCAAATACTGTATGAGTAACTTAACAAGAACACACTGTTTAACAATTAAAAACTGTTTGGAATTAATAATTCCTCTCTCAGTGATGTAAATATCACAGAGAGCTGCTTAGGTTACAATCAAAAGATTTCTCAATGTTCGATTACCCTTCTAGGGTTAACCTAACTGTATTTATAGAACATACAGCTTCGTACAATCAGTAATTGATTCTCCTATAATTAAGCTATACAATTGATATCAATCACGATTGCTCCAGTCTTCCAAGTCAACTCAATCTCTTTGACAGCTTTCCAATCTTCAAAGATATTGCTTCCATATTTATCTTGAATCAATCTTCAAACACTGTTGACTCTTCAGACAATACCGCTACAGAGTCTAACAAACTCTGTTTGCGCTTCCAGTCAGTGTTTAACTAAACTCTGACTGCTTCCAGCTAAACTCTGTTTTCTGACTTTAGCTTTCAAACACTGTTTTCATCAATCATATCTAACAATCTCCCCCAACTTGTCCATTAGCAAGAATGTACAAGTTTTACAGTAAATGATGATGTCAAAACAAATACAAAGTTTACAGTGTTTAACATACAAACAGAGTTTAAGCTATTACTTAACAAATTCTACAGAAAATAAGAAAATTCTTACAGACTTTAATTTCTAATCTCTTGCAGATCAGGCATTGTTCTGAGATAGTCTATAAGCAACCTTCTTTCAGCATTTTCAAGCTCTATCTGCATAGCTTCTTTGATTTCTCTCAACTGAGGATCATTCTCATCAGTTTGATAGATAGCAGCTCTAAGATCGTAGATTTTGTTTCTTCTCATCTCATTTCCCAGTCTGATGTATTTCACCTCTTCAGATTTTACATTGAAATCCAGAACAGTAATTCCAAGATCTGTTTTCAGCTTTGTAGTCCCTTTCTCCATTTCTACCAGATTGCCATTCCAATCTCTGTATTTAGGAACATACTTGCTGTTGAATTTCATTTGCCTTCTTGCAAGGTTCTGAATCATTCTCTGTCTGAGCACATTTGCAACTGACTGAGCTCTTTGATTTCTCACTCTGAAAATATACAAAACATATTCAAGTTCCTCAGCATACTTTAATTCGATATCCTTTTCAGAGACTTTAAATACTGTTCCATCAGCCATGAAATATAGCAAGAAATCCTTTTCTAGACTCTTCTGATATACAAGCTGTACTGACTCCAGTTTGTCCAAACTCTCTTGAGTGACACCACGACCTGGAACAGACAGTGAAGAAGGATCTCTAGGACCAACATATTGCCTTTTATCTCTGTGTGAGCCTATACCTTCTTTGTTGTATCCAACTTTACCAGATAAAGCTCTACCATCAGTAAAATCCATTGGAATTGTAGCTTCTAGTCTTGGATCATGAGGAGCACCCCTCTTAAATGTTGATTTCAACTGAGAAGACAATAATGGTGTGGTCACAACTTGTGCAGCAACAGAGGTTGTGTCTTCATTCTTCTGTACAACATGTGTATCAACAGAGGTTGTAACTATACTTTTCAGCTTTTGCTTGGCTTCTGCATCTGTTGGTTTTCTGAATACTTGCATTCTTTGATTTGTACCAACAGGTTCTTTGATTTGAATGCCTTTAAGAACAGGCTTTGCAGCTTTAGCAACTTTCATATTCTTCTTTGCTTTTTCAGACTTTAGAACTTTCAGATGCTTTTCTTGTAAACTCTTCTCTTCAGCTTTAGCATCTTCTATGGTCACTCCTTCTGCATTCTCTTCCATAAAAAGCTTAACAGCTAACTCCTCATCAGTCTTTGGGTTTGATGTTAATTCCAAACTCTTGGTCTTTGAAGTACCTTGAGTTTCAGTGTTTATTCCAACAGACTGTGATTTAAAAGATTTGCCAGATCTCAGAGTTTGCTTTTCAGAGTTTAAGACCTTGCTCTTATCACTTGCCCCTCCATCTCCAGCATCATCCTTTTGAGTCAGAGTTTGAGAAACTTTGCATTTAGATTTAGTCACTCTCTCCCCCTTTTTGACATCATCAGGTATAAGTATAGATGTAATGAGCTCTAAAGAGTTTGCAATTGAATCAACCTTAGCAAATAAAGCAGTCTGATTGTCTTCAACTTTTCCTAGCCTGGCAAAGAGAGTGTCTTGAACTTTAGACAGCTGAACAGCTTTTATTTTAGACTCTCTATCCATCTTCAATTCTCTTGACTGTATCTCAGTCTTTAAAGAAGCAATTTCTTGTTTAGTTTCAGCAAAATTTCCTTCCAGAGTCTTGACTTGTACCACAGTTGCCTTTAAACAGGATAAGATTTCTGGATCTGAAATTTGCTTTGCAGTTTGCTTAACAAACTCAGATGCTCTCCCTTTTGGAAAAATGCAATCTTGTTTATACCAATTTTCAGCAGATTTAGCAAGATGCTCTACTTCAACTGCATGAGATGGACAAGGCTGATCAAAAGGTGTATGTTTATTATCTGTCTGTGCAGGTACACTCACAAAAGAGTCAGAGTTTGCACTACTAGCAGATTCATCTTCAGCACTTGCATCCTTAGATTGAGTATCTTTTAAAGAACCACTGTGCTGAGCAGTGTCAGCCACAGTTTGTGCAACAACTTTTGCATTTTCTTCAACAGTCTCCTCATGTTGCACAGGAACTGCAACAGAGTTTATATTTGTATCTTCAACAGGCATAGATTCAGAAATCACCTTAGTTGCCTGATCAACTTCATCACCTTTGTCTTGAATTTGAGAAGATACCAGCTCTGTGTGTGATGCTTCAGCTTCAGGAACTTTTACTGCAAGCTCATCAGCTACACCAGGAGCTTCAGTATGAACAATAGGTGAGATAGGATCAGAGAATGGTTCAAATGAGTCAAAAATATTATCCCTTGGTGAAAAACCATCTCTGTTATCCTCTTCTACAGGTATTTTATCCTCTGTAGGCATTTGAACATTAACATTATCCTCTGCAGGCATTTCAACCTCTGCAGGTATTTCAACTTTGTCAGTCATAATATCCTCTGCAGGCATTTTAACCTCTGCAGGTATAGCAACATTCACTGTAATCTCAACATTAGGTGTTTGCTGTGAAACCACCTCTGGAGTTTCAACAAGATTCTCTTCATCTGAATCAGAAAGAATTAATCTCCTTTTCTTGATTGGAGGCACCACATTCTCCTCTTCATCTTCACTTGAGCTCTCTCTTGGTGGTGAAAGTGAAGGTTTGTTTGCTTTCTGTTTCTTCCTTCTTGTATAAACAGCTTCAGGTGTTGTTTGTTTAGCCTTTGAGTGTTTAGTATTTTGGGCGGTGTGTTTCTTTCTTTTTGGCTTGGTTTTGGGTTGTTCAGTAGGTGCTGGCTCAGGGTTTAAGATTTCAGTATTTAAGGTTTCAGTGTTTAATATTTCAGTGTTTGAGTGTTTGAGGGTTTCAGTGTTTGAGGGTTCAGTGTTTAAGAGTGGAGAGTTTATTGGTGAAGAGTTTAAGGTTTCTGGCTGTGGTTGATGAGATGTAGTAGGTACAGTGGGTGTGGGTGTTGTAGATGTTGGTTCAGTGTTTATAGTGTCTATTGGTTCAGGTATTTGTTGTGGTGATTGAGGATCTTGTGGTTGGTTTACATAGTTTTGTAGAGCTAAAGGCATAAACATCTCAGGTATTTGCTGTTTAGTGACATCTTTGTTTGTCAAATCAGAAAACATTCTCTTAGCAACTTGAAAAGGCTGAATTACATCAGCTTCATCAATTGGAATGTTAGGCACACAGGCAGTAAATAGCAATTGACAAAAACGAGCAAAATAAACAGTAGTAGACTCAGACAAACGCTCTCCCAAGTTCATTAGTACTAGTCTACCAAAATCGAAGTTACCTCCATATAGTAGAGCATGACCAATTTGGAGAGTATCCAGAGGAAGTGCATCCCAGTTTGTTGTCTTCTTTCCAAAAGCCCTTGTTATACAATCGAAAAAGAAACTCCATTCCTTTCTCAAACTTGGTCGTCTCAAAAACCCTATCTTGTTCAAGTTTCCTGCACATCCAATTTGTTCCAACATTGTCCTCAACCGATCATGACCAACAACACTGTAAGAAGTGTGTGTCTCAAAATCCAAAGCATCCCTAACAGTAGTTGGAGTAATAATATACTCTGATTCATCATGAGTGAAAGTTATTGTGGGAGTGCCAGACTCTTCTCCGTCATCATATACAGAGTTTGTCCAGAAAGTAGCAATTTGCGAAGCAGATAGTGTAGGTGGTGCTGTTAGAGCTTTCCCTATCTCAGAATCGTTCAAGAAATTTTGGAACAAATGAAATGCCTGTGGAGCATTTACATTCTCCAATGGTGCTGCATAGTTACTAGGGAGAAAAACTAACCCTGCTGCATCAAACGCTTTAGTTGCCATCAGTAAAAAGTTGACACGAAGATATTCAGAGAAAAGATGTTTATGCACTGTAAGTGTTTATCAAAAAGTGAAAGAGAGTATAAGAAAAGTGTGAAAATGAATGAGTATGTAAGTAATTGTGAGTGGATGAATGTGAATAGATGTGAGGTGAGAGAATAAAAACGATTAGAGTAAACTAAAACTCAATCGTTTATGCAGTAAAGGCGCGAGTAATGTGTGAGTGGGACACCATCATGGGACACGTGTCAAACAACCAATGGAGCACTTAATAATTACCGCTGTCATTACTATAATCACGACACTTAGACATATTAACACTAATTAACAGTTGTCAACTACCCCAATTACTGCAAAATAGTCAAATCATCTCAATGAGATTTTACCTCAGAGTACTTAACACAACTCAACAGTGTTTATCAATTATCCAACTTTATCACTTAAACCCTTTCAAAAATTGCACAGTTGTGAATTAAGTGTGTGTGAAGCAGAGTTTACTGAAATCAATTTTTAGAGCATCTAATATTTCATAAAATCCATAACAAAAATCAATAAACACTGAATGCACAAACTCTCATAGTAAACACTGATTGTTTGATGAATGCTAAACTCTGTAGTTACTGTAATACAGAAATCTGAAAACTTCCATTGCCTTTGATGTCCATGATTATCCAAGTAAGCACACAGTCTTTAAAGACAAAAATATCAAGAGATTGAAATCAGAGCATCATTCAGTGAATAACAGTCATGAACTGGATATTCTCACAAACTCTCAAACACACAAGTGTTTAGGTGAAGTGTTTACACTCACATTCAATCAGAAATAGCAGAATCTACCATATGCTTGAATGTCCACCAATTCTACACTACTTTGAGTACATGTATTCACAAATCAAAAGGACTTTATTCAGGGTTTAAATGGAGTAAGATCAAACAGATGAAAAGAGATGTTTTATTCATGAGTGACTTCAAGTGTTCAGTCACAGTATATATTTGTACAAGATCAGTATATATGCTCTTTTTTTTTTTCTTTTTTTTTTTATTATTTTTTTTTATTTTGTTTAGCATATATACTGAGTAATATATTTCTTTTCTTGAGAAGCACTCATCTGCTTGAGAAAAAAAAAAATATAACTGCTCTTAACACTTCAGAGTATAAGAAAAATGAGCAGTTAATAAGGCTCAAAGGGGTTTACTAAGGATGGAATTTATGAACAGTGTTTATACAGTGTTTGAACAAAGTTCAAAAGAAATTTTGAACAGTGTTTGAAGAAATAGTAAATCCTATTGCCTTTATCATTTTCATGCACACACATATCATGTAGTCTCAAAATGGTCTAATACAAGTTCTAGAGAAACATACTACCTGATGAATATCACACAACAATAAATACTGATTGATAGAAAATGTATCAATCACTGATTTGGCTCAAACTCTCACAGGTTGTAGACATGAATCTGAACTCACCAAACTAATCAATGACACATCTCAAGTTTTATGGTTTTCACAAGTACAAACAAGGAATCATCATGAACCATACCTTTGGAAACAGAATGTCACTTATCAGAGTTTAGAGTTCATCAATAACCAAAATTATTTATGAGAGGCAATGCACACAATATTCATAGACTCAGAGTTTAGGACTGAATAACCTAAGAGATGCTATAAATATGAAACAGTATCATGCTGTGTTGATTTACTGCACAAAGTCTGATTAGATTACAGTGACTCAGAAAGAATCATGATTTATTTACTGAGAATCATGCTTCATACAATTTTCTTCATTGGTGTTTTCATTCAGACAATAATCAATTCTGAATTCACTGAGTGTATCTAACATGTTAACAGTGTTTAACAGACAGACATGCTTAACAGAGTTTAAAATTTTTTAAACATAAGCATGCATAACAGAGTTTAATACTAAGGTTCACATAGCACTTAACAATTTGCAGAAACATGAGCAACATATTTTAGAAATAAGTTTTTGAGTCTAACCAACATCTCTAGTCAAAACTAGAGACCATTCCTAGTTCATTGACCAGTCTTGTAAATGTAGCTTCACTCAATGGCTTGGTGAAGATATCTGCAAGTTGTTGTTCTGTAGACACAAAGTGAAGCTCAATGTTGCCTTCCTCTACATGCTCTCTGATGAAGTGATACCTTATGCTGATGTGCTTTGTCATTGAATGTTGCACTGGATTACCTGTCATTGCAATAGCACTTTGATTATCACAGTAAATAGGTATCTTGGTATACCTTAATCCATAATCCAGCAGTTGATTCTTCATCCATAAAATCTGTGCACAGCAGCTACCAGCAGCAATATACTCTGCTTCAGCTGTAGATGTAGATATTGACTTCTGTTTCTTGCTGTACCAGGAAACAAGTCTGTCACCCAGAAATTGACAACTTCCACTGGTGCTTTTTCTGTCTATCTTACATCCAGCAAAGTCTGCATCAGAGTAACCAAGAAGTTTAAACTCTGATTCTCTTGGATACCACAGCCCCAAAGTCATAGTGCCCTTGAGGTACTTGAATATCCTCTTTACTGCTGTTAAATGTGATTCTCTTGGATCTGCCTGGAACCTTGCACACAAACAAGTTGCATACATGATATCAGGTCTGCTAGCTGTCAAATAGAGCAAAGAACCAATCATTCCTCTGTAACTTGTCATATCTACTGATGACCCTGCATCTTTGTCCAATTTTGTTGCAGTTGCCATGGGAGTTGTTGCAGATGAACAATCAAGCATACCAAATTTCTTGAGAAGGTTTCTGGTATATTTTGCTTGATTTATAAAAATTCCATCATCTGTTTGCTTCACCTGTAGGCCTAGAAAATAACTAAGCTCTCCCATCATACTCATTTGATATCTTGACTGCATGAGTTTGGCAAACTTCTTGCAGAGTTTATCATTAGTAGACCCAAAAATAATGTCATCCACATATATCTGAACTAAAAGCAAGTCACTACCATTTTGGAAGTAAAACAGAGTTTTGTCAATAGTACCTCTGTGAAATCCACTTTCTAGTAGAAATTTGGCAAGGGTTTCATACCATGCCCTTGGTGCCTGCTTAAGTCCATAGAGTGCCTTGTCTAATCTGTAGACATAGTCTGGATATTTTGGATCTACAAACCCTGGTGGTTGTTCCACAAACACTTCTTCTTCAAGTTTTCCATTTAAAAATGCACTTTTTACATCCATTTGAAATACTTTGAATTTCATGTGAGAGGCATATGCAAGAAAGATTCTGATTGCCTCCAATCTAGCCACTGGAGCAAATGTTTCATCATAGTCTATTCCTTCCTGTTGTGAGTAGCCTTTTGCAACCAGTCTTGCTTTGTTCCTTGTGACAACACCTTCACTGTCAGTTTTATTTCTGAAAACCCATTTAGTACCAACAATTGATCTGTTCTTGGGCCTTGGTACAAGTGTCCATACTTCATTTTTTTCAAATTCATTTAGCTCTTCTTGCATTGCTGTTATCCAGTCAGCATCTTTAAGAGCTTCTTCCATTTTCTTTGGCTCAGTTTGTGACAAGAATGCATGAAACAGACATTCATTTGTTGTTGCACTTCTTGTCCTTACTTTTGCATCAGGATCACCAATAATCAAATCAGGTGTGTGAGATTTAGTCCATTTTCTTGCAGAAGGCAGATTGCTTCTGTCATCATGTGATCCTCCCCCTTGATCCATGCTCTCCTGATTTTCTTGGTGCCTTTCTTCATTTTCTGATGCTCCCCCTGAATGTGACTTCTCAGAATTATCAACAGAGTTTGAATCAACAGAGTTTGATTCAGAATCATTGACTGAGTCACTTTCAGTGTTTGAATTATCACTTTGATGTGATTCTTCATGCTCCCCCTCAACTGGTTCTTCCCTTGTTTCTGATTGAAGAGTTTCTTCAGTATTTACCAGTAGAGGTTCAGAGTTTAGATCAACAGAGTTTGTCAAATCAGTCTGATCAGAGTTTACTTCTTCAGAGAATAAATCTTCATTTTCAAAGTGCAGTTGATCATGTTCATTGACATATTCAAGTCCAGTTATTTTCTTGTCATCAAATGACACATGAATTGATTCCATGATCACTCTAGTTCTCAGATTATAAACTCTGAATGCCTTTGTTGACAGTGGATAGCCAACAAAAATTCCTTCATCTGCCTTTAGGTCAAACTTGGTCAACTGTTCAGGATGAGTCTTCAACACAAAGCATTTGCATCCAAAAATATGAAAATATTTTAGATTTGGCTTTTTCTTCTTCACCATTTCATATGGTGTTTTACCATGCTTGTTGATCAGTGTTGCATTTTGAGTAAAACAAGCAGTTTGAACTGCTTCTGCCCAGAAATATGTTGGCAACTTTGCTTCATCTAGCATGGTTCTGGCAGCTTCTATCAAGGTTCTGTTCTTCCTCTCCACTACACCATTTTGTTGTGGAGTGCCAGGTGCAGAAAACTCTTGTTTTATCCCTTTACTCTTGCAAAATTCTTCCATTGATGAATTCCTGAACTCAGTTCCATTGTCACTTCTGATTATCTTCACTTGATGCTCTGACCCTTTTTCCAGTTGAATTACATGTTCTGTCAGTGTTAATGCAGTTTCATCCTTCTTTGCAAGAAAATATACCCATGTAAATCTGGTATATTCATCAACAATGACTAATGCATATTTCTTCTTTCCAAGAGACATCACATTCACTGGACCAAAAAGATCAACATGTAGTAGATGATAAGGATCAACAATTGAAGACTCAGTTTTGCTTTTGAAGGAGACTTTTCTCTGTTTGGCCTTTTGACAAGAATCACACAGGCCTTCTACATTCAACAATGACTTTGGTAGACCTCTTACAAGATCATTCTTGATTAACTCATTGATGTTGTTCAGGTTCAAATGAGAGAGTTTCTTGTGCCATTTCCAACTCTCTTCACTGGACATCCTTGTAGACAGACACACTGCTTTGCCATCAGTGTTTGTTGACAATTTGATTTCATAGATGTTATTGTGTCTGTTTCCAACTAGAGCAACTTTCCCTGTAGATTTACTGATCACTTGACAATATTCAGGCTGAAAATCCACATGATATCCTCTGTCACAGATTTGACTCACAGATAGCAGATCATGCTTGAGTCCTGGAACCAGAGCTACATTTGTGATGATGACATTTCCAAGATTAATATTGCCGTATCCCAGTGTATGTCCTATGTTGCCATCTCCATAGGAAACTTCTGGGCCAGCCTTCTCCTCAAACTCTGATAGCAGGGCTTTATTTCCTGTCATGTGTCCTGAACATCCACTGTCCACAACTAGGGTACTAACCCTGGTGCCCTGCAATCACAAACAATCACTGATTATTAGTTTTAAGGATCCAGACTTGCTTGGATCCTTTGGCTTTCTTAAATCTGTTAGCTTTTGCAGCGGAATTTTCATTAACAGAGTTTAAGCTAACTTTTTCAGAGTTTACATTTGCAGAGTTTACTTTAACCCATTTCAAATTTGGTTTGGGTTCATAGTAATTATAATAAATAGCATGATAATCTCTGCAAGTGTAAATAGAATGCCAAGTACTTCCACAGTGTTTGCATAAAGTCTGTGGTCTTGTTCTCACATAATCACTCTTTACTGCAGTTTTAGAGGGCAAAGTATTAATGTTCTTATTCTTACTGCAGAAACTAGCAAGATGATTAATGCTACCACAATTAAAGCATGTTTTTCTAGGAGCTAATGAAGCAAGCATTGGCTTAATTCCTGATGTGATGCCTACTTTTCCATTTTTGTTTTTCTTAGGCAATCTCTGTTTGTTGACAGATTTTATCTCCTTAAGCTTATGCTTGAGTTGTTTATCTGTCATTAAACCAATGTTAGCCTCTTTAACAAAAGTTTTAGCATATGACTCTCTAACAGCCTTTTTCTGTGCTTCAGTCTTAGGTCCACCTTTTCCCATGACATTACCCTCAGATGAACAATGTGGTCTAACCTTTACCTGATTTTCAAATCTAAGTTCATCTCCTACAGAGTAACCTAGACCTACTGTATCTGACTGAAACACTTCTTGAGTGTCTTTACCAGAGTGTGTCCAAGTTTTAATGATGTGTTTAGTATCCTCCAATTCAGATTCTAGTTGCTTATACTTACCTAGCAACTCCTGTTCAATAAACACTGCATCATCTCTCTCTTTTTGAATTTTATTCATGTTCTCTAGCTGTTCCTCAACAAGTTTATTTCTTTCTTTGAGTTGAGAACATTCAGACTTTATCCTCTCATTTTCTAAAGTCTGATCCCTATAACTGATATGCAATGCTTTAAGATAAATTCTCAGTTCAGTTATATTATCAGTGTTATAAGCATAGGTAGTTGGAGGTACCTTGAGATCATCATTTTCAGTCTGAGTAGTAGCCATGAGAGCATAGTTGACTTCCTCATCTGAATCTGAAGTGTCTGCCCAATCTCTGCCTTTGGTGTAGAGTGCCTTTTCAGTTTTACCCTTCTTGCACTCAGGAGCATAGTGTCCCATTTCCTTACACTTGTAGCATTGAATCTCAGACTTATCTTTCTTTCCAGATTTGAAGTCCTTTCCCTCAGCTTTCTTGAAATTCTTCTTGTCAGACTTTGAGTAGTCCCTGGAGAATCTCTTTCCCTTCTTGAAGTTCTTGTATCTCATCTTCTTGAAGGTCTTTACCATCAATGCAGCCATTTGCATCATCTCCTCATCATCTTCAGAATCAGATGATCCATCAGTGTTTGAGTCAACATCAGTGTTTGATGACTCATTCTCTGAATGTATGACTAAGGCTTTCCCTTTTGCTTTTCTCCTTGATGCCTCCTTCTTTGATGGTTTCTCCTCAACCTTGAGTGCAACAGACTTTGACTTTCTACTTGATCTTTTGTTTCTCTGCTCCAACTCCAATTCATGGGTTTTGAGCAGTCCATAAATTTCATCAATCTCTGTTTCACCAAGTTCATAATTATCTCTAATAGTGGTTGTTTTCACATCCCACTTTTCAGGTAGAGAAAGAAGAAACTTGAGATTTGAGTCTTCTAAATCATACTCTTTGTTAACCAATGACAAATCATTGAGCAGTTTACAGAATCTGTCAAATGTTTCTGTCATGGTTTCATCAGACTTTGCCTCAAGGTGCTCATACTCCTGAGTGAGTATGTTTCTTCTGTTTTTCTTGATTGCAGGAGTTCCTTGACACCTAACCTCAAGTGCATCCCATATTTCCTTTGCAGTTGTGCAATTAATCACTTTATTAGACATAACATTGTCTAATGCACTGTGAAGTAAATGTCTCACTTTTGCATCCTTTGCAATAGATGAAAGATCCTCAGCAGTTAGATCTTTCTTTTCCTTTGGAATGACCTTTGATTCCTCACCAGCAGCAGCAGCAGATAATTTTGTTGGTTTGTGAGGACCTTCATATATTCTATCAAGGTATTCTGGATCTGTAGCCTCCAGAAACATGGTCATTTTCACCTTCCAAATTGCATACTCTGATGGCCTAAGTATAGGAACCCTTATTGTCTCATACCTACTAACAGTAGTAGGGGCTTTCTCAGATGGTGGAGGTATCTCTGCCATTGATTACTCTTGTGTTTGAATCTTTAACTGTAATAAAGTAACAGATTTGGCTCTGATACCACTTGTTAGGTCGAATACACAATAAGTAATCAAATACTGTATGAGTAACTTAACAAGAACACACTGTTTAACAATTAAAAACTATTTGGAATTAATAATTCCTCTCTCAGTGATGTAAATATCACAGAGAGCTGCTTAGGTTACAATCAAAAGATTTCTCAATGTTCGATTACCCTTCTAGGGTTAACCTAATTGTATTTATAGAACATACAGCTTCGTACAATCAGTAATTGATTCTCCTATAATTAAGCTATACAATTGATATCAATCACGATTGCTCCAGTCTTCCAAGTCAACTCAATCTCTTTGACAGCTTTCCAATCTTCAAAGATATTGCTTCCATATTTATCTTGAATCAATCTTCAAACACTGTTGACTCTTCAGACAATACCGCTACAGAGTTTAATAAACTCTGTTTGCGCTTCCAGTCAGTGTTTAACTAAACTCTGACTGCTTCCAGCTAAACTCTGTTTTCTGACTTTAGCTTTCAAACACTGTTTTCATCAATCATTTCTAACAGAACCGCACGGTACTACAATGGAAAGGTCAAGGTGCGACCCCTACGTACAGGTGACCTAGTACTCAGAAGGGTCATGCCTAATACTAGGGTCACGGGTCATGGTGTTTTTGGTGCTAATTGGGAAGGACCCTACAAGATCTATGCAACTCTATCGGAGGGAACATACTATCTCACTGATATGGAGGACAAAGTCATTCCGCGAGCTTGGAACGCGGAACACTTGAGAAAATACTATCAGTAAAAGCTTCATTACTGGTAGCCTCTATCTATTTCTACTACTTAGCATGAATAAATTCATACAAAGTATTGGGGGGTAGTGCTCATATAGACACCCCCCTTTACGATGTAATGACTCTAGGGCCTCGCCCCTACTTATCAATTTTAGGGCCTCGCCCCTATCTTGTATTACATGATAACACTTTTACTTATCAACTTTAGGGCCTCGCCCCTACTATGGAAATAAATGAGTTCGTTTATATTCATTATTGTTTATTTTAAATTTTGCATTCAAACTACACTTGTTTGTTTGTTAGAATTTCATATCTTAAAGGACTAGTTCAGCACAACAATGTGAGGCTACTCCCCTTCAGACATTAAGCTACTAAGGCATATTTTCTTACACCAGTGCGATCCCAAATGGTTCGCACCTAATAATCTCATGAATAGCTCGCATTTACAACAATCAAAGGAATCTAATTAACGAAGACAAACTACATGAAGATTTATAGAAATGGAAGATACAACACTACTATGAAGACAGTTAACATGGAAGTACATGCAATTACATTGGAAACATAGAAGAAATCAAAGTTAATACAGATCGCCATGCGATCCCAAACGACTTAGTTCAGAGTTAATCAAACAGCAAAAATATAGTTACATCTTGCGAGGTATTCAAAGGGTACCCGCATCCCTAAGTTCAAGAACTTAAAAGCATCGTTGGTTACAAGCAAATTATAGAGCATTTTTATCTTGATTGGCTTTTGTAGCCTCCTCCGCCTGCCTTGCTTCCTCCGCGACCCGAGCTTCTTCAGCGAGGCGCTCTTCCTCGGCATCTTTATTAGCGATTTTCTTCTTCAAAGTCTCAGCGAAGTCAGCATTCCCAGGCCCAAGCTAATCCCAATCGAAGTCAGGGATCGTTCGAATGAACTCTTTCATAAAGGTAACTTGACCTTTGGCAAGGAATATGCTTTCAGCGTTGTCTAAAGAAGCTTGAGCAGTAGCCAGATCGTTCTTCACCTTCTCGATCTCCTCATCCTTCTTCTTCAAGGCCGCTTCGCTGGAATTTTGCAAATCTTTAAAAGATTTCTCAAACTCATTCCTCTCTTGGCGGGTAGTCTTGAGGTCTGTGCGGAGGTTAGCAGTGTCATGAGAGAGTTGCTTTTTGTAGGTCTCCTCCAGAGATCGCTTGTCTTCCACCTTTTGGAATTCAAGGACCTTGACCTTGTTCTCCAGCCTCGCGAAATCCCTGGTATGGGCAGCTTGACGAATGAAGGCTTCAGCAAGGCATTTCGTTACTGCGGCTGCATTCTCCTCAGGGGTCGCTGCTTTCCACCATTTGGAGGTTTCAGCTTCCTCAAAATATTTGGTCCCAAGAGAAGTGAAGAGATGTTGCGATGCGGTTCCGGGAACAATTCCAGAAGGTGGTCGAGAAGACCCATCCTTCTGCCCGTCTATTCTGGGCCTCTTCAATGGAGTCTGGTCAGGAGAACTGTGAGCAACATCACTAACAACATTGGGCTGGACTGGGAGGTCACTAACAGTTTTCAGCGGAGTTGTGGGTTTAGTAGGAGGAGTTTTCAATGATAAGTCTTTTTTGGCCGCTGCACCTTTTTTGCCTTTCGGCTGAAGGAAGGGAGGAACGGGGCCACTTTGATTCGACATACCTGAACAGTAATAAAAAGATAAGTTAAAAGACAGTTCAGTTAAATATATGCGAAGACAGATGATACATTTGCACAAATAAAAGAAGTAATGCGATCCCTAAGTCCTATTGCTATCAGGGTATACCCTCATTTACTATCTCAACATGAGAAGACGAGGCCTTTTCTTGCACTTTCCTCTTCCGCGAGGACCGCATCGCATTAGAAGGCCCCGCTTCAGGAGTGGACCCTACGCCTTCCTTAAGAAACCCACATTCGATAAGGTTTTCTAAGGATAGGAGGGTTCGAATATTTCTTTCTGCAGGGGTAGATTTGGTCAACACTTCATCAGCACGGCGTTTCTCTTCGCCCTTCAGAATGGTGCGAAATGGGCCAACTGCGATGCCAAAGGAGTTGTTAATTTCGAATAGTTTGAAAAGATAAATTTACTGTTTGGATAAATAGTTCACCTGGCAAGTAGTTAAAGCTCGTCTTCACTCTAGGGACCTCGTGGACATACAAAAATGGCTCCTTCCATGATCCAGCATTACTTATCCCTCCAGGAAGAAGGTCTTTCTTGTTAAATTCAGGCCATATGGCAAAATAAACATAGCCAAAATCTTTGGCCCCACATCATTTCAACTGGAGGAAGTAACCCATTGTCTTTGTATCTAGGCGTGGATATCCAAGTTTGTGATACAAGATGTACAGGGCGATCATGGATCTGTATCCATTTGTACTAATTTGAATGGGAGCTAGAAAATAGGTCTCGCAGACATCTCGTATGAAAGGGTGCAAAGGAGAAGAGACACCAATTTTCATTAAAGGGACTGTTAGTACCATCCTTGGAACCCTTCCGCCATTCTCCTCGTTATTTAAGCGGTAGCATCGCATTTTTCTCTTGGGAAGAATAATTTTTTCCTCGGGTCGGAATCTCTCGACCCCTTCTCTAATTGTCTTCTCTGTCAAAGTGGAAGACATGTCTCGACATGCGAGGATGCGAGGCTTGCCTGGTTTGACTTTTGAGCTAGGTTCGATATCTTCAGGGCAAGGCCCATCAACATATATGACCCCCTCTAGTTCAGGTTGAGGGGTTGGCACATAAGGCTCTGGTGACGCTTCGGGAATATACTTATAGTCTTTGAAATTTACAACTCGGGCCACCTCGTCGAGGCCCCCGTCATCTGATGAAGGTTCCTCGTAATCATCATCGTCAGAGTTGGCCTCGTTGTCTGCCCCTCCCTCCATGTCATAGTAAGCATCGCCTAAGGAGTCTATTGGAGAGTCACTCAGGACTATGGGTGAATTAACTTTTTTTCGAGGTATCTTAGCAAGAATTTGTGCTACCCGAGTGCTGAAATCCTCTCCTTTTTTCCTCAATGCTTCCACCTCTCTTTCGGTGTCTGTCATATCGATCTCGGGTTCGTGTTGGGCTGGGAGAACATCTAGGGAACGATCCCGCGAGCCCGAAGCTTGTTTTGTTCTCCAAGAGGTTAAATGAACTTCTCTGGTGTACTCTTCATTCGAACACAAAGGATCGAAGTCCAATTTAAATGAGCTCTCGCTCGTACTTGTAGCCCTGGCAATATTAGCGGCATCCGCCTCGCTGATATGCACACTGGGAATTGGGGATGGCGTCCTTGAGCTATCGTTGTTCGACATCTGAAAAGAATGTGAAGGATTAAGTGTGTGTCCTTACAGAAATCAAAAGGGAATAAAGGGAGAAAAGAATAAAAAGACATAAGGGTTCTACGTGTCCTCACATCACTCACACGACCTAAATGGTGATTGCTTTTCTAAGAAAGGAACGTGTTATATTCTACTGACAAAGGATCGATATTCTATCTAAGCGAGGCCGAGATCGCGCATTTAAATTAATATTGAGGGATCGCGGCTAAAAGGGGATCGCATCGTGTATAATTAAAGTTATCTAAACATGCAATTATGAATACGAACAACATTAAATATCAAGGACGAACGAAGACTTACTTTTTTGAAGAAAGAATAAGGAAATCTGAAGAACTCGGAGATCGCTGTGATTGAACTTGAAAATTTCTTGCTTTTGATCCTTGAGCAAACTGGCAGCACTTCGGCAATGTGTTTGTTAAAGTGAAAAAGGAAATGATTGTGACAGGAGTATATATAGCCATCAGGAGAGAGAATGGTGCAGGACACGTGTCAAGATCATCGCCATTCAACACGCATCTCAATACATGACAACTGTCAAACCCTTTCGAATTCTTTAGTTGGGGTCGCAACGATTCCAATAGTTGTATCTATAATAAAAACACAGCTCCGCTTCGCAATTGGAAACATTGGATTTCTGAGTCCACATCGCATTTTCAATGACAACATGGACTCAGGGGTAGTTGTTATGCCCAAATCTGGTATAATAATTATCATGATTTAATTAGCTAAATTAATGGTTCATTATCTACAATGGGCCTCGAAGATGAAGATTGGGTCACTAAAAGCCCACTATTGGAATCAGCCCAGCCTAACTACAGGGCCACCTCGCTCTCTATTGAATATAAGGGATCGCTTCGCTACGACTCCCGTCAAGGGATCGCTTCGCATCGATTCCCGTCAAGGGATCACTTTGCATTATTATCACATTTACTAGCTAGATGGAATTGTTTTCATTCTCTCTTAGAAGGCTCATAACTAGACCCCTCGAGGTCTTATGAGTATCCGAACGCTCGGGATCGCCTCGCATGACTCGATCCCTCGAGGTCGCGTAGCACGTTTATGTTGTATCTCTGCTAGCCTCGCTTGTGAGGTCACATTCTTGTCCATGCGAGACCATCGGTTTCCTTCTATAAACCATGTATCATGGATAGGGTCAACAACTCATTGCCACGTCAGCCCTAATCTAACGGGCTTGGGCTATGACTTATTTTCTAAAACCCTAGCCCGGCTAGGTAACTTGCTACCCAAGAACTACGTACGGCTTGATCCCTATAAATAGGGTACGTAGGCACCTTGATAGGGATGAGAAACAGTTCACCCCTGAAATCACCTATCAAGTTCAGCCATATTTATACACACAAACCCTAACCCTTATTCTTCTTTTATAAGCTTTATATCAGTATTTAGCTCCGTTAATCCAGCAACCTCCTAAAATATTGTTATATGATATTCTCCCTATAACACCATCAACTCATAAAAATAGAATATACTTCAATATGGGTAATAGGGGAAAAGAATCAGACCTTTATCCAATTATATCATTTCGCAGTCTCAACATCTTTTATAAACTTTAATCCTTTGTTATATAAAATATAAACCAAGTTTCAATATAACATATATGGTGAAGTACAAAATACTTCAATATAACATTCATGATTAACCTCGAAACCTTTTTATAATCTCCATTATCTTAAAATCCTTAACAGTTCAAGATATTGTTATTTATATCAACCGTTATCTCATTATCGATTATCCACAAGGGAATATTATTAACCAAAGAGAATACACTTTTAGACCAAGAAGCCTTAACAACTGCTTGATTATTTAATAATCTCTTACTCTCTGATTTTAAAAAAAAATAATACTTTTATAAGGCTTAGAAATATTCTTCTCTCATGGAAGATCAAAGATAATAATATAAATCATTTCATATATATCGCAATATCTCAGTTCAATAAAAATATATATATATATATATATGCATTATCTTGTAGTATATATCATTCATTTGAATCCACTTCACTAATTAATCTTCCCTATTCTAGGGGTTCATAATTCTTTATACATATAAGACTTAGGGTAGCCTTGCATTCCTCAAAATAATTCTCAATTCATATCTAGTCTATGCATATATATATATATATATATATATATATATATATATGGAGTTGCTCAAGAGAAAACCATTTTTTGGAGAAAACCAAGAAACTTTTCTCATCCAATGATTTTATATCAATCTGACGGTTCATGCTATTTAATCAAATATGCTAGAATCTAATAAAAACCATATAAAAGTAAACCAAATTACTCATTAATGAATGCAGATTTGAAATATTTCCTAAATTCTACTTGCCAATTTTAACAAGATTGTTCTTATCTATTTTTCAATAAATTCAAAATCTTTCCATATATAATTGCATGGAATATCTTATCTTTTTTTAAAGGAAATCAAACTTATTTATATTCATGTAATTACTATTAAAGATATGTAACTTAATATAAAAACTTCCTCTGAACACATGTAATTAGAACACATGCAATTAGTAGAACACCTAGTAGAACACATGTAATTAGTAGAATAACTAGAACACCTAGCAGAACACATGTAATTACATATAATTAGTAGAACACCTAATTAGTAGAACACCTAGTAGAACACATGTAATTAGTAGAACACACGAAATTAGTAGAACACCTAGCAGAACACATGTAATTAGTAGAACACCTAGTAGAACACATGTAATTAGTAGAACAACTAATGTAATTGGTAAAATACTTGGTAGAATTATAATTTTATTATTTAAAAAAATTTAATTATATTAAATCTTGTTAAAAAATAATTGAAGAATTAATTTTATTCTAAAAATAATAGTGACATATTTATATTCATGTAATTACTATAAAAGATATGTAACTTAATATAAAACCTTCCTTGGAACACATGTAATTAGTAGAACACCTAGTAGAACACATGTAATTAGTAAAACACATGTAATTAGTAGAATACCTAGAACACCTAATAGAACACCTAGCAGAACACATATAATTACATGTAATTAGTAAAGCACCTAATTAGTATAACACTAGTAGAACACATGTAATTAGTAGAACACAAGAAATTAGTAGAACACCTAGCAGAACACATGTAATTAGTAGAAAACTTAGTAGAACACATAGTTGAACACATGTAATTAGTAGAACACCTAATGTAATTAGTAGAATACTTGTTAGAATTATAATTTTATTATTTAAAAAAATTAATTATATTAAATCTTATTAAAAAATAATTGAAGAATAAATTTTATTCTAAAAATAATAGTGACATGCATATTTATATTCATGTAATTACTATAAAGGATATGTAACTTAATATAAAAACTTCCTTTGAACACATGTAATTAGAACACATGTAATTAGTAGAACATCTAGTAGAACACATGTAATTAGTAGAATACCTAAAACACCTAATAGAACACCTAGCAGAACACATGTAATTACATGTAATTAGTAGAACATGCACCTAATTAGTAGAACACCTAGTAGAACACATGTAATTAGTAGAACACAAGAAATTAGTAGAACACCTAGCAGAACACATGTAATGTAATTAGTAGAACACTTAGTATAACACCTAGTAGAACACATGTAATTAGTAGAACACCAAGTAGAACACCTAATGTAATTAGTTGAATACTTGTTAGAATTATAATTTTATTATTTAGAAAAATTAATTATATTAAATCTTGTTAAAAAAATAATTGAAGAATAAATTTTGTTATGAAAATAATAGTGACATATTTAATATAATTTTGATTGAATATATAGAACATCTAATCGAACACCTACTAGAATATAATTTTAGCTAAAGATTGACAACACCTAGTAGAACACCTAATAGAAATCTAATTTTATTATTTAACAAATTTAATTATATTAAATCTTATTAATAATAGTTACAAAATTATCTACAAGAATAAAAAATTAATGAAATATTTGATAGAAACTTTGTAGAAACATTTTATAAATTGAAAATAGGCAACAAGATCTCATTGAAATTAGAGTATATCTTGAATTAAATGCCATTATACAGTTTCCATTATTGAATATTGACTTGAATCTTAAATGTATTTGAATGAGATAATTACCTTATTTGTATTTGTATTTGTCAATATAGTCAGATTCTATATTATAGTAATGAATGGTGTAGATTTAGTTCTCTAAGTTTTCCATCAAATAAGGTTTTCCCTATATATGGTTTAGAAGCCAACAGTTAAAGGTTAGAAATCTTGCCTCAGCGATGCGAATGCAATTGCGATTGCGAATGCAAATGTGACTGTGAGGATCCTGGTTTATATCGAGATGCTATAACATTGAAAACAAAGTAGGGTTAGCAACTAGTGCTAACATATACCACTTAGACTGTCACATATAATCCAATGCATAGCTGCTATACAAATTTCCCATTCCACTGACCGACGCCACACATATCTTAATTGACATATAAGCAGGTTATTTATACTGACATCGCATCCTAGGACTTAGCGAAATTCAAGTTTTAGGAGTTCGTCGTTTCTTAACGTTTCTTGCCGTTTTACTTAAGATTCTCGCTTGACCCCCTATACTCTATCATTTTTAGTAAATTGAAAAATCAAGATTTTAATCTAAAACCAACTCGAGGGTCTTATACTACATTCATACTACTGCTCCTCAAAGTTTCACAATTTAATTCGACTATTAAGGGTCTTGAACTTATCATCAAAGTAGTTATATTTCTGCGATAAAATCTTTCGAACCACTTTCACTAAAACTAGCATAACTCTTAAACCGTAAATCCTTTTAATGCAATTCTTGCGGCCATGTAAACTAGACAGCCATATCTTTGTAACCATAGGCAGTGGTGAGTCTAAAAAGCATTTTAAGGTCTCGAGTATGGACTGTTTTTAAGGCTTAAAGAAATTTTGCCATTACGACGGCTATAACTCAAATATTTCCATTTTGTTACAACACAACCAAGTCACACCGGGCATACCATACATCCACAACCTCAACAACATCCATCTTACATCTATAAGTCCAGTGGTGAGATTAAAATCTATTACCCATCAATTTTCATAATTTACAAAGTCAAATAATCACTAAAACACTTAAACATGATCTTATCTTGAATCCATCTCAAAACTAACCATAAAACTCATAAAAATAAAAGGTAAGGTTAGGGTTTATACCTTCCATGATGTCTTAACAACACTAAAAATGTTTGGGAATCCTTAAACAAGCCTTGGATAGTCTTTAGGAAGCTTAAAATTGAACATTAAAACAAGAAAACAAGGTTAAGTTACTATTCACTTCTATTCATCACCACTTTGTAAAATCTGTATAAAATCGAAAATTCAGGGAATGGTTCTAAATTTTTTTACCACACCTTCTACTCTTCAAGGGCTTTCTTATGAGTCCTAGATCATCACCAGAGGATGCTTAAGGCTTGAGTTATTGATTTTCTAAGATGAGAGGCCGAGCTGAGAAAAATCTGGACAGTTTCGGTTCTTCATCTTGGAGGAGGGATTTGACTAGGCTACACTTCTTTGTTTGCCACGAAATTTTAAACGTATGTTGTACATATAATGGAGGAAGCTATGGTTAAAATTTGGTGATTTATGAATGGATAGAAGTGGATATATGAATTTTTCTTTAAGGTGTGTTTCTGCTGTGCAGTTTTTGGTGTTCTTTGTTTTCTCTTGCTTTTCTCTGTTTAATCTCCTTGTTGACTAGTTGGTGAAAGATTTGTGTGAGATTTGTGATACATACCAGCTACTAACACCTTTTAATCCATGTAGGTAGCTTGTGTGGTGGATAAAATATGGTGACAAGAAGCCTTGTTGGCATGTTCTTGATCAAACACCTCTTAATCCTTTTTCTTTTGATTTCTTGATTTCTTTTTTCACCAAATTCACTTGATATAAAACCCTAGACGATCATGCATGGTTTTTCATCTTGTTACGTATTTAATCCGTAATTTGGTTCGCGTTCGCTTAATTGCTTAATCTCGTTGCAAAGTTCTAGCGATTCCTATAACGTTCGTTATACTAACTCAGGGGTTTTCGTTCTAAATCCTCAAATCACCTTAAAATAAATAATAAAATATAAAATCCTTGAATCCTCAAATTAAATATATCACTTATCTTGGTCGCATTGAAATGCTCTTCACTGCCCGGTCAAATGTTCCAAAAAATAAAGTTTGGAATTTCTGAATTCCGATCGCGTTTACATACACTTATTCGCATCATCTTAGCTCGCTAATATAACTTCGAAACATCCGTATCTCGTTTCATACATAGGATAACGTGAAAAATTTCTCGAGTCTCGAAATCACTATTCCTCCATGCATTTCACTATTCATTCATAAAAAAAAATTCCAAGTACAAAAATTCGGGTTATTACATAAAAGCATCTAAGAGATGCAATCTAACCTCCCGTGTATCCTCTTTTATATATTCAAAAAATTATAAAAAGTAAATTGAAACGATTTTAGAGACGTCACCTAACCTTCGGTCCATCCTCCTCCTTTAGAGCATCTCCAAACGCAGTAACTATAATGGTTAGCTATAATAGTATAAAATAGAGATTATCAATAATTTGCTGAATCTGTAAGAGTCCGTGTTCCAATGGTATTAGCTATAATCATTAGTTATATTTGGAAAAAAGTATTTATTGTTATTTTCAAATTTTAAATCCCAACGACTATATTTTAACTACTATATTCAAAGGTCATAATAGTTGTTGCGAAGGAATTAATAATAAAAAATTTATTTTTTTATTCAATACAAATGATGATAAAAAAATATAATTAATAAAAACATATTTAATGGTATTATTGCAATATTTAAAAATGAGAAGAAGTTGTTAACAAACATTACTTTTATATATCATAAAACATATACCTAATTTTTTTTATTATATTAGTATTTAAGTTTTTTTATAAATATGTAATGTATATTAAAATAATTATATGAATAATTAATAAATTTTGTTCGGTAAAACAATGCTTTTACACTTTTTTTGTTTGATAAAATATTTTTACTCTTAACAATATATAAAATTAAAGTAGTAATACATATATATATTTTTCAGTGAAAAACCCACAAAATTAATTTTTTTTATTCAATACAAATGATGATAAAAAATATAATTAATAAAAACATATTTAATGGTATTATTGCAATATTTAAAAATGAGAAAAAGTTGTTAACAAACATTATTTTTATATATCATAAAACATATAAATAAAAAAATATTTTATTATATTAGTGTTTAAGTTTTTTATAAATATGTAATGTATATTAAAATAATTATATAAGTAATTAATAAATTTTGTTTACAGTAAAACAATACTTTAACACTTTTTTGTTTGATAAAATATTTTTACACTTAACAATATATAAATTTAAAATAGTAATATATATATATATATATATATTGTTTTTCAGTGAAAAATCCACAAAATTCTAGAAACCAAAACCCTAATTACATATATTTGCCAAAAACAAGAACACGGATTTTGAAGAGAAGAAATAGAGGATAAATAAAAAGAAGCTGGAGATCTATATAGCGGGAGACACTTTTGAGCGGGAGAGGGATAATTTTATTGGGAGATGATGTGTATTGGTTTTAGCGGATGGGTTCTCAATCAACAAATGTAGCGTCTCTTTTTCTATTATCTAAATTTATACCTAATAGTGCTCTTCCCTTAGAGTGTCTTACTTTTTTACATAATATGTATATTTTTTTAAATTTCCCCGCCATATACCTAACACGAGTGTTGGGTTGAAGATACTCTTATATACTTTATATATTGATGATTTATATATAAGATAGTAAAATACTTCCTTGGATTAATATACGATATATCTTTGCAATTAATCTTAAATCATTACTTTAATTGATTAGGTCAGGTCCGATAAACGAATTTTACAACACTACCTAAAAAACGGACTAAAGAAAATAGATAACAATGATATGGACCATTTCGGTGATTCAACTCAAAGCTCCAAGGATTTCGTTTCTAATAAAAAAGACATTAGAATGATATACTACCACAACTCCTGATAAAATTTGATAATCAGAAAGTCAGATAAATCATATCACATGGAGCATGCATACCAAATCCATATTCACAGCTGAAACTACAGAACCAAGTACATACAAAGGCATTTATTATGCATACTTGAAAAATAGATTTATAAAATAAACGCTGAAAAAGTGAATGATCAATACATAATGTTGGTTCCATTTGGAAAATCTTATTTTTTAGAAATAAGTTACTTATTATGAAAAAAATACGTAAATATGTATTTTTTCTGAAATAAGTAACTTATTTTTGCAAGATAATGAATATTAAACTCCCCATACACATTTTTTTCTAAAAAAGGTATGTAAATACAAAATTTTTTCATAAATAAGTAACTTATAACCTCGTGTTAAGATTTGGCAAACGGGTCCGTTATATTATCCTCCCTCTATCCCTCTAAATTTTTTATATTTGGAATAGATTGACACACATTTTCAAACTCATATAAACTATAATTTTATAAATTATTTTAATTTGTTTCTTCTTAATAAAAATTTAATGTTTTAATTTTTATTTTAAAAAAGAAAATTTTAAAATAAATTATGAAACTATACTTTATATACACTTTAAAATGCATGCTAACCAATGAAAAAAAAACTATAAACAAATAAGAGGGACGGAGGGAGCAATGTTTTTCTCATAAATTCATCTGTTTATAATTTATTTTTTTATATATATATAAATTTAAACTCTTCAACTCTATATATTTAAACACCAATTCTACTTTTACTCTATATATTTAAATAAATGTTGTAAAAAACGCTAGGCGGGTCTAGGCGGGTGAGCCTACCTTCTAGCGATTAATCTGAATGATTAATCGGAACATTAATCGGATGTATTAAAATATTTAAAAATATATTTTATATAAGTAAAAATATAAATATCTTCATTTTATTATTAAATATATTTTTTATATAATTTAATTTTAATATTTAAAAATATATTTTATATAAGTAAAAATATAAATATCTTCATTTTATTATTAAATATGATGAGTGAATTTACCCTTTCATGAATAAATAATATTTTTTATTAAAAAAATTAAAAAGTTTTATTCTTAATTTGATCATTGTTTTTAAATTTGACCGATTAATCCCGATTAATCGCTGACTAATCGATTATTCCCGCCTAACTCATTAAACCGCCTAATCCCGCCCAATCCCCAATCTCGCCTAATCAAAAAAACGCATAATGACCGATTTTTGCAGATTTTAGGCGTTTAATGGCCGCCTAGCGCCTAGACGTCGATTAATCGGCCGCCTTTAAGAACAGAAATTCAAACACATATTCTACTTCTAATAAAATTTTTAAATATATTGTATGTCTTATAAATTCAAATTTTTCATCTCTATAAATTCAAAAATATATTTTATTTCAAATACGTTAAATTTTTTCTTGACAAAAAAAATATGTTAAATTTTATTTATTGATTTATTAGTATTTAAAATTCTAAAATTTAAAAAAAATAAAAAAATAGATTAAGAAAACTCAATTAGACGTACGCTCCTTTTTTGTAGAGGTTTTCGCACTTTGTACCCTTTATTTTTGGATGTTTTTTCGTTTTGGTCTCATACTTTAATTCGTTACACTTTACACTTAAAACTTTAATTATCCTCACATTTTGCACCCTTTCCGTCAAATCAATCCGTTAACGTTAAATAACGAGGGTAAATTAATCTTTTTATGTACAATTACATAGCACTTTGCACCCCTCATCTTTGGGTATTTTTTCATTTTGGTCTCATACTTTAATTCATTACACTTTACACTTAAAACTTTAATTATCCTAACACTTTGCACCCTTTTGACAGATTTCTGTTAAATCAAGTAGTGAACGTTAAATGGCAGGGGTAGGAGGAATTCTGCAATGGTTAAAAATTGATTCTTACCCGTATATATACCCTCACCTATACATACTAATTTGTATCTTCATTTGATACATCTAAATCTTGTATATTCATGGCTTATCTTTGTAGATGCAAAAAGTATCGTGTAGTCCAGATTTCTTGGACCTCTACAAATGTAGGTAGGCGATTTGAGTAATGCCCTGATTGAGTCTTAACTTTTTTGTGGGGGTGGAACCACCACTTTGTGATAGGGCTCGAGTAATAATACCAGGCTTGATAAGGAGGATAAATATACTTGAAACTCAACAAGGTATTGAAAGTGATGAAAGTGTCACAACAGCAGCAACAGATGTGCGTTTCACTACTGGAAGTGTACTTAAGAAGAAGTATTGTAACAAAACTTTGTTTTTCTTAGTTTTGACCTGGATGTTGTGAGTTACCATCTTTCTATATTAATTATCACAATAATAATGACAAATACCAAAACCTAAAGAGAAAAGATGGTAATTGAAGAAAATGTTAGAAAATGGAAAGTTTGAGACATATTTATAATATGTTCTTGATGTCATTTCCGGAAACTAACAAGTGAAGGTTGTTCCTTGTAATGAGGACTTAAACTTTCATGTTTGGATCTAAGACATTTTCTTAGTGGAATCCATAGATAAATTGAGTTGAAAGAAGGAGATTTGAAATGGAAAATCAGGTTGCAGATTGAAATCATGGCCATGATATATATATTTCATGATCATGAAGAGGCATCAAAAGAGATGGGATATTCAGAAATGTTTCATGCCCATGAGGAAGTTTTCGTGCCCATGATGTGCAACTGATTTTAAATTAGATATTGATTTATTTTAACAGGTTTCAGGTTTATTTGTTACAACAGTACTGGAAATTGGATCAGTATTTGGATTAAATCCTGATGGAAATTTGGATCAGTACTTGGAGTAAAATCCTGATGGACTTGGTCAGACATCAGATACTGATGGGCTAAATCCTGATGGATATCAGTTCCTGACAAGCACTGAATCATGATCCTGAAGGACACCAAATCCTAATGTTATTGATGACCAAATCCTGATGCTTATGTAACTGAAAATAAATCCTGACGCAGTTAATGAAATTAAATCAGAATATTTACTTTCCTTTTATGGAGTATCAGTTACGTTTATTTTTGGTATTATATATACAATACTGAAGAAAATAAACGTTAAGGGAATAGATACGTCCTAAGGATAGAAATCCTATCTTTTTCTTTCTTCTCTGTTCTCTCTCGACACATACAGATAATACATAATTCTCAGGCGAACTGAGGTGCTGGTCGCTGTTGATCACTGGTGTAATTGTGAACCCATTGATCGGTGCTGTTTTATCCTGGAAGTGATATTGCTGCAACCCAATCACAACGTAAGTGGGGCAATATTCTCTTCAAGAACAACCAAGTCTTCTCGAAGGGCTTGGTGACTCAGCTGATTTGTTTCTCTCTTGTTGCCTTTGATAAAGCTACTGTGAGAGATAAGTTCTCTTCTTTTCTTGTTATATGTCAGTCTCTGATATTTTGTTTTACCTTCGTGATTTGTTTTTTTAATTGGTTATCTTCATGTTCTTGTTTAATATATATCACTGCCTCATTGTTGCGGTGTTTAGTGTAATATACCCAACTATCTTGAAGAGAATAATTTGTGTTATATATTGTTAATTAACAAGATGGTTAACGAAACTGAAACTCCTGTTGTTGAGACTAGCTCTGGGTCTGGTGTTACTGTACCTACCATTGGTTGGACCACGTACCATTTCCCACGACCTATCGATTTGTCAGGAATGCCTGATAAATTCGGTGGGGGTGTTGGTTTTTCTCGTTGGCAGAAAAAGATGAAACTGTGGTTAACGGTAAAAGGTCTGTGGCCGGTGGTGCAGTATGTGAAACCAGTTGTGGTTAAGGAGAAAGCTGAAACTGTTAAGGCTTATACTATGTGGGAGGAAAAGGATGGGGTGGCTAGGGTTGCAATTCTGGCAACTTTAGCGAACACTCTATTCGATGTTTATTCTTCTGACTCCTACACTGCTAAGCTCTTATGGGAGAAGCTTGACCAGACACATAATACTGACTCGCAAGGGTTGGAAAAGTATTTTGTGGCTAGGTTTGTTGACTTTAAACTGGTGGATTCTAAATCCATGACTGAGCAGGTGCATGAGTTTGAGATGTTGGTTCATGCTTTGAAGGAGTCTGGTATGGACCTACCTGAAAAGTTTCAGGTTATGTCTGTGATTGAAAAGCTCCCTAAGTCTTGGGAAGAGTTTGCACTCTCCCTGAAAAGACAAAAAGGAGAGATCACTTGGACAAACCTGATGTTGGAAATCTCGGTGCAGGAGCAACACAAGTCCAAGCAAGGACATGTGATGCCTACTGAACATGCTGGGAGTTCGAAGGTGAATGTAGTGACTGTAGGACAGAAAAGAAAGTCTGTCACTAAGAAGGAAAGCACTAAGTCTAAGGACAAGAACAAGGCTAAGAAACCAAAGGCAAACAAACCATGTTGGTCTTGTGGACAGGTTGGTCATTGGAGCAAGGACTGTCATGTAAAGAAAACTAAGAAACCTATTGTGGGAGCACAAGCTAACACTGTGCTTGGTACCACTGGTGGGCCTACGGTTAACATGGTTGTTGGTGAGGCTATTGCTTCTGAAACTGACAACGGGTATGTGACCTACAACCCTGTACTTCTTTCTACCTATTCGTCTCATGAATGGTTGGTTGATACTGGAGCTAATGTACATATTTGTACTGATATTACTCTATTTGTATCTTATCAACAGACTCATGGAATGACTGTGACGATGGGGAATGCGAGTGCAGCTCAAGTACTTGGAATAGGAAACGTGGACCTGAAGTTCGCTTCTGGGCATGTTCTATCTCTCACTAGAGTGCATCATGTTCCTGATATTCGTAGAAATATAATAAGTGGAAGTTGTTTAGTTAAGAATGGTTTTGAAGTTTCTTTGAAATGTAATAAAGTAGTTATTACACATACTGGTGTATTTTTTGGCAAAGGTTACTTGTCGGATGGATTATTTTTAATAAATGTTGAGCCTGTTTTGGGCAGTTTTATTAATAAAAATGTTGCTCCTTCTGTTAATTGTGTTGAATCATCTGATTTGTGGCACGCACGTCTTGGTCACTTGAATTTTGGTGCTCTAAAGAATATGATGAATTTAGAGTTGATTCCAAAACATGCCATTGATAAGAAATCTAAATGTCAAGTATGTGTGACTGCTAAACAAACTAGGAAACCCTTTCATAATGTGGTTAAGGATTCGAATGTGTTAGATTTAGTGCACACTGACATATGTGAATTTGGTGGTGTTTTGACCAAGGAACATAATAGGTATTTCATTACTTTTATAGATGATTGTAGTAGATATTGTTATGTTTATTTGCTTAAACATAAAGATGAAGCACTAGATAAATTCATTATGTTCAAAACTGAAGCTGAAACACAAACTGGTAAAGTACTTAAACGTTTGAGATCAGATAGAAGTGGTGAGTATACGAGTAACTCGTTTAATGAATTTTGCAAGAGCAATGGTATAGTTCATGAGATAACTCCACCATACACACCTGAGTCTAATGGGGTGGCAGAACGAAAGAACAGAACTTTTAAGGATATGATCAATAGTATGTTGATAAATTCTGGGTTGCCTAAGTACATGTGGGGAGAAGCTCTGAATACGGCTTGCCATATTCTGAATAGAGTTCCTTTGAAACACATGGACAAGACACCTTATGAATTATGGATAGAGAAAAGGACTAGTTTAAAATATCTTCGTGTGTAGGGGTGCCTTGCAAAGGTACTTGTCCCTGAACACAAGAGAAAGAAACTGGGGCTGAAAATTGTTGATTGCATCTTTCTGGGCTATAGGGAAACCACTACGGCTATGAGATTTTTAGTATTAAAATCTTACATAGACGGTATAGTGGCTAACACTATAGTTGAATTTCGTGATGCAACATCCTTTGAGGATGTGTTCCCTATGAAGACTGGTATACCTCAGGATATTCCTGATGATGATCCCACTCACACATCAAGGTCCATTCCTGATCATGTGGAAAGGATGACAAATGTGGGGGCAGATCCTAGTAGTAGCTCTACTCCTGATGAAGTAGATGAACCTAGAAGGAGTAAGCGTGTTAAGGTAGTCAAGGATTTTGGAAGTGATTTTATTGCTTACAATATCGAGGATGAACCTTTAACTTTTCGACAGGCCATGGATTCTTCAGAATCTAGGTACTGGAAAGGTGCTGTAAAAAATGAAATTGACTCTATTGTTTCTAACGGAACATGGGAGTTGGTTGATCTACCTCCTGGGTGTTCTACTATAGGATGTAAGTGGGTCTTCAAAAGAAAGATGAACCCGGATGGCTCAATAGATAAGTATAAGGCTAGGCTGGTAGCTAAGGGCTTTAAGCAAAAAGAAGGCATTGATTACTTTGACACATACTCTCCAGTTGCTAGAATGACAACAATCCGAATGCTTATAGCATTGGCCTCTGTACATGGTCTTATCATCCATCAAATGGATGTAAAGACAGCTTTTCTTCATGGTGAACTTGAAGAAGAGATTTATATGGATCAGCCTGAGGGATTTGTTGCCTCTGGAAATGAAAGGAAAGTATGTAAGTTAATCAAGTCTATATATGGCTTAAAACAAGCTCCAAGGGACTGGCATAAAAAGTTTGATGAAACTGTTTTAGAATCAGAATTTGTAGTTAATGAAAGTGACAAGTGTGTCTATTATATAGTTAAAGGAAATGAATGTATTATTGTGTGCCTGTATGTGGATGATATTTTGTTGTTTGGAACCAATATTGAGATTATTAACGAGACAAAAAGGTTCTTGAAAAGGCATTTTGAAATGAAGGATATGGGAGAGGCTAGTGTGATTCTTGGTATCAAGTTGACTCAGTCAACTGATGGAATAACCTTGTCACAATCTCATTATATAGAGAAATCTATACTTGAGAAATATGGTTATTCAAGTTGTAGAATCACATGTACTCCGTATGATCATAAAATTGTCCTTGTTAAGAATAGTTCAGGAGTTCCTGTGTCTCAGTTAAGGTATTCTCAGATTATTGGGAGTTTGTAGTATCTTGCTAATGGAACTAGGCCAGATATTTCATACTCAGTGTCTAAGTTAGCAAGATATACAAGCTGTCCAAACAAGACTCATTGGGATGCTCTTGATAGAGTACTTAGATATATGAAAGGCACCATATATCTTGGTTTGCATTACAGGAGGTTTCCTGGAGTCCTAGAGGGATATAGTGATGCAAGTTGGATAGCTAAGAAGTCTGGTTCCAATGGAGTGACTGGATACCTGTTTAACCTAGCGGGTGGAGCAGTGTCTTGGAAGTCTTCTAGACAGACTATTATAACTCGGTCTACCTTTGAGGCTGAGTTGTGTGCATTAGATGCCACGGGGACTGAGGCTGATTGGTTACATGGACTTATGTCAATGTTACCTGTAGTAAGTCATCCACTTCCTGCTTTTGCTGTTCATTGTGATAGCCGTACAACTATCGACAAGATAAACAGCAAAAAGTATAATGTGAAAACAAAGAGACATATCCAAGTTAGACTAAAGTCTATAAGGGGTCTAATGTCTGACAGGATCATAGCTGTTGAGTTTATTGGAACTCAAGAAAACCTAGCTGATCCTTCGACTAAAGGTCTTGAACATGCTGTAGTCCTTAAGTCTAGGTTGGGGATGGGACTGATAGCCCATAGTAATTCATCTACAGCGGGAACCCAATACACATGAGAGGAGATCTGTAACACCCCCAAATTCCCTACCGGAATCCAGGTTGTCACACCTCTTGCGGAATATACAATCACCTGCTCATAATATAATCTACAACAATATTCTTAATAGACTCCACAATTACTCCACGGGTTATAGTCTTAGAACAAGCATTCCATAAATCAAAGGTTAATACAACACGAGTTCATCTACTAGAATTTCTGAATGTTATTACAATTCCAAAATACTAGATAACAAAATACTAAACCACTACTCTTCAGCTTCCACCTTACTTAGATACTACAAGGCCACCGCGCTGAATCAGTAGTCCGTCGCTTTCCCCTTGCCTCGATTGGCCATACTTGAGTTAGCCCTGGATGCCGCTGCTTAACAATATATAAAACAACAAGAATGAGCCAAAGAATGCCTAGCAAGGTTATAACTATCCCCTATTCCCAACAATTCACACAAAATATTACTAAACCGCTCTACAAGAACTTCTCCCCTCATACGGATATATATTTATTTTGAAAAGAGATTTATCTCGGAATTTTAATACCCAAATGATGGAATAAATACATCTCAATAACTTCTCCATATTACTCAACGGTAACATGATAACTGCTCAAACTCCTCAATATAATAATATAATATAATAACTTCTCAGATCGATACCCCAGTTAATCCGAACCACAAAGGCATCGGTTAATAGCTAGAGAATCAATGATTGGACTTTTCCTCGAACGCTGCATCAAGTAATGGATGATCAATCCATTGTCACATCTCAATTTTTCTATCGATAGAAAGGACAGTCGACGTCTCGAACCATCCAATAATATTCCTCATAAGGATGAGTCGACAGACTCGGACCCTCACCCTTAGTTGGGCCGGTGCGTTACTCCGGTCACTTTCATCAATTTATGTGCCGAGCCGGCCCTGTCCCGGTCTCGTACGCACTTTCATCGATTTGTGTGCTGAGCCGGCCCTGTCCCGGTCTCTTACGCACTTTCAGTCCAGGATATTAGGTGTCGGAATCTTCGATCACCTTTAACAACAAATAGCTTAGGCGTCACGGTGAAATAACACGTGCACCTTTATTTATTTTGAAACGAATTAATACTCCAATATCGTTCAGAAACAATGAACGATATACACCTCCAATAATTTGGTTCTCCTTCCGAATGAGTGGAGGAAAATATTTATGAAAGATTGTTCTGACCATGAATCCAGAATGAAGGACCCATGTCAGTATATATAGATATATACATAACTCCACCCTTAAATAACAGTAAATATATAGTATGAAGATATTATTAATACGCCTTTATTATCTCCTCTTCGAGTACGAATGAAGTAACTCGATAAATGTCCCACAATACGGACCATCTCATGAAATAAAATAGAACATCTAGCATAATAATATTATTCAAGTAACAGCTCAACAATAATATATATATATATATATATATATATATATATATATATATATATATATATATATATATAGAAATTGCAAGAAGAAAACATCTCTAAAAGTAATCACCTCGATAGAATAATTTTGTAAATCAACTTTGATATTTCTCCGGACAAAGTTGTTTTAAGAAAACATTTTTGAAAATAATATTCTTCTAATTAAATAAATCTAATTAGACGAATAAGGTTCATTTAATCAGTAAATGCTACCCAAGTATCTACTTGATTAATAAACGCTGGATTATTGGTGATGTTTCCTTTAGGTTCATTATTGCGAAATTCTTTAAAATCTTTGTCCGGGTTTTTGAAGAAAATCCAACTCCTCACTACTTCGTATTCACTATTTACTCCTCATGTTACATCATCTAAAGGGAAACGTAAGTTACTCCTAACCATACTTCCCTTATCTCCTCAATATAATAATTCACATATAACTACCATTACGAACATTTTATAACACAAAATATCTCTACTCTGAATGATAGAGTAAGAGTTAGTATACTTGCCTGGTACTCCTGATGCAGTAACAGCTGGTAGCGGGGACCGACAATCTAAATAAAGTCAAGAAAACATGCTATTAATCCCCTATACAATCCAGTAATAGTCCAACACTTAGACACTTAAGTCAATCAAAACAAAGCACTAAGGGGTCCCTCTAGACTCGTCTAAGTCCATGTCATACTTAACCATTTTTAACCTCGTTCTTTACACCAATATGTTGCCTTGATAATTCTTAACAAGTTTCATGTTTTAGTCGACTCGAAATTCCTCTTTTAACTCAGCCAAAGCGGATGGTCAAAGTAGCACCTCTAGAGTTGACTTTCCTGAGATTCACTATTCCGTGACTCGCACTCCAACACTTTTAATAAATCACCGGGAATGTATTTAAATACGAAACCACCTCTAAAATCACCTTTGGTATTTGTATTATTTATCATAAAAGTTTCGATTCAAATCTACGGGTCTAGGCAGGGGAATTGTATTTTTAAAGTTCAGTCAACTACGAGTTTTACTATTTGCACCTCTTTCACTAAAATGTTCATAACTCGATAACCGTTAACCCAAATGACGCACCGTTTTCGCGTACACGATCTAGGGAATGTCTAGAAGATAACTAACTCAAAACTTGACTCTGGTCAGAAGGCTCATTTTTCGGAATTTGCAAAACAGGGCAGTGGCTATGCAGTGAGTCTTATGGTCTTTCTAAGGGGTTTTCCACTTGCGCAATCTCGGCTTACGTCCTTTTTATAAAATCGAAAAATAACTCTTTTGACATACAGTCTTATCTCATATCTTCATTATGACCTCTAGTATTTATCCTGAAAATATTGTGTTCTAATTCCATTTTTAAGGGTCTCAATTCCAGTCACCAACTCAACACTTACGCCTACGAACAACCTTTACAATTTTGGTCGTATCCCCTAAACCGTAAGTCAGAATATTACGATTTTCATGCCAAAACGATCTACGACTCAAGATCTTTAAGGATATGTCCATTGCTCATCAAGGTCAGAAACTTATACTTACTGTCCTACATGGTTTCTAGTGGTTAAGGAAATTCGCCATTACGACGGCTATAAATCGGACTTCCCAAAAATCATAACAATCCAACCAAGCCACATCGGGCACCTATACTACTCATCATCATATAATATATCTCAAAGAGTCCAAGAACACTGATTTAACATCACAATCATCATATAACTTAGATCCATTAAAACCACTAACTAATCATGCTTATAACACTACTATAATCATAACCAAGCTATATCTACCAAGAACATGCTTAAATCTTGAAACAAGAACTAGGGTTTCAAGTTGTTATACCTTATTGAGAGTATTAACTAGCCTTACAAATCTTGGTATAGTCCTTGGGAGTGCTTAAGCTTGCTAAATCAACCAAAGAAATCAAAGAAATCAAGATTAGTTTATGAAGGTTACTATTCACCCTCCACTTTGAGGATTTATTTGAAAATGGAAACAAAGGAGTTTGAAGCTAAGACTCTTAGGAGATCATTTATATGAAATATAGGACTTACCATAAAAGTTTCAAGATCAAATGATGGTTGGAAGTTGGATTTTGAAATCTCAAAACTTCAAAAATTCGAAGTGGGTTCTTCAAGGGGAAAAACAGAGCGATTTTCTCGAATTTATTTGACCACTCAAACGATCTTTAAAAATTATGAAATTAAATCCACAACTTCATCTTGATGTGCAGAAGCTTCGTGAATTTTTTCATAATTTTTAAATGAGTAGAACTGGGTGAAAAAAAAATCGGAAAGATCCCTGCTCTGAAAAATCTGATCTGCTGGAAAATGGGGAAGGAAAGAGAGAAAAGTGTTTGGCTTGCTTGGTTGATATTTTTGGTGTTAGAAATGAATTATTAGGCTTGTAAGTAATGTATATCAGCTGGTCTCTCTTGTCCCCTTGACCATTTCAACACCACTATTCACCTTTTTGACAAAACTTGCACCATTCCCTAATTCATGCAACTTGGTTTAGTAAATTGGTTCGGTTTGTAACTAGCACTTGTATCCTTGGTTACTTAGTATGTCATGCACTTGTATATGCATGCATCTTGCTTTCCTGCTTGCTCTTTTGTCCGTTTATTGCTCAATTCGATGATCGTTCGAAGGAATATCTCAAGGATTTCTTCCTAGGGTTTTTACCGGAAATCTTCTTGGTATTTATATTACCATTTCCTATTCTCCTTTATAATCCTTGAATCTAAATTCCTTAAATCTTATATTATATCTCTTAATCTCTTAATCCAATATTAAATCCAACATTCCTTGTTTATTCTCTCTTTATCTCTCGAAACGTCCTCCCAATTTTCTCAAGTATTCTCTATTCCTCAGCTCTAGGGTTTCATCCTCAATCCCATTCTCCTCTCATAATATATATCCCTCCTTGGACTTCTCATATCCAATATCCTCAATTAATAATCCAATTATTATATCCCTGACTTCTCTGTCAAAATTGGAATAAAATAAAGTTTGGATTCTCTGAATTCTGATCGTCTTTACATACACTTATTTACTCCATGGGTCACTAGTACGACTTCGGAATATCCATTCTACGTCTCGTACATAGGTGACATGAAAACTTTTCCTAATCCTCAAAATTACTATTCATCCACCAAATTACTATTCACGTATGACAACACTATTCACGTACATACTTATTCTTAATAATAAAAGTTTTAATTCTACCGAAAATTTGGGTTCTTACAGTCTTCCCTCCTTAAAAGGATTCCGTCCTCGGAATCAACGCAGGTAACAACTAAGGTTATTTGTCTCGTACTCTACTAGTCAATATATTCGCCTTACCCTTACCCGTACTATGCTTTCTACTTCCAGTTATACATTCTCATATTATAACGCTATTCCATCTCCGATACCCCTCTTATTCCTTAACATGCCTCTATTTTTACACTAACTCATCATTAA
Source organism: Kitagawia praeruptora (assembly GCA_037693485.1). NCBI lineage: Eukaryota > Viridiplantae > Streptophyta > Magnoliopsida > Apiales > Apiaceae > Kitagawia > Kitagawia praeruptora. The sequence continues at coordinate 76,134,697 of CM075354.1, forward strand.
TCTATGCATTCCTAAAATTTAAGAAACTGTGTACCTGGCGCCTCGTTCATCTCCTTTAAGCCATCGACCAATGTCATATTAAAAACTCTAGCGGTTTGTCGGTTGCTATTAACTCCACTGCTTTGTCGCGATGTCGCGGGTCCCGCTGTCGACACTCTACAATCTCTAGAGATGTGGCCCTCCTTTCCACATTTGAAGCAAACCACTCCCCTCCTGGGACAATTCATCTTCTGATGCCCCTCCTGACCACAGTTATAACACTTAACTTGGTTGCAAACTCCCAGATGCTTCTTTCCACACACCTCACAGTCCGGCAGTGGTGGTCTTGACTGCTTAAACTGGCTCCCATTTCCTTGTTGTCCCACTTGTACACTAGCCATACTTTCTGCTGGGTTAAACCCCCCGGACCTCCCAGCCTTAAATCCAGACCTCCTACCATACTGGTTCTGAAATGCTCCACTGGCCTGACTTCCTCCCCAACTCTCCGCTTTTCTCTTCTTCCCTTCATTCTCCTTGGGATCAAAATTACTCCCTGCTTCTACCACTTCTGCCTTGTTCACCACCTTAACATACTCAGTAAGCTCAAAAACAGCTACTCTAGTTTGTATCCACGGTTTCAACCCATGCTAAAACCTCCTCGCCTTCTTCTTGTCGGTATCCACGAAATGTGGTACAAACCTAGCTAGCTCCGTAAACTCCTTCTCATACTCAGCTACTGTCTTATTATTCTGTTTCAGCTCCAAAAACTTTATCTCCATCCTGCCCTCCATATGCTCAGGAAAGTACTTCTCCAAAAACAACTCAGTGAATCTCGCCCAGGTTACTACCCCTTCAGGTTCCATTGCTTCCTTAGACTCCCACCAATAATTTGCCTCCTCTTTCAGCAAATAGGTGGCAAAGATCGTCTTCTGCGCATCTTCCACTCCTATAATCTTAAAGGATTTCTCCATCTCTTTCAGCCATGACCTCGCCTCTACTGGTTCACCGAACCCCTTAAACTCAGGTGGTTGGATTGACTTAAAAGCCTTGAAAGCTGCTGCAGTCTGGTTCCCTACATTAAGTCTAGGATCCTGGTGGCCACGGTCTAGGGTTTGCCTCAACAAATCCAAAAGTTGGTTCATTCCTTGCTGGTTCTGGTTGTTATTCTGGTTATCTCCTTGGTTGTTATCTCCTCCTGCATTTCCTCCACCTCCAATAGATTCTTCATCAGGGTTAGCCCTCGCGTTCCTTCTAGGCGGCATTCTCCTATAATAAAAGAAAACTTAATAAATCAGTCGGTTCAATGAAACTGCATACTCATGAAACACTTATTTACGAAGCAAACAGTATATACACATGCACATAAATATATATAAATGCATTTGCAACTACACATATATATATCTACGGATCCATATAACTTTTAACTCCTTCAATAATCATGGATACACATTTTTCTCGTCCCAACTGATTCTACTACTCGTCTGGGCCATCATGCCTCTACCCTAACTACCCCTTAAGGTTCTACTACATAACTTCCATATCGGTCTCTCGGTTTCTAAAACTTTTGTTCTAAGGTTTATAACCTATCGCTCTGATACCATTACTGTAACACCCCCAAATTCCCTACCGGAATCCAGGTTGTCACACCTCTTGCGGAATATACAATCACCTGCTCATAATATAATCTACAACAATATTCTTAATAGACTCCACAATTACTCCACGGGTTATAGTCTTAGAACAAGCATTCCATAAATCAAAGGTTAATACAACACGAGTTCATCTACTAGAATTTCTGAATGTTATTACAATTCCAAAATACTAGATAACAAAATACTAAACCACTACTCTTCAGCTTCCACCTTACTTAGATACTACAAGGCCACCGCGCTTAATCAGTAGTCCGTCGCTTTCCCCTTGCCTCGATTGGCCATACTTGAGTTAGCCCTGGATGCCGCTGCTTAACAATATATAAAACAACAAGAATGAGCCAAAGAATGCCTAGCAAGGTTATAACTATCCCCTATTCCCAACAATTCACACAAAATATTACTAAACCGCTCTACAAGAACTTCTCCCCTCATACGGATATATATTTATTTTGAAAAGAGATTTATCTCGGAATTTTAATACCCAAATGATGGAATAAATACATCTCAATAACTTCTCCATATTACTCAACGGTAACATGATAACTGCTCAAACTCCTCAATATAATAATATAATATAATAACTTCTTAGATCGATACCCCAGTTAATCCGAACCACAAAGGCATCGGTTAATAGCTAGAGAATCAATGATTGGACTTTTCCTCGAACGCTGCATCAAGTAATGGATGATCAATCCATTGTCACATCTCAATTTTTCTATCGATAGAAAGGACAGTCGACGTCTCGAACCATCCAATAATATTCCTCATAAGGATGAGTCGACAGACTCGGACCCTCACCCTTAGTTGGGCCGGTGCGTTACTCCGGTCACTTTCATCAATTTATGTGCCGAGCCGGCCCTGTCCCGGTCTCGTACGCACTTTCATCGATTTGTGTGCTGAGCCGGCCCTGTCCCGGTCTCTTACGCACTTTCAGTCCAGGATATTAGGTGTCGGAATCTTCGATCCCCTTTAACAACAAATAGCTTAGGCGTCACGGTGAAATAACACGTGCACCTTTATTTATTTTGAAACGAATTAATACTCCAATATCGTTCAGAAACAATGAACGATATACACCTCCAATAATTTGGTTCTCCTTCCGAATGAGTGGAGGAAAATATTTATGAAAGATTGTTCTGACCATGAATCCAGAATGAAGGACCCATGTTAGTATATATAGATATATACATAACTCCACCCTTAAATAACAGTAAATATATAGTATGAAGATATTATTAATACGCCTTTATTATCTCCTCTTCGAGTACGAATGAAGTAACTCGATAAATGTCCCACAATACGGACCATCTCATGAAATAAAATAGAACATCTAGCATAATAATATTATTCAAGTAACAGCTCAACAATAATATATATATATATATATATATATATATATATATATATATATATATATATATATATATATATATATATATATATATATAGAAATTGCAAGAAGAAAACATCTCTAAAAGTAATCACCTCGATAGAATAATTTTGTAAATCAACTTTGATATTTCTCCGGACAAAGTTGTTTTAAGAAAACATTTTTGAAAATAATATTCTTCTAATTAAATAAATCTAATTAGACGAATAAGGTTCATTTAATCAGTAAATGCTACCCAAGTATCTACTTGATTAATAAACGCTGGATTATTGGTGATGTTTCCTTTAGGTTCATTATTGCGAAATTCTTTAAAATCTTTGTCCGGGTTTTTGAAGAAAATCCAACTCCTCACTACTTCGTATTCACTATTTACTCCTCATGTTACATCATCTAAAGGGAAACGTAAGTTACTCCTAACCATACTTCCCTTATCTCCTCAATATAATAATTCACATATAACTACCATTACGAACATTTTATAACACAAAATATCTCTACTCTGAATGATAGAGTAAGAGTTAGTATACTTGCCTGGTACTCCTGATGCAGTAACAGCTGGTAGCGGGGTCCGACAATCTAAATAAAGTCAAGAAAACATGCTATTAATCCCCTATACAATCCAGTAATAGTCCAACACTTAGACACTTAAGTCAATCAAAACAAAGCACTAAGGGGTCCCTCTAGACTCGTCTAAGTCCATGTCATACTTAACCATTTTTAACCTCGTTCTTTACACCAATATGTTGCCTTGATAATTCTTAACAAGTTTCATGTTTTAGTCGACTCGAAATTCCTCTTTTAACTCAGCCAAAGCGGATGGTCAAAGTAGCACCTCTAGAGTTGACTTTCCTGAGATTCACTATTCCGTGACTCGCACTCCAACACTTTTAATAAATCACCGGGAATGTATTTAAATACGAAACCACCTCTAAAATCACCTTTGGTATTTGTATTATTTATCATAAAAGTTTCGATTCAAATCTACGGGTCTAGGCAGGGGAATTGTATTTTTAAAGTTCAGTCAACTACGAGTTTTACTATTTGCACCTCTTTCACTAAAATGTTCATAACTCGATAACCGTTAACCCAAATGACGCACCGTTTTCGCGTACACGATCTAGGGAATGTCTAGAAGATAACTAACTCAAAACTTGACTCTGGTCAGAAGGCTCATTTTTCGGAATTTGCAAAACAGGGCAGTGGCTATGCAGTGAGTCTTATGGTCTTTCTAAGGGGTTTTCCACTTGCGCAATCTCGGCTTACGTCCTTTTTATAAAATCGAAAAATAACTCTTTTGACATACAGTCTTATCTCATATCTTCATTATGACCTCTAGTATTTATCCTGAAAATATTGTGTTCTAATTCCATTTTTAAGGGTCTCAATTCCAGTCACCAACTCAACACTTACGCCTACGAACAACCTTTACAATTTTGGTCGTATCCCCTAAACCGTAAGTCAGAATATTACGATTTTCATGCCAAAACGATCTACGACTCAAGATCTTTAAGGATATGTCCATTGCTCATCAAGGTCAGAAACTTATACTTACTGTCCTACATGGTTTCTAGTGGTTAAGGAAATTCGCCATTACGACGGCTATAAATCGGACTTCCCAAAAATCATAACAATCCAACCAAGCCACACCGGGCACCTATACTACTCATCATCATATAATATATCTCAAAGAGTCCAAGAACACTGATTTAACATCACAATCATCATATAACTTAGATCCATTAAAACCACTAACTAATCATGCTTATAACACTACTATAATCATAACCAAGCTATATCTACCAAGAACATGCTTAAATCTTGAAACAAGAACTAGGGTTTCAAGTTGTTATACCTTATTGAGAGTATTAACTAGCCTTACAAATCTTGGTATAGTCCTTGGGAGTGCTTAAGCTTGCTAAATCAACCAAAGAAATCAAAGAAATCAAGATTAGTTTATGAAGGTTACTATTCACCCTCCACTTTGAGGATTTATTTGAAAATGGAAACAAAGGAGTTTGAAGCTAAGACTCTTAGGAGATCATTTATATGAAATATAGGACTTACCATAAAAGTTTCAAGATCAAATGATGGTTGGAAGTTGGATTTTGAAATCTCAAAACTTCAAAAATTCGAAGTGGGTTCTTCAAGGGGAAAAACAGAGCGATTTTCTCGAATTTATTTGACCACTCAAACGATCTTTAAAAATTATGAAATTAAATCCACAACTTCATCTTGATGTGCAGAAGCTTCGTGAATTTTTTCATAATTTTTAAATGAGTAGAACTGGGTGAAAAAAAAATCGGAAAGATCCCTGCTCTGAAAAATCTGATCTGCTGGAAAATGGGGAAGGAAAGAGAGAAAAGTGTTTGGCTTGCTTGGTTGATATTTTTGGTGTTAGAAATGAATTATTAGGCTTGTAAGTAATGTATATCAACTGGTCTCTCTTGTCCCCTTGACCATTTCAACACCACTATTCACCTTTTTGACAAAACTTGCACCATTCCCTAATTCATGCAACTTGGTTTAGTAAATTGGTTCGGTTTGTAACTAGCACTTGTATCCTTGGTTACTTAGTATGTCATGCACTTGTATATGCATGCATCTTGCTTTCCTGCTTGCTCTTTTGTCCGTTTATTGCTCAATTCGATGATCGTTCGAAGGAATATCTCAAGGATTTCTTCCTAGGGTTTTTACCGGAAATCTTCTTGGTATTTATATTACCATTTCCTATTCTCCTTTATAATCCTTGAATCTAAATTCCTTAAATCTTATATTATATCTCTTAATCTCTTAATCCAACATTCCTTGTTTATTCTCTCTTTATCTCTCGAAACGTCCTCCCGATTTTCTCAAGTATTCTCTATTCCTCAGCTCTAGGGTTTCATCCTCAATCCCATTCTCCTCTCATAATATATATCCCTCCTTGGACTTCTCATATCCAATATCCTCAATTAATAATCCAATTATTATATCCCTGACTCCTTTGTCAAAATTGGAATAAAATAAAGTTTGGATTCTCTGAATTCCGATCGTCTTTACATACACTTATTTACTCCATGGGTCACTAGTACGACTTCGGAATATCCATTCTACGTCTCGTACATAGGTGACATGAAAACTTTTCCTAATCCTCAAAATTACTATTCATCCACCAAATTACTATTCACGTATGACAACACTATTCACGTACATACTTATTCTTAATAATAAAAGTTTTAATTCTACCGAAAATTTGGGTTCTTACAAGATCCCTGGAAAGTGTATTCAATATGGTAATAACAAGTTATAAGGGTGAATTGGTTGTACCTTTAACTACATAGATTGATACTTACGTATCTGGAGTCTATCCCCTATAACCCTAAAAGGTACTGTAACTGCCAGAATAGCAAGAGTTATTTGAACTCTGAATGGGGTCAAGTCATATGACGAGATGCTATAGTAGTACATCTCTGGAGATGCCCAGCTAAGCGAATGTAATTGTGTGGTCGTAATTAGATGAAAGGGTTATTCCTTGAAGCATTCGACGAACAGGATCGAGACATGACCTTTAACGTCTCAAAGCCGTAGATTAGCACCATAGCCTTTGAATTGTCATCGTCTATGGAGTGTGGTTACACCAAACGGATAAAGATTCAAGGTGAAACATTCCATCTGAATCCAGTAGCCATTGAAGTAGAGGACTTAGGAGGGTTCAAACCCGGAAGGGTACCTACTCTGAAAAACAAGTCATGATGAGGATAGATATGTATTTGCATTTCTGTATGGATTTGTGGGGGACTGTTAGAAAATGGAAAGTTTGAGGCATATTTATAATATGTTCTTGATGTCATTTCCGGAAACTAACAAGTGAAGGTTGTTCCTTGTAATGAGGACTTAAACTTTCATGTTTGGATCTAAGACATTTTCTTAGTGGAATCCATAGATAAATTGAGTTGAAAGAAGGAGATTTGAAATGGGAAATCAGGTTACAGATTGAAATCATGGCCATGATATATATTTCATGATCATGAAGAGGCATCAAAAGAGATGGGATATTCAGAAATGTTTCATGCCCATGAGGAAGTTTTCATGCCCATGATGTGCAACTGATTTTAAATTAGATATTGATTTATTTTAACAGGTTTCAGGTTTATTTGTTACAACAGTACTGGAAATTGGATCAGTATTTGGATTAAATCCTGATGGAAATTTGGATCAGTACTTGGAGTAAAATCCTGATGGACTTGGTCAGACATCAGATACTGATGGGCTAAATCCTGATGGATATCAGTTCCTGACAAGCACTGAATCCTGATCATGATGGACACCAAATCCTGATGTTACTGATGACCAAATCCTGATGCTTATGTAACTGAAAATAAATCATGATGCAGTTAATGAAATTAAATCAGAATATTTACTTTCCTTTTATGGAGTATCAGTTACGTTTATTTTTGGTATTATAAATAAAATACAGAAGAAAATAAACGTTAAGGGAATAGATACGTCCTAAGGATAGAAATCCTATCTTATTCTTTCTTCTCTATTCTCTCTCGACACATACAGATAATACATAATTCTCAGGCGAACTGAGGTGCTGGTCGCTGTTGATCACTGGTGTAATTGTGAACCCATTGATCGGTGCTGTTTTATCCTGGAAGTGATATTGCTGCAACCCAATCATAACGTAAGTGGGGCAATATTCTCTTCAAGAACAGCCAAGTCTTCTCGAAGGGCTTGGTGACTCAGCTGATTTGTTTCTCTCTTGTTGCCTTTGATAAAGCTACTATGAGAGATAAGTTCTCTTCTTTTCTTGTTATATGTCAGTCTCTAATTATATTGTTTTACCTTTGTGATTTGTTTTGTTAATTGGTTATCTGCCTGTTCTTGTTTAATATATATCACTGCCTCATTGTTGCGTTGTTTAGTGTAATATACCTAACAGAAAACCTCATTCGAAGAAGGCCTAATTCATGTAGTTTGTTCAGAACAAGATTGAGAGGGGGTGAGCTAACATGAGAGAGAGAGAGAGAGAGAGAGAGAGGGAGAAAGAGTTATAGTGAGAGATAGAGTATGAGATGGAGAGAGACAGAAAGAGGATAGAGTGGGGGATGAAGAGTGACAAAAAGATGGAGATAAAGACAGAGATGGAGGGATGCAGATAGAGAGATAGAATGAAACCTAGACAATAATTTTTCTAATTTGCTAAATTTTGGGCCAAGGGGGAGGGGGTAGAATTTGCCGCTCGAGCCTAATTATTTTATTTTTGAAAACATTTTTTTTACAAAATTTGTTTAATTTTAAAATTATTCAAAAAAATCATCATTCACTCATATTTAATTTAATATTTTCAATATAATAAATAAATTCATTTTTTTTTACTTTTTATGTAAAGTGTTATTTATTGTAAATTATTTTTAATACATATATACTATTTCTTAATTAAAAACATAAAAAATTTTAATTGTTAAATTTATTAATTTAGAATTATTGAAAAATACGTTACATTACAAAAAAAAATACTATTCACTCCAGTTCAAATTCCAATAAAATAAATAAATTATTTGTTAAGAATTTTTATCACTTTTATGTAAAATAATTATTTAATTGATTGTTTAATTATCCATATACAACATTCAGGCCAACACTTTATCATGTTTAGGCTAACACAAGGACCCGATGTTGTAATATGGAAAAACACTATGGAAAAACACAAGGACAACATTTTTTAGACGACAACACTATGGAAAAACGTTGTGAAAAGTCAGCGTAGTGTTAATATGTATAGGTGAGGGTATATATAAGGGTAGGAATCAATTTTTGACCGTTCCAGAGCTCCTCCTACCCCTACCACTTAACGTCCATTGTTTGATTTAACAGAAATCTTTTGGTGCAAAGTGTTAGGGTAAATAAAGTTTTAAGTGTAAAGTGTAACGAATTAACGTATGAGATCAAAACGAAAAAACACCCAAAGATAAGGGGTGCAAAGTGCTGTGTAATTGTATGTAAAAAGACTAATTTACCCTCGTTATTTAACGTTAACGGATTGATTTGACGGAAAGGGTGCAAATTGTGAGGATAATTAAACTTTTAAGTGTAAAGTGTAACAAATTAAAGTATGAGACGAAAACGAAAAAAACCAAAAATAAGGGGTGCAAAGTACGAAAACCTCTTTTTTTGTATATATATATATTGATTGACCCTACGTACAACACAGCTCCCTTTGAAACTTGCAGATGAATGGCAAGAGCATCCATGACTTTGAAAGATCTCCTAAGATTAAGAAACCACCCTCTTCTCTCTCGTTCAACCCCATTTTCATTCTCTTCTTCTTCTACCCACTTGAATTCTTGCAACACAACTCCCTCAGCCTCAATCTATCATATACTACACCTGTTGAAAACATGTCACAACATGACCCATCTCTATCAAATCCAAGCCCACTTAACAACTTCATCTCTCCTTCAAAACCCTTCTTTTTCTTCCAGAATCTTGAATCTTTCTGCAGATTATGCTCACTTTGATTACACACTCTTGTTATTTAATTGTATTTCTTGCCCAGATACTTTTTGTTATAATATTCTTATAAAGGCTTGTGCTTTAAGTTGCGTGCCTCATCAAGCTGTGATTTTTTACTTTAATATGCTTAAAAATGGAATCTTGCCTAATAGTTATACTTTCGTTTCACTTTTTAAAGCTTGTGTTCAAATGGGGTGTTTTAAACTAGGGCTTAAATGTCATGGGCAAGCAATTAAGAATGGGGTTGATTTTGTTTTGCAAGTTGAGAATTCTATGATTCATATGTATGGTTGTTTTGGGTTTATTGATGTTGCTACTAGGTTGTTTAATGAAATGTTTGTGAGAGACTTGGTTTCTTGGAACAGTCTGGTTGATGCTTTTGTGAAAGTTGGTGATTTGAGTAATGCACATGTACTGTTTGATTTAATGCCTCTTAAGAATGTGATTTCTTGGAATGTTTTGATTTCGGGTTATTTGAGTGGTGGGAATCCAGGGTGTGGGTTAAAGTTATTTCGCGAAATGGTGGGGTTGAGGTTTAAAGGTAATGATACGACTATGGTGAGTGTTGTTACTGCTTGTGGTAGATCGGCTAGACTTAGGGAGGGGAAATCTGTTCACGGATATCTTATTAGGACATTTGTGAGGTTGAGTCTAATTATTAATACGGCTTTGATTGATATGTATAGCAAGTGTCAAAGAACAGACATTGGTGGTAAAGTGTTCGAAAGGTTACCTGCTAGAAATTTAGTCAGCTGGAATGCAATGATTTTGGGATATTGTCTTAATGGGAATCCAAGAGACGGGCTTGAGTTATTTACTCAAATGCACACTAAAACTAGGCTAATAGTGAATAGAATTGAAAATGATAATAGTATTAAGCTAGGTGAAGGGGTGCTTCCTGATGAAGTTACTTATGTAGGCGTTCTGTGTGCTTGTCTGCGGGAAGGGCTTCTAACACAAGGAATCAATTACTTCAACCAAATGACAGATGTTTTTGGTGTAAAGCCAAATTTTGCACATTATTGGTGCATGGCAAATATTTTCGCTAGTTTTGGTCTAATACAAGAGGCGATGGAAACCTTAAGAAATATGCCATCGTTTACAGAATTATCTCAAGAGTCAACACTGTGGGCTGCGGTACTTGGTTTATGCCGTTTTGAGGGCAACATGGTATTAGGAGAACAAATTGCAAAAGCTTTGATTAATCAAGATCCGCTAAATCAATCATATCATGCACTGCTAATGACTGTATATGCCGTGGCCGGGCAGTGGGAGGATGTTGCTCGGACAAAGGAAACAATGAAAGAAAGAGGGTTTAAGAGAATACCAGGTTATACTCTTGCAGATTTAAAGTTTATTGTCCACAACCTTGAGGTGGGAAATGAACTACACGATGAATATAAAAAGTTGTGTTGTTGAGGATCTTCAAGGAAACTCATTATCGTCTAATCCCATGACTTCTTCATCGCAAGGACACCTGGACACAGGCTTGGGCATGCAGAGTAGTGTTAGTGCAAGGAAAAGAATGGAAATTCCCTACGAAAGTGAAAATCGAAACAACAGTTCCAGTTCCTCCCCCAGCGATTGCGGTAACCAGCATTTATATCAAGACTGGGAGTCCGCTGCTCAGTCAAGGGATAGAAAAGTGGTATGTAGTAACTCATATATACAATAATATACCAAACAAACTTAGTACTACTATTTGTGTTCAGGTACTCAATTCTTTTCTTTTGTTTGGCTCAAATTGCTGAAGCAATCAATCTTTAGGCTTTCTGCTTATTTTACCCTCTTTTATGTATTGTAATGTTTTGTTTTCCTATTTCTGTGAAATGTAAACTGGCACATACAGCTCAACTGGTAGAACAACTTAAAATCTTAAAAGCCGAAAATGCCAGGCTCAAAAAGGAGCAACAGGCACACAACTAAACACATAATTCAGTACTCGGTGCCTTCCTGTCGTTGACTATATATCTCCTGTCGTTTGGCAGCTTCATCAAGTTGTTCATTTTGACAAGTTCATTCCTTGTGGACGGGGAGTAGTATTTGTTAAGTGGAGACATATACGTCAACTACTTGATGCTTTAAATGTTTTTATGAGGCTATTAGGACCGGATCAATGTAACTTCAAATTAAGCCGTTTCAGTAGCTGAAATGTTCTTCTAATGTTAGATTAACTTGATTTGAAGTTTAATATCCACTAGCTGATAGCATTATTAGGAAATATAGATAACTGATAGAAGCCAGATGTGAAAGTACAAGGCAAGAATGCAAGATACATGATGGATGGCAGTCAACTGCATACGCATGTTGTAGCATACCATACCGCACACTCGTACCGCATAAAGTTTCTCCGGTACGTAGAGAGATGGGTCCCCTGTTTTTGCACTAAAAACCCTACTGTACACGTACCGCATAAAGTTTATGCGGTACTGTATGCTGTAGCGAAGGTTTGCTGTAGACCGGCCCCATACATGATTCCATATATTAAAGAGTTAATTCCATTTCGCATTCCTTAGGTTTCGGCCAACTGCAATTTTTACACATACTTTACATAATTGCACTATGCATCCCTTTACTAGTTTTGGCGCAGCAATTTGCATCCCTTCCGTCTATTTTGACTGTTACCATTAAAAAATGGCATGGTAATTTCGGAATTAAAATGATGAATTTCATTTTGACCCTTGATGTACAACACATTTTACACATAAATTCTTAAACAAAAAAATCAAGCATTTTCGCTCCTTAACTACTATACTTGTACAATTTTATCCGTTTATTAAAATTTATTCCTATATTATTTTTGAGTTTTTGAATTTTTAGAATATGTTCAAATAAAAAACGAAAAACTTAGATTATTTTATAAAAATTTGAGCATAACATCACGAACTTTTCAAATAATTTTTCGTTTAAGAAAATATACAAAAAAAATCGAATAAATTTTAAAAAAATTTAGTAATCTTATAAAATTCATAGTAAATTCAATTCATATCAGGTTTTCATAATTTTCAATAATTCAGAAAACCTTTCAATTTCAATTGATCACAACTTTGGTCTATGGTGTTTTCCTATATTATTTTTGAAATATTCTCAAAATAAAACAAATTCAGAACTTGTTTTTCAATTTGCAAATTTATTTGCGTATATTTTAGCAAATTCCCAGTTTGTTATAATTTCGTCTCTCATTATCCTTTTTGAACAACTTTTGTTCTTTGAACTTTTCTAAAAAATTATCATTTAGAGGGTAAAAAAGCTTAAATAAAGGTATGATCAAAATTCGTAATGTGAGGTTTATATTTGATTATTAAAGATTGAATATGTTTCTAAGATCAATTTTTTTAATCGAATTTTAATTTTTTTTATCTATTTATCTACTTTTAATATTAATTTCAAAAAAATATGGATATATTGTAAATTTTTGTATAAAATAATGTATTTTGTTATTTTTTATTTGAAGATACGTTAAAAAGGGTTAAATTAAACCGTATTTATAGTTGAGGGGCAAAAATGCATGCTTTTTCTCTTTAAGGGTTTATGTGTAAAATGTGTCATATTTTAAGGGTTAAAATGTAATTTTGTATTATTAATTCCGAAATTACTCCTGTCATTTTAACAGTAACAGTTAAAATAGACGGAAGGGGTGTAAATTGTCGTGTCAAAACTAGTAAAGAAATGCATAATGCAATTATGCAAAGTATGGGTAAAAATTGCAATTGGTCGAAATCAAAAGGATGCGAAATGGAATTAACTCTATATTAAATGATACACTTAGGAAACAACTTGGAGGGAAATTAGTTAGCTGTAAGATGCATGGTTTCTATTAAATAATTAGGCAAATTAGTCACTGATCATTTTTTTTTTGACAAGATCGTCACATGATATAATGCCTTTTTTAGTTGTTCAGAGAAGCACTTGAACAAACCTTAAACTAGTGGAAACTGTTGCTAATACAATTGTTAGGCCCAAATCTGGCATAATAATTATCATGATTTAATTAGCTAAATTAATAGTTCATTATCTACAATGGGCCTCGAAGATGAAGATTGGGTCACTAAAAGCCCACTATTGGAATCAGCCCAGCCTTACTAGAGGGCCACTTCGCTTCTTGTAAAATACAAGGGATCGCTTCGTATGACTCCCATCAAGGGATCGCTTCTTGCTATCATTATATCTGCAAACACGGGATCGCTATCTCACTCTGTTAGAAGGCTCATGGCTAGATCCCGCGAGGTCACATGAGTATCTCTACATTTGGGTTCGCTTCGCATGACTCGACCCCTCGGGTCGCATGCCTCGCTTATGCTGCATCTTTGTTAGCCTCGCTTGTGAGGTCACATTCTTGTCCATGCGAGACTATCGGTTTCCTTCTATAAATCATGGATCATGGATAGGATCAACAACTCACTGCCACATCAGCCCTAAACGAGTGGGCTTGGACTTTGGTTTATCTCCTAAAACCCTAGCCCGCCTAGGTATCTTGTTCTCCAAGAACTACGTCAGGCTTGATCCCTATAAATAGGGTACGTAGGCATCTTGATACGGTATGAAAAACAGTTTACCTGAAATCACCTATCAAGCTCAGACACATTCATACACACAAACCCTAATCACTCTTCTTCTTATAGCAAAATATCCGTATTTTGCTCCGACAACCCAGCAAACCTCCGCAAACATTGTTATACAATATTCTCCCTATAACATTTGGCGCTAGAAGGAGGGGCCTAGTCATTGATTAGGAGAACGATGACTAAATCTCACAAGAAGAAGAACGGAGATCGGGAGACCCCGGGGTCGCATAAGAAGGACATAAACGACCCTCGGAGGAATAATATACCGGAGAGCGAGGCGCGTATAGATGGGATCGAGGACGAATCTGAGAAGGAGCAAACCCCCCCTGTTGTCCAACAGACAGCCTTGCCTGGCGAAGTCATGTCGTTCTTGAAAGGCCTTGGTGATCAAATGATCGAAGTAAGGGCCTCGGTGGCCAAGATGGAGAAGCGACATAATTCTAGAGGCTTCAAGAGGAATACAAGGACAGGGGATCGAACTCACCAAGCAGAAAGTAGCAAGGGTCCCACCAAAAAGCTAATTGGGGACTTTGATGATGTAGTGACGGATCGGACGAACCCTGATTGAGAAGAGGAGGTAGCTACTATGGATAAGGAGGGATAGAAAGCGAAGCCCGCCTCGTCAGAAGGACGGTCCGTTAGTGTCTTTGACCGAGTTGGAAAGAAACTTAGCGAGCACGATCTTCGTCTCAAGTTGGTAAAGCTTAAGTCTAACAAAGATGGAGGTCCCAAAGATAAGAGTAAGGGCTCTCATCAACCCGTATCTCCTCGAAAAGATCGTGAGCGGTCATATCGTCGCAATGACAGACCCCCCTCTCCTCACAGAGAGCGTGAGCGGTCCCATCATCGCGAGGACAGACCCCCTTTCAATCGAGAGCGTGAGCGATCCCAACATCGCGAGGAAGACCCTATAAACAAGGATCGCAGGAACGACCAGGAAGAGTCTAGTGCCCCTAAAAAGACTCAGTCTCATCATGCAAGCACTGGAGGAAAGAAAGATGGAGACAAAGAGGGCAGGATCGGTGACTATAAGCTGGAAGAGTTGAAAAAGGCCCTAGATGCAATGGATAGTGAGAAAGGGATTTTTAGCACAATGGGCTCTACTTCGCCCTTTACACATGAAATTCGGACCGCTCCATTACCCGCAATATTCCGAGGTCATCACTCTGATATGACCTACAATGGGAATACTGATCCAGCGGAGTTCGTGGTTCGATTTAATAACGAGATGGATGTATATCAGGTCTCACTGCTCGCGAGATGTAGGTTGTTTGCGGCTTCGTTGAGAGGGAGCGCACAGCAATGGTTCTCGAAGCTAGGAGCCCTGATTGTCATTGATTCATGGGAGCAGCTCGTGGACATATTCATTAAACAGTTTCAATCCTCAATGCTCTATGCACCTCCTGTGTCCACATTGGCAAACATAAAGCAGAGGGAAGGAGAAACTCTCCATGATTACTTCAAAAGGTTCAATGCAGAGGTACCTCGCGTGCGAGGTGCAAATGACGAGGCTGTGAAGAATTTCCTCATCGCTGGGGTAAAAGAAGGAACTGACTTTTGGAAGAAATTACAGGAGCAAACCCCCAGCACACTTTCAGAGTTACATAAGGTCGCTGAGCCCTTTAAGCGTGTTGAAAAGTCGCTTGCAGATCTTAGGAAGAATGGTGAAAGAGGTAATTGGAATAAAAACAGGGGAACAAAGAGGAAGGACTCCAGAAGTCCTAAATGAAGGCGGGATCGAAGTAGAAGCCCTAGCCCAAAAAGAAGAGAGCGCGATCCGCTTAGGTGATCCCCGCCTCGAGCTCGCCCTGCTAGGAGCGAAGACAAATTCATCCCTCTGGTGGCCCTGATTGATCATATCTATGCAGTCAATGCAAACAAGGGGATATTCAGGAGACCTGCGCAGATGGGTCCAAAGGGAACTGCGGACACTAGCAGGTATTGTACATTTCATGAACAAACAGGGCATGATACAACGACTTGCAGGGAACTCAAGCAGCTGGTGGATCAATTAATTCGAGATGGGAAGTTAACTGAGTGGGCTGTTCGCGAGGTAAAGAAACACAATCCCAAGTCTGGCCTCGGCTACAATCAAGCCCCACCACCCGAACAGAATCCAATCATCAATGAAAGAGAAACGCGAGGAGGAAGTATTCATGTGATAATTGGAGGACCCCACATCGGGGGAGACAGCAATAAGGCCAGAGAGAGGTACGCTCGCGAAGCTAAGGAGCGACCCCTCACCAATGTCCACCACCTGCAGGAATGACCCCCAAAGCTTTTTAAGGGGGAAGACACAAATATCATGTTTACTGAAGAGGATGCGAAGTGGGTTCACCACCCCCATTCAGATGCCCTCGTTGTCCGAATTCGTATCGGGTCACAGAATGTTTACAGAGTCCTTGTGGACAATGGGAGCGCAGTGAATGTCCTGACCTACGAGGTCTACCAGAAAATGGGGTATGTGGACAAAGACCTTATCCCAACAGTGGGGCATCTTTATGGTTTTACTGGAGCTTCAGTTAATGTCAAAGGCCTTATAAGGCTCCCCGTTACTTTAGGGGACGAGCCCTGTATCACCACCCAGCTCGCAGACTTTATGGTGGTTGATCAACCTTCAGCCTATAATGCTATTGTGGGGAGGCCAATTCTAAAGGAAATGAGGGTGGTCACTTCTATTTACCACCTCTCTATGAAATTTCCCACCCCGCATGGGGTTGGATGTGTCAAAGGATTGCAACATGAATCTCGTGAATGCTACAACAAGGCCCTCAAGTCAGCAGAAAGTGGAAGTAATTCTATGACCGATAAAATGGAATGCGAAGAGGAAAACAGATCTCGCAAGACAACCTTTGTACCTCCAGCAGATTGTGACATGATCTCAATTGAAGAACTCCCAGCTGATTATTTTAACGATATGGGAATTCAAGTAGAACCAGTACCAGGTGCTTTGATGAGGAGAGCCCAGAGCAGGTCGCTGTGCGAGCCCGAAAGGGAAAGTGGGTTCGCAAGGAAACATCTACCTTGTCAGAACTGCCAAATGGAATTACACAAACAACAACTGTTGTTACGGAGTATGGGCATGCGAATACCAATTCTTGCGAGGCGGAATCAAGTCAGGTGCGTGAATATGATCTAGACCTTGATCCTCGCATTCCAGAACATGTGGAGCGAGCCGGGGCAGCTGAAGATACAATTCCTATCCTTGTTGATGTAAAAGACCCCTCTAAGGTGTTCAAGATAGGTTCACAACTCAGTCCTGATTTGAGAAAGAGGCTTATCGCATTTTTGAAGGCCAACCTTGATGTGTTCGCTTGGTCTCATGAAGATATGGTTGGGATCGATCCCAATGTAATGTGCCACAAATTAAATTTGGATCCAAACAAGAAGGGAGTCAGACAGAAACGACGACCTATAAGTGGAGAGCGAGCTCAGGCTCTCAAAGATGAGGTGGACAGGCTTCTCAAAGTCGGGCTCGTTAGGGAATCATTCTACCCTGATTGGCTCGCGAACCCTGTCCTCGTGAAAAAGCCAAATGGAAAGTGGAGGACTTGTGTGGACTTCACTGATCTCAACAAACATTGTCCCAAGAATAGCTTCCCACTACCAAGGATCGACCAGTTGGTGGATGCGACAGCTGGGCACGCACTCCTTTCCTTTATGGATGCTTATTCTAGGTACAATCAAATACCCATGTATGGTCCCGATCAAGAACACACCTCGTTCATCACAGATAGAGGGCTCTATTGCTACATAGGGATGCCCTTCGGCCTCCTCAACGCTGGGGCCACCTACCAGAGGCTCGTTAACATGATGTTTGAAAAGCAAATTGGAAAGACAATGGAGGTTTATGTAGATGACATGTTGGTCAAGTCTAAGGAAGCTGGGGATCACTTCTCTCACCTCGCAGAGATGTTTGATATACTGAGGAAATACAGGATGAAATTAAACCCCCAAAAGTGTGTCTTTGGGGTCGAATCCGGAAAGTTTTTTGGGTTCATTGTCAACCATAGGGGAATCGAAGCGAACCCTGCAAAAATAAAGTCTTTGATGGATATGCGATCCCCAAGAAGTGTGAAAGAAGTTCAGAGTTTGACAGGGAGGATCGCAGCCCTAAATCGGTTCGTTTCTAAATCATCAGATAAGTGCCATGAGTTCTTCAAGGCGATTAAAAGAATTGGAAAAAACTTCGAATGGACCCCTCAATGCGAGGAAGCCTTTCAAAATATCAAGGAACAGTTGGGCTCGCCACCTGTGCTCTCTAAGCCTAAGGATGGAGAAACACTCATTCTCTACCTCGCTGTGTCAGAGCATGCGGTTAGTGCAGTATTGGTTCGCGAGGAGGAAAAGGCCCAATATCCTGTATACTATGTCAGTAGAAGAATGTTAGATGCTGAGACTCGTTACACAAACATGGAAAAGCTAGCTTATGCCCTGATTTTGGCCTCGCAAAAGTTACGACCCTACTTTCAGGCTCATAGCATTGAGGTTCGCACAGCCTATCCATTGAGACAAGTAATGTACAAACCAGAGTCTTCAGGAAGACTGTTAAAATGGACAGTGGAGCTCAGCCAATTTGATATTGAGTTTAGACCTCGCGGTCCTATAAAGGGGCAGGCACTTGCGGACTTCATTTTGGAATTTCCTCCCTAATCTGAGGGAGATAACTTGGCTATCGTGGTGACTCCAGTGGACACATCTAGCGAGGCCAAAAAGGAAAATTCCGCCTCGTGGTGGGAATTGTATGTGGATGGGGCATCTAACAAAGGAGGAGCTGGGGCTGGGATCGAGTTGGTAACTCCAGAAGGCCGCAGGATAAAAAGTGCAGTACATTTTGCCTTTGAAGCTTCTAATAATGCAGCAGAATATGAGGCCCTAATCATTGGTCTCAAACTTGCATTGGAGATGAAGGTTGAAAACCTCACAACCTATAGCGATTCTATGCTGGTAACATATCAACTTTGGTGTGGATGGCAAGCTAGGGGGAGCAGATTGAGCTGTATCTGCGATGTGCACAAAGGTTGGTTAAAAGGTTCAATAATATCAGGGTGGTTCACATTAGAAGAGAAAAGAATCAAGGGGCAGATGCACTGGCAAAACTGGGGTCGCGCCGCGAGGCCACTTTACTTGGAATTATACCGTTGGAGATTCAAACAAAACCTAGTGTGCCAGAAGAATTTGTCATGGAAGTAGCAACCCCAGGGTCAACTTGGATGACTCCAATATGGGAATATGTGAAAAGTGGAGTTTTGCCTCAAGATAAAAAAGAAGCGAGGAGGGTCAAGTATCAGGCTGCTCGCTATGTTATTTATGATGAGGTTCTGTATCGAAGAGGGTTCAATACCCCGTTGCTGCGATGCGTAGACGGTGAAGAATGCACCTATATTCTGAGAGAGGTGCATGAAGGAATATGTGGCAATCACTCGGGGGGTAGTTCGTTGGCACAAAAGATCCTTCGTCAAGGGTATTACTGGCCTACATTGAAAAAAGATACATTTGAATTCTCGAAAAGATGCGATGCCTGTCAGAGGATCGCAAATTTCAGCAACGCCCCTGCCTCTCAGCTCACCTCGCTAACGAGCCCATGGCCCTTCGCCATGTGGGGCATTGATCTAATTGGAGAACTCCCAAAAGGTAAAGGAGGACTTAAATATGCAGTGGTGGCTGTTGATTATTTCACCAAGTGGGCCGAGGCCGAGCCACTTGCAACCATCACTGCGAAAAAACTTAAGGACTTCGTGTATAGAGCTATTGTGTGTCGTTATGGGATCCCTTATCAGCTCATTTCAGATAATGGGAAACAATTTGATAGTAAGGAAATGAAAGAATTTTGTGAGAATCTGGGGATAAAAAAGAGTTTCTCAGCTGTAAGCCATCCCCAAACAAATGGACAAACTGAGGCCATCAACAAAATCATCAAGCACACTCTAAAGGCTAAGTTAGAGGAAAGCAAGGGCAACTGGCCTGAGGAGTTACCAAGGGCCTTGTGGTCATACAACACGACCCCAAGGACCACTACTGGGGAAACCCCATTTTCTTTGACTTATGGTTGCGAGGCCATGATCCCAGTGGAAGTAGGCTCGGGGTCGTTTAGAAGGGAACACTATAATCCCGATGCGAACGAAGTGAATCATAGACTTTATCTGGACATGATAGAAGAAACTAGAAGTGAGGCCCAACTACGCCTCGCAGCTTATCAACAGAGAACAACAAGGTACTACAATGGGAAAGTACGAGCACGACCCCTACAGACAGGTGACCTAGTGCTCAGAAGGGTCATGCCTAACACTAAGGTCCCGGGTCACGGAGTTTTTGGTGCTAACTGGGAAGGTCCTTACAAAATCTATGCTACTATGGCAGAAGGAACCTATTATCTCAAGGATATGAAGGACAAGAAAATTCCGCGAGCTTGGAATGCGGAACACCTGCGCAAATACTATCAGTGAAGGCCTCGCCCCTGGCAGTTTCTATTTATGACTATTTAGCATGAATAAATTCATACAAAATACTGGGGGGTAGTGATCATATAGACACCTCCCCTTTATGATGTGATGATCTTTGGGCCTCGCCACACTCTTCATTTTACGGGCCACGCCCCGCTTGTTAAAAAGAATTGGGCCTCGCCCCTATCAATAAAACTGGGCCTCGCCCCATTTACCTGCATATGAGTTCGCTTACTTTACGAAGTTGATTCTTATTTTGCGTATAAAATAGACTTGCTTGCTTGTTAGCATTTACATTTTAAAATCCAGGCCATCTCAACGATGCAGGGATCATATTTTATGACAAAGTAATCTTTGGGCTTTGCCCCTATTATAGGGCCTTGCCCCTACTTTATCAATTGCAGGGCCATACCCCTACCCTAAGGAAAAAGGAATGCACAGACTAGCAAGTGCGAAGCTAAAGCAACAATAATTCATAGTACAAGGGTCGCCATGCGATCCCAAAGAAGTTCAAGAGTTAATGGACAAAACAATATTACATCTTGCGAGGTATTCAAAGGGTACCCGCATCCCTGGTTCAAGAATTTGAAATCATTTAACATATAGAAGATTCAAGCAGTCTTGTCTTGATGAGTTTTGGCCGCCTCCTCTGCGATCCGCGCCTCCTCAGCGACCCTGGATTCTTCTTCGAGCCTGGCCTCCTCAGCATCTTCTTCAGCTATTTGCTTTTTGAGGGTCTCAGCAAAATCAGCATTTCCAGGCCCAAGCTGATCCCAATCAAAGTCAGGGATCGTTCGAATGAACTCTTTCATAAAGGTAACTTGACCTTTAGCGAGGAATATGCTTTCAGCGTTGTCTAGAGAAGCTTGAGCAGCAGCCAGATCGTTCTTAACCTTCTCGATCTCCTCATCCTTTTTCTTCAAGGCCGCTTCGCTGGATGTTTGTAAATCTTTGAGAGATTTCTCGTAATCATTTCTCTCTTTGCGGGCATTCTTGAGGTCTGTACGGAGGTTAGCGGTGTCAAAAGAAAGTTGCTTCTTATAAGTCTCCTCCAGAGATCGCTTATCTTCCACCTTCTGGAATTCAAGGACCTTGACCTTGTTCTCCAGTCTCAAAAAATCCCTGGTATGGGCAGATTGACGAATGAAGGCTTCGGCTAGGCACTTTGTTATTGCAGTCGCATTCTCCTCTGGGGTCGCTGCTTTCCACCAATGGGAGGTTTCAGCTTCCTCGGCATATTTTGTCCCAAGAGAAGCGAAGAGATGCTGCCCAGCGGTCCCAGGAACAATTCCAGAAGGAGGTCGAACAAGTCCATCCTTCTGCCCGTCCACTCTGGGCCTCTTCAACGAAGTTTGGTCAGGAGAATTTTGAGCAGCATCGCTAGCAACATTGGGCTGGACTAGGGGGTCGCTAACTACCTTCGGCAGAGCTGTGGATTTGGTAGGAGGAGTTTTTAAACTTGAATTTCTCTTAGTCGCTGCACCTTTTTTGCCTTTCGGCTGAAGGAAGGGAGGAACTGGGCCGCTTTGATTTGACATACCTAAACAGTGAGACAAAGACAAGTTAATAAACAGTTCAATCAAATATGTGCGAGGACAAGTATGATAGAGTTGCACAAATAAAAGAAGTAATGTGATCCCTAAGTTCGATTGCTATTGGGGGGTATACCCTCAGTTACTATCTCAATAAGAGAAGACGAGGCCTCTTCTTGTATTTTCCTTTTTCGCGAGGACCGCCTCGCGGTAGAAGGCCCCGCTTCAGGAGTGGATTCGACGCCTTCCTTAAGAAACCCACATTCGATAAGGTTCTCTAAGGATAGGAGGGTTCGAATATTTCTTTCCGCGGGAGTGGATTTGGTCAACACTTCATTAGCACGGTGCTTCTCTTCGCCCTTCAGAACAGTGCGAACTGGGCCAACTGCGATGCCAGAGGAGTTGTTAATTTCGAATAGTTTGAAAAAATAAAATTCACTATTTGAATAGATATCTCATGTAAGAACCCAGATTTTTGGGTAGAATTTAAACTTTTATTATGCATTGATGTAAGAGTGAACAGTGGTTACAACTACATTGTAATACTGGCTTTAAAGAATGAATAATGACAGGATATATATATTCCAAGGTTATATGGCCTGAAGGATGTTATTGGGTGATAACTTAGATTAGAATAATCTATCTCCTAGAAAGTTAAGATAAGATTCCCTAGAGAGAAATAGATACCCTCATGTCATCCAAATCAATATCTATTATAAGCCCAGCGGTTCCGTAAAAAGGTTAAGGAACACTCGAAGGTGAACCAGGTTCATTTTCCTAATTATAGGAATTAAATAAAAATAAGTGATGAATAGTGATTTTGGTGGAATTTGGAATATTATTATAATAATGTTATACCCGGTATTCGGAACGGATTTCTGAGTTCGTATTAGCGATCTACGAAGCAAATAAGTGTATGTAAACGTGATCGGATTTCAGAAAATCCAAAATTTATTTTTAAGGAAAATCTGATCGAGCAGTAAAGAGCATATTAATGCGGACAAGATAAGAGAATTATTATGTCAAGGAATTAAGGATTTTATTTAATTATGATTTGAGAAATTAGAATGACAATCCTCGAGTTAGAATGATAAGCGTTTTAGAAATCGCTAGAACTTTATAACGAGATTAAGCGATAAAGCGAACACGAAATGAATTACGGATTAAATATATAATGAGATGAGAAACACCACATGATCATCTAGGGTTTACTAATATTATATTGGTGGAAAAGAAATGAGAAAAGAAAAGAAAAAGAAAAGTGATGAGGTGTGTGATTAAGAAGTAAACAACAAGGCAACATGTCATCTCTTTTCTCCCACTCACCAAGGCTACTTGACACTTGTAATTGGAGTGTAAGTGCAGCTATAATACATCAAAATATCCAACAAATTTCACTTTACCACTAATCAAAAAGAGAGAAAAGAGAGAAAAGCAAAAAGGAAGTCACCACCACCACCATTCTTCCATTCGGCCTTCACCATAATTCCAAAATCAAAACCCCTCTTCCCACCATCTTTTGATCTTGCAAAAATTATGGTGAGTCTTACATTTCCTAAAAGTGATCCCATAAAAATTTCAAAGCCAATCTCACTTGTTTCCATTTTCAATTAATTCATCAAAGCCTAGGGTGAATAGTGATTTTCAAGAACAAAACTTTTGGATCTTGATTTTGGTTGATGATCCAAGCTTTATGGAGGCTATACAAGGACCATACAAGGCTTAGTAAGGCTATGTCACTCTCTAAGGAAGGTATAACCTCTTGGAACCCTAACTCTTGTTTGAGATTTAAGCATGCTTATGATGGATATAGCTTAGTTATGGTTATAAGCATGATTATAAGCATGATTATGGTTTGGTTTTAGTAAATGTTAAAAATAGTTTAGATGAACGGAAAGGCATTGCTTGGCCTCAGTTCATGGTTATATATCATGTATATGTTGGTTGGAGTGGATACCATGATTATTGGGAGGTTTGGAATTTAGAAATATTCGATTTATAGCCGTCGTAATGCCGAAATTTCGTTAACCTTAAGAACACGAGTTTGACAGTAGGTATAAGTCACTGATTTGCTTCGATTTCTTCCATGATAAGCTAGATTATGTTATAAGCTTCGTTTTGATATAAAGATCGTATGAAATGGACTTACGGTTTAGGAGTTATGATTAAATTCGTAAAAGAGGTTCGAAACCGTAATCGAAAGTTCGTAACTGAATTTGGAATCCCTTAACATGACTAAGTCAGTGACGAATCATGGTAATTAAATATTAGAGGTCATAAGGAAGGCGTGAGAGAAAACCACAAGTAAAATGGATCGTTTTCCGATTTTATAAAAATATTCGAATCGAGGATAAGTGCGAAGAAACCAATTTTCGGAGGTAACATTATTCATTAAAACCTCCTGCCCTGTTTTGGCAAAATCCCGAAAAAATAATCTTCTGATCTAAGTCAAATTTTGAGTTAGCTACCTTCTAGACATTCTCTAGATCATGTACGCGAAAACGGTGCGTCATTTGAGTTAACGGTTACCGAGTTATGAACATTTTAGTGAAAGAGGTGTGAATAGTAAAGATCCGTAGTCGACTGAACTTCAAAAATACATTTCACCTATTTAGACTCGTGGCTTCGAATTGGAAATTTTATGATAAATATTACAAATACCAAAGATGATTTTATAAGTGGTTTCGTAATTAAATACGTTTCCAGTGATTTATTAAAAGTGTTGAAGTACGAGTCTCGAAATAGTGATTCTCAGAAAAGTCAACCCTAGGGGTACTACCTTGGCCACCCTTTTTGGCTAAGTTGAAAAGGGAATTTCGAGTCGACTAAAACACGAAACTTGTTAAGAATTATCAAGACCACATATTGGTGCAAAGAACGAGGTTATAATTGATTAAGTAAGATATACGAAAAATCTGACATTAAGGGTGGGTTCGAGGTGTGTTTTGGACTGAACTTACATGACTTAAGTTAAGTTACACTTAACCTTCGAAATGTTAAGTGATTGACCTTGGTTATTGTGACTATTTATAGATCACTGGATTGACACGAGGCACACTACCCCTACAGGATTACCAGGCAAGTTTCCAATACTTGGAACTGTTGTTGTGATAGTATATATGATGATTGTTTTATACATATGCCATAGCATGCATGCCTACTTTCAAGTTAATATTGAATTACTTGTTCCCTGAATTGATATCGGCTTATAGACTATATATGAAATATCAGTTATAAGCCGGATTGTTTGGTTAAGACCCTTAGCGAAGGGCGTATGATATTCATACCTCAAATATAGACCGGGAGTCGATATTTTGTAATATATATATAGTCGTGGAAACCCGGAGGGATCCCAGCGACAAATTTATTATTTCGAGGATTTTTATTCGATTACGAATCTTTCGAGGAACGTTATTTGAGTATTACCTCAGTGAAGGAATATTTAATGAATATTATTTTAATATTCATTTAGAATGTCATTATTTAATGAATATTATTTTGATCATTCATTGCAGTTATTTAGTTAATGAATATTATTTTGAATATTCATTAGAGTTATTTGGTGGACGAATATCATTCCCAAATATTCATTTGGCTTACTTATTATTATTTGGAATATTCATTTGATCTTTATTTATTTAATGAATATTACTTTCGAATATTCATTTAAGGTTTGATTTACTTAATGAATATTATTTAAAATATTCATGGGAAGTTCTATTTACTCAAGGAATATTACTTCGAATATTCCTTTAAAGTTTTGATTACTAAATGAATATTATTCTGATATTCATTTAGAATATTATTTGTTTAAGGAATATTATTTGGATATTCATTTGGAATGTTATTTGTTAAATGAATATTATTTTCAAATATTCATTTAAGGTTTGATTTATTCAGTAAATATTATTTTAAATATTTAGTTAAGTTTAATTATTCAATGAATATTATTTTAAATATTCATTTAAGAAGAGATTTATTTAATAAATAATTCTATATATTCTTTCGAGGATTACTTACGAGTAATATTATGATTTAAAAATAGTCCTTAATTATTATTGATTTAATAAATATTCTTGGAATATTTATGTAAATTCTTTTAAATTCTCTTTATAATGATTTACATCATACAAAGATTATCTTTTACCTTCAGATATGGTGTAAAATATTTCGGAATATCTTATGACTATTTATATCAAGGGGAGGTTCCTAAACTTTAATTTCATTTAAATCTATCTTAAAGAAGATTTAAATACTCGCTCAACTTCCAAACGTATATAAGGGGACCTCACTTGAGCGATGTTATTTATTGGACTGCCCGGTCCTATACTTGCTAAAACTATCTTGTCACTCACATCTTGATTCTTTCAAGTATCGATATGAGTCTTTTGGTTACCTCCTCAACGCTCGAGGGGTATGATTGATGTAACAAGTTTATATCCATTAACAAGCATCAGCTTGGGAAATATTGGTGAATTTTTCCTTTCCAATTAGATACGACTACTTTGTGGAGTCCTATCAACAAGTGTTACACTTGGGGAAAAGGGGAACGAACTTTACGTTTCAGAGTCATGGATGATATTCGAACTAGGAGACGCGTAAGTGGCCGAGTGGCGCCGGTCCAGCAATAGCCCAACCGTTGGCTGAGGAGTTCCAGAGGGCGGTAGATAAATAATTCCGTCGGAGCTACCTTCTACATGTAGAGAACGACTGATGAGATGCATGACATACGACTGATCATCGTAAACGTCAGGGCATCTGGCGCGGCAATGCTCCCGTATTAGTTCATCTTCTAAAAGTAAGAAATTTCTGCAACACTGTTGGTGTTGGCAAGGTGAAAAAGTGTTGAAACCGGAATTGCAATATTTTTCCTGCAAGTTCCTCTTTTATGATAATTGAGAATATTTTGCTTATCTTTTGCATAGCAGATATTTATTCAAAACAAATATATTTTTGAGTTACCTTGTAACTCCATCTCATACCTTATATTGGTACTACATCGTTAATGCATGGCATATGGTTTCAAAGATATTTTGGACTGTTATATATTATCACTGTTCAATTATATTTCTGGTGGGCTATTGCTCACCCTTGCTTTATTTATTTATATCACAACAACAGCTAGATCAGATGGCCGCGCAAGGCGCACACAGCGTAAGCAGGTGTCAACCGTCAGAGGTTTACCGCTAAGGTCTTGGCTACCTTTGTTGAGGATGCAACTACTGGTAGGCTAGTTGTTAGCAATTGAGCCTCAAATGTATTTATATTATGGTATCTATTAATGGATGGCAAAGAGTATGTAATTGTACAATTGTAATTCTTTGGGTTGTAAGAACTCAAACTTGTGATTAATAATATTGTTGGTTACTCTGATTTCATCTCTGGGACTATAACGGGTGTGTTTTATGTTGTTGTTTTGGGTCACCAGGTTGTAATTTAAATTATGTTGGTTTTGTGGTTGGATATTGAGGCCGTAACGACCAGATCCCTGACCCTGGATCTGGGGGTGTTACAGAAATGGTATCAGAGAGAGCGTTATATATCCCAGAGATGATGCGACGTTAAAACAATAAATTCATTAAGCTAATAAGAACTCTTGCCAAGTTCATAGTCGGACTACTTAAGGTAGTATTGACATATAAAACCCTTATGGGAACTATTAAGTATCATGGTAGTAACTTAGCTCGTTCTTGTACCGACTAGTAAGGCGACAGACCTTGAGGCATACGAGCAGCAGCACGATGATGCCTGATTATATGCTGACGATCGGATGGTGGATTCGATAGAGTACCCTACTGAGGACCCGGAAGAGGTTCCAGCAGAGAGGGAGAATCCTGTTAGAGACAGGTAAGTTTACCTTGGGGAGATGAGGGCTGCAGCCAGAGAGACTGTAAGAATCTAGATATAGTGCTCAGAGATGTGAGCGTAAAGAACTGATGTATTATGAAGAGAATTAAAGAGGTATATTGGATCTATAGCTGGACTGCCGGATAAAGTGCCAGCAAGTTAGATGGATTTGAGGAATTACTCAAGATCTTATGTAAGGATAGATAAGAATCCTTGGAGACTTTCAGATTAATGAGAAAGGAATTAGAATGATGCATGATTATCAAAGACATTGATAGAGGACGGGGAGCAGAGTCCCTAGGAACAGTTAAGACATAGGTGGCAAGTGCCATATCTTCAGATAAATGAATTGGTGTGAATGTTATTAAGGATAATTCGCCATGAGAAGGCAGATTTCATAAGTGATAATTTGTAAAGTCCAACTTAGATTGATGAGGTGGTTGGGTTCAAGGAAATGTCCATTTTATGAATGGATCAACTTAGAAAATAAAGACATTGAAAGGTGATGGCATGATTGAATAAAGTATATAAGGAAATAGTAAGCAAGACAATGATCTCAGAACCTACAAGACTAAAAGACCAGTGAGTCTATGATAAACTAGTAATGAGGCTATCGTCAAGAAACCAAGTATAAGTTCAGTTCAATTCAGTGAAATGATGAACCAGAAACATTAGTTGCATTTGATTCAGAAGAATATTAAATTCTTTCTTTTCCCCGAATGGATTATGGTAGTTACCTTAAGTTTATTCTGACACTGAATCATAAATGGATTATGCAAGGCGAGCAGTGGTCGAGATGTAATTGAGAATGCTTCTAGGTGCAACCTGATAGAACAGGTGTAGGACATGTTCTCGAAATAAAAGTTTTGGCAAAATGAAGTCCAGCAATAGGACACATGATCAATAAGAGTAGTGTTGGTCGGCCCTACCAAGTTAAAGACAGTTTCAAATGAAGATTGGCCAACCACACTGGCAAAGGTGTGAAATTTCATAAAATTCACAAGGTATTACCAAAGATTTGCTCAGGGCTTTACAGAAAGTGTAGTCCCGTAACCTGACTTATTATAAGAATAAAAGTTTGAATGGACAAGATAAACGTGAGAAGATCTTCCTGGAGCTAAAGGTAAAGTTGGTGATGACCAGGGTTGGCGTTGCCTAATGGAAGAAGGAAACTTTGGGAGATATTATGATGCAACTCATACAGGTATAGGTCTGCGCTTATGCAGCACGACAGCGTAATTTCGAATACATTTAGACAGCGCAGTTCATCGGATTCAGATGGCCTTGGTAGTGCCAAGGTTGAGGAACGACTAACCCCGACGGTAGTGTTCCTTCTGAGACTAGTTGTTAAGAAGACTGGTATTTGGTAGTATCGACTAATAGGACGAATATGTATCGGGAAGATGTGGCATGTTATTAGTAGGTGAATAGATTAACTGAAATTTTCCCAAATTCTGGAAAGGAATTCAACGAATTTTGGCAAACCTTGTCTTTCTGATTATCAAAAGACGTCATTGAAGAGAGTGGAAACTGGAGCGAACCCTGTGGATTGGGTAAAGTAGCCGCTATACAGGTGAGAAGACATACCCCGATTATTACAGTTGAATGTAGGGATAAAATTATGAAGTTGAATGTAATTAAGAAACAAGCCGGACTGAGAATTCTGGGATTGACTTAAATGAAAAGGTTGTTATGCCAGAAGTGTTAAGCTTTTGTGGTACGTGGAATTGATAAGATAAAGGAAAGGTGACCGGAGACGGTACCGAGAAGTCGATTGAGACTTATATGGAGAAGGGTTTTGAAAAGATCAAAAGGTATCAAAGTAGAAGGCACTATGCCAGCAATTGCTAGAAAAGTAATGCTATTAGCCGACCCCTAACTCACATGTTTTAGTATGGCAAGTTGAGGCCAAGTCACAAAGGATTAACAATTAACTAGACCAGCAATGAAAGGATATATCGGGGTTGCTTCTAATCAAGTGCCAACCGCAAGGACTTTTGATATAAAATGAATTGAGATACATGATAATGGATTTTATAAATACCATGGATGTGTTAGGAATGAGGATGGTGACCAGTAAAGGTTATGAGGATTGTCAGAGATGGTGCAGTATGATGCAAAATGTTATCTGAAACTTAGTGTCCTCAAGAGGAGCATTAGGCAATAAGAGATTCACGTTGAACACGACCAATATCTTCCAGAACATCCTTGCTACCATTACCAAGTTCTGTAAGAAAGAGCAGATAGACATGTGCTGTCTTTTGGAAGGTCATATAGACTAACATTCGTTTGAAAGAAGAGGTTAGCATTAGTCTACCTACAGAATATCAAGATGAGAATGATTAAAAGAGACCCTTATTAAGGATATATGATTGAATTGCCAAGTACAGGATATAAGTATTCCTTGAAACTAGAATTGAGCATAGAATGTCCATATATTAAGACGAACCCTGGGGGATGCACAAAGGATAGCATCACCCCTAACAATAGGCACTGTGAAATCAGACGAGATAAGTTGAATCGACCAAGGTATCAATAACCTATATGGATTTGTGGAAAGGAGTCTCGAAAAGTACATAGACAGAATCGTTATAGAATTGGTTAATGATGTTTGATATACCCTGTAACCAGGAGATACAGGAGGAATGTTGAGGATGGCCTAAGAAACCCTATAAGGGAAGAGGTAATGTTCTGAACTTCAGAAAGGGAGTTAAGTAAGGAAATATCCTAGGTATGATTTGGAGTACCTGTAGTCAAGATCGCACTAGAAAGGTGGAAGCAATGACTTTTGGAAAAGACTGATAGATGCTTTCTCTCATTCAGCAGAATTTAAGGGAGAATGCTTCCACCCTGAGTTGGAATAGATCCCGAAAACATTGATCTCAAGAAATTATTATAATCAGGAAAGGCCAACGAGGTGGTCGACGCTTTAAGTATAGGGGAGTAGGTATAAATGCTCAGACCAAAGAAATAGAATGATAATGTAAGGACCTTGATGGTCATAATGTGGTAGGGAAAGTTACATTTCGTCTAATGATTTTGCCAGGATCAGCTATAAAAATAGTTTAAGTAAAGATTCGATTCCTGATGTTGCCAGTAGCACATTACCGACATTAGGAGGCTCTACGACAGACCAGACTAAATTCCCCCAAGAGACTCGCCTTTTCTTTGGAAAGAGAGAGGGGAGGTTAAGTAACAATGAATTGGTAGTAAATGACCAGAAATAGAGAGGGTACAAATACTGATAAGCCAAATGGCACGATGATGAATGATAAGCAAGTTTATGTTGGTGTATTTCTGTGCAAACAAGATAGAGAATTATGAGATTGGCAAGCGATTAAGCAAACCGCTAAGCTTTTAGTCTTCTACCGGAGATATATGATTAATAATCTCACCAGCCTGTTCCAGCTGCAATGCTGGAAGCTTTCCTGCAATTTTATCTGCTTCATGTAATATCTACGTCAAGTTCAGGAATCGTTTCTTATGGATAGGAAATAGTGATTATTTTGTTTTCCTAGAGGATCTTGAATTGACAATTATGATGCTTAGTTGTTAAAGCACTAAGTAAACGATAAGCGATGGTGATCCTTCTGAGAAATTAGGTGGTAACGACTGTGGAAATGTCGAAGTGAATCTAAGTTAGAGAAATCATCCAGGTTTATTTCGGATGGTGTAATTTCTGGAACGACGGGATATTTGAAATGAAGAATTAGGTTACGATGGTTCATAAAATGATTATAGTAGAAATAAAGACAAGAGACTGATAGAGATGGAAATAGAATTGGGAATTAATAAGAGAGTCAGATAGGCAGACTCATGAGAATCTCCAGTAATGAAGCGAGGAAAGTATGGAATTGGCAATGTAAGGGTATTGGCCAAAACGGAAAGTTAGAATTAGGAGCATGAATGACATACAAATTGACTCCTTTTAGGTTTGGAAAATTCGATGAAATATGGAATAGTTTGATTGAGTAATAAAAGAGACTCATGGAATGAGAAAGTGAAATCTAGATGGTTGAACAAAGGAAAGTTTGACCACAAACGTGCCACGTATATTGAATAAAGGTAACAAGTGTTCCCCTAATAAGATGACGGTGGAGTTCAATAACAGAAGTGAATGAGAACTAGATGATAAGATGGATGTGATTGATAAAGAAAAGATAGAGAGGTAATTATTAAATGTGAAGCACAAAATGTTATGAATGGATTAATGAATGGGTTTCCTAACGACGAGCTCTCGGAATGACAACCTAATAGTGTTAATATTATGTATATGAAAGAGCCAGTGTTGTGGCGTGAAATGTCAGTAGTAGTTACGCCAAGCGAGAAATCCAAGATTTAACCTGAGAGGTTGAAGGATTTTCCAAAAAGTAAGTGGTGCTAATATCAAGCAAGAGTATAGGTCCATAGAATGATGGACAGAACAGCAAGGACATGTGATAGGTGAGATTACGAAAAAGTGGAATTTGATACGAATATGATTATTTTTTTTTTCTTCTCTAATAAACCTCTATAGCTCAGAGGTAAATTCTAAGTACGATATTTTGACAATCATGAAAACTTTCTTATATAATTCTTTGAAATTCGTTTCTTTTCTCCACTCCTATTTATCTTCTTCTAAACTGAGAAGAACAACCCTTTAAGGAGGGGAGGTACTACTACGTGACTCTCTGTCTGTGTGATAGGAGTCTAAGTGGAATGCCATTAATTGTTTAATTGCTTGTCAAGTACTAAAGGCTGGCCCCCTTCTGTACTAGCTATGCAATATAACAAATGTTCATTGATCACAGTGATCTCTCGATAAATTCTTTTTCACCTAAATATATATACATCGAGATTGCGAAGATTAAAGCGATCAGGAAATTGGAAAAAAATCACGAGTGAGGTTATCTCCAGAATTCGTAGCGCCTTAGTGATACCGAAGTCACTGCATGTACCAATAAGGTTAATAGTATAAGAACGGACAAGAGCGTATACCGGATGATGTGTTATGCGAAAGTATCAAAGAACTGGTAGAACGGATAAAGGGTGTGTTGTAACACCAGTACGATGTGCTTTAGAAAGATTGGAATGTGTAAGGATCGACCAGAGAATTGGAAAGCGAAATGACCAACAAGTACCCCATTTGTCTTCTACCTAATTCCGGGACGGAATCCTTTTAAGGAGGGGAGACTGTAAGAACCCAGATTTTTGGGTAGAATTAAAACTTTTATTATGCATTGATGTAAGAGTGAACAGTGGTTACAACTACATTGTAATACTGGCTTTAAAGAATGAATAATGACAGGATATATATATTCCAAGGTTATATGGCCTGAAGGATGTTATTGGGTGATAACTTAGATTAGAATAATCTATCTCCTAGAAAGTTAAGATAAGATTCCCTAGAGAGAAATAGATACCCTCATGTCATCCAAATCAATATCTATTATAAGCCCAGCGGTTCCGTAAAAAGGTTAAGGAACACTCGAAGGTGAACCAGGTTCATTTTCCTAATTATAGGAATTAAATAAAAATAAGTGATGAATAGTGATTTTGGTGGAATTTGGAATATTATTATAATAATGTTATACCCGGTATTCGGAACGGATTTCTGAGTTCGTATTAGCGATCTACGAAGCAAATAAGTGTATGTAAACGTGATCGGATTTCAGAAAATCCAAAATTTATTTTTAAGGAAAATCTGATCGAGCAGTAAAGAGCATATTAATGCGGACAAGATAAGAGAATTATTATGTCAAGGAATTAAGGATTTTATTTAATTATGATTTGAGAAATTAGAATGACAATCCTCGAGTTAGAATGATAAGCGTTTTAGAAATCGCTAGAACTTTATAACGAGATTAAGCGATAAAGCGAACACGAAATGAATTACGGATTAAATATATAATGAGATGAGAAACACCACATGATCATCTAGGGTTTACTAATATTATATTGGTGGAAAAGAAATGAGAAAAGAAAAGAAAAAGAAAAGTGATGAGGTGTGTGATTAAGAAGTAAACAACAAGGCAACATGTCATCTCTTTTCTCCCACTCACCAAGGCTACTTGACACTTGTAATTGGAGTGTAAGTGCAGCTATAATACATCAAAATATCCAACAAATTTCACTTTACCACTAATCAAAAAGAGAGAAAAGAGAGAAAAGCAAAAAGGAAGTCACCACCACCACCATTCTTCCATTCGGCCTTCACCATAATTCCAAAATCAAAACCCCTCTTCCCACCATCTTTTGATCTTGAAAAAATTATGGTGAGTCTTACATTTCCTAAAAGTGATCCCATAAAAATTTCAAAGCCAATCTCACTTGTTTCCATTTTCAATTAATTCATCAAAGCCTAGGGTGAATAGTGATTTTCAAGAACAAAACTTTTGGATCTTGATTTTGGTTGATGATCCAAGCTTCATGGAGGCTATACAAGGACCATACAAGGCTTAGTAAGGCTATGTCACTCTCTAAGGAAGGTATAACCTCTTGGAACCCTAACTCTTGTTTGAGATTTAAGCATGCTTATGATGGATATAGCTTAGTTATGGTTATAAGCATGATTATAAGCATGATTATGGTTTGGTTTTAGTAAATGTTAAAAATAGTTTAGATGAATGGAAAGGCATTGCTTGGCCTCAGTTCATGGTTATATATCATGTATATGTTGGTTGGAGTGGATACCATGATTATTGGGAGGTTTGGAATTTAGAAATATTCGATTTATAGCCGTCGTAATGACGAAATTTCGTTAACCTTAAGAACACGAGTTTGACAGTAGGTATAAGTCACTGATTTGCTTCAATTTCTTCCATGATAAGCTAGATTATGTTATAATCTTCGTTTTGATATAAAGATCGTATGAAATGGACTTACGGTTTAGGAGTTATGATTAAATTCGTAAAAGAGGTTCGAAACCGTAATCGAAAGTTCGTAACTGAATTTGGAATCCCTTAACATGACTAAGTCAGTGACGAATCATGGTAATTAAATATTAGAGGTCATAAGGAAGGCGTGAGAGAAAACCACAAGTAAAATGGATCGTTTTCCGATTTTATAAAAATATTCGAATCGAGGATAAGTGCGAAGAAACCACTTTTCGGAGGTAACATTATTCATTAAAAACTCCTGCCCTGTTTTGGCAAAATCCCGAAAAATTAATCTTCTGATCTAAGTCCAATTTTGAGTTAGCTACCTTCTAGACATTCTCTAGATCATGTACGCGAAAACGGTGCGTCATTTGAGTTAACGGTTACCGAGTTATGAACATTTTAGTGAAAGAGGTGTGAATAGTAAAGATCCGTAGTCGACTGAACTTCAAAAATACATTTCACCTATTTAGACTCGTGGCTTCGAATTGGAAATTTTATGATAAATATTACAAATACCAAAGATGATTTTATAAGTGGTTTCGTAATTAAATACGTTTCCAGTGATTTATTAAAAGCGTTGAAGTACGAGTCTCGAAATAGTGATTCTCAGAAAAGTCAACCCTAGGGGTACTACCTTGGCCACCCTTTTTGGCTAAGTTGAAAAGGGAATTTCGAGTCGACTAAAACACGAAACTTGTTAAGAATTATCAAGACCACATATTGGTGCAAAGAACGAGGTTATAATTGATTAAGTAAGATATACGAAAAATCTGACATTAAGGGTGGGTTCGAGGTGTGTTTTGGACTGAACTTACATGACTTAAGTTAAGTTACACTTAACCTTCGAAATGTTAAGTGATTGACCTTGGTTATTGTGACTATTTATAGATCACTGGATTGACACGAGGCACACTACCCCTACAGGATTACCAGGCAAGTTTCCAATACTTGGAACTGTTGTTGTGATAGTATATATGATGATTGTTTTATACATATGCCATAGCATGCATGCCTACTTTCAAGTTAATATTGAATTACTTGTTCCCTGAATTGATATCGGCTTATAGACTATATATGAAATATCAGTTATAAGCCGGATTGTTTGGTTAAGACCCTTAGCGAAGGGCGTATGATATTCATACCTCAAATATAGACCGGGAGTCGATATTTTGTAATATATATATAGTCGTGGAAACCCGGAGGGATCCCAGCGACAAATTTATTATTTCGAGGATTTTTATTCGATTACGAATCTTTCGAGGAACGTTATTTGAGTATTACCTCAGTGAAGGAATATTTAATGAATATTATTTTAATATTCATTTAGAATGTCATTATTTAATGAATATTATTTTGATCATTCATTGCAGTTATTTAGTTAATGAATATTATTTTGAATATTCATTAGAGTTATTTGGTGGACGAATATCATTCCCAAATATTCATTTGGCTTACTTATTATTATTTGGAATATTCATTTGATCTTTATTTATTTAATGAATATTACTTTCGAATATTCATTTAAGGTTTGATTTACTTAATGAATATTATTTAAAATATTCATGGGAAGTTCTATTTACTCAAGGAATATTACTTCGAATATTCCTTTAAAGTTTTGATTACTAAATGAATATTATTCTGATATTCATTTAGAATATTATTTGTTTAAGGAATATTATTTGGATATTCATTTGGAATGTTATTTGTTAAATGAATATTATTTTCAAATATTCATTTAAGGTTTGATTTATTCAGTAAATATTATTTTAAATATTTAGTTAAGTTTAATTATTCAATGAATATTATTTTAAATATTCATTTAAGAAGAGATTTATTTAATAAATAATTCTATATATTCTTTCGAGGATTACTTACGAGTAATATTATGATTTAAAAATAGTCCTTAATTATTATTGATTTAATAAATATTCTTGGAATATTTATGTAAATTCTTTTAAATTCTCTTTATAATGATTTACATCATACAAAGATTATCTTTTACCTTCAGATATGGTGTAAAATATTTCGGAATATCTTATGACTATTTATATCAAGGGGAGGTTCCTAAACTTTAATTTCATTTAAATCTATCTTAAAGAAGATTTAAATACTCGCTCAACTTCCAAACGTATATAAGGGGACCTCACTTGAGCGATGTTATTTATTGGACTGCCCGGTCCTATACTTGCTAAAACTATCTTGTCACTCACATCTTGATTCTTTCAAGTATCGATATGAGTCTTTTGGTTACCTCCTCAACGCTCGAGGGGTATGATTGATGTAACAAGTTTATATCCATTAACAAGCATCAGCTTGGGAAATATTGGTGAATTTTTCCTTTCCAATTAGATACGACTACTTTGTGGAGTCCTATCAACAAGTGTTACACTTGGGGAAAAGGGGAACGAACTTTACGTTTCAGAGTCATGGATGATATTCGAACTAGGAGACGCGTAAGTGGCCGAGTGGCGCCGGTCCAGCAATAGCCCAACCGTTGGCTGAGGAGTTCCAGAGGGCGGTAGATAAATAATTCCGTCGGAGCTACCTTCTACATGTAGAGAACGACTGATGAGATGCATGACATACGACTGATCATCGTAAACGTCAGGGCATCTGGCGCGGCAATGCTCCCGTATTAGTTCATCTTCTAAAAGTAAGAAATTTCTGCAACACTGTTGGTGTTGGCAAGGTGAAAAAGTGTTGAAACCGGAATTGCAATATTTTTCCTGCAAGTTCCTCTTTTATGATAATTGAGAATATTTTGCTTATCTTTTGCATAGCAGATATTTATTCAAAACAAATATATTTTTGAGTTACCTTGTAACTCCATCTCATACCTTATATTGGTACTACATCGTTAATGCATGGCATATGGTTTCATAGATATTTTGGACTGTTATATATTATCACTGTTCAATTATATTTCTGGTGGGCTATTGCTCACCCTTGCTTTATTTATTTATATCACAACAACAGCTAGATCAGATGGCCGCGCAAGGCGCACACAGCGTAAGCAGGTGTCAACCGTCAGAGGTTTACCGCTAAGGTCTTGGCTACCTTTGTTGAGGATGCAACTACTGGTAGGCTAGTTGTTAGCAATTGAGCCTCAAATGTATTTATATTATGGTATCTATTAATGGATGGCAAAGAGTATGTAATTGTACAATTGTAATTCTTTGGGTTGTAAGAACTCAAACTTGTGATTAATAATATTGTTGGTTACTCTGATTTCATCTCTGGGACTATAACGGGTGTGTTTTATGTTGTTGTTTTGGGTCACCAGGTTGTAATTTAAATTATGTTGGTTTTGTGGTTGGATATTGAGGCCGTAACGACCAGATCCCTGACCCTGGATCTGGGGGTGTTACATCTCACCAGGCAAGTAGTTGAAACTTGTCTTCACCCTGGGGACCTCGTGTATATACAAAAATGGCTCTTTCCACGACCATGCGTTACTTATGGCCCCAGGAAGAAGGTCTTTCTTGTTGAACTCAGGCCAGATGGAAAAATATACATAACCAAAATCTTTGGCTCCACATCGCTTTAATTGAAGAAAATAACCCATTATCTTCGCATCTAAGCATGGGTATCCGAGTTTGTGGTAGAGAACATAAAGAGCAATCATGGCTCTATATCCATTTGTGCTTATCTGGATGGGAGCGAGGAAGTAGGTTTCACAAACATCTTTAATGAAGGGATGAAGGGGCGAAGAAATGCCTATCTTCATGAGAGGGATCGTTAGCACCATGCGGGGAACCCTACCACCGTTCTCTTTATGGTTGAAACGATAGCATCGCATTCTCTTCTTAGGAAGGATGATTTTTCCCTCAGGACGAAACCTTTCAACCCCTTCTCTAAGTGTCTTCTCTGTCAAAGTTGAAGACATATCACGACATGCAAGAATGCGAGGCTTGCCTGGTTTAACTTTCGAGCCAGGCTCGATATCTTCAGGGCAAGGGCCATCAACATATATAACCCCCTCAAGTTCCGGTTGAGGGGTTGGTACATACGGTGTAGGAGATGCCTCAGGGATGTAGTCATAGTCTTTTAAGTTGACAACCCTGGACACCTCATCGAGACCACCATCATCTGAGGATGGTTCTTCGTAATCATCGTCGTCAGAGTTAGCTTCGTTGTCTGCACCTCCTTCGACGTCATAATAGGCCTCGCCTAATGAATCTACTGGAGAGTCACTAATGTTTATGGGAGAGATGGGTTTGGTTGGAGGTAAGTTGGCAAGAATATGTGCCACTTGCGAGCTGAAGGCTTCTCCTTTCTTCTTCAGAGCCTCTATCTCTTGTTGATGTGTCCTCTCAAATTGGGGCTCGCTCTGTGCTGGGAGTATGTCCAAAGACTGATCTCGCAAGCTCGAAGGATGCTTAGATCGCCATTTGTCTAAGGGCACTTCCCTGGTGTATTCTTCATGCGACCACAGAGGGTCAAAATATAGTTTAAAGGAGCTTTCGCTTGTACTTGTTGCTCTTGCGATGTTAGTAGCAGCTTCGCTGCTAATTTGTATGTTTGGAAGAGGAGAAGGTGTCTTTGAACTATCAGTCGACATCTGCAAAAGAGATTGAGTAACTCAGTGTGTGCCCTTACAGAAAACAAAGGGAGGACAGAGGGAGAAAAGAACAAATAAACAGAGGCTCTATGTGTTCTCACTTCGCTCACGATTCGGAAAAATCGGATCGTTATTCTTAAGCTAAGGGGTTCCTATTTCAACTAAACGAAGACAGGTCGCAGGCATAAATTAGCTGTATGGGATCGCAGTCTAATGGGATCGCATCGCATATAATTAAAGTTATTTAAACATGCAATATGATGAGTATGAACAATATTCAATAGCAAGGAAGAAATGAAGACTTACTTTTCTTAAGAAAGGTTGAAGAAATCTGAAGAACTTGGAGATCGCTGAAGGTTGAACTCAGAAATTTCTTGCTTTTGATCCTTGAGCAAACTGGCAGCACTTCGGTAATGTGTTTGTTAAAATGAAAAAGGAAATGATTATGACAGGAGTATATATAGACGTCAGGAGAGAGAAAGGCATGGAACACGTGTCGAGATCTCAACCATTCAACGTGCATCTCGAGACATGACAACTGTCAAACCCTTTCAAATTCTTTGGTTGGGGTCGCAATGGTTACCACGGCAGTATCTATGATAAAAACACAGCTTCGCTTCGCGAGTGGGGACATTGAATGGTTTGAGTCCACCTCGCATTTTCAATGACAACATGGACTCGGGGGGTAGTTGTTATGCCCAAATCTGGCATAATAATTATCATGATTTAATTAGCTAAATTAATAGTTCATTATCTACAATGGGCCTCGAAGATGAAGATTGGGTCACTAAAAGCCCACTATTGGAATCAGCCCAGCCTTACTAGAGGGCCACTTCGCTTCTTGTCAAATACAAGGGATCGCTTCGTATGACTCCCATCAAGGGATCGCTTCTTGCTATCATTATATCTGCAAACACGGGATCGCTATCTCACTCTGTTAGAAGGCTCATGGCTAGATCCCGCGAGGTCACATGAGTATCTCTACATTTGGGTTCGCTTCGCATGACTCGACCCCTCGGGTCGCATGCCTCGCTTATGCTGCATCTTTGTTAGCCTCGCTTGTGAGGTCACATTCTTGTCCATGCGAGACTATCGATTTCCTTCTATAAATCATGGATCATGGATAGGATCAACAACTCACTGCCACATCAGCCCTAAACGAGTGGGCTTGGACTTTGGTTTATCTCCTAAAACCCTAGCCCGCCTAGGTATCTTGTTCTCCAAGAACTACGTCAGGCTTGATCCCTATAAATAGGGTACGTAGGCATCTTGATACGGTATGAAAAACAGTTTACCTGAAATCACCTATCAAGCTCAGCCACATTCATACACACAAACCCTAATCACTCTTCTTCTTATAGCAAAATATCCGTATTTTGCTCCGACAACCCAGCAAACCTCCGCAAACATTGTTATACAATATTCTCCCTATAACAACAATCTTTAAATCTCTTTTAAATAAGAAAAATGCTAGAGTTTCATAAAGCTCCCGAATAGTATGTTGTCATTCTATGATTGGTTATCTTTTCAATAATGAGATGAACCTCTCATGTGTTAATATAAATCCCACGAACAAAATCATGGCACGTGGTATTTGGAAATTTTTTTGGAATCCTTTTCGGACACCGGGCACGGCTCATCATAAACTAATTTTAGGACCAAATTAATTGGTGGAGAACATGCAGTTCTAAAACTAGTTAATCTATCTGTAATGTTTTATATGTCGTTTCACACATTATTTCATTTATTTATGTTCATAACGTAACATGGTTCAGAAATTCGAACTTGATGTTTGTTATGTTCTCTGTTCTAAAAATCCCCGATTCAGCCGATTAATCCCCGATTAATCTTCTGGAAGGTAACCAACCGATTCGATTTTTGAAATCCGATTAATCCTTTTAATTTATTTAAAATGATATGTTTAATTGTAAATTAGACTAATATATTAAATATTATTATAATATCCGATTAATGCTCCGATTAATCCGTCCGATTAATCCCCGCCTACCCGATTAGGTGCTAGGCGGTACCCCGACCGTCCTGGGCCGCCTAGCGATTTCTGGAACACTGGTTATGTTAGATGTACTTAAGTCTGAAACACGAATATTCTACCTTGGATTATGTCAGACAAGACATGATGACATTCTTAGAACATCTTTAACAAACTCCTAAATCACTTCTTAAAATTAAAATTTGAGAAAAATGATGAAAACTCGGCTCCAATAGTCTCCTAAACCAGCTCTTAACTTTGAAGAGCCGGTTAATCCTCTCTACATGTACAGACTCTCTCTCCTCTCCCTACTATATTTTTTTTTATCAATATATTCGTGTGTCTATGGCTGCTGACACCTCTCCCTCATTTTCTATCATCCGCCGTGACTTGAAGTCACCGTAGACCTCTTTTTTTTTTTTCTTTTTTTTCCAGGTGGGTCAAATTTATTTCCCATAATCCTGGTTTTTTCGGTGTTTGGTTTGATGGTTTTTTATGGGGGTACTGCCGGATAGGTTTCTTGTACCAAGAATACTTACAGCTTGTTCTGCGATCAAGTTGGAGAGGATAGTAGAGTAGTAGAGTAGGTGGACAATTTTTTTTTTTACGAATGGATCGAATTTAAAAGAAAATCATTTTAATCTAAATTTTTCAAAAAAAAATGAATAAGGAGTAAGTTGGGGAGGATTGTTGGAGAAAAACCATGATTTTATGTCCTAAATACTTAAGAGCTAATTTAAAAATATTATTTATAGGGAGAATTGAAGGAGGCTGTTGTATAATAATATACATAATGCATGTATATTATTATTAGTTGATGTTAAATATGATAAAACGACCTTAATGACTCATGCATGTATATGAAATTTACAATCAATTTTTTTGATTTTATCGTATACTGATCTAAGTACTCAATCATTATATATTATATTGATCAATTTGTCATATTATATAAAAATTCATATAAACCATACTTTATAATCGAGTTATAGTCTAACTAATACTTATAAATACTTATTGTAGATTTGTAATATTTATGATTTGAAAATTTATATCTTTTTTTATTTTATTTAATGTTAATTATGTTACTTTTTTATATGTAACATTTTTACATACCTAAAACTAATGTGATGCAATTATTAATTATGTATAATTTGATAACTAAAATTTACATATTTTTTAAAACGAAATTTTATTTCAAGAATTTAATATCTACATGAATACGCATGTAAATAAATCTCTTTTTTTCTATTCGATTACAGTATGTATAATCCAAAATTTTATTTTTATATCAATTATCTAAAATGGCAAAAGAGAATTTTAGAG
The DNA here is from genome assembly GCA_037693485.1 of Kitagawia praeruptora. NCBI lineage: Eukaryota > Viridiplantae > Streptophyta > Magnoliopsida > Apiales > Apiaceae > Kitagawia > Kitagawia praeruptora. The sequence goes on from CM075354.1 coordinate 76,177,343, forward strand.
TATACTCAATCGATTATAACATTTTTTTAATTTTGTCTATCCAATAGTCTATAAATAATATAAATCAATTTTTTATTTACTCAAAAATAAAAATAAAAGAGGAATATACCAGAAGAGAAGATGTGGTTTATCTTATAGGATTTTTAAACAAAGCTCAAAATTGAGTGTAGCTAAGTTGCTTATGACATGAGTTTGATAGAAAAAGGTCGGTAGTTCGAATCCCAACAAAAACATAATTTCACTACTTTTTACATAATTATTAAAGGATGGCATTTTGGTAATTTTTGAAAATATAGGGGTAAAATCGTAACTTCATAACCATTAAATTGGCAAACTTTGCCTTTGAAAATATAGGGGTAAAATCTTAACTTCACAACCATTAAATTGGCAAACTTTGTCTTGTCTTGAAGTTTAATATATAATAATAGAATATAATAATTAACAAAATAATTTATATATATTCAATTGAAAAAAATACAAGTATCATAAAAAATTATAAAGATGATTGAATAAATGGTTATATATACAATTACTATAACCGAAAAAACGGAGTTATATAAATATATTAAACCAACATTTTTATGTACTCAAGAATTAAAATAAAATAACTTAGGATAAGAGTTGGGATAAGAGAAGAATATGAGGCATATCTAATAAAATTTTGAAAGTAAAGCTCAAAATGCAATGCAGTACAGTGGTTATGTTATGAAATTAGTTAGAAGAGATTAGAGGTTTGATTCCCAATAAATATAGAAAATCACATATTTTTAGCATAAGTCATAAAAGGGTGGCACTTTTGCAATTTTCTGACTTGCAGGGGTAAAACTGTAACTTCATAACCATTTTTTTTGGCACTTTTTGCACTTTTTTATTTTTTGGCATTTTTTTGGCACTCTAATATATATATATATATATATATATATATATATATATATTAGAGTCCAAAAAAGAGGTCGAAAATGACAACTGAAAAATGGAACTTGAAATCAGAAATTTAGTTGCATGTGGTTGCATTTAGTTGAATGTGGTTGAATGTGGTTGCATTCAATTGTATATGCCCCTGCGGGGCCATGCAACCCAAAATCATCCTACCTTAAAAAAAAAACAAAAAAAAAAGTTGAATGTGGTTGCAAGAGTTGAATGTGGTTGAATGTGGTTGCAAGAGTTGAATGTGGTTGCAACCAAATTAGCACCCCACCTTAAAAAAAAAAAATAAAAAAAAAAATAAAAGGCGGTTGATTGGGAGGAAGGAGAGAGGGGAATTGGAAAGATGGTATTTTTGCAATTTTGAAACTTAAGGTTGGTAATATTGCAAATAGCTATTCTTAAAGATAGTAAATTTGCAAAAATTTACTTTTTCCTATTTATTTATGAAAAAAGCCCAAAAGGAAATGGTTAGTATTTTTAATATTAATTGATTCTTTGATGATTGGTGGAACAGTTAAAATTAGATTTAAATGGAATAAAAGGAAATGGATTATTTTATTTGGAGAATAAATAGAGTTTATTTTATTAAATTAGACTTAATTAAATTAGAGAAATTAAAAATTAGTGAGAGTAATATTTATGGATTTAATGAGATTAATTGTGTCTTGAGAATTTACTTATTTAATTAGAGGATTAATTGTTGTCTTGAGAATTTATTTATTTAATTCGAGGATTAATAGTGTCTTAAGGATTTATTTATTTAATTCGAGGATTAATTGTTGTCTTGAGGATTTATTTATTTAATTTTAAGGATTAATTATTGTCTCGAGGATTTATTTATTTAAATTAAGAATTAAGTGTTGTCTCGAGGATTAATTGGTTAATTATGTTTCTTTTATCGTGGAATAAGATAATTGTTTGAGGATTATTTATTGATTGAGTTTTTATATAGGATGTCAATGGTATTATTTTAGAGGATTGATATTTAGCATTTTCGTATTATTTTGATGAACCAGATCGGACTAGATTAATTTAGAAGCTAAAAATCGGATTATTATTAAATTATTTGTGAGATTTAAAAATGGAAAAGGTTTTGCGTAAAAATGTTGAGTTTGGAATTATTCGAGGAACCATTTTGGGGTAGGATTTTGGATGAGTTAGGAGATTCGTTTGGAAAAACTTAAAGAACGAAAGTTGTAGATATGCAAAGGTACTATATAGCGGTGAACAGAAGTTGATTGAAAGGTGATCAGAAGTTGAGTTAATAATAGCTGAACTAGGCCCGAGAAGGTGAAATGCCGGAGAATCAGAGACGTGGAGCAAGTTGGAGTATCATACCGCAGAACCAGGCAAGTTTACTAATTCGTACTCCATTGTTCGGAGTATTTATATTTTTAAATATGCTGATTAAGTTTTCGCTATACAAAAATCAAATATTCTTTTTAGTGGTTTATATCAGATTTTATTCATGCAATCTACATACATATAAATTATTATACGAGGTGTTGAAATTATTATATGAGGTGTTGAAATTATTATATTAGGTGTTGAAATTTATTTCATGAGTTGGCCAAATTGTTGGGAGGTTTATTGAAATACTTCATTCGTATTCGTAGAAGAGATGATAAAGATATATTTAATGATATTTTCATACTACAGAATACTCATATTTAAGAGTGGGGTTATATATAATTATATATATATATATGGTAAGTTGTGATTTATTGCTTCAAAAAGCAAAAGTGACCGGAGTAACGCACCGGCCCAAATGGTTACATAGAAAGGGTGAAGGGCCGAGAAAGACGGCTCATCCTTTTGAGGAGTTTTATTTGGGTGGTTCGAGACGTCGACCATCCTTTCTATCGATAGAATTGAGGCGTGACAATGGATTGATCATCCATTACTTGAGTAGGCGTTATGAGCAGAAATCCAATCTTTGACATCCTAACGGTTAACCGATGCCTTTGTGGTTCTGTTAACTAGAGGGTTGATCTGAGCAGTTGGTAAATTTTATTTATTCAAATTAATTGAGGAGTTCTGAGGAGTATTTTTGAGTTATATGAGGAGTATTTTGAGAAGTTATTGAGATGTATTTATTCTTTCATATGAGTAGTATTTTGAGAAGTTATTGAGATATATTTATTCTTTTATATGAGGAGTATTTTGAGAAGTTATTGAGATGTATTTATTCTTTCATATGAGTAGTATTTTGAGAAGTTATTGAGATATATTTATTCTTTTATATGAGGAGTATTTTGAGAAGTTATTGAGATGTATTTATTCTTTCATATGAGTAGTATTTTGAGAAATTATTGAGATATATTTATTCTTTCCTATGAGTAGTATTTTGAGAAGTTATTGAGATATATTTATTCTTTCATATGAGTAGTATTTTGAGAAGTTATTGAGATATATTTATTCTTTCATATGAGTAGTATTTCGAGATTTATGAAAATTTCCGAGTTGATCTCTTTCCAAAAATATATATTATAGAGTGGTAAGAACCATATTTTGGTCGAGTTTTTGTGGTATTATATGATATCTATATATACTTGTTGGGCATTCTTTGGCTCATACTTGCTATTTAAATATTATAAAACAGGGGTAATCAGAGTTGATTCTAGTACAGTAAACCGTGATTAAGGGAAAGGGAAGACAACTGATGCAGTGTGTTAACCTTATAGCATTTGAGAAGGGTGCAGACTGGGAAGGTGTGTGTATAATGTTTTATTATCTAGTACTTTGGAGTTGTAATAGTATTTCGGAGATTCTGGGAAGTGAACTTGAGATGTAATATCTTCTGGATTTTTGAGTACTTGTTCTAAGACTATAACCCGTGGAGTAAAAGATGGTGTGTACTATGAATATTATTGTAGATTATATTGTGAGCAGGTGTTCAAATATTCCGCAAGAGATGTGACGACCTGGATTCCTGTAGGGGATTTGGGGGCGTTACAGTAATGGTATCAGAGCAGTAGGTTATAAATCTTAGAATGAGTGTAGGAGGAGTTATGATTATAGAAGAGAGAGTTTAGAAGCCAAGGAACCGAAAGGTTTATATATAGTAGGATTTCAAGGAGTAGTGGAGTGGAGGCATGATGGCCATTAGTGGTAGTAGAATCAATTAGGACGAGAGAAATGTGTATCCATGATTTATTTATTGGGTTAAATTGGGTATATACAGTTATGTATCCATAAATATGCATATATATATAACTGCAGATATATATGTGTATATATATGTATATGTACAGATATGTACTGTTTGTTTTCATAAATAAATATTTCATGGGTATGCAATTTTATTAGACTAAACTATATTGGGATAAGTTGAATCGAGTGAGGCTGTGACTTTTGGGGAACTGTAGAAGAAATAAATATAGTGAATTTTATAGATGGAAACAAAACAAGAAGAGTATAATGGTATTAGGTATGGATTTGGAGGAGGAAGGAGTTAGAAGATTTCAACAGGGATTGAAACGATAGATTGGATAAAATGATGCAATGTTTTAGACGAGGGAATATGTGACATGAGTATAAGAAGCAGTTATGGTAAAGGTTGAGAATGAATTGATTCAAGAGGATAGAAGAGGATAAGAAAAGGTATAGTTAATGATTAGTTAGAGAAAATGAGATGAGGAGTTTTAATGAATAATTGAGATTTACCATTGAAGATAAAGTGTATTTTGAGGATAAAGTCAGGATAAGAATGAACGAAGGAAGTGGGTATAAATGATGAGCCGGTATAAACAAGCAACCTTAGTTATTGCCTACGTTGATTCCGAGGACGGAATCCTTTTAAGGAGGGAAGACTGTAATATCCGCGAATTTTTGAATAATTTTTTTCTGCTCGATATTTAAATTTTAATTAAGAGCGATGCACTAGTATATTTTAATTAGCGAGTTTTTGTAAAATTTCGAAATTCTAGATATTCGTATGCAAGTAAAATTATATTATATTTAAAACCAAACCAAACCAAACATACCCAGTGTATCCCGCTCAGAGTTTATTTAAATATATTTATTTTGTTTTTATTAAAATTATGAAAAATAGAATTTTAGTTTTTGATCGAATTTATTTTAGGAAACAAGATTAGAGTCTCGTTTAATTAGACGGCACGGGGAAACAAGCTGATTGAGGGGTCAACATTTTTTTTTTACCGAACATTGCACTATCATGACCATCATTTCATACACTTATTTTGTCCCCCATATTTTGTTTCTTTTTATTTTTTTACAAACCCCACTACGAGTATCATCATTAGAGGGTGCACAATTTTTATTGTATAAGATCAGGAGCACATTACGATCTCTTTCATTTTTTATCAACAAAACACAGAAAACATATACACAATACAGAGAAACCAAAATTAATACTGAGACCATTTTTATTTCTACACAAACAAGAGCAACGCATATAGTTTATCTTTCTTCACTTCTTTTCACTGTTAATTGCCTTGTCAAAGTCGTAAAATTTTCTGTTGGGATTGAATTGTATTGATATTGTATGTGTTCGTGTGGGTGTTGGTTTTGTTCAGTAATTGAGAAAACGAGGGAGAGAGCGAACGAGAGGTTGAGAGATGACAGTGTGTGGAGACTTGATTCCGATCTGTTGAGTTCCGGTGGGTGATGTTGGGTGTTGATTATGGGTTTGTTGTCGATATTGGTTGACCGGAGAAAGTGAGAGAGAGAGGTCGGGGTTGAGAGAGATTGATGGAGAATCGAGGGAGAGTCGAGGGAGAGATTGAAAGAGAGGGAGAAAGAGGTTTGAGGGGAGAGATTGAGACCAAGAGAGGTAGAGGGAGGAGGCGGAGGTGGAGAGAGTGGACGGAAAGAGAAAGAAATCGGAGAGAGGGCGGAGAGAATAGAGAGAGGAGGGAGAGATGATAGAGAGAGAGGAGAGGGAGATAGTCGGGAGAGAGAGACAGTCGGGAAAGAGATTGAGAGAGATAGAGACAGAGATAGACGGGAGAGAGATTGAGATAGAGAGAGGGAGGGAGAGGTGCGAGAGAGATAGAGCAGAAAGAGAGGGAGAGTGCAGAGAGGGGGGTGGCGCGTGTGGCACACGCGCGGCGTGTGTTTGCCTGTGTCCAGCGTGTGTCAATGTGTGTCCAGCGTGTGTCAATGTGTGGGTGCATATGTTATAATCGGGATATTAAATTTGGATTGAAATGAATGAAAAGGGTTGTTGTAAAATGTTTTAAAAGGATTTTTGTTTAATTAATTAATTATTTAAAATAAAGTAGAATAAGAGAAAAGGAAATGGTTAGTATTTTTAATATTAATTGATTCTTTGATGATTGGTGGAACAGTTAAAATTAGATTTAAATGGAATAAAAGGAAATGGATTATTTTATTTGGAGAATAAATAGAGATTATTTTATTAAATTAGACTTAATTAAATTAGAGAAATTAGAAATTAGTGAGAGTAATATTTATGGATTTAATGAGATTAATTGTGTCTTGAGAATTTACTTATTTAATTAGAGGATTAATTGTTGTCTTGAGAATTTATTTATTTAATTCGAGGATTAATAGTGTCTTGAGGATTTATTTATTTAATTCGAGGATTAATTGTTGTCTTGAGGATTTATTTATTTAATTTTAAGGATTAATTATTGTCTCGAGGATTTATTTATTTAAATTAAGAATTAAGTGTTGTCTCGAGGATTAATTGGTTAATTATGTTTCTTTTATCGTGGAATAAGATAATTGTTTGAGGATTATTTATTGATTGAGTTTTTATATAGGATGTCAATGGTATTATTTTAGAGGATTGATATTTAGCATTTTCGTATTATTTTGATGAACCAGATCGGACTAGATTATTTTAGAAGCTAAAAATCGGATTATTATTAAATTATTTGTGAGATTTAAAAATGGAAAAGGTTTTGCGTAAAAATGTTGAGTTTGGAATTATTCGAGGAACCATTTTGGGGTAGGATTTTGGATGAGTTAGGAGATTCGTTTGGAAAAACTTAAAGAACGAAAGTTGTAGATATGCAAAGGTACTATATAGCGGTGAACAGAAGTTGATTGAAAGGTGATCAGAAGTTGAGTTAATAATAGCTGAACTAGGCCCGAGAAGGTGAAATACCGGAGAATCAGAGACGTGGAGCAAGTTGGAGTATCATACCGCAGAACCAGGCAAGTTTACTAATTCGTACTCCATTGTTCGGAATATTTATATTTTTAAATATGCTGATTAAGTTTTCGTTATACAAAAATCAAATATTCTTTTTAGTGGTTTATATCAGATTTTATTCATGCAATGTGATACATATAAATTATTATACGAGGTGTTGAAATTATTATATGAGGTGTTGAAATTATTATATTAAGTGTTGAAATTTATTTCATGAGTTGGCCAAATTGTTGGGAGGTTTATTGAAATACTTCATTCGTATTCGTAGAAGAGATGATAAAGATATATTTAATGATATTTTCATACTACAGAATACTTATATTTAAGAGTGGGGTTATATATAATCTTATATCTATATAAAGTAAAATCATAGGCGGATGACGTGGCTTCTCCAAAATCTCATATTCTGTGTTTCTTCTTTCTCTAATTTCCTACTTATTTTTGTGTTTGGTGCCTTGAATTATGCCAAAAAACTGAAAGGCTTGGGGGGAATTAAAGGGTTTTAATTCTAATATTTATTTGTTCCACTTCGGTTAGGGATATGTAAAGACTATATGCTTATATACTCGTGTCCCAATATCAAATCATCAATCAAATTATACGGGAAACAAAATCAATGGTGGTGGCCTCTGTTTAATTACAAATTCTAAATTTCCAGATAGGTGAGCTCCTAGGTTTGTTTTAGTACAACTTCTGTTTCTTATGATCATAAAGCCATTGTTGTTAATGGAGTCAGAACAATACTTATCTCTGGATCCATACATTACCCAAGAAGCACTCTGAGCTACCTCTTTTTTTATGTCCAATGTACTTCAATTGTGTGTCTTTTGTGGGTGTTTTTTGGTTTCTTTAATGTTTGTAGAATGAGGGTCTGATCTTTTTAATTTTTATGGTTTTAGAAAACTCATGTCATAGTTTTCAAGTTACAATTTTCCTTTTTTGGGTTTTGATAGATGTGGCCAGATCTCATTGCAAAGGCAAAAGCAGGAGGTTTGAATATGATCCAGAATTGATCCTTATGCTTGTGCCGGGTGGAATTTTGGGTAATGAAAAAAATTGCAACTCTTTATATGTCATTTTTTTACATATTATTAGAATTTAGAGGTGATATTTACATGTACACTTCACTTCATGAATGAACATATAATGGACCTTTCAAGGTTCGAAAACCCATTCAGTCGTAGACCTGATTTTGTTTAAATTGTCTTTATGGTTTGTAATTAATTCGAGTTTGGAGACTGCACACCTGGTGTTTGATGAAAAATCCTAAACAAGAATGAGGTGGATTATGGTGAGATTGAGGGGACTCATGTTTTGTTAAATGAGTGTGAGAAAGGGTTTGTTTATATAATTATGCTCAATTTTGATTTACACAGCTATGCACATATGTTGAATGACACACACACACACACCAGGTTCTGAAGTTTCTGCGGAGATTGCTGCAGCATTAGCATCTTCTTCAATTGTTCTAACTTCTAAGGAAATATTTGCTCGAGTATTCTAAATTTTTAGTTGCAAGAGCTCAAGAGGTACTCTTTGACAAAGCCGTTTATCGATGATAATGTGAATAACGTTTGAAGGCAACCATCACTCTTTTTTAAGATCTGACAACAAATTTTGACTTATAAGTTAGAGCATTTTTAAGCTAAACCGGCTCTCTAAAAGTACCACTTGGTCACTTTTTGTTACTTATTAAGTTGGTGTTTGATCTTAGCAATAAATACATGTACTGATTACTAATTTGTGTGTGGATTTTTAGATTCGCGGATACTTATCGGGGATTATTTAATAATAGCAAAGTTGGAAATTGGGTGTGTCCATTTTACTATGATTACAGTGGCTATCAGGATTGTTAACATTGTTACCATTAATAGTAAAATCTTAATTTTGTGTGTGTAATTTAATTCTAAAAAATTAACAATTTATGAGCGTGGCTCAAAAACTGTTCATGATTAAGAAGTTGCAATATTGAACATAATGAACTTCTATGGGGAGCAGCATGGTTACACAAAGCCACTTAAAACAGAATCTACTTGAACTATATTTTAAGTAACGTATATAAAATTGGCAGGCCATGGAACATTGGTGAATTCGGATGGGATTCAAAAGATGCTGGAATTAGTGTACTTCTTTCAGAGGTGGACTACAATGATCCAATTAAATTACATATATTTCCCCTTCCTTTTTTGTAACCAAATCTCACATACAATTATCCTCATGTTCTGAATATTCCATTTTTATTTACAGTTCCGGTTTTTCAACAAGGTGGATTGGAAACCATTTGTTTCCTATGCGGATGAGTTTGTGTGTATCGTAATCCCTGGATCATCAAGTCCAAGTGTTTTATACACTCCAGGTGGACTAATGCAGAAGCCAAAGATGAATAGCCTGCAAATAGCATCATCGCTGTCTTTTCTTTTCGTTTATATGCAAAGAATTTGAATATGGCCCTTACAATTATTCTATTAGGTCTCTCAATTTAGATTAGATTTGGAGGAAGTTCAGGTATTGTCTGAAGACTTCTGCACTTTCCCAGTGTGAGCATCACTAGATTGGAAAGCTGATAGAGACTCGAGGGTAAGCTACAAAACATATTTCCAGATAAATTTACTAATTTAACAAGTGTAAACTCCCAAGGTCATGTAAGACATCGTCATCGGTCAGATTGAAGTATCGAAGATCTAAGCATTGTAAGACAGACAAACAATTAATATCACACACATTGATGCGATTCACATAGCTACTTTCAATCACCCGTATCACATGAAGGTTCGTACATAGAGGTAAGCTATTTATGTATACATTTTATATATATGTTGTTACTATGCTATTGTATAGGAGTATCATATATGTTGGTGTTATGGTAAGTTACAATTGAAAATCAATTTTATTGTTGATCATTTACATTTATCAAGGAAATTTGATTGTTTGGGTTTGAGTGCTCTCTCTCTCTCTCTCTCTCTCTCTCTCACTCTCTTTGTAATATATATATATATGTCAGTGTGTATAGATCCATTAACAACAGAAGGAGATAGAAACTAAAGCAGTAGCCATATTCCGCATCAGTTACTTCTCAACTTTGTCGGGAAGCAAAGTATGGCTGCCACTATTCCTCTCCTTAATCAACATATTTTGTTCCTCAAGGTACATATTCACACTTAGATCATAATGTTATTTTTGTCAAATAATATTAATTTTTGTCGAGTCAAATCACCAAGTGTAAGTACTTCAAAGATAGGTTAAGTGGTGGAAGCTGTTGTTTTACTATAAAAATTATCAAGTTCATTCTTCTAATGAAACAATGGATGAAGGAAGAAAATTTGAACAATTCGAACAACTAGACAGCCTCAGCATTCTCCCTACAAAGTTTTCTTATCTGAGCTGCTCACTTATCTTTTCCCACAAATTCTCAGGCTCTTAGCTAACTAAACGTATGTTACTACCAGAATTCCAAAGGACCATCTTTAAATTTCGGTTTTGGTCTCCCCATCTTCTGAAATTGATCAACATATCTATCTATATAGATGATCAAACCAACCGTGACAAGATATTTCAGCCGCTTATGTTTTAATCTTCACTCTAAATTAGATACTTCACTTTTGGGTTTTGCTGGATTTTTGGTCGCTGCATGTCATCGGTGATCGAAAATAAGTGAGACACATCATGTTACATACAATATTCCGGCAAGAATTTAGGCATTCTGAATCTATAACTTATCTTGGTTTCCAACCATATTTTGTGGAGGAAATGTGACACCTGCCACAAACTTCTCAAAATAGGTTGTCGGCCAACCTTACTTTGTGAGGGAAATGCCACATACTTCTTAAAAGACGTCGGCTAATTCTTGTGGTTATGCATGTTGTTGTGGTATTTGATTAGTTTTCCAAACAGTGTTATATCTGCAGCGCTGCAATGCCAACAATTTGCAGGAGAAATATTGGTTGGAATAAATTGATCGCGGCTTCTAGACCAGTTTTGCAGAGCATATAATTTGCAGACATTATGGGCCTCTGCAAGAAGACAAGAAAAAGACCAACTATATAACTTAAGAACATACATCAAGCATCTCCCAGTTTATTTTGTATTGTTTTATAGTTTGATCAATGAACCAGCAGTCCACTTAAGAGAAATTGGAGATTGAGTTATCATATTTGCCATGATGCAATTCTTCTGATACATGTGATAATTTTAAAAATTCATATACCCATCCCTCTAATTTTCTTGGCCTTATTTTGATGTTTTGTGCATCTTACTGAAAGTTTATGTTTTATCTATATGTTGAGTTAAATAATGTGGTAATTACAAATCGTGAAGTAATTTTTATTTTATGTTGTTGTGCGAGCTGCTGGGACTTGCAGGTGGTGCATGAAGGGAATGAGTTGCGAGATACCATGCTGTTCTCTTCTGCGCAAAGAGGGAATATTAACACAGTGAAAGAACAATTTTGTGCATAACAAAAGGACTACATTAAAGAACAAGACATAGTCCTAATATTACTCTTAGTGTACTAGATTGACATTATTCAGCATCACCATCACTATGATCCCTTAAAAATTGGTAATAGATCTCTATAGATTACTTTCAACATTTTCTGCAAGCCTTAAACATGCAATGCTTAGGTTGATGGTTGTTTAAGGGCCTTTTAGAGTATCAGAACTCAAAAACATTTTAGATAGACCTAAAATTGTAAATTATTCTTAAAAAGTGACTTGCAAATTAATGAGAACATATTAGTTTCAAAAAGAGAGAATTAAGGGTTTACAAACTTAGAATGACAATGTACGTATACTGTATAATTTACTTATTGTTCCCCAAGAACAAAAAAAGGTTAAGTTAATTATTATCATTTTTTAAAAATATTTTTGTTTCATTTATATATTTATATTTTTATGATCTAAAAGCGAAAAATATATATAAATATATGCTAATATAGTTTTTATAAATATTTTTGATGAACCGCGCGAAGCGCGGTTTATTTACCTAGTTATATATATATGGTAAGTTGTGATTTATTGCTTCAAATAGCAAAAGTGACCGGAGTAACGCACCGGCCCAAATGGTTACATATAAAGGGTGAAGGGCCGAGAAAGACGGCTCATCCTTTTGAGGAGTTTTATTTGGGTGGTTCGAGACGTCGACCATCCTTTCTATCGATAAAATTGAGGCGTGACAATGGATTGATCATCCATTACTTGAGTAGGCGTTATGAGCAGAAATCCAATCTTTGACATCCTAACGGTTAACCGATGCCTTTGTGGTTCTGTTAACTAGAGGGTTAATCTGAGCAGTTGGTAAATTTTATTTATTCAAATTAATTGAACAGTTCTGAGGAGTATTTTTGAGTTATATGAGGAGTATTTTGAGAAGTTATTGAGACGTATTTATTCTTTCATATGAGTAGTATTTTGAGAAGTTATTGAGATATATTTATTCTTTTATATGAGGAGTATTTTGAGAAGTTATTGAGATGTATTTATTCTTTCATATGAGTAGTATTTTGAGAAGTTATTGAGATATATTTATTCTTTTATATGAGAAGTATTTTGAGAAGTTATTGAGATGTATTTATTCTTTCATATGAGTAGTATTTTGAGAAGTTATTGAGATATATTTATTCTTTCATATGAGTAGTATTTTGAGAAGTTATTGAGATATATTTATTCTTTCATATGAGTAGTATTTTGAGAAGTTATTGAGATATATTTATTCTTTCATATGAGTAGTATTTTGAGAAGTTATTGAGATATATTTATTCTTTCATATGAGTAGTATTTCGAGATTTATAAAAATTTCCGAGTTGATCTCTTTCCAAAAATATATATTATAGAGTGGTAAGAACCATATTTTGGTCGAGTTTTTGTGGTATTATATGATATCTATATATACTTGCTAGGCATTCTTTGGCTCATACTTGCTATTTAAATATTATAAAACAGGGGTAATCAGAGTTGATTCTAGTATAGTAAACCGTGATTAAGGGAAAGGGAAGACAACTGATGCAGTGTGTTTACCTTATAGCATTTGAGAAGGGTGCAGACTGGGAAGGTGTGTGTATAATGTTTTATTATCTAGTACTTTGGAGTTGTAATAGTATTTCGGAGATTCTGGGAAGTGAACTTGAGATGTAATATCTTCTGGATTTTTGAGTACTTGTTCTAAGACTATAACCCGTGGAGTAAAAGATGGTGTGTACTATGAATATTATTGTAGATTATATTGTGAGCAGGTGATCGAATATTCCGCAAGAGATGTGACGACCTGAATTCCTGTAGGGGATTTGGGGGTGTTACAGTAAGAATACGATCCCGATTCGATCCCTTTTTGAATGGGACGAAAATTTGGGGATTTTTCGGATTCGGGGTGGAAAAAGTTTATAAAATATTAAGAAATCGGGATGGGAACGTCCGTCCCGAAATCTTCCGCTTCCAATTCCTTGTCTCGTTCCCCTGTTACCCGATTCCCATATATAATAAAATAATACATTTATATATTAAATATTAAATAAATTATTAAAAGTAAATCTAATTTATACATATTTAAAATTTTAAACTATTTTATTCATTCCAACAATTAAAAAGTTTCTTATCAGAATACATGAATTCTTTGTTTTATTAATTATTTGAAATTATAAATAAATATAATACGAAATAATGCCTAAAATATGATATAAAATTCTAAAAATATATATTACACATCTTGATATATTAAACAATTTTTTTTGAAAAATATTTCATATAATGTTTAATTTCTTTTTAAAAAGAATTATTAATTTCTCGCGAGAATCCCGGTTAGGGAATCGGGCTGGTTCGGAAAATGGATTTGGATTGGGGGCGAAGTCATCCTACGAGGGGTCTATTCAATTCAAATTTCAACACAAATTTTAATGGAATATTAATAACCCATGAATTTTGGTAGATTATTGCTAATTTAATATTCTACGTAGAATCCATGCAGAATTGATAGATTTCATGCAGAATCGACGTAGAGTTCGTTGAGTCTAAATCCATTAAAATCTTTTGGATTTTGGTGAGATTTCAAAAAATTATAAATACACTGTGAATCCTACAAAATTCACGGACTTTTAAAATCCTTCAAAATTAAGTTTTTGAATACTATCCGTTTGTTTAGACTTTCGAGCATGATTTATTGTTAAATTTAAAAACAATACTAAAATAATAGAACAATTAATTGATAAAGGATAGAATATTTAAAAAATAAGTAAATGAATAGCTCTAAATTTTAAAAGATTACTTCCTCTGTCCCTCTTATTTCTTTACACTTTCTTTTTTTGAATGTTCCACCAATTCTTTACATTACCATTTACATGGGATCCATTGCAACTAATATCACATTATACATATTCTACACACAATTAATTAAAGTAAAAATATATCAATTTTCTAAAATATTTGAACGCTTCTTTCTCTTAATAACTAATCTTATTCTTAATCGAATAATTTGTACGAAAAAATTTCTAGATTTTTTATAAATAAGATAAAGATCTAACTAAAAATTATTTTCATGTTTAATAATAAAATAAAAATAAAACTACGGAATTTTACAAATTGGCAAAAGAAAAAAAAGGTATAAAAATTGAATATATTAAAAATAGTAAATATCTTATTCGATGTATCAAAAAAAAACAAAACCTTGAATAAATCTCTTTAATAAATGCATTTATCCATAATCAATCTTGCATTAAAAGTAAACAAAGGACATTATAATAAATGCTGATTATTATATTTAGTAAAGAATTCTTTAGTAAAAATTTAGTGCATTTAGCAACTGTGAGTCTGTGATAATTTGGAATGGAACGAGTACCTTGAATACAAAACAATTCTTTCCATAATGAGCTCACAAAGAGTTTACTTCTGTCACTAATAATTGACGAAGGAATTCCATGTGGACAGTCAATTTCTTCCACAAAAGTGAGAGGCCAATTTTGGAGTTGCGAGAGACGGTGATAAGGCACAAAAATGAGTATACAAAAAATCTCGTTAAATTAATACTTGACAAATTAATAATTTTTTTAAGTAAATAATTTCTTTCGGTTCCAATTTAGATCATTTTAAAAAATAATCTTTTTCGATAAGATAATAAAATAATTTTTTTTTTGAAAAATCTTATATAAATATATAATCCCAATAATATTATAAATTAATAATTCCTTTATAATCATAAAAATATATGTATTACCCTTTTGTAAAATATGATTCTAGGATTCTTAAAATTTGAATCATTATGAAACTCATCTTTAACCATCTTTGTTGCATACAAAAGTTCGAATGTGGTGTTTTCGTAAAGTATTAAAAAGTTATTAATCAATTGTTGTGGAATAAAAACTAGGTTATGATTATGACGGCTAGGGTTCGGGAGCTTCGTGCTTTAATGGCTGCTTCTGCGTTCGAGACTAAACGGTCCTCACAGAATGCCTACGTATCTCTGTATTAGAGAATCAAGCCAAGAAAACGTAGTTCTAAGATGAGGGGTCAGACCCTTTATATAGGCTGAGAAGCCCTAAAATCGTAGTAGGGTTTGGTGACTTGGTGGGCAAGTCACCGACTAGAAGAAAGTTCTAGTCTCCTTCCATGTATGAATCAGTTTCCATGTTGGGATATGTATCTTGGAGGCTAAGTCAGGCAAGAATCATATTCTTGTTTGACTCTTATTGCTGAGCTGTTTTACTACCCTTAATATTAATTACGAAATTAATATTATAATTAGGGTTTGGGCCTATCTGGTGGGCCCCACGTTTGGACCATTCTAGGTCTGATTAATGTCACATTAAATGTGTCCTTAGGGCTTACTTTTAGCCCATATCATTTGCCCCCCAACTTCTAGGAAAACTGATTAGGTTTTCCTTGAAGTTTTAACGGCCTTTTACGAGACTTGGGTCAGGGTTTATTGCTCTTACACGAGTACTTTCAACAATATCATCTTAATGTAAAGCGTGGAGCGACCGACGCATTTACGACGATGTTGAACGACACTAAACGGTGTTAAACGACACTTCACAGCGCTATTCAGCCTTAAACAACGTTTAAACGATGTCAAACGGCATAAAACGGCACTATCGGCACTAATCGGTGCTAAACGGTGCTAATATGCACTAAATAATGCTTAAAGAGCACTAAACAGCGCTTAATCGGCACTAATCGGTGCTTAGTTTTCACTTCCCTTAATTACCAAATTAGAAAAACAAAAAACAAAAAACGAAATTTTGCAAACCCAACTCGAACATCGCTGTCGGTCGGCCGGGAAAAAACCCGTACCGACCATCGCTTCCGGTCGGCTGGAGTGTATTACAGGGGGCCGGTCGGCTGGTTTTTTTCCGGTCGGCCGGTTTTCTTCGGTTGGCCGGTTTTTTTCGGTTGGCCCGGTTTTTTTTTTTTTTTTACGAAACAAGAAAAACTCGCATCGATGATCGAAGTCAGTCGGCCGGAGGGTTCCCAGAAGGTCAGTCGGCTGGTGCTTCGATCGGCTGGTGCGAACCCGTACCGATGATCGATACCGGTCGGCCGGAGTGCTCCCGGAGGGCCGGTCGGCCGGGGACCCGGTCGGCTGAAAAATTTCCCTTTTTTTTTTTGAAACGAAGGCAGAAAACCCGTACCGATGATCGAAGTCGGTCGGCCGGAGGGTTCCCCGGAGGGCCAGTCGGCTGGGACACCGGTTAGCCGGTTCAACATCCATGCCGGCGGGCGATTCCGGTCGGCTGGAGGGCTTCCCGGAGGGCCGGTCGGCCGGGACTTCGGTCCGCTACGAAATTTTTTTCGTTTCTTTGTTACAGTGGTTGGCTCGATCTCTATCAGCGATTTTGATCTTCACGTACCGACATCAACCATCGACCTGGAACCAACTTGGTCACAATTAGTTATTTTCAATTTTTGCATACCGGCTTCGACCACCAATATGGAATCAATGTTTGGCCATTCATGGCTAGAGTTACTTACTTTCGCATACCGATATCGATCATCGATATGGAATCAATATTTGGCCATTCATGGCTAGAGTTACTTACTTTCGCATACCCATATCGATCATCGATATGGAATCAATATTGGCCATTCATGGCTAGAGTTGAGGTTTTATATAGTACCTTGATTCACATCACTAATCCAGTGCTTATTATTAACCTTCCCATTAAACTTTTCTTAAGCATACTTAGCTTTCCAAGCTCATCTAACTGCTCTGGTAGAATATTTTGCCGACTATTCACTTAAATTCTTCGTTTCTTTCCCAACATATCATGAGTTTTAACGACTCTTTCCGTTCATAACAGATAGCTTTTGCTCCCTTTTCGTATTTTAACGATACTTGACCTGTAAACGCGAACCGAGCTGTGTTTCAACCTGAGATTACAGGTCACCTTTTCCTTATAAAAGGATGGGAGCATCCTTCATTCTTCTTCACTTCTTCACTTCTCAAACTTTCTTAAGTTCTAAAGCTCTTGAGTTCTCTAGTTTTCAAGCTTCCAAGTTCAAGCTTCAAGTTTCAAGATTCAAGGTTCCAGATGGCTGACAAGCAAGCTGCTGCCCCCCAACTCTCCATGGAGGAGGCTTTCAGAAAAAGGAGCATGGCGCGAACAATGAAAGGTAAGCTAAAACTCATGCCTCCTAAATATATTGAACGTCGGTTCGAGTCTACGCTAGATTTGCTAAACATAATGGGAGAATCATTCCCAAACAGCTCCAGCTTAGTTGCTTTTAATAGCCCTTCTAAATTAAGAAAGAAGGATGTAGAGAAGATTAGAAACACTTATGGCTTTCCAAGCACCATCAAAGTATGCCTTCCAAATCCAGGAGACAGAACCTGCAACTGGCATCCCGAAAGGATTTGCGTCATGAAAGGAGCATTGGAGGCGGGATTTAGGTTCCCCGTTCACCCATTTATCATCAGGTTCTTAGCAGAACTTCAAGTCCATCCTTGCCAACTATACCCTAATTCTTGGAGGTTTCTAATCATCTTCTTGTTAAGATGCCATGAGTTGGAAATTCCTTGGAGTACAACCATGTTCAGAAGCATATTCGCAGTCAAGAATTCCCCTGAGACTAATCCGGGGTGGATCGGCTTTTAGCTTAGAAGCAAGCTTCCACATATAGTAAACTCTTTCTCCTTCCCTGGCTCCCACCATTCTTGGGAGAGGGACTTTGTTGTTTTGGAGTAGGAAGGTGGCGACTGGGGTCGCTTCTTTGTTAAGAGATTCGGAATTGTGGAGGATAGTTCACACTTCGTGTGTGATCTTGACCTCAAAGAGTTGGCAGATCGAGATAGGCTACTTGCTGACAATGGTTGCTCCACTATAAATCCATTTTGACAGAAAAGAAACTCATTGGAGCTGGCTTAAGCTTCCTTTCTTTAGAGGGTAATTTTTCTTTCATTCCATCATTATGAGCTATGTTAGTTCTTATTCCAATGTTTTTTCTTCATCTTTCAGCTGCTGAGGAGCTGGATAGCCGACCTGAGAACCAACCTCAAGTTACAAGGAGAATGATAAAAAAGGCGGCAGAGCAATGGAACCCTCCTGACCGAAGGATACCTGGCTTCTTGGAGGGATGTTCCCAAGGGGGAAAGAGGTCCCGGAACGCTGCTGAGGACATGAGAGTCCCTTTTACCCCAGATTGGGGTATTTACGAGCAAGACTCCATCTTAGGGAGTACTGACTTAGCCGTGTCCTGGTCCAGGCTATCTATCACCCCCCCTGATCTCCTTACGGCCATGGCAGGAGACAAGGTTGATGAAGCTGAGCGCCTCGGTGCTCAAGCTCTTTACCAGGTACCAACTTTTACATTCAATCTCCATGTCTGCACCTTTTTTTTTAAGAAGATGTTTTATTAATTTCTCTGTTACAGGCCAATGCTTATCTTCAATCTGCCACTCGTCAAGGCCGAGCTTATAGGGACAGCAATGAGGAACTGAAGAAAGAGCAAGCAACGTTCATGGAGCAACTCCAAGATCTGAACTCCAGAGTTGTCCGATCTGAGGCCAACAGCTTATCCTATCAAAAGCAACTTCGCTCGCTTGGCAGGAAGAAACTTTCTGATGCTAACAAGATCATCGATTCATATCACAAGTCGGAGGACTTTATGAATTTTATGGACAAGCATGATGATGAGCTGCGGCCTTTTAACATGGAAGTTGGTTGGAACAAAGCTATTGGTGTTGTGAGCAACAAATACCCTTCGATGGTGAATCCTGTGGACTTCCCCTGCCCTAACTGGGCTGTTGCTAGCGGAATTCAAAATGTGGAGCATGCGTCAGGCTCTCGGGGTAGTCACCGTCCTTCTGGTACGAGGAAGGCAGCTAATGTTGCCAGGGTCGATTCATCAACCGAGACCTCGGAAGAGGAAGGTGACGTGGCAAAGAAAGGGACGACGCAGCCGATGGAGACGGAGGCCGAAGAAGCCGAGGAAGATGAGGAGAGCTCCGGGGAAGAAAACTCGGAAGATGGGGAAGAAGATGATGCTGAGGAAGAAGAGGGCGAGGAGGTGGTGGAGGAATCCGCCGAAGAGTGAGTGGCCTTGCACGGCCTTGTTGGCCGCTTGTGGCTTTATATTTTTCTACTTTCAATCAAGGTCCTTCGGGACTTAACTTTCATTTGGTGATGTAATTTAACTTTGACCTTAGCCCCATGGGGGTGTTTATTTATGCGCTTGTTTTATTTCCGCTTGTGTATTTTTATTTTCGTTACTTGGTCATCTTTGACTTGCACTCATCAGGTGCTTGGCAAATAAATAAAATCACACAATCACAAATGGAAAACAAACTTGCATTAATAACTTGAAGCGGGTTCAACCCCTACATAAATACTCTATCTCCTACTGGGAGCAACATGCTCTGCAATGGTTTCATGGAACCTTATTTCTACTTCTCCTAATAGATGGATAAAAGCCAAGTCCTTACTAGGAAGGCTTACACATAATAAATCTTGAGGTTCACTGCATGCCAAGTTCGGGGTACCTCGACCCCATCTAACGTTTCCAGCTTGTATGATCCTCGTCCCAGCACCTTCTTGACTCGATACGGCCCTTCCCAGTTTGGGGCTAGCTTGCCTTTCTGGCCAACTCCTGAGGCTTCTATCTTCCTTAGAACCAAGTCACTTTGTCGAAAGAACCTCTCCTTAACCCTTTGGTTGTAGTGGAAAGGTGCCTTCTTTTGATGCTCAGAGTTCCTGGCATTTGCTTCATCCCTGACTTCATCAATTAGATCAAGGGCGAGCCTCATGCCTTCTTCATTGGTCTCTTGTTCATATGCCTCAACCCGAGGTGATGCATGCATGATCTCTAAGGGCACCACTGCCTCGGCTCCGTAAGCGAGTAAAAACGGGGTTGCTCCTGTTGTTACCTTACAAGTGGTGCGATATTCCCAGAGTATAGGCAATAGCTCATCCACCCATGTGTTCCTTGAGCGTTCAACCCTTTTCTTTAGTCCATCTAGGATAATTCGATTGGCTACCTCGGCTTGTCCATTTGCTTGCGGATGTGCTACTGAAGTAAAACGAAGCTCAATAGCATTCTCCTCACAGTACTTTTTGAACTCCTCATTATTGAACTGTGTCCCGTTATCCGTCACAAGGATTCGCGGGATGCCATATCTATAGATTATGTTCTCCCAAAAGAACTAGGAAACTTGCTTGGTGGTTATCTTGGCTAAAGGTTTAGCCTCAATCCACTTGGTGAAGTAGTCGATGGCCACAATCAAAAACTTCCTTTGTGCTGACGCCATAGGGAAAGGACCAAGAATGTCCATCCCCCACATTGCAAACGGGATGGGAGAACTGACTGACGTTAACATCTCAGGCGGCTGCCTTACAATCGGAGCGTGCTTTTGGCATCTATCACACCTCTTGACATAATCCTGTACATCGGCCAGCATCTCTAGCCAATAGAATCCCAGACGGGTTATTTTGTGAGCCAAGGCCCTGCCCCCTAGGTGCTGCCCACATATCCCTTCATGAACTTCTTCCAATGCTTCTCTTGCCTCTTGGGGCCTCAAACACTTCAAGTATGGGATGACAAACGACCTTTTGTAAAGGATGCCTTCGATCAAGGCATACCTCAATGCTCTCACAGACAGTTTTCGTGCCTCCAAGGCATTGTCAGGGAGCCATCCAGTTTCCAGATGAGCTTTAATAGGATCTATCCAATAGCTTCCAACATCGATCGGTGCTACCAACTTAGAGTTAACGGTCGGGGCCTTCAAGACCTGGAAGTAAACACTTCCTGCATAATTCTCTATCTCAGAAGAAGCGAACTTAGAGAGGGCATCGGCCTTAACGTTCTCTTCCCTAGGAATGTGCTCCACATAGCACTCCTCAAACTGAGTCATAACAGCTTTCACGACTCTGAGGTATTTTGCCATAGTTTCATCCTTGGCCTCAAACTCACCATTCACTTGCGAGACTACCAATCTTGAATCTCCACATACTTTGAGGTTCTTGACCCTCATGACTCTGGCCAATCCCAATCCGGCTATTAATGCCTCATACTCAGCTTCATTGTTGGTTGTCAGAAAGTCCAACTTCAAAGCATATTCAACTGTGAACCCATCGGGGCTTTGCAAAACCAAACCTGCACCACTAGATTTTGTTTTTGATGCTCCATCAAAATAGAGCACCCAATACTCTTTCTGGTCAGCTATCAGTTCTTCATCTTTATCTTCGATCTCAGGGGTGGTTATCATCTCTTGCCCCCCGACTTCTTGGTTGCCAATGGTGCATTCAACCACGAAGTCAACCAATGCCTGAGCTTTGATGGCCGTTCGAGGCTTATACTTGATATCAAACTCTCCAAGCTCTATGGCCCATTTGATCAATCTTCCACTTGCTTTCGGGCTGTGCAATATGCTTCTCAATTGTTGGTCTGTCAAGACTTCGATCTTGTGGGCCTGGAAGTATGGTCGTAATTTCCTTGAGGTAGTAATCAATGCCAAAGCAAACTTCTCAATGGGAGAGTAATTTAACTCCGCCCCATGCAATACCTTACTCACGTAGTAGATAGGTTTCTGAACTTTCTTTTCTTCTTTGATAAGAACAGCACTCAATGCCTGTTCGGATACCGCCAGGTATAAGTAAAGAATCTCCCCAGGACTAGGTTTGGCCAACAACGGGGCTTCAACCATGTATTTCTTCAACTGCTCAAAGGCCTCTTGGCTCTCTGTGGTCCACTCAAAATTTTTCACCTTCTTTAATGCCTGAAAGAAAGGCAAGCATTTGTCACCAGATTTGGAGATGAATCTCCCTAGGGCCGCAACTCGGCCAGTTAATTTCTGTACATCTCGTATTGAGCGGGGTGGCTCCATATCCAGAATAGCCTTAATCTTGTCCGGGTTGGCCTCTATGCCTCTCTTGGAAACCATCAGCCCCAAAAATTTTCCCGATCCAACACCAAAAGCACACTTGGCTGGATTCAGCATCATCTTATGGTGCCTTAGCACTTCAAATGCCTCTCTGAGGTGCCTTATGTGATCTGCCTTGAGTAGGCTCTTGACTAACATGTCATCAACATAGACCTCCATGGTTTTTCCAATTAGATGGGCAAATATCTTATTCACCAGCCGTTGGTAAGTAGCTCCTGCATTCTTTAAACCAAAAGCCATAACAAGATAGCAGAAAACACCAAAGTTAGTTATGAAAGATACCTTAGGGATGTCCTCCTTGTGCATCTTAATCTGATTGTATCCGCTGAAACCATCCATGAAGCTCAACATTTCATGTCCAGCGGTGGCATCTATCAACATATCAATCCTAGGCAGAGGAAAACAATCTTTTGGACATGCATCATTCAGATCAGTGAAGTCTATACACATCCTCCACTTTCCATTCGCCTTCTTGACCATCACAGGGTTAGCTAACCATTCGGGGAATTGAATTTCTTCAACAAATCCAGCTTCCAATAGTTTGTTAACTTCTTGCTTAATGGCCTCTTACCTTTTAGGAGCAAAATTCCTCTTTTTCTGCTTTATTTTCTTCCGTTCAGGATCGACGTTCAACCTATGAGTTATAAGTTGGGGGTCAATTCCTGGCATATCTGCTGCTATCCAAGAAAACACATCGCTATTCTCTTGCAAGAACGCTGTCAATTCGCCCTTCAGGGGTTCCTTCAGAGATGCTCCTATGTATGTAACCTTTTCTGGGTCGCCCAGCTCCAGAGGGACGGGGATTAAATCCTCTGCTGGCTTTCCTCGGTATTCATCATCACTACGGACATCCATGTCTTCAATCGGGAGTACCTGCCCCCCGACTCCATCAGCTCTTAGGGCGGATACATAACAACTTCTTGCCATCTTCTGGTCGCCTTTTTGTTCTCCGACCCCATTTCGGGTTGGAAACTTAATCTTCATGTGATATGTTGAGGCAACAGCCTTGAACGCATGAAGTCCAGTCCTTCCCAGGATTGCGTTATAAGTCGAGGCTGCCTTAATTATTAGAAAATTCAACATTTGAGTAGCTTCCTTAGGTTCCTGCCCGATTGTCACGGGTAACTGGATAGTACCCTCCACCTTGGACTCAACTCCATTGAATCCGTAGATGGGCATGTTGATCGGGGTCAGCTGAGAATCGGTATATCCCATCTTTACAAAAGCATCATGAAACAGAATGTCAACAGAAGCTCCATTGTCTATCAAGACTCGCTTTACCTCCGAGTTCCCAATCGCAGGGGTTATAACTAACGGGTCATCATGGGGGAATTTCACCCCTTCAAGATCAGAATCATCAAAACCAATTACGATTTCAGTTCTAGCACGCTTCGGGGCCTCTCCCACAATGTGCATCACCTCCCTGGCGTATGCCTTTCGAGAGTTTCGAGTTGTACCGGCCGCTGTCGGGCCTCCCCAGATCATGTTGATAACTGGCCCTCGGGGCTGTGTGTTACGGTCACGATCATTATCCCTTCTATCATTGTTTCTCCTTTCGTAGTCTCTTCTTTGGGTTCCACGATCTTCACCCTTGGTGAAGTTACTCAGTTTTCCGTTGCGGATCAAAAATTCGATCTCATCCTTTAACTGCCTACAATCATCTGTATCATGCCCCACATCTCGGTGGAACCGACAATATTGATCCTTGTTCCTCTTTGCGTGGTCTCCCCTGAGTGGCTTCGGCCACCGGAAGTCCTTATCCTTCTCGATCTCCAACAAGATTTGACTTCTAGGAGCATTTAACCTTGCATAGTCAGAGAACCTTGGTCCCAAACTCTTTTTTGGCGGCGAATCAGAGTCTTTGCTAGTTCGGGGATACTTGTCCCTAGCATCGTACTCCTGCTCTTGCTTGCGCTTTTTTGTATCATTGTTCCCCCGACCATTGCCTAACGTGACTTCCTTCTTCGTGCTATCCTCGGCCTTGATGTACTTATCAGCCCTTCACTGGAGATCAACCATATTCTCAGGGGGATGCTTTGCCAATGATCTCTTAAAGTATAGGTCGGTGGTACCATGCTCCAAGGCTACCATTGCAACCTTATTATCCAGATCAGTGATGTTCAGAGTCTCCTTGGTGAACCTCTTAAGATAGTCTCTCAGACTTTCGTTCTTCCCTTGTACCACATACATAAGAGATGCAGAACTTTTCTCATGCATTCTTCCGCTGATAAACTGACTAATGAAAGCAGCACTCAACTCCTTAAAGGAACCAATCGAGTTTGCAGGAAGCCGACTATACCATCTTTGAGCCATACCTGATAAAGTTTGAGGGAATGCCCTACACTTCAAAGCGTCACTTGCAGGCTGCAACAGCAGAGCGTTTGAGAATGTTCTAACGTGGTTTGCAGGATCTCCCATTCCATCATAAGCTTTAATTATTGGCATCTTAAACTTCTTTGAGATACGAGCATTCATCACCTCCTTAGTAAATGGGGGCGTGGGATCATCAGGATCCCCAAGTGGCATCAGATCCTTGGGGTTGCTCTTGGGAGTTTCCACCCTCGTTCTTCCAGTTGGGGCGGCTGCCCTTCTTTGCCTTCTTGAAGGCCTCTCCAAGTCTATAAAGGGAATCGGTCCTGATGTTGGAGGGGGTAAAATCTGATTTGATCTGGCTTGTTCTCTTGCCATATCTTCCTTTAATCTTAAGATCTCGGCTTCATAAGCCTTAATCCTCTCAGTAGTTGTTGAAGGGAGTCCATCGTGAGTAGTTTGAGTTCTTCCTCGAGGTTCTTTACTTGCACGTCGCCTCCTTGGAGCTTCATCACGCTCGTAATCATCGTCAGAAGATGACTCATCCGTATAAGGACCAGAAAAATCGTGATAATCTCGATCTCGGATATACAGGGCATGACCACTTGATCCAGCTCCTTGAGTAGGAGGGTAGTTAGGCAGCCCGTACATCGGATTGGTGCTTATGGGGAGATCCGTAGTGTGGATCTAAACCCCTCGTGGAGGGTTGTTGGGATCTACAATCAAGGAAGAAATCCCCACCTGAAGGGGGTTAGTCCCTGGATTTGTGTGGATGATCGGAGGTAGCGTACTCTCAACATGGGAAGTCGTCCCTAGTGGTTGAGAAACTTGATACGGAACGATAGTCCCGGATGTTGGAGGTACTTGTTCAGTGAGGGGCGGAGCAGAGCTAAGAGGTAGAGCCTCGGTTGCGATTGGCTCTGTAATTGCTGGTTTCCTTCGTGTGTTAACCATGGTTGATGTTTCCTTCCCACAGACAGCGCCAAATGTTGTGGAATAAAAACTAGGTTATGATTATGACGGCTAGGGTTCGGGAGCTTCGTGCTTTAATGGCTGCTTCTGCGTTCGAGACTAAACGGTCCTCACAGAATGCCTACGTATCTCTGTATTAGAGAATCAAGCCAAGAAAATGTAGTTCTAAGATGAGGGGTCAGACCCTTTATATAGGCTGAGAAGCCCTAAAATCGTAGTAGGGTTTGGTGACTTGGTGGGCAAGTCACCGACTAGAAGAAGGTTCTAGCCTCCTTCCATGTATGAATCAGTTTCCATGTTGGGATATGTATCTTGGAGGCTAAGTCAGGCAAGAATCATATTCTTGTTTGACTCTTATTTGCTGAGCTGTTTTACTACCCTTAATATTAATTACGAAATTAATATTATAATTAGGGTTTGGGCCTATCTGGTGGGCCCCACGTTTGGACCATTCTAGGTCTAATTAATGCCACATTAAATGTGTCCTTAGGGCTTACTTTTAGCCCATATCATCAATGGTTTTGTTGTCTTATATACTTCTTTACGTGAAAAAGGTTCAAAAAATGTTGTTTTATCCTTAATATCATCCAAATATACATGAATATTTACTTTGAATCTCGCAAATAGTCATTAATTTGTAAACAATATATATTGAATTAATTGAATTAAGTATAAAACATAAATTATACAATTTATTCTATTTAAATGTATATAATTGGAAATTTAATTTTCTTTGATGTCAAAAATTTTCTATAAATTAATAATTAATAATTTATCAATTAATTAATATCACTCTAAATTAATAGAATTTTTCGATCCCAATTACAATTAATTTATAGAGGTTTTACTGTATTAACTTAACTAGCTTCATTACCCGTGCAAGGCACGGGGATATTCTAGGTTTATTACGAGTTTGTAATGTTGCCTAAATATAGATGAACTTACTTTCTTTTCAATTGTTCTCACTTTCTAACCGGTTGTGTTCAAAAAATTCTAATATCCAATCACTTAGTCATCTAGTTCAATGATTTTAGTTATAAATTTAAATTCAGTATATCTCTAGAACTGAGATGTCACAGTTTCGATTATGGACAATGTGAAGATTAGCGAACGTTTTCATAGCATTTGACTTTGGGGAGTTTTAGAGTAAAATCATAGAAAATTGGAAAGTCTAAATGTGAAATAATATTAAAAAATGTGAGATATTATGATATTTTGGCTTTTAGTAGTTCATCTTTGATTATGAACACCTTTCAATTTGTAGCGGTGTTACCTAAATATAGTGTAGCAAACTCCCTTCTCGAGAGCTTCATTTTCAACATGATCTGTATAAGATTTATAATATCTACTAAGATTGCTTTTTGCTTAAGAGTTTTACTCTCTGCTACCTCATTTGCACTATACATCGGCTCTACCTCTCTCTCCCAGACCTCGGTGAACTCCCGTTAATATGTCTTTGTGGAGCCCTCTTCCTTTCCCAACTAACATAAATTCGTTTGTCCTTGATGATGAGGCCATTAAGCTTAAAGATTAATCTCTCCAATATTTTTTCATCGAAAAACTTAACAAACCCATCACGATTATTATTTTTATCTCTTTTTTTAGGCAAAACAATGTCCTTGATCCTTCCTTCCTTTTTGAATTTTAGCTGAATAGAGTTCGGGAGAATGGTGATGAATTATGTATTCTTTTCTCTATCCGTTTTGAATGACTCATGAGGGTTTCTTTCCATCTTTTTTTTCTCATGTCTTGAATAATGACTCTCGATTTTGCTATTTGGATATTTGGTTTTATTTCAGCAGGGCTTCCTTGTAATCTAGCTTTGAATTCTCTTTATGAATTCCTAGACTCCTAACGTGAATTTTGTGCAGTGGCTTTGTAATTGCAAGATTATCACCCCTACAAGCTTTAACGACAACTTCATCCTCTACCCATTTCCTTTTAGCTTCTATAAACTTTTGAATATCTTCCTCCATTCTTTGTGGTTTTGTTTCCCCCTTATTCAACTCTTTCTTCATTAATAGTATGTTTCTCAGCATTTTTTCCTCTTTACGATCACTCCAATGTGATTCATCTTTGAACCTCATCCTTACTTCTCCTTTTGAGTTGTAATCTATTACCCTCTCTCTCAATTGGTTCTCTTAGTGTTGATCTCCTGGGCCGTAATTGTTAATCATCTTATCTCTCCAAATTCTGAATTTCTTCTTCCATATCTTTTTGCTTTCATCCACTGTCTTGAAGCGACTATTCCACCAGTTTTCATGGATATAGAAAGCTTTAGATCCACTTTTATAATCCTGACTCCCTTCTTCATTGTCATCTTCATCCCTTAATCTAAACATGCATGTTTGGATCTAAATTTTGTGAAGGATGAAATTTTGTCTCTCCATCTATTTAACTTTGTTAATATATAGTATTTTATATGCAAATTTAGGGTTTTAATCAACTCATTTCAGAATTTTAATTTTTTTCATCTCTAATTATACACTCCATCTTTCACTATGTTATGAACAATTTTTATTTGAATCAAGTTTAAATTCAAATTAAAGTGATGAACATGTGTGTGCATGTATATATATATATATATATATACATACAAATATAAAATGAATTCAATTTGAATAATGATATAAAATATGTATGTGCATGCATATTATGTAACACCCCGGTCCCACATCGAATAGATAAGGGACTTTAGTTTAGTTTATAAGGCAAAGTTTTAGAGTGCACCAAAAAATCATGATCTTAAAAATTTGGTACAAATTTTAATACAAGCATACATCAAATATGCAACACATAACACTCTAGAGAAATAAGTTCATACCTTAGTTTTCCTTAGGTGGGTGTTGGCACACTCGTCCATAACTTGCTCCAATGAGAGCTGCCAGAGTGCCCTGAGTTGCATTACAATGTTCTAAAACTTTTTGAAATTTTGAGAAATTTCTGATTAATTTTTAAAAGATAATTTACTCACTAAGAATTATTTTTTAATAGTAAATTTATTAGAAATAAAAATAAGATACTATTATAATATTAAAATATGTTTGATTATTACTTTGGTTAATTTTCAATTTGCCGCTTGACCCATATCAAGAATTTAATTGATTAGACCTGATTATCGAATTATACAAATATTTTTATATAATTATTATTTATTTTTTGTTACAAACACGTCAAATAATTTTGTTTCTAAAAAAAATATGATTATTTTCTGGTTAATTCTTGATTTTCTGTTTATATTCTTAATCGAGAACCTAATAGATTAGTCCCTATTCTCAAATTTTATGAGTATTTATATAATTATTATTCATATTTTAGTATATTCATATACTAATTTATCAAAAAACTTTAATCTAAATATATGCACATTTATAAAATTATAAATTGCAAAATTTAATGTCACATTTTTTCGCAAATGACGTTTAGGTTCTCCGACTTCCTAGATTCTCATTTTTGTAATAGATTTTGGGTGAACCATTTTATTAAATTTTCTCAATAAAAAAAATTTCGCAATTACTTAGAATCAAGTATTTTATTATATTTGATATTGGTGAATAATCAGTACTTGGAGTAAGACACAAGAGTTAAGAAAATATGTGAATTTTAAGCATTTTATATGAAATAAAATAACAAGTTATTAATAGAGTAGACAAGTAAATTTATGTAAATTAACAAAAGCAAGAATAGCATGAGAAGTGAAACATTCATTACATCTTGAATAAAAGAAATCTAATTAATGAATAAAATATTGATGGATATAAATAATGAATTTTACTATTTAACCAAAAACATGTGTAGCTCAAATGGTTATAGTTGACAACATAATGACATATGAATTGACATGTCATGGGTTCAATTTCTAGCAAAGCATATGTATTCTAATTTTTTTCATAAAATATCATTGGGGGCATAAATGTAATTTACTTTGAATAAAATGTGACATGTTGTGGTATTATATATATAGTAGATTTGTAAATGAGGATCCAGATAGGATAGAGGTAACCCGTCAATAAAATCCATAGCAGTAGGGAAGGTAAAGGAAGCGGCTCCCCTAAAAAAAAAAGGTAAAGGAAGCGGCTACAGGATTTTTTTAGGTGCCGAACAGCCGAACCATCATACTTTGGTGACAAATGTGGCGAACACGAGCGCATGACCTGGTCTACTTGGACATTGTGGGCCAATAAAGTGCAATAGGAGTTGGGTTGAGGAAGAAATCAAAATATTGCTAAATGGAGTTCAAGATTACTCAATGTAGATTGAATACATTGTACTATTGTCCCTTATGCCCTTTTCTGTAAATTTTAGGTGCACGTAGGGCTGTAAACGAGCCGAGCCGAGCCAAACACTGACCAGGCTCGGCTCGAGCTCGATTAAATAGTCCGGGCTCGAGCTCGGGCTCGAGCTCGACCGAGCCATCAATTTCAAGCTCGAGGCTCGGTTCGACACATATGTGATATGTTCGAGCTCGGCTCGAAAGCTCGAATTAATTTCAATAATTATCAACAAAAGCTCGAATACCTTAAGTTCGGCTCGAGCTCGACTCGATTAATATATAAAAATATTAAATATTTACATAATAATATATAAATAACATAAAATAATATATAAAAAATAAAAAATATATATAAATAATAAAATATATATAAGCTCGATTAGGCTCGCGAGCCATACGAATCGAGTAATATGAAGCTCGAGCTCGGCTCGGTCAACCATTCGAATAGCTCGAGCTCGGCTCGATTATTATCGAACCGAATTCGAATATTTTACGAGCCGAGCTCGAGTAGCTCACGAACAGTTTGACTCATTTACACCCCTAGGTGCACGTACTCCCTATTTTTCTGTATAAACATTTACTAATATATTCACGTTTAATAACTTAAACTACTCATATAAATTTAATTTATTTTTAATCATTTATATCCTATCTACATAATACAATGTATTTAATAATATATTTATATTTATATTTTCTTAATACATTAATTAATACTTTCTATTAATCTAATTTAATTATAATTAATTTTTTCATATTCAATATAATGTACTTCATAATATATTTTATATCATATTTTTTCAATACATTAATTTATATTTCTGGTTTTTTCGGTGTTTGGTTTGATGGTTTTTGATGGGGGTACTGCCGGATAGGTTTCTTGTACCAAGAATACTTACAGCTTGTTCTGCGATCAAGTTGGAGAGGATAGTAGAGTAGTAGAGTAGTAGCTGTGATTTAAAAGTTACGGTGGACAATTTACTTATTTTTACGAATGGATCGAATTTAAAAAAAAATCATTTTAATCTAAATTTTTCAGTATACGTTCCCCCACTATAAATAGTAAGTTTTTTCACTGTTACAACCACTACTTTCCCCCACTATCTCATATTTAATAATAATAAAATACTATTACACCCACTACTTTCCTCCATTATCTCAAATCTATTATTAAATAGTGATAGATCTTGTTTGTACTAAATCACGCAAGCGTACGTAGTCACAAGTAATATATGAATAAGTCAAGTTCGTTCCCACAGATATCTGGTTATGGTTTTAATTCAGTAGATGTACCTATGCAACAATGTATGATTATTATTCACTGCTAAGACAATTAACAATTTTGGGTTTTAATTAACTAAAATTAACTAAGGAAGTAAATTAACAAACTAAGAATTAACTAACTAACGAGAATTTAAATCAAATTACTTATGCAATAGAAACATGGGATCCTAACTTCATTAAATATTTTGCTTAGATCTGACGCCTTTAATCACTATATGCAATGGTTATGATATCTGATCGGACAACACGAAACAAGTATACGCTACTTCTCAGTATACGAATACCAAACTAAACATACATCTACAAAATAGATAGAAGATGAATAGACACCAATTATGCTTAGACCCTATATCTCTATAAGATTTGAAAACATAACGGTTGAAGAACAAGTTGTCTATTAAGATCACATAGGGCAGCATAATATCTCTATTTACGCTACAAATCATGATGTTAAAATATCAACCTATCCTATGCTAGCTTGGCAAGTTCTAAATCTCAAGATCCACTCTCGTTTTGTAAGAGATTAACAAATTAGATGTTCGCGACGCATCTAAACACATGAAACACAACCATACAAGGATATCAAATATTCATCACACACGGATCTTTAAAGCATCAAAATACTAAAGCTCCATAAATAAATCCATTAGAATCCCATGACAACGATTAGTTCGTAATTGAACCTCTCGTCATCATGGGATCAAGTGAAACCAAGATAATGAAACAAGATATGAATTCTATGTTATAATATGCTAACTAATGATGATACAAATTACAATGGTAGGATGTGTTTATATAGGCTCTAGAAGTCTTGCCCAGCAAGAAATTCCCCAAAATAGAGTTAAAATAGAATTTCTGCAATTAGCACAAAATACGTTTCCTAAACTGATTCTGTTTTTAAGGAAAATTCGTAGCTGACTTTTCTTTAGTATTTCTGGGCCGTTCCAGTTGTAATTGGACATCTGGACCACTTTAAAATAATAGAAAATCTTGTTATCTTCGTGTGGATTGTAAAATCGTCCAAAACGGACTTGTAGAACTCAAGATATGGCCAAAATAGTAAATCAGAATTTTCTACCAGCCGACATCCGCGCCGCAGCGCCCAATCCCGCGCCGCAGCGCCCAAACTTCCTGGAACACTTTGCTGAAATAGATCCGTCTTCTTCCGAGCTTTCCAACGACTACTTACGGGCCTCAAACAGAGTTGTAGAACTTCATATATGGCTAAAACAGTGGAGACTGCGCAACCTACCCGAAAATCCGAATTTTCCATAATTTGCTCATTTCTCCTCCGTTTTCTCTTCCGATTCTTTTGCCACTTCCCGTTCTTCAATTCTTAAGCGTTATGATCTTCATGGTAGCCTAGGAAAATACGTCATCCTTCATTCCATTGCTCAAATCATCTCCAAAATTGACGAAAACACCAACCCAAAACGATATTTCGAAAACCTGCACAACTAAACACAAACACATCAAAACTACAACAAACTTGAGGCCAAGTGAATCAATTTAAGCCGATATGGAACGCTCCAAGTGGATATAAAGTCCACTTATCAGATCCCACCACTTTATCCACTTTTCATCTAAATTTACTCATTTTTATACATTGTCTTGGTCTCCGTGTCCCCCTCCAACGTAAACAAATGAGGGGGACGGAGGGAGTATTAAAATTACATATATATATATATATATAATTTATACAATTTACATATAATTTGAAATTAATAAATACAAACATATTGTGAATATATGGTTGAAAAATATAAAGTCTATGGGTTGTTGGAATTGAGCTTGAAGTTTCGCTAAGAATCCACCGCTACATGTACTTTATTTTTTATATAATTCGATATCCGGTCAGCTTTTGCACACCTCAACTAATTCGAAGGATTGTTAGCTCATTTGTACCCACCGAGTATGGCAACCCACTTACTTCTGTGCCTTCCAATCTTGGGATGGTAAGTCCCTAAGTCACTGTCCCAAACAACTTGGACACCCATGGTGGATCTACATATAGTACTAATACAGTCAAGTAGAAAGTACTCCCTCCATCTAGGGCTATAATTCGAGCCGAGCGGTTCGCGAGCTCGCTCGGCTCGAACTCGTTTAAGCTGGCTCGACTCGGCTCGTTTAGTTAAACGAGCCGAGTTCGGGTAGAGGTTCCGGCTCGTTTAATTAAACGAGCCAGCTCGGCTCGTGAAATTAAACGAGCCGAGTTCGGGTAAAAAATTAGGCTCGTTTAAGTGTTATTTCGGCTCGCTCGACTCGTTTAAATAGGCTCGTTTATAAACGAGTCGGCTCGACTCGGCTCGTTTAGTTAAACGAGCCGAGTTCGGGCAGAAAATTCGGCTCGTTTAGTTAAACGAGCCGGCTTGGCTCGTGAAAAAAAACCCGGCTCGAACTCGCCCGGCTCGACCCGAATTACAACTCTACCTCCATCCCTCCATCCCACTTCAAGTGGCTCATTTGACTTTTCAATATTCAAATTATTTGAACTTTGACTGAAATTTACGTATATCACATAATTAAAAATAATTACAAAATATATATCATTGGAAAATATATTTAATTTACTTTAAGATGTATTTTCCGGTTTTTGAAAATTATAAATAAATAAATTTTAATTATCAATCAAAGTTGAATAAGTTTGACCGTTTAAAACTCAAATAAGCAACTTAAAGTGGAACGGAGGAAGTAGTAGAAGTTAAAAATCAATCTATAAGCTGATTTACAAGTTTTATATACAGTAAAAGATTTGTATATACTAAGGCCTAAGTCATGACTTTTTTTTTTTGAATTATTAAGCTTATATACCTTACAAAATGAGTATTTATGTAACAAATTGAGCTTCATGACATTCTTTTTAATCTTTTTATTTTTCTACCAAGCTAGAATGCATGCAAAAATATGTATGCTCAGTTAGTATAGTTTATCTTGTAATAATATGTCTTTATTTGTTCTTTTATTTCCTTGTTTAAATTTGAATTGTACAATTAGTTTGTAATTAGATCTTGTTAATTCAAGCTTTGATATATTTCTTTTCATTTTTTCACCAATTTTGTAATCGAAATTGAACTAATTATAATTGAGAAACCGAACCGTTGCTTCAGTTGCAATTACAATTTTATCCTAAAACCAAGTCGAACTGAACCGAACTCTCCCAAGTATTAGTACGACGTGATGTTGGTTGAAAACCTGAGTGCCTACATTTGAGAGAGGATGAAGTAAATCTTAAAATAAATCTTGAAATTAATGTAAGTCTCAAGTAAATTTCATTCATTTCAGGAAATACAATTTTCTTAAAATAAAAAATATGATAGCTAATATCAATATCAATATGTAATATAGAGAGAATTGATTTTGTTACAATTTGAATGACTTCGTTAAAAAATGGATGAGACTTCTAAATAATACTAGCGTAACAGCCCGTGCAACTGTTTCTTGAGAAGGAAAAATACGTAGTGATTGCACGGAACGTATGACGAAAAGTAGTATTTCATTTTATAGATATTCCATCTTCGTAATTAAAAAGTACTATTTGTAGTAGCACATATCAATGCAGAGATTCTTGAATTGAAGAACAAAATGCAAACATGTTGTTGTAAACACGACTTTTATTCCAAAACAATCTAGACTACCTGTCATTGGATGTCAAAAGGCCAAGCAACTCTGGAGGTGTTTCTTGTAATAATGGTAGTTGAACCTTCCCTTTTCCACAACAAATTGAATATCCCTTTGGTGTAGTGCCTACAAATTGAATATCATTTTCTTGATGTTCTTCATTCCTTGTGGAACTCCAGCCACTATTACCCTAACCATACAAGCTATACCATACTTCCATTATAGTTTTCCCTAACTCATCACAATGCAGTATCAAGGCAGGACCTCCAGCGGAGCATCCAGAAAGAAAGGCCTAAAATTTACTCATGATTAAGCCATTGCAAATATATGTGTATGTTTGTGTGTGTTGCAACTTGAAAGGCATATATTACAGATGATTCATCAGCAAACCTGCTTAGATTTATTCATTACCAGTGACAATAATTCCTCCACAGCACCCAACCAAATTTGTTGTCCTCAAAAAAAAAGTTGTGCCTCCTGTTGAGTGATAATGTAGTTTAGAATTAAAAGAAAAGAATGCCATCGCTGCCTTCTCTGATCCTAGTACATATATACATAGGTATAACTCATAGAGGCAATTAAGCTTGCATTATCAAATCTAAATAAATTATAAGTGAGTCTAACATCTATCAAAAACATATTTAACATCTAATTTAAGGCGATGATCATTTACTTGAATCACATTCTAGTGCATCATATGTATTGAGAACATTGTGATAAATTAGAAACAGGGGTATCAGTATCTTTCTCAAGAGTAGCATAAACAGGTGATCAACAACCTTATTCTCACTGTTCCCTGTAAAAGATGCACCATCAAAGTAAAGAAGCTTTGATTCTGTCCAGTTATAAAAATCTGCAACAGAAAAAAGATGTCTAGAATGCAACAGAAGACATTTTACCATCAAGAATATTGTATAATTATTTAATTGTGTAGTTTAGTCCTAATTTAAAATAACTTAGGGGGTGTTTTGCAACTTTTAGAATGTCAAACATACATTAAATACTTGTATAATTTATTTATTTTTATCAAAATATGAATTTTTTATCCGAAAATAAGTCCATAAGGGCTTATTTAAAGTCTGGCCAAACAGGCCATTAGTCTTGTTGATATAAACCAGGATTTTCTTCAGCCTTATTGCTCATATTCCAATAAATGGTAACTCCTTTTCCATATACTTGGAAGAACCATGGCGACTTATTTTACAAAAGACAAAGTCTCTTACAGTATCACACTAACCACCTCCCTACATTACAAAAGTAAGCCTCACATGTAACTGCAACCAAAACTAAACTAAATTTCCTCAAATATCTACTTCATATTTGGTTCAACCTTTTTCACCAGCACATTGTCAATAGCACTATTTTCTTACAAAGTAGTAATGATAATTGTTAGGAGAACTTAGATTATAACAGTGGTACTATGAACTCACCTCAAGTTGTATAAGCCAGTTGTCTGCACCAGATCCAAAACCTCGATTCAAACGATATGCAGGCAATGTTCCATCTAAACACACTGAATAATCCATTAAAGAGAGTAAGTAAACATGCAGGATCTACAACCAACAATACAGCTATGTATTATTTATTCATTCAGAATCGTAAATGAAGGCATCAAATAAAAATTTATCTACAAGCATAACACAGGATTCAACGAAAAAATTGTTAAATCAATATACTATGGAATTTTTATTTAATCAAAGATCAATAGAGCTGTATATAGAGAATGAATGAATGAAATAATAAAATGCTTAGCAAAAAAAAATTACCAGCTCCTTTAGGGGAAGCAATAGCTAATGAAACAAGAGTAAGAGGAACCATTAATGGTTGAGGTTGAGGCATACCATCTCCGGAGCTGTTCGCCTACGATAGTAATGCTGTAGCACCACCTATACTAAAGACTATAATTAAGCAAGCTGATAACTCAAATGCCATAGCCAAGGTCTTTGCCATTATGCAGCTATAGGCAAATGGCTCCATACTCTCAACCTCTATATATACGTTAACAGTACTTTTTCCATATATTTAGCATTTAAATCTAGTTAACTGACCTAAGTGAAATGGATTAGTATACAAAGAGTACGACTTGTGCCTATGCTCTTTCTTGACAACACGACGCAAAAGATATTACCTCAACAAAGCCATCCCAAAAGTTGACACCATTCCAAAATAAGTACGAGCAAGGTGACGATTTAAAGAAACATATTTGAACTGAGTTAAGACCAAAATCTTGTTTCTCCAACGGGAACCTGTGCCACATAGGAAAAATAATTCAAAAAAATAAAAATTTGTTTAGTTGATTTTAAGGTCAAAAGTTACCAGTGAATTAGATTAATAAACTCCAAATCCAAAACAAAGGAAATGATGTGGTAAAGTTATGAACACACAAATTATAGCACCTAACCAAGCAGCAGAAGCTATCCCAATACAAGTCTTTGACACCTTTTGGTTTCCCCTCTGTAAATATCACCAAAATGAATGTATATGTAAGCTTTAAATTTCCTTTGCAATATATATTCTTATGATGACATACAACCTAATTTACTCTCACTGTCCTCAATTCTAAAAATGCCATTTGTATTGTACAAAAGCAACAATTACAGAATAAGATACCCGCCTTATATATTGTGATTCGGAATAAAGTAATTACAGTGAGTAAAACATTATGTATCGAGAAAGCTACATCATTTGCAGGCTTGCAACCACATGTATTAGCTGTAATAAAAAAAGGGAAAACTAAAGACTTAGTAATAGAGACAATTTGCTTCAAATATTGTTCTTTCACATTTACAACAATACGAAACACAGAAATAACATCATGAAAAGTTCTTATACAATCATTTACACTAATCAAAGGAACCTCATTAAGGGAAAAGGTTTTTCAAACTAATTAAGTTGAGAACACAGGATAGAATGTTGACAATACTTGACATGGACAGGGTGGGAGAGGGAGGAGAGATAATGCATTTTAACATGGTAGTTTAGATCCGCAATGCAGATCAGTTATATTATGATTGACAATAAGTATAAACAACCATTATACAACATAATTTGAGTCTTTCTGGTCATGCTATTCAAGTAATAAAATTTTAAATGTGTAACACTGATATTACAAAACATAACAACACAATCATATATGACACTCGATAAAATTGACTCATCAAGCAGAGCTGTAGCAGCAGAAGTGATTGTCTAGGCTCAATTTAGTCTTACGTAACTATGAGCCTATGACTCTGTGGAAGCAAAGACAAATAAAACAAGTTAGGAAATAAATTTACTCGGTGCAACAAGTATTTATA
The DNA here is from genome assembly GCA_037693485.1 of Kitagawia praeruptora. Taxonomy (NCBI): domain Eukaryota; kingdom Viridiplantae; phylum Streptophyta; class Magnoliopsida; order Apiales; family Apiaceae; genus Kitagawia; species Kitagawia praeruptora. The sequence goes on from CM075354.1 coordinate 76,215,522, forward strand.
CTCTGCTTGAAAGATATGTGTGTGCAGAATTAGAGGTTTGAGCATGACAAGAGGATAATTAGTAGATTTTTGGGATCTATATCATTCAACTAAAAGAAAATTTAAAAATTTATATTGATGTCACTACTCAGATTAATGCAGAATAACTAAATTGACATATTTTTTTGTAATCACTAACATAAACTAAAGGCAGTAAGAGTAAAAACATTTTGACAAAATGCAAGCGATACTGTGATAGTGCAAGGAGACTTACCAAATTCCAGCCAACCGACAGATAATGGTGCACATCAGGCGAAAGCTACATCTGACCGTAAGACATACTTTTTACCCTTTGTTACATTCTTTGCTTCATGCAGCATACACATTGCCCCATGAATGTGAAGCAGAGCCATGCCTTCAGAAGGTGCAACCTACATATTAAACTAATTCGTTCAATTAAAAGTAATGAGGCATCACAATCTTAGAAAAAACCAATAAAAATGTTGAACAATGAAGAGAAACGGGGAGGAGTTAAGAAGAATGGTAGCAAGTTAAATCTAAGAGTGAAACATAGAGACGAAACTGGCAGCATTGTAGAAAAATAAAAATCAATCCAAGTTGTAAGAGAAATGACTGAGTGAGACATCAGGAAAAAAACATGAGATTCACCTCAGCCACAAGATTATTTCTTGGACCGTAGAAGATGTTTCTTCTCCAACTAAAGGCTTTATGGAAGATTCTTGGTTGTTGCTCGACTCTTTTTTAGACTTTGATTTGGATTGACCACCACCACTAAGATATATTAGCAATGTATAATGTGTGCGCTTTCCATCTCCAAGATCAGCACTTTCATCGATGTGATGTCCAAACCTCTGACAAACACTGTACATACCTTAGTGCAAAAAGACAGACAAAATCCTCAAGTTGTATAAGGTTGTTATATTTTGATCAATTCTGTTATGCAAAATTTAAATAAAGCGCTAAAACCTACAACTATCAAATTACCTGTAAAACCTAATATTTGGATTCAAGCCAACAGCAAATTTGCCTCGAATCTTGAATTCGGAGAAAATTTTGTCAAGCCCAGATTTCCATAATGTTTCCGCAAGAACAGGATCATTAACAGAAATCCTATCATTGTCTCTAAAAGATTTGCCTTTCGTAGGACCAAGGCTGCCTTGATGCACAAAACCTAACAACTCGGCAACTGCTACAAATGCTTTCGATTCATCAGAAGTCAAGAAATTCAGCACCTAGAACCATAAAGTAAGATCCATTACCACCAGACAAGGATCTTAAACATATAGCTAACTCAGTTCAATATCACATTTTCTTAATACATGTGTGGAGGTAAAAATCGAATTCTAGACATATTCTAGCACTACGAGCACCTTTGTTACTACTCGGGCTGTCGCGGACTCCTTGATTCTCTAAATATTACATTTTTAAGATTTAACCTACAGTCTTAACCAATACTGTACTGTATCTATTAATTTTAAATTAAAAGGCAAAGAATCAAAAAGGGTCAAATTAATAACTTACCATACAGTTCTAACAAAGCAAAAAACACATAATCAATCAAACAAAGCCAACTTATCATCTGGTAGTCAAAAGAAACTCATATAACATACAGTGGTACAAAATCATGTGAATATTATATGATATGTCAAAATTGAAATATACAAACATAGAGAGAAAGACATACAGTATAGAGATGAGAATCTTTAAGGTTAGCAATTACAATCCTCGCTTGTGTCATTTTGATTGTAATTGTAACACAAAGATCAGATTTGGGTTAGCAATTTGTTCAGACCATTCCGACGATTAGAGTGGATGATTGACTAATGAGATTGTGGAGTACGTAGCACGTGCATGAAGCATGCCAGGCTTTTTTGTTATTTTCAATAAAAGAAGGGTATATGGGTACTTTTACTGTCAATTTTTAGGTAACTTTTACCCTTATGTTAACCTATAATATATAGTAATAGATAATAGATTCTATATACACGCAGAAACCAATATAAATAAAATATTCGAGTCCAAAACACACACACACTAGATACATAAATTGCACTTTACTCTTTTCTTAATTAAAAAAGATGTTCTTTTCATAGTTTCTCTACAATTTACAGTAATATTTAGAAATTCCTATAAAACCTTTAGGAAAAGAAATTGTTCAAAAGTGATGCTTTTTCTATTTAAGAAAACACGGGGGAAGAAACCATGCCTGGTTGTTTTCCATTCTAGCTGTAAATGGAAAATTTGATTCCAAGCCCGAGAGCAGTACAAGCACCACAATGCCACACAATCACACAAGTTCTCAAAAATTACAGCAACTTCGTGGTAAACATACTTTACAGTTGTAAATAGTTCGGTACTAAAAAAAACTGATAGATGATGCTACAGATTGCAGCGCAAAACCAATAAATGAATGTAAACTGAACTTAAAGCTTGGTGTCTCAACAGTTAAGCATCCCCAGTTGAAACTAAAAGATAAAAAAGAAAATAGAGGAGCACCGACAAGGATCTAAAATGGAGCAATTAACCTCAAGACTGATCAATTGCCAAAGGGACAATAGAATCAGGTTCATGACCACGCACCCTGAAGCGATATATGCATGTATGAGAAGCACTTCCATGGTTTGATGTGAAGTCAAGCCTTATCATGTCAATAACGCCAACGCCAGAGGAGTCTGATACATCAAAAGTCTGAGCATTGCTCTTTTCGAGGTCATAAGTGAATTCGGCCAGGGAAAACATTTTCTCAGCATTACGTGTTAAATCAATAGTTTCATGTCCTCTGAACCATCTCGAGACTCTATAGTCCTTAGGAGCGCTGGATCTATCGTAAGCGACACTCTGTTCAATACGCAATCAGATGTATATTACTTACAAGAAATCTATTGCAGTTTGTAGCTACCAAAGAGCAAAATACTGCCATGCAGGTAGGCGGTACTGCAGTTGATACAAGGGGTAATATTACAAGTACAAGACTAGTCTAGAAATGCAGATGCAAGCATTTGACTCGTAACCTTGTTGAATCAATGAAAATACTACTACAAAGGAATAAACTTAAAATCAATAAACATATATATGTAGACTGTAGCTATGACTGCATCAAACGTCCGATTTTTTTGGATAATCAAATAAAATTCTCCCTACAAATTAAATGAGTGATAAAATGTAACAATGGAACATAAGATGGTCTAACTTAGATGAATAAGGCATAACATTTTGATGCTTCAATCACAATACTTTCGGTCTTATGTGTAGAGTGAATCAGTTAAACATATGGCACCCAATGAACATCAAAATGATGTCTAAATTTTATATGGCAAGATTTCCTAGGGTAACGTATAGATAAGAAAGGACACTTGTCCTAATATCAGATTGTAAGAAATGAAGATACGCACAGAAGTATGTTCAAAGTACATGTAACTGTCTCCTTTCGCTTTAGGTAACTGAAAATGAACAAATTAAATCGGGGACTGCAGGATTTAAAAAAGGAATTCTCCAAAAATTACACGGAGGAACCTAAACCTAAAGGGTAAAGGATGGGTTGTACAGAGAACCAAACTCTTCTTAGACTATATATAGCACAAACAATAGCCCCTCTTTACTTGACTGGCGTTAGGCCACTCCTTATTAGCTAATGAAAATTGAGTACTCATTAGCATTGTGTCCAATATGTAATATTATTCATTTACTTCACTATCAGAAACTACTTATAGCTTAATTCACTAAAGATGGATAACTTGAAAACCTCAAGCCCCTTGCCATATGAGGAACCCTCTCTCCAGGTACAACAACTTCTCCTAACCCCTATTTTTCTGTAGGTCATGAGAGCACTTATGTAAGAACCCGAATTTTTGGTAGAACTAAAACTTTTTATATATTGATGAAAGAAGGAACAGTGATTCTGAATACAAGGTATTAGCAGTTCTAATGAATGAGTGCTGAATGGATATAGATTCTAAGGTTTATATGTTAGGAAGAATGCAACGGGTTGACAACCTAGATAAGAATAATCTATCTCCTAGAAAGATAAGATATGGAAATTCCAAGTAGAAGAAATATTCTCATGTCATCCAAATCGATATCTGTTATTAGTCCAGTGGTTCCGCGAAAGGGTTAAGGAACGCCCGAAAGAGAACAAGGACATTTTTACAATATATAAGGAATAAAAGAGAATAAGGGATTAATAGTGTTTTTAGTGGAAAACAAGAATATTATTAGACGACGCTATATAGGAGCATTCAGAACGGATTTCTGAGTTCGTATTCATGATCGAGGGGCGAGATAAGTGTATGTAAACAATATCGGATTCAGAAAATTAGCACTTTTATTTTCTCCAAGATTTTCCTGGACACTGAAAGACTTAAGGATTTATAAAAAGATTTAGGGAATTTAAATTCAAGAATTATAAAGGAGGATGGAGAATAATAGTATTATTATTAAGAAGGTTTCCAGTAAAACCCTAACTAGAAATCCTTGAGACATTCCTACGCGCGATGGATCAAATTGAGTAATAACCGGACAAAAAGGCAAGTAGGGAGCCAAGATAGAAGAGAAATAAATTGGTGGAAAAATAAAGATACAATTGACTCACATATAAGTCAACAAGCAAGTGAGTGGTGTACTTGCATTTTGCCAAAAATGGAGTTGCATGTTGTGGTGCCAACAAGTGGCCAAATAGATGGGTGACACTTGGTCCAATAGATTGTTAACAACCTAAAAGGCAAGAGATGCATCCAATATAGCTAGATATTACAAGCATTATATCATTACACACCAAAAACATAAAGCAAAACTCCATTCTCTTCATTTCTTCAAAACTGCCAAGCAAGAACACAACTTAAAGAAAAATTCATATCTCCATTTATATCCATGATAAAATCACCAAATTTTTACCACAGCCTCTCACTCCATGGTCAATATTCGCTCAAAGTTTCATAGCAATCCAAGTAGTATAGCCTAGGCAAATCACCTCCCCAAGTTGAAGAAACAAACTGTCCTGATGCTTGATAGTTTCTAGACCGATTTGCTAACGGCCATATCTCCTTCATTACTCAATGAAATTTGGTGTTCTTTAGCTTTTTGGAAATCTGGTTAGATTCTCTACAATTCTTCTTTAGGACCCTCATCCAGAAAAGCAAGGTAAGGACCTCGTTTTTGCATTTCTTTGGACTGATGAATAGTAACTCCGAAGTGATTAACTAGTTTTCTTGTTTTGTTCTTAAGGATTAAGCTATATAAAGACGAACTAAGGCTTGTTAAGTGTTTATAAACACTTGATAGTGTTTCTAGAGCTTCCAAGAAGGTAAACCCTTAACCCACCTTTGAGTTTTATATGAGATTTGATGGTGTTTATGGCTTGTATGCATGATTTAGAGCGTGTATGTTATGTGGGTGTTATAAAAATGTTAAAATATATTTTGTGGCTCCAAGACCTGTTGAGACAGTGAGGAAGATGATAAATAGTGTCCATGAGTGTTGGTTGTTGGTTGAATGATTATTTGGGATGTTTGAAAATTGGATTATTCATTTTTAAGCCGTCGTAATGTCGAAATTTACATAGGTGTTAAAAACAGAGCATGTCCAAAACTGTAAGTTTCTTACAAGGTTTAGGACCTGACATGAACTTGTATATCTCGAGTCATAGATCGTTTTGGCGCAAGAATCGAAACAAACAGACTTACGGTTTAGGAATTATGATTAAATTCGTAAAAGTGGTTCGAAACCGTAATCGAAAGTTCGTAACTGAAATTAGATTCCTTTAATACTATGAAATCAGTGGCAAATCTGTATAATTAAATAATAGAGATAAAAAGGAAGGTGTGGGAGAAGACCACATGTCGAATGGATCATTTTCCGATTTTATAAAAATGTTCGAATCAAGGTTAAACGCGAACGAACCCCTAGAAGCATACTTGGTTATGACTTTGGTAAATGACTTAGAAAACGAGCGATAAATCTCGAGGTATAATCTTGGTTCGTAAATGACCGACCTTAAAACTTACATGACTTAAGTATATACAAAGTGTAAGTATGACGACGTGTCGTAGTAGCGAGCGAATGACGGGTCATAGCGAGAATAAAGAGAATTGCACTAAAAGGTGTTTAACGAGATAACTCGAAAACGTGTTTCGACTTAAGTTAAGTTATACTTAGTCTTTTAAAAAGTGTTAAGTGATTGACCTCGGTTATTGTGACTATTTATAGATCACCGGATTGACACGAGGCACACTACCCCTACAGGATTGCCAGGCAAGTTTCCAATACCTTGGAACTGTTGTTGTGATAATATATATGATTGTTGTTATACATATGTCATAGCATGCATGTTTGTTTTCAAATTATATTGGAATACTTTTTCCCTGAATTAATATTGGCTTATAGACTAGATATGGATTATCAGTTATAAGCAGGATTGTTTTGCTAGGACCCTTAGTGAAGGGCGTATGATATTTATTCTTTAAATATGAGACCGGGAGTCGGTATTTTGTGTTATATAGATAGTCGTGGAAACCCGGAGGGATTCCAGCGACAAAGTAGTATTCATTTTGAGGAATTTTATTATTAAAAATTATTTATATTCCCATAAAAGTATCAAATACTTGGAAATCTTTCGAGAAATGTTATTTGAGTATTATTTCAGTCGAGAAATATTAATGAATATTATTTTTGAAATTCATTAGAGTTTGATTATTAATGAATAATTACTTTGATATTCATTGGAATTTTATTCATTAAATGAATATCACTTTCGTATATTCATTTAAGTTTTATGTAATTGATAAATAGTATTTCAAAAGTATTCTATGGAAGTTCTAATTACTCAAGGAATATTATTTCGAATATTAAGGTTTTGATTACTAAATGAATATCATTTGGATATTTATTTAGAATATTATTTGGATATTCATTTAGAATATTATTTGTTTAATGAATATCAATTGAATATTCATTTGGAATTTATTTATTAAATGAATATTATTTTGAATATTCATTTAGGATTTTATGTACTTGATGAATATTATTTTAAAATATTCATTGGAAGTTCTATTTACTTAAGGAAAATTGCTTCCTTTAAAGTTTTGATTACGAAAAGAATATTATTTGGCTATTCATTTAGAATATTATTTATTAAATGAATATTATTTTCAAATATTCATTTAAGGTTTGATTTATTTAGTGAATATTATTTTAAATATTTATTTGAGTTTATTTAATTAATGAATATTATATTGAATATTCATTTAAAGAAGAGAGTTATTTAGTAAATGATTCTATATATTTATTCGAGGATTACTTACGAGCAATATTATGATTTAATAATATTCCTTAATTATTATTTATTTAATAAATATTCTTAGAATATTTATTTAAATTCTTTTAAATTCTTTTATAATGATTTATATTATTCAAAGATTATCTTTGACATTCAGATATGGTGTAAAATATTTCGGGGTATTTTATGACTATTTTTATCAAGGGGAGGTTCCCAAAACTTTATTTTCATTTAAATCTATCTTATAAGAAGATTTAAATACTCGCTCAACTTCCAAAAATATATAAGGGGACCTCACTTGAGAGATGTTATTTATTGGACTGCCCGGTCCTATACTTGCTAAACTATCTTGTCACTCACATCTTGATTCTTTCAAACATCGATATGAGTCTGTTTGGTTACCTCCTCAACGCTCGAGGGGTAAGATTGATGGAACAAGTTTATATCCATTAACAAGCATCAGCTTGGGAAATATTGGTGAAATTTTCCTTTCCAATTAGATACGACTACTTTGTGGAGTCCTATCAACAAGTACTATACTTGGGGAAAGGGGGACGAACTTTATGTTTCAGAGTTATGGATGTTATTCGAACTAGGAGACGCGTAAGTGGCCGAGTGGCGCCGGTCCAGCAATGGCCCAACCGTTGGCCGGGGGGTTCCAGAGGGCGGGCGATCCGTCGGTGCTTCCTTCTACATGTAGAGAACAAATGATGGGGAGCATGACATGCGACTGATCATCGTAAATGTTGTGGCTCCTGGCGCGGCAAGCTCCCGTATTAGTTCATCTTCCAAATTGGGAAATTTTCTGCAACATTATCATTGTTGACAGGATTGAAAAGTGCTTGAACTGGAATTGCAATATTCTTCCAGCAAGTTCCTCTATCATGAAAATTTGATAATATCTTGCTTATCTTTGACATAGCAGATATTTCTTCGGAACAATTATATTTTGAGTTACCTTGTAACTTCATCTCATACCTTATATTGGTACTACGTTCGTTAATGCATGGCATATGGTATCAAAGATATTTGAACTGTTATATATTATTACTGTTCAGTTATATACTTTTAGGTGGGCTATTGCTCACCCTTGCTTTATGTATCTATATCACAACAACAGCTAGATCAGATGGCCGCGCAAGGCGCACTCAGCATAAGCAGGTGTCAGCCGTCAGAGGGTTACCGCTAAGGTCATAGCTACCACTGTTGAGGATGCAGCTACTAGTAGGCTAGTTGTTAGCATTTGAGCCTCAAATGTATTTATATTATGGCATATACTAATGGATGGCAAAGAGTATGTATTGGTAAAATTGTAATTCTTTGGGTTGTAAGAACTCAAACTTGTGATTAGTAATATTGATGGTTACTCTAATTTCATCTCTGGGACTATAACGGGTGTGTTTTATGTTGTTGTTTTGGGTCACAAGGTGTAATTTAAATTATGTTGGTTTTGTGGATGGATATTGAGACCGTAACGACCAGATCCTTGACCCCGGATCTGGGGGTGTTACAACTTATCCAAATTTGAGTGATATACTTAAAAAGATGGACATTGATCCACAAACAGAGAGGCTGGCTCCTGACCAGGCAAAAGGAGAGGTAGAAAGAGCGTTGACTTTAGTAAGTCAAAGTGAGAACGGGGGTATGGATGATCAACTCCATAGTGAGGGAGAGAAAACTAGGAAAGAACCATCTTTTGATTTCTGGGATCAGATTTTTCCTGAATCTTGGTCTGAAAATCTTGGTATGGATGTTGGTAGTTATTCTTTCATTAAGATGTATGAGAAACAGGACTTAGCCAAGCATAATTCGAAACATGAAGTTAAAGCCCAGAAATATCAACAAAGGTTTGTGGATGCTATCAATCGAAGAGGAGTTAGGCTAAGAGACTCACCTTCTCAACATGTACCCGAAAATTTACCTCATGATCCTAGTGTCCCTCTGAATGTGTTACCAATCTCAGCTAGAATTGAGACATTTGCAAAAGCTGATCACTCTATGGAGGAGTCAGAGTCTGTAACTGTAAGCACATAGGATACTGGTAAAGGTCAGGATGTTAGTGATGTTGGACATTTGGCAATAGTACCTTTTACTTAAGTTTCAGATACTTCAGTTGCAGCTGTAAGTCATTCTACTCAAGTACCTTTACTTGAATATCATTCTACATCTGTAGTTCTTGATTCAGAGGCAACTTCATCTGCAAAGGTTACAGAACCTTCATTTGGTTATTTTGATCATACGTGTCCTACTAATCTAGTAGGAGCTCATACTTTGGGTCTTGATTCTCTAAATTTCATGTTTATTCAACGGCTTCAAGCTAATGACAGAGAACATGCTCTTAAGAAAGCCACACCTTTGCGTCTTGATTTTCACAATTAGATTGATGGATACTGTTTCTAATCATTCTGATGCTGACTCTGAAGAGAAGGAAACATTTACTTATTGGGATCAGAATTTTCCAACTGAACTTGCTCATGGTCCATTTATTACTGATCCTGATTCTTTTACACTTATCCGACACATTGGTAAAATTGAGAGAACTAGAGCCAAGGACAAACTAGAATTCTTTAACAAGTATGGTGTTTATCCAGATGAAGTTTCAGATCCTATAACATTAGCTCATGCTAAAGGCATTGTTGAATTCAATTATAAAACTGAGTTTCTTGCTGATTCTCATCGAATTTCGGATGCTGATCTTTCTTCTATGAACCGGTCTGTTCAAGCTCTTGCTACTCAAGTTGCATGCATTGATACTGCAATTCAAGCTACCAATGATTCTATGCATTTTGTAACTTCCAACATTGATACACATCTTTATAAGCACAAGACAATTCTTGAAGGTGTTCAGCAATCTCAAACAGAGGTTAATCAAAGACTTCAAGCATTGGAAGATAACCAGGTCACTATTGATATGGGCTAAAAGTAAGCCCTAAAGACACATTTAATGTGGCATTAATTAGACCTAGAATGGTCCAAACGTGGGGCCCACCAGATAGGCCCAAACCCTATTTATAATATTAATTTCGTAATTAATATTAGGGGTGATAAACAGCTCAGCAAATAAGAGTCAAACAAGGATATAACTCTTGCCTGACTTAGCCTCCAAGGCACATACTTCAACATGGAAACTGATTCATACATGGAAGGAGACTAGAACCTTCTTCTAGTCGGTGACTTGCCCACCAAGTCACCTAACCCTACTACGATTTTAGGGCTTCTTAGCCTATATAAAGGGTCTGACCCCTCATTCTCAGAACTACGTCTTGGCTTGATTCTCAATAACGAGATACGTAGGCACTCTGTGAGGACCGATCAGTCTCGAACACGGAAATAGCCATTAAAGCGAGAAGCTCCCGAACCCTAGCATTAATTACAAATTCATGACCTAGATTTTAATCCACAACATTTGGCGCCGTCTGTGGGAAGAAGACATCAACCATGGTAAATACACGAAGAACACCACCAGTAACTACTGATCCTATTCCACTTAGCTCCGTTCCACCCGCAACAGATCCGGTGCCCCCAACGACCGGAACGATCGTTCCGCTCCAAGTTTCTCAACCCCTAGGGATGACCTCCCATGTTGAGAGTACGTTACCTCCGATCATCCACACAAATCCAGGGACTAACCCTCTCCAGGTGGTGGTTTCTCCCTTGATTGTAGATCCCAATAACCCTCCACAAGGGGTTTGGATCCACACTACGGATCTCCCCATAAGCACCAATCCGATGTATGGGCTGCCTAACTACCCTCCTACTCAAGGAGCTGGATCAAGTGGACATGCTCTCTATATCCGAGATAATCGCGATTTTTCTGGTCCTTATACGGATGATTCATCCTCTGACGATGATTACGATCGTGATGAAGCTCCAAGGAGGCGACGTGCAGGTAAAGAACCTCGAGGAAGAACCCGAACTACTCACGATGGACTCCCTTCGACAACTACTGAGAGGATTAAGGCTTATGAGGCCGAGATCTTAAAAATGAAGGAAGATATGGCTAGGGAACAAGCGAGGTTGAACAAGAATGGACCTCCTCCAACCTCAGGAGGGATCCCTTTTGTTGACTTGGAAAGACCTCCGAGGAGGCAAAGAAGGGCTGATACCCAATCTGATAAAACAGCAAGGGTAGAAACTCCCAGGAGTAACCCCAAAGATTTGATGCCACTAGGAGATCCGGATGACCCCACACCCCCGTTTACTGAGGAGGTAATGAATGCTCGTATCTCCAAGAAGTTCAAGATGCCAACTATTAAGGCTTATGATGGAACGGGTGATCCCGCAAATCACGTCAGGACGTTTTCAAACGCACTGTTATTGCAACCTGCAAGTGACGCCTTGAAGTGTAGGGCGTTCCCTCAAACCCTGTCGGGTATGGCTCAAAGATGGTACAGTCGCTTACCTGCAAACTCGATTGGCTCTTTTAAGGAGTTAAGCGCTGCCTTTGTGAGTCAATTTATTAGCGGAAGAATTCATGAGAAAAGTTCTGCTTCTCTCATGTATGTGGTACAAGGGAAGAATGAGAATCTAAGAGATTATCTTAAGAGGTTCACCAAGGAGACATTGAATATCACTGATTTAGAGAACAAGGTGGCCATGGTAGCCCTGGAGCACGGCACCACTGATCTGTACTTTAAAGGTCATTGGCAAAGCACCCACCTGAGAATATGGCTGAGCTCCAACGAAGGGCTAATAAGTACATTAAAGCTGAAGACAGCATGAAGAAAGAAGCCACAGTAAGTGGAGGAGGAGGTAACAACGACTTCAAGAAGCGAAAGCAAGACCAGGAGTATGATGTTAGGGACAAGTATCCCCGAACTAGCGAGGACTCCGACTATGCCCCTAAGAAGAACCAAGGACCAAGGTTCACTGAGTATGCAAGGTTGAATACTCCTAGGAGTCGAATCTTGTTGGACATTGAGAAGGATAAGGATTTCCGATGGCTGAAGCCACTCAGGGGTGATCCCGAAAAGAGAAACAAGAATCAGTATTACAGATTCCACAGAGATGTGGGGCATGACACTGATGATTGCAAGCAACTCAAAGATGAGATTGAGTTTTTAATCCGAAGAGGGAAATTGAGCCACTTCACTAAGGGTGAAGATCGTGTTAATCAAATTAGAGATTATAATAGAAGGGATGACGTTCACGATCACAACCCACAACCCCGATGGCCAGTAATCGACATGATCTCAGGAGGCCCGACTGCGGCCGGCACAACAAGGAATTCTCAGAAGGCTTATGCCAGAGAAGTGATACACATCGTGGGAGAGGCCCCGAAGCAGGCTAGGACTGAAATCGCAATTGGCTTTGATGATTCTGATCTTGAAAGGGTGAAGTTCCCCCATGACGACCCGTTGGTCATAACTCCTGTGATTGGAAACTCAGAGGTGAAGCGAGTCTTGATAGATAATGGAGCTTCCGTTGACGTTCTGTTTCATGATGCATTTGTGAAGATGGGGTACAATGATTCTCAGTTGACCCCCAATAACATGCCTATATATGGATTTAATGGAGTAGAATCCAAAGTTGAAGGGACTATTCAATTACCTGTGACTATTGGACAGGAGCCCAAGAAGGCCACTCAGATGTTGAACTTCCTGGTAATCAAGGTGGTTTCAACGTACAATGCTATCCTCGGAAGGACTGGACTTCATGCATTCAAGGCTGTAGCCTCAACTTATCATATGAAGATCAAGTTCCCAACCAGGAATGGTGTTGGAGAACATAAAGGCGATCAAAAGATGGCACGAAGCTGTTATGTAGCCGCGTTAAGGCCTGATGGAGTCGGGGGGCAGGTCCTTCCGATTGAAGATATGGGTGTCCGCAATGGTAAGGAACGCCAAGAAAGGCCGTCAGAGGACATCACACAGAAGCCTCGGACAACCATTGAGGCTAAGGCGTTAACTGACTTCGTGGTTGAATGTACCATTGGCAACCAAGAAGTCGGGGGGCAGGAGGTAATACCCCAAGCAGGAAGTGAATTTCAGAATAATAAGGAGGAGACCAAAAGGAGTGGTGGTTGCTCTATTTTGATGGAGCATCTAAAACAAAATCTGGTGCAGGCCTAGTCTTGCAAAGCCCCGATGGGCTCAAGTTATCCTAGTAGGACTTAGCTTCATAGGACTTAGCTTCATATTTATCTAGTAGAAGTAGAAATAAGGTTCATTGAAACCATTGCAGAGCATGTTGCTCCGAGTAGGATAGTAGTACTCTATGTAAGGGTTGAACCCATTTCAAGTTATTAATGCAAGTTTGATTTTCATTCATTGATGGTGTGATTTTATTTATGTGCCAAGCACCTGATGAGTGCAAGTCAAGGATGACCGAGTACCGAGGATAAAAAATACACGGATGGAAAACAAACAAATGCATACCCCGAAGGGTCAAGAGTTAGGTTATAGCAAGACCAAGTAAAAGTTTAAGTCCGTGAAGGACCCTGGATAAAAGACAAGCAGATAAAAGCCACACGCAATGGAAGGCCGAGGATGTTAAGGACTGACTACTCTTCAATATTTCTTAAGTACTAGGGTTGAGAATCCAAGGATGAAGGCCAACGGAGAACATTGCATTATTAAGGGCCCTTGAACAAGGATTAAGAAGTTCAAGCAAGTTCTCGTCTTAGAAGTTTAAAAGGCAAGAAGCCCATGAGATTGCATTTATCAAAATCTAAATCGAGGAATCAACCCCGAATTCTAGGTTAAGAAACACAAGTTATTAGCCATGAAGGCCAAGATTAGCCATGAAGGCCAAGATTAGTTATGAAGGCCAAAATTGAGGGGGTCATGAACCTCCAATTAAGATCCAAAGACGTTCAACACTCAAGGCCGAATGCATGCCAGCCGAGAGGCCGCCTGAGAAGTCCAAGACCAAGACAAACATTGAAGCCATGATGGCCAAGCGAGCTGAGAAAGTTGCTTATATAGGAGCTTCTCTGAAGGTTGGATCTCGATCCTGAGCGAAAGACAATACAATAGAAGAAGAGGAATTTTGCTCCTGAAAGGCAAGAGGCCATCAAGCAAGAAGTTGACAAACTCTTATAAGCTAGTTTTATTGAGGAAATTCAGTTCCTCGAATGCTTGGCTAACCCTATGATGGTCAAGAAAGCAAATGGGAAGTGGAGGATGTGTATAGACTTCACTGATTTTGAATGATGCACGCCTGAAGGATTGTTTTCCCCTGCCAAGGATAGATACATTGATAGATGCCACAGCTGGACGTGAGATGATGAGCTTCATGGACGGGTTCAGCGGCTACAATCAGATTAAGATGCACAAGGATGACATTCCAAAGATATTCGCCCATCTGATTGAAAAAACCATGGAGGTCAATGTTGATAACATGTTAGTCAAGAGCATGTTCAGGGCAGGCCACATTAAGCACCTCAGAGAGGCATTCGAAGTGCTGAGGCACCACAAGATGATGTTAAATCCAGCCAAGTGTGCTTTTGGTGTTGGATCAGGAAAATTTTTGGGATTGATGGTTTCGAAGAGAGGCATAGAGGCCAGCCCTAACAAGATCAAAGCAATCTTGGACATGGAACCACCCCGCTCTATACGAGATGTACAAAAGCTAACTGGCCGAGTTGCGGCTCTAGGGAGATTCATCTCCAAGTCCGGTGACAAGTATTTGCCTTTCTTTCAGGCATTAAAGAAGGTGAAAAATTTTGAGTGGACTGTAGAGATCCAAGAAGCCTTTGAACAGTTGAAGAAGTACATGGCTGAAGCCCCGTTGTTGGCCAAGCCTAGTCCTGGGGAGACTCTTTATCTGTACCTGGCGGTATCTGAACAAGCATTGAGTGTTGTTCTTGATAGAGAAGCGAAGAAGGTTCAGAAACCCATCTACTATGTGAGCAAGGTGTTGCATGGGGCTGAGTTGGGTTACTCCCCCATTGAGAAGTTTGCTTTGGCATTAATAACTACCTCAAGGAAGCTGCGACCGTACTTCCAGGCACACAAGATTTAGGTCTTGACGGATCAACAGTTGAGAAGCATATTGCACAGACCGAAAGCTAGTGGAAGATTGATCAAATGGGCAATTGAGCTCGGGGAATTTGACATAGCGTATAAGCCTCGGACAGCCATCAAGGCTCAGGCATTGGCTGACTTCGTGGTTGAATGTACCATTAGCAACCAAGAAGTCGGGGGGCAGGAGATAGTACCCAACCAAGAATGTGAAAATAAGGATGAAGCGCTTGTACCTGATCTAAAAGAGTATTGGGTGCTCTATTTTGATGGAGCATCAAAAAAATCAAAAACAAAATCTAGTGGTGCAGGTTTAGTCTTGCAAAGCCCCGATGGGTTCACGGTCGAGTATGCTTTGAAGTTGGATTTTCAGACAACCAACAACGAAGCTGAATACGAAGCTTTGATAGCCGGTTTAGGCTAGGCTAGAGTCATGAGGGTTAAGAACCTCAAAGTGTGTGGAGATTCAAGATTGGTAGTCTCGCAAGTGAATGGTGAGTTTGAGGCCAAGGATGAAACTATGGCAAAATACCTGAGAGTCGTAAAAGCTGTTATGACTCAGTTTGAAGAATGCTATGTGGAACACATTCCAAGGGAAGAGAATGTTAAGGCCGATGCCCTATCTAAGTTCGCTTCTTCTGAGATAGAGAATCACGCAGGAAGTGTCTACTTCCAGGTCTTGAAGGCCCCGACCATCAACTCTAAGTTGGTAGCACCGATTGATGTAGGAGGTTGTTGGATTGATCCTGGATTGATCCTATCAAAGCTCATCTTGAGACTAGTTGGCCCCCTAATAATTCCTTGAAGGCACAGAAACTGTTAGTGAGAGTGTTGAGATAAGAGGTCCATTGTCATTCCATACTTAAAATCTTGAATCCCGACGTAAAATCTTAACCTTGATGGCCAAAAAGGCTGTCTACCTCCAATTAAATTTGACAATTGAGCATAAGGAGAAGGTTGGAAACCTAGAATCAAGATAAAGGGTTGACAACCAGCCAAGGCACACCAGACTTGAAGTCAACTGCTCAGTGGAAAAGAAACTTCTTGAACGATTAAACGAGAAGCAAGACCTCCACCATATGAAACAAGGGGGCAAGAACTAAAAAGCTTCATCACAAGCTTCACATCTTAGAACAAGAAAGAGAGATTAATTATGCCTTGAAAGGAAGGATACAACATCCAAAAGTCGAGGACGTGATTCAAGAACAGGATTCCAAGCATTGCGAAAAGCTCTGAGAGGCACGACAAAGCAGCCAAGGGGCACCTGGTTGGCAACCAGGAGCACTGGCAGCCGACCAGGTGCCAGGGGAAGGGTCTGGCCGACCAGGAGCACCTGGCAGCCGACCAGGAGCACCTGGCAGCCGACCAGGAGCACCTGGCAGCCGACCAGGAGCACCTGGCAGCCGACCAGGTGCCACAGAGGAGCTTCATCCGACCTCCTGACACCTCCCGTCAGTTGGTTGAATTGTTTAATGGCTCTGTTGAAGGTTTTTCACTTTTCGGAACAAACATCGACCTCCAACTAAGTGTCGTTCAAGCATCGGTTAGCACCGTATAGTGCCGTCTTATGCCATTCAACGTCGTTCAACGTAGATTGAAATGTCATTCAAGCACTTCCGGGCAACCTGGAGCACCTGGCAGCCGACCAGGTGCCACGAAGGGGGATCAGCTGATTTCCCGGCACCCATCTTGGTACCTCTCGTCAGTTGGTAGGATCGTTTGATGGTTTTTGTTGAAGTTTCCTTACATTCCGGGACAAACATCGACCTTCAACTTAGCGCCGCATAGAGTCTATTAGCACCATGAAGTGCCGTTTTATGCCATTTAACGTCGTTTAACAAACATTGAAACGTTGTTTAAACATCGTGTGGCATCATTAAAAGTCAACATGGGTTTCCCGTTAACTTGCCGGCGATCAAGGAGCACATGGCAGGCAACCAGGAGCACCTGGCAGGCCACCAAGGAGCACTGGCAGCCGACCAGGTGCCATGGGAAGGGTCTGGCCGACCAGGAGCACCTTCAGCCATCGAGGAGCACCTTCAGCCATCGAGGAGCACTTGTCAGCCACCAAGGCACACTTGTCAACCACCAAGGTGCACTTGTCAGCCACCAAGGCGCACCTGTCAGCCACCAAGGAGCACTGGCAGCCGACCAGGTGCCATGGGAAGGGTCTGGCCGACCTGGATCACCTGCAACCGACCAGGATCACCTGCAGCCGACCAGGATCACCTGCAGCCGACCAGGATCACCTGCAGCCGACCAGGAGCACCTGCAGCCGACCAGGAGCACCTGGCAGCTGACCAGGACCCCTGTCGACTGGCTAGCTGCCCCGAAGAGGCTGCAATTGTCCCGAGTCTTCTCCGATTAGCACAAATTAGTGCCGATTAGCGCAGATTAGTGCCGGTTAAGCACAAATTAGTGCCGATTAGCGCAAATAAGTGCCGATAAGCACCGATTAGTGCCGATAAGCATCGATTAAGTATCGTTTATCACCGATTAGTGCCGATAAGCACAGATTAGTGCCGATAAGCACCGATTAAGTGCCGATAAGCACATATTAGTGCCAAAAAGCACAGGTTAGTGCCGTTTTATGCCGTTCAACATCGTTTAAACATTGTTCAAACGTCGTTAAGGCTTATTAGTGCCGATTAGCATCGAATTAACATTGTCGTAAATGCGTCGGTCGCTCCACGCTTTACATTAAGATGATATTGTTGAAAATACTCACGTAAGAGCAATAAATCCTGACCCAAGTCTCGAATAAGGCCGTTATAACTTCAAGGAAAACCTGATCAGTTTTCCTAGAAGTTGGGGGGCAAATGATATGGGATAAAAGTAAGCCCTAAAGACACATTTAATGTGGCATTAATTAGACCTAGAATGGTCCAAACGTGGGGCCCACCAGATAGGCCCAAACCCTATTTATAATATTAATTTCGTAATTAATATTAGGGGTGATAAACAGCTCAGCAAATAAGAGTCAAACAAGGATATAACTCTTGCCTGACTTAGCCTCCAAGGCACATACTTCAACTTGGAAACTGATTCATACATGGAAGGAGACTAGAACCTTCTTCTAGTCGGTGACTTGCCCACCAAGTCATCTAACCCTACTACGATTTTAGGGCTTCTCAGCCTATATAAAGGGTCTGCCCCTCATTCTCAAAACTACGTCTTGGCTTGATTCTCAATAACGAGATACGTAGGCACTCTGTGAGGACCGATCAGTCTCGAACACGGAAACAGCCATTAAAGCGAGAAGCTCCCGAACCCTAGCATTAATTACAAATTTGTGACCTAGATTTTAATCCACAACAACTATCATGGAAAATCAGGCTGTTTTGATGAATTTTATTTGTTCTCTAACAGAAACTCTTGGAGGCAATGTTGCTGATGTAAAAAAGGGGGAGATAAAAACAATTAAGAGAAAGCAAACATGAATAATCATCAGAGATTCTTGCAAGGCTGATGCTTCTAAAGATAAGTCTGATAGAAGAGATAAGGGTGATGATGGTGGCAGTGGTGGTTCAAATGTTGGGAGAGGAAAAGGTAAAGTAGGTACAGGAACTAAAGCTGGTAGATCTGATTATTCAAGATCTAAAGAAAAGCAAGTTTCTAACCAGTCAGAGTCTGTGACAAAGAAAGCTAATACTCTTCAAGTACCAGATACTTCATCAATTCTTCTACAGGAACAAATTGTAAAAGATGTAGTGTCAGGGACTACTATAAATTTGAAGAATGTAGGATTAACACAGATGAGGTGATGAAATCACACAATGTTCAATCTACTACTTCTGATGTTGAAAGACAAAAGGAACCATCTTACTGGTCTATGAATCAAAGTTTAAAGTCACTTGTTCCTCGTAATAGGAGTGGACTTGGTCATAGTGAGATGAATACCACAGATGTTGCAAAGCTGAAAGCTGATCCTCATTCACTTTTGGATAAGTTTGGAGAGCAGATGACTCAAAGACATCTCAATAAATTGATTTCTGCACAGCTTGTTCATAGAGTGAAAACAAATCAAGAATATAAGTTTAGAAGAGGAATGGTTTACAGAGAAGAAAAAGAAGTTTTTCTTGTATACTTCTTATCTGATGGTAGAGTGAGATGGATGGATTTATCTACATTCTTATATCACAAGAAGGAAGAAGAGTTGGCTTATGTTCGATTCTTGTTACACAAAAATGCTGAAGTTACTCAGAATTATAATGCATCACTTATGCACTGGAATAGTGAAATTGATAAATTGTTGAAGAGATTATATGGAGCAAAGAAGGAAATTGTATCACCTTTCAAACTACATTATGTTGATGATGATGGTAAAGACAAAGAGATCGAATTGAAATCATTGAAAATCAATGTTGATGATGCTGGACCATTTGTCTATTATCAAGCAATGGAAGGGAAGTATGATTCTGTTTCTATTGAAAATCTTACACACTTCAGATACAGGCCACACAAGTTAAGAGCTCTGCATTATCAAATCATTACTGATAATGGTGATATGTTATATCTGAAACAGAGTGTTGGTGAAGTCTTAGCCAAAACTGAAGATGCTTTGCTTGAAGAATTTCTCAGAGACAATTCACAGTTCAGAAGAATAAAGGCATATTGAGTAATTGAGGTATTTGTGTGACTCAACTTCATGTAGATAATAGAGTTATGTATATTCTATTCTAGTTGCATTGTTAGAGGTTTTGACATCAACAACTCAGATTTATGCTTCACTTTATAAAGCATAAATAGGGGAGATTGTTAGGAATAAATTCATGAGTTGTGATGTGTAGAATAGAATAACATTACACTTCTTGTAATACCCTAATCTTATAAAAGGTTTAGCATTTGATTAAGGAGATATCAGTTCTTCAAGATCTGTAGAAACTGTGAACAGTGCTTGATCAGAGACTGGGGTCACGGACTATGAGTTTTCAGGGACTATGACAGACCCTGACTGTGTTGAAGCTGCAGAATGGGAAAGTGATATACTTTAGGATCGTGTATTCAGAAGATAGAAAGAAGTGTGCATGAAGAAAAGAATCAGACTATTGGTGGAAACTATCAACTGGACGGCAGAAGAGTACCTTGTATAGATTGTTCTTTCTGTTATTAGTTGATAGGTAGCATTATAAATATTCTCTCTATATCATTGTAAAAAGAGTTCGAAAACGAGAGCTTAGTGTGAGATTTGTGATCATCGTGAGTATACGAGTGAACAAACAGAGAGAGATTTGTATTGAGAGCTGCTGCTAAAGATATTTGTACACCTTTGGTAGAGTTTGTATTTGATCTTATTAATACAAACAGTTTGATTTATTTGTTTGTTCTAGTTTATTTTTCGAGCAAAAATCAGACACGATTACTTAACTTGTATTCAACCCCCCTTCTACAAGTTATTCGAGTTAACATTTTTTTAAAAAATAATAATTTTAATTTGATATAATTTAATATACTCATGTTTATGGATTATACTAATGTTTCCTTATAATAAATAACGTATATGATTTTTAATATATTTTATTAATAATTGAAAACTATGGTGTGATATTTTCGGGCTATATTTTTCTTGAATATTATGGTGTGATTTTTTGGGTATATATTAATGATTGTAAGATTTGTTTTAAATTAAAAAGGTAACGTGTTTTAATTCAAAAGAAAATATTAATGTAACCACATATGCAACTGAATGCACAAATTTTCTTTAATATTACATGATTTTTTCAATAATTTGAATGAATTTTTTATGATATGAATTATTATTAACTATTATGATATTATTTTATTGAATACAGTTATTCGTGATATTATTGGAAAATAAAGGTTGATAAGTGGATTTTATATCCACTTGGAATGCCTCCGTTCGGCTTAAATTGATTGTTTTGGACTCAAATTGTTGTAGTTTTGATGTGTTTTGCTTAGTTGTGCAGATTTACGAGAATGTTGATTAAAGTTGATGCTTCTATCGTTTTTGGAGATTTAATTGATTAAAATTCGGATTTTCCGGGAAGGCTGCGCAGCTTATACTGTTTTGGCCATATATGGAGTTCTAGAAGTCCGTTTTCAGCGATCTTACTGCCCACGCGAAGCCTGGGAGATTTTCTACAACTTGGGATAGGATTCCCACGAGCAAATTGCGCTGGGTAGGAGCAATCTGCGCGAAGAACAGACTGTTGGGCGCAGGTTGCACGCGCGCGGTGCTGAAAAATTACAGTTTTTACTATTTTGGCCATATCTTGAGTTCTACAACTCCGTTCGAGGCCCGTAAGCAGTCCACGCGAAGATAACGAGATTCTCTATCATTCTAAAGTGGTCCAGAGGTCCAATTACGATTGGAACGTTCCGGAATATCTGAAGAAAAGTCAGCTACGAATTTTCCTTAAAAACAGAATCAGTTTAGGAAATGTATTTTGCAGAAATTCTATTATAATTCTGTTTTGGTATTTTCTTGCTGGGCAAGACTTGTAGAGCATATATAAATACATCTAGGGTATTATTTTAGGGGAATTCATAACCTATTTTCATTACTATTCATATTTTTAGATCTAGAACTATTTTAGAGATAGACTTTTGAGAGAAAAAGGAGAGAATCAATTGGAGAAGAAGATTGAAGGAAGGAGCGAAGGGATTCGTCCGGAGTTCAAGACACTTCAAGATTTGTATTCTTTGTTCTTAAATTCTAAACTCATGATTTGTGGTTTTTATATATATACTTGTTTTGTTCAATTATGAGTAGTTAATTCCTTTTATCCAAGAGTTGGGTAGTATTCGTTGATTTATTGAGTTTGTTTGATTTCTCTTGCTATTGTTAATCTGTCATTGAGGGCTTAATTCAATTAGAAGAGTAGCTAACTTTTGATTGAATCTATAGGGATTATAACGAATCGGGAGAAGAGTTGTAATTCTAGTACATGACATGATAGACACAATTTAATTATTGAATCGGGAGATTAATAAAAGAATTGTGAAACTGTTAATCCTTGGTTTTAATAGTTTATGATTATACTTTGATTGACCATGGGAGTGGCGATTAGGGGATGATTGTAGGCATTATGAATTACCTTGGGAGAGGAATTTATAAACTTTAGAAGGATTGTTTTTAACTAACAAGAGACACAAATTAGACATTCTTGGTAGTCAATTGAAGAACCCCAAATCTTGGATTATTTTCTCTCATCGTTATTATATAGTTTCTATTTGTTTATTAGTTTAATTTAGTTAATAATCATAATCACCAATCTATTCTTCCACACTTCTGAATTGCAAGAGATAAAAGACTTGAGATTGACATTGATATCAGTCCTTCCCTGTGAACGAACACATAAAAATACTACTAACAAATTGGCGCCGCTGCCGGGGAAGGCAGTAATGTTGAGTTTGAGTTAATTGTTTCTTGTAGTTGGATTTTATCTTTGTATATATTTTTCTTTTCTTTCTTTTTGTATTTCTTTCTTTGGTGTGTCTATAGGTTCTTTGAGGTAGACAACTTAAACAGGTTTTGAGGAGAGAGACTAGATGGAGTACAACTTTGGTTGGAACAACGCTCAGAATTTCTACAACAGTCAGGAACAATATCAAGACTTCAATCCTTACCCACAATTCAATTCTTATGAGGATTGTAATGCATATCAGGTGAATTCATTCTATTCTGAGAACTCATTTTATGCTCCATATGCCCCTAGCAATGATTATTCGTATTCGTTTGAAAATCAATATCATGATGATCTTTATCCATATATGTATAATGATGTTGATACGAGTTTAACTCAATCTAATCCTTCTTTACCTGCTGATTAGGAGATTGCGCTCAATAAAATGATTCAAGGAACTCAGTCTAATCCTCCCTTACTTTCTTTGGGAGTTTTTGATGAACCAACTTTAGAGATTGCTAGTGATAATGATATTCCATGTGATTCAATAGCTTGGTACGAGGAGAATGCTAAACTAAATAATTTTATTTGGGAAGTTCGAGCAGTGTGGCATGACGGTTGTTATCGAACTCCTCCTTGTGTCAATTTTCCTCTATGCCATGATTCTTGTTTAGCAATTGATGATAATGTTGTGTCTGATGAGTCTACTTGTGTAGTTGATAATTGTCCCATGCGCATTAATGATAATTTGGATGCAATTGAAATTCTACCAAATCTAGAAAATTTTGAGCTTAATACATTGGTAGACGAGATTAAAATTGATGAGTGTCCAATTATAAAAGAGAAGGAAGTTAAGATTGAGGAAGTTGAAAATCTTGCTTTAGAGTATAAGGATCCGATTTGGGAGGAGTATATGAGTCGTACTTATAATGATTATTCTGACGATTTTTCTAGCTATTTTGATGTTTCCAAGTCTCTTGAGCATGATAGGTTCTTGAAAGTTTTCGTACCTTTCAATGAATCTAAGGTTTATTTGAACAACAAACTTATATTAGAAATTCGTAGATATGTGCATCTGTTTGTTTTTTCTCCTCATTGAAGTTTCCAGGTAGAAGTAACGTCAAGCTATTGACGTTAAAGAAGCGCTTCGTGGGAGGCAACGCACGCTTTTCGGCAATTTTATTTAGGTATGTTTTCTATTATCCCTTGTATTTACTTCCATTCAATGCGGACATTGAATATTTTAAGTTTGGGGGTGGTTTGAGGGATTAGTAGTTGTTGTTGTATTATTTGTTCATGTAGGATTTCATGCTTTTCATATTAGTAGTAGTAAATCATGCATATATGTTGTGCTATTTACGTTTGTCTCATATAGGACATTCTGTTTTTATTTTTCGTATACCATGTGAGTTTTCATTTAGTTGCATTTTCATGGCATGCATATTTCATGATCCCTTAGGACGAGCTGATTCTGATTGATAGGTAGGTGTTTAATTGAGTGTGATGATGATGAGTAGAGGGCTGATTTATAGTTTCTATGAAATTGACTTGTATGTTACGGGAACAGAATTTATTACACAGTCTCATTGGGGTGCTTTTGGGCTAGGTTAGGGTCATGCCTGTGGGATGTTTTGAGATTTAATCACTTGTTTATATTTAGAATTTTCGTTATTCCCTTTATAGCGTAGGAACATTAAAGTCTAAGTTTGGGGGAAACCAGGAATTTTCATGCTAGTTGTTCATAATTGTTAATAATGGCTAGGCGTCAAATGGCTAGTAGCCGGCTCATATTTATATGAGTAGTCTAGGGTTGGAAATGAGAAATGCTCATTCCAGATTGCAGAGAAAAAAAAAAGAAAAAAAAGAAAAAAAAAGAGAGAAAAAAAAAAGTCAATAAGTTATTTGTTTATATGCAAAATTAACTAGAGTGAGCTCTTTAATACTCGAGTAATTAAGTCTGAGGGGACTTAGTCCTAGTAACCTAAAGCCCTTGTGGTTTGGGATTGCTGACCTAACACTCGCTACATGGGTATTATTGTATAAGCCTTTTGGGGTCTCATTCATTACACGGTTAAATAAGCATGCGTATTGTATATAGTGTCGTAGTTTAGTAATAAAGCATGAGTTTCTGTCTACCTTGGATAAGGGTGGAGGTGTTCCTAGGTTATGAAGTGTCTACAGTCTATTCTGATTATAAACCTGTGATTGTCTTGACGGAAAGCATGTATGATTTTTGACCTAGTTTTGGGAGTATTTCTGATGAGCATTGCACACACGCACGTTTCTGTTCATGTATTTGTTAGTATACGGGAACTTAGTCGAGCTCTGCTTGGATTTGTTACATTCATTGAGATATTTGCTTGTTAGTTGGTTTTGGTGAGTTTGAAGGGGATCTTGCATTTTCATAGTAGTTGCATTCATGCATTGCATTGCATGGGGTAAATGGATTTTGTGGGTACATTCGCTATAGGTCCTCACGAGACCTTACTCGTCCACTAGGGCTGCCTAGGGGTTTAAAGGGCTTGTTGCATATGCCAAATGCAACCGTGATCACCTACGGAAGTGGTACTAATTAGGTAGTTGTAATTGTTTATGCTTGAGGACAAGCATCAGTTTAAGTTTGGGGGTTTGATAAGTGGATTTTATATCCACTTGGAATGCCTCTTTTCGGCTTAAATTGATTGTTTTGGACTCAAATTGTTGTAGTTTTGATGTGTTTTGCTTAGTTGTGCAGATTTACGAGAATGTTGATTAAAGTTGATGCTTCTATCGTTTTTGGAGATTTAATTGATTAAAATTCGGATTTTCCGGGAAGGCTGCGCAGCTTATACTGTTTTGGCCATATATGGAGTTCTAGAAGTCCGTTTTTAGCGATCTTACTGCCCACGCGAAGCCTGGGAGATTTTCTACAACTTGGGATAGGATTCCCACGAGCAAATTGCGCCGGGTAGGAGCAATCTGCGCGAAGAACAGATTGTTGGGCGCAGGTTGCACGCGCGCGGTGCTGAAAAATTACAGTTTTTACTATTTTGGCCATATCTTGAGTTCTACAACTCCGTTTGAGGCCCGTAAGCAGTCCACGCGAAGATAACGAGATTCTCTATCATTCTAAAGTGGTCCAGAGGTCCAATTACGATTGGAACGTTCCAGAATATCTGAAGAAAAGTCAGCTACGAATTTTCCTTAAAAACATAATCAGTTTAGGAAACGTATTTTGCAGAAATTCTATTATAATTCTGTTTTGGTATTTTCTTGCTGGGCAAGACTTGTAGAGCATATATAAACACATCTAGGGTATTATTTTAGGGGAATTCATAACCTATTTTCATTACTATTCATATTTTTAGATCTAGAACTATTTTAGAGATAGACTTTTGAGAGAAAAAGGAGAGAATCAATTGGAGAAGAAGATTGAAGGAAGGAGCGAAGGGATTCGTCCGGAGTTCAAGACACTTCAAGATTTGTATTCTTTGTTCTTAAATTCTAAACTCATGATTTGTGGTTTTTATATATATACTTGTTTTGTTCAATTATGAGTAGTTAATTCCTTTTATCCAAGAGTTGGGTAGTATTCGTTGATTTATTGAGTTTGTTTGATTTCTCTTGCTATTGTTAATCTGTCATTGAGGGCTTAATTCAATTAGAAGAGTAGCTAACTTTTGATTGACTCTATAGGGATTATAACGAATCGGGAGAAGAGTTGTAATTCTAGTACATGACATGATAGACACAATTTAATTATTGAATCGGGAGATTAATAAAAGAATTGTGAAACTGTTAATCCTTGGTTTTAATAGTTTATGATTATACTTTGATTGACCATGGGAGTGGCGATTAGGGGATGATTGTAGGCATTATGAATTACCTTGGGAGAGGAATTTATAAACTTTAGAAGGATTGTTTTTAACTAACAAGAGACACAAATTAGACATTCTTGGTAGTCAATTGAAGAACCCCAAATCTTGGATTATTTTCTTTCATCGTTATTATATAGTTTCTATTTGTTTATTAGTTTAATTTAGTTAATAATCATAATCACCAATCTATTCTTCCACACTTCTGAATTGCAAGAGATAAAAGACTTGAGATTGACATTGATATCAGTCCTTCCCTGTGAACGAACACATAAAAATACTACTAACAAAGGTTTTAGTAAGATAAAATGTAAAGGATAACATGTTTTAGCTGAAAATATAATTTGTTAGTTAACAATAATAGTAATAATAATATTTTTATTTTATTAAATTTAACTGCGCGTAATATTTTTAGATTTTAAAATATAAATTGTTTTACTTAAAAATGAAATTAATTAATTATTAAAAAAATAAAAAACTTAACACGTTTGTACCAATAACATATATTTAAGTAAGGATAATTAAGTAAGAAAAAAAAAGTTTGAAAATGAGATATTTTAGTTAAAAAAATATAGCAATGATATTATATTTTAGCTGATTAATGATTGTAAGATTTGTTTTAAATTAAAAAGGTAACGTGTTTTAATTCGAAAGCAAATATTAATGATCTATTTTTAGGTATTTATAAAAGGTAATATCTTCAACTAAATTAAATGTGAAAAAGGCAATCGACTAATTATCTTTAATTTATTACGTTAATGTGAAAAAGGCAATTAACTAATTAGCATTAATTATATTATGTATTATTTATTTTAGGTGTTATATTTTTCTTGAAAATTATGGTATGATATTTTCGGGTATATATTAATGATTGTAAGATTTGTTTTAAATTAAAATGGTAACGTGTTTTAATTCGAAAGGAAATATTAATGATTGATTGATGTTTTTAGGTATTTATAAAAGGTAATGTCATGTTAATGTGAAAAAGGCAATCAAATCATTACCATTAATTTTATTATGTTAATCAACTAATTACAATTAAAATGGTAACGTGTTTTAATTCGAAAGGAAATGTTAATGATTGATTGATATTTTTAGGTATTTATAAAAGGTAATGTTATTTTAATGTGAAAAAGCCAATCGACTAATTACCATTAATTTTAGGGTTATTTACAAAAATAAATATGTTTTTAACTTTCTTTTACATTTTTACTATCATTAACTTCCTCTTTCAATTCTATACTTTAACTTTTACAAAAATACTACCACCTTTGTTTTTATAGAATCAATTTTTCAAAAATACTACCTTTCCTAATATAACCTCATATGCAACCTTATATATAAATATATTTAGATTCCAAAAAAGTGGTCAAAAATGCTAAAAAAATGCATATTTTCGAAAACTGGAAAAATTGGAAACTGTAAGTTGCAACTTCCAGTTTTCAGTTGCAACCTTTGCAACCTAATTTGCAACCTCATTTGCAACCTTTGCAACCTCATTTGTAACTTCAGGGCGGCGCCAGCCGTGTGCCTTTGCAACCTTTGCAACCTCATTTGCAACCTTTGCATCTCATTTGTAACCTAGGGCGGCGCCAGCCGTGTGCCTTTCAACTGAGGTTGCAAAGGTTGCAACGGAGGTTGCAAAGGAGGTTGCAAAGGTTGCAAAGGAGGTTGCAAAGGTTGCAATGGTTGCAAAAGAGGTTGCAAAGGAGGTTGCAAAGGCACACGGCTGGCGCCACCCTGAAGTTACAAATGAGGTTGCAAAGGAGGTTGCAAAGGAGGTTGCAAAGGCACACTGCTGGCGCCGCCCTGAAGTTACAAATGAGGTTGCAAAGGAGGTTGAAAAGGTTGTAAAGGAGGTTGCAAAGGTTGCAAAAGAGGTTGCAAAGGTTGCAAAAGAGGTTGTAAAGGAGGTTGCAAAGGCACACGGCTGGCGCCGCCCTGAAGTTACAAATGAGGTTGCAAAGGTTGCAAAGGAGGTTGCAAAGGTTGCAAAAGAGGTTGCAAAGGAGGTTGCAAAGGCACACGGCTGGGGCCGCCCTGAAGTTACAAATGAGGTTGCAAAGGTTGAAAAGGAGGTTGCAAATGAGATTGCAAAGGTTGCAACTGAAAACTGGAAGTTGCAACTTACAGTTTCCATTTTTTCCCAGTTTTCTAAAATATGCAGTTTTCAGTATTTTTGACCACTTTTTTGGAATCTAATATATATATATATATATATAGGCCTTTGCTCCATACAGAACACTCTTATATAACAAACAATAAAGAACACTATAAAATCATTTATTCCAATAGATCCATTGACCCCGCCAGGGGCACCCAATACAAAAAGTTCTTATTTTTTTAGGCTCTATCCATCCAGCAAAAAAATTGAAAATTTACTGTTCATCGATGACGTCATCAGTGACGTCATCATGACGTCACCGATGAACAGTAAATTTTCAAAAAAAATTTTTTTTTTTTGCTGGATGGATAGAGCCTAAAAAAATAAGAACTTTTTGTATTGGGTGGCCCCGCCAGGGGCAATGGATCTATTAGATATGAGGTGTTTTTTATTGTTTGTTATATAAGGTGTTTGCTATGGAGTCCAACCCTATATATATATATATATATATATATATATATATATATATATTCCAAAAAAGTGGTCGAAAATAACATCTGAACCCCGGAACTTACAATCAGAAATTTGTAGCATCAAAGTTGTAAATGAGGTTGCAAAAGTTGCAACTGAGGAAGGTAGTATTTTTGGAATTTTGAAAACAAGGTCGGTATTTTTAGAATTTTAGAAAGGTTGGTAGTATATATTTAAAAATCTAATAGTTGACATGGGTAGTTTTAAACTTATCCCTTAATTTTATTATGTTAATTAACTAATTACCATTAATTATATTATGTTATTAATTATTTTAGGTGCTATATTTTTCTTGAAAATTATGGTGTGATATTTTCGGGTATATATTTTTAGGTATTTATAAAAGGTAACATCTTCAACTAAAAGTAATGTGAAAAAGGCAATCGACTAATTACCATTAATTATATTATGTTATTATTTATTTTAGATGTATTTATTTTTCTTTATAATAAAGGATAATAAGTAGATTCACGAATTACCAAAAAATAGGTACCAAAAAACAGGTACAAAAACTTTTAATGTTTCGGTTTTTATATAATAGTATAGATAGATTACCATTAATTTTATTATGTTAATCAACTAATTACCATTAATTATATTATGTTATTATTTATTTTAGGTGCTATATTTTTCTTGAAAATTTTGGTGTGATATTTCCGGGTATATTTTTTTAGGTGTTTATAAAAAGTAATATCTTCAACTAAAAGTATCTGTGAAAAATGCAATCGACTAATTACCATTAATTATATTATGTTATTATTTTTTTAGGTGTATTTATTTTTCTTTATACTGAAGTGTAAATAAGTAAATTCACGAAGTACCAAAAAATTGGTACAAAAAAACAGGTACCAAAACTTTTAATGTTTCGGTTTTTATATAATAGTATAGATTACAATTAATTTTATTATGTTAATCAACTAATTACCATTAATTATATTATGTTATTATTTGTTTTAGGTGCTATATTTTTCTTGAAAATTATGGTATGATATTTTCGGGTATATATTTTTAGGTGTTTATAAAAGGTAATATCTTCAACTAAAAGTAAATGTGTAAAAGGCAATCGACTAATTACCGTTAATTATATTATATTATTATTTATTTTAGGTGTATTTATTTTTCTTTATAATCAAGGGTAAATAAGTTAATTCACGAAATACCAAAAAATAGGTACCAAAAAACAGGTACCAGAACTTTTAATGTTTCGGCTATTATATAATAGTATATATTAGGTTAGAACCCGTACAAGTAAAAATATGAAGTATCAAAAAATAGGTACCGTACCGACCAAATTTTTAATGTTTCATCTTTAATAATATACTGACTTAGAACCCACAATGAACAGATTTTTTTGAATATTATTTAATTTTATATTAATTTGT
Organism: Kitagawia praeruptora; assembly: GCA_037693485.1. NCBI lineage: Eukaryota > Viridiplantae > Streptophyta > Magnoliopsida > Apiales > Apiaceae > Kitagawia > Kitagawia praeruptora. Next base: position 76,245,994 of record CM075354.1, read on the forward strand.
ATTGATAGGTTTAACATTCGAATTTTGTAGGTTTCAATTTTATAAATGATTTGATTCAATTATAACAATTATATATACGGTGGCCGTGATATTTTCAGAAAAAGAGGGATTTTAATTAGAAAAAATATATTAGATAATACATTTTATCTAAAAAGGGAAATTGATAAGTTATTAATAATTACAATATTTTATTAAATAGAAAAGGTAACGTGTTTTATTTGAAAAGGAAATTAGTTTGGTATTATTAATTATAATAATATTATTATTGTACATTCTTATAGAAAATTGTTCGGACAGTTTTTAGAAAGAAAAGAAATTTTGGTTAGAAATATCATAAAAAGAAAATGTGATTAGTTATTGCAAAAATATAAAAGATAGCATGTTTTGCATAAAAATGAAATTTGATTAGTTATTTATAATAATTATAAATTTTTTAATTTCAATATTTTGACTTTAATATACTCCCCCTGTTTTCAAATAATTGACGTTTGACTTTCTGACACGCACTTTTAGGAACATTGACCACATAGTTAGAATTATCATTTTAAAATTTTCTTTTTGTGAACAAAAATATAGGATTAAAACTTTTATTCACAAAAAAAAATTTAAAAAATAAGTTTTTTAACTATGTGGTCAATGCTAAAAGTAGTAACTTTTAACAATAAAATATCCCCTACTTCGTTGCACTTTTTCAACATATTAGGGTCTTACATCCAATACTTCATTTATTTTAACAATAAAACAACTATTACACCTATGGGTGAGCAAAATTTTTCAAACCCGCCCAATCTAAACCGCCCAAACCAGAATTTATGGTTTTGTAACGGTTCGGGTCGGTAACGGTTCGGGTCGGTAACGGTTTCGATTTTTTAAAAATTGAAAAATAAGAGTTGGGTTCGGTTTGCCTTGTCAACCCGACAGATATAACTCGTTCCACCCGAATATATAATAATAAATATTAATTAATTTTTATTATTATTTAAGAAATATAATTCAAATTAATAATTAATATATAATTATATAAAAAGAAAAAAAAATGTGCTTACAAATTACAATATGCAGTTTTTTACAAATTTATAATAAAAATAACAGTTGTGCAGGGGTTGTGTGAAAAATAACGATTACGATACGCATTTCATGATTGGGTATTAATTTTGTATAAGATACGCATGTGATACTAGGGTAATAAATAAGATACGCATTCCATAATAGGGTAATCCTAATTTCTTTTTTATAAGATATGCCAATCTTAAATGCGTATTATGTATCACGCATAACAAAATTGGGTATCATTGTATATAGACTAAATTGCAATTTGCAACCCTTTGGTTCGGACCAAAGTCAGTTTGGTACTCATAGTTTGCATAATTGCAGTTTGCATCCCTAAGAATGTTTGGGCGCTGCAAATTGCACCCATTTCGTGTATTTTTACCAAAAACCCAAGGATAATTTGGTAAATTCAGAATACCTAATTATATTTTGATCCCTAAAGTATGAAATGTTGCATACATGAACCCTTGAAAAAAAAGTTTCGAATTTTCATAAATTTTTTTGAATTTTTCCTAAATTTTTTGGAATTTTTACTAAATTTTTTCGATTTTTTCCGTGCATCGTTTGGAAAAAATCGAAAAAATTTAGGGAAAATTAGAAAAAATTTAGGAAAAATTCGAAAGAATTTGTGAAAATTCGAAACTTTTTGTTCAAGGGTTCATGTATGCAACATTTCACACTTTAGGGATCAAAATATAATTAAGTATTCTGAATTTACCAAAATATCAGGGGCAATTTGATAAAAATACATGAAAGGGGTGCAATTTGCAACGCCCAAACATTCTTAGGGATGTAAACTGCAATTATGCAAACTTTGAGTACTAAACTGATTTTGGTCCGAACCAAAGGGTTGCAAATTGAAATTTAGTCTTGTATATACATACACATATGTATACATCTCCATCTTCATCTTCCCCGACTAAATCTTCCTCGAATGTGTATATTACACATACATGCTTCTTCACCTTCATCATACGCTTTCAAATACACATACCTTCAATATATTCAATATATTCAATATATTCCTTGAATATATTCAATATATTCTTCAAAATAATTTTTTCAAGATTGCCTTATTTATTGACTTGCAGAAAGAATAAAAATAAATTTTATCCCGAATCCTTAACGGTTTTCACTTAAATGGATAAAATCGTAAAATATTCAAAATAAATATTCCGAGGACTTCATGGTCATTATTATTTGAGGAATATTATATTTGAATATTTTCCAAGTCAAAACTATGGCCAAAATGTCGATAAGTGACGACAAACGGCTAGCGTATTTTATTCCGTCGCGTAAGAGCATTTTATCGAAATATTTTTGGATAAAATACCCAGACACATTATTTTGACTTGAAATTTTGAGTATGTCACTAAAATGATTAAAAAGAATTTTGGACAAAATTTCACGATTTTTGAATGACTTTTTCCCGGACCTCTAAAATCGACTCGTAATTGATTTTTCGATCGTTTAAAGGTCATAGAAGGACAACTCGTTTTTAAGTGAAATTTTTACCATATTCTTCTGGGAATATTTCAAAGAGGATTCCCAAAATTTCATAATTTTTAAGATATTTTTCGATTTATCTTAATATAGTGGGTGTTTCGTGCTAATATGCGTAGTTTCGATTTATTCGGGTAAAACGAAACTAAAATACAATCTCTACACTTATATAGCTGGTATATACACATAGATTGGGGACCAAGTTAGCATGAATTTCCAGGAAAGTGGCTTTGCTATTTGTTTATTAGTAGGTGCCAAATGTCATGCTCTTATTGGCTCACCTTTTCACCATTTTGCCTATAAATAGCAAGCTAACTCCACCCATTTCTCTTGAGCTTTTTATGTCCTAGAAGTGCTGCTATTTTCTATCTAGAAATCAGCCTTCTTAGAGTACCAAAAACCTCCAAAAAGATTTGGATAACAAAGCTTTGTTGCTCCATTTTTCAACAATCTTTAAAGATTTGTTGTTAGTCCATTTCTTGAGCATTTTAACACCATCCGACCATCACTCTTGGGGTTGTTCTTGAGCTCGGTTTTTACACTCCCCAAGGTGTTCTTAAGTGTGGTTTGAGTCACCCTTTTATCCTTCTTGAATTACATTCAAGTGGTGCTCAACTAGGCCTTGTTTAAGTGGTGTTTTTGGTCCCACTACGCCATAAGTGAGCATACGCAACCCTTTTTACAAAGCGTTGCACAGAAAGCGTTTCATTAGATAGAAGTTTTGGGTCTTTTGCAACTGAGCTGAATTGGTGTTGCGTTAGATATAGATTAGCGTTGCGTATTAGCCACAGTGTTTCACATATGCAACACTAACTGATGGCGTTGCGTTAGATAATTTTTATAAATGATGACGTGGCAGGAGTGGGACCCACATGTGCTGACGTGGCATTTGCTGACGTGGCAAATGTGGGACCCACATTTGCTGACGTGGCAGAAGTGGGGCCCACCTTTGCTGACGTGGAATTTGCTGACGTGGCAAAAAACGTTGCATTAGATACCAGTAGTGTTGCGTTTGCTCTTTGAAGTGTTGCATTAGATATATTCATATTTTTTTTTAAAAATGACGTGGCAGATGTGGGCCCCACAAATGCTGACGTGGCAGTGTGAGACCCACAAGGGTGACGTGGCAGGAGGCCCATCATGCTGACGTGGCAATTGTGGGACCCACAATTGCTGACGTGGCAGAAGTGGGGCCCACCTTTGCTGACATGGCATTTGCTGACGTGGCAGAAAGCGTTGCATTAGATACATGTAGTGTTGCATTTGCTGTTTGAATTGTTGCATTAAATAAATTTATATTTTTTTAAAAAAATATGACGTGGCAGATGTGGGACCCACCACTGCTGACGTGGCAGTGTGGGACCCACAAGGGTGACGTGGCAGGAGGCCCATCATGGAAGTTTTGATATTTCGTCAAATGCATGCCAAGGATTTGCAGATCTTTGTGATGGAAATAAAGCGGTGATAGTTGAACATGATGACCTCGACTATGTTATTGAGCAACTTATTATCCTCATTGAGTAAGTTTATATAGTATTATCCTCAAGTTTGCAAATAAAAAAACTGTTGGGTTTATTTTTTTGTGTTTATTTGTGTTGCAGGTCTCGAGAACGTGGCAATGTCATTGATGCAATTGAAGCACTGGGAAGCATTGTAAGATGGGGCAGTGATGATGCTGTTCAGGTATGAGAACGTGATAAGTGCAGTATGTCGTACCGTAACTTGCACAATATACATGTGTATTTATATGTGTATATATTGGAATTCCTCTGTAATAATGGGTGGTTGTTATTAACAAGGGATAGGACTTTACATGTACAGTTCTTAGTTCTCATAATTTGAAGTCCGTGGATTAATAGTATAAAATTTTGATAAAAAGGATGATTAGGAGTTGGGACAATCTGCATATAAAAGGATTTCAATAGTATCACGAGGTTTCATTTGAAATTACATTTAGTTTATGCCTGGTAAGATGCACATATATTGATGCACGAATTGCTCCTGCCTGTACAGTTATTGCAGATGTAATCACCGTTCACAATCTCTTTGATGTATTGACATTGTCTTCAGGCAACAAACTTCATTTTCCTATCTACGACAACTACCTTCTCAGCCTGGAAAAAAAAGGATGTACAACAATTATGTAAATCCTTATATATTTTTTATTCTTATGGCCAACTTCCACTTCCAGCACATTATGGAATTACTCTACTAGTATACTTCCTGTCACTATATAATTACCTTAACTATTCATGTGCTACTAATAAAATTTCATCATTACCAAGATATTTATTTTCCATAAGTGCACTGTGCTTTTAAGAACCAATAAATAGGGTCACGAATTGACCATTGAGCTATGACCTCTGATTGTAATAAAACTAAAATGTATATAGATCATGTGCTTGAATTGGTTTACGTGACTTCACGGTAGCATCAAATTTTGTCCATCCATGGAAATATTGCAGTTGAACATTGCTCGTTATCTTGTCAAAGACATGCAACAGGATAAGTGTTAATGTATGTTTTCAGTGCCACAGTGGGCGGTATACTAGACAGAGCTATTGAACCAGAGGACAGAAAGCATGAAGATTTCTTAAGGCTAGTATGGCATTTTGCTGCTTATTCTTATTTTATTATTTACTTCTTCTGTACTACTCGATGTATATTAAGTTTTCATCATCTTTTGCAGTATGCTAGTTTATTAATATGTATTTCCATATAGGTAAGATCATGTTGAGGGGTACCTTGAATTGTCAGCCAAAACAAAGAAATATTTTGCTGCAGCTATTTCTTCGTGGGATGCAGAATTCTATATCAAGGTTTGATGATGATGTCCATGTAAATATAGGCAATTATATTTTCAAGGATGCCACATTTTCTAATACTATCAAGGAGGCCACATTTTCAAGCGATCAAGACGATAATTATATACCAATGACTCAAGACGGCTCCACTTCTTAATAATTTTTTTGTAGCTTTAACTAGCTAGTATTAGAACTTTGTAATTTAGTACTATTGAAGTTAGAATTGCGTACTTTCAAAGTTAGGATGGTATTATGTATGAACAAAGCTGTCATTTCAAAAATTTTGTAAAAAAACGTTGCATTTGACTCTATTTAATATTGAATTAGCATAGTTTTAAAGTTGCAACAAAAAAGAATGGTGTTGCATTTGACAAGATTGGTGTTGCTTAAAAAAAAATTTAGTGTTGCATTAGACTGAAATAGCGTTGCGTTAGATAGTGGCACCACTGTTGACGTGGCATGTGGGCCCACTGCTGACGTGGCATGTGGGACCATTGCTGACATGGCATGTGGGCTCCAATGCTGATGTGGCACCTTGGTGGGCCCCACTGCTGACGTGGCATGGTCCCCCATTTGTGACGTGGCATTTGTGGGCCCCACTGATGACACGTCAGCATGTTGACGTGGCACCTTGCTTACATGTCAGCATGCTGACGTGGCACCTTGCTTCCATGTCAGCATGCTGACATGGCTGAAACATCTTATGCAACCCCATGAAGTGTTGCGTTTGCATGCTTTTGGTGTTGCATAAGGCCTCTTATGCAATGCTTTTTGAAGTGTTGCAATAGCTTGGAAAAGCGTTGCGTTAGGGGTCTTACGCAACGCCAGTATTGGTAACGCCCCAAAAGCGTTGCGTAAGACCTTACGCAACGGTTTTCAGGCCTTACGCAACTGAAAATGGGGGTTGCGTATGTGCGTTTATGGCGTAGTGTCCTCTTCTTGCACTTCTTCCTACCTCTCGGCTATCATCTTCAAATCAGCTCCTTGCACATTTTTGTGCAGCCTTGTAAGTGTTCTTACTCGTATATTTGAGTCACCTTTGGTACCTTCTTGGTTTCCTCTCATTTGGTGCTCAAATCCGGCCACTTGGTAGTGTTTTTGGACCTTATCTTGCTCATCTCTCTTGCTCTCGGCCAAGCCTTTTGTAGGCAGTTTTAGTGCACTTTTTTAACAGCCCTTAAGTGGTCTTGTTTGTGCCCTTGAGTCACCATAATAACCTCCTTGTAATACTCCTTGGTTGGTGCTCTTTTGGCTTGAGTTTTGTTTGCACTTTGTCACCAAAAGATACACTTGTTCTTGATTAAATCGTGTAGTGTATATTGACAAGTTGTGAAGAATTTTTGAAGAGCTTCTTGAAGTGTTTGTTTTCTCTTCTTTAAGTCCTTAACAACCTCTTGATAATACTTGGTTGAAAGGCTAAGAACATCTTTTGATTTGTGCTTAAAAAATACATAAAACAAGTGACTTAAACTTGTTATTCCTTAATCAAAAGAGAGCTTCTTACCTTGGTTTATTTTAGTCCTTTTAATCTTACTTGAGCTTAAATGTTTAAGGACTAATCCAAGCATCTTGAACTAGTTTCCTCACCGAAACCAAAGTTCATTATATTCGGCTATTTTGTTTAATTTATTCGGCCGAATTAATTTTATTACGTGTTTACATTTCTCGCACTAATTTAACGCATAATAGTGGCCCTCATCTTTGTCCTATAGACAAGTGAGTTACACTTCCTTACGTGTGAGTTGTATTTATATGCTTGTGTGTGGTGTGCTTAATTGATTGTTGTGTGTGTTTTATATTCACGCATTTTACTTTCCGCACTAGCATTAACGCGTAATAGCGTCCCTCGTTTAGACGAGCTCCATATATATATATATATATATATTCGGCTATGTAGAAGCATATACAAGTGTTGTTGAGATAACACTAATATTTGTCGATTTGAAGTAGCTTGTTCTATATTCTTCCGAATATTAGCAACTCGCTCTAACTTCGATAAATCAAGGCCCTTTGGCTAAGAAATATTATTTTCGACCATTTCATTATTGATCTAGGCCTTATAATATTTCAATACAAGTGTTTAAACATTTGTATACCTTGAGTTAGTGGCTTGTTTAATATTCTACGGGATATTTTTTACTCGCTCTTTCTCGTATTTATTTGTGTTGTTTTTACACAAGTAAATTGTATATTTAATTTTATTTATATTCGGCTACACCGAATATTTATATAAATTAATATACTTGATTTATATTTGTATTAACGTAGTCTAACTCGTTAATATTCATATATCCTCCCACTTGATCTAGTTTGGATACTAGTTCATTTTTAATCATCATTTTAAAAGGTATTTTCAAGTCGTAGTACTTGTATTATATCCTTTGACGTGAGGTGAAGTGAAGTGAGGTGATTCTCGCTCTAAGACCCAAGCCTTAGATACGCTGACGGGGAGTTAAGTATCTTTGCGACGTGAAGTGGAGAAAAGACCCAAGATCTAAGACCTAAGACCTAAGACCCAAGACCGTTAAAGGGTGTAGATACTAAAGTCTACACAAATGTTTTGCTTGCATAGTCTTGAGAAAGTAACTTGGAGTTACGTTTCGAGATAAACTTGTAAGTGGTTTTTATTACGTAGTTTTGAGAAGGTAGTGGAGAAGCTACGCTTCGAGATAAACTCGTAAGGTCTTACGTAGTTGTGAGGAAGTAACAGGGAGTTACGTTCCGAGATAAACTCGTAAGTGTTTTACTTACATAGCATTTGAGGAGGTGGCGGGGAGTTACGGTCCAAGATAATCTTGTAAGGGGTTTGCTATTGTATTTTGAAGAGGTAACGGGTAGTTAGGCTCTAAGATAACTACATAGTGTTTGTAAAGGCTTCTCCGCCTACTATAAGGAGTGTGATTCTTATAGTGGAAAAATCTCGAGTTCGGGAGGAGCTCGGGGACTGGAGTAGGGGTGTTCGAATCCGTTAGGGGATTGCGGGCATCGCGAACCAGAATATATCGATCGTGTCAATCTTTTTACTTTCTCGCTTTTATATTCCGCATTTTATATTACTTGTTTATAAGTAATTAATTTTAAAAGGAGAAAGAAATTTAAAAACGCCAAGCTCTAATTTTAAAAGGGTCATAAGCTATTCAACCCCCCCTTCTAACTTATTTTACCCTCCTTCGGGACCTATCACTTTCCTTCATCATCGTTATTGGATCTGCAAGATTCTTATGCCTTGTAGGAGATGATGGTACAGAGATAGAGTACGCATTTCCTATCGTGGTATCCCATCCGGTAGATATTGCCTATCGAATTAGAAATTGATATTTTGGTACAATTTTTTTAAAAAATCGTTATTATTGTCATTTTTTCTTACAATATCACATATGTAAACTTATTACTTTCAGGCATGATCATATCTTGTTGGGTTGAATTGCTATTTGATTAATTTATAAACAGCCATCTACGAGCTAGTTTGGTGACATTCTCAACTTTTAAAAGCATGCCCAGGGCTATCCTCGTATTGAAAACCTATTACTTATTGATTGGTTATTGAAAACTTATTACTTATTGATTGATATAAACTTGGAATCTATCATACTTATTACTTCCTAAGATGCTTGTACAGTTTAAAATCTATCATAAGCATATCTGTGTTGAAAAAATCTATCATAATCATGCATCATGGTTCTGAGTTCTAATGTTTGTTTTATAATTTTTTTTAATGTTTCAGGTCTGTGTTGAAAGAGGTGACAAGTTGAAGGCTTGTGCATTTTATAATCAATTTTTAATTTATTTTTAATTATGTAAGACTTTGAATGGTGATGTATGATTACATTTTATGAGACTTTGTGCGTTATTTAGCTGGTTCGTAAGACTTTGTAACTTTTTTTTTGAAGAATAAGACTTTGTAACTTAATTACCAGATTTTGATGATATTTTGTGATGTCAGTCCATTTATGCATTGTACAATTGTGTCGATTAATATTTTGCAAGTTTAAAAATTTTTAAGTGGTTTAAAACCGTACCCGCCCAAACCAAACCGTTATAATTTGGATGGTTTTTTTAGTACTAACGGTAACGGTTTGTTAAATTCTAAAACCGTAAAATATGGGTTGGGTGGTTTAGTACTTTCAACCCGATCAATCCGACCATTGCTCACCCCTAATTACACCCACTACTTCATTTATTATGTGAAGATGAAGAAAACAAGGGGACAAGGGAGTATTTAAAATCTGAATTGAATACCCTATAAACTTTTTAAAATCTAATTAAATATCATCAAATTTTATAAAAAATGATTTAAATTCTTTATTAAATACACCCAAATTTTAATGAATTTTTAAAAGCATTCATTTTTGTTCAAAAAAAAAAAGCATTCATTCAAAACCCTCAAATTTTTTAAATCTATAAAAAATCCTAGAAAATCTAGATTAAATACATCCTATGTATGAAATTAGTAACGAGTAGACAAAAACGCAGTGAGTTGCAGTTGCAGATACTATCTTGTGTAATGGAGACCGCGTGGTCGTGGGCAATTCTCGGCGGCGGTTTGAGTCGTCCGTGTTTCCACCGCCACATTTCACCCGCCGGAGAAAAATTCCGTGAATCATACTTGTCAGAATCTCTAAGAAAACGACGATCAGCTTCGTTATTATTGGCGAGTAGAGGAAACGGCGATTGGGAAAGTGAAAAGAGTTTGAGTCTGAAAGATTACTTAAAACAATCGGAGCAGTTATTCCGATCAGACGGTGGACCTCCGCGGTGGTTCTCTCCGTTGGAGTGCGCTTCTCAGTTGGATAACTCGCCTCTTCTTCTTTCTCTTCCAGGTATGATATTGATATCCTCTAGAGTTGGATTTTGTATCCTCTATTATTAATTTATTATGTGTTTGTACTTGATGGAACTCATTAAACTCAACTTTGCAGCAATTGATGGTCTTGGACTCATCCTTACCCTGCATTTCCAAACACTTGGAAAGTTTGTACTCACCCCTCACTCATTCCTTATTTAGCTTAGCTGCTTTATGTACAGTACTTTCCCCGTGTTTATGATTTCGCCTAATTTATGTTTTTCTCAAGGATTTTCGACATTTGGTGCTTGCATATTCCCATTCATGACCGCACACCATTTCCAGGTCTCTCCTCCTCAGGCCTAATTTATGTTTATCATTTTTAAGTGCTTTAACCAATACAACTTTCAGGATATTCACCAGTTTGAACAACAAGTTCTGAATTCTTTACTTTTATTAGCTTTAAGTTGCCTTCTCCCTGTTATCTTGTGACTAAATATGTTGTCCATCTCTGATCAACTTCTTCTGGTTCAGAACTGGTCAAGCTGGTTGTAGGGACGATTAGATCAGAACATTACCATTCACCGAAACGGCCTATATATCTTGTTGCAGAATCTTTTGGGGGTTGCCTAGCGCTAGCTGTTGCTTCCTGTTGTCCTGACATTGATCTTTTATTAGTTCTGGCTAATCCAGGTGAGAGATCTTTATTTATCATTTATCCCATCTAATCATGTTCACAACAGCTTATACATTGACATATATCTAACATTATGTTATACTTTTACATAATATTTTTTGTCCGCAGCCACATCTTTCTCCAAGTCCCAGCTGCAGCCTCTTATACCCCTACTTGGAAGCATGCCTGATATAAGCCGCGTTGGTGTGCCCTATATGCTGAGCTTCCTGGCAGGTTCAGGCTTATTTCTTAACATTTCCTGAAGTTTTCTGTATTCTTGATTATTATGTTTTGTCCAACTAGAGTTGACAGGTTACGCTTTAAGCTATATACATCTCCCAAACTTCATGTCTGCTTGTCATGTACAAGTTATACACTTCTGTTTCCTGAGCTAATATCTGAAATAGCACCTGTTAAGTCTATTCTAGAATCTAAATATATTGATCTTTTCACATTGGTATTATTACTTTGGGTACCGAAGTCCTTACATATGTAAAATATGTGTAGATGGTTAGACGTTTACGAGATCTTATATTTATTTAGCAGCATAAAGAAGAAAAACTATCTTCTGAAGTCTAACTGGCATCCATAGCCAGGGTTTGTATCTGTTCATCTATACTCCGCATAAACACTATAGTATTATATTTGGTTTTGTTTGTAATGTTATTATAGATAAATTGGTGTTAAATCAATTATATGCATAGATATCCCTTCGAAGATGGTGATGGGAACCCTGGACAAGAGACTTCCTGTGCCACAAACAATTGAAGAGATAACTGATGCCTCCATAGCATTATCATCCTACCTTTCTGTAAGATTTATTATGTGCAACTAGATAACCAAACTTTTTATATTTGTCATTCTTATAAAATGCTTACATGTTTGTACTTTTGTACATTTTGTATGATGCATACCTTCTTTTCATCAAATCTCTGGTGATGGATTAAACATGTTTATATTTAAGCTGAACTGTCAGCAAAGTCATTGCGTTGTCTGTGGTCATATATACAAGTCATAAGAAGGATGACCTGCTTTGCTGGGTTTTCTCAAAGATGTGTTTACATTCGACCTCTCTGCTTTTGGGTACATATTGATATATAGTCTTATTTGGTAACAGGTCATGTCAGATGTTCTATCCACGGAATCACTTCTGTGGAAGCTGAAGATGGTCAAATCAGCTAGCGCATATGCTAATTCACGTCTTCATGCCGTGAAATGTGAAACACTAGTCCTTTCCAGGTTCTCTTTCTCCCCGCACCCTGATCAGAATGATAACTTGATTGCTGAAAACTTGACATAATCATTGTTATCCATTTTTTTGATCTAAATGTAAAAGTCTCAACATGCAGACACCTTGACTTTTTACAATTTCAAGGTATGTGCCATATCTATGTTAATAAAGTTACATGTCGTTCCACGAAAAGAAGCATAATTCAAGACCATCTGCTTTCCGCATAGTGGCACTTAATCAAAGGTCAAGGGGGATGAGGAATTCATTTGACTTGTACACACTATCCCAAGCTAATGGTGCAAACCATTCTTTGAAGCTAATAGTGCAAACCATTCTTTGAAGAGGTTATTGTAACTTATAAGACCTTGATTGCTTTATACTGCAACCTCTGACAGAAGAATATCACTAGTTCCTTTAATGGTGTCATGCAATAGAAGTCACTAGGTTGATTTGGTATTGTTCCTTTAGGGTTTTCGAGCATTACTAATTCTGTTTGTGTCTTTCGTGTCATTTTGTTGGATTGGATACATTATGTAGGACAAGTGATGTAATGAAATGTAGGTAATAAAATGTGATTAAATGAGCAAGAAATGATAAACTTGGGTAATTCAATCACAAAAGAATCATTACTTGAGGGTTTCCCAACCGCGGAAAGGAGGATAAACTATGGATCGCAACCCATAACAAAGAAGAGACTCAATTAATATTTTATAATTATCTCAATAATCAAGTTTACATGATATGTGGGGGTTGCATGACTTATGTAGAGAATAGAAACCTAACAACATAACCTAATTGACTAAGGCCCAAAGAATTCGGCTTGCTACAAATAGTGTTACATATATATTTTTAATAAATGTTATTCCCACATATATACTGTAATAAAAAACACTAAAGTTTTCTATACTAAAATGGATTAAGCTGTTAACTAATGAAAATAACCCTATTATATACATTCCCCATCAATACATATGTTAATGTTGATGTTCTTCGTGTCTTTGAAGTTGGCACCACAAAAAATATGATTGACCTGTTGCTTGGACTTGTTTTTTGGTTGTGTGAGGATTACAGAAGTGGATATTGTTAGCTTGTTGCATGTGAGAAAAGTGGAGATTTGCTATGCTGTCTAAAATTTGCATCTTTAATTTTATTTAGGCCAATTATGTAATTTGGATGTTAATAGGATTATGATGGGGCCAAATTTTATTTGACAAGCTGCCTGAGGCCAAGTCAAGAATTTAGTTCCATCTTGAATCTGAATTTGAAATAATCCCGAAGTCAGTTGGCAAAACTGCATTCAACTTGATTAATCCACAAGCCCAACACAGGCCCCAAAAGATCATGATTAGTTGGTAAACTCAATGATCATACTTAACCTGGAATTATGATCAAATTGCCCCACATATTCAATTCGGGATGAGAATGTTACAAACTCCCCACTTAAATATTTGGCATCCCCGTCACGCTTGAAAGAATAGTCCCATAAGACCTGGATTTATATGCATACATGTAATGCTTCAAATGTTACGTTTATTACCATTTGAGTATAGTTTCTAGTAATTCTATTGGTCGTTTATACTCTTTCGATTGACCGCTTTGCATATCAATACTTACTGCAGTGGTAGAGATCAGATGCTACCAAGTGTTGAGGAAGGAGAAAGACTACGGAAAGTTCTTCCAAAATGCAAGGTTCGGACATTTAATGACAGTGGCCATGCATTCTTTTTGGTATGATCACTCTCTCTCTCTCTCTATATATATATATATATATATATATATATATGGACTGATTCAGGTGAGAACATTTATATGTTGGAAAACAATAAGAACACCACATTTTAAGCTATTCTAAAGGGTCCCGCCAGGGACACCCAATACGAAAAAGTCTTATAATTCTATCCTCTATCCATTCATCAAAAAAAAAAAAAAAATTAAAAATTTTAAATTATGATGATGTGGCAGCAGTTTTTAAATTTTTTTTTGTTTTATGAATGGATAGAGGGTAGAATTATAAGACTTTTTTTGTGAAGGTGCCCCTAGCGGGGCCCTTTAAAATAGCTTGAAATGAGGTGAACACATTGTTCTCACTGTTCTCATACTAACATGTGTTCTCACTAAAGCGTGCCATCTATTATCTATCAATCTCAGCGTTCTTCTCTCTCAGTACCTACATCTTCTATTTTATGTATTGTAAATGTTCTTTTGATTTTTTTGGACTTGTCGCTGCAACTACTAAAGGACACATACTTCAAACAATTTCACCATTTTTTAATAATATCTAGCAGTATCAGCACGCCAATCAACCAATAGGCAAGTAAACTCTAATGCTTACTTACCTGGACCTAAAATCGGAAGCACGTACATATACATTAATGTTTTTTGATTATATTAGATTTTTGGACGTTGACCTAAAATTTGCCACAGGTGCCAAAACTCGGGATGCAAGTGCAACAAGTAGAATTTATATATTCTTTTTTTATAACTACTGTATATTACCAATAAATTTGTTGCAGTTATTTTATCAGTGATTATATGTAAAGCGAAACTGAAAGAATAACATAATAGCAAGTACTATAAACATCCAGACAAAAATGAGACCATGGAAATTTGTTTAAATTTGGATTGTAGTCTAGGGTGTAAACTCTAAGGCTAGTATCAAAGGCTCTCCCCCACCCTCTCCCCTTACAAAAAGGTTTTTAGTTCAAATGCTCACTGTTGCTTCTTTTTATATATGTACAAAATTATGTAGACTAACAAATAAAGAGAAAAGGTTTTTGGCGATCACACAATAGAAAATTTGACTCAGTTTTGTGGTATGAAATATAGTTTTTGGTTATTATAAAGTTAGTTAAGGCACGTTCGTTGTATTTTATAACATGTGGTATCACCTACACACAGGGATACATATATGCATTGTTCTAATGTCCTTTATTTATCTATTTTGAGACGTCTAATGTCCTTTTGTACACAACATATTTACACACAGGGTTTTGTGCTTTTCTGTAACAGGAACATGCTCACGATCTAGTTAGTATCATAATCGGTACCAGTTTCTACCGTCGAGGAGCATATCATAACTATGCATCAGATTATATTCCACCAAGTCCTTCTGAATTCAGAAAAATCTGTGAATCAATGAGGTAACAGATGTAGAAAGTAAGGTTTATTTAATAATTTCTCTGAGTGAGCATTGACTGACACTACCACTACCACATAAGTACTAAAATTTACGAGTTGTAGAAAATGATTATTTTTGCCCAGGATAGGTGTCTGATCCTAATATATATTATATGGAGACATTAGAAAAGAGACTCGCCATGTGTATCAGATAATCTATATTGCTAATAAAAAAAAGTTTAAAATTATTTCTCAGAAACTACAAATACCATGCTATGCTTTAATTGGATTTGACAGTGTCCCATTATTGTGCCATCTTCTCTAATTATTACTATCTTATTAAAGCTCATTGCCGTTAGTAGCTTGATCCTTCTACTTCTATTTCATAAAATACTTCGTTTTTTTTAAAAAAAATTGTGATTGTTGAGATCTGGATATTTTTTAACATAATGTTTGATGCATTTTCAACTTCGATGAAAATCAGCTGGTTAGAGAATGTAACTAGTCCTGTGGTTCTGTCGACATTAGAAAGAAGGGAGATTGTGAGGGGCCTTGCGGGGATTCCTAAAGAAGGCCCCGTCTTATATGTAGGCAACCACATGATGTTGGGGCTTGAATTAGCGCCTCTAGTAACCCGTTTTATGGTGGAGCGAGATATACTTCTGCGAGGAATAGCACATCCACTGATGTTCACCAAGTTAAAAGAAGGAAATCTGCCTGATGTATCATCATTCGATTTTATTAGAGTTATGGGTGCTGTTCCTGTATCAGCAACTAACTTTTACAGACTCTTCTCTATTAATTCGCATATCTTGCTGTACCCTGGAGGTGTGCGCGAGGCTCTTCATCGGAAGGTAAGACTTATTACACCACTATATCAAGAATGCCGGTATATATTTCATGTACTAGTTTCCAAAACTTTCTTTCCATTTGCAGGATACAATCTTCAAGAGGAAAGACACGTCGAAGCATTTGTTTACTTTAGTTATGAATAAGTTTTATGTGAATAAACTGTTACCGGACCTTGACTTCTTTTAAAGCTTACCTAGGTCTAGTTAAATTAACCACGTTCTTTTATCCAAAACAATGTCCAGTGTTAACTCTATTTCTTTAATGTGCTTGGGAGCTGAGATGACGGTGTATTACATGAACAGACAAGAGAATCGAAGGAAATCATTTACGGACAATGAGCGCTTGGGGTAGACCTTCTGGTACGAGAGTCTCAGAAGAGGCTTACAAAGGAGGCTTAGCTTTATGAATGTGAAAATAGTACCCATTATCTTTTAGTTCCAAGATGGTATCTATTATGTAAGAATGCTTGACTTGACCCTGTCATACGCTCTCCTCTTGTCTTGGTTCTTTTACAAGGTGTTGGAGGAATTACTTTGTAACTAAGAACAAGAAGGGGATTTAGGTGTACCTCAACTTCAGGAATATGCCGCTAACCATAGTTAAAAACCAGATGAGACTGCAGGTTTAACGTGCATGTTGTCGGTTCTCTAACTGCACTGGATGTGCGACAAAACTGGATAAAACTAGTTAACCATTTGCCACATGATTAAAAATCTGTAGAAACTGAGCGAGTTTTTTTGTTCCATGAAAATATGGACATCAACAACGTACTGTAACAAATGTATAATAGCTTGCTATTAACTAGATGACTTCTTCCTTATATCTTTAGCTCAGTTTTTAGGGATTTTTAAGAGATGGCTATAACAAGAGCCAGGAGGCTTAGGGTCTATCTGTATATGGTTGTAGGTTGTGGTTGTGTAATCAATAGTGAAGCTTGGATCCGTGGGCTAGGTCCTTTCTGTGAGAAAGTAATGAAGCAAACCAGACGAGTAGTAATTAATTAGCTATCTGATGGTCTTTTTATATTCCAAAATCAATTATTGACGTAGTTAATGCTGTTAAAATAGGAGTCCGGGATCCTACATGTTTCCAGCCATTACTAAGAGTTTCTTCTATTGGTCAGTGGATTGCCATGAGGATTTATTACATAACAGTTCTAACAGGAAGTACTGTGATGTTTTTATCTTTTCCACAACACGTGAACACCAAATAATTTTGTTGATTTGTATTATGTAACCCAAATTACTACTAAACTTTTTATATGAAAGTTATGACATCATATAATTAGTTATAAAATATACATCATGGTAATCATATTACAAAATTATGTAATATTATTTGGTGTTCACGTTTTGTGGAAAAGATAAAAACATAATAAAAGATCAACAAAATTACCAAATAATTTTGTTGATCTTGTATTATCTGTCCTGTACAAATTCTGCAATATTACCAGTTTCCAGTCTTTTTAATGTTATTGGAGAGGAATAAAAACTATATTCCATTAAGAAATCTTCGCCTATATTTTATCGTCCTGCTTTACCTCTATCCTATCATCATTTTTTTTCAGGGAGAAGAATACAAGTTATTCTGGCCAGAACAGTCTGAGTTTATTAGGATGGCAGCTAGATTTGGAGCAAAGATAATACCATTTGGGGCTGTTGGAGAAGATGATATATTTCAAGTAATCTTCAGACTCTATCTAAGTGACTTTGTTAACTACTTTATTCTAGCTTATATATACACACAACATATCTTATCCGAAATGAATTTTTTTTTCCGGTGGTCAATCAGAAAATTAAAAAATTAAGTATCTTAAATGTTAATTTTTTGTTATTACTTGAAAGTCCCATCATGAATTTGCTAAGTATTTTATCATGATAAAAGCTATTTTTGCCAGGTAATTTTTTTAGTACCATATCAAAATCTTAAGTATAGGTAAATTTTTTGGTGATTCTTCCGGAAATAGACAAAATCACATATTTAATTCTATTCATTGAATATATCAAACTAATTTTTTTTTGAGAGAATTACCAAAATGCCTATTTTTCACAAGTTTTTGTCCAAAATACTGATTTTGAAAAAAATGGCCCGAAATACCGACGGGATACGGAGAATCGTCCTCCGTATTAGCATAATACGGAACACCGTGTTCCGTATTATGCATGATACGGAACACCATCTTCCGTGTTAGCATGATACGGAACACGGTGTTCCGCAACACCCCATGTTACGGAATATGGTGTTCCGCAACACCTCATGATACGGAACACGGTGTTCCGCAACACCCCATGATACGGAACACGGTCTTCCGCAACACTCCTTATATCACGGTAGACGGTGTAGCGTTTTCAGTCAGTAAAAAGGGCCAGCATGGCTCCCATATGAATATTTTGGGCCATCACCCTTTTTTTTTTGAAACAATATCAAACTAATTTTAAGAATCGGCAATTTCAAATTTAATAATATTGTACAAACTTGATTTGTGATGGTCAATATATTCATCATTATTTTTATTGAAATTAACATATCTGAATTAAATTCCTCCTACATATTTTTAAATGTACATTGTTTAACTATGAAGTTAAGAAATTTAAAATCTATATGTTAGTAATGTTTATTAGTGTAATTCCTAAGTCTAAATTTTTAATATGAGCACGGGACAATGTCCACCCCCTTTCTAGTGCTCAGAGGTTAGTAGGGACCAAATATATAATAAATTTATCTATCATGTCATCTACAGGCATCATGCAAACCATTGGCCATTAGGCATCACTAAAAGATTGATAATGAAGTGAGATGTCCAAATATTCTTAGTAATAGCTATTTGGTCACTGTGCTATATATGAAAATTTTCAGTTGGGTCAAGATCCCAAAAAAATTCAATCGCATAATGGAACCATTAGTTACTTTCAATTGTAACACTATACAATAAAATAATTTCACTGCCGTTAAAAATGGTTTGACTTTGACGGAGAGACGTTAAACTATTTATCAAGTTTCAATTAGGTCATTGGACGGGAAAAAAATTAAACTGTAGATTAAAAATAAATAAATTATTTGTTCAGAAATTAAAAAAGTAAACTTTAGATTGAAAAAAATTAAAGTATACTCATATCTTGAAAAATTTGAAATTTTTTAATTCGAAAAATTTTGAAATTTTTTAATTCCAAAAAATTTGAAATTTTTTAATTCGAAAAAAATTATACACATATCTTAATATATCCGAAAAAATTTATACGCATGTCTTGAAAACTTTTGAAATTTTTTAATTTGAACAAATTTATACGCATTAAACTGAATGAATATGTTCATTTTTAAATTAAAAAAAATTTCATTCGAATGAGTATGTTCATTTTTAAATTAAATTAAATTCTAATCATTCGAAAAAAATTTAAAAATTCACTTTTGATTGAAAAAACGTTATATCTTAAAATATTTGTTCACATGTATCGATTATACGCATATAAATTGAATGAGTATGTTCATTTTTAAATTTAATTAAATTCTAATCATTCAAAAAAATTTAAAAATTCGGGATAGTTACTCTAAATATTCATAAGCCCTAGGTACTAATTGTTTTGATATTCAAAAAATATCTAAATAATTACATTTGGTATTTGCGAACTGATAACAACTCCTAGTAGTTATAAATTAATAAAGTGAGGATTTCTGAAAACCGGATACCCATACACTTATTTTTAAAGTATATTAATAATATATTTTTACTAATTACATTACCGGCTTATAAACAGTTGTATCCCTTAGATATATATCCAAACCGTATCGATGTATACGCATATAAACTGAATGGGTATGTTCGTAATTAAAAATTTTAAAAATAAAAAAAGTAAACTTCATTGAAAATTTAAATATTCATTTAAAAATTTAAACTTCATTTAAAATTTTAAAAATTCAAACAAAATACCGATGACCTAATTGAAAATTGATATAAAGTTAAGTGATGGATTAGCAGTACACGTCAGAATTCCGTCAGCATTCCGTCAACCCATTTGAAATGTTTTGCTAGTAAAAGTGTTTGACTGAAAAAAAATTTGGGTTGGTGATTCAACTGAAAGTTTCTATATAGTACAGTGATGCCATAGCCATTTAACCCTATGAAATATTAGTTGATTTGAGATGGTAGTTATAATCTTATTCAATATAGTTTGTGCACATGTGGGTGAAGTTATACTTTATTTTACTTACGTTGGGTCATATGTTTGTAATGTTTGTAATTATTATAAGCTTTCACCACCATGCGTTGCACGATTAGATAAATATAAACTTTCAATTTTTTTTTATTTAATTGGTACTTATATTGATGTATTTCTAATGAATATATTCATTAAAATGTATGCAGTTTTCACATGGTGAACACTTGACCTCTCTTATTACTTACGCTGGGGTTTCTTTTATATTTTTATATTTGTGTTTTAACATTTGATTTTTCTACTCTATATTTGTTCTTTTTTAGTAAATGATTACTTGTATATTTTTATAAATTCAAAATAGTAAGATATTAGTTTTAAATGTTTTTTGGTCAATAGTTGTTAAAAAGTGATATAATTTTTGAGTTGTGTTCACTACTCAGTGTAAACCACTCAAATGTTAGACCCTTAGACAACATATATATTAAATAACTTGTTTTTTATTATGTACTGCATTACTAACTTTTGTATTTTTATAAATTATTTTGATACCTCCAGGCTCAATCTCTTCTCCAGAGACTTACAATCTCTTTTCCGAAGAATTTTCTGATCTATTTAAACTTGTTCAGCAAAACAAGTTTATTGTAGTGCAATTTTCGGATTCATTGTAATGCAATTTGCAATAATATTATATAAGTCAAAATTACATTGTTCTACTTCAATGGTGTAACAGGTCTAACAATTAGGTGATCTACACTGAACATTTACCTATAATTATATATATATATATATATATATATATATATATATATAGTGTATATGTGTTTATGTTTGTGTATGTAGTTATGCATATGTATGTGTACGCAATTATTAATATTGATCTCATGACCTTTTAATACTTGTAAATTTACTAATTATTAGCCTTTGTTGAATATTACTAGTATCTTCAGAGTTAGTTATGTAAATACTCCCTCCGTCCCGATGAATTGTTTACGTTTCACAATGATGTTTTTGGCACGCATTTTAAGGTACATTTTAAAGGTAGTTCCATAAGTTATTTTTAAAATTTTCTTTATTTGTATAAAAATATAATGTATATATTTTTATACAAAAAAATAAAATTTTAAAAATAAGTTATGCAACTATCCTTAAAATACACCTTAAAATGCGTGCCAGAAAGTGTAAAAAGAAAGGTAAAGAATTGGTTGGGACAGAGGGAGTATTATATATTTTATACATTCTTTATGGTACTTGACCATAAACTTTTGGAAGTACGTTTACAGCTAATAATATGAATATTAATCTTCGAATCCTAAATCCTAGGTAGAGCAAATATTAATTTTAATATGGAACTGGCCCCAAATTTGTGTCAACTAGCTAATACTACAAATATTAAATTTTAATATTTATTTGATATGATTCGAACTCTAGACTTTTGGTACTTAAGGTATGTACTACTGACAAACTATTAATTTTACCCGTTAGGTTAAAATAATTTAGTGTAGATTATTAGTGTTATTTCAAACGAACTCAATATGTGGTTGTCAAGTTTTGAACCCAATTTAATAATTTTTTTTTCCAATATTTGTGTAACTTTTTCTAGTTTTGTATTTTTATAATTCATTTTTGTATGTATTTAATCGTAATTGGTTAATATATGTTATTTTGTATCTTAATAAAGATTTTTGTTGTGGTTTGCCAAATATTGAACCCTGGACTATCATTTACCTTTCTTATTGTCAAGTGTCAACAAATAAATATTACTTTTCTTTTTGGTAGTGCCATAATTTAAACTTCCTTTCTTGGCAAAAATTATGGGACATCTTTTACTGCTAGTAACAGATCCTAAGGTCTATCTATTAGTAGTAGATGCAAAGGTTCTTATCCTTTTGGAGGGATCACTTTTGACACTTAATGAACGTAAGAAGTTGAACGATTCATCCATTTTTTAGTACTCGGGTCCATGAGGCTGTAAAAAGAGAGAAAGGGGCGGCTATCTAGCGGGAGTCGTTTCGGTTGTATGCCACGAGGTCCCTGTGGACAAGGGGACAAGTGAATCATCGCTTTTCTTCGCTTTAAAATAGAGGAACAAGCACTTTTGCAGAATAAACAAGTATAATCTTCGTTTTTAGTATGTAATGAAGAGAGGTTGTGTGTGTCAAAAAAGGAACGGTGCTCATCATCTTCACTTTTGCTCCTAAACTTGCCAAGACAGGCATTGAAGGTTGGTGAAGATTGATGACTCTTGACACGTATGTTAAAACTCTGTTCAATAATTTTTTCCAATCATGTTTATATTACACATATAAGTATGGCTTTGTTAGAGGGGATCATTGTTGGAAAAAGGTTGTGGAGTGGTGCAACACATATCTTTTCTTTTTCAAGCAGAACAGTATCCTCTGCACTCTCAGGAGGGTGTGATATTCCTATGCTTCTTCTGATTATAATTCTGCTTTGTCCAAATTATGATAGTATATGTATGCAAGTTTGTTTCTTGTTATAAGCACTATTTTCTTTTTCCCCTTGGATTCTCTAAATAACTTAAATTTTCTTTTGGTATTTTCAATGTTTTTTATGCTTTATATCTGCTTTCTCTCTTGCTCCATGTGATGTGTAATACCTTCTTTTTTTAATTAGTTGCTTCTCGACTATAATGATCAAGCAAAGATTCCCTTTCTAAAATCTTTTTACGAGGAATTAAGTCAAGAAGCTGTGAAGTTGAGGTTAGCTAATCTTCCATTCTCTCTTCTTTGCATCACCTTTTCTGAAAAATATGTTTTTATTTTCCTGGTTTTGGTTCATCTTGATATTTCAAATTACGGATCTGTTTGAAACTCTTGAAAGAAATAAGAGCTCTGTTGTAGATCTACAGTAACTGTTAACCTCAACTATCTGTCACTTGGTAGTATTACTCTCATTTATATTATAGTTTTTGGGTCTTCCACTACAAAGATAATAATTATGTCACTAGAGATGATAATATAATAGATTTTTCTTCAATTAGAGATTTCTTTTTAATGAATATGAACTAGTTTTCCAATAATTGTTTTTCAACAGTTAAGGAATCAGGAACAGACCGAGATGTTTCACTTTATCTGTAATTAAATAGGTAGCATTTACATAAATTGTGCATCAAGATGAAGGATGATTGCCGGAAGTGCTACTAATTGAGCAGTATTCCTCCTTTAAACATCCAGTACTGAACCTTCATAATAGTATTTGCTCCTTCCACATCTTTTATTAGTTGGTCATTTGGATTAATAGATGATATTCTTCATTATCCAGGATCTATTAATAGTTCTTTGTTATTGTGATCATAGGAGCGACAGCGTAGGAGAGGTCACAAATCAAGAACAGCACATGCCAGTATTGCTTCCTAAACTTCCAGGTCGCTTTTATTACCTTTTTGGAAAGCCAATTGAAACAGCAGGTACCAACTGAACCTCATAATAATTTGCCTAACTACCAATTTTAGTATCCTTTAGTTAACATCGTTTCTTGTATAGGCTTACATATTTTTTTCCCGCTAAATTTCATGCGACTTTAGCCTTCTAATGCAGCCGTTTTAGACACTACCTTGAGCATGTGTCAAGATCTTGTTCCTTGTTTCACCGTCCTCATTATTTACTGACTAAATACCTTTTTCGATCATTAAACTGGTGCCTGAATCATATTTTCATCATTAGACTTAATTTTCCCTGGCAAAATTAAATCATTGAATTTGTTTATACTATCTGCCAGAAACCACGTTGAACTTTCACATTTTTTGCACTTAAACCTTTTTTCATGTAACAAACTATTCAGCTTAGAAAATTGTGATGTGTCAGTGATATGCAAGATTTCCAGGATATTTTTTATACATAAATTTATAGGTGTAATTTTCTTATAAATGAAATTTTTTTATAAAAAGAATTATATTAGCCTAAAAATTGTCCCTTGTCTTGGGAAGGGTGTATGTGAATCACAGTTGAATCAGATTTAAGTGTTCCAAATCACTGCAAAATATTTTTACCTCGATCGCATATTTATTATATCTACAATAATGAAATTTATGTCTTTGTTGCTCTATCATTTATTTCATGTTGTGTGACATTATAGTAGTCCAACTTTAATTCTGAGTGACCGAGTTGCAGGGAGGAAGCAGGAATTAAAGAGCAGAGAAAAATCACATGAACTGTATCTCGAAGTACAGTCTGAGGTCCAGAGATGCCTTGCATATCTGAAGGACAAACGACAATATGATCCATATAGAAATATTGTACAGCGGCTGGTGTATCAGGCGAGACATGGCACTGAATCTGAAGTCCCAACATTTGAATATTGATCATTTCTTCATTTAAGGTAAACTCCAACTTTCATCCTTCAACATAAAGAGTTTGAGTAAGTTTTATATTATAATTAGCTACACAGGCATTTTATAGATGCTATGTAATCTAAGTTATAGATCAAATCAAAAGCACCCGGTGAAACAAACTAAGGAATATAACAGTCAACAAGAAACAGCATATATAGCATTCAGATGGGCAACATTCTCCTTAAAAGGCAATTGTGTGAAACAGCAACTTCAGAAAAAACTGAGGCCACAAGTTTAAAGAAAATGGACGAAACAAATATTTTAAAGTCATGAAGCATGTAAAGTGTCTCTACCAGTTTGAACTGCCTATGTTTGTGAACTAATCTTTATATTCTTCAACTTCTTTACATGGATCTCTTATCAATCTTTTACCAGCCTTCACTAAATACTCATGTCATCAAGTAATGTTGCATACAAAAAAAGATTCAAATTTCAGATTGTGGCTCCTACATTTTTGCTGAACTCGATTATTTAATGTAAATTTTAATGATTTGTGCTACTTGTTATTAATTTATTATAGATTATTTACTTCAAAATTTGAAATTAAAATAGCCTTATCTTAAATGGGACATATTATTTGTTGGTTGAGAACGGGAGAAGCTAACCATTCTCTCTACCTAGGCAATTACAGTCTTCTATGCAGTCTTGCCAGCTAAACTGTTAATTTATCCGCACATTGATGTTGGGTGCGTAATACAGAAGCTGAGTAAAAGAAAAAGAAATAGGGAATTTTGATCATTAAAATTTGATAGTAATTACCTTTTATTTTTTAAAAAATTAGCAAAAATAATAATAATTACCTTTTATTTAAGAATTGAGTTTTGTAACGAATTTTACCTAGTTATTAGTTATTAATAATGTAGATAATTAAAAACAAGGTTTTTATAAGGGCATTATTGACTCTGTAAATGCAATGTATATTAAACAAAATTAAATTAATAGATGGATAACTATATGATTGATATTTGTGAGTACAAAAACTGCCCAAATAATAATTTGCAAATTGCAATTTATCTGTTGTTTTAAAAAGTTTCCAAGAGTGTGAGCAATTGGTTGAGCAAGAAAGAAGGAACTTCTATTCATGCTTTGTGAATGAAAGCAACTTGCTAGTGTTCCTCACTCCATCACACACACATATATAGCTTCATTTTAGCATCATTCTAAAGCTTGATCTGTTTTACAATATCAACAGTTATATGTGAATATGACGACAGGCAGCAGCAAAGCAAGAGTTGTAGCCATGCTGCTGATTATTAATATAGGCGGAATAGCGTTACTGCATCACCGAGCGGCAGGGCAGGAGGCTGCAGAGCAGAAATGCATCAAGCGTTGCGGTTTTGGAGTGGTTAAATGTGCCAGCGAGTGTGACAAAACTGGGGGATACAATAGGTACTCATGCGTTATACTATGTGGTCGCTCAAATATGGCTTGTTTGGCCACTTGCGTTAGATTACCCCCTCCACCACCGCCTCCATTATTGTTTCAAGATTTGTAAGCCTTAGACCTTGGTATACCTGTGTATTCATCGATGTATAATGTATATAAAATTCTTCTCACAAGTCACGAGTCAGTTTTCCATTGGGAAAAATATCAATGCCATCACTAAATTCATCCAAACATATTAAGTGAGTCACTCATTGCAAAAATGATTCGATTTAGTCACTATTTTTAAAATCTGTATCAAGAAGATCATTTGGTAATGACTAAAATGATAATAATTTTCAATTTTTAAATGTTTAAGATGAAACAAAATTTCAAATTAATGACTAAATTGAATCATTTTTACAATGGGATATTAGCTTAGTTTGTTTTGATATTAATGTAACTAAGTTTAGATGACCATACATGATCCATAAATAATAAGTCCGGAAAGAAGCGTGGTCATTACTGGAACCCGCATTGGCTTGTTTTTATGCATTTTTTCTTTATATAAACTTTTTGACTAAAATTCTGGCAAGAAAAAATTTTTAAAAAAAAAAGTTTTTGACCAAATATATATTTTCGTAAATACGGTTGGCATCGTTACATACTTACATGTGTCACTTATGTTCGGGAACACGGCATCTTTGTAAAGCAAAAGACCTTTGTTAATAGAATTTTTTGTTAATGATTAACAAATATTTAAATAATGATGCACGCACGCACAAAAGTCCATGGAGACTTGAATTCTAAACCTCTATTCTTTTACAGTTTTACTTATTCTCGACTCCTATTATCAAGAGAAAACAGTGTTGTAAAAATCGGGAGTCAGACTTAATCGATAGAGGCACTGTCCGGGGATTAATCGGGGATTAATCGGGTATTTGATCGAATAATCGGATTATTAATCAGTTCGGTAACCCATGGAACAGGGATTAATCGGTGATTAATCGTGATTAAACGCCGGAGAGAGAGAGAGAAAATGTAAAGTCTCCTTTTAGCAACTTACTGAGACTTGAATTTTCAAATCCTTGCAGATTTCAGCCTTTTGTTACCTACCCTGTAAAGTGAAATAAAATTATTGATAAAGAAAACATGTTTACTGTTGCTCATGACAACAAATTAAATCACCCTAAAGAAAGTACAAAGTATGTGAACGGCGTCGGAAATGCCTAACAAATATATTAATTGCTCTTATTGATATACTACTATATATTTAGACATGCATAGCTGTTGGTGTTCAAAATCTTGTACTAAACCACTCTGCTGGGAGTTGTGCATCAATCCACTGACATACTCTTCGTAACAATAGATGGTACTAATAAGTACAAGTACTTTAAACTATTGTTGCCCCATATTTGCTACAAAACCTACAAATTGATATCAGATTTTCTTCCTACCGTACATTTGCAATGCACACAAGAATGCTTCTATTCTAATATATTGGATGCTGGCTGATCCAACTTGGCAACAGATTTGTGCCTGTATCTTAATTCGGAAATATCAAGTGCTCCGTGTAGGTCAATCTGAGCACCATGCCACACCTGGATGGATATTACCAAAAATATCTCTCTGTTACATCAAATTTACAGGATCAAATCATATTAGCAGGTACAATTCTATAACATACAGTGACAAAAGAAATCATCATTTCGAGTGAATATATACCAAAATGCTTTTTCACTCAATTATTAACAATAACCAAACCACTCTTGTGACATACATGGGGCAAGGCCACATGTTTCTTCCTTTTCTGATTTGTTATGGCGGTTACCATACTAGCTAGTAGTTCACTGAAAGTATGAAACACTTGTCACTTTCAGAATAACTGCTTGCAAGTAAATTGTTTAGTAACAAGAATTATTTTTTGACGCATTTATCCAGAAAATCAAATTTACCTAATGTTGTATTAAGCTCACGTGTAGTCAACACAAGTGAATACATACTAGTTACAGGAAACGTGGGACGTAGCCATGTATTGCGAACCCGATACTTCGTTCCTGAATCGGGAACAAACGCGACCCGAAACGTTGTGGGACGCGACCCGAAACGTTGGCAATAACGACCCGTATTATCCGGTACTAATGTCTTTGTATAAATTATCTTTTTAATGTTTTAAACACCCCAAGTCCCAAGCTCAATTAAATGTATCATTTTCAGGCCCAATAACCTTATAAATCACAAAATAGTAGCAAACTTATAATAATATATAAGTTACAATAATTTTGATGATAAATATTTATATTGTTAATTGAGTTTTTAATTGGAAAAATCTATATTATAGCAGAATTTTTTTATAAAAAGTCCCATCGTACCCCTGCGTTCCGTCGTACCGGATTCACTAAAAGTGATGTTCTGCGTATCCGTTTCCGTACCCCGTTTCGAATCGAACCCCACCTTATGTGAACATAGCCCTGATAGTGAGAAGTATGAACCTGATAACTACTGATGGCAAAGATGACCCAAAGAAAGCTAAAATGGTCTTGCAGCCTCTTCCATCAACTTCTTTACTCGAATCAATCTTTCTATCTCTTTAAGAACCTAATATTAACACAGGCACAGAAATGCTCATGTAAGGTAGCTTGCAGTTGTAATCAAAATATAAAGAATGTAACATAGATACAATTAATGTTAAATCAGTCCCTACACACACAAACTGGATATATATATCACCTCCAAACCCATGTCTTCCTCAGTCACTGCATCCAAGGCATCATATCCTAGCTGCTGAGCTAATTCTGAAAAGAACAAGAGTATGTTACTACCAAAGAAAATCTGTAAAATTCATCCTATATTCCTAATGAACCCTGAAGTATATCAGTTAATACACTTGAAACCCGAAGCTTTAATTTGTTCCGAGACAAACTTTAACTTACGAGATTTCTTGATGAAGTTGGCCCTTGATTTGCTCAACATGGCCATAGCATGCTTACTTTATATTAAATAATCAGTCATTTTAAAGGGTGTGATTGTTCCTTCAAGTTAACTTAAAAGGTTAGAGGATCATACAGGGCTAGCCAACATTGTTTAACGTGGGAAATCCCGATGAAAAAGGACTATGTAGGGGATCAGCATCCAAGATACATACTTTAGGGTTCATTTTCAGTAATGTAAAGGTTCAAAATCCATAGTGGTAAGAACTAACACAATTCAGGCCTATGAGAGATTATGGACTAAAACTTATTAGTATGGCATCGTGATGGGCTATACTCTGTAGTGAAATTGTTGCATCTGCTGTGGCATATCCATCTTGCATCTGCTTGTACAGAGCAGTAAGCTGATCGAGCACCTGTTCTTATATATCACGGGACATATAATCAGTAAAACTTAGAAGAGGCAACAGAAATTTACTAGGTGAAGATCGCACTGAACATTTAACTTCAATAAAAAAGAAAAATTAGACTTCAGGGTGTGTGACTTTAAATTTTAAAAAAGAGTAGTTGGATGACTCTATTTCATTTCAAAGCTAAAAATGTAGTGCAATTAAGTTTTCAGTAGGATAACAGACCTCGGGATACGTAACAGAAGGTGATAACTCTAACTCAGAAAGTTGAATCCCATCCCTAATAGCTTCTTTAGCTATCATGTCTAATGGGATGTCTATCCATATTAGGATTCCATGCCTCAGGAGTGACCTAAAATTGCATTTAATTATTATTTGGAAGTACTTTAGATAAAGTTCAATTCATGTACCATGCAGAATTCATTAAATATTCATACAGATTTGTTGGGCTCTCAAATGCACCATTTCCAGCAGAAACAACCAGGCGCCCCATGGATGACAATTGCTTCAGTACTTCTGTCTGAAGTTGAAACACAACAAAACTTAAGCGTTAGCATTGATCATACCTATACAAAAGGATCTAGGGGGACCGAAGCAAAATTGTATCCTTCACTTCTTCAAAATTAAAAGCTTCAAATTCTTTTAACAGTAGTATGTAATAAAGCAGAAACTATCAATCTGTAATATATCTCTATTTCTAAAAGGTGATATAATGTTATTCACCTCTGACTCGCGAAATCCTTTCTCATCTCTCTCCCTAAATAATTTTGCAGCAGCAGCACCACCTGTAGCTTCCTCAATCAGCTTGTCACTGCATATAGGACCAGACTTTCAGGGGCGGGAGTCACTCACACGCAAGGGTGTGCGGTGGCTCACACTAAACTTTTGAAAACAGTTTTCTTTTCTTTTTTATTGTTTGCTGTTTACTAAATGAAATCTGATTGTGTTTGTGAAGTTAATGTACGTTTTATTAATACTTTATTTATATACTATCTATTTGTTAAATATATATGAGTATAAGATCCTTGAAAGAGCCTTCCCCAACACCTTAAGGTTTTGGGTGAAATGGTTTCTAACATGGTATCAGAGCTCTGGTGTTTGTGGAGGTCTCAAGTTCGAACCCCACCACCCCCAATATTCTCAATTTAGGTATTGCTCCAAATATGGGCTCCTAGTGACCACTCTTACCCCATAGTGGGCAATTACCCCATAGTGGGTTTGCGAGTGAGGGGGAATGTTAAATATATATGAGTATAAGATCCTTGAAAGGGCCTTCCCCAACACCTTAAGGTTTTGGGTGAAATGGTTTCTAACACTATTACAATTTTATTGTTTATTACAATTTTATTGTTCCTAGTAATTAAAAGTTCCAAGGCTATAATATATACGTAATATATCAAAATAAATACTTCTACTATAGATTTTGTTCTATAATTTATTATTAACATTGCTGATCAATTTAGCGTCTAAATATTCCTAGACTTCTGTTACAACTACAACTTTCTTAGAAAGAAAATGACAGAATAATATATACAGTACTTTTTTAGTAAAATTTAAACTAACAGAAAGTAGTTGATTTCAGAAAAAAAGATGCCAAGCGAGGAATTTGTCTCCGGGAGCAAAAAGTTTGGCTCACCCTGAGCCAAATTCCTGCCTCCGCCACAGCAGATTTTACACATGATCAACCTTTTAATTCTGAAAACAATACACCGTTATCTGGTATACAGATATACACGAAAGCACACAAAGTATACCTGTCAAAAAAGTAATAACGTAATGTTTCCGCCATGAACTTTCCTAAGCTTGTC
Source organism: Kitagawia praeruptora (assembly GCA_037693485.1). Lineage (NCBI taxonomy): Eukaryota > Viridiplantae > Streptophyta > Magnoliopsida > Apiales > Apiaceae > Kitagawia > Kitagawia praeruptora. The sequence continues at coordinate 76,277,022 of CM075354.1, forward strand.
TTCATTGTGCTGTTTATCCCTGATAGTTGGGAAAATCATCATATCAAAATTATATGAATATCAACATTTGTATATGAGGTAAGATACAACTGCTTACCAACAAGATATATGGAAGTTCCTCTTAGCTCAGATGCTATATCTTCAGCCTTCTTCTGAATTCAAAACTGAACAGTTAAATAAATTTGAATTTACTATTGCACTGGTATTAATGAGACGGCATTACTTGGACAAAATTCACCAACAAAGTAGTCATTTTTTCCGCAATTGAAAGAATCAAAATAGATAGATATTTTTAAGCAATCAACATCTTCATTCATGCCTTGCACACAAGTAGCGAATGTGAATCCATGCAACAGAGTACAAAGCTGAATTGAAATCTCACCTTCACTGCGGAAGTTGGTTCAACCTCTCCAATCTCCATAGCTGAACCTTTGATTGAGGAATGGATAGATAATCAAAGAACAAGTTTAGTACAAAACTTATAAGCAGTGAAATGCTAGGCTATTAGATTATAGACTTTTAGGTGTTAATGTTAGGCGATCAACTTAAACCCTCTTGTGTTGTCGAGTCGATAAGATAACTATATATGGTATTAGACTCCTGTTGCTCATGTATATAGCGGAGGGAGGGTGCTATGAACTCACAATCACAATGCTACTGAATACGAAAATCAAATATGCAACACCACTGCAACTCCAACAATAAAATATATTACAAAGGTTTACTGGTTTGAAATAGATAAAATGTCTTACAGAATGAAACTAACGAAAGAGGTTACAAGATCCATCCGCATTCGAGAGGCGGCTCTCTCCCACTTTCCCCAAACTGTTTTACACCAATTAATCGATACCCTAATTCTCCTTGTTCCCCTCTTTTATTTTTCCACGTTCTAATTTCTCTTGGGCCTCACATTGGGCCTACTTCTGACTTGGACCAATCCATAACAATACCGCGCTCCCAAAGAACGACCTTGTCCTCAAGGTCGAATGCCGGAAATGGTACCAGTGTAACTTACTCCGTTCTTTCACCTTCACTTGATACATAACACTTAAGCCTTCTAGCCACATTTCTGTTATTAGTTTTTCTCCAGGGTACACATGCAGAAGTAATCGACCTGATATGTTTTTGACCATGTTGGGGTCTCCTCCACATATACATTCAATAATAGCTCTGACTGCAAATCCAAGAGTGCACAGCCTATAGTATAGGGCGAGAAAATCCTGCCTTCCCTGCAAATGCTGGATCAGAATGCAAAGGGTATATTCACCAGATAGTCTGTATAGCAACGCCTGGGAGGGCTGAGTACAATCTTCATAAACTGCAAAGGGCTGACTTTTCGGATGCTTAAAAGCTAAGCTCTGATTGGTGGGATAGTTGGAATAAGAATATGGGTGTGGTGATTTTGAGAAGCCCCCAGCACCTCTTAAAAATAGAGTTAACCGATTTTTGCAGATTGGCTCATCAGAGGACTCCCCGTAACTTGTAACTTCAATTTCAATAATAGTTGCTTTACCTTTATCATGCAATCCTACAACACTTGTTTTATTCCGTATACAACCATGAGTTGGCAATGGTTTGTAGATTTCTATGAATTGTTGTCCATGCAATAATAGATGTGGATCAAAAGACAACCCAGGTATTTCGGCAAGATCGGCTATGGCATCGTCAAATGCTTTAAGGATATCTGCTGAAGAGCATCCAAAAGACCAGCAAACTTTGTACATAGCAATTATTGCACCAGGTGTTCCTCCTCTTGCAGTCCCTTCGGCTAAGCCACGGTAACTCGCTCCTTCCACCTCGCCTCCTGCAACTGTTGAAGAAGTATGTGTTCTGTGTCCTTCTGCATCTCTTGGGGATTTGAAGTCTGTAACATCATAGAAATTCTCGCTGTTATAGTAGCGAGCTCCTATGATCTTGTTGCTACAATTAGAATTGGGACCCTGACATGTTCCTTTCCATTTAGAAGGTGGCGAACCTAGTTTGGTGTCGCTGAAGCTTTCAGACTCTGGCCATCTTCCTGTTAGTGCAGAAAAACATTTGTACTTGTAACAAGGTCGAGAACTATGGTCAAAATAAAACAGACCTGTCTTTAAATCAACTCGAAGAAACAGAACCACATCTCCATAAATGGGCAGTGTGGCCGATAACCCAACAAGCCGAATACGCTCGTTGGTGGTCTTCATTTGCCTAACAGTCCTTGTAACTATGCTCTCCAATACAGGTCCTCTATTATCATTTAATAGCTGGATTTCATCAATGACCAAAAGTTCTACAATTTGGGTGTGGGCGCGATCTCCTGATTTTCTGGTGATGATATCCCACTTCTCTAGCATAGTTACAATTATCTGAGTTTCTTCCATTTGCTGGCGAGTCCGTGTCTGATCTCCAGTCATCTCATTTACCTCAATTTTTAAATCAAGGTTCCCCCTGTCAACGTCTTCAGTCATCTCCAGGTACTCAGTCCCACTACGGGCAGCAACGACATTGTATGGATTGAGAGTGACTGTCATTCCAATTGTACTTGGAGCAGTTGAAATGATAGTTAGCATTGAGCTTTTACTGACAATCCCTATTCTTTTGAAGCCTCTCGTATTACCAAAGGCATCCTTGTCGTTCTTCCTTCTCAACCTTTGATACCACTTTGTTACCGCAGAACTAATATCAAACACTTGAGTTGCATTAATCATATTCTTAAAGTTGACATGGAGTGTACCATGAGCTTTACCATATTCATTTTCATGTAGCTTATATATTAGAATATTGTCAAACCGGTTAGTAGGATAGACAAAATCTATTTTCATAAGCTCTTTGTTTGACTCGGCAGGAGAAGCAATAAAATCAATCTCAGGAATTATATCAAACACTTGAAGGGCATCATTTGCAGGTTTAAGAACATGTAACAATTTCAAACCCTCAATCTTAACATCAATTACTTTTTCCTCATTACTTAAATTATCCTGATGGGCGTAGGAGTTTTGGTTGACTGATTTACCAGATTTGAGGACATCTCTTTAACTGGTGTTCTTTCTCCACCAACTTCCATTTCTCTTCCCCCATCGTCCTGCTCCTCCTGGTATTTTGCTACTTTGGTTTGCCTCTCCATAGCCCAATCTGCCAGTGACTGACGTACTGCCTCCATTGCTTTCTCCATAGCCTCCTCCATCCCTTTCTTAAACAACTCTTTCATCTTCTCTTTAAAATCTGACATCTCCTCCGATATCTCTGATCTTTGTGACGCGGTTGGGTGCCCCATTCTCGAACAGCTCTGATACCAATTGCTATGAACTCACAATCACAATGCTACTGAATACGAAAATCAAATATGCAACACCACTGCAACTCCAACAATAAAATATATTACAAAGGTTTACTGGTTTGAAATAGATAAAATGTCTTACAGAATGAAACTAACGAAAGAGGTTACAAGATCCATCCGCATTCGAGAGGCGGCTCTCTCCCACTTTCCCCAAACTGTTTTACACCAATTAATCGATACCCTAATTCTCCTTGTTCCCCTCTTTTATTTTTCCACGTTCTAATTTCTCTTGGGCCTCACATTGGGCCTACTTCTGACTTGGACCAATCCATAACAGAGGGTGAACCCTCATAGGCCAATATTCTAAGAAAATGAACAAGGACACTAAAGTTAAAGTTGAATATATATATATATATATATATATAGGCTTTTCCTTAAGTGAGAACCCCTCTTATGGAGCCATCCATTTTTATGATCTTAACCACATTTTAAGCTATATCTTATTTATTATAAGGGCCCCGCTAGGGGCATCTTCACAAAAAATGTATAAAAATCTGGGCTCTATCTAGCAAAAAAAAGAGTAAAGTGCACTTTGTGTACTTGTACTTTAGCCTAGACACCACTTGCAATACTATACTTTAAAATCGAGCATTTGCAATACTGAAATTTTAATTTACTTACACTTCGTGTGCTACCGTCTATTTGACCCTAACTCCGTTACTTAGTCAGGGGTAAAACAGTATTTTTGCATATAACGCGGGAATGTCTTCTAACGTAGGTATATATAACTATATATACACTACACTATTTCTTCTCCCCAATTCACTATTTCTTCTAATACCTAGTCTTTTTCCTTTTAGATCTTTGTGCGGGCTTTGAGACACCAAAATTGTATGTCTATAGAGGAAGGCAATGATGATCTATTTGGAGATAGGCCTATACCTGACTGGGTGGGATGGGGAGTGTCTTCTGATTTCCCAGTTAGTGGATCAAGTGTAAATCCCTTTGAAGACTATACAAAATCAAGTGTTAATAATGGAATTGGAATAAAGAGAGGCGGTGGTGCCAATCAAAATTCAGGAGCTGGTGGTGGTGAAAACATTCATGTGCAGGTGTATGCTGGCAGTGCTAATGATGGTAATGGTGGAAAGAAAAGATATAGGCTGATGATGGTATAAGCGAAACCCAAACGCTGGGTATCAGTACAAGACGACTGATGATATGATGGTGCTTGTCGCTGCTGTTAGATCTAACTTGGACATAATATGTGATTATCATCTTTAACAAATCTAATGCTTGATTACGTTCTACAGGTATTAGAACCAGGGATTATTGTGCACTCGGTGATAATCGGATTGTCATTAGGAGCATCAGATAATCCATGCACAATTAGGCCACTTGTGGCTGCTTTGTGTTTTCACCAAATGTTCGAAGGAATGGGTCTAGGAGGATACATACTGCAGGTGAGTCATTGAAACACATTTATCACATTTATCTTGTCTGTAGTTTATTCGATCTCGTGCTTATTTTTGTATTTGATCATCAGGCTAATTATCGTACAAAGACGAATGCAATCATGGTGTTCTAACAAAAAGAGCCAACAGACAGCAACGATTATTGTATAAAGAAGAGTGTTCAAGCAAAGCACAGAATAGATGATATAAAACGAAACTAGTAATAGCTATGACAGCACATTGGCAACAGTTTTTACAATTTGGAGATTTCCTATGATTTCACATGTGTATGAAGGACGGGCTATGACAAGGACCAGGAGCTTTCAGAATATATTGATGGTGTGATTCTCCAAAAGTCCAGCTTAGTAACAGCAGCCAGCAACTCCCACGCTTTAAGGAGACGGAGGACAGTAGTTGTTTTTCTTTTGTGGTGGTGCTAGTAACACGTATCAGCTATGATTACAGGAAAGATGACTGAATCCTTAGTTGCAAAGAAGGTGTTAAGCATCAAGAGTGAGGTTACAAAGACGCAGAGATAGGCAGAGTAGCTCTCCCTAGGCCTCGTATATGTGTGACATAAAAAAATGGTGGGCATCAGGACAAGATGGCGTGGGCATATATGGTAACGATCAGGAATTTGCTGCTGTGTTCCTCGCAATTGTTGCTGATTAGGAATTTGTTGCTGATTGGGAGTTCAAGTATACAGTTTGTTCTGTATGTTATAAGCATTCACATGTACTAGTTGGTGTTTGATAATTTGCCTCAAAGAAATATCTTTTTTTGGACAGTTATAATTGCTGGTAAAAGATTGTTTTACCCCTGATTAACTAACGGAGTTAGGGTCAAATAGACGGTAGCACACGAAGTATAAGTAAATTAAAATTTCAGTATTGCAAATACTCTATTTTAAAGTACAGTATTGCAAGTGGTGTCTAGGCTAAAGTACAGGTACACAAAGTGCACTTTACTCCAAAAAAAACAAAAAACTGTTCATCCGCCACGTCATCGATGAACAGTGATTTTTTTTTGATAGATAGAGCACAAAATTTTATACGTTTTTTGTATTTGGGTACCCCTAGTTCAACCTTTAGATTAGCTTGAAATGTAGTGTTTATGTGGGTTCTCATAGTTCTCATTTTAATAAATTTCTCAATGGAGCGCGACTCTTTATATATATATATATATAGGCTAGTGGTCAAATAGAAACCAATCTTAGAATAGAAACTAGAAACCAACACTAAATAAATTATATTTCATTCATTCTAATGGCCCCGCCAGGGGCACCTTCACAAAAAGTGTTTAAAATTATTGGCTCCATCCAGCAAAAAAAAAAAAAAAAAAATTACTGTTCACGCTGGCGTCACTGCCACGTCAGCAGTGAACAGTATTTTTTTTTTTTGCTGGATGGAGCCAAGAATATTATGAACTTTTTGTATTGGGGTACCCCTAATTTGGTCATTAGATTAGCTTGAAATATTTAATTTATGTTTAGTTTCTAGTTTCTATTCTAATTTAGTTTCTATTAGAACAAGACCCTATATATATATAGAGGGGACTGCTCAAATGAGACCCTCTCTCTTATAATGAGTCCCTCTCATATTTCTTATCTTAGAGGGTCCCGCCAGGGGCATTCAATACGAAAAAGGCTAAGACTTATAATTCTACCCTCTATGCATTTATGAAAAGAAAAAAATAAAAAAAATTTTGAAAAAGAAAAAAAATGATGACATGGCAATAGTTTTTTTCATTTTTTTTTAAATTTTTTTAAAATATTTTTTTTGATGAATGAATAGAGGGTATAATTATAAGATTTTTTTTGTATTGGGTGCCCCTGACGGGGCCCTTTGGGTCTCATTATAAGAGCCCTCCCTATATATATATAGGGTCTTGTTCTAATAGAAACTAAATTAGAATAGAAACTAGAAACTAAACATAAATTAAATATTTCAAGCTAATCTAATGACCAAATTAGGGGTACCCCAATACAAAAAGTTCATAATATTCTTGGCTCCATCCAGCAAAAAAAAAAAAAAAAATACTGTTCACTGCTGACGTGGCAGTGACGTCAGCGTGAACAGTAATTTTTTTTTTTGCTGGATGGAGCCAATAATTTTAAACACTTTTTGTGAAGGTGCCCCTGGCGGGACCATTAGAATAAATGAAATATAATTTATTTAGTGTTGGTTTCTAGTTTCTATTCTAAGATTGGTTTCTATTTGACCACTAGCCTATATATATATATATATGCTAGCGTTCAAATAGAAACCAACATTAGAATAGAAACTAGAAACCTACATTAAATAAATTATATTTCATTTATTTTAATGGCCCCGCTAGGGGCACCTTCACAAAAAACTTATAAAATTCTTGGCTCTATTCAACAAAATTATATATTTAAAAAAAAAAAGTTACTGTTCACGTGCCACGTCATCACGTGAACAGTAACTTTTTTTATAATTTTTTATATATTTTTGTTGAATATAGCCAATAATTTTAAACGTTTTTTTTATTGGGGTACCCCTGATTTGATCATTAGATTAGATTAGCTTAAAATATTTAATTTAGGTTTAGTTTCTAGTTTCTATTCTAAGTTAGTTTCTATTAGAACAAGACCTATATATATAGGCTAGCGTTCAAATAAAAACCTTTGATATATAGGCTAGCATTCAAATTGAAACCAAGCTTAGAATAGAAACTAGAAACCTACACTAAATTAATTATATTTCATTTTTTTTAATGGCCCCGCTAGGGGCACCTTCACAAAAAACTTATAAAATTCTTAGCTCTATTTAACAAAAATAATAATAAAAAGTACTGTTCACGTGTCACGTCATCGCGTGAACAGTATTTTTTTAATTTTTTTTTAATTTTTTTGTTGAATAGAACCAATAATTTTAAACGCTTTTTGTATTGGGGTACCCTAATTTAATCATTTTAACTTTAGTTTTTAGTTTCTGTTAGAACAAGACCTATATATATATATATATACATATAGTGAACCCCATGTTCCTAATTCCAAAAGGAAATAGAATACGGAGGTATAAAGATATATGAACACGAAAGAGAGAGTTAGTAACATTACAATAGCCAATAAACTGTGTTACTTTGATACAATATGATGATACACCCACACCATATATGAATAGAAGAAAATGAAATTCAACTAAGTACCCAAAATGTTTGCAATTAATTAAAAAAATATAATGTAGACTACATAGAAGAAGCAAATGGGATTACAATAATAATAATAATAATAATAATAATATATATAATATATAGAGGGTGGGAGGGGAGCTGACCGGAAGCAGTGTCGTCGGCAAGAGAGTAAGTGGGGGGAATTGATTTTCTGAAGGAAAGACGAAGAGGGGAGGAGGTGGTGTATGGAAAAGGAGGAAGCAAAGTGCAAGTGGGGAATTGGGAATAAAGAGATGAGAAGCAGCTACTATCCAAACAAGCTGCTGGAATCATCGCTCCTGCTGCTTTGCCTCCGCTGATATTATTCATTATGACTTCCTTTTAGGATAACTTACTTGTGCCTTTACTTATCCCCCATCTTCCTTTTATACTCTACATAGTACATACATAAACATTAAACATTAAACATGCTCACTAATTCTTCCGAAAGTATAAATTATCACATAAATTTTACAACCAAAATTGTACTAGGAGTATTATTTATTCCAATCATCCTTGTTCATTGATGATTGTATATTTCAAGGCTCGATTCAAATGAGAACCAAATCTTAAAAGAGAACCGAAGATCTATTTATGATCGTTGGATTCATACAAGATGAATGGTTTAGATTGATTTAAATTTAAGTTGGCAATTAATACAAAATATTACAAATAAACTACAAGGACAAGGATGTAATTACAAGATATTTAAATTAATTAAGAATCAATCAAAAATTAATTAAGGATCAATCAGTTTCAATTTTCATATGATATATCTCCCTCCTCTATCGTTACATTTATACGAGCTTATCTCCTCAAGTTCTCCACTGTTAACATCATAATATCTTTCTTGTACTCTTCATTTCTAATCAATAACAATGGTTATTTTCGACAATGATTCAGGTACACAGATTAAACCTAACCTGTTTCGGTGAAAGAAATTGCAATAGTTCTCTAGTAGAACCATTTTTAAATGTTCTCATATTCTTTCTCTATACTTTTATTCTAAGTAATATGTTCATAAGTCTGGGGTGAATTTTTTTAGATTCCATGCTACAACAAGTATATAATGTGCTATGAAACATTAGAACTTATTTTTTTTATTTCCATTAGATATGTTTCTACAATGGGACAGATTTATAATGTATATGACTTGTGTTTTAGAATAGTAACTATGTTGTAAAGTAGAATAAAACTACAACAGGTCCTGCAAAACAACTTTTTTTGAATTTTAATTTTTTGGGTTTTTGTTATATATGGTTCTGCAGTAGTACAAATTACTAATTTACTTGACTTTGTTTTTTCTAATCTTTATGTTCAGAAATTGTAGTTGTTGAAGATAATAGTTCACAAGATATTATCCAAGATGCAGCGGGAGTAGGATAAAAAGTGGGAAAGAAAAAGCATGGCTGCTAGCGGTGATAAGAGAAGAAAATGCAGCAAGTGCAACGAGGTAGCTGGACACAATGCTCGCACATGTTCGAAGCCAAAAAATTAGTCTTTTTACCACCACTTTCATCATTCCAAGCATTAATACATATATGTTGGATTACAAACTTGTAATCAGATTTGGATTTCTTTACAAGTGTTTTTTTATTCGCAGACTCTTTTGAAATGTGTTCAAGTTTAGTTAACGAATGGATTTTTACATTGCACAAGCATTTCAATTTTTATTTTAAATTATAAATCTGCTTTAGACCTAAAAAAATTGCAATTTTAAATATTGTGCACTAAAATAAACACATTTCTTGGTATTTAGGTTTAGAACAAAATACATGCACTCAAATTAGAATTCTTGGTGTTCATATATTAAAAACAATTACTTCAACAAACTTGCAATTAAGAAAATATTAATAAATTTTAAAACATTCTACTTTAGAACTTCTCAATCCCACACATGAACTCGTAACCAAATTTGTTTAAATGGGAATGAGTCATGGTGTTCTTTTTATCCGGACATTATTCTTTAAAGTAGAAGACGTACTACACTTGGCAGTTTAATAATATTCGGTTCTTTTTTCCACAAAAACTACACTTGTACTTTTTAGTCCCATCACTAAACTTGTCTTAAACATCCAATTTATTAATATATATACTGGTCTTGAATTATTTTTACACTATGAACAATTAATTTTCCACTACCATGTTCTAAAACTGAAAATGAAAAAAAAGGTCATTAATGTGTCTTACCATTATTCTAGGTCTTTATGTAAAAAAACAATTACACAAACTTCCAATTTTTAAAATACTTAAGGTTTTTCATATATTCTACTTTTGAACTTCTCAGACCCATAGCTAAACTCACAACCAAGATCGTTTAAATGGAGATAAGTCATTGGTGTTTTTTTTCATTCATTTTGGTTTAAAATTTTCATTTACCATAAAAAATTATGTTTTTTTATTCAAATTCTACATTCGAACATTTTGGTTCCACAGTAGAACTCGTATGACACTTGAGAGGTTAATAACATTCACTTCTTTTTTCTACACCACTTAGATTATTTTTTACACTTGAGAGGTTAAAACTACACTTGTACTTATCAATTTTGTCACTAAACAAGTCTTAAACATGTGATTTATTATCTATAAAGTGATTAGTCCTGGATTATTTTAACGCATTTAAATATAAGCCCTTCAAACATTTATAATATGAACAATTTATTTTTCACCTAAGATAATTTTTCACTACCATGTTCTAAAATTCTTGGTCTTTACAAATTCTAAAAAAAATAATAATTACTAATGTGCTCAACAAAATTCTTAAAAATATAAAGACCACTGCAAGAAACAGTTCGGCCTGTAAAAAAATTCTACTTTGATCAACACACGTTCGCCCTTTATCTTTGTTAGCTACTTCCAGTTCTCCAAAGTTTAAATAGTGAAACAACTATAAAGTACAATTTTTAAAAACTACTGTGTTCTCCAAAACTTAAATAATTTCCACACATTTGCAATATAAAAACAATTTACAAATTTTCAAATATTCAACTTTTGAATTTCTCGATCCCACACGTGAACTTGTAACCAAGTTCATTTAAATGGGAATAAATCATGTATGTTTTTTTCATTGATTCATTGTAGTCTACATTACACGTTGTTCCCTGACAAAAATTAAATTATACATAAATTATTCATTCGAACATTCTAGTTCCCATCTGAAAGAGGTTAATAACATTCGATTCCTTTTTCTAGAAAAGATACACTTGTACTTTCGACAAAAACACAAGCAATATCTAGAAAAATATCTTGCAGTGTAAAATGTAATATTTTTTAACTTCTCGATCCCACTTTTGAACTCATAACCGAAATCGTTTAAATGGAGATAAGTCTATTCATTTTGGTTTAATATTTTCATGTACCATTAAAAATAAATAAAATTATACATATTTTACAAAATTCTACAATCGAACATTTTGGTTCCACAGCAGAACTCGTTCCAAAAACTAACTTGTTACCAAAAGAAATATTAATCAAAATATTGCATTCACACATTGAGAAACCATACTACCACAGCCTTCAAATAAAATCCAATCCAATTCATAGGTACATTATTCATGTGAACTGTAATCAATGTCAACAAAAATACAGCCACAATAAAATAAACAAACTTAGTTATTATTTGGTGCTAAATATGCATTACTAAAATCATTTTAAAAACCAATTACAATTGTCATGCTTTTGGCCTTTTCTCATATCCCTTCTTGAACCTTTCATTGTAATGATTTTTTGCAGCATCAATGATCTTTTGTCCTTTCTCATTTCTATGGCTAGTGATAATCTGATGGAAATAAATTTTTCTCAGTTTCTCCAAATGAGAATTCTGCTGAGGCTGTTACAAAAAAAAGGCACATTACTAGTAGTTGACATTATATTACAAGTTAGTTAATAACATTACTAGTTCAGTTTCACTTACGCCTTCAATGGAAAGTCGCATGCCCCATTTGTTTCCACCCATATATGTTTCCAAATGTTGCATCACAAATATTCCACAATCACTACACCATAGATTGCATATGGCAACCAGTTTTATAAAATTTGAACCAAAATCGTTGCTAAAAATTGGCATTTTCAAACAAGTTTAGGAAAAAAATGATGTATTGTAATGCTTTTAAAAACCGTTACAATTGAAATAAAAAATTGCTAAACTTTTGTACTACAACAATGGTTTTCAAAAATCGTTGCTAAAAACTACGAATTGGGGCCAAAAATCTTGGCGGGCTGCCAAAAACAAGCGGGCTCCTGAAATTAGAAGAGCGAGCTTTCAAAACTTTTACCTTAGATTAATAAAAAGAATAAGAAATAGAAATAGAAAAATGTACACCCAGACGACCACTTGCAAAGAAGAATCAAGAACTAATCAAATGATAAAGAAAAAGGAGACATAAACACTCGAAGAAAAAGCTTGAAGATTCAATTAAAGACTGATAGTTAAAGCTCAAGTTTTTTTCTCCAAACCGAATCTCAAAAACTCTAAGGTATGTTTAAATCGATTAGGGTTCAAATCGATTTTTATCTTTTAGTTTATGTTAATACCATATTTTAATTAGGGCTTTAATTCATATTAGGTACAAATTTTTAGGGTTGATTTGCATATCTTTCCATATATATATATTGTGAATGTTTCATTATTTTGGGATATTTGTGCTGCTAATTTATGTTTCAAATAAGGCTTATAAAACTACCCTGCTTGTGCTCTTGCTTATATTTATGGTTAATTTTGGGTTTGTACGGACCAGAGCAGGGGTTGTTCATACTTAGGAAGCCTCCATTAGTAGTGACCTATACTACCAATGGAGGCCAAATTCATTAATCAATCAAATTCGACCAAGTTTTAGTAAATGGAGACCCATTTTAGATCTGGGTTGTTTGCACTTATTGTTATTATACTATTGTGTGTATCTTCTTCTTTTGGGTTTTCTGCACAAACTAAAAGACCCAAGAATGTACAAGTTGCTCTAAGGCCAAATGGACTGGCACTCCATTACTTTTGGAAGCTGGGTATTTTTTTTGATCCCCCCCCCATTTATTTATTTTACATTCATTCTTGTTCTTTTTGCTTGATTTGATAAGCCATTGTAGAGTTTTATTATTGATTTTCTTGATTGTTGTAATTAAATTTGTGTTGGGTGGTTGTTATACTAATTATACTATTTGTAGCTATAGCTACTTTAATTTCTTTGAAATAGTTATCGACTTATGGGTCCCAGATTGTAGTAGGTTTTTAGTAACTTGTAGTGAAAAGAACCAACTTTCATCTCTATTGGCTTCGGGAAAATGTGTAAAGTAGCCAAGAGGGTGGAGGTAATTACTTGATTGTACTTGTAAAAGAGAGCTTTAAGTTAGTTGTAGCTTGGGCACTACGGGGACTTTAGATAGACTATAGGTATAATTTTCAAACTCACATGATTCAATTGTTCAGTTGTTCCCAGTAAGTATATATTCTTTCACTAGTGGCATGATTTTCTAAAGTAACATAACATATATAAATTGTGAATAATGTTAAAAAAATAAGTAAATTGTAATCATTAGAACCGATAACAAAACATGACTAACAGACCTTATTTCACTAGACGGAAAAGAAAAACAGAGATTTCTTAACCCTTTTACATTAAATTACCTGACTTATATCTAATCATGACCATGTGTTTTGTGAAAAACTGATGCAGGTGTGGGGAAACATGATGAAAGCAAAGGAACTGCAGGGTAAGGAATTACTGGACGTTAATTTAATAATTGTTGCTGACCTTTATGATTGGTTGAATGCAAAGAACAGCGAAGAAGGTTCTATTTGGAGGCGATCCTAAACGGATTAAGGCATGGGATAATAGAAGTTTGATACCACAGAATGATATTAAAGCTGCTCAACTTGGGGGAATTGGTAGAAGGTACGGATTGAATATGCTCCTTGTGCAAATTTATTGATATTCTCGATCAGTTCAGAAAAAAGAAGAATAAGTTTGACTCAGATGATTACTACATAACATACAAGCTTTAACATCTATGAATTCATGTTTTTGCCAAAAATGTGTGCACATGCCTCTCATTTGAAACTGTGTTTGGTTAATATTGATCACACCTTATTATTAATTTTATAACAAAACATCTACTTAGAACTCGATTATCTCAAGAAAAAGTTACTTGTATTAGCCAATTTTTCATTATCAATTTATGGAATAGATTTACTTATAATTTAGAATCTCGACTCGTGTAATCTATAAAGTAATTAACTGTGAGGTAGTCCACTAGTCAGGAATCAGGATTGTAAATCTATATTCCTTCCTTTAGCTTTTAAGCTGAGAAATAACTATTTTTCTTAAGAATATGAATTTTGACAGAATGGTAGGATTGGTAAAAAGTACAGCAAAGTTTCCCACATATAGAAGGAGATTTCACCAGGTTGAGAAGTCTTCAGTTATACATGCTCTAGCAAAAGAAGCGGGCTCAACAGGTCAGACCAACTCTCTGGCATCAGGCATTACAGGTCAGGTAACCAACACACCTGCATCAGTAAAGTTAGGGGCCTCTGATGAACTTGTTTAGAAAAAAAGACAAAAAAAGCTTCAACTTGTTCATATCATATGCTAACAGCCTAGAGAGTTGTCATCACTTTCTGTCTTTCTGACTAACAACCTGTTGCTTTTGTGTGAGGTAACAGGCCCAATATATCATATGCTGACTAGTGAAAGCCCAACACGAGTACACTATTTAATCATTGCTTATAGTAATCATGCACAGAAGTTTATTACTTTGATTATTTTATAGTTTTGCAGTTAATATTTTGTTAATTTCTTTGATTTTTCATTATTTATTAAAATGAATTTCAATACTTGTGTGTTTGCTGGTTTTTGCGTAGGTCTAGATTGGTGTTCGGAAATCTGATGTGTTAGTTTGCGAATTATGTACAAGAAATAGCAAAGATAATGGACAGATTGAAATGGCAAAGTCATTGGAGACATGAATTTCAATTTCAAGGGTTTTGTGCACTCATGTGCGACATGTGATGAGGATGTAGATGAAGCAACCGACAAGACTTGAAATTTATTTTGGGTTTTCCTATCTCAAAATGTTATATAAGCCAAGTTTTTATGTACAAGAATTGTTATTATGTTGTGTCTAGTCATTGAATGGTTTGTACAACGATGTCGTCGATATAGTCTTGGTTTCGCTTTTGGATTGGTGGTAATGATGTACGTAGGTATTGATTATTGATTGGTGTTTGTCATGTACCAAATTATTTTGGTTGCTTTGTAATTGAAACAAATAGGTCATGCTTGATTATTTTTAGAAAAGCATTGTTATTTCTATAAAAAATGTTGCCTTTTATTGTTATTCTGTTATTAAAACCATTGTTATTGGACAAAAAATGTTGCCAATTTTGGTTTAATATGTTGCCATAACCCACATATTGCAATGTTTAACCAAAAAAATTATTCAAAAACAGCGTTGCACTAGGCTATTGCAATGATTCATTAGTGTTGCTATAGACACAAAACCATTTCCACATAGATTTTTTGCAATGATTTTTGTCGTTGCCGTACGGTAATAAAATCGTTGCTACATGGACATATAGTAACCAGACCAAAGTTAACGCCAGATTTTGGCAAAATCATTGCAATAGGCTCTACTGCAATGGTTTTAGGTCCTAAAGCAACACTTTTATGTGGTTGCTATATGCAATCTATGGTGTAGTGAATCTGCACCATTATCTTTTATTTGCCATTCCATCCGAACAAATTCAAGGTTCAGGTCCCAATTTTTTTCCCACCCAGGTACATGTTCAGTTGATAACCACCTTACAAAAAGTGTGTGATGTGCAAATATAATAAAAGCATTAACAACCGTATCAAATTAATTACTCTAATTGTTGATCAATTTTAAGCATTTACTTACCAAGTATTGTGAGAATATTGTTTCTCTAGATTGAGTGATTAGAAATTAATAAGTAAATAGCTTAAGTAATATACTCGCTCTTAGTAAATAGCTACTTGTTGGAGAGTTCTACAGTAGTATTGATGCCACCATTCTAACAGTGATATCTCAATTAAGTTGGGCAAAAGTCTAATTATATATAAGCCTACACATAAATTTTATGGCTGTCATAATTCATATACAAAAGTTTATTGCTTATGTGCATTGACCTCTTACACATTCTGCATAAGTTTTTTAATTTATTCGTACTCTTATACATTGTACAGTAGCATTTTTATTAACTTTTAAGTTTCTTGAACATCTAAACTGTCACGGTTTGACTGAGATAAATCCCCAAATCAAATATTCCATTGAGACAGTAACCTTCAATGCCAAGTCTGCTGTCATGAGAATGTTCCTTGGATGACAGTATGAGAATGTTGTTGTCTTCATGCTTCCGCCAACGTTGCTGTCAAATTGAATATGATGTCTTCACTTGTAACATGATGTCTCCTTGTAACCTTACTATCAGTTCAATGACAGTAACCTTATTGTTTCTATCAACCTGATGTATTTGTTAGTCACAGAGGCATGCCTGTTTACATCTAATAACAAGCATAATTGTTTGTAATGCTTTGCATTACATGACCTCTTAACTGAGGGAACCTCTAGTTGTAGAGTCTCTACTTGTTCTGTACTTGTAATAGGCACCAAATCCTAGTTGTGTAACTGTACTTATAAAGTCAAGAATAATGTTTGAAAGAAGTTCCAAGGTTCATGCCTCAAGCAAGAAGATAAAGACTGTCAAATAATCACAGTTGGGATTTGAAGAAAGTGAAGAATTTGCCTAAGTACCAATTCGAGAAGTAGTTTTGTCTATTCGAGAAGTCCAGCATTCGATATCTCAAGACACTATTCGATATCTCTGAATACACTATTCGATATCTCATTCGATATCTCAGAGATTCGATATGTCTACTACTCTATTCGAGAACTCAAGAAGTCAACAAGTCAAAGTGGTATTCGAGTTCTCAAAGAGTCAACAAGTCAAAGTTCCATTCGATATCTCAAGGACTCAGAAAAGCTATTCGATATCTCGAGGATTCGATAAGTCAAATGTTCTATTCGACAACTCAAGGAATCCTGATGAAAAAGAGCTATTCGAGAAGTAATTCGATATGTCAATGTAATAGTGTTCGAGAACTCAGAGTTATCGATCAAATCAATCTAGTTCTCGAATCACTTACTTAGTCACTTCTCGAATACACTCTTGGAGACAAAACACTGGAGAAATTGTACAAGTCAGAAACCTGCAACAAGCCAATGCACTTTATAGATCTCAATCTGTAACGTGCTTTGGAAAGCCTACAAAGAAGCTTGGAGAGATATAGAAGAGGCAAAGGGCTAAAGAAGTGGATCTGAACAGGCTTTGCAAAGTCAAATCTGTAACCGTTTGGACTCTTACTCAAATAGGATAGATAGACTAGAAAGTAATTTGTTTTAGCTACCTTATTTATAGTAAGTGGGTTGTATCCATGCTCTATAAGGATACAACCTCACATCCTTAGCAATTAACTTTTAGTGAGTCAAGTTTTTCATATTCATTGTAAGCAATATCTCTCTGAGAAAAATGAAGCTGAGAATACTATCATTTGTATTCACAGATTGTAGCAACCTTTATCTAATAATACATTAGATTAAAGTGATATTGTGTCTTGTGTTGTTCTTTATCCGCACCTACACCTTTGCACACACAAACACTTTTCTGCTACATAGACTCGAGCCAAAGAAAAGTTCAAGAATCCATTCACCCCCCCTCTGTATTCTTTTACTGTGTTCAATACACAACAAGTGGTATCAGAGCGGGCTGTTTATTCAAAAACAGAAAAACGATCATGAGTTCGAATACACCAAAGACTACCGGAACGGTGAAAGTCCCTAAGTTTGACAAAGAGAATTATAACCTCTGGAAGATAAAGATGCAGTTGTTCATCAAAGCATCTCATCATTTGTATCCTGAGATTCTCAAGAATGGTCCATTTGTTCCCCAACAGGAGATTCCTGAAAAGACTGTTGGAACCACTACTATTCCAAGATCTTATGTGGCTAAGGATCCATCCAAATGGACAGAATCAGAAAAGGACATAGTTGCCCTTGACAGTCACCTCATGTTGCTGATTATAGATTCCATGGACATGTCAATGTTTGCAAACATTGCTTCATGTACCACTGCCAAAGAAATGGGATCACATTGAGGTGTTATGTGAAGGAACTGATGAGGTCAGAGAGAACAAGAAACAGATACTGGTCACTCAGTATGAAGCTTTCGTGGCACAGCCCAAGGAAAGCATCACTGAGATGTTTGAGAGATTTCACAAGCTAGTTACTGAGTTGCAGATGAATGGCAAGGTTTACAGCACCAAGGAATTGAACATGAAGTTTCTGCTGTCTTCACCAAATCATCTAGAGCAAATGGTCATTTCTCTAAGGGAAAGAGATTTGAACAAAGTTACATATGATGTGCTCTATGGGGTTTTAAAAACTCATGAGCTTGAGTTGCTTCAGAAACGGGCTATCCAAGCTAACCAAGGCAGAATGATAAACACATCATGTGCCCTGATTGTCAACAAATCTTTTCAAGACCTAGAAGAATCTACAAGCCAATTGAGGATAGAGGAGGTAGTAGAAGATGAAGAAACTGAAGCTAAAGTAAGTGAACCTGGAGAAGAGAAGGAGGAAGATGAGTTCTATACTCTTGAAGAACTAGATGGGATGGAAAAAACTTCATATGCTTTCATGGCCAGAAAATTTCCAAACATCAGATTTAAGAGGAATCAACCCTTCAAACCCAAAACCCAAAACCATTCATTCAACAGGAACAAGGCACCTGTGAAACCAAACAAGAATAAGTTCAAAACCAGCCATGTGGATAGGTCATCTCGAAGGTGTTATAGATGCAATGACCTAGGGCATTTTGCCAGTGAATGCAAGAAGCCTAAAAAGAAGGATAGAGATTATCTTGAGCTCGAATCTAAGTATGAGGCCCTTCTGAAAAAGCAGACAAAAGGTAAGGCCTACATAGCTGAAGGGAAGTGTTGGGATGATTCTGACAGTGATAGAGAGGAACAAGAATTTTGCAATTATGCCTTGATGGCCAATTCCAAGGAGGACACATCTCCGTCAGACCCTCAGGTACCATCTCTCACTACTATAGACATGTCTGTTTCAGAGTATAAATGCATGATTGAACAACTATCAGTTGAGATGTTTAACATTCATACTAGTATGACTGCTGCTAATGAAGAGATTACTAAACTTTCTACTAGAAATGAAATGTTAATAAAAAAGAATGAGGAACTTGAGCTAACTGCTATGCAAGTAGAAAACCTTAAGAAAGAAGTTGAATATCTGCAGAATAAGGTTTTGTGTGCTAGTCAAGTTGAAAAGGCTCTTAGGGATGAATTAGCTGAAAATGAATTCAAACTGAAAACTTTCAAGAAATCATCTGGTCTAGTGCAATCCTACTGTGAGAAAATTGAAGCTAATCCCAAGTCTGCTATTGGACTTGATTATGACACTCTTAAACAGAGAAAAGGCTATGCTGTCATTGAAGATGACACAGTTATTCATGAGGAAGTGCCTCACATTTTGAAAAAGACTGAAAATCCAATTTTTAAGGAATCATCATTTGAAATTGATGAGGATGCCTTACTCATCAAACAAATGTTGAATGATGAGGATGAGGCACAATCCAATGAACAACAAGCATCTTCCAAGAGTGAGAGTGTCAAGTCAAAGACCAAGGAGCCAGTAGGTGATAGGATAAGACCCAAGAAGTTTGTTAAGTTTGTTTCAGCTGGGAAGAGTGAATCAGAGAAGAAAGTGACTAAGAAGAAACAGAACAGAAATGGCAAGTTAGGGATTAACAAAGATAACAACTATGTTTATATGCCTAATGCCCCTAGGAAAACTTGTCAGAACTGTTTCAGTACCAATAATTTAACTCATGCATGTAAGAAACCTGCTGGTAGTGTGTCTAAACCTTTCTATGATTGTTCTGTACCTCTAAGACATAGAGATGCAATATGAATGTTATGACTAGTTGTTTCAATTTGAGAAGGCAATTCATTGATGGTTGTATCAGTCACAATTCTCACACACACTACACCAGGTCAAAGTCTTCGAGTCCTCCTAAAGCTAGGAAGGTACCTCTGTCACCTAAGTCTGAAATCTCTGGTTCTAAGACTTCTAACAGTGACAAGAAGACTAACACCAAGAAAGTTGACAAGCATGTTGTTTATGATAAAACTGTTTCTAAGTCACATGGACCCAAACTTGTTTGGGTACCAAAGGAGAAGTAATACCTTTGTGTTTGCATGGCAAAGAAAATGAAAAGAAGGTCATGTGGATTTTGGACAGTGGATGCTCAAATCATATGATTGGTGATATGGCCCTGCTATCACAATATGTGGAAAAGGCTGGCCCAATGGTTGCTTTTGGAGATGACAGCATGGGTAACACATTGGGATATGGCAAGTTAAAAGTTGGAAATATCATCATTGAAGATGTAGCACTGGTTAAGGGACTCAAGCATAATCTGCTAAGTTTTGGTCAGTTTACTGATAGGGGATTCAAGGTGGATTTTGACAAAGATGAATGTTTGATCACCCACAAGAAGACTGATGACTTTGCTCTATCTGGAGTAAGGAAAGGAAGCCTGTTTGTAGCCAATATGGACTCTGCAAACAAGGACAAAATTTGCCGCTTCTACTCAAAAGCATCAAATGAAGATTGTTGGATGTGGCACAAGAAACTATCACGCCTGAACTTCAAAGCCATTAATTCTCTAGTCAAAAGAGAGTTAGTGAGAGGCATGCCCACACTTGAATTATGTCAAGAAGGAGTGTGTGAGGCTTGCCAAAAAGGAAAAATGAAAAGATCAAGCCACAAATCAAAGACTGTGACATCAATAACCAAGCCCCTGCAACTCATTCATATGGATTTGTTTGGGCCTGTTAATATTATGTCACTAGGAAGAAAGAAGTATGCCTTGGTGATGGTTGATGACTTTACAAGGTATACATGGGTGGAATTTCTGGCATCGAAAGATGAGGCTTCACAAGTAATCATTGAGCACATAAAGAAAGTTGACAAGGAAGCAAAGGCCAATAATGCAAGTGTGATTGCACTGAGAAGTGATAATGGGACAGAGTTCAGAAATGCCATGCTTGAAGCATTCTGCAAAGAGAATGGGATTTCTCAGCAATTCTCAGCTCCAAGGACTCCACAACAAAATGGAGTTGTTGAGAGAAAGAATAGAACTCTAATTGAGGCTGCTAGAACAATGTTACTTGATGCAAAGATGCCTACATGTTTTTGGGCTGAGGCTGTGAGCACTGCATGCTATATCCAGAACAGAACCCTCATCAACAAAAACACTAGAAAGACACCTTACAATTTGATGACTGGAAAGAAACCTACTCTAAAGTATGTTCATACTTTTGGAAGCAAATGCTTTGTATTGAAGGATAATTCTGAATATGTTGGTAAGTTTGATGCAAAGGCATTTGAAGGTATTTTTCTTGGCTATTCTATGGAAAGAATTACATACAAAGTTTATGTCATCAGTCAAAAGAAAATTATGGAAAGCACAGATGTGACATTTGATGACAGAAAACTACCTGGACTAGAAGAAGCAAGAAGCCAATGATGAAGATAAAGATCCATTGAAGTTTGATAATCTAGATGATTCTGATGAAGAGACTGAAACTGAAGTTGAAACTCAAGTTCAACAGACTCAAGTGAATGATAATACAAGAGAAGATTTTGTGCCAATCAACAGTGGAGAAACTAGCATCCAAGACACACCTGTGAGTAGTGGCAACCTCACTGGGGGAGGAAATCAGGATGATGATTTGGATGATGAAGCAACATCAAGAATGAGAAATCAGGCTGAGCACTCAAGGAAATGGGATAGATCACACACTGCAGAGCAAATCATTGGAGATCCTAATGCAGGAGTAAGGACTAGGAGAGCAACTCAGAATGAGTGTCTCTATGGTTGTTTCCTATCTTAGGTGGAGCCTAAGAAACTTGATGATGCACTGTTGGATCCAGATTGGATTGTTGCCATGCAAGAGGAGCTGAATCAATTTGAAAGGAACAAAGTATGGGAACTAGTGCCTGCACCAAAGAATAGAACCATTGTTGGAACAAAATGGGTTCTGAAGAATAAGATGGATGAAGATGGTGTAATAGTAAGAAACAAAGCAAGGTTGGTTGCAAAAGGATACTCTCAACAGGAAGGCATTGATTATGATGAGACATTTGCCCCTGTTGCTAGATTGGAAGCCATCAGAATATTCTTGGCATTTGCTGGTCATTCAAACTTTAAAGTTTATCAAATGGATGTCAAGAGTGCATTTCTGAATGGAGAGTTGGAAGAAGAAGTTTATGTGCAACAACCACCTGGCTTTGAGGATCCACACTTTCCAGAATTTGTCTACAAATTGCTTAAGGCATTGTATGGACTTAAGCAGGCTCCAAGGGCATGGTATGATACTCTATCACAATTTCTTCTTGAAAATCAATTCACTAGAGGCACATTGGACAAAACACTGTTTACAAGAAACATGGTGATGATATTATCTTAGTTCAGATCTATGTGGATGATATCATATTTGGTTCTACTAATGAGAAGCTATGTGAAACGTTCTCTAAGCTAATGCGGAGCAGATATGAGATGAGTATGATGGGAGAGTTGACATTCTTTCTTGGGTTGCAAGTTAATCAAAGGAAGGATGATATCTTTATCAGTCAAACCAAGTACATCAAGGATCTATTGAAGAAGTTTGATTGGGAAGATTGCTCACCTGCAAAGACACCCATGGCCACTGCAACTAAATTGGATGAAGATGCTAAAGGCAAGAAAGTAGATATCTCAGTCTACAGAGGCATGGTTGGTTCTCTACTCTGTCTCACTGCAAGTAGGCCAGACATCATGTTTGCTACATGCTTGTGTGCAAGGTTTCAATCAAATCCAAAAGAATCACATTTGATTGCTATAAAAAAGATCTTTAAATACCTGAAGGGCACTCCAAACTTGGGTCTATGGTATCCTAAGGACACAGGGTTCAATCTGGTTGGTTATTCTGATGCTGATTATGCTGGATGCAGAGTGGATAGGAAAAGCACCTCAGGTAGCTGCCAGTTTCTTGGACAAAGGTTAGTCTCTGGGTATAGAAAGAAACAACAATCTGTGTCAACTTCTACAGCTGAGGCTGAATACATAGCTTCTGGAAGTTGCTGTGCTCAAGTGCTTTGGATTAGAAATCAACTTAGAGATTATGGACTTGTGTTGGAAAGAATTCCAATCATGTGTGATAACACAAGTGCAATCTCTATAGTTGCCAATCCTGTCAATCATTCTAGGACAAAGCACATTGACATCAGATATCATTTCATAAGAGAACATGCAACTAATGGAACCATTGAGTTGCATTATGTTCCTACAGATAAACAACTAGCTGATATATTCACTAAGCCATTAGATGAAGCCACCTTCACAAGGTTGGTTAGTGAGATTGGAATGCTAAATTCTTCAGATTCTGGCTAAGTGAATACAACATCTAGATTGTTGCAGCAGTAAACACTTACTTTATCTAAATTCTTAATATTTTTGGAGTAAGTGTTGGCTGAAATATGATTTATAAATATTTCAAATCTGTTGCATATTTGGAAAATCATATTTTCTTGTTAACTTGAAATTTCTATGAAATTTTGAGAAAATCACTGTTTAATTTGCTAGAATATTCTTGAATGAATATGGCTGGTGAATTTTAAAAGATAGTGAAAATTAATTTTTGTGAGTGATGAGTATATTTCGATAAGTCAGACTTCTCGAGTGATTCACTATTCGACATCTCTAACAAGTCTCATTAGAGCACTCTCGAGTTCTCGAATAGAGACTTTTAGAGTTAACGAATAGAGGTATTCTTGACTTCTCGAATATAGTGTTTTAGTTCTCTATTGACTGAGTTCTCGAATACTATATTTGAGTTCTCGAATCATTTGAAAAGGCTGAATTCTCGCTGAATCTTAACCGATTTTGGATTTTTATTCAAAATTCAGAATTACTCATAAAAATATATTTTACCTAATTTAGAATTTATTCTAAGTTAAATAGCTGACAACTGTGAGTTTTCAACCTGCTTGAGTTATCGAATAAGCCTTTCTTAACTTATCGAATAGTTGTTTTCTACTTCTCGAATGCTTGACTTGTCGATACAAAACATTCACATCTAATAGACAATTCGAGTACTTCATACTTATACAATTTCACATCTATTCGATTCATTTCATTCGATTTCTCAAGCATCAAAGCTCCCAAAACCCCTGAAAACCATAACTGCTAAAAGCCAAATTTCTTCTTCAACCTTTACTTTCTCTTCTCTTCTTTCTGTATCAATGGCAACAGTGAAGTTCAACACCAATTTTATCACCCTAACCAGTGATGTTGAAGCACCCAATGCGAACTTCAAGTGCTTTGTAAAGTGGATGGCTGAATCATACATCAAGGATGCACTCTCTACCAACCCAATACTGTATCTAGACATTCTGGAACAGTTTTGGGGAACTGCTATTGTGGAAGTTGTAGCCCTGGAAAGCGCAATAACTTCATACATAATCTACTGTAAGATTCAGGACCAGGAAATCACTATCACCACGGTAGACATGAATCAAGCACTGGGCCTACAACAAGAGTCATATGACATACTGGCCACGAATGCAGAGTTAGAAGAATTCTTTGAGTTCATCAACTACTCAGATGGGATCAATCTTGGAAAGTTAAACAGGAAGAATCTGAGAAAGGAGTGGAGCTATGTGTTTGCAACTCTTCTTCAAGTCTTCACGGCAAGGAAATCAAGCTTTGATCAAATCAGTGCACCTGCACAACAAATTGGCTATGCACTGGCCTATGGAAAGAGGATAGATGTTGGTCAAATCATCCTACAAGAGCTGTATGGGAGACTTGGTAAGAACACAACCAAGAGAGGTACTGACATTTTCTTCCCTCGCTTTATTCAATCTGTTCTTAATTTTAAAAATGCTCAATTGATTGAACTGCCTGGGATAGATAAAAATAGAATAGGCTATCCTAAATCCATGACCAAACACATTTTTGGTAATTTGGAGACTAGGAATGATATGGATGTAAGACTTAACATAACTCCCCATGTGGAGAGTTTGTTTAGGACTTACCCCCACAACATGCCAACATTTGACTCAAAGTTACAGTTAGCACAGCCCAAGCAAGTAGAACAAAATGCTAACCCATGGCCTACTAACCAACCCTCTCAACCAAACACTCTACCACACAGTGAGCCAACTGCATCATCCTCTCAAAAGGGTGATGTTAGTAAAAAGAAGAGAAAGAAGGTAATGTCTGCACCTTTAACCATCTTATCTGAAGCAGCATTAGCTGTAGAATTAGAAAGTGAGGCACCTGAGTCACCCCTTATCAGGCCAAAGAAGAAGAAAACTAAAACCACCTCTTCAATCACACAAATGGCTGAAGTTGTAAAATCAGGGGCACACAGTTCACTAGATGTATCCTCTCAACAGGGTGCATCTATAGAATCAAGCATCCTCCCCAGTGCACCTATTTGTACAGAGTCAGCACATGGGAGTGATAAGGCTGGCACAACACTGAGTAGAGAGCACATCACAATTGAAACTCCCTCTATCTCTCAGGAGGAGTTGCCAAACTCTAATCTAAATGACACTTCTCTTCCAGAATCTACCACTCAAATTTCTTTGCAGCCTGCAACTCAAGCAATTGAGGAGCAAGGCATTGATCATCAAGAATTCTTTTCTTTTGATGAGCCAATGAATTCAAGTGACTTGGTGCATGACACCTTGCTCAAAACCCAGGACCCACATTTAGATGGTGAGGGAATGCATGCTGGGGCATCTCCTAATGACACAATCACAAACACAGAGGTTCCACTAGTTTTCACTAGAGACTCTGTGCCTGTGTCAACTGCTGGTGTAACTCATCCCACTTCTGTGGAGACACCAGTAGTAGAGTCAATCCATCCGGTTACAGAAGTTGCATCTGTAACTGAGGAGTCTAGCTTGCCTAGCTCTAGCTCTGACTTCCTGTCACAATGGCTGAAGCCTGTGCTACATGACAGTGCTTCAGGATCAGGGTCTGTTCCACCACAATTGACGGTTGAAGCACTTCAAAGCTTAGTTATGGATCAGATTCCTGAGTTTGTCAAGATTGCTCAACACTTGGTCACCTCCAACATCCCTAACCCAGACTATGAGGCCATTCTGCTATGCCATAGGGATGATGTGGAGATGCAGAAGACAAAGATAGTTGATGATGCTGAGAGAGATGACAATGTAGATGCCTGGTTGCAAGGAAATTATGATATTACTCTTGATGAAGCACTTCAATATCTCAGGGAGGAATACATCACTTCACTAGGATCCAATGCCAAATCTCTAACACCTGGTAAAGTGTATGAAGCCCTGAATGATTCTCACAAGGGATTTCTCAAGGCTGCCCACTATCTTGGCAAAGGAGTCAAATCTGAGGTCAGCAGGGTGTGTGATAAAACAGTCATTAAAGTGGAAGAAATCAAGAGGACCTTTGCTGCCAAATTCCCTCAGTTGGACAGTGTGTTTAAAGACCTCAAATACTGTAACACCACCTGCACCAAGATGGATCATGGGCTTGCACTGCTAAAGGATACTGTCACAAGTCTGGGGCATAAATTTCAATCTTTATCTGATCAAACCACAGACTCCAATGCCATGCTGAAGACAATGTTCAAGAATCAATATGGGGATAAGCTGGTAACTGAGGTCCCTGTGCATGACATGACCAAATATGAAGTACAAAGACTCAAGGAACAACCTATCTCTGGTTTCAAGGCCACTGAGTTATTCACCAAGGTGGATACTCTGGAAAAGAAGGTGGTCAATCTCAAGACATCCAATGCTCAGTAAACAGACACTGTTGCTGCTCTCAATGAAAAGTTGGACATTCAAGCCACTGCCAATAATGATGTTCTTCTCAACCAACAACAGATGCTTTCTACCATAATGAAGCATATGGGACTCCCTCTACCTGAAGATTCTTCCAACCCAAAGGTCACTTCTACAGCCTCTGTGCCTGACAACAAGCCTAAGGGGGAGAAGAGGACATTAAGGAACTTAAAATCTAAGGGGGAGAAACCTAAGGAGAAAGGCATTACAGTAAATGAGGGTGGTCAACCAAGAACTGCTAAGTCAAATCAGTCTGAGAAATTAAAGACAGCATCCAAGGAGGAAAAACTGAAGAAAGTGGCTGTAGATGAAGAGGCCAAGATTCCATCTATCCCTCCGTCTGAAACTGAAGATTATGAATTCGACATTCCTGACATTGCTAAGCAATCTCTTCAAGCTGAACCTTCAGAATTCAGAAATGTTCTTACTCAAAGGGTATGTCAAGAAACTGCAAATTCTAAACTATACCATGACATAGCCTTTCTGAAGCACCTACATGAGCTGAGAAGAAGGGCAAACTTCCACTACTTTGACTATATCAAGCTTCTTATGCAAGATGTGTTTCCAGTCACTGTAGTGAGAAGAGAAATTGTTCAAACTAATCCTTATGCCATCATCACTACCAATGATAGAGAAGTCCTAGTCCACACTGCAAAGAACCTCTTTCACATCCACATTGAAGCTTTGCAAATTCTATCCAGCTCTGAACTTGGAACAATTATCAAGAAGATAGAAAGGAATAACTCATCAGACAACAATATGCTCAAAGAGATTCTCACCAAGTGCATGAAATCTCAATTGCCTCAAGTAGTTTCTCAGCCTCACTGTATTTTATATGAAAAGAATCAAGACATTGTTGCCTTCAGATTTGGCCAACACCTCAAATCAAACAACATGTCTACAATAAAATTTTTGGCTGGAGTTCTACATTCAAGGAGTGGAAAATCTAAATCTGAAATAGAGGCTCTTGACATTCTGGTGAAGTTTATCAACTCTCAGTCAGACATCAAGCCTATTGCTAAAGAGGGAAAGTCAGACAAAGATAAGGATGATCAAGACAAGAGTGGAAGCAAAGGTGGATCTCAAGGAAGGAATAAGGGTGGTGATGAGAAGGAGAAAAGGGATGGTAAAAGCAAGAAGAAAGATGATGACAGAGATGGTGGAAAGGTGTATGAGAGAAAGAGTGGAAAACAGCAAGCCTTAGGCATTGCTAGCAGTAACCTCACCATGAATACTGTTAGTAATGACCTAGCAAAATCTACATCTATGGCTTCTGCAACTGTTTTGCCACCTCAAGAAGAGAAGAAGATTCAAGTCAAGAAACCATCTGTGTGTTTCAAAAAGTAAACTGCTAATGGAATACTACAATGGTCTACAAACAAAGGTCACATGCTACTGCCAGGCAACCATGTAAAAAGGATCAAATTCAAACAAGCTGCAAGGAAACCAAAGCTATCCAAATCAAGGACTATAATAATCTATCCAGGCTTAAAACTCCAACCATTAGATGAAGATTTTGATGAAGACCAATTGCAATATCTAAGAGCTCAAAGACTCTACTATGCTGCCATTATGAATAACTGCCTTGAGATTAAATATACTGATGGAAGGGAGAAGAAATTCAAACAAGGACAGTGTCAAAATTGGGGCAAGCTATATGAAATAGAAAGAATCATTGCATTATTGGATTCTGAAGACAAAGTGGAGAAAGTATGGAAGCTGGAGTTGATTGATTTTGTAAAGATGAAGAGAGACTATGCTGATAAGATAAGAAAGGGATGCTTTGAGAAATGGCTAGAAAGGGAGAAGGAGATTGATAGGCTGGAAGTTGAAGCAGAAAAGCTAAGGGCAAAAGGATTGTGTAGAGTTTAATTCAATCCCTATGTGGTGAAGTATAGGAGGAGAAATGGATATAATGTCAATATAAGAATGAACCTACTCAGTCACTATCCTGCCAACATTCTAAAACCAGTACTTGAAGATTTCAAAGACTCTATCATGCTTGAAGAATTGGATGCTTTGGCAGAGATCATAAAGGCCATAGATGAGAATGCAAGAAAGGAGAAAGAAAGAAAACAGAAAGCATATGATGATCTACAAACCAAAGCAATGGAGATGGAATCAAATGAGAATGGCTAGTATTTCATCATACTGTAAGATTATTCATTCATGTGCTCAATCAAATTTCATACCTGTACTTTTCAAGTTTTATCTTTATGTATGTTAGGCTTGTTATCAGACATGAAATTGTGACTAAGGGTATCACTCACAATTTGGGGGAGATTGTTAGTCACAGAGGCATGCATGTTTACATCTAATAACAAGCCTAATTGTTTGTAATGCTTTGCATTACTTACATGACCTCTTAACTGAGGGAACCTCTAGTTGTAGAGTCTCTACTTGTTCTGTACTTGTAATAGGCACCAAATCCTAGTTGTGTAACTGTACTTATAAAGTCAAGAATAATGCTTGAAAGAAGTTCCAAGGTTCATGCCTCAAGCAAGAAGATAAAGACTGTCAAATAATCACAGTTGGGATTTGAAGAAAGTGAAGAATTTGCCTAAGTACCAATTCGAGAAGTAGTTTTGTCTATTCGAGAAGTCCAGCATTCGAGAAGTCAGGGATTCGATATCTCAAGACACTATTCGATATCTCTGAATACACTATTCGATATCTCATTCGATATCTCAGAGATTCGATATGTCTACTACTCTATTCGAGAACTCAAGAAGTCAATAAGTCAAAGTGGTATTCGAGTTCTCAAAGAGTCAACAAGTCAAAGTTCCATTCGATATCTCAAGGACTCAGAAAAGCTATTCGATATCTCGAGGATTCGATAAGTCAAATGTTCTATTCGACAACTCAAGGAATCCTGATGAAAAAGAGCTATTCGAGAAGTAATTTGATATGTCAATGTAACAGTGTTCGAGAACTCAGAGTTATCGATCAAATCAATTCTAGTTCTCGAATCACTTACTTAGTCACTTCTCGAATACACTCTTGGAGACAAAACACTGGAGAAATTGTACAAGTCAGAAACCTGCAACAAGACAATGCACTTTATAGATCTCAATCTGTAACGTGCTCTGGAAAGCCTACAAAGAAGCTTGGAGAGATATAGAAGAGACAAAGGGCTAAAGAAGTGGATCTGAACAGGCTTTGCAAAGTCAAATCTGTAACCGTTTGGACTCTTACTCAAATAGGATAGACAGACTAGAAAGTAATTTGTTTTAGCTACCTTATTTGTAGTAAGTGGGTTGTATCCATGCTCTATAAGGATACAGCCTCACTTCCTTAGCAATTAACTTTTAGTGAGTCAAGTTTTTCATATTCATTGTAAGCAATATCTCTCTGAGAAAAACGAAGCTGAGAATACTATCATTTGTATTCATAGATTGTAGCAACCTTTATCTAATAATACATTAGATTAAAGTGATATTGTGTCTTGTGTTGTTCTTTATATTGTGTCTTGTGTTGTTCTTTATCCGCACCTACATCTTTGCACACACAAACACTTATCTGCTACATAGACTCGAGCCAAAGAAAAGTTCAAGAATCCATTAACCCCCCTTCTGTATTCTTTTACTGTGTTCTATACTCAACAGTATTTTCTTGAGGCTTGAACATACAAATAAACTTCGTTCAAGATACATACTTATTACATTACAACAATTATTTTGGTTACAAGAACACACTCTGGCCGTGACAGTATATTCTACTTAGAAAAACTAAGTACAATAAAATCTAGTTAAGTTGTCTCAAAACTATGACCCATAAATCCTAACAATCTCCCCCAATTTGTTTTTATGGACAATAACAACAAATTTACAGTTAAAGCATGCTGACAACTTAACTAACATAGATCATAATAGTTAAAACTTTATTTCTGATAAATGCATGAGGGTTCTAAATCATTTCCAAACATTAAGCATTACAAAGGACAATGATTTAATCTAAAAAACAAGTGCTCCTATAGACTGAGCAGATATAGAATTTTAGTTAACTTGTTATTGAGTTTCCTGTTTCTGCTTGTTTTATTCCTTTTTGTTGAGGGCTTCCTTTAGATATTATTTGAGGGTCTTTACCAAGTCTTTTTCTTCAGAAGATATAGCATCATCTTTTATATCCGCAATGTACTGTCTGAGTTGTCGAGCAGAAACTTTCTCAACATCTTTTACATCAAACCAGATTTCTAAATCATACATGTATGATCTAAACTTCAAGATTCCTTCTTCAATCTTGAATCTCCTTCCAGAAAATGCATTCAAGGATTCTCTTCTTTTTCCGTCTAGGCTTGGATCCTCATCTCTCCTACTATCAAGAACTATTTCAATTTCCCAAGCACATCGCATTTCCAGTTTGTGAGATGACCCAACAACTTTCCAATACAAATTCTTCAGTACACTGGTCCTCAATTTGTGAAAGCTGTTAGAAATGATTGATGAGAACAGTGTTTGGAAGCTAAAGTAACAAAACAGAGTTTAGCTGGAAGCTGTCAGAGTTTAGTTAAACACTGACTAGAAGCGCAACAGAGGTTGTTAAACTCTGCAGCGGAAGCGTCTGAGAGTCAACAGTGTTTGAAGATTGATACAAGATAAATATGGAAGCAATATCTTTGAAGATTGGATAGCTATCAAAGAGATTGAGTTGACTTAGAAGACGTGTAGCAATCGTGATTGATATCAATTGTATAGCTTGATTATAGGAGAATCAATTACAGATTGTACGAAGATGTATGTTTTATAAATACAGTTAGGTTAACCCTAGAAGGGTGTCGAACATAGAGAAAATCATTGATTTTAACCTAAGCAGCTCTCTTTGATATTTTACTTCATTGAGAGAGGAATTATTAATTCCAAACAGTTTTTAAGTGTTAAAACTTGTGTTCTTGTTAATTACTCATACAATACTTGATTACATATTGTGTATTCGACCTAACAAGTGGTATCAGAGCCAATCTGTTACTTTATTACAGCTTAAGATCCAAACACAATAGTAATCAATGGCAGAGATACCTCCTCCATCAAGTTCTGAGAAAGTCCCTACTACTGTTAGTAGGTATGAAACGATAAGGGTTCCTATACTTAGGCCATCAGAGTATGCAATTTGGAAGGTGAAGATGACCATGTTTCTGGAGGCTACAGATCCAGAATATCTTGATAGAATTTATGAAGGTCCTCACAAACCTACAAAGTTATCTGCTGCTGCTGCTGGTGAGGAATCAAAGGTGATTCCAAAAGAAAAGAAAGATCTAACTGCTGAGGATCTTTCATCTATTGCAAAGGATGCAAAAGTAAGGCATTTACTTCACAGTGCTTTAGACAATGTTATGTCTAATAAAGTGATTAATTGCACAACTGCAAAGGAAATATGGGATGCACTTGAGGTTAGGTGTCAAGGAACTCCTGCAATCAAGAAAAATAGAAGAAACATACTCACTCAGGAGTATGAGCATTTTGAGGCAAAGTCTGATGAAACCATGATAGAAACATTTGACAGATTCTGTAAACTGCTCAATGATTTGTCATTGGTTAACAAAGAGTATGATTTAGAAGACTCAAATCTCAAGTTTCTTCTCTCTCTACCTGAAAAGTGGGATGTGAAAACAACCACTATAAGAGATAACTATGAACTTGCTGAAACAGAGATTGATGAAATATATGGACTACTCAAAACCTATGAATTGGAATTGGAGCAGAGAAACAAAAGATCAAGTAAAAATTCAAAATCTGTTGCTCTTAAGGTTGAGGAGAAACCATTAAAGAAGGAAGCATCAAGGAAGAAAGCTAAGGGAAAAGCTTTAGTCATAAAGTCTGATAGTGAGTCATCAAACTCTGATGATGACTCAAACACTGATGCATTATCTGATTCTGAGGATGATGAAGAAGAGTTGAAGCAAATGGCTGTCTTGATGGTAAAGACTTTTAAGAAGATGGGTTTTAGGAACTTTAAGAAGGGAAACAGATTTTCCAAGAAAGATTCAAACTCTGACAGGAAGAGTTTCAGAAAGTCTGATAGAAGGGATACCAAATCAGGAAAGAAAGACAAGTCTGAGATTCAATGCTACAAGTGTAAGGAGATGGGTCACTATGCTCCTGAGTGCAAGAAGGGTAAAACTGAAAAGGCACTCTACACAAAAGGCAGAGATTGGGCAGACACTTCAGATTCTGATGAGGAAGTCAACTATGCTCTCATGGCTACTACTCAGAATGAAGATGATGATCTAAAGGTACCCCCAACTACCTATGCTTATAATACTGATAATATAACTAAACTGAGAATTTATCTTAAAGCATTACATATCAGTTATAGGGATCAGACTTTAGAAAATGAGAGGATAAAGAATGAGTGCTCTCAACTCAAAGATAGAAATAAACTTGTTGAGGAACAGCTTGAAAACATGAATAAAGTTCAGAAAGAAAGAGATGATGCTGTGTTTATTGAACAGGAGTTGCTAGGTAAGTATAAGCAACTAGAATATGAATTGGAGGATACTAAACACATTATTAAAACTTGGACACACTCTGGTAAAGACACTCAAGAAGTGTTTCAGTCAGATACAGTAGGTCTAGGTTACTCTGAGGGAGATGAACTTAGATTTAAAAATTTGGTAAAAGTAAGACCACATCGTTCATCTGAAGGTAATGTTATGGGAACAGGTGGACCTAAGACTGAAGCTGAGAAAAAGGCTGTTAAAGAATCATATGCTAAGACTTTTGTTAAAGAGGTTAACATTGGTTTAATGACAGATAAACAACTCAAGCATAAGCTTAAAGAGATAGAATCTGTCAACAAACAGAGAATGCCTAGGAAAAACAAAAATGGAAAGATAGGCATAACATCAGGAATTAAGCCAATGCTTGCTACATTAGCTCCTAGAAAAACATGCTTTAATTGTGGTAGCACTAATCATCTTGCTAGTTTCTGCAGTAAGAATAAGAACATTAACTCCTTACCCTCTAAAATTGCAGTAAAGAATGATTATGTGAGAACTAGACCACAGACTTTATGCAAACACTGTGGAAGTACTTGGCATTCTATTTACACTTGCAGAGATTATCATGCTATTTACTATAATTACTATGAACCCAAGCCAAATTTGAAATGGGTTAAAGTAAACTCTGCAAATGTAAACTCTGAAAAAGTTAGCTTAAACTCTGATAATGTGAATTCCGCTGCAAAAGCTAACAGAATTAAGAAAGCCAAAGGATCCAAGCAAGTCTGGATCCTTAAAACTAATAATCAGTGATTGTTTGTGATTGCAGGGCATCAGGGAAAGTACCCTAGTCATGGACAGTGGATGTTCAGGACACATGACTGGAAATAAAGCCCTGCTATCAGAGTATGTGGAGAAGGCTGGCCCAAAAGTTTCCTATGGAGATGGCAACATAGGACATACTCTGGGATATGGCAATATTAATCTTGGAAATGTCATCATCACAAATGTAGCTCTGGTTCCAGGACTCAAGCATGATCTGCTATCTGTGAGTCAAATTTGTGACAGAGGATATCATGTAGATTTTCAACCTGAATATTGTCAAGTCATCAGCAAATCTACAGGGAAAGTTGCTCTAGTTGGAAACAGACACAATAACATCTATGAAGTAAAATTGTCAACAAAATCTGATGGCAAAGCAGTGTGTCTGTCAACAAGAATGTCCAGTGAAGAGAGTTGGAAGTGGCACAAGAAACTCTCTCATTTGAACCTGAACAACATCAATGAGCTAATAAAGAATGATCTTGTAAGAGGGCTACCAAAGTCTTTGTTAAATGCAGAAGGCCTGTGTGATTCTTGTCAAAAGGCCAAACAGAGAAAAGCCTCTTTCAAAAGCAAATATGAGTCTTCAATTGTTGATCCTTATCATCTCTTACATATTGATCTTTTTGGACCAGTGAATGTTATGTCTCTTGGAAAGAAGAAACATGCTCTAGTCATTGTTGATGAATATACCAGATACACATGGGTATATTTTCTTGGAAAGAAGGATGAAACTGCATTAACACTGACAGAACATATAATACAACTGGACAAAGGGTCAGAGAATCAAGTGAAGATTATCAGAAGTGACAATGGAACTGAATTCAGGAATTCAACAATGGAAGAATTTTGCAAGAGTAAAGGAATTAAACAAGAGTTTTCTGCACCTGGCACTCCACAACAAAATGGTGTGGTGGAGAGGAAGAACAGAACCTTGATAGAAGCTGCAAGAACCATGCTAGATGAAGCAAAGTTGCCAACATATTTCTGGGCAGAAGTAGTTCAAATTGCTTGTTTTACTCAAAATGCTACACTGATCAACAAGCATGGTAAAACACCATATGAAATGGTGAAAAAGAAAAAGCCAAATCTAAAATATTTTCATATTTTTGGATGCAAGTGCTTTGTGTTGAAGACTCATCCTGAACAGTTGACCAAATTTGACCTAAAGGCAGATGAAGGAATTTTTGTTGGCTATCCACTGTCAACTAAGGCATTCAGAGTTTATAATCTGAGAACCAAGGTGATCATGGAATCAATTCATGTGTCATTTGATGACAAGAAAATAACAGGACTTGAAGATGTTAATGAACATGATCAACTGCACTTTGAAAATGAAGATTTATTCTCTGACAAAGTAAACTCTGATGAGACTGATCTGACAAACTCTGTTGAGCTAAACTCTGAGCCTCTACTGGTAAATACTGAAGAGACTCTTTAATCAGAAACAAGGGAAGAACCAGTTGAGGGGGAGCATGAAGAATCACATCAAAGTGATAATTCAAATACTGATAGTGACTCAGTTGATAATTCTGAATCAAACTCTGCTGACTCAAACTCTGGTAGTTCAAAATCTGATAGTTCAAATTCTGAACAGTCACACTCAGGGGGAGCATCAGAGAATGAAGAAAGTCACCAAGAAAATCAGGAGAGCATGGATCAAGGGGGAGGATCACATGATGACAGAAGCAATCTGCCTTCTGCAAGAAAATGGACCAAGTCACACACACCTGATTTGATAATTGGTGATCCAGATGCAAGAGTAAGGACAAGAAGTGCAACAACAAATGAATGTCTGTTTCATGCATTCTTGTCACAAACTGAGCCAAAGAAAGTAGAAGAAGCTCTTAAAGATGCTGACTGGATAACAGCAATGCAAGAAGAGCTAAATGAATTTGAAAGAAATGAAGTGTGGACCCTTGTACCAAGGCCCAAGAACAGATCCATTGTTGGTACTAAATGGGTTTTCAGAAATAAAACTGACAGTGATGGTGTTATCACAAGGAACAAAGCAAGACTGGTAGCAAAAGGCTATTCACAGCAGGAAGGAATAGACTATGATGAAACATTTGCTCCAGTTGCAAGATTGGAGGCAATCAGAATCTTTCTAGCATATGCCTCTCATAAGAAATTCAAAGTGTTTCAGATGGATGTGAAAAGTGCATTTTTAAATGGAAAACTTGAAGAAGAAGTGTTTGTGGAACAACCACCAGGATTTGTAGATCCAAAATATCCAGACCATGTCTACAGGTTAGACAAGGCACTCTATGGACTTAAGCAGGCACCAAGGGCATGGTATGAAACTCTTGCTAAATTTCTACTAGAAAGTGGGTTTCACAGAGGTACTATTGACAAAACTCTGTTTTACTTTCAATCTGGTAGTGACTTGCTCTTAGTTCAAATATATGTTGATGACATCATTTTTGGATCTACTAATGATAAACTCTGTAAGAAGTTTGCCATGCTCATGCAGTCAAGATATCAAATGAGTATGATGGGAGAGCTAAGCTATTTTCTAGGCTTACAGGTGAAGCAAACAGATGATGAAATTTTTATCAATCAAGCAAAATATACCAGAAATCTTCTCAAGAAATTTGGCATGCTTGACTGTTCATCTGCAACAACTCCTATGGCAACTGCAACAAAATTAGAAAAGATGCAGGGTCATCAGTAGATATGACAAGCTACAGAGGAATGATTGGTTCTCTACTTTATTTAACAGCTAGTAGACCTGATATCATGTATGCCACTTGTCTGTGTGCAAGGTTTCAAGCAGATCCAAGAGAACCACATTTAACAGCAGTAAAGAGGATTTTTAAGTATCTCAAGGGCACTATAACTTTAGGGCTGTGGTATCCAAGAGAATCAGAGTTTAAACTACTTGGCTACTCTGATGCAGACTTTGCAGGCTGTAAGATTGACAGAAAAAGCACCAGTGGAAGTTGTCAATTTCTGGGTGATAGACTTGTTTCCTGGTACAGCAAGAAACAGAAATCAATATCTACATCCACAGCTGAAGCAGATATTGCTGCTGGTAGCTGCTGTGCACAGATTCTATGGATGAAGAATCAACTGCTGGATTATGGATTGAGGTATATCAAGATACCTATTTTCTGTGATAATCAAAGTGCTATTGCAATGACAGGTAATCCAGTACAACACTCAATGACAAAGCACATCAGCATAAGGTATCACTTTATCAGAGAGCATGTAGAGGAAGGCAACATTGAGCTTCACTTTGTGTCTACAGAACAACAACTTGCAGATGTCTTCACCAAGCCATTGAGTGAAGCTACATTTACAAGACTGGTCAATGAACTAGGAATGGTCTCTAGTTTTGACTAGAGATGTTGGTTAGACTCAAGATCTTACTTTTATAATATATTGCTCATGTTTCTGCAAATTGTTGAGTGCTATGTGAACTTTAGTGTTACACTCTGTTATGCATGCTAATGTTTAAACTTTGTTAAACTCTGTCAGCATGTATGTCTGCTAAACACTGTTAACATGTTGGATACACTCTGAGAATTCAGGATTGATTATTGTCTAAATGAAAACACCAATGAAGAAAAATGTATGAAGCATGATTCTCAGTAATTAAATCATGATTCTTTCTGAGTCACTGTAATCTAATCAGATTTTGTGCAGTAAATCAACACAGCATGATACTGTTTCATATTTATAGCATCTCTTAGTTTATTCAGTCCTAAACTCTGAGTTTATGAATATTGTGTGCATTGCCTCTCATAAATAATTTCTGATACTAATGAACTCTAAACTCTGATAAGTGACATTCTGTTCCCAAAAGTAATTCATGGTTCTTGATGATTCCTTGTTTGTACTTGTAAAAACTATAAAACTTGAGATGTGTCATTGATTAGTTTGGTGAGTTCAAATTCATGTCTGCACCCTGTGAGATTTTAAGCTTAGTCAGTGATTGATATATTTTCTATCAATCAGTTTTTATTGTTGTGTGATGTTCATCAGGAAGTATGTTTCTCTAGAACTTGTATTAAACCATTTTGAGACTACATGATATGTGTGTGCATGAAAATGATAAAGGCACTAGGATTTACCATTTCTTCAAACACTGTTCAAAATTCTTTTGAACACTGTTTAAACACTGTTCATAAATTCCATCCTTAGTAAACCCCTTTGAGCCTAATTAACTGCTCATTTTTCCTAAACTCTGTAGTATTAAGAGCAGTTATATTCTTTTGAAAAATCAAATGCAAGAAGGTGAGTGTTCCTCAAGAAAAGAAAAGTTTACTCAGTATATATGTTAAAAAAAATAAAAAAAAAATAAAAATAAAAAAAGGGGCATATATACTGATCATCTTGTACAAATATGTACTAACAGTGTGACTGAACACTTTGGTCTATTAAAATGTTCAGTTTGAAATTCACTCATGATTAAAACATCTCTTCTCATCTGTTTGATCTTACTACATTATAACCCTGAATAAAGTCCTTTTGATTTGTGCATATATGTACTCAAAGTAGTGTAGATTTGGTGGACATTCAAGCATATGGTAGTATCTGCTTTTACTGATTGAATGTGAGTGTAAACACTTCACCTAAACACTTGTGTGCTTTGAGAGTTTGTGAGTTTATCAAGTTCATGACTGTTACTCACTGAATGATGCTCTGATTTCTATCTCTTGATCTTTTTGTCTTCAAAGACTGTGTGCTTACTTGGATAATCATGAACATCAAAGGGAATAGAAGTATTCAGATCTCTGTATTGCAGTAACTACAGAGTTTAGCATTCATCAAACAATCAGTGTTTACTATGAGAGTTTGTGCATTCAGTGTTTATTAATTTCTGTTATGGATTTTATGAAATATTAGATGCTCTAAAAATTGATTTTGGTAAACTCTGCTTCACACACAATTATATTCACAACTGTGCAATTTTTGAAAGGGTTTTAGTGATAAAGTTGGAAAATTGACAAACCCTGTCGAGTTGTGTTAAGTACTCTAAGGTAAAGTTTCATTGAGATAATTTGACAATTTTGGAATAATTGGGGTATTTGACAACTGTTAATTAGTGTAAATATGTCAAAGTGTCGTGATTATAGGAATGACAGCGGTAATAATTAAGTGATCCACTGGTTGTTTGACACGTGTCCCATTATTGTGTCCCACTCTCACATTACTCTAGAATCAGTTGCGTGCTTATAATACATAAACGATTGAGTTTTTAATTACTACTCTAATCATTTGTGTTCTCTCACTATACATCGATTCATATTCACCCACTCACAGTTACTGTGCATACACAATTACTTTCCAAACTCTGGTTCACTCTCTTTCACATTTTGATAAACACTTACCATACACATCTTTTCTCTGAATATTTTCGTATCATATCTCACTAATAGCAACCAAAGCTTTTGATGCAGCAGGGTTAGTTTTTCTTCCTAGCAATTATGTAGCCCCACTGGAGAATGCAAACGCTCCAGAGGCGTTTCATTTGTTTCAAAATTTCTTGAAAGATTCAGAGATTGGGAAGGCTTTAACTGAACCACCAAAACTCTCTGCTTCACAAATTGCTACCTTTTGGACAAACTCTGTGTATGATGATGGAGAAGAGTCTGGCACTCCAACAATTACTTTTACTCATGATGAATCAGAGTATATCATTACTCCAACTACGGTTAGGGATGCTCTGGATTTTGAGACTCACACTTCTTACAGTGTTGTTGGTCACGACCGCTTGCGGACAATGTTGCAGCAAATTGGTTGTTCAGGAGATTTGAATAAGCTGGGATCCCTGAGAAGACCACTTTTGAGAAAGGAATGGAGCTTCTTTTTCGATTGCATTACAAGGGCTTTTGGAAAGAAGACAACAAATTGGGATGCACTTCCTCTTGACAGTCTCCAAATTGGTCATGCTTTACTGTATGGAGGTAATTTTGATTTTGGTAGACTAGTTCTAATGAATTTGGGAGAACGTTTGTCAGAGCCTACATCTGTTTATTTTTCTCGATTTTGTCAAATGCTGTTCAATGCTTGTGTGCCTAATCTTAAAATTGCTGAAGCTGATATCATTCAGCCTTTTCAAGTTGCTAAAAGGATGTTCTCTGATTTGACAAATAAAGATGTCACTAAACAGCAAATACCTGCTATGTTTATGCCACTAGCCTTACAAAACTATGTCAACCAACCTCAAGATTCACAATCTACACCATCACCACAACAACCAGAACCACAACCAATGCCTGCACCATTAAACACTGATCATACTGAAACCATACACTCTCGTTCTAAACCAGCATCTGAGTCAACATCCACAACCACTGTACCTACTACATCTCATCAACCACAATCTGAACAAATCAATGAACCCATAAACTCTGAACCAATAAACTCTGAACCAATAAACTCTGAGCCAGTACTTACTCATCAACCCAAATCCAAACCAAAAAGAAAAATACACACTGCACAGAACACCAAACACTCAAAGGCTAAACAGACATTACCTGGAGCTGTTTATATCAGAAGAAAGATTCAAAGGGAAAACAGACCTTCACTTTCACCAGCTAAGGAGAGCTCTAGTGAAGAAGAAGAGGTGCTTGCAGTGTCTCAAGCCAAGAGAAGGAGATTAATTCTTTCAGAGTCTGATGATGAGCAAATTTTTGAAGCTCCAGAGGTGGTTTCACAGCAAACACCTACTGTTGAGGTTGCAGAGAAGGTTGCTATACCTGCAGAGGTTGACATGCCTACAGAGGATGCTGTGCCTGTCAATGTTGAAATGCCTGCAGAGGTTGAAATGCCTGCAGAGGATGCTGTAAATGTTGAAGTACCTGCAGAGGATAAAATGCATGCAGAAGAGGATCACAGAGATGGTTTTTCACCAATGAATGATATTATTGACTCATTTCAACCATTCTCTGATCCTATCTCACCTATTGTTCACTCTGAAGAACCTGGTGTAGCTGATCAGCCTGCAATTATTCTCACTGAAGCTGTAGCATCACACACAGAGCTAATCTCTGATGCTTATCAAATTCCTGACAAAGGTGAT
Organism: Kitagawia praeruptora; assembly: GCA_037693485.1. Classification (NCBI taxonomy): domain Eukaryota; kingdom Viridiplantae; phylum Streptophyta; class Magnoliopsida; order Apiales; family Apiaceae; genus Kitagawia; species Kitagawia praeruptora. The sequence goes on from CM075354.1 coordinate 76,318,160, forward strand.
GAGGTTGATCAAGCAACTAAGGATATTTCTCAGCCTATGCAAGTTGAAACTTCACATGCAAACTCTGTTGCAGAGCCTGAGCAACATGAGGAGAATATTGAAAAGATTGCAGAAGTTGTTGTAGAAACTGTGGCTGACAATGCTCAGCACAGTGGTTCTTTAGAAGCTGCTCAAGCTGATGATGCAAGTGTTGAAGATGAAGCTGAAAACAGTGCAAACTCTGATTCTTCTCTGAGTGCACCAGTACAGACTGAAAACAAACATACATCTTTTGATCAACCTTGCCCATCTCATGCAATTGAACAAGAGCACCTTGCTAAGTTTGCTGCTAACTGGTATAAAGAAGACTGTATTTTTCCAAAAGGGAGAGCAGCTAATTTCATTAAGCAAACTGCTAAACAAATTTCAAATCCAGAGATTTTATCATGCTTAAAGGCAACTGTGGTACAAGTCAAAACTCTGGATGGAAGTTTTGCTGACACACAACAACAAATTGCTTCTTTGAAGACTGAAATACAAACTAGAGAACTGAAAATGGAAAGAGAGTCAAAAATCAAAGCTGCACAGCTTTCTAAAGTCCAAGATACTCTCTTTGCCAGGTTAGGAAAGGTTGAAGAGAATCAGGCTGCCTTGTTTGAAAAGGTTGATTCAATTGCTACCTCCTTGGAGCTTATTACATCTATACTCATTCCTGATGATGTCAAAAAGGGGGAGAGAGTTGCTAAGTCAAAATGCAAAGTTTCTCAAACTCTGCTCAAACAGGATGATGCTGGAGATGGAGGAGCAAGTGACAAGAATAAAGGCTTAAACTCTGAATTAAGGCAAACTCTGAGATCTGGCAAATCTCTTAAGTCACAGTCTGTTGGAATAAACACTGAAACTCAAGGTACTTCAAACACCAAGAGTTTGGAATTAATATCTGATCCAAAGACTGATGAGGAGTTAGCTGTTAAGCTTTTCATGGAAGAAAATGCAGAAGGAGTTACTCTAGAAGATGCTAAAGCTGAAGAAAAGAGTCTGCAAGAAAAGCATCTAAAAGCTTTAAAGTCTGTTAAGTTGAAGAAGAGGGAGAAAGTTGTTAAAGCTGCAAAGCCTGTTCTTAAAGGCATTGAAATCAAAGAGAAATTATCTGGAATTCAAGAAGAAGAAGAAGAAGAAGATAAAGAAAAGTTGATAAGAAAGTCTTCTCTTGATGCTAAATTGAAGTTAAAAGGGGTAATGAATGAGGAGAACAAAGGCGAAATGGTCGTTACAACCTCTGTTGCCACACAAGTTGTACAGACATAAAGTAAATCCTTACCTGGGTTTTCTAGGCCAAAAATTCCGGTTCAAGAACAAACAGGAGTAGATGGTGATTATAAACACAATGTTGCTTGTTCAGGAAAGCCACCAGGCAGAAATACTTCTGGATTAGGAACAAGAAGAGATTTGAGATTTAGTAACAGTCCAAGAGATCCTTCTGCACTTGTTTCTCTTGGTTCTGGTATTACTCAAGAAAATCTAAATAAGTTGGAATCAGTCCAACTAGTTCATCAAAGGAGCTTAGATATTCACTTTCTGTTATACTTTATGACAGATGGATCAGTGTTTAGAGTGAATGAAGAAGCAATCAAGTTAAAGTTATTTGAAGAACTTCAGTATGTTCTGCATATATTCAGAGTCAGAAATCGTCAAACACAGCTTATTACTAATTCTATAAGGGAGTATATGCAGAAAGCTAAAGCTGTTACAGGATCAAAGTCTGCTGAAAAGTATGTTCCTAATTACAGAGATTGGAATGGCAATCTGATAGAAATGGAGAAGGGGACTACAAAGCTGAAGACAGATCTTGGAATTACTGTTCTGGATTTTAATGTGAAGTCTGAGGAAGTGAAATATATCAGGTTGGAAAATGAAATGAGAAGAAACAAAATTTACGATCTCAGAGCTGCTATCTTTGAAACTGATGAGAATGATCCAGATTTAAGAGAGATCAAGGAAGCTATGCAGATTGAACTTGAAAATGCTGAGAGAAGATTGTTGATTGATTATCTCAGAACAACTCCAGATCTTGAGGAAGTTAGGTAGACAGAATTTGTAAGTTTGTTGAGTAATAGCTTAAACTCTGTTTGTATGTTAAACACTGTAGACTTTGTATTTGTTTTGACATAATCATTTACTGTAAACTTGTACATTCTTGCTAATGAACAAGTTGGGGGAGATTGTTAGAAATGATTGATGAGAACAGTGTTTGGAAGCTAAAGTAACAAAACAGAGTTTAGCTGGAAGCTGTCAGAGTTTAGTTAAACACTGACTAGAAGCGCAACAAAGGTTGTTAAACTCTGTAGCGGAAGCGTCTGAGAGTCAACAGTGTTTGAAGATTGATACAAGATAAATATGGAAGCAATATCTTTGAAGATTGGATAGCTATCAAAGAGATTGAGTTGACTTAGTAGATGTGTAGCAATCGTGATTGATATCAATTGTATAGCTTGATTATAGGAGAATCAATTACTGATTGTACGAAGCTGTATGTTTTATAAATACAGTTAGGTTAACCCTAGAAGGGTGTCGAACATAGAGAAAATCATTGATTGTAACCTAAGCAGCTCTCTTTGATATTTTACATCATTAAGAGAGGAATTATTAATTCCAAACAGTTTTTAAGTGTTAAAACTTGTGTTCTTGTTAATTACTCATACAATACTTGATTACATATTGTGTATTAGACCTAACAAAAGCTATCTACATAGATTTCTTCTTACCCATCTATGATTCTGTGTAACACCCCAGTCCCACATCGAGGAGATTTGGGACTTCTGTTCAGTTTATAAGGCAAAGTACTACTACTAAGTGCACCAACAAATCATGATCTTTTGGGGGCCTGTGGTGGGCTTGTGGATTACCCAAGTTGGCTGCATTTGGGCTAGTTTGCTTTGGCTTATTTCGGATTCGTGATCGGGACTCGACCCGATTTTTGGAAAATAACTCGGGATTTGACCCGGGTTGTCCCATATGGTATCAGAGCCGACTCTCGAAAGCTTGATTCGTCAAGTTGCCGGAGGTGGGGACACGAAGGTTGGTGGTATTATCCCACAATGGACAGAGATCCGAAGGTGGGGTCACGAAGCCAGCCGGTATTATCCCACAATGGCTAGGGAGGAACGATCTTGGACCTATGAGATATCCGTTAAGGCCTGACGAGGACGTCAGGAGTTTAAGTGGGGGAGTTTGTAACACCCCAGTCCCACATCGAGGAGATTTGGGACTTCTGTTCAGTTTATAAGGCAAAGTACTACTACTAATTGCACCAACAAATCATGATCTTTTGGGGGCCTGTGGTGGGCTTGTGGATTACCCAAGTTGGCTGCATTTGGGCTAGTTTGCTTTGGCTTATTTCGGATTCGTGATCGGGACTCGACCCGATTTTCGAAAAAAGCTCGGGATTTGACCCGGGTTGTCACATATATGGGACAACCCGGGTCAAATCCCGAGTTATTTTCCGAAAATCGGGTCGAGTCCCGATCACGAATCCGAAATAAGCCAAAGCAAACTAGCCCAAATGCAGCCAACTTGGGTAATCCACAAGCCCACCACAGGCCCCCAAAAGATCATGATTTGTTGGTGCACTTAGTAGTAGTACTTTGCCTTATAAACTGAACAGAAGTCCCAAATCTCCTCGATGTGGGACTGGGGTGTTACAAACTCCCCCACTTAAACTCCTGACGTCCTCGTCAGGCCGAACGAAAATCCCATAGGTCCAAGATCGTTCCTCCCTAGCCATTGTGGGATAATACCGGCTGGCTTCGTGTCCCCACCTCCGGATCTCTGTCCATTGTGGGATAATACCACCAGCCTTCGTGTCCCCACCTCTGGCAACTTGACGAATCAAACTTTCGAGAGTCGGCTCTGATACCATATGTGACAACCCGGGTCAAATCCCGAGCTTTTTTCGAAAACCGGGTCGAGTCCCGATCACGAATCCGAAATAAGCCAAAGCAAACTAGCCCAAATGCAGCCAACTTGGGTAATCCACAAGCCCACCACAGGCCCCCAAAAGATCATGATTTGTTGGTGCAATTAGTAGTAGTACTTTGCCTTATAAACTGAATAGAAGTCCCAAATCTCCTCGATGTGGGACTGGGGTGTTACATTCTGAGAGGTTCATCCAGTACACATGGATGGTAGTTTGGTTCTCCACTGCTTATCTGATTGACTCTCTTGTACTTCTCCTTCAGTTGAGCTTCCAGTTCCTCAGCAACATTTTTAGCAGTCTTAGATGATCTCATAGCATTCCTGAATGCTTCTTCTGCTTCATAAGCAGCCATTGCTTCAGGTGTGTAAGGCTTCCTCATTTCAGTCCAATTATAATTAGCAATGTGTTTTTCTTCATCTGAACTAATGCCCAAATCTACATCATCATGATTTCTCCAATCACCATACTTCTCATTGAATTCAGCATATCTTTCAGCATAGTACTTCTGGATGTGTTCCATGGCTTTCTTAGAAACATTTTCATAAGCTTCCACAAGCTCCACCATTCCTTCTAGCACAAAGAAATCAACTCTGCACCTCACTACTTTTGTTTTCATTAAGAGATTTTGTCTGTTTATCACTTTTGACACACTCACCATAGTGAAGTCCTTCTCAACAATCATGAGTTTGGCTCTATCTTGCCAAAGAATGTATTTGGTTGCATTTTCCTTAGAAGCATCCAGCTCCAATTCCACTGATGTGATATCTCTTGTAGCAATTTCCTTTTGGCATTCGAAGCTGTTTGTTTTTCTTTTCCCAATGGGCTTCTTATAAATCACTGCTCCATGTACCTTTTTCTTTGCTGCAGGCTTCGATTTCCATCTTTTTATAGGGACTATACGCCAGGCTCTTGCCCTAATTTTTGTCTTGTTACCTTTGAATTTCTTGGTAATATTACCTGTGACAGCTTCTTCATTTTAGCTCTTGACAGTGTCCTCTATGACAGCATCTTTCATGACTGTGTCATCTTTGACGGTATCTTCCTTGACAATGTCCTCTATGATAGTAACTTTAGCGTTCTTGACAGTATCCTTGGTGACAACATCTTTTTCAGCATTAAGACAATCAACTGTAAATCTTAAGATACTTCCTTCCAAGGCTTCAAAAATATCTGTCTCTCCTTCATCTTTAGCATCAGCATCTTTCTTATCAGCTTTAGGAGTTTCTTCTTTTGATTCCTCCTGAGTTGAATTTTCAACATTCTCAGCAGTTACTTTGCTACCACCTTCAGATGCACCAGATTCTCCATTACCACCAAGCTCATCTTCATCATCATCAAGGGTGTCATCAAATGTGCAACTTCCACCTCTTTCACCTCTTTCACCTCTTTTGGCATTAGCTTCAGAAATTAATTTCTTTATTTGAGAGCTAAGACTCTCATCTCTTTTTACCAAAAGCTTGTGAATTGCCTTGATCGCCTTGACTCTTTCCTTGGTAATTTTGAGCTTAAGGATCTATCTCAGTACTAATATAACTGAGTCAGTTTTCAACTTTGACTCTCTAGTCAAGATCAGAAAGCCAATCCTCTTTACTCCTGCACTTGTGGTCATTCTGTAGCAAACACCATATGGATAATCAATTACTTCTAGAAGTTTCCCTTCAACAAGTAACTTGATTTGTGCTGACAGAATTCCATTGAATGTTGATAGATTGACTTTCACTGTTGATGCTAAGAAGTTTAGTACTCTTGCTTGGAGACTTTGTAGTTGCTGCATAGTGATGAATATGGAGGTTCTTGTCTGCAAGTAAATGTCAATTGCCCATCTTTTCTCTTTTTAAATCTTCACAGAGATGCTTATGATTTTGCTCTTCAGTATTGGTGATAGTTTTTGATATTCTCCCCTATCTCTTTTATGGCACTATCAATCATCATATTGAACTTTTCATCTTCATTGTTCAATGTGCTCTCCATGTGATCAACCATCATTGTTTCTGCATCTTCTGGACTATACTCACTTCCATCAATCCAAATGTTGCTTGTTCCTAGATTTATTTTCTCAGGAATCTTTCCCTTGCCTTTTCCCAGCCTGTTTTGTTCCTCCTTTTCTCTCCACAGTTTTTGATATTCAATTTCTGAAGTTCAGTAGAGGGTTCTTTGATTTTCAAGGGAGGCAATGTTGTTTTCTTAGATGTAGAATCCCTAGCTCCTTGTAATGCATCCATTACTTCTTTAGTCATCAACACTGGCTCACCATCCCATTCTTGTTCAATGAATTCACCAGCTCCACTGTCCTTCAATTCTTCACCAAAATTTCTTTCTTCACCATCTGAAACTTTCTCTGTTTCTTCATTTTGCTCCCCCGTTGTTGCAGCATCACCTTGTTCTTGCTCCCCCTTACTACTAGACTCCCCCTTGCTTGTAGCTCCACCTCGTCTCTCCTTGACTGTTGGCTCTGTGATATTATGATCTATCACTTTCTCCCCCTAGTTAAGTTGACAGCACCAAGAAGGGCAGAAAATGACAGCAGAGATGGTTGAATCTCAGCAAAACCAGCAGTGACCATAGTGGACAGACTGTCAAGTTTGGACTCCATAGATGCACATCTGTCCTCAAGGGATTTCAACCTTGAATCAGCTTCTTTAGGAGGACCACCAGATCTTAACCTTTTTGGAGTCAAAGGAGAAGTTGGGGCAAGGATGCTATTGGGGTTCTCACACTCTCATTGTTTTTCTGAGTGATTTCATCACTCCTCACAATTGAACTCCCCATAATTGTACAAGCCCACAACTCAGAAAATTATATAGTTCAATTTACAGCCCAAACAAAAATAAAAATAAAATACATATTACATATTTTCACCTAATGTACATATGCTAAAAAGTGAAGTGTAAATATTATTAGTCAGTCCTCGATACATCTCTCAGATAGTTAGATTGTTTAATGTTATATATTGAGAAAGAAATTGCTTGTAAAATTTGTTGAGTATTGAATATAGCAAAAGAATACATGGGGGTGAATGGATTATTGAACTTTTTCTTGTTCTTGAATCTGTGTAGCAAGATAAGTGTTTGTGTGTGCAAATGTGTAAGTGCGGATAAAGAACAACACAAGACACAATATCACTTTAATTTAATATATTATTAGATAAAGGTTGCTACAATCTGTGAATACAAATGGTAGTATTCTCAGCTTCATTTTTCTCAGAAAGATATATCTTACAGTGTATGAAAAACTTCATTAACTAAAGAAGTGAGATTGTATTCTTATAGAACATGAATACAACTCACTTACTACAAATAAGGTTAGAGGATAAATTACTTTCTTGTATGTCTATCCTTTTTGAGTAAGCATCCAAACGGCTATAGATTTGACTTTGCAAAGTTCTGTTTAGATCTACTTCTTTAGCTCTTTGCCTCTTCTATATCTCTCCAAGCTTCCTTGTAGGCTTTCCAGAGCACGTTACAGATTGTGGTCCATAAAGTGCATTGGCTTGTTGCAGGTTTCTGACTTGTACAATTTCTTCAGTATTTTGTTTCCAAGAATGTATTCGAGAAGTGGCTAAGTGATTGATTCGAGAACTAGGATTAGATAACTCTGAGTTCTCGAATACTGTATGATTGACATATCGAATTACTCCTCGAATAATACTTTTCTCCAGGGTTCCTTGAGTTGTCGAATAGAACACTTGACTTGTCGAATCCCTGAGATATCGAATAGCTTTATGAGTCCATGAGATATCGAATGGAACTTTGACTTGTTGACTCTTTGAGAACTCGAATACCACTTTGACTTGTTGACTTCTTGAGTTCATGAATAGAGTATTTAGATATGTCGAATCTCTGAGATATCGAATGAGATATCGAATAGTTCATTCAGAGATATCGAACAGTGTCTTCTCAGATATCGAATCTCTGACTTCTTGAACGCTAGACTTCTCGAATAGAAAAATGTACTTCTCGAATTGGTACTTAGGCAAATTCTTCATTTCTTCAAATCCCAACTGTGATTATTTGATAGTCTTTATCTTCTTGCTTGAGGCATGAACCTTGGAACTTCTTTCAAGCATTATTCTTGACTATATAAGTACAGTTACACAACTAGGATTTGAAGCCTATTCCAAGTACAAAACAAATAGAAACTCTACAACTAGAGGTTCCCTCAGTTAAGAGGTCATGTAAGTAATGCAAAGCATTACAACCAATTAGGCTTGTTATTAGATGTATACAGGCATGCCTCTGTGACTAACAATGTAAGAACCCTGATTTTTGTAATATTTTTAAGAATATAATATCATATGACATTGGGAATTTGGGACCTTTTGAGTCACCCATGTTGTTTAATGGAATTGATTATCTGAGAAATTTATGTTGTTACATTCACTGTGTAAGAAAAAGGGAAGATTGTTAAGGCAAGAGGCCTACTGCTATTAAGATTTATAAAAACTTGGGATTTGAGAATTATTAAAGTATTAAAATATTTTAAGAGACTATGACAAGGAGTTATGGATATTTAAGGAATTTACACAATTAAGTACTTAAGGAATTACCAAGGAAATCTCTACGCGACAAAATATTATTACAAGGAGTTTAATTAAGATACGATATGAAATAAAGATTAAGTGACAAGCATTGGTGGAGAAATAATAATACAAGGAAGGATATTACATGCAAGTATCATGTAACTAGAAAGTTATGCAAGTAAACTAGAAAGCAAAAAGGCAACTAGAGGAATAGTAACTAGTTAGTACACTACATTACTTTAGGGGACACTAGGGCATGGGGTGAACCTAAGCTACTAGACTAGGGTGGAACACATGTGAGGATATACATATCAATACACCAACAATAATTCATCACATTTCAAACAACAACAAAACAAAACTCTCCCCCCCCCCATTAGAAGCTCTCGGCCTAAACCTTCCAAGAAGGAAGAAGAGAAACTTTCTCCAACTTCTACTTACTCATAAATCCTATAATAAATCATAGAGCTTCCTTGTATCATAGTGAAGGTATGTTATCAATTTCATAGCTTTCTAACCATCCAATCTTGAGAAATTAATTGTTGAAAGTTTGAGTGAATAGTAACCAAGGTTGGTTATCTTTTAGATCTTGAAGTTTAAGGCTTGTAGAGGCTCATCCAAGGTGTTCTTAAGGATTATAAGGCTTACCCAAGGCTCCTAGATACTCAAGAAGGTATAAAACCCTAACCCCTCTTAGTCATGGATTGATTATAGTTTATATTGTTAGATCTAAACATTTTAGTGCATATCTTGGTTATATGAGTTATGGATGATGAAAATCTTGAGGTTATATGTTGTTGATGTGATTTTAAGGCTTTTACTTAGAGTTTATAACCCCATGTATGCTAGAGAGTCATGTCTTGGTGGTTTTGATGATAGATGTGATGTACAAAGTGAGTTCTTGAATGTTTGAGAAAGAATGTGTGCTGTGTAAAAATTCTGGGAGCATGTACTGACTTGCAGGATGGTTTTGAACCTCTATATGTTGTCTCCCGAGAGCCTAATTTATATGGATGGAAAGATAATTGAATGTAGTTTCTAGAAATATAAGGCTCACACCCAGGAGATGTGTAGATTTTGAGTTATGGCCGGATTAGTGCAGTGTGGTTCTGGAATTCGGACTGCACTGTGTTGTCCACTTGTGAACTGAGTTAGGACCCCTTAAAATTATGAAAATGTTATGGAAATTTGAGGATATACAAATTAAACAAGTGGAAAGGCTGTCCAAAAAGAATTGGATTAAAATATGTATTTTTCAATTTTATAAAAATGTTGGAGCGAGGTGTGCGCAAGTGAAAAACCACTTAGGGGATTAGTTTAAAGTAGTTTTAAGAATGCTCACTTGAGTTTCGAGTTTGAGGAATAGATTTGAGTCGAATGGGTAACGGAAGTGATAATGTGACGACATGGTCATATGAGAGGGTTAGTGGTCACAAGTGGAGTCGTTAAGTTGGTCTTACGATTTTTAAAACCTTATATTTAAGTAGCGTTGTTAAGGTACTAATGTGCAAATATGATTATGTATAGATTTCCATTCCACTCCGCGAGCCGACCACCCCAACCTCACCAAGGCAAGTTTTCCAACCCTAAGTATTTAATTTCAAAATATTATATTCTTGATTTTACCTATGCAAGTCTACTTTACAAAACTTATATATAAGGATTTTTCACTTTTGTGTTTGTACTTCCAAACGTATTATATGCGTATGCTTTATGAGATTATGTTGAAGTTTGAGATATATGCATATGTGTTTGTACACCCTTGAACTTAGAATAAAAATGTTTCTTCGGATAACGACTCTAGCAATAGAGGTCGTAGCGGTCCAAATATACTATTGACCGGGGAGCGGTATATTATTGTATCGTGATTAAATTACGAAAACCCGAAAGGTCATTCGGGAAGTATCGTATACTTACGTATTTATTATTTTTACGTTGTTTAAAATACTCAAAAATATCTATCTTGGATTAAAAGCTTATTTTAATTAAATAATGATTTTACTAATTGTTTATATATTAAATCTAAACATATTATTTATTAATTATCGTTCATTATTTTAAAGACAAAACTAATCCAAGATACCTTCAGCATTTTTCAAACTCGAACTTTTTCGAACTCAAAACATTTTTGAAAACCCCCGGTCAGGTTCTGCTTCTTGTATGATTTCAAGAATTATCGGTCGACTGATGTCGAACCACAATTACTCTGTTTTCAATCAAAATCAAGATTTTAAAAGAAAAAGAAAAAGGGACTCTGGCAGGTGTGGGAACCGTTGACGAACGATTCCCGGGATGTGTAAGCGGCCGTGAGCCAGGCGGTCCATCATTTATTATTCCGGCCCAGGTGTTGCCGAAGGATGATTACGGATGTAGTTTTCATCGAGGGTGATTACGGATGTAGTTTTCACTCGGGGATAGTTACGGATGTAGTTTCTATCCTTCTACCGGTAGAGAAGACCCGCGGATTATTGGACTTAGATGTGGCGACTGCTCATCGTCAATCCTTGTCAGGTTTTTATGTTTTCTTCCAGTCCCATCCTCCACTTTGGAAAAATACTCAAACATTGCTTCTTGGGCCTAAGTTCCAAGTTGCCGATAGTGTGGTTTTTGATAAGAAAAATATTAACATCGTGTAGTATCTAGAACTGCAAGATTTCTATAGAGATTGGCACGTGTTAGTGCACTCTTGCAATTATTTCAAAGAATGAAATGTTTTTGAATGAGAAACCTTCTAAGCTAATGGAAGGAAAGAGGTTTTGCATCAATGCATTCCCTGTACATTATGTTAACCGTAAAGTGTTTTGCCGAAACTGATATACTCATACGTATATATTTTCAAACTTGATATATATTGAAATGAGAACCTTGTAAAGGATTCATATGTTATTCTTAAAGCTCCTTAGTGAGTATAAATGTTTTATTCAAACTCGGACATATATATTGTCGAGTTATGTTTTGCAATCTGAGATATACACCCATACAGTTGGGAACGTTTTCAAAATAAACCACTTTATTATTTTCCAAAATGGTGAACTTGCTGAGCATTATGTAGCTCATTCTTGCTTTATAAAAACTTTTCAGAAAGAGAAGAACTTGGTCGGTTAACTCCGCACCAGCAGAAGAGGAGTAGGAGATTTACCCCGGAGATGATTTAGTTCCTGATAAATACTACAAAGTAAGTCTGATAGGTTTTCAACTGTAATAGTAAGACTTGTCTTCAAGAGTAGTTGTATAAGTGGAAGTGCGTAAGATTCTGGATTGTACAGATGAATTGTAATATTTAGTGTTACTTTTGATTATCGTTTCTGAGGCTCTAACTTGTATGTGCGTAAGATTGAGGTCTGGATGGATGTATTGTTGAGTTGTAAAGTTAATACAGGTATGATATGGTTGAATGGTGATGTGACGACCTGAATCTCTGACCTCGGATTTGGGGGCGTCATAGAAATGGTATCAGAGAGATAAGTTACAGTACTCAGAAACGAGAGTGTGAGAGTTAAGTCTAAGTAGGGGAATGACATAAGAGATCGTAGTAAACTTATGATTGGACTACCGGAAGAGGTACCGGTGAGTGGAATGGACTGGAGTGTTACTGAAGGTATTATACTAGGGTCGATAGAATCCCTAGAGACCTTTAGAATGATGAATAGAGATTTGAGAGTCGTACATGACCTATCATAAGTAATGATGTAGGAAGCAGAGCGAAGTCTCGAGAGCAGCTGAGGTAGAGGCGATACTGCCAATATGATTGGATGACTTGGCTGGCATAAATTTTGTTGCCCGTAGTCCTTCAGAGTTTGCCTATAAGGAGACGGCAATTTAAGAATCAAGAAGTTTAGACTTCCCTACATATTTAAGGGTACTTAGTACTTGGAATAATGAAAGTCTTTTACTTTGGCTATAAGATCCGATTTTCGATAAGTAACGGGTTTACCTGAAAGTTGGTCACTATGTCGTTGTGGATTTCATTACCCTTGATGGCGAATTTTACATGTGTTATACGAGAATGTTATCATAAGATGAGCATGCTAGATAATTCCATGCATGATTCGGACGCTAGAGCATGGTAGTTCAACTTAGAGAACAAACAAGTGGGATTAACAAAGGGACTCAAGAGAAGTTGAATATGGTTGCAACGAGCGATACAGTGATCTCAGAGTCTACCAAAAGAAAAGACCAACGGGTCTAGAGTGGAATTCTTTGATAGAAATTTTAGCAGAGACTACGCATATATACTTGTAGACCTCTATATTGTTGGTAACGTATGTTCACTTGCACACACACCGCCACTGAACCTATGGACTGCATTGAGATCCCTGAGAGATTTCTTTGATCTGTTCCCAGGGGGAACTGGCCACTTGTGATTCATGTCGTAGGCATGTAGTAGGACCCTACGGACTTAGCAGGTGTCCCTGTAATGATGTGAAGCTTGGTCTTCAAGATAGAGCACGGAAATGACAGATATAGCTGTGAAACCCTAACTCGATAAATGACTTTAAGATGATGATTGAGAGACGCACTAGTTGGTGTCTTGTATTACGAAGACGAAGAGATGGAGTTACCCTCATAATGGTGATAATGAGATGCACGAATGATTATTAACTTATTTTGGCAACTACCGGCTGGTGCACTACTTCATTTTAAACTGTTCAATAACCATGTTACCTCGATTAGTTTATATCAGGTAACCCTTCTAGCCTTCTACTTCAAACTTGTCGAATAACCGCCAGTGATATACTTTCTCTAAATCGGGACTCATCCAAAGTATCTTATTTGATCCCCGAGTATTCTATTTGAAGTTTATAATTATTTCGTTCTGCTCAGGACTATTTACACTTCCTTTCAATTATCCAAGGAATGTTCAACAATTGTTTCCTTAATTAATCAGTGAATATTCCTAAACAAATATTGATATTTGACTACTTCTTTCATAATTGCACTCTTCAGTCGAGCCCATAAATATTTATCAACTTGTTGAGAATAGGGATGATCTAACATCCAGATATTCCTCATGAATCCTTTCTTCTATTCAAAAGGAGATTGTGCGTCGTACATTGAAATCATAGTAAGGATATCATTTTGATACTAGTATTCTGAATTTCATTCTACTGTAAGATCTGATAAAGCATGTGTACGGAGGCACCCTTGGGTGGACCGTTTCACTGATAAGTAATATTTGATGAGAGGTTATCGATTGTTCCGATACCTAGAACATTCTCTTCATATTTTATAGTTTTCTTTTTCAAACTTAATAACTTCTTATTTCCATTCGTTGTCCGAGTAGCCTAAAGTTTCTTCAGTGGCTACGATGTTGAAATTCCGTTCTAGCCAATTGAAACTGGCTAGTCGATATGTCAATATGAATGACTAGTTGATTGTTCTAACTAGTCAAAATTGTAATGTTGTGAAGAACACCTAGCTAATTGTCCTAGCTAGTGGTGATGTCTCAAACAGGCGAACTAGCAAATTTTATCTAGCTAGTTGCTAGTGTTTCTTGAAAAGGACTAGTTATTGTTTCACTGGTCCAACTCCCAATTCAATTCATTCAGTAATTCCGCAATGCATTTTGCGTGTGGTAAAGTATGATGATGAAAGTTTTGACGAATGACTTGATTGAGACCTAATGAGGTCGTCCACTCAACTTGAATTCTACCCATCTTTGTATCAGACTTTATGTCACTTGAATATTCTGTTCTTTCATTCATATAATGAAGATTCATTTGAAACCACAGATTACTTGAATGATAAACTGCTTCATTTTTATCGTCACATAGTAGAATTTCTTTCGATCGGTTGACCTTTATCAATGGGACTTTTTAGATCCTCTATTTTTGAAGAGGAAAAGTATTCCCCAGATGTAAGAATTGTATAAAGATCGTCTTTATGACTTTTGTATCCAACAATCATTGCCCTCGTGCAACATTCTCCATGGTATCACATTACCAAATTTTCAGGACATGAAGGAATAAACCTTGTTGTATTCTTTTTGTCCATCCTTACATCTCCGAAAATCGAGACTCCAAATATTTGGAACCATCAACATTCTTGGAACATCCAATGTGGAATTCTTATTGAAATTATCTATTGGACCTTGTTATTTTAAAACCATTCCTTTCAAAAGTGATTACTCTAAGGTGAACGGGAGGTACAATTGTGAACCGTTGCACCAATATGAGATCAAAAACCAAATGTTGTAATTGTGCAGCCAGAGCGTTATGCCGAGTAATTATTAAAGTAGAAATAACATGTCGGGGCATACCACAAGACCTTTAATATGAGTGTGAGGAAAGTTATAGGAAATGATGAGGTGGTTGGGAGTCCGTTCCTACCAACCGTTGTCAGGATGTTATAGTAATGAATTCTAGAGTTACCAAGCCTTTTCCTGATCCAAGAAATTCAAATCGATTGCGATGTAAGACATATCCTTAGAGGAAACTAACATGGAAGCGAGATGGACAAGAAAGGAAGAAATATCGTGGCAAGAATGTGAAGCTTTACTTGGCTAAAAGGGATTGATGCACATAGCGAGACATAAAGTTTAAAAGGCCCTTAATAGCAAATGGATGCATGGATATATCCCAATGATCCTTCGAGATTACCACCTAATCAAGTTTATTGGGAATCGCAGCAGCATACAGGCCTCAGGCTGATTGGCGCCAGTTGTGAAAGAAGACGAGCGCATGACATCTTACCTATACCATCGAGAACTGAGACCCTTATCGGAAATGTAGGAATTGTTGACTAGTTAAAACGCATAGTTGTTTTTCAAAGATAAGGTCGAAAAGCGGGTTTCACCAACTCAAGATCGACCTCTGTACTGTGCCAAAGTTGGCATTTCACACTAATATAAACATTATAAAATTATGGTAGTATCGTTTGAGTGGACTAATGAGTTAGAAGCCTTTATTGATTAATGAACAAAGTTTTGGAATGAAATGAGATATTAGCAACAACCTCGTTGTTAGCTATACTTGATGATAAAAAGAGGACTTTAAGAGTTTCGATGATGCGTCTTTCAAGAGTTTAAGAGGTGTGATGATGCAGTAGAAAGGGGATGATAGCCTATACTTCTAAACAACATAAAGGTTACGGGATAGGATATACTAACCGTGAGTCGGGGATTAGTCATGATAGCGTTCACGCATAAAACTGAGACGTTAACTTTATGAGAAAAGTGTGAAAGTTTTCCACAAGTGCCATAAGTATATCTTCATATTAGAACTAAACATAAGAAAGAGAAGGTGACGAAAGGGAGCATAGAGTATAACGGAGAAATTTGTTAATACCCAGGAAAGGGCAGTGTGGTGGCCGATACCTATAGAAGGGATTATTCAAAATTGGAATTCAGTCAGTATTGACCAAGAAAATAGAGTATATACAATAAAGAATAATGTTAGAGGAAAATGACTAATTTATGGGGAAGGACAAAGATGTACAGAGAATTAAGAGAATGTTTGGCAAACGGATATGAAGAATTGTATTGGCAAGCTATTAAGTACTGTCGCAACATGTCAAAAGTAGAATGATAGAGATCTAGTGGATTAATTCCGCCTGTAGAAAATCTTGAATGTGGATAGAATTATAATGAATTTCATAAGTAGGTCGCCGAAGACCGAGCCAAGAGATGGCCCTAGTTGATTTATAATTGTTGAACCAAGTGATTTACCTACGAGAGACTTTCCATTTAGAAGATTATTGATTTATATACGGAAGAGATGGTGGTGCAATATAAAACATCTGCAATGATTACGTCAGATAAAGACTTAAGGTTAAACTTCGAATATTGAAGGTGCTTTCAAGTATAATTAATAAAGAGATTGAGCGTATGTACTAATTTGATCTGTGGCTGACGGACAGGGAAGAAGAATTGTCCAGACGATCGAATTTATAATTAGTGTCGTGCCTTTAGTTTCACGGGGCAGTCGAGAATAGAAACTTATCCATGAAACGAATGTTGTTATCACGATCGGCACCATGCGGACGTAAGGACGTCTCTTGTAAAGCGTACTACGAAGAAGAAGTTTCGCTTTTCTTGCGTTACGAAGAAGTCAATGAACGAGGGATATAGTAGCTGAACTGGTTCGACGTATACCAAAGACTATATAGTATCCATGGCAAGTGGTAACGACTAACGGGAGGCAACACATGCGTGCTAATCAAGCCAAGGAAAATGAGGAATACCGTGCGTATTGACGTCGTCTCAGGTTATAGAACACGACCACAAAGTATTCACGGGCCAACGATACAAGGGCTCAACACGGATACTATGAACAAGGTAGAAGAGGAACGTATAAGTAGTGGGATAGAAATTTTCATTCATAGAACAACCGATAAGGAATACAGGTCGAGGAGAGCATGCGTTGAGAAGCAGCATTAAAGCGTTGGTGAGACTGCAAAAGCCCTAATTTTCGTGAATATTCGAACCTGGATGAAAATTAAATTTATGGGTGGATGAGAAAGTTTTACAATCACGATATGTACGAATTATTAAATGAAGATTTCGAATTGATATTACGCCTTTACAGTGCAGACGAGTGTATGTAAAAGTCATTAGTTTTTACGAAACCCATTATTTCGAATGGTCAAATTTTATGAGATATCAAAGGAGTATGAGGTGGGAGACTTCGTGATGCTAAAGGTATCTCCCTGGAAAGGATTGATGCGGTTCGTTAAGGAAGGGAAGCTAAGTCTGAGCTTTATTGGACCTTCTGAGATTTTGAGGCGTATTGGAAAGTTAGCCTTGCCCCAAGCTTGTAGCAAATTCATAATGTGTTTCATATGTCTATGTTACGACCCCACCACACCGACTATCGACATGTGATAAAATACGACCAAGTGGACCTACAACCAGACTTGACCTATGTGGAGCAACCCGTGGAAATCATGGATAGAAAAGAACAAGTGCTGAGGAAGAA
This sequence comes from Kitagawia praeruptora, assembly GCA_037693485.1. Lineage (NCBI taxonomy): Eukaryota > Viridiplantae > Streptophyta > Magnoliopsida > Apiales > Apiaceae > Kitagawia > Kitagawia praeruptora. Next base: position 76,335,549 of record CM075354.1, read on the forward strand.
GGTTGTCAAGCTAGTGAAAGTTTTGTGGAGAAACCAGAACGTCGAGGAATTAACATGGGAACTAGAAAGCGCTATGCGTGAAAAGTACCCTCAACTATTTTCAACCTGATTCCGGGACGGAATCCTTTTAAGGAGGGGAGGCTGTAAGAACCCTGATTTTTGTAATATTTTTAAGAATATAATATCATATGACATTGGGAATTTGGGACCTTTTGAGTCACCCATGTTGTTTAATGGAATTGATTATCTGAGAAATTTATGTTGTTACATTCACTGTGTAAGAAAAAGGGAAGATTGTTAAGGCAAGAGGCCTACTGCTATTAAGATTTATAAAAACTTGGGATTTGAGAATTATTAAAGTATTAAAATATTTTAAGAGACTATGACAAGGAGTTATGGATATTTAAGGAATTTACACAATTAAGTACTTAAGGAATTACCAAGGAAATCTCTACGCGACAAAATATTATTACAAGGAGTTTAATTAAGATACGATATGAAATAAAGATTAAGTGACAAGCATTGGTGGAGAAATAATAATACAAGGAAGGATATTACATGCAAGTATCATGTAACTAGAAAGTTATGCAAGTAAACTAGAAAGCAAAAAGGCAACTAGAGGAATAGTAACTAGTTAGTACACTACATTACTTTAGGGGACACTAGGGCATGGGGTGAACCTAAGCTACTAGACTAGGGTGGAACACATGTGAGGATATACATATCAGTACACCAACAATAATTCATCACATTTCAAACAACAACAAAACAAAACTCTCCCCCCCCCCATTAGAAGCTCTCGGCCTAAACCTTCCAAGAAGGAAGAAGAGAAACTTTCTCCAACTTCTACTTACTCATAAATCCTATAATAAATCATAGAGCTTCCTTGTATCATAGTGAAGGTATGTTATCAATTTCATAGCTTTCTAACCATCCAATCTTGAGAAATTAATTGTTGAAAGTTTGAGTGAATAGTAACCAAGGTTGGTTATCTTTTAGATCTTGAAGTTTAAGGCTTGTAGAGGTTCATCCAAGGTGTTCTTAAGGATTATAAGGCTTACCCAAGGCTCCTAGATACTCAAGAAGGTATAAAACCCTAACCCCTCTTAGTCATGGATTGATTATAGTTTATATTGTTAGATCTAAACATTTTAGTGCATATCTTGGTTATATGAGTTATGGATGATGAAAATCTTGAGGTTATATGTTGTTGATGTGATTTTAAGGCTTTTACTTAGAGTTTATAACCCCATGTATGCTAGAGAGTCATGTCTTGGTGGTTTTGATGATAGATGTGATGTACAAAGTGAGTTCTTGAATGTTTGAGAAAGAATGTGTGCTGTGTAAAAATTCTGGGAGCATGTACTGACTTGCAGGATGGTTTTGAACCTCTATATGTTGTCTCCCGAGAGCCTAATTTATATGGATGGAAAGATAATTGAATGTAGTTTCTAGAAATATAAGGCTCACACCCAGGAGATGTGTAGATTTTGAGTTATGGCCGGATTAGTGCAGTGTGGTTCTGGAATTCGGACTGCACTGTGTTGTCCACTTGTGAACTGAGTTAGGACCCCTTAAAATTATGAAAATGTTATGGAAATTTGAATATATACAAATTAAACAAGTGGAAAGGCTGTCCAAAAAGAATTGGATTAAAATATGTATTTTTCAATTTTATAAAAATGTTGGAGCGAGGTGTGCGCAAGTGAAAAACCACTTAGGGGATTAGTTTAAAGTAGTTTTAAGAATGCTCACTTGAGTTTCGAGTTTGAGGAATAGATTTGAGTCGAATGGGTAACGGAAGTGATAATGTGACGACATGGTCATATGAGAGGGTTAGTGGTCACAAGTGGAGTCGTTAAGTTGGTCTTACGATTTTTAAAACCTTATAATTAAGTAGCGTTGTTAAGGTACTAATGTGCAAATATTGATTATGTATAGATTTCCATTCCACTCCGCGAGCCGACCACCCCAACCTCACCAAGGCAAGTTTTCCAACCCTAAGTATTTAATTTCAAAATATTATATTCTTGATTTTACCTATGCAAGTCTACTTTACAAAACTTATATATAAGGATTTTTCAATTTTGTGTTTGTACTTCCAAACGTATTATATGCGTATGCTTTATGAGATTATGTTGAAGTTTGAGATATATGCATATGTGTTTGTACACCCTTGAACTTAGAATAAAAATGTTTCTTCGGACAACGACTCTAGCAATAGAGGTCGTAGCGGTCCAAATATACTATTGACCGGGGAGCGGTATATTATTGTATCGTGATTAAATTACGAAAACCCGAAAGGTCATTCGGGAAGTATCGTATACTTACGTATTTATTATTTTTACGTTGTTAAAAATACTCAAAAATATCTATCTTGGATTAAAAGCTTATTTTAATTAAATAATGATTTTACTAATTGTTTATATATTAAATCTAAACATATTATTTATTAATTATCGTTCATTATTTTAAAGACAAAACTAATCCAAGATACCTTCAGCATTTTTCAAACTCGAACTTTTTCGAACTCAAAACATTTTTGAAAACCCCTGGTCAGGTTCTGCTTCTTGTATGATTTCAAGAATTATCGGTCGACTGATGTCGAACCACAATTACTCTGTTTTCCATCAAAATCAAGATTTTAAAAGAAAAAGAAAAAGGGACTCTGGCAGGTGTGGGAACCGTTCACGAACGATTCCCGGGATGTGTAAGCGGCCGTGAGCCAGGCGGTCCATCATTTATTATTCCGGCCCAGGTGTTGCCGAAGGATGATTACGGATGTAGTTTTCATCGAGGGTGATTACGGATGTAGTTTTCACTCGGGGATAGTTACGGATGTAGTTTCTATCCTTCTACCGGTAGAGAAGACCCGCGAATTATTGGACTTAGATGTGGCGACTGCTCATCGTCAATCCTTGTCAGGTTTTTATGTTTTCTTCCAGTCCCATCCTCCACTTTGGAAAAATACTCAAACATTGCTTCTTGGGCCTAAGTGCCAAGTTGCCGATAGTGTGGTTTTTGATAAGAAAAATATTAACATCGTGCAGTATCTAGAACTGCAAGATTTCTATAGAGATTGGCACGTGTTAGTGCACTCTTGCAATTATTTCAAAGAATGAAATGTTTTTGAATGAGAAACCTTCTAAGCTAATGGAAGGAAAGAGGTTTTGCATCAATGCATTCCCTGTACATTATGTTAACCGTAGAGTGTTTTGTCGAAACTGATATACTCATACGTATATATTTTCAAACTTGAGATATATTGAAATGAGAACCTTGTAAAGGATTCATATGTTATTCTTAAAGCTCCTTAGTGAGTATAAATGTTTTATTCAAACTCGGACATATATATTGTCGAGTTATGTTTTGCAATCTGAGATATACACCCATACAGTTGGGAACGTTTTCAAAATAAACCACTTTATTATTTTCCAAAATGGTGAACTTGCTGAGCATTATGTAGCTCATTCTTGCTTTATAAAAACTTTTCAGAAAGAGAAGAACTTGGTCGGTTAACTCCGCACCAGCAGAAGAGGAGTAGGAGATTTACCCCGGAGATGATTTAGTTCCTGATAAATACTACAGAGTAAGTCTGATAGGTTTTCAACTGTAATAGTAAGACTTGTCTTCAAGAGTAGTTGTATAAGTGGAAGTGCGTAAGATTCTGGATTGTACAGATGAATTGTAATATTTAGTGTTACTTTTGATTATCGTTTCTGAGGCTCTAACTTGTATGTGCGTAAGATTGAGGTCTGGATGGATGTATTGTTGAGTTGTAAAGTTAATACAGGTATGATATGGTTGAATGGTGATGTGACGACCTGAATCTCTGACCTCGGATTTGGGGGCGTCACAAACAATCTCCCCCAAATTGTGAGTAAGACCCTTAGTCATAATTTCATGTCTAATAACAAGCCTAACATACATAAAGATAGAACTTGAAAAGTACAGGTATGTAGATTGATTGAAGAAAATACATAGAAGTATTCTTACAAGTTATGAGGAACTATTAGCCATATCCTTTTGGATTCATCTCTTGATCTTTCGCTTGCAGATTCTCATTTTTCATCTTTTCCTCAGCTTCTTTGCATTTTCTTCCATATCAAGAATAATATCTTCCATTGCAGTGAGTTCTTCAATTAGAGGGGAGCCTGACAAATCCTTGAGTACTTCATTCAGATGTTTCTCAGAGTAGGAACTGATGTAGTCCATTCTAATCTTTACATTTCTACCATATTTCTTGTATTCAATGATGTAAGGATTAAACTTGACTCTACACAGACCATTAGCCCTCAATTCATCAGCCTTAGCTTTCATTGCAGCAAACCCCTCCTCCTTTTTCTTTAGTAGCTCTTCACTGTTCTTTTTCTGTTCTGCCTGGTGATCTCTCTTCATTTTGACAAAGTCAATTAACTCCAGCTTCCATACCCTTTCCACTCTATCTTCAGAATCCAACATTGCAATAATCCTTTCTATATCATATAGCTTGCCCCAATGCTGACATGTTCCTTGCCTGAATTTTTTCTGTCTCCCATCAGTGTATTTAAATTCAAGACAATCATCAACAATGGCAACATGGTAGATTCTTTGAGTCTTCATCAAAGTCTTCATCTAGTGGTGGTAGGTTTAAGCCTGGGATAATTGTCAGTGCCTTAGACTTGGATAGTTTCACCCTTCTTGTAGCCTGTTTGAATTTGACTCTTTTCACTTGGTGGCTTGGTAGAAACTTGTAACCTTTGCTTGTAGACCATTGTAGTACTCCATTAGCAGTTTGCTTCTGGAAACATACACCTGGTTTCTTGATTTGAATCCTCTTCTCTTCTTGAGGTGGCAAAACAGTTGCAGAAGCCATTGAATCAGATTTTGGTAGGTCATTACTAACAGTATTCACCCTAGACTTAGAGTCTTGTGTTGTGGTGAGTTTACTGCTAGCAATGCTTAAGGCTTGCTGTTTTTCAATTTTCCTCTCATAGACTTTACCTTGGTCATCACCATCTTTCTTATCCTTGCTATCCTTCTTCTTCTTCTTATCTTCATCACTCTTATTACTCCTGTGATGACTTCTCCTCCCATCACTCTTGTCTTCATCTTTATCATCCTTATCCCTCCTGATTCTGGCCATTTCTGGAACTGCACCAGTTGCAATGAATGTTCTGAGGATGTGTAGTGCTTCCAACTCTTCAGCAGTTCTGACTCCATCCTTCTTTTGTAGCTGATCAGTGACAGCAAGGATGAGTCTGTGATTTCGAGGGGTGAGATCACTGGGGATAACCAACTAATTAACATCTTTACATCTTGAATTTTGGTACCAGAATGATAGAAGATGGTTCTTGGTTTGATGCATACTTCAGGAAGTCTAGCTTGTTGACCATTTCTCAGTTCAGTATACAAACTCTTGTTGTTCTCCCCTTTTTGCTCAATTAGGTCCAAGATAGCATCAATCTCAGTGAATTTTAGAGCTTTCAAGGTGTCAATAGATAGGTGTCATATCTTGCCATTGGTCACCATCATAATTTCCTTGAGAAAGATTTGATTTAGCTTTCTTGGAATAACTATTAGATATTTGATTTGATCTTTAAGGCTTCTTCTGTATAGCAAAGTATCTCCTCCAACCTTTACCTTTGAGACTTACAGAAACTTCAAGAATGCAGCATCATGATAAATCTCTGAATTTGCTACTTCTATCATCTTGGCCTCTGTAATTACATTAACTTCCACTGGATCATCTTCATATCTGGTGACTTGGACTAGATCACTTGGCATGGAACCTGCCATCACTGTAGTAGTGACAGTTAGCTTTTGGCCACTTGGAGTAGTGATGTGCACGGGTGGTAGAGTGACCATTGGTAGAGAGGATAGAGGTTCATCAACCTTGGTTTTCCCTTTGCCTGGAATATAGGATGTAGATTTGGAAGTTCTTGTTGGTTGACCACCCTCAGTTATTTTGATGCCTTTCTCCTTAGGTTTCTTCCCCTTTGTATTTGAGTTTCTTAAGGTCCTCTTCTCCCCCTTAGGCTTGTTGTCAGGCACAGAGGCTGTAGTAGTGACGTTTGGGGTTGAAGATTCTTCAGGTAGAGGGAGACCCATGTGCTTCATCATTGCAGAAAGCATCTGTTATTGATTGAGAAGAATCTCAGCATGAGCAGTAGCTTGAGTGTTCAACTTCTCATTCAGAAGATTGACAGATTCTTTCAACTCAGCACTGAAAACTTTTAGGTCAAACACTTCTTTTTCCAATTTCTCCACTGATTCCTTGAGATGTTTAGCTCTGAAAGAGGAGAGTGATTGTTTCTGGAGCCTTTCCACTTCATACTTGCTCATGTTGTGCACAGGTACCGCAGAGATGACTTTGTCACCATATTGATTCTGCCACATAACCTTGAGTAGGGCATTGGCATCCTCAGTTTGAGATGATAGAGTGGCCATTTCACTTGTGAGCTTTGTGAGGCTGTCTTTCAAGGAAGGTAGCTCATGGTCCACAGAGGTGCAAGTCTATTTACATTCCCTTATCTCTCTGAGGGTGGATGCCAGATGAGGGAATTCAGTTGTGAATTTACTTTTAAGCTCATTCACTTCCTTGGTTGTATCACTGCAGATATTGGCAAGTTCAGTTTTCATTCCTTTTCCAAGATAGTGAATAGCTTTTAGACTTCCCTTGTATGATTCATTTATAGCTTCATAGACATCAGTAGGTGAGAGAGTTCGAGCATTTGAGCCAAGAGTAGTTATATATTCTTCTCTCAAGTACTGCAGAGCCTCAGCCAGGGTGCATTCTTTAGTGGTGCTCATCCATGCATCTATATTTCCATCTCTCTCAGCCTCATCTGCTATTTTCTCTTGTTGATTTTCAACATCTTCTTTGTGATAGAGCAAAATAGCTTCATAGTTGGCATTTGGCAGATTTGCTGTGAGGAGATGTTGGGCTATTTTAGAGATCTCATCAAGCTGTTCCATATTTAAGCAATGAAGTGCTTCATCCATCAATAGTGGTGGAACAGTTGATGATACTGAGACACTGTCATGTTGCACAGGCCTCAGCCATTGTGACAAGGTGGCCTGAGCCAAGTTAGGGCTAGAGCTAGGCAAGCTAGACTCCTAAGTTACAGATGCAACTTCTGCAACCGGATGGAATGACTCTACTACTGTTGTCTCCACAGGAGTGGGATGAATTACAACAGTAGTTGACATAGGCACAGAGTCTCTAGTAAAAACTAGTGAATCCTCTGTGTTTGTGATGGTGTCATCAGGATATGCCCCAGCTAGCATTCCTTCACCATCGGAATGTGGTTTCTGGGTGGTGAGCAAAGTGTCATGCACTAAGTCACTTGAGTCCATTGGCTCACCAAGAGAAAAGAATTCTTGGTGATCAATGCCTTGCTCTTCAATTTCTTGAATTACGGGCTCCAAAGAAATTTGAGATGTAGATTCTGGAAGAGAAGTGTCTTTTAGAATGGATTTTGGCAACTCCCCCTGAGAAATAGAGGGAGTTTCAAATGTGATGTGCTCTCCACTCATTGTTGTGTCAGCCTTATCACTCTCAGGTGATGACTCTTTACAAATAGGTGCATTGGGGAGGATGCTTGATTCTATAGATGCACCCTGTTGAGAGGATACATCTAGTAAACTGTTTGCCCCTGATTTTACAACTTCAGCCATTTGTGTGACTGAAGAGGTGGTTTTAGATTTCTTTTTCTTCTTTGGCCTTAGTAAGGGTGACTCAAGTTCCTCACTTTCTATACCTAATTCAACAGCCAGTGCTGCTTCTGATAAGATGGTTAAAGGTGCAGAAGCTATCTTTTTTCTCTTCTTTTTACTAACATCACCCTTTTGAGAAGATGATGCAGTTGGCTCAGTGTTTGGTAGAGTGTTTGGTTAAGAGGGTTGGTAAGCAGGCCCTGGGTTAGCATTGTGTTCTACTTGCTTGGGCTGTGCTAACTGAGATTTGGAATCAAATGTTGGCATGTTGTAGGGGTAAGTCCTAAACAAACCCTCCATATGGGGAGTTATGTTAAGTCTTACATCCACATCATTCCTAGTCTCCAAATTACCAAAAATGAGTTTGGTCATGGATTTAGGATAGCCTATTCTATTTCTATCTATCCCAGGTAATTCAATCAATTTATCATTTTTAAAATTAAGTACATATTGAATAAAGCGAGGGAAGAAGATGTCAGTACCTCTCTTGGTTGGGTTCTTACCAAGTCTCTCATACAGCTCCTGCATAATCAGTTGACCAACATTGATCTTTTTCCCATAAGCCAAGGCATAGCCTATTTGCTAAGCAGGTGCACTAATCTGATCAAAGCTTGACTTCCTAGCTGTGAAGACTTGAAGAATGATGGCAAAGACATAACTCCATTCCTTCCTCAAGAACTTTCTATTCAAGTGCCCAAGTTTGATTTCATCTGAGTAGTTGATAAAATCAAAGAAGTCCTCCAAATCACCATTTGTGGCTTGGTCATCATACACTTCCTGTTGTAAGCCGAGTGCTTGATTCATATCTTCAGTGGTGATAGTGATTTCCTTGTCCTGAATCTTGCAGTAGATTATATACGATGTTATTGCACTTTCTAGGGCTACAACTTCCACAATAGCAGTTCTCCAAAACTATTCCAGGAGGTCTAGATACAGAGTTGGGTTGGCTGAGAGTGCATCCTTGATGTATGACTCAGACATCCACTTTACAAAGCATTTAAAATTGGAATTGGGTGCCTCAACATCACTGGTTAGGGCGATAAAGTTGGTGTTGAATTTCACGGTTGCCATTGATACAGAGAGAAAAGAATTAAGGTTGAAGAAGAAATTTAGCTTTTGAGATTAGGGTTTACAGGGGTTTTGGTGTTTTATATGCTTGAGAAATCGAATGAAATGAATCGAATAGATGTAGAATTGTATAAGTATGAAGTACTTGAATTGTCGATTAGATATATGTTTTGTATCGACAAGTCAAGCATTCGAGAAGTAGAAAAACAACTATTCGAGAAGTCAAGAAAGGCTTAATCGATATCTCAAGCAGGTTGAAAACTCACAGCTGGCAGTTATCTAACTTAGAATAAATTCTAAATTAGGTAAAATATGTTTTTATGAGTGATTTAAATATTCTGAATAAAAATCCAAAAACGGTTAAGATTTAGCGAGAATTCAGCCTTTTCAAATGATTCGAGAACTCAAACATAGTATTCGAGAACTCAGTCATTAGAGAACTCAATTACCATTTTCGAGAAGTCAAGAACACCTCTATTCGATATCTCTAAAAGACTCTATTCGAGAACTCGAGAGTGCTCTAATGAGGCTTGTTAGAGATGTCGAACAGTGAATCATTCGAGAAGTCTGACTTATCGAAATATACGCATCACTCATAAAAATCAATTTTCACTATCTTTTAAAATTTACCAGTCATATTCAATGAAGAATATTCTAGCAAATTAAACAGTGAATTTCTCAAAATTTCATAGAAATTTCAATTTGTAAAAATATGATTTTCCAACATATGCAACAGTTTTGAAATATTTATAAATCATATTTCAGCCAACACTTACTCCAAAAATATTGAGAATTTAGATAAAACATGTGTTTACTGCTGCAACAATCTAGATGATAAATTCACTTAGCCAGAATCTGAAGAATTCAACATTCCAATCTCACTAACCAACCTTGTGAAGGTGGCTTCATCTAATGGCTTAGTGAATATGTCAGCTAGTTGTTTATCTGTAGAGACATAATGCAACTCAATGGTTCCAGTAGTTGCATGTTCTCTAATGAAATGATAGCTGATGTCAATGTGCTTTGTTCTAGAATGATTGACAGGATTGACAACTATAGAGATTGCACTTGTGTTGTCACACATGATTGGAATTCTTTCCAACACAAGTCCATAATCTCTAAGTTAATTTCTAATCCAAAGCACTTGAGTACAGCAACTTCCAGCAGCTATGTATTCAACCTCAGCTGTAGAAGTTGACACAGATTGCTATTTCTTGCTATACCAAGAGACTAACCTTTGTCCAAGAAACTGGTAGCTACCTGAGGTGCTTTTCCTATCCACTCTGCATCCATCATAATCAGCATTAGAATAACCAACCAGATTGAACCCTGTGTCCTTAGGATACCATAAACCCAAGTATCGGCTTGAAAGTGCCCTTCTGATAAGTGGATGTTATATCCACTTGGAATGTTTCGTATCGGCTTGAATTGATAACTTGAACTCAAGTATGTGGTGTTTTTGATGTGTTTTTAGTGAATTTGTGCAGGAATAAGAGTCGGATGTGGGATGATGTTTTCCATGCTTAAATGGTGGGTTTTGAGCTTAAAGAATAACAGTACATCAAATTGCGAGAGAGCCGGAAGAAACGAAATGAAAATCGGAGTTAAAACGAAGAAAATAGAACAAAATCAGCAAACGGGCCGTGCGCGGGCGCGGGCGCGCGTGAACAGTACGTGAAAAGGGCGCGGGCGCGCGTGAACAATAGCAGTCAGCGGGTGAAAAATCAGCCAAAATTTCTGATTTTGTTTTAGCCATATCTTGAGTTCTACAAGTCCGTTTTGGACGATTCAACTGCCCACGCGAAGATAACGGAATTTTCTATCATTCTAAGGTGGTCCGGAGTCCAGAATTATTGAAGATAATTTTCCTTCAAAACAGAATCAACAGAAAATGCCAGAATTCAATTCTAAACAGGAAATTGCCACAATTCCTACTTCTAATCAGAATGGTAATTACCCTGGGCGGCTGGTATTTTTCAGAATCAGTCTTATACATGGAATTTGCAAATCTTATCCCATTTAAAGATGGAAATTGCCACAATTCTATTCCAACTCAAAGATGGCAATTGCTTGATGGAGAGGCAACTTGGGGCTATAAATACACACCTTGGGGGACATCAAAATTATGATCTAAGAACCATTACATATCAATTACTTAGGTTTATTTGTATATTTTCATACTTTGTTTTTATCATGGTTTCATCAGATCCCATGATGACGAGAGGTTCAATTATGAGCTAATCGTTGTCATGGGATTCTAACGGATTTATTTATGGAGCTTTAGTATCTTGATTCTTTAAAGATCTGTGTGTGATGTATATCTGATATCCTCGTAGGGTTATGCTTAATTGATAGATGCGTCATGAACATCTAATTTGTTAATCTCTTGTGAAGTGAAAGTGGATCTTGAGATTTAGAACTTGCCATGCTAGCGTAGGTTCATGATTGTTTATCAACATGATTCGTAGTATGAGATGAGAATACTTATATTGCCCTATGTGATCATTATGGATAACTTGTTCTTCAACCGTTATGTTTTCAAATTCTATAGACATATAGGGTCTAAGCATAATTGGTGTCTATTCATCTTCTATCTCTTTTGTGGATGTATGTTTAGTTTGGTATACGTATGCTGAGAGGTAGCGTGTACTTGTTTCGTGTTGTCTGATCAGATATCATAACCATTGCATATAGTGATTAAAGGCGTCAGATCTAAGCAAAGTATTTAATGAAGTTAGGATTCCATGTTTTCTCTTGCAGAAGTAATTCGATTCCAATTCTCGTTAGTTAGTTAATTCTTAGCTTGTTAATTTACTTTTTAGTTAATTTAGTTTATTAAACCCAAAATTGTTATTTGTCTTAGCAGTGAATAATAATCATACATTGTTGCATAGGTACATCTACTGAATTAAAACCATAAGCAGATCTCTGTGGGAACGAACTTGACTTATTCATATATTACTTGTGACCACGTACGCTTGCGTGATTTAGTGCAAACAAGTTTTTGGCGCCGCTGTCGGGGATCATCGGTGTTTTATTTTTGGTTTATGTGCTTGTCAATAGTGGTCGTTAGAGTTCACTGACTCAGATTTTTTCTTACCTATCTATTTAGTTCGGTGTATTTCAGGTACTTGAGTGTTGAAGATGGCAGGCCAGGAGTTGCCATGGTAGGCATATTCGAGTACATCCATGCCTCAGCAATGTGAGCGGTGTTTGGGTGTTCATGATCCCTCACAATATTGTTACTACGAAGGAGTTGATCCATATGTCACTTATGAGGAACAACCATATTTTCAATACCATCCTCAACAGTACCAGCAAGATGTTCCAGATATGTCATATTTCTTTGGTAATGAAGAGTTTCAACATCAGCAACCTACTCCTACTTTTCAGTCAGATGAGGTTGATGCTATGGAGGAGATTAGGATGCTTGCAAAGAGTTATGAGGAGTCTACCAAATCTATGGGGACACTAATTGCTCAAGTTTTGAGTGCCTTAGAACAAGAGAAACAACAATTCATACCAGAGGCAATTCCAGAAAATAACGGTGACTTGGAGCAAGGTACTGCATTCTTAATTGAAGAAGACAAATTCCAAGGTGTGGTGAGCATTCACAAGCCATGTGAGGAATTTGATCATGCTAGGATGGTGGATGATTTGGAAAAGGAACCATTTGAGACAGACACTGATGAGCTACAAAAATTTCAAGAATTGGTATGTGCGTACCAAGAGGCTGATGAACATGGGAAAGATGCAGGTCTTCTACTTGTCTCAAAGTTTAAAGATGGAGGTAGCGCATTAGAGCCAATGGAGGAAGTTCTCTTTGAGGAACCAAAGGCTTCAGCAACTTACATTTACCCTCCTCCATTATATTCAAGTGAAGCCCGCGAGTATGTGTTGTTCTACAAATTGACAGATTTTGGGTCAATCGATGAAGGCATTGGAATAGGACATAGTTGTTACACGAATAGGCCAAGCGAGAAGAAGGGGCAGCAAGTGTGTCGCCGTGATGATGATGAAGTATCACGAAGAGATGATCAGGCAAACTATTATCATCCTTAATGGAGGCTTGGAAGTAACGTCAAGCTATTGACGTTAAAGAAGCGCTTCGTGATCAATGCAGGAAGTTCTCTTTGAGGAACCAAAGGCTTCAGCAACTTACATTTACTCTCCTCCATTATATTCAAGTACTGAAGCCCGCGAGTATGTGTTCTACAAATTGACAGATTTTGGGTCAATCGATGAAGGCATTGGAATAGGACATAGTTGTTACACGAATAGGCCAAGCGAGAAGAAGAAGCAGCAAGTGTGTCACCGTGATAACGATGAAGTATCACGAAGAGATGATCAGGCAAACTATTATCATCCTTAATGGAGGCTTGGAAGTAACGTCAAGCTATTGACGTTAAAGAAGCGCTTCGTGGGAGGCAACCCACACTTTTCGGCATTTTTATTTAGGTATGTTTTCTACTATCCCTTGTATTTACTTCCATTCAATGCGGACATTGAATATTTCAAGTTTGGGGGGTGATTGTGGGGGATATTTGTAGTAGTTATTGTGTTCATGTAGGATTTCATGCTTTGCATATTAGTAGTAGTAAATTATGCATTTATGTTCGTGTTATCTACGTTTGTTTCATATAGGACATTCTGTTTTTATTTTCGTATATCATGTGAGTCCATAGTAGTTTGCATTTACACCCATGCTTGATAGGAATTTTGTGTTGTTGACGCTTTTGTTTGAAAAGTGATATGCTTTGTTCTTGTGCACACACATACACTAGTAAGTTGAAGCTAGTAGACTTATTGTTGTAAGTGATTAGAAGGACATGAATATGTGCAAGATGATTTAGTTTGCATTCTTTGAATACAAGTAGGTGCGTTAGAGAGATTTTTGCTTGGGATTGAGTATGTTTTTCCATCAAGTGAGTTTTTGAGCCTTATTGCATATTTGTTGCAATTTATTCGTTTGCTTGAGTGTCCACGGATTGTTTGCATTGCTAGCAGTTGTTTGAGGTCTTTCTTGAAACGCATGACATTAATTGACGATTAAAATGATAAAGGCATTTAGGAATAATCGCAAATTTTCCCACATTACTACACCATGTTTACATGATCAATTAGTTAACCCGTTGAGCTTAATCCTATTTTTTCGGTGACATACCACATTACTTGCCTAGACCTTTTTCTTATATTGGCCTTACATTAATTTGAACCCATATTGTCAAAGGCTAGTAGAGTGCTTAAGGGAGTAATAAGGTGTGCAAGGAGGGGTTTATTGTTGGTCATAATTTTGGGGGGAATATTGAAATTTGGGTTTGGTTGTTTGCTTGATAGTCGACATGTGTAATAAAATCGTGGGATCATTGTTATTGTCTATATTATTGTTGCTTTAGCTCTCGAAAAAAAAAAGAAAAAAAAAAGAAAAAAAGAAAAAAAAAGAAAAAAAAAAGAAAAAAAAGAAAAAAAATATATATTATGAGAGCATATTTGTGTTTATTGTGATCCTGCTTTAGTCGACTATTCGAGTGTTTTTGTTGGAAGAAAAATAGTAAAATTTTGTGGGGAGGGAAATAGGTGGTTGTGTATGAGTATTATAGTTCCTACTAGCTTTTGACACTTCACCTGTTTTGGCTTATTTGACATACCTTGTCCCTAGCCCCGTTACAACCCAAATAATGACCTTTTGATTATCGTCATTGATGTATGTTGTGTTAAGAGTTAGATTGATACCAAATGTCAAGCATGCTTATGATTTTGTTGGAATTGAGTGATACACTTACCCTTGTTCTTGAGTGAATATTCTTTTGTGAGTGGATTGTGATTGTTTGCTTGTTTTTGCATATGAGATCCCGAGTTTTGTCTCAAAGATGTACTCTTGTAGGCTTAGCATGATTACTAACTTATTCTTACACTTGACATGGGCTTTTGAGAACTTATGCATGTTCATTGAGTAGACTATGTGAATACTTGCACTTTCGACACCAAGACATTGCGTATTTACTTTGATTCTTAAGTTGATATGGCATGAGAGGATTTGAGGGTATGGTAGGATATTAGTACTAGATTATTTGCATTTTCATTTAGTTGCATTCATGCATTGCATTGCATTAGGTTACATGGATTTTGTGGGTACATTCGCTATAGGCCCTCACGAGACCTTACTCGTCCACTAGGGCTGCCTAGGGGTTTAAAGGGCTTGTTGCATATGCCAAATGCAACCGTGATCACCTACGAAAGTGGTACTAGTTAGTTGTATATAGTTATAATTATTATGCTTGAGGACAAGCATCAGTTTAAGTTTGGGGGTGTGATAAGTGGATGTTATATCCACTTGGAAAGCTTCGTATCGGCTTGAATTGATAACTTGAACTCAAGTATGTGGTGTTTTTGATGTGTTTTTAGTGAATTTGTGCAGGAATAAGAGTCGGATGTGGGATGATGTTTTCCATGCTTAAATGGTGGGTTTTGAGCTTAAAGAATAACAGTACATCAAATTGCGAGAGAGCCGGAAGAAACGGAATGAAAATCGGAGTTAAAATGAAGAAAATAGAGCAAAATCAGCAAACAGGCAGTGAACAGGGCGCGGGCGCGCGTGAACAATAGCAGTCAGCGGGTGAAAAATCAGCCAAAATTTCTGATTTTGTTTTGGCCATATCTTGAGTTCTACAAGTCCGTTTTGGACGATTCAACTGCCCACGCGAAGATAACGGAATTTTCTATCATTCTAAGGTGGTCCGGAGTCCAGAATTATTGAAGAGAATTTTCCTTCAAAACAGAATCAACAGAAATTGCCAGAATTCAATTCTAAACAGGAAATTGCCACAATTCCTACTTCTAATCAGTATGGTAATTACCCTGGGTGGCTGGTATTTTTCAGAATCAGTCTTATACATGGAATTTACAAATCTTATCCCGTTTAAAGATGGAAATTGCCACAATTCTATTCCAACTCAAAGATGGCAATTGCTTGATGGAGAGGCAACTTGGGGCTATAAATACACACCTTGGGGGACATCAAAATTATGATCTAAGAACCATTACATATCAATTACTTAGGTTTATTTGTATATTTTCATACTTTGTTTTTATCATGGTTTCATCAGATCCCATGATGACGAGAGGTTCAATTATGAGCTAATCGTTGTTATGGGATTCTAACGGATTTATTTATGGAGCTTTAGTATCTTGATGCTTTAAAGATCTGTGTGAGATGTATATCTGATATCCTCGTATGGTTATGCTTAATTGATAGATGCGTCATGAACATCTAATTTGTAAATCTCTTTTAAAGTGAAAGTGGATCTTGAGATTTAGAACTTGCCATGCTAGCATAGGTTCATGATTGTTTATCACCATGATTCGTAGTATGAGATGAGAATACTTATATTGCCCAATGTGATCATTATGGATAACTTGTTCTTCAACCGTTATGTTTTCAAATTCTATAGACATATAGGGTCTAAGCATAATTGGTGTCTATTCATCTTCTATCTCTTTTGTGGATGTATGTTTAGTTTGGTATACGTATGTTGAGAGGTAGCGTGTACTTGTTTCGTGTTGTCTGATCAGATATCATAACCATTGCATATAGTGATTAAAGGCATCAGATCTAAGCAAAGTATTTAATGAAGTTAGGATTCCATGTTTTCTCTTGCAGAAGTAATTCGATTCCAATTCTCGTTAGTTAGTTAATTCTTAGCTTGTTAATTTACTTTTTAGTTAATTTAGTTTATTAAACCCAAAATTGTCATTTGTCTTAGCAGCGAATAATAATCATACATTGTTGCATAGGTACATCTACTGAATTAAAACCATAAGCAGATCTCTGTGGGAACGAACTTGACTTATTCATATATTACTTGTGACCACATACGCTTGCGTGATTTAGTGCAAACACCTTCAGATATCTAAATATCCTTTTTATATCAATCAAATGTGATTCTTTTGGATTTGATTGAAACCTTGCACACAGGCATGTAGCAAACATGATGTCTGGCCTACTTGCAGTGAGGTAGAGTAGAGAACCAACCATGCCTCTGTAGACTGAGATATCTACTTTCTTGCCTTTATAAGCATCTTCATCCAATTTAGTGGCAGTGGCCATGGGTGTCTTTGTAGGTGAGCAGTCTTCTAAGTCAAACTTCTTCAATAAATCCTTGATGTACTTGGTTTGACTGATAAAGATACCATCCTTGCTTTGACTGACTTGCAACCCAAGAAAGAATGTCAACTCTCCCATCATACTCATCTCATATCTGCTCTGCATGAGTTTAGAGAATTTCTCACACAGCTTCTCATTTGTAGAGCCAAATATGATATCATCCACATAAATCTGAACTAGGATAATATCATCACCATGCTTCTTGTAAAATAGTGTTTTGTCCAATGTGCCTCTAGTGAATTTATTTTCAAGGAGAAATTGTGATAAAGTATCATACCATGCCCTTGGAGCCTGCTTAAGTCCATACAATGCCTTAAGCCATCTATAGACAAATTCTGGAAAATGTTGATCCTCAAAGCCAGGTGGTTGTTGCACATAAACTTCTTCTTCCAACTCTCCTTTCAGAAATGCACTCTTGACATCCATTTGATAAACTTTAAAGTTTGAATGAGCAGCAAATGCCAAGAATATTCTGATGGCTTCCAATCTAGCAACAGGGGCAAATGTCTCATCATAATCAATGTCTTCCTGTTGAGAGTATCCTTTTGCAACCAACCTTTATTTTTTACTATTACACCATCTTCATCCATCTTATTCTTCAGAACCCATTTTGTTCCAACAATGGTTCTATTCTTTGGTGCATGCACAAGTTCCCATACTTTGTTTCTTTCAAATTGATTCAGCTCCTCTTGCATGGCAATAATCCAATCTGGATCCAACAGTGCATCATCAAGTTTCTTAGGCTCAATCTGAGATAGAAAACATCCATAAAGGCACTCATTTTGAGTTACTCTCGTAGTCCTTACTCCTGCATTTGGATCTCCAATAATTTGCTCTGCAGTTTGTGATCTATCCCATTTCCTTGAATGCTCAGCCTGATTTCTCATTCTTGATGTTGCTTCATCATCCAAGTCATGATCATTCTCATTTCCTCCCCCTGTGAGGTTGCCACTATTCACATGTGTGTCTTGGATGCTTGTTTCTCCACTATTGATTGGAACAAATTCTTCTCTTGTATCATCATTCACTTGAGTTTGTTGAACTTGAGTTTCAACTCCAGTTTCAATCTCTTCATCATAATCATCTAGATTATCAAACTTGTTGAGTATTGAATACAGTAAAAGAATACAGAGGGGGGGTGAATGGATTCTTGAACTTTTCTTGTTCTTGAGTCTATGTAGCAAGATAGGTGTTTGTGTGTGCAAGGATATGTATGCGGATAAAAACAACACAAGACATGATATCACTTTAATCTAATATTGTATTAGATAAAGGTTGCTACAATCTGTGAATACAAATGATAGTATTCTCAGCTTCGTTTTTCTCAGAGAGATATGACTTACAATATATGAAAAACTTGACTCTACTCAAAGTTAACAACTAAGGAAGTGAGGTTGTATCCTTATAGAACATGGATACAACCTACTTACTGCAAATAAAGTAGCTGAATAAATTACTTTCTAGTCTGTTTATCCTTTTCGAGTAAGTGTCCAAACGGTTACAGATTTGACATTGCAAAGCCTGTTCAGATCCACTTCTTTAGTTCTTTGTCTCTTCTATATCTCTCCAAGCTTCCTTGTAGGCTTTTCAGAGCACATTACAGATTGTGGTTCATAAAGTGCATTGGCTTGTTGCAGGCTTCTGACTTGTACAATTTCTTCAGTATTTTGTCTCCAAGAATGTATTCGATAAGTGACTAAGTAAGTGGTTCGAGAACTAGGATTGACTTGATCGATAACTCTGAGTTCTCGAATACTGTTATATGACATATTGAGTCACTTCTCGAATAGTTCTTTTCTCTGGAAATCCTTGAGTTGTCAAATAGAGCATTTTGACATGTCGAATCCCTGAGATATCGAATAGCTTTCTGAGTCCTTGAGATATCGAATGGATCTTTAACTTGTTGACTCTTTGAGAACTCGAATACCACTTTGACTTGTTGACTTCTTGAGTTCTCGAATAGAGCAGTAGACATATCGAATCTCTGAGATATCGAATGAGATATCGAACAGTGTATTCAGAGATATCAAATAGTGTCTTGAGATATCGAATCCCTGACTTCTCGAATGCTGGACTTCTCGAATAGACAAAACTACTTCTCGAATTGGTACTTAGGCAAATTCTTCATTTCTTCAAATCCCAACTGTGATTTATTTGACAGTCTTCATCTCTTTGCTTGAGGCATGAACCTTGGAACTTCTTTCAAGCATTATTCTTGACTCAATAAGTACAGTTACACAGCTAGAATTTGATGCCTACTTCAAGTACAGAACAAGTAGAAACTCTACAACTAGAGGTTCCCTCAGTTAAGAGGTCATGTAGGTAATGCAAAGCATTACAAACAATTAGGCTTGTTATTAGAGTTAAACAAGCATGTCTCTGTGACTAAGAATCTCCCCCAAATTGTTAGTAAGACCCTTAGTCACAATTTCATGTCTGATAACAAGCCTAACATACATAAAGATAAAACTTGAAAAAGTACAGGTATGTAGATTGATTGAAGAAAATACATAAAAGTTTTCTTACAAGTTATGAGGAACAACTAGCCAAATCCTTTTGGATTCATCTCTTGAGCTTTGGCTTGCAGATTCTCATTTTTCATTTTCTTTTCAGTTTCTTTAGCTTTCTTCTTTGCATTTTCTTCCATGGCAAGAATAATATCTTCCATTGCAGTGAGTTCTTCAATTAGAGGGGAGCCTGACAAATCCTTGAGTACTTCATTCAACTGTTTCTCAGAATAGGAACTGATGTAGTCCATTCTAATCTTTACATTTCTACCATATTTCTTGTACTCAATGATGTAAGGATTGAACTTGACTCTACATAGACCCATAGCCCTCAATTCATCAGCCTTAGCTTCCACTGCAACAAACTCCTCCTCCTTCTTCTTTAGTAGCTCTTCACTTTTCCTTTTCATTTCTGCCTGGTGATCTCTCTTCATTTTAACAAAGTCAATTAACTCCAGCTTCCATACCATTTCCACTCTGTCTTCAGAATCCAACATTGCTTCTGGCTTCCATCAGTATATTTAATTTCAAGAAAATCATCAACAATGGCAACATGATAGATTCTTTGAGCCCATAGGAACTGCAGTTGGTCTTCATCATAGTTTTCATCCAGAGGTGGTAGGTTTAGTCCTGGAATTATTGTCAGTGCCTTTGACTTGGACAACTTCACCCTCCTTGCAGCATGCTTGAATTTAGTCATTCTTACATGATTGCTAGGCAGAAACTTATGATCCTTGCTTGTAGACCATTGTAGTATTCCATTAGCAGTTTGCTTTCTGAAACATACACATGGTTTCTTGGCTTGAATCTCCTTCTCTTCTTGAGGTAGTAAAACATTTGCAGAGGCCATGGAATTTGACTTTTGTAGGTCACTACTAACAGTATTCACCCTAGACTTAGAGTCTTGTGTTGTGGTGAGGTTACTGTCAGCAATGCCTATGGCTTGCTGTTTCACACTTGTCCTCTCATAGACTTTCCCTTGGTCAGTACCATCTTTCTTCTCTTTGTCATCCCTCTTCTTTTTCTTGTATTCATCTCCCTTATCACTCCTATGATGTCTTCTCCTCCCATCACTTTTATCCTCATCTTTATCATCCTTATTTCTCCTAGGCTTGGCAATTTCTGGAATTACACCAGTTACAATAAAGGATTTGAGAATTTGCAATGCCTCTAGTTCTTCAGCATTTCTGGTTCCACCTTTCTTCTGTAGTTGCTCAATGATTGCAATAATAAGTCTTTGATTTTGAGGTGTGAGATCATGAGGAATGACTAATTTCTTGATGTCTTCAATTTTGGTGCCAGATTGGTAGATGATTGTCCATGGCTTCTTGATTACTTCTGGCAGCCTTGAAGGTTGATCATTCCTTAAGTCATCATACAGACTTTTATTGTTTTCATTTGCATCCCTCTTCTCAATAAGCCTGATCAGTACATCTATCTCTGAATGTTTCAATGTTTGTAGAGTGTTGTAGGATAGATGCCAGATACTGGATTTTGCCACCATCACCACCTCCTTGATCCATAAGCCATTGACTCTCCTAGGTATCACAGTGAAGTAATTGATCTGATCCCTCAGCCTCCTTAGATATATTTGAGTGTCATCAGCATGTTCCCTTGAGACTTTCAGAAACTTCAAGAATGCATCATCATGGTAGACATTAGAGTTTGCAACTTCTTGTAGCTTGGCCTCAGTAACCACCTTTACTTCTACAGGTTTGACACTTTCAATTTTAGTAGATGAAGAGTTATCAGATGGCATACTCCCTGCAAACACTGTGGTTGTGATGGATTGCTTCTGGCCACTTGAAGTGATGACATGCACAGTTGGTAGAGTGACAACTGGCAGAGTGGTTGGGGGTTCATCAACTTTTGATTTCCCTTTTCCTGGCACATGAGTTAGGGATTTAGATGCACTTTGGTGGCCACCCTTCTTTATCTTTATACCTTTCTCCTTAGGTTTCTCCCCCTTTGTATTTGAATTCCTTGATGTCCTCTTCTCCCCATTAGGCTTGTTGTCAGGAACAGAGGCTGTAGGAGTGACCTTAGGGTTCGAAGATTCTTTAGGTAGAGGGAGACCCATGTGCTTCATCATGGCAGCCAACATAGATTGTTGATGCAGAAGAACATTAGCTGTGGTGGTGGCTTGAGTGCTCAACTGCTCAGTAAGAGTCTCAACTTTCTCTGTCAGATGAGCATTGGATTATGAGAGAGTAGCTACCTCTTTTTCAAGTGCATCTACCTTGCTGAACAATTCAGTAGATTTGAAGCCAGACAGGGATTGTTCTTTAAGTCTCTGCACTTCAAACCTAGTCAAATCATGCACTGGGACATCAGTAACCAGCTTGTCTCCATATAGATTTTTGAACATGATCCTCAGCATGGCATTGGCATCTGTGGTCTGATCAGATAGAGCTTGAAATTTATTCCCCAGACCTGTGACAGTGTCATGGAGTAGAGCTAAACCATTATCCATCTTGGTACAGGTAGACTTGCATGCCAGAATGTCCTTGAGTACAATCTCCAATGAAGGGAATTTGGCACCAAAAGCTCTCTTAATCTCATGCACCTCCTTGGTTGTGGCTGTACACACTTCATGAATTTCTGTTTTGAGTCCCTTTCCAAGGTAGTGTGCAGCCTTGAGAATGCCCTTGTAGTTGTCATTCACTGCTTCATACACATCACTAGGGGTGAGAGATTTGGCATTTGACCCTAGTGAAGTGATGTACTCTTCTCTGAGGTACTGAAGACAGTCTGAGAGAGGAATATCAAACTTTCCTTGTAGCCAGGCATCTACGTTGCCATCTCTCTCGGAATCATCTATTATATTTGCCTTTTGTAGCTCCACATCATCTTTGTGGCATAGGAGAATAGCTTCATAGTCAGGATTGGGCAGGTTTGCAATGAGAAGGTTTTGAGCAATCTTTGTGAACTCAGGGATCTGATCCACAATTAAGCTTTGAAGTGCTTCAACCGTCAATTGTTGTGGAACAGACCCTGATCCTGCAACACTGTCATGTTGCACAGGCTTCAGCCATTGTGACATAAAGTCAGAGCTAGAGCTAGGCAAGCTAGACTCCTCAGTTATAGATGCAACTTCTGCAACCGGATAGATTGACTCTACTACTGGTGTATCCACAGACGTGGGATGAGTTACACCAGCAGTTGACACAGGCACAGAGTCTCTAGTAAAACCTAGTGAATCCTCTGTGTTTGTGATGGTGTCATCAGGACATGCCCCAACATGCATTCCCTCACCATCTAAATGTGGGTCCTGGGTGGTGAGCACAGTGTCAAGCACCATGTCACTTGAATTCATTGGCTCACCAAGAGAAGAGAATTCTTGGTGATCAATGCCTTGTTTTTCAATTTCTTGAAGTACAGGCTCCAAAGAAATATGAGTGGTAGATTCTGGAAGAGAAGTGTCTTGTAGATTAGATTTTGGCAACTCCCCCTGAAAGATAGAGAGAGTTTCAATTGTGATGTGCTCTCCACTCAGTGTTGTGCCAGCCTTATCACTCTCATGTGTTGACTCTGTACAATAAGGTGCATTGGGGAGGATGTTTGATTCTATAGATGCACCCTGTTGAGAGGATACATCTAGTGAACTGTGTGCCCCTGATTTTACAACTTCAGCCATTTGTGTGACTGAAGAGGTGGTTCTAGATTTCTTCCTCTTTGGCCTCTATAAGGGTGACTCAGGTTCCTCACTACCTATACCTAATTCCACAGCCAATGCTGTGTCAGATAATATGTTCAAGGGTGCAGACATCACCTCCTTTCTCTTCTTTTTACTAACATCATTCTTTTGAGAGGATGATGCAGTTGGCTCACTGTGTGGTAGAGTGTTTGGTTGAGAGGGTTGGTTAGCAAGCCTTGGGTTAGCATCTTGTACTACTTGCTTAGGCTGTGCTAACTGTGACTTTGAGTCAAATGTTGGCATGTTGTGGGGGTAAGTCCTAAATAGACTCTCCATATGGGGAGTTATTTTGAGTCTTACATCCACATCATTCCTAGTTTCCAAATTACCAAAAATAAGTTTGGTCATGGACCTAGGGTAGCCTATTCTACTGTTATCTACTCCAGGCAATTCAATCAATTTAGTATTTTTAAAGTTAAGTACAGATTGAATAAAGCGAGGGAAGAAAATTTCAGTACCTCTCTTGGCTGTGTTCTTGTCAAGTCTCCCATATAGCTCCTGTAGAATAATTTGACCAACATCTATCTTTTTCCCATAAGCCAAGGCATATCCTATTTGCTGTGCAGGTGCACTAATCTGATCGAAGCTTGACTTCCTGGCTGTGAAGACTTGAAGAATGGTGGCAAACACATAACTCCACTCTTTCCGCAGATGCTTCCTATTTAACTTCCCAAGATTGATCACATCTGAGTAGTTGATGAATTCAAAGAATTCTTCCAACTGTGTATTCGTGGCCAGTGTGTCATATGACTCTTGTTGTAATTTCAGTGCTTGATTCATGTCTGCTGTAGTAATAGTAATATCCTGGCCTTGAATCTTGCAATAGACTACATAGGAGGTTATAGCATTCTCGAGGGCAATGACTTCCACGGTGGCAGTTCTCCAAAACTGTTCTAGGAGGTCCAGATACAGAGTTGGGTTGGCTGATAGTGCACTCTTGGTGTATGATTCTGACATCCAGCGGACAAAGCACTTGAAGTTTGCATTAGGTGCTTCTACATCGTTAGTTATTGCAATGAAATTGGTTTGAGTGGGTATGGTGAGTTGGGTGTTTGCCATTTGTATATAGATGAAAAGAGAATAAAGGTTGAAGAAAAAATTAAGCTTTTGCCGTTAGGGTTTTCAGAGGTTTTGGGAGTTTAAATGCTTGAGAAATCGAATGAAGTGAATCGAATATATGTAGAATTGTATAGGTATGAAGTACTAGACTTGTCGATTAGACATATGTTTTGTATCGACAAGTCAGGCATTCGAGAAGTAGAAAACAACTATTCGATATGTCAAGAAAGGCTTATTCGATAACTCAAGCATGTTGTAACTCACAGCTGGCAGTTATCTAACTTAGAATAAATTCTAAATTAGGTTAGATATGTTTTTATGAGTAATTCTGAATTTTGAATACAAATCCAAAATCGGTTAAAATTCAGTGAGAAATCAACCTTTTCAAATGATTCGAGAACTCAAACATGCTATTCGAGAACTCTGTCAATAGAGAACTTAAATACCTTATTCGAGAACTCACTCATGTCTCTGTTTGAGTTCTCTAAAAGACACTATTCGAGAACTCAAGAGTGTCCTGAATAGGCTTGTTAGAGAAGTCGACCACTAATAATGAAATGAATCATTAGAAAAGTCTGACTTATCGAACTGTTCTTTTTACTCATAGAAACTCAATTTTCACTTATCTTTTAAAATTTACCAGTCATATTCAATGAAGAATATTCTAGCAAATTAAACAGTGATTTTCTCAAAATTTCATAGAAATTTCAAGTTGACAAAATATGATTTTTCAACATATGCAGCAGATTTGAAATATTTATAAATCACATTTCAGCCAACACTTACTTCAAATATATTGGCCATTTAAATAAAGTAAGTGTTTACTGCTGCAACAACTCAGTTAATATATTCACTTAGCCAGAATCTGAAGAATTCAGCATTCCAATCTCACCAACCAACCTTGTGAAGGTGGCTTCATCTAATGGCTTAGTGAATATGTCAACTAGTTGTTTATCTGTAGAAACATAGTGCAACTCAATGGTTCCATTAGTTGCATGCTCTCTAATGAAATGATATCTGATGTCAATGTGCTTTGTTCTAGAATGATTGACAGGATTGGCAACTATAGAAATTGCACTTGTGTTGTCACACATGATTGGAATTCTTTCCAACACAAGTCCATAATCTTTAAGTTGATTTCTAATCCAAAGCACTTGAGCACAAGAACTTCCAGCAGCTATGTATTCAGCCTCAGCTGTAGAAGTTGACACAGATTATTGTTTCTTGCTATACCAAGAGACTAACCTTTGTCCAAGAAACTGGCAGCTACCTGAGGTGCTTTTCCTATCCACTCTGCATCCAGCATAATCAGCATCAGAATAACCAACCAGATTGAACCCTATGTCCTTAGGATACCATAAACCCAATTTGGAGTGCCCTTCAGATATTTAAAGATCCTTTTTATATCAATCAAATGTGATTCTTTTGGATTTGATTGAAACCTTGCACACAAGCATGTAGCAAACATGATGTCTGGCCTACTTGCAGTGAGATAGAGTAGAGAACCAACCATGCCTCTGTAGACTGAAATATCTACTTTCTTGCCTTTAGCATCTTCATCTAATTTAGTGGTAGTGGCCATGGGTGTCCTTGCAGGTGAGCAGTCTTCCAAGTCAAACTTCTTCAATAAATCCTTGATGTACTTGGTTTGACTGATAAAGATATCATCCTTCCTTTGACTAACTTTCCACCCAAGAAAGAATGTCAACTCTCCCATCATACTCATCTCATATCTGCTCTGCATTAGCTTAGAGAACTTTTCACACAACTTCTCATTAGTAGAACCAAATATGATATCATCCACATAGATCTGAACTAAGATAATATCATCACCATGTTTCTTGTAAAACAGTGTTTTATCCAATGTGCCTCTAGTGAATTGATTTTCAAGAAGAAATTGTGATAGAGTATCATACCATGCCCTTGGAGCCTGCTTAAGTCCATACAATGCCTTAAGCAATCTGTATACAAATTCTAGGAAGTGTGGATCCTCAAAGCCAGGTGGTTGTTGCACATAAACTTCTTCTTCCAACTCTCCATTCAGAAATGCACTCTTGACATCCTTTTGATAAACTTTAAAGTTTGAATGAGTAGCAAATGCCAGGAATATTCTGATGGCTTCCAATCTAGCAACAGGGGCAAATGTCTCATCATAATCAATGCCTTCCTGTTGAGAGTATCCTTTTGCAACCAACCTTGCTTTGTTTCTTACTATTACACCATCTTCATCCATCTTATTCTTCAGAACCCATTTTGTTCCAATATATTCTGAATTATCCTTCAATACATAGCATTTGCTTCCAAAAGTATGAACATACTTTAGAGTAGGTTTCTTTCCAGTCATCAAATTGTAAGGTGTCTTTCCAGTGTTTTTGTTGATGAGGGTTCTGTTCTGGATATAGCATGCAGTGCTCACAGCCTCAGCCCAAAAACATGTAGGCATCTTTGCATCAAGTAACATTGTTCTAGCAGCCTCAATCAGAGTTCTATTCTTTCTCTCAACAACTCCATTTTGTTGTGGAGTCCTTGGAGCTGAGAATTGCTGAGAAATTCCATTCTCTTTGCAGAATGCTTCGAGTATGGCATTTCTGAACTCTGTTCCATTATCACTTCTTAATGCAATCAGAGTTGCATTGTTGGCCTTTGCTTCCTTGTCAACTCTCTTTATGTGCTCAATGATTACTTGTGGAGCCTCATCTTTTGATGACAGAAATTCCACCCATGTATACCTTATAAAGTCATCAACCATCACCAAGGCATACTTCTTTCTTCCTAGTGACATAATATTGACAGGTCCAAACAAGTCCATATGAATGAGTTGTAGGGGCTTGGTTATTGATGTCACTGTCTTTGACTTGTGGCTTGATCTTTTCATTTTTCCTCTTTGACAGGCCTCACACACTCCTTCCTGACAGAATTCAAGTGTGGGCATGCCTCTCACTAACTCTCTTTTGACTAGAGAATTAATGGCTTTGAAGTTCAGGTGTGATAATTTCTTGTGCCACAGCCAACAATCTTCATTGATGCTTTTGAGTAGAAGCAACAAATTTTGTCCTTGTTTGCAGAGTCCATATTGGCTACAAACAGGCTTCCTTTCCTTACTCCAGATAGAGCAAAGTCACCAGTCTTCTTGTGGGTGATCAAACATTCATCTTTGTCAAAATCCACCTTGAATCCCCTATCAGTAAACTGACCAACACTTAGCAGATTATGCTTGAGTCCCTTGACCAGTGCTACATCTTCAATGATGACATTTCCAACTTTCAACTTGCCATATCCCAATGTGTTACCCATGCTGTCATCTCCAAAAGCAACCATTGGGCCAGCCTTCTCCTCATACTGTGATAGCAGGGCCATATCACCAGTCATATGATTTGAGCATCCACTGTCCAAAATCCACATGACCTTCTTTTCACTTTCTTTGCCCTGCAAACACAAAGGTATTACTTCTTCTTTGGTACCCAAAGTCCATGTGACTTAGAAACAGTTTTATCATAAACAACATGCTTATCAACTTTCTTGGTGTTAGTCTTCTTGTCACTGTTAGAAGTCATAGAGCCTGAGGCCTCAGACTTAGGTGACAAAGGTATCTTCCTAGCTTTAGGAGGACTTGAAGACTTTGACCTTGTGTAGTGTGCGTGAGAATTGTGACTGATACAACCATCAATGAATTGCCTTCTCAAATTAAAACAACTAGTTATAACATTCATGTTGCATGGCATATAGTCAAATTTATCACAAAATGGAGCATCTCTATGTCTTAGAGGCACAGAACAATCATAGAAAGGTTTGGGCACACTACCAACAGGTTTCTTGCATGCATGAGTTAGATGATTGGTACTGAAACAGTTCTGACAAGTTTTCCTAGGGGCATTAGGCATATAAGCATAGTTATTATCTTTGTTAATCCCTAACTTTCCATTTCTGTTCTGTTTCTTCTTAGTCACTTTCTTCTTAAATTCACTCTTCCCAGCTGAAACAAACTTAACAAACTTCTTAGGTCTTGACCTATTACCTACTGGCTCCTTGGCTTTTGACTTGACACTCTCACTCTTAGAGGATGCTTGTTGTTCACTGGATTGTGCCTCATCTTCATCATTTAACATCTGCTTGATGAGTAAGGCATCCTCATCAATTTCAAATGTTGATTCTTTAAAAATAGGAGTTTCAGTCTTTTTCAAGATGTGAGGGACTTCCTTTTGAACAGCAGTGTCATCTTCAATGACATCATAGCCTTTTCTCTGGTTAAGAGTGCCATAGTCAAGTCCAATAGCAGTTTTGGGTTTTTCTTGAATTTTCTCACAGTAGGATTGCACTAGACCAGATGATTTCTTAAACGTTTTCAGTTTGAATTCATTTTCAGCTAATTCATCCCTAAGAGCCTTTTCTACTTGACTAGCACATAAAACCTTATTCTGCAGATATTCAACTTCTTTCTTAAGGTTTTCTACTTGCATAGCAGTTAGCTCAAGTTCCTCATTTCTTTTGATTAATATTTCATTTTTAGCAGACAGTTTAGCAATTTCCTCATTAGCAGCAGTCATACTAGTATAAATATTAAACATTTCAACAGATAGTTGTTCAATCATGCATTTAACTCAGAAACAGACATGTCTATAGTAGTGAGAGATGGTACCTGAGAGTCTGATGAAGATGTGTCATCCTTGGAATTGGCCATCAAGGCATAGTTACAAAATTCCTGCTCTTCTCCATAACTGTCAGATTCATCCCAACACTTCCCTTCAGCTATGTAGGCCTTACCTTGTGTCTACTTTTTCAGAAGGGCCTCATACTTAGCTTCGAGCTTAAGATACTCCCTATCCTTCTTTTTAGGCTTCTTGCATTCACTGGCAAAATGCCCTAGGTCATTGCATCTATAACACCTTATAGATGACCTATCCACATGGCTGGTTTTGAACTTATTCTTATCTGGTTTCACAGGTGCCTTGCTCTTGTTGAATGAATGGTTTTGGGTTTTAGGTTTGAAGGGTTGATTCCTCTTGAATCTGATGTTTGGAAATTTTCTGGCCATGAAGGCATATGAAGTATTTTCCATCCCTTCTAGTTCTTCAAGAGTGTAAAACTCTTCTTCCTCCTTCTCCTCAACAGGTTCACTTACCTCAGCTTCAGTTTCTTCATCTTCTACTACCTCCTCTATCCTTAATTGGCTTGTAGATGCTTCTAGGTCTTGAATAGATTTGTTGACAATCAAGGCACATGATGTGTTTATCATTCTGCCTTGGTTGGCTTGGATAGCCCTTTTCTGAAGCAACTCAAGCTCATGAGTTTTTAAAACCCCATAGAGCACATCATATGTAACTTTGTTCAAATCTCTTTCCCTTAGAGAAATGACCCTTTGCTCTAGATGATTTGGTGAAGATAGCAGAAACTTCATGTTCAACTCTTTGGTGCTGCAAACCTTGCCATTCATTAGCAACTCAGTAACTAGCTTGTGAAATCTCTCAAACATCTCAGTGATGCTTTCCTTGGGCTGTGCCATGAAAGCTTCATACTGTGTGACCAGTATCTGTTTCTTGTTTTCTCTGACCTCATCAGTTCCTTCACATAACACCTCAATGTGATCCCACATTTCTTTGGCTGTGGCACATGATGCAATGTTTGCAAACATTGACATGTCCATGGAATCTATAATCAACAACATGAGATGACTGTCAAAGGCAACCTTCTCCTTTTCTGAGTCTGTCCATTTGGATGGTTCCTTGGCCACATAAGATCTTGGAATTGTTGTGGTTCCAACAGTCTTTTCAGGAATCTCCTGTTGGGGAACAAAGGGACCATTCTTAAGAATCTCAGGATATAAAGGATGAGAGGCTTTGATGAACAACATCATTTTTATCTTCCAGAGGTTGTAATTCTCTTTGTCAAACTTAGGGACTTTCACCGTTCCTGTAGTCTTTGGTGTATTCGAACTCATGATCATTTTTTTTTCCTGTTTTTGAATAAACAGCCCGCTCTGATACCACTTATTGAGTATTGAATACAGTAAAAGAATACAGAGGGGGGTGAATGGATTCTTGAACTTTTCTTGTTCTTGAGTCTATGTAGCAAGATAGGTGTTTGTGTGTGCAAGGATATGTATGCGGATAAAAACAACACAAGACACGATATCACTTTAATCTAATATTGTATTAAATAAAGGTTGCTACAATCTGTGAATACAAATGATAGTATTCTCAGCTTCGTTTTTTCAGAGAGATATGACTTACAATATATGAAAAACTTGACTCTACTCAAAGTTAACAACTAAGGAAGTGAGGTTGTATCCCTATAGAACATGGATACAACCTACTTACTGCAAATAAGGTAGCTGAACAAATTACTTTCTAGTATGTCTATCCTTTTCGAGTAAGTGTCCAAACGGTTACAGATTTGACTTTGCAAAGCCTGTTCAGATCCACTTCTTTAGTTTTTTGTCTCTTCTATATCTCTCCAAGCTTCCTTGTAGGCTTTCCAGAGCACATTACAGATTGTGGTCCATAAAGTGCATTGGCTTGTTGCAGGCTTCTGACTTGTACAATTTCTTCAGTATTTTGTCTCCAAGAATGTATTCGATAAGTGACTAAGTAAGTGGTTCGAGAACTAGGATTGACTTGATCGATAACTCTGAGTTCTCGAATACTGTTATATGACATATTGAGTCACTTCTCGAATAGTTCTTTTCTCTGGAAATCCTTGAGTTGTCGAATAGAGCATTTTGACATGTCGAATCCCTGAGATATCGAATAGCTTTCTGAGTCCTTGAGATATCGAATGGAGCTTTGACTTGTTGACTCTTTGAGAACTCGAATACCACTTTGACTTGTTGACTTCTTGAGTTCTCGAATAGAGCAGTAGACATATCGAATCTCTGAGATATCGAATGAGATATCGAACAGTGTATTTAGAGATATCGAATAGTGTCTTGAGATATCGAATCCCTGACTTCTCGAATGCTGGACTTCTCGAATAGACAAAACTACTTCTCGAATTGGTACTTAGGCAAATTCTTCATTTCTTCAAATCTCAACTGTGATTTATTTAACAGTCTTCATCTCTTTGCTTGAGGCATAAACCTTGGAACTTCTTTCAAGCATTATTCTTGACTCAATAAGTACAGTTACACAGCTAGAATCTGATGCCTACTTCAAGTATAGAACAAGTAGAAACTCTACAACTAGAGGTTCCCTCAGTTAAGAGGTCATGTAGGTAATGCAAAGCATCACAAACAATTAGGCTTGTTATTAGAGTTAAACAAGCATGTCTCTGTGACTAACAAAACTTTAATGGATCTTTATCTTCATCTTCATCATTGGCTTCTTCTAATCCAGGTAGTTTGCTGTCATCAAATGTCACATCTGTGCTTTCCATAATTTTCTTTTGACTGATGACATAAACTTTGTATGCAATTCTTTCCATAAAGTAGCCAAGAAAAATTCCTTCAAATGCCTTTGCATCAAACTTTCCAACATATTCTGAATTATCCTTCAATACAAAACATTTGCTTCCAAAAGTATGAACATACTTTAGAGTAGGCTTCTTTCCAGTCATCAAATTGTAAGGTGTCTTTCCAGTGTTTTTGTTGATGAGGGTTCTGTTCTGGATATAGCATGCAGTGCTCACAGCCTCAGCCCAAAAACATGTAGGCATTTTTGCATCAAGCAACATTGTTCTAGAAGCCTCAATTAGAGTTCTATTCTTTCTCTCAACAACTCCATTTTGTTGCGGAGTCCTTGGAGTTGAGAATTGCTGAGAGATTCCATTCTCTTTGCAGAATGCTTCAAGTATGGCATTTCTGAACTCTGTTCCATTATCACTTCTCAATGCAATCACAATTGCATTGTTGGCCTTTGCTTCCTTGTCAACTCTCTTTATGTGCTCAATGATTACTTGTGGAGCCTCATCTTTTGATGCCAGAAATTCCACCCATGTATACCTTGTAAAGGCATCAACCATCACCAAGGCATACTTCTTTCTTCCTAGTGACATAATATTGACAGGCCCAAACAAATCCATATGAATGAGTTGCAGGGGCTTGGTTATTGATGTCACTGTCTTTGTCTTGTGGCTTGATCTTTTCATCTTTCCTCTTTGACAAGCCTCACACACTCCATCTTGACAGAATTCAAGTGTGGGCATGCCTCTCACTAACTCTCTTTCGACTAGAGAATTAATGGCTTTAAAGTTCAAGTGTGATAACCTCTTGTGCCACAGCCAACAATCTTCATTTGATGCTTTTGAGTAGAAGCAACAAATTTTGTCCTTGTTTGCAGAGTCTATATCGGCTACAAACAGGCTTCCTTTCCTTACTCTAGATAGAGGAAAATCACCAGTCTTCTTGTTGGTGATCAAACATTCATCTTTGTCAAAATCCACTTTGAATCCTCTATCAGTAAACTGACCAACACTTAGCAGATTATGCTTGAGTCCCTTGACTAGTGCTACATTTTCAATGATGACATTACCAACTTTCAACTTGCCATATCCCAATGTGTTACCCATGTTGTCATCTCCAAAAGCAACCATTGGGCCAGCCTTCCCCTCATACTGTGATAGTAGGGCCATATAACCAGTCATGTGATTTGAGCATCCACTGTCCAAAATCCACATCTTTTCACTTTCTTTGCCCTGAGAGTCTGATGAAGATGTGTCATCCTTGGAATTGGCCATCAAGGCATAGTTGCGAAATTCTTGCTCTTCTCCATCACTATCAGAATCATCCCAACACTTCCCTTCAGCTATGTAGGCCTTACCTTATGTCTGCTTTTTCAGAAGGGCCTTATACTTAGCTTCAAGCTCTAGAAACTCTTTATCCTTCTTTTTAGGCTTCTTACATTCACTGGCAAAATGCCCTAGGTCATTGCATCTATAACACCTTACAGATGACCTATCCACATGGCTGGTTTTAAATTTATTCTTGTTTTCTTTCACAGGTGCCTTGTTTTTATTGAATGAATGGTTTTGGGTTTTAGGTTTGAAGAGTTCATTCTTCTTGAATCTGATGTTTGGAAATTTTCTGGCCATGAAAGCATATGAAGTGTTTTCCATTCCATCTAGTTCCTCAAGAGTATAGAACTCTTCTTCCTCCTTCTCCTCAACAGGTTCACTTACCTCAGCTTCAGTTTCTTCATCATCTACTATCTCCTCTATCCTTAGCTGACTTGTAGATGCTTCTGGGTCTTGAATAGATTTGTTGACAATCAAGGCACATGATGTGTTTATCACTCTGCCTTGGTTGGCTTGGATAGCCCTTTTCTGAATCAACTCAAGCTCATGAGTCTTTAAAACCCCATAGAGCACATTATATGTGATTTTGTTCAAATCTCTTTCCCTTAGAGAAATGACCCTCTGCTCTAGGTGGTTTGGAGAAGATAATAGAAATTTCATATTCAACTCCTTGGTGCTGTAAACCTTGCCATTCATCTGCAACTCAGTAACTAGCTTGTGAAATCTCTCAAACATCTCAGTGATGCTTTCCTTGGGTTGTGCCATGAAAGCTTCATACTGTGTGACCATTATCTATTTCCTGTTTTCCTTGACCTCATCAGTCCCTTCACATAACACCTCAATGTGATCCCACATTTCTTTGGCAAATGTACACGATGCAATGTTTGCAAACATTGACATATCCATGGAATCAATAATTAGCAACATGAGGTGACTATCAAGAGCAACCATCTCCTTTTCTGATTCTGTCCATTTGGATGGTTTTTTTGCCACATAAGATCTTGGAATAGTTGTGGTTCCAACAATCTTTTCAGGTATTTCTTGTTGTGGAAAAAAAGAACCATTCTTGAGAATCTCAGGATACAAAGGATGAGAGGCTTTGATGAACAACATCATTTCTATCTTCCAAAGGTTGTAATTTTCTTTGTCAAACTTAGGGACTTTCACCGTTCCTGTGGTCTTTGGTGTATTCGAACTCATGATCGTTTTTCTGTTTTTGAATAAACAGCCTGCTCTGATACCACTTGTTGACTATTGAATACAGCAAAAAAATACAGAGGGGGGTGAATGGATTCTTGAACTTTTTTTTGTTCTTGAATCTGTGTAGCAAGATAAGTGTTTTTGTGTGCAAATGTGTAAGTGCGGATAAAGAACAACACAAGACACAATATCATTTTAATCTAATATATTATTAGATAAAGGTTGCTACAATCTGTGAATACAAATGGTAGTATTCTCAACTTCGTTTTTCTCAGAGAGATATATCTTACAGTGTATGAAAAACTTCATTAACTAAAGAAGTGAGATTGTATTCTTATAGAACATGAATACAACTCACTTACTACAAATAAGGTTACAGGATAAATTACTTTCTTGTATGTCTATCCTTTTTGAGTAAGCATCCAAACGGCTACAGATTTGACTTTGCAAAGTTCTGTTCAGATCCACTTCTTTAGCTCTTTGTCTCTTCTATATCTCTCCAAGCTTCCTTGTAGGCTTTCCAGAGCACGTTACAGATTGTGGTCCATAAAGTGCATTGTCTTGTTGCAGGTTTCTGACTTGTACAATTACTTCAGTATTTTGTTTCCAAGAATGTATTCGAGAAGTGGCTAAGTGATTGATTCGAGAACTAGGATTAGATAACTCTGAGTTCTCGAATACTGTATAATTGACATATCGAATTACTTCTCGAATAATACTTTTCTCCAGGGTTCCTTGAGTTGTCGAATAGAACAATTGACTTGTCGAATCCCTGAGATATCGAATAGCTTTCTGAGTACTTGAGATATCGAATGGAACTTTGACTTGTTGACTCTTTGAGAACTCGAATACCACTTTGACTTGTTGACTTCTTGAGTTCTCGAATAGAGTATTTAGACATGTCGAATCTCTGAGATATCGAATGAGATATCGAATAGTTCATTCAGAGATATCGAACAGTGTTTTCTCAGATATCGAATCTCTGACTTCTCGAACGCTAGACTTCTCGAATAGACAAATGTACTTCTCGAATTGGTACTTAGGCAAATTCTTCATTTCTTTAAATCCCAACTGTGATTATTTGACAGTCTTTATCTTCTTGCTTGAGGCATGAACTTTGGAACTTCTTTCAAGCATTATTCTTGACTATATAAGTACAGTTACACAACTAGGATTTGATGCCTATTCCAAGTACAAAACAAATAGAAACTCTACAACTAGAGGTTCCCACAGTTAAGAGGTCATGTAAGTAATGCAAAGCATTACAACCAATTAGACTTGTTAGTAGATGTATACAGGCATGCCTCTGTGACTACCAATATTAGTATAAATGCTACTCCCTCCGTCCCATCCATTTTCTTTACAAAACTTTTTCATTGTTTGGCACGCATTTTAAGGTTTATATAAAGTATAGTTTCATAACTCATTATTAAAATTTTCTTTTTCTAAATAAAAATTTAAACATTAAATTTTTATTCAAAAGAAAAAAAAATTAAAAACAAATTATTATATTATACTTTAAAAGCGTCTTAAAATGCGCTTAAATGCGTGTCACGCCCCCGTCCCCCAATGTAAAGAACCTGAGGTACATTGGGGAAGGAGGGAGTATTTAGTGACGGAGACAGAACCATTTCTTTGGGGGGGGGGGGGGGGGTTTACATACGTTAATAAATGAAAGAAGAAGATTAAAAATTTAGAGAACTATAAAAGAAAGTTAACAAAAAAAAATACAATCGAACCCTGGTTTCTGGGAGAGAAATACACTGACTGTAACCACATGATCTACAGAAACAATACATAATTATGCATACTACTTGGTTTTTAACCAAAATCTTGGGGGAGGGGGAGAGGGACTCCTCTGGACCCCTACCTCTGTCACTCGGAGTATTATAGATGAATTCTGTGACTTAAAGAATGACGGTCACATTTTTAATGTATTAAAACAATCCTTATGCTGCAATTAAGTTACAAATTGAATACACTCATCTGTTTAAAAAAAATAGTTTGGCCATCACACTGCCTATTTTTATACTTGGGCCATTTTTGTACAAAAAATAAATAGTTGAGACCATCCTCGTGCAATTAAGTCTTATTTTTATATGCAATAAGTTATATAATATATTTTGGCCCCCTTTGAAGAAACTTTCTGCATTCGCCCGTTCAAGGAGGGAATGTGATGAATGATGGTGCTTTGTTTGCAGCAGATCCTCCCCTGGAAGATGTTGACTAGCTGTTTGCATGCATGTAAGTAATGTCTTAGTGTGGTTGTTAGGTTCTGGTTTGGAAATTATCTGAGTTTTAGCATGATCAATAGTTGTGTGCGTCCTCTTAGAGTAGCAGGCTAGCAGCTAGCCTGTTGAATTTTTGTTTAGTACTGTGTGTTGTGCCTAGTAGCTGCTGTTCTGTACTCTCACCTTCTCACTTTCCTCATGTGTAAGTTATCAATGAAATTTTGCTCTAAGCGAAAATTGTTATATTATATCAATTGGTTATCTTTTTCCCAATGGTAAGGAGGGGTCATGTTTATTTCCACCTAATACCGATCTCATCCTAAACTTGTATAAGTTCCGGGATGAGCTTGAGCAAAAATGAGAGCTCTCTCTGGGTAAATTCTGGCTTTTCCTTTACTTGAGTCGATAAGATCTCTTCGTCTTCTGCTTTTGGCTTGATCATCTCAGAGACGGCTTCTGTAATTACTTGAACAAGGTCAACAATAACTCCTTCGATTCCCATTAAATATTGGACATATACTGCTTCCGGCACATTACTGTCAAATTAATATTTTAACAAAAATAATCACATAAAATGAACCAGATGCTTTAAAAGAAGGTATCCCGGAAATGAAAAATGAAATGGAGCCAACTTACTTCAATTTTCCATATGTAAGGAGGGAGAGATTTGATTCTTTTATCTTGCTAGCTGCTGCAGGATTTCTAAATACACCTTTTACTTCGGAAACAATTCCTTCCAATCCACCTTCCAAGCACAATTTCAGTGCTTCCTCTAGGGAATTCCTCCTCACGTCCTTGTAATGCTCAGTCCCTCCATTTGTAAGGAAGAAAACCTGGCAGTGAAATCCTTTTAGCTTAAAGATTCTGCCAATTTTATCCACAAATTGAGATTGAAATCAAAAAGTTAAGAACATACAGGGTAAGTGCTCTGCAAAGTTTTGAGTAGCAATGCTGCATCTGGGTGGAAGCTTGAAAAGATTACAGGTCTATCATTGGCATATTCAAACACCACCTAAAACATAAGATTTCTGATCAATAGCACATTCTTAAAAGCAAAAGTTTTTGATAATTTTATTGTCACATTAAAGAGTAAAGCAAGCCTAGCCCACAAACGAGGCATTGTTCACTGGGAAACTCAAGGCTCCAAGACACCCTAGCTGCAAGAGGCGCCTATTGCTTGTCTTCAACTCTTAGTCGATGGGGGATAACAGTACACACCAATTGCAGTATTAATTTACCTGTAAGATGGTTTGCAGAACTTGCACGAGATACTCCTTCTGATAGAGTATATGATCATCAAACTTGAGCTCAATGTTGAATCCCAAACAGGGTTTCACTTGTTGAAATACTTCTTGCAAAGTACATGCTGGAGCGTCATTCTCAACATTCCAATTCCACACCTTGCCTTCTTTTGTTTTTCTCACCAATGGTTTACCAGTCCTTGTAGGATCTCTTTGAGGACCATAGGCAAGAAATTCACTTAAACTTAATTCTGTAACCCTCTTTTCGGTTATAGTACCCTGGAAATTCCATGTAATGTCAAAAAAGATCAATTACCCGAAAAGAAAAGAAAAAAACACATAAACAGATTCCGAAAAATATATGTAAAACAGGATATCAAGAGAGAACTTACATTTTCATGAGACAGGATGAAATCATCATGAAATATGACTGGGCAACCATCCTTTGTCACCTACAAAAATCACAGTCTTTGTTTTACTTCCTAACTCGCCTGCTTCAACCCCAACTACTAACTAATTTTATTTTATTTAAATGCAACCCATCTTGTAAATATACCCCGGAGAAAAGTCACCAAAAGAAAAATAAAATAATCAGTACTCTTGTAAATTATCATCAAATTTAATGAAAATTACAGATGACGACTATATATTAACCAATCCAGTTC
This sequence comes from Kitagawia praeruptora, assembly GCA_037693485.1. NCBI lineage: Eukaryota > Viridiplantae > Streptophyta > Magnoliopsida > Apiales > Apiaceae > Kitagawia > Kitagawia praeruptora. Next base: position 76,373,803 of record CM075354.1, read on the forward strand.
ACTAAAAAAATTTAATTACTTCAGCGAATGATTTAATAATATTCCAAATAATGTTTTCACAAATAAGAAGAAAGTTGGACTAGCAAACACCCTACAATAATTAGACCAAAAAAACGTCATACTACAAAAAAATATTTTTATGCATGAAATCATGTTTTTGTTTGAAAAAACTAATTTTGGAAAGCCCAAACAAAACACCTAGTACAAACAAACCAATATAGGAGTACTAGAATAATTTAGTTTTGGACATGTAAAATTACAAAAGTAGCCTAAAACTAAAGAGTACGCGGCGACCGTACAGACAACAAAACGTGATTCTCAACAAACACAAATCTAGTAGGAAATATTAAATCTACAACTTGTCTTGTGATATTCAAACCTAATAACTCCGTCGCCGATCTGGATTTTTCAACCATCGCCAAAGTCATATTTGTATACAAGATGATACTATAAAGTGTTGTAGATTAAACATATTTGTAATTCCGTTTTTCTATTGCCCACATGCTAAGAATTTGTATTTGATAAATTTGGAAAATTTTGATTGGGAAGATTTTATTAATAATGGATCATTGCATGTACAAAAATCTCCATCGATCAAATTTTTTCAATTCATCAAACACGACACTAAACAAACTCTTTGTAATTTACGTTTAATTTTACGTGATCATTTGATTTTTTACACATAATAATTCGAACAAAAAAATTTACGATTCAAAAATAGTAGTATTAAATAATACCTGAACATCGAACTCAACGAAATCAAGAGGATATGCAGCAGCAGTATTGAAGGAAAGAAGAGAATTCTCTTTGACATGTTTCATTCTGGTATCGGAAGAATTCAACATGTTCATTCCGTTTCCTCTGTGTCCTATTACTGCAAACTTGGGAATCTTGATTTCAGAGCGAGTGGAATAAAGGGACTTGTCGGGGACTTGATCCATGTTTGGAACGTCGGAAACATGAACTGTTTTCAGAGCAGCCATTGCAAATAATATTACAAGTTATTAATACAACTACTAGTTTAGTTGATATTTGAGAAGAAGAAGAAGAAGAAGAAGAAGGGATAATGTATAAGAATTAGGTGGGGGTGGAATGGGAATGGGAATGGGGGGTATTTATCTATGAATGAGAACAAGTAACGGAGTTGGATCTCCGCCGCGTAGATGAATTGACAAGGACAAGGAATATTCCATGGTTTTATGCTCTATTCCACTCTTCATCATGTCCTCTCTCCTTCCTTCTTTGAATTTGCTGTCCTTGGATTTTTCTATTACTCACTCACATGCTTTTTATTACACCAACTTTTTCTAAATTACTTACACCAAAATCTCATTAAATTAATACTCGATATCACGATAAATTAATATTTTAAATGTAAATTTTTGGTCCCAACATAATAGCAACAATAAAATTTTTACCTCAATTAATTAATAATTTTAATAAATTAATAAAAATTACCGAAATTTACCGGTCCCAACATTATTAAGTTATAAAGGTTTTACTGTATTGGAATAGTACTTCACAAAGAATCAAATTATATAGATAATTGGAAAAAAAATCATCTTATTTTTTCTAATTTTATAATAGAATCAAATTTTTTTCAAAATTTTTTTCCAAAAAAAAATAAAAATTTGCTGCTGCCACATCATCATTACTCACGTAGCACTACCACGTCAACCGTGACGACGTGATAATGACACATGGTAGTGCTAAGCAATGATATATCATCAATGATGTCACATCAGTATTTGGTTCTACCACAAAATTAGAAAATTAGTCTTTTTCTACTATAGAACAAAAAAAATGATTTTTTTTTATGAAATCAAAAATTAAAATTTAATTCTATCATAAAATCAAAAATTAGTGATATTCTCTGTTTTCTGATTTTCCATATAAAATGGTTCTGTATAGAACAATTTTATTAATGTATTCCTGAAAAGTATTATGTTACCTATTTTCTTAACATATGTTGGTATTGCTTGCTCTTGGTCGGATGCTTTTTTTTTTTTTTTGAAAAGTTGCACTTGCATTATATTAAAATTCTTCATCCAAAAGGTTACATAAAATAAAGTCAGGAGCAACTTCAAGCCACTCCATCGAACCTGACAAAAAATAAGCAGCCTGGGCTAACCTATGAGCTACTATATTCGCAGATCGGTGTTCAAAAACAACTAACACTTCACAAAAGTGTTTAAGAATATCGACACAATCATCAAAAATAGTATGGAAATGTGAACTCCCACCCGTACCATTCAAAGCCTCCACTACCAACTTTGCATCCATCTCGAACACACACTTTGTTGACCTCCAATCTCTAACCCACAGTAAAGCTTTCTTAAGACCCATTGCCTCAGCCTCGCGTGATTGCCATTCACCTGCAATCGTTGTACTTCGAGCTCTCAAAAACCTCCCTCTATCATCCCGCACCACACATCCAATTCCTATGCTTCCCATCTGGTTTTGGTCGGATGCCTTTTTTAATACTCCTCCATTTGAAAATAATATTTTAAATTTTAATACGCACTTTCAACAAGATTCATCATGTAATAATAAAAAAAAAATTATAATATATTCTTATTCATGAAATGATAATTTTGGAAAATTTTATTCTAATTATAAGTTCAAATCTCTTGCAAATATGTGCTAAATAATCAAACACTACTACAAATTTCGGCTTATATAGCATTCATTTTTTAGCTTACATAGCGTTTTTAAACGCTATGTAAGCCAACGCTATGTTAGTTAAGCTCATTTTTATAGCGCTTACATAAGCGCTCTCTTTGTGCACTTATTTATAGCGTTTGTCGAACGCTATATTAGCTCTTCACTCCAATAGCACTTTATAGAGCACTATATAAGTATGCGCTGTCGAAGTGCGTTTCTAAAATAGCACCTTTTTAAATGCTATCTATTCTATTTGTTGGTGTAATTGTTTTTCTTGGATAGCTTTTTGCCAAACGCTATGTAATCCAATATATTTTTTTAAAAAAAACAATTAATATTTTTGTCATTTTTAAACCTGTATTTTATTCCTAATGATAAAGCATTTCACCAATACAAAAAAAAAATAATCATTCCAAATTCCAACAGAACAAGCAAATCAAATTTCTGCATTAAAATAAAAATAAAATCCAAAACATTAACAAGTGATACAAATCTTTAATAGATCACTTGGTAGCGTACAAAAATTACTTCATTACGAGTTTGGATTCCAACTCTCAGTTAAAACGCTGGATTACACACTAAAATATTGACATAAAATTACTTCCTAGTTCCTCAACAACATCTCCTTAAGAAATCGATTGTACAGGTAACCTGCCCAATTACTCTGGAAGCGGATCATTTTATCAGGTGGATAGGACTTCAATTTCGGGGAATAAGTAAACTGTCCAGCAACACAATTAGAAATTTAATTAGATTTTGAATTAATATACTTGTAGTAACAGAGCAATTTATAAACAAAAAAAATTCACTTACATCAACATTGATTTTTCTTTCACCGCTGCACAATAGATCCTCAATAAAGCATCCAACATAATATCCACAAAAAATTCCATCATTCGAAGCTTGCTTGGGGCACTGTAACATTGTCATTTTTGGAAGTTTATAAATGATATACTCTAAATCCAGGAATTAATAGATATAAATTGAATATCAGAAGCTTTTTGTAACTGGGAATTCATGTCAGACCAGAGTAGATTTATCTCTGTTTGTTTCCTACTGCTTTTCAGATTATATCATTGTATCACAATGAACTCAACATGTATTAAGATGCAACAATTATTGTATTAAGATGCAACAATTATTTATCTAATGCAGATAAATAATATCTTCCCAGACTCCTATTTCAACACTGCCCACAGGATTCCTACGAGCACCTATTCAGTTAGTCAGGTTGGTTACCAATCTGGTTGGTGGTCTTGTTCTTATTGTCACCGCCGGGCCTTATCAGTATGTAGCCTAGCTTCTGGCCTGACCATGCCAACTTATATTTAAGTTAATTAATTCTCCTGTACTCCATGTATAATAACTATCTGCATGCATGCTTCTAGTGACATAATTTAAATTTAATAGAGCAGCACATTTATAAATCATAACAAAGCTGAATCTTGTATCTGACTATTAATTAGTAACATCTTAAAAATAGAGCAGCACATTTATCACCTGTACATTTATCCATCTGTAACTGTTCGCCATCGTACTGGTGTATTTCTTCCCAGACTGGAGCCGAAAAGTCCTCATAGCACTGTAAACAAAAACATTTCCAACATTTAAACAACATATAAAGAACACGTATCATCAGTTTTTAAGTATAAAAAGAACATTTTAAATATTCACTAACGTTTCTACAAGAGTTCTGAAATTCTTGTAATGTACAGCATTGGTCAGATGAGCCGGATCCATGAAGTAAATATTCTCCGTTGCTGTATTTATGGCCACCAAGATCCAATGTTTTCTAAAAATTTTTGTAGTCAGAACTAATTACATAAAATAGATCCAAGTATAAATTCAATGATACATGTGTGTTAAAAATGTAACTTACCCAACATTATATGGCATAAACATTAGGTGGTCTTTGTCAACATACCCTTGTAAACAAGTTGCCAAAAAATTAACAGAGTTTCCGACCAAGGGAGACACAAGATGTGGCGATACAAAAGAGAATTTTGGTGCCAAGTCAGGACTTTTGGACAAATAGACCTCACACAAATACCTATATTTCCGACCAAGGTAGTCATGAAACAATGTACCTTAACTTCATCCCACAAATTTTGTTTCAAAGTCTCCCATTCCTTTTTTACGCCAATCATCACATGTGATTGGAAAATTCCTTCTTGCAAAAGAGCCGATGAAATTTACTAAGGTCACTGACCCTTTACCAATCGATTGTCCCCTCTCATTCCAAATCACCTACAAATACAAAAAGGATATTGGTATATAAATTGGCAGTTTCCTACAGATACACAAGTATAGATGGGCATTATTTTTTATTTTTCAATTACCCTTTGGCGTATGCCTTTAGTCCTAGCTTTCTTAACCTTAAGCATATTTACTATGCCCCGCCTCGAACTTTTCGCGGTGACACCACTATCCTTAGTACCATCAGTGCCACTAGTGCCGTCGGATCCAGAAGTCATGATCCTAAACAAGCAAAAAAACAACATTTAATACAAGACAATACAAGTTTAAAGACAAAAATAAGCATGACACTAGTTGATACACGATTAAAAAGAATGCAAACATTTATTAGATTAAAACAGAAAATCCTTATACACTATAGCAAGCATAATCTAATATGACAAAAATTAAGACAAATATTAAAACACAAAAATCTTACATTATAATTAAGATGATTAGTTTTATGAGAAAAGTTTATAATAAGAAAGCATACGTACATTTCTTGGATTTGATTTTCCTTTTGTGTTTTATAGTAGGTTTGGATCATTCATGCCCATGCACATTATAAAATTCTGGATTCACATATTCGCCCTCATCATGATCAGTTCTAGAATAAAAACATTCATAATCATCAACGTCGCTCATACTTGTGGGAAAATTTACTCCAATAAAAGGGTCATCTATTTTATCAACTTCTTCATCTACACCATCGTTAACTTGATAACTATTGTTGAGCTTGTTTGACAAGACAACAATGGACCACTTCTTATCAATAGGATCAGTAACATAGAAAACCTGTTGGGCTTGTGTTGCCATTATGAACGAATCATCTTTGTACCCAACCTTAGTAAGATCAACCCGTACAAACCCTGATTCTTCAACATGTACACCACCGACATTGTTGACCAAATTGCAATAAAACACTGGCACCCTAAATCCTACATAGTCGAGCTCCCAAATATGTGCAACCCGTACAAAAATTTATATTTCGGTTGACAATTATGCTTAAAGTTCATTTTCTCACTTGATCCATGCCGTAAGTGTAAACTAACATCATTTCTAACCATCCAAATTTTTCACAAATGTCTGTACTATTTTTTTGTAATTAATATTTTGTACACAAACCCACCCACCTTGCCTTTGACAAGATTTGAACCCTCAATTTACTGTAAAGAGGATGAGGGCAATGCCACTATAGCAAGAGCTCGACATATACTTTTATCTACTTTTAGGTTTACCATTATATTCTTTTACCACAATTTCCTTCAAATTTTTCATTCTGTTCCCACCGACATACCATTACAACCAACCAGACACAAACTCAGCGCAGATGATAAGCACTATGAATTCCCATTGTAAGATAAGTAGAAATTACTAAATAAAAATTTTTGAACCCGAGGGCTGGGGTTCACTATACTATTATATTACCTGTATAGAATAAAGACTAAAGAATAGGCTCCCCAAGTAATTTAATATCTTTTGTTTTATTTTTTAGCTACTTTTTATCTTTAAAAAACACGGTGAACAGTTGCAATTAACAAAAGAAAATGTACTAATTGGAATCATAAGTTCATAACCCTGAACAAAACGAAGACATGGCAAATGCAAGTGAACATCATAACCCGGTTTATTTACCCTTATATTCAGTACTTTCATACTAAAGAGCACTCATACACGCTATATAGAACCCTGTTTATTTACCCATATATGTTCAGGTTATGATTCCACATTCAAAAATCCAATTTGGCAATCTGGCGAAGGACACAATGATGATTACAGATATTTGGCTTCAAGTGTTTTGGCATGATGTATTCAAAGAACACATGAGAATCATTAACATAATCGCTACATAGATATCGAGGGCAGTAAAGAGACCAGAAAGTGTAACGTATTATTGCATAAATTTGGTAGTGGTTAATTTAATCAGACTACTTAGTTGATGACTGAATATTGCATCATATAAAATCATTCAACTGATATACTTTAGATGTACCAACATAAAAGTATAATTAAAGTTCAATGCCAAGTAAAGTGAATAAAAGTAAAATGAAAATATTTTATAAAGTTCTATCAACTTACTTTTCACTATAACATGTTAGAAGTGTTTGCAAACTCAGGATAAAATATGTTCTCTTCGACAAGCAAGCATGAATATAGTAAAGAAATAATGACTTTCCCATTATTTAACTGGAAACTCTACTATGTTCTTGTACAAGCCCATTTAAAGTACAGATCACAAATAACAAAAATAACGGAAACAGAACAGATATGATAGTGTGGCGGCATCAAGACACCTATTATTTTATAGAGATTTCATTGTTTTAAATGCAAGATAGATACAATAATGAACAAGTCCAATACCTTTTTTCAGTTCTGCGATTCCTAATAGCTCAACAAGGTCAACATGACTTTTTAGTTTTTGTTGTATACTTTGAAGCTTTTGGGTTTACATATCTATTAATTGGAATCATAAGTTCATTAGACGGTGCAAAGCCACCCATTTACCAAGTTCCTTATACCGTGCAAAGCCACCCACTTACATCAATTATTAACTACATCAACTAAATTTCTGTGACATTAATACATGTTTAACTCATTGGACAAATAAACAAACTAAACCCAGTTTAACCATTCATCCATACATCAAGAAAACCAAAAAATCCAGCTCTTATTTACATCCTCCTCAGTTCCGTGCACAAAACTGAATCGAAACCGGTGACCACAAAAAACATTCCCAAGGAAAACCCAGCAAGTAAAAATAGGCAAATAAACAAAATTAAAACAATTAAAACAATTAAAACAATTAAAACAATTAAAACATAATCTTTTACATAAGATTACGTTTCTTAAAGACCTAAATAGAATCTATTATTTCATATAAATTACAAAATTCAGAGCACAAATCATAAAAAAAACCCAAAAATTGAAGCCCAGTAAAAACCCTAAAATATAATACTTACAATCGATTAGATGAATTAGATTCCAATCACCTTCTCTTCAATCGTCTTCTCTCCCTTAACCCGATTATAACAAGATGAGATGAAGAATTATATGTTAATTGAGATAATAATTGAGATAGAAGTCCCGCGCTTGGGTGTTTAGGAGTCCCGCGCTCTACTGGGCTACTGGGCTACGTACTGGGTGTTAATTGTGTTGGATTAAAATTAGTAGTTGTTTCCTTTTTTGATTTAAAAAAAAACATTTGCTTTTACAGCGTTTGAGAAAACGCTTTAGATCGGTCAAAAAAATTTAAAAAATAAATTATTAATTACTTAAAATACATTTCCTCCCATAACGTTTGTTTAAACGCTATATATTCTTCATCTTACATAGCGTTCAACAGAGAAACGCTATACTAGTTATTTTATTTTATTTTTCACTTATTTTTAATTTTCTTTTTAATATCTTGCATAGCGTTTTGTTTAAAAACACTATATAAGCAGCAAACATAGATAGCGTATGTCAAAAACGCTATGTAAAGTGGAGTTTTCTAAGTTTAAATTTGTAGTAGTGAAATATCAATTATTTATTAAAAAAAACGATTACAACTGAGAGGAAAAAAATCATATTTTGGATATTTATACTATTAATACTTTATATATAATAAGCATAAGAGAGATCTTATCCAAATTTTTGGTCGTCGTCATTATCCAAATTTTTGGTCGTCGTCATTGTACTACCAAAAACATATGATCCGTTGGATTAAAAGTCATACGTTGGATTATAAATTATATCCTTATATATTTATTTATAATTTTCACTTTGTTAATTTACTATAATACCCTTTCTTCATCGATTTTTTTTCTTCATCATTAGAACTAAATTTAATTTAAAAATATCTTTATAAGAGAGATCTTATCCAAATTTTTGGTCTGGTCGCTGTACTACCAAAATTATATGATCCGTTGGATTGAAACTAGACGATCAAGATTAGATCACATAAAAAAGAAATTATAATCTAAAATGGATATAATTAGAAAAGATTGTATTAGAAGTGAATTTTAAAAGAAAATTATAATCTAAAAAGGATATAATTAAAAAAGGTTGTATTGTAATTGAATTTTAAAAAGAAAATTATATTCTAAAAAGGATATAATTAAAAAAAGTTGTATTAGAATTGAATTTTATTTTTTATTTATTAGTATTAAAAAATTTCATATTTACTATTTGACCTCTATCTTGAGATCTAGAAATCAGATTTGAATGATTTTACAATCCATGCGAACCTCATAAAATTATCTTTAATTTATTGATGCTTTAATAATTATTATTCAAATAGAAACACTCAGAATATCAAGAGAAAATATAATTACGAATTTTTACATTAATCCTAATCTATGTAGAAGTTCTACATTGATAATGGTATCAATTGTAGAAAAACTAATTGTATATGATTTAAATCATTGACATATACATTTTCGTATTTCAATATAAATATACTTTTTATTTTATAACATATTAAAATATAAACATTTTTTATGCTAAATCCAACAATTTTCATCTATTTATTTTAAGATCTTTGTCGTCCGGAGGAATAGACGATTATCAAAATTTTGGACAAAATCTATCTTATATAAATATATATACCGAGTACTTTTTAGTTTATAACATATTAAAATATACTTTAGTTTATAACATATTAAAATATACTGTAAAACATTTTTTATGCTAGATCCAACTGTTTTCATCTATTTATTTTAAGATCTTTGTCGTACGGAGGAATAGACTACCGATTATCAAAATTTCGGACAAAATCTCTCTTACACTTATTATTAAAATTGTATTTGATTGTGAGTAGAACTATCTTTAAATAATTATAAAGATATTTTGATAATCAAAACGAATTATAAGTAGAATTCATAAATCAAATAGAATTTTCAACTTAAAAAATCGTCAATTTCTTCTCTCTTTTGTTTCTGTGTAGATTTAATTATATTAAACCATCATTAATTTAAAGATTTTTTTGTTAATTTCATGTGGGCTGTAAACGTCCAAATCAAATTTTAAAATTTAAGATAGAGTACAAATATTAAATCGAATATGTAAAATCTTATATATATATATATATATATATATATATATATATATATATATATCAATTTTTAAACACCAAGATATGTAAATTAATAACTTATAAAATTTTATAAAATTAATATAATTGTAGATATTAAAAAGGAGCCGTGCGTTGCACGGGTTAGAAGCTAGTATATTATAATAAGCGAAAGGGGTATAATTTGTAATTTGGCTATCCCCATTTTTGGTTATCCCTCATTCACAACCGTTAAATCATCAACTCAAATAGATCAGAGAAATTGCCCAAAATACACTACTTTTGTAATCCAACTGCCCAAAATACTGTTAGGCGCTGACATCCGCCCTTTTTGACTACGGAACACGCATTATGAAAATGCGTAGCCTGGGATACGCATTCCAGGAATGCGTATCACAGGTCACGCATACCAGGAATGCGCAATGACGTCATATGACGTCATTGTATCACTTTCAACTCCAGCACTCAGATGAATGAAATATCGCCATCGAAATCGCCACTATCTGTTCTCCTAACTCCGGCAACTTCCAGTCATTTTGAGGACATAAAAATGATCCCCAAACCTTGCTTTACATTTTCCCCGATTCATTTGTCGAGTATTGGCCCTGCAGGGGCGTGTGTATACGTGTTAGGAATAATTCATGAGTTGTGATGTTAAGAATAGAATTTTACTTATACTTCTTGTATATCCTGATTTATAAAGGATTTAGCACTTTGTATAGGAAATATGTGTTAGACAGTTATCTGTAAAGTTTAGTCAGGAATGAACAGTGCATCGAGTACTACATGTCAGGAACTGAGATTGAATCCTGATACGTCAAGTCAAATACTGATCAAGTACTGATGGGATGGTCAGATCCTGATGCAAGATGGAATCCTGATATCAGTCGTCTTACTGATGATGTCATTATGGATGCTACAGAAACTGGCAAGTGCTATAAAACATGATCTTTGTTTGAGGAACAAGCAAGAAGATATTATGAAGGAAAGAATTTTCTATTGATGGAAACTATCAACTGGACGGCAAAACATTGTCATGTATAAATTATCTTTCTGTGATTAGTTGATAGGAAGCATTATAAATACTCTCTCTATATCATTGTAAAAAGAACGAGAGTTCAAAGTGTGAATGTGCGTAGCTCTGTATAAGGTTTGTATTCGAGAGTTCGAAACAAACAGAGAGAGAGTTTTATTTTGTCAGCAGCTGCTAAAGGTATTGTACACCTTTGGTAGAGTTTGTATTTGATCTTATTAATACAAACAAAGTTTGATTCATTCGTTTATTCTTGTTCATATAATCAAGCAAAAATCAGACACGATTATATAACTTGTATTCAACCCCCCCTTCTACAAGTTATTCGAGTTAACAATTGGTATCAGAGCAGGTTGATTTCGAATAATCATAAAGATCTGCAATCATGTCTGGTTACAAGGATGGGAATACTAAGATTCCTATGCTCAAGAGAAACGAATATACTCTATGGGAAGTAAAGATGTTGCATCATCTGGAAGCAACAGATCCTGATTATCTTGACAGAATCAGAGATGGACCTTTTGTTCCAACAAAGGTCGTTGGACAAGCAACTGTTGATGGTGTGGTTGTTCCAGAACATACAGCAGAGAAGCCAAAATCTGAATGGTCAGATAAGGACAAGGAGAATGTTCTTAAAGATGCTAAAGTGAGAAACATATTATTCAACAGTCTTGATTCTGTTCTCACTAACTATGTTCTCTCTTGTAAAACTGCTAAGGATATATGGGACAATCTTAAGGTTCACTGTGAAGGAACTAAGCCTGTCAGGAAGAATATGAGGACACTACTTATACAACAGTATGAGTACTTTAAATCCAAGTCTGGTGAGTCACTTACTGATACCTTTGATAGGTTTACAAAACTCATCAATGAGATGGCCATTCATGGTAAATATTATGACTTGGAGGATATGAATACAAAGTTCATGAAAGCTTTGCCTGATTTCTACAATGAGAAGATATCTGCGATTGAGGAAGCTAATGATCTGGATGAGATATCATTAAAGGCAGTGTATGGAAAACTGAGAGCTTATGAACTTGACAAGCAGCAAAAGAAGAGCAGGAGTGAAGGAAAGATGAAGACTGTTGCACTTACTGCTCAATCTGAATTAAAGAAGCTTCCGGAAGAATAGCATGAAGAGACTACTGTAAAGAACTCAAGGAAGAAGAAAAACAAAGAAAGTTTTGAATCAGAGACTACTGATATGGACTCTGAAAACAATGATTCTGAATCTGAGATGCAGGAACTCTTTGCTATGTTTGCTAAAGCTTTCAAGAAAGGAAGATTCAACAGGAAAAGATTTAGCAAAGGACCTTTTCAAAAGAAGGAGGAGGAGAAGAGTGACAAAGGCAAAAGTACAATTGTCAAGCTTGATAAGGCCAAGATCAAGTGCTTTAACTGCAGCAAGCTTGGACACTTTGCTAGTGAGTGTAAGAAGCCTAAGAATTCAGGAAAGGGTAATGCACTTATGGTCACACAGAAGGATTGGGCTGATTTCAGTGATTCTGAAGATGAATTGGATTATGACAACATTGCACTGATGGCAAATGTTTCAGACAAACCTGGATCTCCAAAGAAAACTTCTCCATCCTCTGTTAAGGGCACAGGAAATGTTAGGAATAATTCATAAGTTGTGATGTTAAGAATAGAATTTACACATTATACTTCTTGTAATCCTGATCTTATAAAGGATTTAGCACTATATATAGGATTTATGTGTAAGACAGTTATCTGTACAGTTTAGTCAGGAATGAACAGTGTATCGGAGACTACATGTCAGGAACAAGAGCAAATCCTGATGACGGTCTAATACTGATGATGATCAGATACTGATGCAAGATGAAATCCTGATATCAGTCGCGTTACTGATGATGTCATTATGGATGCTACAGAAACTGGTAAGTGCTATAAAACAGGATCGTTGTTTGAAGAACAAGCAAGAAGATATTATGAAGGAAAGAGTTTTCTATTGATGGAAACTATCGACTAGAAGGTAGAACATTATCATGTATAAATTATATCTTTCTGTTAGTAGTTGATAGGTAGCATTATAAATACTCTCTCTATATCATTGTAAAAAGTGTCGAAGAGCGTGTGTTGTGAGTTCGTGTGCGTAGCTCTGTATAAGGTTTGTATTCGAGAGTTCGAAACAAACAGAGAGAGAGTTTTATTTTGTCAGCAGCTGCTAAAGGTATTGTACACCTTTGGTAGAGTTTGTATTTGATCTTATTAATACAAACAAAGTTTGATTCATTCTTTTATTCTTGTTCATATGATCAAGCAAAAATCAGACACGATTATATAACTTGTATTCAACCCCCCCTTCTACAAGTTATTCGAGTTAACAATTGGTATCAGAGCAGGTTGATTTCGAATAATCATAAAGATCTGCAATCATGTCTGGTTATAAGGATGGGAATACTAAGATTCCTATGCTCAAGAGAAACGAATATACTCTATGGGAAGTAAAGATGTTGCATCATCTGGAAGCAACAGATCCTGATTATCTTGACAGAATCAGAGATGGACCTTTTGTTCCATTAAAGGTCGTTGGACAAGCAATTGTTGATGGTGTGGTTGTTCCAGAACATACAGCAGAGAAGCCAAAATCTGAATGGTCAGATAAGGACAAGGAGAATGTTCTTAAAGATGCTAAAGTGAGAAACATATTATTCAACAGTCTTGATTCTGTTCTCACTAACTATGTTCTCTCTTGTAAAACTGCTAAGGATATATGGGACAATCTTAAGGTTCACTGTGAAGGAACTAAGCCTGTCAGGAAGAATATGAGGACATTACTTATACAACAGTATGAGTACTTTGAATCCAAGTCTGGTGAGTCACTTACTGATACCTTTGATAGGTTTACAAAACTCATCAATGAGATGGCCATGCATGGTAAATATTATGACTTGGAGGATATGAATACAAAGTTCATGAAAGCTTTGCCTGATTTCTACAATGAGAAGATATCTGCGATTGAGGAAGCTAATGATCTGGATGAGATTTCATTAGAGGCAGTATATGGAAAATTGAGAGCTTATGAACTTGATAAGCAGCAGAAGAAGAGCAGGAGTGAAGGAAAGATGAAGACTATTGCACTTACTGCTCAATCTGAAGTAAAGAAGCTTCCTGAAGAACAGCATAAAGAGATTGCTATAAAGAATTCAAGTAAGAAGAAAAGTAAAGAAAGTTCTGAGTCAGAGACTACTGATATGGACTCTGACAACAATGATTCTGAATCTGAGATGCAGGAACTCTTTGCTATGTTTGCTAAAGCTTTCAAGAAAGGAAGATTCAACAGGAGAAGATTTAGCAAAGGACCTTTTCAAAAGAAGGAGGAGAAGAAGAGTGACAAAGGCAAAAGTACAATTGTCAAGCTTGATAAGGCCAAGATCAAGTGCTTTAACTGCAGCGAGCTTGGACACTTTGCTAGTGAGTGTAAGAAGCCATGGAATTCAGGAAAGGGTAATGCACTTATGGTCACACAGAAGGATTGGGCTGATTCCAGTGATTCTGAAGATGAATTGGATTATGACAACATTGCATTGATGGCAAATGGTTCAGACAAACCTGGATCTCCAAAGAAAACTTCTCCATCCTCTGTTAAGGTATCACTTCACTCTCTTGATTCATTTGATAGCTTAAATTCTGATGAAATTAGATTTATCCATGCTGAGTTTAAGAATCTTATGACTAATTTTAGAATTCTTACTTGTGAAAGAGATGAACTTAATGTTAAGAATGATAAATTAGTTGATAGAAATAATTTTCTTGAATCTGAATTAATTCAAATGGAAGAATACAAGTTAAGTTCTGATAAAGCTAAGCATGATTATAGTGTTATTCTTGAGGTTTATGACTATGTCAGAAAAGAACTAGAAGAAGAGAGAGATGTGATTAAGACCATTAACAATTCCAGTAAAAAGACTATAGAAATCTTTGAAAGTGGAATTCGTGGTAAGGTTAATGGTTTAGGTTTTGATAAGGCTAGACAAGAAGAAAAAGTAGCTATTGTCAATGATGATAGTAAAATAGAAGCTAGCACATCTAAATCTGAAGGTAAGAAAATTGTTTCTGAACCTAATCATGTTAAATTTGTTGATTCAAAAGGTACCCCTGTTGTACACAAAAGGATTGACAACAGTAATTCAGATGAGAAAGTGTTAGAGAAACCTAAGAATGTAAACATAGGGTTTCTGTCTAAGTCTCAGTTGAAACAGAGATTAGATGGTCTTTCAGAGTCTAGCAAGATCAAAAGAAATAGGAATGGAAAAGAAGGTATTAACAAAGAGAATAATTACAAGAATGTACTTGATGCACCTAGGAAAAAATGCTATAAGTGTGGAAATCATAATCATTTGGCCCTAGACTGCAATCAAAAACCTTCTTGGAAAACTGAGTCCAGATTCCCCAAGACTCAGAAAATTCAATACCAACCACAAAAAGCTTGTTATCATTGTGGTAGTTTACTTCATTCCATTTACATGTGTAGAGAATATCATGAACTGTATTATGACTATTATTCCTTGAAATCTGAAACTCCTAGTCACAAACAGTTTGTGAAATTAGAGTCTAAAGTTGACTCTACAACAGGTAAAGTAAAGACAAAATTCTCAAAGCCTGTTGTTTCTAAATCTAGTAAGAAAGGATCCAATCAAAGTTGGGTCCTAAAAAATTCTAACTAGTTACTTTTTGTTTGCAGGGCACAGGAAATAAGCATTCAATTATCTTGGACAGTGGATGCTCTGGACATATGACTGGAAAGAAGTCCCTGCTTACAAAGTTTGAGAGGAAAGCTGGCCCAGTAATATCTTTTGGAGATGGCAACAAAGGAGAAACTCTGGGATATGGCTCAATTGTTTTTGGGAATGTCATCATAGAAAATGTAGCACTGGTTGAAGGCTTGAAACATACTCTTTTAAGCATAAGTCAACTGGGTGATAAAGGTTACAAATCAATCTTTGACAGAGAAGGATGCAAAATCTTGAATATGCAGAATGGAGACATTGTTCTAACTGGTCAAAGACATGGTAACATATATGAAGCCAGCTTAAGTGATACATCTAAAGGAATTGTTAGATGTCTCTACAGCAAAGCAACAAGTGATGAAAGCTGGAATTGGCACAAGAAGCTCTCACATCTTAACTTCAAGAATCTTAATCAACTTGTTAAGCATAATATGGTGAGAGGCCTACCTCAGGCAAATTTTGTGCAAGATGGACTTTGTGATGCATGTCAGCTTGGAAAGCAAAGAAGAACCACTTTCAAGAGCAAGACTGAAAATTCAATTACTGAACCATTTCACATGCTACATCTTGATTTATTTGGTCCAGTAAACATTATGTCTATCAGCAAGAAAAGATATGCTCTAGTTATAGTGGATGATTTCACAAGGTTCACATGGGTGTTCTTTCTACACAAGAAGGATGAAGCTCCTCAACAAATCATTGAACTTATCAAGAATATTCATAATAACTCTGAGTACAAAGTCAAAGTACTTAGAAGTGACAATGGTACAGAATTCAAGAATTCTACAATGGAGGGGTTTTGTGCAGACAAAGGAATCACTCAACAGTTTTCTGCACCTGGTACACCTCAACAGAATGGTGTAGTGGAAAGAAAGAACAGGACTCTCATAGAGGCAGCAAGAACCATGCTTGCAGATGCAAAACTTCCAACCTACTTTTGGGCAGAAGCTATTAACATTGCATGTTTCACTCAAAATTGTACCTTGGTAAATAGTCATGGAAAAACTCCCTATGAGATGATCAAAGGAAAGAAACCAAGTGTGAAATACTTTCACATCTTTGGATGCAAATGCTATGTCCTAAAACTTCATCCGGAACAACTTAGAAAATTTGAAGCCAAATCGGATGAAGCAATTTTTCTAGGATATTCAGCATCTAAGGCCTTCAAAGTTTATAATCTCAGAACTCACATTGTTATGGAATCAATTCATGTTGCATTTGATGATAAGAAATTTGGAATTCTGCAAACTGATGAAAGCCATGACAAATTGGAATTTGAAAATCTGAAGAATTCTGAGATACTCTCCAGTGATGATGAAGGTTCTCCAGAAGGAATTTCTATTGCTTCTCAAAGGAATGCTACTGTTGAGGGGGAGCAAATAAATCAAAGAGAACACAGTGATCATCAGGAGCAGACTAGCTATTCAGAGTCTACTCCATCAGGAACTGATCTTTCGGAGTCTACTGAGGAAAGATCAGTAACTAACAGCAATATGGAATCTACTGATTCTATTGATCAAAGGAGAATTTTTGAAGGTAGAGAGAATTCTTCTACAAGAGATACCACTAACTTAGGGGGAGAGACTAGCAGAGTCAATCTACCACCTGTTAGAAAATGGACAAAGGATCATACTGAAAATTTGATAATTGGTGATCCAAATAGTGGTGTTCGAACTAGAAGATCAATTCAAAATGAATGATTGTATAGTTGCTTTCTCTCAAAGAATGAACCTAAGAAGGTTGAAGAAGCCTTACAGGATCCTGATTGGGTAATTGCAATGCAGGAGGAGTTAAATGAGTTTGAGAGAAACAAAGTCTGGAAACTGGTACCAAGACCTAAAGATAGATCTATTGTTGGTGCAAGATGGGTTTTCAGAAACAAGCTAGATGAATCTGGTATGATTATAAGAAACAAAGCAAGACTGGTGGCAAAGGGTTATTCTCAGGAAGAAGGCATTGATTATGATGAGACCTTTGCACCTGTAGCAAGATTAGAAGCAATCAGAATGTTTCTTGCATTTGCAGCTCATTCAAAATTCAAGGTATACCAGATGGATGTAAAGAGTGCTTTTCTAAATGGCAAACTTGATGAGGAAGTGTATGTGGAACAGCCACCTGGATTTGTTGATCCAAAGTTTCCAAATCATGTCTACAAACTTGACAAGGCACTCTATGGACTAAAGCAAGCACCAAGAGTATGGTATGAGACTTTGTCTAAATTTCTTCTTGAAAATGGCTTCCCAAGAGGTACAATTGACAAAACTCTATTCTTTAGAAAGATAAAAGGTGAATTGCTTTTAGTTCAAGTTTATGTTGATGATATTATTTTTGGTTCTACTAATGAAAAGTTGTGTGCTAAGTTTAGCAAGCTTATGCAGTCTAAGTATCAGATGAGCATGATGGGTGAATTAAATTATTTCTTAGGCTTGCAGGTCAAACAGACTGAGACTGGTATTTTCATTAATCAATCAAAGTATATCAAAGATCTTTTAAGAAGGTTTGACTTTCAAGACTGTGCAGTTGCAAAAACACCCATGGCAACAGCAACTAAACTAGACTCTGATCCTAAAGGGAAGAGTGTGGATAATACTAGTTATAGAGGCATGATAGGCTCATTGTTATATCTAACTGCAAGTAGGCCAGATATAATGTTTTCTACCTGTTTATGTGCTAGATTCCAAAGTGATCCTAAGGAATCTCATTTAATTGTTGTGAAGAGAATTTTTAGATATCTCAAAGGAACTCCAAATCTTGGTTTGTGGTACCCTAGAGAATCTGATTTCTTTCTAATTGGCTATTCAGACTCTGATTATGCAGGGTGTAAAATAGACAGGAAAAGCACTACAAGTACATGTCAATTCTTGGGAAATAGATTGATTTCTTGGGCAAGCAAGAAGCAACAATCTGTTTCAACCTCAACTGCAGAAGCTGAGTACATAGCAGCAGGCAGTTATTGTGCACAGCTCCTTTGGATAAGAAATCAGTTGATGGATTATGGTATGACACTTAGTAATATTCCTATGTTTTGTGATAATACTAGTGCTATTAAAATTGCAGAAAATCCAGTTCAACATTCAAGGACTAAGCACATTGATGTCAGGTATCATTTTATTAGAGAACATATTGAGAATGGTACTGTGGAACTTCATTTTGTTCCTACTGACAAACAGCTTGCAGATATTCTAACTAAATCACTTGATGAGACTACATTCAGTAGATTAGTAAGTGAGTTAGGAATGTTAAATTTTTAGATCTTTAACATCTGCAAAAGTAGCAAGGTATGTTGTTCTTAGCCTATAGACTTGATATTCCTGTCAGGATCTATATTTGATTGTTAAATGCTTTAGCTATAACACTTTGCCTTGATAAATTTCAGTATGATAGACTTGTTAATAATCATCAGGATTAGATTTGTTATCAGGATGCTAACGTCATCAGTATTGTGTCAGTATCAGGATTGTGAAAATTGTTTCAGATCCTGACGTTTACTTTGTGTAGTAATCTAATTCTGTAATGTGTTAAGTCTATACCAGCAAGTTTTAATATTTGCATACTGATAATTTATACATCATTCAATAATCAAAAGACAAGTAGATAACAAGAAGTTGTATTTTCATTAATTGAAATCATTACATATATGGAAATGAAATACAACATCTTTTTGTCTAACTTCTACTGATAATTCTATACTTGTTTATTGATATGAATTCTGAGGTACAGGACAAGGAGCATCTCAAGAAATCCATCAGGGGATTGAATAGCCTCGTCTACTCTTGGATTCCTTGTCTGGGCGATTTGAATGAGAGCGGCTAACTTAAATGTATAGCATCCCCATCAAGATCAACCTCAGACTCTCGGCCAAATTCTTCATCCTCAAGTTTTGAGGAGGTTAGGGGAAGATTGTATCCAACAGATGGATGTTCTAGGAGAAACCTCTGGATATTATCGGAAACCAATCCATCCATGATTAGTTCGATGAGAAGAGTCATCTTTTCAAAGAGATGATCAAGAACAGGATGTTCATCGACCGTGAAAGATCTAAAGAATGGGTTTGAATGGAATTTTGGTTTGAGGAGCATTGTTGAGAAGAAAAGAAATTGAAAGGTTTATAGAGAATGGCATAAGGCGTCTGTTTCTTTTAAAGAAAGACGTGAGAAGCTGAACAGTCACTTGGAAGTTTTAATGAAGTCAGATGCTAATTATTGCGTGTGACTGTATTTCTTATTTTCAAGAAATATTGAATATATCTAACCAATTGATTTTTGTTCAGATTAATTGTTTATTTCTTTTTCAGATAAAAGAAAAATGCCACGTGGAAACTCCATATTAAGTCTCTGGAATCAGGATGATATTGATCAGGATTTCATGTGTGACCATCAGGATTTGAGAATTATTATCACATTGTATTTTGTGATTATTTTGATGAGAGGTCAACAGGAAAAGGAAGCTGATCAGTATTGATTATTTATACCCTGATTTATTTCATGAAAATCAATTTTGGATTTTATTTTCCAAAAATCGTGGGTAACCGCACTTTTCAGGGACTGACACCTGTCAATCTACGTGTCAATGTGGGATAGTGGTCTGAAAGATTTGTGAAATATATTTGTTTTGAAACTCTAATCGTGTAATTGCTTTCTCTAATTTTACATTCTCTAAAGCAAAAACCACTCTTGAGTTTTCAAAATCACTAATCCATTTCAAGAATTTTTCAAGTTCTTTTCAGATCAAAAATGGCAGCTCAAAGAAGATTACCTAAATCAGTAGCCTTCAAGTTTGGTGACTTCGATTTTATGACAAACAATCATGTAGCAGCTATCACCAACAAGGAAGGAGTGTCATCTGATTTTCATCAAATCATGGACTTTCTGGTGTATGGACCATTAAGTTTTGCATTGACAGCATCTCCATAAATTAATCAAGCAGCTGTTATACAAGCTTGGGAGAATGCTGAGGTAATTGATTCTACTCAGAGTCAATCAGGTAAGATTGTTCTACATTTAGGACAAGATTCATTTGACATTACTGAATCTGTTGTTAATTCAGTACTTTGCTTACCTTTTACTGATAGTTATGCAAGTGAACCATCTGATGATAATGTAAGAACTATGTTGTCTGAATTAGGTTATAGTGGAACTCTAGACAACATGAGCCAGTTGAATAGGTCTTTTCTTAGAAAGGAATGGTCTTTTTACTTTGATCAAATTGCTAAATGTTTTACTGGTAAATGTAGTTCTTTTCAGCAAATTACTTCTGTTACATCACATATTGCTTATAGTTTGCTTTATGACAGAGTAATTAACATTGGTCACATTATCTTAAGTCAGATGAGTATTAAACTTGGGTTTAGAGATCAAAACAGGAAAATGGTTTATTATCATAGATTTATGCAAATGTTTATTAACCATTTTATTCCTGATGTTGAAGCTAGATTTGGTAGGGAATATTGTGTTTCTTCTTATGAACAGCAAAAGAGAATTTTCTCTGACATTATAAAGAAGGACAATGCAAAGAATCTAGATGAAATACCTGCAATTCATTATCCACATCATTTTCAGGTAATTCTTAAAACTCATCTTCCTACTCTCTACAATTCTTCTTTCTTTTGTGGTGAAATGGCTCAGGAATCTCAATTGGAGGAGAACCCACCTGTGTCTACCCAAGTAGCCCAAAACATTATAGTCTCTGAAACAATTCAAGAACCAAATTTTGATCCACAGCCTATTGTTTCAAAGAAACCAACCTCTGGTGTTTCTCAAAAGACATCAGTTGTAACGAAAGAGAAGATTTGTTGTGTCAAGTAGTAGTAATTCTAGTGAAGATGATGATAATTTAACTCTTGCTGAGAGAGCAGAATTGAAGGCTGCAATTCAACTTTCTCTGTTAGCACATAGAGATGAAAAACCTAGCCACAGCTAGGCTGCAGTCTCCCAAAAGGCTGTAGTTCTTAAAAAGGGAAAACAGTTACTGGATACTGTCTCTCAAAAGACTGTGTCCATTGAACAAAGATCTCATCCCAAGATCACTTCTGTGTCTACATCTCTTGAGTCTTCTCAGGATAAATCTTTTGCTCACTATACCAGGAGAACAAGGAGAAAGATTCAATTGTTACCTACACACACAGAGTCTAGTCCAACTAACATTATGCAGGTTTCTACACATCAAGCTACATCTATGTCAGTATTTGACAAGAGAGATCTGGATATTGATTCTTCATGGGAAACTACATTGTCATACAGAATGGCTATGGGACTTATCTCTCTAAAAGTGAAGCTTTCCAGGCCAGTTCTAAATTTTCTAAGTGAAAGTGTTCCTAGACTTTCATTTCCTGAAGAATATGGACTTCTACATCAAAGACTTGACTTAATGAAGATGTATTTCTATGTATCTGTCAGAAGACAATTAGTCAAGAAATTTGGACTCTCAAAGCATGTTGCACTTCAATCACTACATGCATATTTATTTGACAAGGATGTCATTATTGAAGATGCTTCAGCTCAAGGTGAACAACAGGAGGAAGTAGATAGAGGAATGCAGTCAACAGAAGATACTATTGCACCAGTAGTGAATAGTAGGAAAGATCAGATCACAGTCACTGCAACACAAGAACCATCTAGTCAGAGGAAGGATGACTCAGGAGCTGTGATAGCTGATGCTGAAAGGACTTCTGTGATGACTGAGAATGCAAGTGAGATACCCTATGATATGGGAGGAATGACTTTGGTTGATTTTTCTGAAGATCAAACAAATTTTGTTCAGTCAGAGTCTATTCACCTTGAGGGTGAGTCTCAGCAAACAACACATAAAGACGGTGATGTACTAACTATGGTGTCTAATGAAGTATTACTGAAGACATCAGAGTCTAGTAAAGAACCTGAAAGTGGTATACTGGAGCCTGTAGTCTCTGAAAGGAAAGAAGATGATTGTAAGGGTTCAGAGATTATAGCAGCTCACTCCTTGGAGAAAACCTCAAGCCCCATGCCATATGAGGAACCCTCTCTCCATGTGAGTTCAGGTATAAAAACTCCTTCTAAACTCTATTTTTCTGTAGGTCATGAGAGCACTTATCCAAATTTGAGTGATACACTTGAAAAGATGGACTTAGATCCACAAACTGAGAGGCTGGCTCCTGACCAGGCAAAAGGTGAGGTAGAAAGAGTGTTGACTTTAGTAAGTCAAAGTGAGAATGAGGGTATGGATGATCAACTCCATAGTGAGGGAGAGAAAATTAGGAAACCATCATTTGGTTTTTGGGATCAGGTTTTTCCTGAATCTTGGTCTGAAAATTTGGATATGGATGCTGGTACTTATTCATTCATCAAAATGTATCAGAAGAATGACCTAGCACATCACAATGCAAAGCCATAAGTAAACGCTCAGAAGCAAAAGGAGAGGCTTGCAGGAATCATTAACAGAAGAGGTGCCAGGATAAAGCAATCTCTTTATACATATGTACCAGATGAAGTTCCTAATGATCCTAGTGTTCCTTTGTATGTACTTCCAATATAAGCTAGAATTGAGACATCTACAGTCTCTGATCACTCTTAGGAGGAGTCAGGATTTGAAGATGTTAGTACACAGAATACTGGTGAAGGAGATGATGATCATGTTTCAGCTACAGATCAGAAAGATGAAGATGTTGATACTTCTAATCAGGTTTTAATACTTGAATATCATACAACTCAAGCAACTTCTTCTACGAGACTTGAAGATACAGTTCTTTCTGATTCTGATTCTGAAGATACTAGAAGCACTTCCAACATTGAAGTTCATTCTGATGTTTTGAAAGATATTTAGAATTCTCAAATTGCTATGCAAACAAGACTTCAATCACTTGAAGATAACCAAGTCACAATTATGGAAAATCAAGCAGTTCTGATGAATATCATTTGTTCTGTTTCTGAATCTCTTGGAATTAATGTTGCTGATGTCAAAAAGGGGGAGATAAAGACAATTCAAAGACAACAACAACAACACCAGACTGGGGGAGATAAAGAGCAGACAAAGGGAAGTAAAAAGAAGAACTAGGAGTGACAGTGGTGAATCTCAGCTAGGAAGTGGTAAAGGAAGAGCAGCATTAATATTTAAAATTCTTTCTTATAAGTACTAGATAAACGTCTACATCTGGGAAGGAGGTACTTAACTTCATAATTCTACATTCATAAATTCTATTCTGGTTGTATTGTTATATGTTTTGACATCCACAACTTAGATTTATGCTTCAGATTTTAAAGCATAAATAGGGGGAGATTTTTAGGAATAATTCATAAGTTGTGATGTTAAGAATAGAATTTACACATTATACTTCTTGTAATCCTGATCTTATAAAGGATTTAGCACTATATATAGGATTTATGTGTAAGACAGTTATTTGTACAGTTTAGTCAGGAATGAACAGTGTATCGGAGACTACATGTCAGGAACAAGAGCAAATCCTGATATCAGTCGCGTTACTGATGATGTCATTATGGATGCTACAGAAACTGGCAAGTGCTATAAAACAGGATCGTTGTTTGAAGAACAAGCAAGAAGATATTATGAAGGAAAGAGTTTTCTATTGATGGAAACTATCGACTAGAAGGCAGAACATTGTCATGTATAGATTATATCTTTCTGTTAATAGTTGATAGGTAGCATTATAAATACTCTCTCTATATCATTGTAAAAAGTGTCGAAGAGCGTGTGTTGTGAGTTCGTGTGCGTAGCTCTGTATAAGGTTTGTATTCGAGAGTTCGAAACAAATAGAGAGAGAGTTTTATTTTGTCAACAGGTGCTAAAGGTATTGTACACCTTTGGTAGAGTTTGTATTTGATCTTATTAATACAAACAAAGTTTGATTCATTCGTTTATTCTTGTTCATATAATCAAGAAAAAATCAGACACGATTATATAACTTGTATTCAACCCCCCTTCTACAAGTTATTCGAGTTAACAGGAAAGAAGCATTCAATTATCTTGGACAGTGGATGCTCTGGACATATGACTAGAAAGAAGTCCCTGCTTACAAAGTTTAAAAGGAAAGCTGGCCCAGTAATATCTTTTGGAGATGGCAACAAAGGAGAAACTCTGGGATATGGCTCAATTGTTTTGGGGAATGTCATCATAGAAAATGTAGCACTGGTTGAAGGCTTGAAACATACTTTTTAAGCATAAGTCAACTGGGTGATAAAGGTTACAAATCAATCTTTGACAGAGAATGATGCAAAATCTTGAATATACAAAATGGAGACATTGTACTAACTGGTCAAAGACATGGTAACATATATGAAGCCAGCTTAAGTGATACATCTAAAGGAATTGTTAGATGTCTCTACAGCAAAGCAACAAGTAATGAAAGCTGGAATTGGCACAAGAAACTCTCACATCTTAACTTCAAGAAGCTTAATCAACTTGTTAAGCATAATATGGTGAGAGGCCTACCTCAGGCAAATTATGTGCAAGATGGACTTTGTGATGCATGTCAGCTTGGAAAACAAAGAAGAACCACTTTCAAGAGCAAGACTGAAAATTCAATTACTGAACCATTTCACATTCTACATCTTGATCTGTTTGGTCCAGTAAACATTATGTCTATCAGCAAGAAAAGATTTACTCTAGTGATAATGGATGATTTCACAAGGTTCATATGGGTGTTCTTTCTACACAAGAAGGTTGAAGCTCCTCAGCAAATCATTGAACTTGTCAAGAATATTCAGAATAACTCTGAGTACAAAGTCAAAGTACTTAGAAGTGACAATGGTACAAAACTCAAGAATTCTACAATGGAGAATTTTTGTGCAGACAATGGAATTACTCAACAGTTTTCTGCACCTGGTACACCTCAGCAAAATGGTGTAGTGGAAAGAAAGAACAGGACTCTCATAGAGGCAGCAAGAACCATGCTTGCAGATGCAAAACTTCCAACCTATTTTTGGGCAGAAGCTATTAACACTGCATGTTTCACTCAAAACTGTACCTTGGTAAATAGTCATGGAAAAACTCCCTATGAGATGATCAAAGGAAAGAAACCAAGTGTGAAATACTTTCACATCTTTTGATGCAAATGTTATGTCCTAAAAGTTCATCCAGAACAACTTGGAAAATTTGAAGCCAAATCAGATGAAGCAATCTTTCTAGGATATTCAGCATCTAAGGCCTTCAAAGTTTATAATCTCAGAACTCACATTGTTATGGAATCAATTCATGTTGCATTTGATGATAAGAAATTTGGAATTCTGCAAACTGATGAGAGCCATGACAAATTGGATTTGAAAATCTGAAGAATTCTGAGATACTCTCCAGTGATGATGAAGGTTCTCCAGAAGGAATTTCTATTGCTTCTCAAAGGAATGCTACTTTTGAGGGGGAGCAAATAAATCAAAGAGAACACAGTGATCATCAGGAGCAGACTAGCTATTCAGAGTCTACTCTACCAGGAACTGATCTTTCAGAGTCTACTGAGGAAAGATCAGTAACTAGCAGCAATATGGAATCTATTGATCAAAGGGGAGTTATTGAAGGCAAAGAGAATTCTTCTACAAGAGATACCACTAACTTAGGGGAGGAATCTAGCAGAGGCAATCTACCACCTGTTAGAAAATGGACAAAGGATCATACTGAAGATTTGATTATTGGTGATCCAAATAGTGGTGTTCGAACTAGAAGATCAATTCAAAATGAATGCTTGTATAATTGCTTTCTCTCAAAGAATGAACCTAAGAAGGTTGAAGAAGCCTTACAGGATCCTGATTGGGTAATTGCAATGCAGGAGGAGTTAAATGAGTTTTAGAGAAACAAAGTCTGGAAACTGGTACCAAGACCTAAAGATATATCTATTGTTGGTACAAAATGGGTTTTCAGAAACAAGCTAGATGAATCTGGTATGATTGTAAGAAACAAAGCAAGACTGGTGGCCAGGGGTTATTCTCAGGAAGAATGTGTTAGGCCGAATACACAATATATAATCAAATACTGTATGAGTAAATAACAAGAACACACGTTTTAGTACTTAAAACTGTTTGGAATTAATAATTCCTCTCTCAGTGATGTAAAATATCACAGAGAGCTGCTTAATTAGGTTACAATGAATGATATTCGTTCACGATGGATACCCTTCTAGGGTTAACCTAATTGTATTTATAAGATATACAGCTACGTACAATCGTTAATTGATTCTCCTAAAATTAAGCTATACAATTGATATCAATTACGATTGCTACACGTCTCCTAAGTCAACTCAATCTCTTTGACAGCTATCCAATCTTCAAAGATATTGCTTCCATATTTATCTTAAATTAATCTTCAATCTCTGTTGACTTGTAGACGCTTCCAGTAGACAGACTTTAGCAAACTCTGTTGCTCTCATAGCCAGCAGTGTTTGCGCTTCCTTGTGTTCAGCTAGCAGTGTTTACACTTCCTTCTGTCAGCGTTTGCGCTTCCAGCTGTCAGCGTATACTCAAACTCTGCTACGACTGCTTTCATTAACAAGTTAAACTCTTTTTACCTGTAACACTTAAACACTGACATTAAATCACATCAATTATATCTAACAATCTCCCCCAACTTGTTCATTAAAAAAATGTACAAGTTCACAGTAATTGATGATGTCAAAACAATCAAATAAAAACACAGTGTTTAACATATAACCAGAGTTTAATCTTGACTTAACAAAATCTACAGAAAATTCAAATTACTTACTAATTCTGTCTACCTAACCTCCTCAAGATCTGGAGTTGTTCTGAGATAATCTATCAACAGTCTTCTCTCAGCATTTTCAAGTTCTCTCTGCATAGCTTCCTTGATCTCTTTTAACTCTGGATCACTCTCATCAGTTTGATAGATAGCAGCTCTTAGATCGTAGATTTTATTTCTTCTCATCTCATTATCCAGTCTTATGAACTTGACTTCCTCTGATTGAGAATTAAAATCAAGAATTGTAATACCCAGATCAGTCTTTAACTTTGCAGTTCCCTTTTTCATTTCAACAAGATTTCCATTCCAATCTCTGTATTTAGGAACATACTCTTCAGTAGTCTTCGATCCAGTAAAGGCTTTGGCTCTCAGCATATATTCCCTTATAGAATTAGCAATAAGCTCTGTTCGTCGGTTTCTGACTTTGAATATATGCAGAACAAACTGAAGTTCTTCAAACAACTTTAGCTTGATTGCTTCTTCATTCACTCTATACACTGTTCCATCTGTCATAAAGTATAACAGAAAGTGAATATCTAAGCTCCTTTGGTGAACTAGTTGAACTAATTCCAATTTGTCCAGATTTTCTTGAGTAATACCAGAACCAAGAGAGACAAGTGCAGAGGGATCTCTTGGACTGTTACTAACTCTCAAATCTCTTCTTGAACCT
This sequence comes from Kitagawia praeruptora, assembly GCA_037693485.1. Taxonomy (NCBI): domain Eukaryota; kingdom Viridiplantae; phylum Streptophyta; class Magnoliopsida; order Apiales; family Apiaceae; genus Kitagawia; species Kitagawia praeruptora. The sequence continues at coordinate 76,401,876 of CM075354.1, forward strand.
AAGCCAGAAGTATTCCTGCCTGGTGGCTTTCCTGAACAAGCAACGTTATGTTGATAACCACCAATCACTCATGTTTGTGCTTGAACTGGAATCTTTGGCCTAGAAAACCCAGGTAAAGGTTTGCTTTGAATCTGTATAACTTGTGTGGCAACAGAGGTTATAACTGTCGTTTTACCTTTGATTTCTTCACCCATCACCCCTTTCAGTTTTAACTTGGCATCAAGAGAAGACTTTCTTACCAACTTTCCTTCTTCTTCTTCTTATTCTTCCTCTTCTTGAATACCAGATAAATTCTCTTTAATTTCAATCCCTTTCCTTGCAGGCCTTGAAGCTTTGACAATCTTCTTTCCTTTCTTGGACTTCAGTGCCTTTAAATGTTCTTTTTGCAACAGCTTTTCTTCAGCATGTATATCTTCAAGTGTAGCCTCAGCATTTTCCTCATGAAAAATCTTAGCAGCTAACTCTTCATCTGTTTGTGGATTGTCAGTGAATGACAAATCCTTTTGCCTTGAAGTAGAATTACTCTGAAGATTTGTATCTGCTACCAAATTTGACTTTGATTGTAAGAACCCAGATTTTTGGGTAGAATTAAAACTTTTTATTATGTATTGATGTAAGAGTGAATAGTGGTTACAACTACAATGTAATACTGGCTTTAATGAATGAATAATGGAAGGATATATATTCCAAGGTTATATGTCCTGAGGGATGCTATTGGGTGATAACTTAGATTAGAATAATCTATCTCCTAGAAAGTTAAGATAAGATTCCCTAGAGAGAAATAGATATCCTCATGACATCCAAATCAATATCTATTATAAGCCCAGCGGTTCCGTAAAAAGGTTAAGGAACACTCGAGGGTGAACCAGGTTCATTTTCCTAATTATAGGAATTAAATAAAAATAAGTGATGAATAGTGATTTTGGTGGAATTTGGAATATTATTATATTAATGTTATACCCGGTATTCGGAACGGATTTCTGAATTCGTATTAGTGATCCAGGAGGAAAATAAGTGTATGTAAAAGCTGTCGGATTCAGAAAAAGAGCACTTTTATTTTCTCCGAGATTTCCCTGGACACTGCAAGACTTAAGGATTTATAAAAGGGAATTAAGGAATTTAAATTCGAGAAGTATTAAGAAAGATGGAGAATGGTATTATAATTATTAAGAAGGTTTCCGGTAAAACCCTAACTAGAAACGGTTGAGTTATTCCTCCTAACGATCAATGAATTGAGCAATAACCGGACAAAGAAACAAGCAGAGAACCAAGAGACAACCATGTGCAAGTGGATAAGATCACCACCATGGCATCATCACTTTATTAAAGTAGCTTTATGAAGATATTATCTAAGCTAAGTTAGCTTCCTTAAGAAGCTTGTTTTTCTACCAAACTAGAGGGGGCAACTTGCATTTGTGCCAAACAAATATCTTCCTAAATAATTCACTCATTCTTATCCCTTCTTCCTCACAATAATGCAAGGAACCAAGCAAGTTTCATGCATACAAGTATCATTGGAAACAAACTAAACTAGTTAGCATGAGGGTGCAACATAAGGCACCAATACATGTCCACATGGAAGCAAATCCTTAACCAAGCCTTAACCCATCAACTAGACTATAGTTAGCCAAACAAATATCTTGTATTATTGATCACTTTATGCAATCAACCAAGCAAAGAACACAAAAATTATCAAACTCTCTCCAAGAACATATCTATTCGGCCCTAGCTTAATTCCAAGATCAAAATCCCACTTCCAACCATTGTTTGATCTTGAAACTTTTATGGTGAGTCTTACATTTCATAAAAATGATCTCCTCAAAATCCTAGCTTCAATCTCATCTTTTTCCATTTTCAAAAAAATGATTTAAGAGGAGGGTGAATAGTGTTTTCATGAACTAATCTTGTTTTTCCTTGATTTCTTTGGTTGATTTAGCAAGCTTAAGGCTATCCAAGGACCATACCAAGCTTAGTAAGGCTAGATCATACTCCAAGGAAGGTATAAGTCTTGAAAACCCTAGATCTTACTTTGAGATTATGCTTGTTCTTGATGATTTTAGAGTAGTATGTTCATGATAATGTTATAAGCATGATTAGTTAAGTGGTTTAGTTGATTTAAGAAGCATGATGATTTTGATGCTAAGATCAGTAGCTTCTGGACTTTTTGAGATGATGAACATGTGTATAAGTTGGATTTGTGCCCGGTGTGGCTTGGTATTGTTGTTATAATTTTTAGAACGTTCGATTTATAGCCGGCGTAATGTCGAAATTTCGTTAACCTTAAGACCACGAACTTGACAGTAGATGTAACTCACTGATTATATTCGATTTATGCCATGATAAGCTAGAGTATGTTATGAGCTTCGTTTTGATATAAAGATCGCATGAAACGGACTTACGGTTTAGGAGTTATGATTAAATTCGTGAAAGTGGTTCGGAACCGTAATCAAAAGTTCGTAACCGAAATTGGATCCCTTTAATATTGCGAAATCAGTGGCGAATCTTAATAATTAAATATTAGAGGTAAAAATGAAGGTGTGGGAGAAGACCACATGTCGAATGGATCGTTTTCCGATTTTATAAAAATGTTCGAATCATGGTTAAGTACGAAAGTACCCCTAAGAGGTATACTTGGTTATAACTTCGGTAAACCACTTAGAAAACGATCGATAAATATCGAGGTCTAATATTTCGACTTTAAAACTTATACGATTTAAATACTTACCATATGTAAGTGTAATGTCATGCTTTAGTAACGAACAAGTGTCGGGTAATAAAAGTAATAATAAGAGTGAATTATAGGGGTATAACGAAACGACTTGAAAACGTGTTTCGATTTAAGTGGAGTTTATACTTAGCCTTTTAAGAAGCGTTAAGTGATTAACCTTAAATATTCTGATTGTTTATAGATCGTCGAGCTGACCCGGGACACATTACCCCTACCCGCACTCGATTCCCAGGCAAGTTTCCAATACTTGGAACTGTTGTTGCGATAATATATATGATGATTGTTTTATACATATGCCATAGAATGCATGCCTACTTTCAAGTTAATATTGAATTACTTGTTCCCTGAATTGTTATCGGCTTATAAACTATATATGAAATATCAGTTATAAGCCGGATTGTTTGGTTAAGACCATTAGCGAAGGGCGTATGACATTCATACTTCAAATATAGACCGGGAGTCGATATTTTGTAATATATAAATAGTCGTGGAAACCCGGAGGGATCCCAGCGACAAATTTATTATTTCGAGGATTTTTATTCGATTACGAATCTTTCGAGGAACGTTATTTGAGTATTACCTCAGTGAAGGAATATTTAATGAATATTATTTTAATATTCATTTAGAATGTCATTTATTTAATGAATATTATTTTGATCATTCATTGGAGTTATTTAGCTAATGAATATTATTTTGAATATTCATTAGAGTTATTTGGTTGACGAATATCATTCCCAAATATTCATTTGGCTTACTTATTATTATTTGGAATATTCATTTGATCTTTATTTATTTAATGAATATTACTTTCGAATATTCGTTTAAGGTTTGATTTACTTAATGAATATTATTTTAAAATATTCATTGGAAGTTCTATTTACTCAAGGAATATTACTTCGAATATTCCTTTAAAGTTTTGATTACTAAATGATTATTATTCGGATATTCATTTAGAATATTATTTGTTAAATGAATATTATTTTGGATATTCATTTAGAATATTATTGGTTAAATGAATATTATTTTGGATATTCATTTAGAATATTATTTGTTTAATGAATATTATTTGGATATTCATTTGGAGTGTTATTTGTTAAATGAATATTATTTTCAAATATTCATTTAAGGTTTGATTTATTCAGTAAATATTATTTTAAATATTTATTTAAGTTTATTTGTTCAATGAATATTATTTTAAATATTCATTTAAGAAGAGATTTATTTAATAAATAATTCTATATATTCATTCGAGGATTACTTACGAGCAATATTATGATTTAATAATATTCCATAATTATTATTGACCTAATAAATATTCTTGGAATATTTAATTAAATTCTTTTGAGTTCTTTTTATGATGATTCATATTATTCAAAGATTATCTATCACCTTCAGATAAGGTGTAAAATATTTCGGAGTATTTTATGACTATTCTTATCAAGGGGAGATTCCCAAACTTTATTTTCATTTAAATCTATCATAAAGAAGATTTAAATACTCGCTCAACTTCCAAACATATATAAGGGGACCTCACTTGAGATATGTTATTTATTGGACTGCCCGGTCCTATACTTGCTAAAACTATCTTGTCACTCACATCTTGATTCTTTCAAGCATCGATATGAGTCTGTTTGGTTACCTCCTCAACGCTCGAGGGGTAAGAATTGATGGAACAAGTTTATATCCATTAACAAGCATCAGCTTGGGAAATATTGGTGATTTTTCCTTTCCAACTAGATACGACTACTTTGTGGAGTCCTATCAACAAGTAATATACTTGGGGAAAGGGGGAGGAACTTCACGTTTCAAAGTTATGGATGTGAAATGAACTAGGAGATGCGTAAGTGACCCAGTGGCGCCGGTCCAGCAAATGGCCCAACCGTTGGCCGGGGGGTTCCAGAGGGCGGTAGACAAGTAAATCCATCGGTGCTTCCTTCTACATGTAGTAAACAAGAGGTGGGGAGCATAACATGCGACTGATCATCGTGTAAATGCTATGTCTCCTGGCGCGTCAAACTCCAGTATTAGTTCATCTCTCAATGTTGGAAATTTCCTGCAACCTTATCATTATTGGCAGGTTTGAAAAGTGTTTGAATTGGAATTGCAATATTCTTCCTGCAAGTTCCTCTATTATGAAAAGTTGATAATATCTGGCTCATCTTTGACATAGCAGATATTTATTCAAAACAAATATATTTTGAGTTACCTTGTAACTTTATCTCATACCTTATATTGGTACTACATCGTTAATGCATGGCATATGGTTTCAAAGATATTTTGGACTGTTATATATTATCACTGTTCAATTATATTTTTGGTGGGCTATTGCTCACCCTTGCTTTATTTATTTATATCACAACAACAGCTAGATCAGATGGCCGCGCAAGGCGTGCTCAGCATAGGCAGGTGTCAGCCGTCAGAGGATTAACCGCTGAGGTCATAGCTACCATTGCTAAGGATGCAGCCTCTGGTAGGCTAGTTGTTAGTATTGTGCATCAAATGTATTTATATATATGGCATATACCAATGGATGGCAAAGAGCATGTAATTGTAAAATTGTAATTCTTTGGGTTGTAAGAACTCAAACTTATGATTAATAATATTGACGATTACTCTGATTTCATCTCTGGGACTATAACGGGTGTGTTTTATGTTGTTGTTTTGGGTCACAAGGTTGTAATTTAAATTATGTTGATTTTGTGGTTGGATATTGAGACCGTAACGACCAAATCCCTGACCCTGGATCTGGGGGTGTTACAGAAATGGTATCAGAGAGAGCGTTATAAATCCCAGAGATGACGCGACGTTAAAACAATAAATTCATTAAGATAATAAGAACTCTTGCCAAGTTCATAGTCGGACTACATGATGTAGTGTTGACATATAAAACCCTTATGGGAACCTTAAATATCATGATAGTAACTTAGCTCGTTCTTGTATCGACTAGTAAGGCGACAGACCTTGGGGATTACGAGAAGTTACTCAATGATGCTTGTTTTGATGCTTTATGGTATGTTGACAATAGGATGGTGGATTCGATTGAGTACCCTACTGAGGACCCGGAAGAGGTTCCGGCAAGGGAGGAAAATCCTGATAAGGATAAGGAGTTTACCCTCGAGGATATGAGAGTTGCAGTCTGAGAAACTGTAAGAGTTAAGGTATAGTGCTCAGAAAATTGAGCGTAAAGAACTAAGATATTATTAAGAGAACTAAAGATGCATATTGGATTTATAACCAGAATGCCGAATGAAGTACCGGCAATTAAGACGAATTGGAAAGATTACTTAAGGTCTTATATGGGGATAGATAAAGATCCTTAGAGACCTACAGATTAATGAGAAAAGAGTTAGGGTGACACATGATTATCAAAGACACAGATAGAGGACAGGGAGCAGAGTCTCCAGGAGCAGTTGAGATAGAGGCAGCAAGTGCCACAATATGTGATAAATGGATTAGTGCGAATATTGTTAATGATAATTCGCCATGAGAAGGCAGATTTCCTAGGTTATAATTTATAAAGTCAAACTGGGATTGATGAGGTGGTTGGTTCAGGGAAATGTTCATTTTAAGAATGGATCAACTTAGAAAATAAAGACATAGGAAGGTGATGGCATGATTGGATAAAGTATATAAGGAAGTAGTAAGCGAGACAATGATCTCAGAACCTACAAGAGGAGAAGACCAATGAGTCTATGATAAACTAGTAACAAGGCTATCATCAGGAACCAAGTATAAGTCTAATTCAATTCAGTGGAATGATGAACCAGAAATATTAGATGCATGTGATTCAAAGGAATATTAAATTCCTTCTTTTCCTTGAATGGATTATGGTAGTTATCTTAGGTTTATTTTGACACTGAATCATAAATGGATTGAGTAAGGGAAGCAGTGGTTGAGATGAAATTGAGAATGCTTTTAGATGAAACCTGAATGAACAGGTGTAGGCCATGTTCTCGAAGTGAGGGTTTTGGCAAAATAAAGTCCAGACAGTAGGACATATGAGCAATAGGAAGTAGTGATTGATTGACCCCACCAAATTAAAGACAGTTTCAAATGGAGATTGGCCAACCACACCGGCAAAGGTGAGAAATTTCATAAGATTCACAAGGTATTATCAAAGATTTGTTCAGGACTTTACAAAGATTGCAATCCCGTAACCCGACTTATTTGTAAGACTAAAAGTTTGAATGGACAAGCTAAATGGGGGAAAATCTCCCTAGAGTTAAAGATAAAAACTGGTGATGACCCAGCATTGGCGTTACCTAATGGAAGAAGGAGAATTTTGGAATATATTAGGATGCACCTCGTACAGGTTTAGGTGTTGTGCTTGTGCAACATGACAACATAATTTTCGAATACAATTGGACAACACGGTTCACCAGATTCGAATGACCTTGGTAGTGCCAATTCTGGGAAGCGACTGACCCCGATGGTAGCGTTCCTTCTGAGACTAGTTGTTAAGTAGACTGGTATTCGGTAGTATCGACTATTAGGACAAGCATGCATCGGGGAGGTATGGCATGTTTAGTTTGAAACTTTTGATTCCCCTTCTAAGGACGATGTATATTTGGTTTCCTTCTAATGATTAAACTCCCCGCTTTATGTCAATCATTTCGCTACTGTAACCGTTTATGGTTCGACCAGCTCGAATGTTCTTAGAAATATTCTTTGGGTATCGAAATGGGTTTTCTTAATGTAACCAGTGGGTGGATAGATTGACTGAAGTTTCCCTAATCCTGGAGAGGAATTGGACAAAATTTGGCAAACCTTGTCTTTCGGATTATCTGAATACATCACTGAGGAGAGTGGAAACTGAGGCAAACCCTATGAATTGGGTAAGGTAGCCGCTACACGGATTGGTAGATAGATCCCAATTATTACGATTGATTGTAGAGACAAAATTTTGAAGTTGAGATTGGACGGAAAAAGGGAAATGTAATTAAGAAACAAGCCGGACTAAGAAAGTTCGGGATTGACTTAAATGAAAAGGTTATTATGCCAGAAATGTTAAGCTTTTGTGGCACGTGAAATTGATAAGAGTAACCAGAAGAAAAGTAAGGGTGATCGGAGATGGTACCGAGGAGTCGATTGAGACTTATATAGAGTGAAGTTTTTGAAAAGATCAAAAGGTATCAAGCAGAAGGCACTATGCCAGCAATTGCTAGAAAAGTAATGCTATTAGCCGACCCCTAAACTCACATATTTTAGCATGGCCAGTGGGGCCAAGTCACTAAGGATTATCAAGTGATTGAACCAGCAATGTAAGGACAAAGCGGGGTGCTTCTAACAAAGTGCCAACCGCGAGAACTTTTGATGTAAAATGAATTGAGATACATGAGGATGGATTTTATAAATTCCCTAGATGTATTAGGAACTAAGAAATTCACGTTGATCACGACCAATATCTTCCAGAACATCCTTGCTACCATTACCAAGTTCTGTAAGAAAGACAGATAGACATATGTTGTCTTTTGGAAAGTCATATAGACTAACATTCGTTTGAAAGGAGAGGTAACATTAAGCTACCTATAGATTATCAAGATTGGAATGATTGAAAAGAGACCCTTATTATGGATATATGATTAAAATTGCCAAGTACAGGATGTAAGTATTCCTCGAAAATGGAATTGAGGATAGAATGTCCATAGATTAATACGAACCCTGGGGATGCACAAAGGATAGCATCACCCCTAACAAAGACATTGTGAATTCAGACGATATAAGTTGAATCGACCAAAGTATCAATAACCTGTAAGGATTTGTGGAAAGGAGTCTCCAAAAGTACATAGACAGAGATGTTATAGAATTGACTAATGATGTTGGATATACCCTGTAACCAGGAGATGCAGGAGGAATGATGAGGATGGCCTAAGAAACCTTATAAGGGAAGTGCTAATATTCTAAACTTCAAACGAGAAGTTTGGTAAGGAATGTATGACATAGTAACAATAAGGCCAGATGAAGCATGTGTGAAACCATGTAAAAGTATGGATTGAACCAATAAGGTTGAGATTATCCTAAAAACAAGAAGGGAGTTAAGTAAGGAAATATCCTAGGTATGATTTGGAGTACCTGTAGTCAAGATCGCACTAGAAAGGTGGAAGCAATGACTTTTAGAAAAGACTGATAGATGCTTTCTCTCATTCAGCAGAATTTAAGGGAGAATGCTTCCACCCTGAGTTGGAATAGATCCAGAAAGCATTGATCTCAAGAAATTATTATAATCAGGAAAGGCCAACGAGGTGGCCGACACTTTAAGTATATGGGAGTAAGTATAAATGCTCAGACCAAAGAAATATAATGATAATGTAAGGACCTTGATGGTCATAATGTGGAAGAGGAAGTTACATTCTGTCTAATGATTTTGCCAGGATCAACTATAAGAATAGTTTAAGTAAAGATTCGATTCCTGATGTTGCCAGTAGCACATTATCGACATTATAAGGCTCTACGACATGCCAGACCTAATCCCCCAAGAGACTCGCCTTTCCTTTGGAAAGAGAGAGGGGAGGTTAAGTAACAATGAATTGGTAGTAAATGACCAGAAATAGAGAGGGTACAAATACTGATAAGCCTAATGGCATGATGATGAATGACAAGCAAGTTTATGTTGGTGTATTTCTGTGCAAACAAGATAGAGAATTATGAGGTTGGCAAGCGATTAAGCAAACCGCTAAGCTTTTAGTCTTCTACCGGAGATATATGATTAATAATCTCACCAGCCTGTTCCAGCTGCGATGCTGGAAGCTTTCCTGCAATTTTATCTGCTTCATGTAATATCTACGTCAAGTTCAGGAAGTGTTCCTTATGGATAGGAAATAGTGATTATTTTGTTTTCCTAGAGGATCTTGAATTGACAATTATGATGCTTAGTTATTAAAGCACTGCGTAAACGATAAACGATGGTGATCCATCTGAGAAATTAGGTGGTAACGACTGTGGAAATATCGAATTGAATCTAAGTTAGAGAAATTATCCAGGTTTATTTCGGATGGTGTAATTTCTGGAACGACTGGATATTTGAAATAAATGATTAGGCTATGATGGTTCATAGAATGATTATAGTAGAAATGAAGACAAGCAACTGATTGAGATGAATGAAGAGTTGAGGACTAATAAGAAAGTCAGATATGCGGACTCATGAGAAGCTCCAGTAATGAAGCGAGAAAAGTATGGAATTGGCAAGGTAAGGGTATTGGCCAAAACGGAAAGTTGGAATTAGGAGCATGAATGACATACAAATTGACTCCTTTTAAGTTTGGAAAATCCGAGGAAATATGGAATAGTTGATTGAGAAATAAAGAGACTCATGAAATGAGAAAGTGAAATCTAGACGGTTGAACAAAGGAAAATTCGACCCCAAACGTGTAACACGTATTGAGTAAAGGTGGCGAGTGTCTCAACATTGAGATGACGATAGAGTTAAACAACAAGAGTAAATAAGAATTAGACAATATGAAGGATGTGATTGATAAAGAAAAGATTGGGAAATAATTATGGAATGTGAAGCAAGGAATGTTATGAATGGAGTGATGAATGGGTTTTCTTAACGAGCTCTCGGAATGACAACCTGATAGTGTTAGAATTATGAGTATGAAAGTGCCAGTGTCGGGGCGTGAAATGTGAGTAATAATAATGTCAAGCGAGAAATCCAAGATTTAACCTGAGAGGTTGAAGGATTTTCCAAAAAGTTAGTGGTGCTAATATCGAGCAAGAAGATAGGTCCATAGAATGATGGACAGAGCAGCAAGGACATGTGATATGTGAGATTACGAAAAAGTAGTATTTAATACGAATATGATTATTTTCTTCTCTAATAAACCTCTATAGTTCAGAGGAAAATTCTAAGTATGATATTTTGACAATCATGAAAACTTTCTTATATGATTCTTTGAAATTCGTTCCTTTTCTTTTCCCTTATTTACCTTCTTCTAAAATGAGAAGAACAACCCTTTAAGGAGGGGAGGTAATACTACGTGACTCTCTGTCTGTGTGATAGGAGTCTAAGTGGAATGCCATTAATTATTTAATTGCTTGTCAAGTACTAAAGGCTGGCCCCCTTCTGTACTAGCTATGCAATATAACAAATGTTCATTGATCATAGTGATCTCTCAATATATTCTTCTAATTCAATATATATTCATCGAGATTGCGAAGATTAGGAATTGCAAAATTACGAGTGAGGTTATCTCCGAACTTCATAGCGCGTTAGTGATATCGAAGTCACTGCACGTACCAATAAGGTTAATAGTATAAAAACGGACAAGAGCGTATACCGGATGATGTGTTGTGCGAAAGTATCAAAGAATTGATAGGACGGATAAAGGGTGTATTGTAACACCAGTACGATGTGCTTTAGAAAGATTGGAATGTGTAAGGATCGACCAGAGAATTGGAAAGCGAAATAACCAACAAGTACCCAATTGTCTTCTACTTGATTCCGGGACGGAATCCTTTTAAGGAGGGGAGACTGTAAGAACCCAGATTTTTGGGTAGAATTAAAACTTTTTAATATGTATTAATGTAAGAGTGAATAATGGTTACAACTACAATGTAATACTGGCTTTAATGAATGAATAATGGAAGGATATATATTCCAAGGTTATATGTCCTGAGGGATGCTATTGGTGATAACTTAGATTAGAATAATCTATCTTCTAGAAAGTTAAGATAAGATTCCCTAGAGAGAAATAGATACCCTCATGACATCCAAATCAATATCTATTATAAGCCCAGCGGTTCCGTAAAAAGGTTAAGGAACACTCGAGGGTGAACCAGGTTCATTTTCCTAATTATAGGAATTAAATAAAAATAAGTGATGAATAGTGATTTTGGTGGAATTTGGAATATTATTATATTAATGTTATACCCGGTATTCGGAACGGATTTCTGAATTCGTATTAGTGATCCAGGAGGAAAATAAGTGTATGTAAAAGCTGTCGGATTCAGAAAAAGAGCACTTTTATTTTCTCCGAGATTTCCCTGGACACTGCAAGACTTAAGGATTTATAAAAGGGAATTAAAGAATTTAAATTCGAGAAGTATTAAGAAAGATGGAGAATGGTATTATAATTATTAAGAAGGTTTCCGGTAAAACCCTAACTAGAAACGGTTGAGTTATTCCTCCTAACGATCAATGAATTGAGCAATAACCGGACAAAGAAACAAGCAGAGAACCAAGAGACAACCATGTGCAAGTGGATAAGATCACCACCATGGCATCATCACTTTATTAAAGTAGCTTTATGAAGATATTATCTAAGCTAAGTTAGCTTCCTTAAGAAGCTTGTTTTTCTACCAAACTAGAGGGGGCAACTTGCATTTGTGCCAAACAAATATCTTCCTAAATAATTCACTCATTCTTATCCCTTCTTCCTCACAATAATGTAAGGAACCAAGCAAGTTTCATGCATACAAGTATCATTGGAAACAAACTAAACTAGTTAGCATGAGGGTGCAACATAAGGCACCAATACATGTCCACATGGAAGCAAATCCTTAACCAAGCCTTAACCCATCAACTAGACTATAGTTAGCCAAACAAATATCTTGTATTATTGATCACTTTATGCAATCAACCAAGCAAAGAACACAAAAATTATCAAACTCTCTCCAAGAACATATCTATTCGGCCCTAGCTTAATTCCAAGATCAAAATCCCACTTCCAACCATTGTTTGATCTTGAAACTTTTATGGTGAGTCTTACATTTCATAAAAATGATCTCCTCAAAATCCTAGCTTCAATCTCATCTTTTTCCATTTTCAAAAAAATGATTTAAGAGGAGGGTGAATAGTGTTTTCATGAACTAATCTTGTTTTTCCTTGATTTCTTTGGTTGATTTAGCAAGCTTAAGGCTATCCAAGGACCATACCAAGCTTAGTAAGGCTAGATCATACTCCAAGGAAGGTATAAGTCTTGAAAACCCTAGATCTTACTTTGAGATTATGCTTGTGCTTGATGATTTTAGAGTAGTATGTTCATGATAATGTTATAAGCATGATTAGTTAAGTGGTTTAGTTGATTTAAGAAGCATGATGATTTTGATGCTAAGATCAGTAGCTTCTGGACTTTTTGAGATGATGAACATGTGTATAAGTTGGATTTGTGCCCTGTGTGGCTTGGTATTGTTGTTATAATTTTTAGAACGTTCGATTTATAGCCGGCGTAATGTCGAAATTTCGTTAACCTTAAGACCACGAACTTGACAGTAGATGTAACTCACTGATTATCTTCGATTTATGCCATGATAAGCTAGAGTATGTTATGAGATTCGTTTTGATATAAAGATCGCATGAAACGGACTTACGGTTTAGGAGTTATGATTAAATTCGTGAAAGTGGTTCGGAACCGTAATCAAAAGTTCGTAACCGAAATTGGATCCCTTTAATATTGCGAAATCAGTGGCGAATCTTAATAATTAAATATTAGAGGTAAAAATGAAGGTGTGGGAGAAGACCACATGTCGAATGGATCGTTTTCCGATTTTATAAAAATGTTCGAATCATGGTTAAGTACGAAAGTACCCCTAAGAGGTATACTTGGTTATAACTTCGGTAAACCACTTAGAAAACGATCGATAAATATCGAGGTCTAATATTTCGACTTTAAAACTTATACGATTTAAATACTTACCATATGTAAGTGTAATGTCATGCGTTAGTAACGAACAAGTGTCGGGTAATAAAAGTAATAATAAGAGTGAATTAGAGGGGTATAACGAAACGACTTGAAAACGTGTTTCGATTTAAGTGGAGTTTATACTTAGCCTTTTAAGAAGCGTTAAGTGATTAACCTTAAATATTATGATTGTTTATAGATCGTCGAGCTGACCCGGGACACATTACCCCTACCCGCACTCGATTCCCAGGCAAGTTTCCAATACTTGGAACTGTTGTTGCGATAATATATATGATGATTGTTTTATACATATGCCATAGAATGCATGCCTACTTTCAAGTTAATATTGAATTACTTGTTCCCTGAATTGTTATCGGCTTATAGACTATATATGAAATATCAGTTATAAGCCGGATTGTTTGGTTAAGACCCTTAGCGAAGGGCGTATGACATTCATACTTCAAATATAGACCGGGAGTCGATATTTTGTAATATATAAATAGTCGTGGAAACCCGGAGGGATCCCAGCGACAAATTTATTATTTCGAGGATTTTTATTCGATTACGAATCTTTCGAGGAACGTTATTTGAGTATTACCTCAGTGAAGGAATATTTAATGAATATTATTTTAATATTCATTTAGAATGTCATTTATTTAATGAATATTATTTTGATCATTCATTGGAGTTATTTAGCTAATGAATATTATTTTGAATATTCATTAGAGTTATTTGGTTGACGAATATCATTCCCAAATATTCATTTGGCTTACTTATTATTATTTGGAATATTCATTTGATCTTTATTTATTTAATGAATATTACTTTCGAATATTCGTTTAAGGTTTGATTTACTTAATGAATATTATTTTAAAATATTCATTGGAAGTTCTATTTACTCAAGGAATATTACTTCGAATATTCCTTTAAAGTTTTGATTACTAAATGATTATTATTCGGATATTCATTTAGAATATTATTTGTTAAATGAATATTATTTTGGATATTCATTTAGAATATTATTGGTTAAATGAATATTATTTTGGATATTCATTTAGAATATTATTTGTTTAATGAATATTATTTGGATATTCATTTGGAGTGTTATTTGTTAAATGAATATTATTTTCAAATATTCATTTAAGGTTTGATTTATTCAGTAAATATTATTTTAAATATTTATTTAAGTTTATTTGTTCAATGAATATTATTTTAAATATTCATTTAAGAAGAGATTTATTTAATAAATAATTCTATATATTCATTCGAGGATTACTTACGAGCAATATTATGATTTAATAATATTCCATAATTATTATTGACCTAATAAATATTCTTGGAATATTTAATTAAATTCTTTTGAGTTCTTTTTATGATGATTCATATTATTCAAAGATTATCTATCACCTTCAGATAAGGTGTAAAATATTTCGGAGTATTTTATGACTATTCTTATCAAGGGGAGATTCCCAAACTTTATTTTCATTTAAATCTATCATAAAGAAGATTTAAATACTCGCTCAACTTCCAAACATATATAAGGGGACCTCACTTGAGATATGTTATTTATTGGACTGCCCGGTCCTATACTTGCTAAAACTATCTTGTCACTCACATCTTGATTCTTTCAAGCATCGATATGAGTCTGTTTGGTTACCTCCTCAACGCTCGAGGGGTAAGAATTGATGGAACAAGTTTATATCCATTAACAAGCATCAGCTTGGGAAATATTGGTGATTTTTCCTTTCCAACTAGATATGACTACTTTGTGGAGTCCTATCAACAAGTAATATACTTGGGGAAAGGGGGAGGAACTTCACATTTCAAAGTTATGGATGTGAAATGAACTAGGAGATGCGTAAGTGACCCAGTGGCGCCGGTCTAGCAAATGGCCCAACCGTTGGCCGGGGGGTTCCAGAGGGCGGTAGACAAGTAAATCCGTCGGTGCTTCCTTCTACATGTAGTAAACAAGAGGTGGGGAGCATAACATGCGACTGATCATCGTGTAAATGCTATGTCTCCTTGCGCGTCAAACTCCAGTATTAGTTCATCTCTCAATGTTGGAAATTTCCTGCAACCTTATCATTATTGGCAGGTTTGAAAAGTGTTTGAATTGGAATTGCAATATTCTTCTTGCAAGTTCCTCTATTATGAAAAGTTGATAATATCTGGCTCATCTTTGACATAGCAGATATTTATTCAAAACAAATATATTTTGAGTTACCTTGTAACTTCATCTCATACCTTAGATTGGTACTACATCGTTAATGCATGGCATATGGTTTCAAAGATATTTTGGACTGTTATATATTATCACTGTTCAATTATATTTTTGGTGGGCTATTGCTCACCCTTGCTTTATTTATTTATATCACAACAACAGCTAGATCAGATGGCCGCGCAAGGCGTGCTCAGCATAGGCAGGTGTCAGCCGTCAGAGGATTAACCGCTGAGGTCATAGCTACCATTGCTAAGGATGCAGCCTCTGGTAGGCTAGTTGTTAGTATTGTGCATCAAATGTATTTATATATATGGCATATACCAATGGATGGCAAAGAGCATGTAATTGTAAAATTGTAATTCTTTGGGTTGTAAGAACTCAAACTTGTGATTAATAATATTGACGATTACTCTGATTTCATCTCTGGGACTATAACGGGTGTGTTTTATGTTGTTGTTTTGGGTCACAAGGTTGTAATTTAAATTATGTTGATTTTTTGGTTGGATATTAAGACCGTAACGACCAGATCCCTGACCCTGGATCTGGGGGTGTTACATTGATCTTGTAGACCTTCTATGTCCATGTCTTGGATTTGCACTTCTTAACCCCTTATCAGCATTTGCACCCTCTTCATCCAGATGATCCTTCTTTGACAGAGTTTGAGTTTGCTTACACTTAGTTTTAGCAATTCTCTCCCCCTTTTTGACATCATCACCATCTGGAATCAGAATAGAGGTGATTAACTCAAGAGAGTTGGCAATAGAATCAACCTTTTCAGTCAGCAAAAGCTGATTCTGTTCAACTTTGCTCAATCTGTCGTTAAGAGTCTCCTGAGCTTTGGAAAATTGTTGAAATAGCTTAAAATTAGCTCTTTGAGATTTCTCCTCATGAGTAGCAACCTCTGTTCTAAGATCAACAATTGCCTTCTGATTATCATCAAACCTGTGATTCAAAGACTTGATCTGAATCACTGTTCCTTGTAGACAAGTGAAAATATCAGGATTTGAAATCTTTGAAGAATTTGCCTTGAGAAAGGTAGCTGCTCTGCCAGGAGGAAAAATACAATCTGATTTATACCAATCTGCAGTTTGCTTGGTCAAATAATTATCATCAATTTCATGAACAGAAGGTCCAGTAAAGTCTGGTTTTTCTCCTGTTTTCTGTCCATCAGTGTGAAATTTCTCATTTTCAGCACCTGTACTCTTGTCTTCAAACGAATCACTAACTGACACATCAGTAGGTGCAACTGAAGCAATGTCTTCATTTTGAGCAGCAACTGGTTCTTGAGCAACTTGTTTTCCTTTATCACCTTGTGCATGCTCTGAAGAAACAACCTTTTCTGGTTGATCAATCTCCTCACCATGATCAGAAACATGATGTGCATCAGAGTATAACTCAGTGTGAGATGCAACCTCAGTGTCTTCTAATACAACAGTAGGCCCGTCTGCAACACCAGTATCGACAGAGTTGGTGACTACCATGGGTGTTGGAGTAGATGCTTCATTGTCAAAAGAAAATGGAGTGGGAGTTTCATCAAACTCTTCCATTGCAGGTAATGCATCTCTATCATCTGTATCAATCGGAACCTTAGCAAGTTCTGGTTCATCAATTTTGAAACCTGTTTCTTCTACAGTAGGTTCTATGATAACCTCTGTCTCAATAGTAGGAATATCCTTAGAAATATTCTCTTGAGCTTCAACAACTTGCTCATCATCAGAGTCTGTAAGAATCAGCCTCATCCTCTTTGCTTGAGGCACTTCAATCACCTCTTCTTCTTCACTAGAACTGTCCTCAACTGGTGGTGATTAAGGCCTATTTGTCCTTTTAATGACTCTTCTGGTATAAACAGCTCTAGGAGATGTCTGTTTAGCCTTTGAATGCTTTGTGTTAAGGGCAGTATGCTTTTGCCTTTTTGGTTTAGATGTTGATTGAGGTTGAGTAGTAGTCACAGGCTCAGGGTTTGTTGGTTTAATGATTGGTTCAGATTGTGGTTGTTTTGATGTAGTAGGTATAGTGTTTGTTGGTGTTGGCTCAGGTGATGGTATAGGATGAGAGTGTATGGTTTCAGTGTGGTCAGTGGCTAAAGGTTCAGGCATTTGATGTGTTTCTGGTTGTTGTGGCTGTTGTGGTTCTTGTGGTGGTGATTGGGAATCTTGGGGTTGATTTAGAAAGTTTTGCAGGGCAAGTGACAAAACAAGTTCAGGTAGATCTTTACCAACATCTTTATTAGTCATATCAGAGAATATTCTCTTATTGACTTGAAAAGGTTGAATCACATCAGCTGCATCAATTTCTAAACCAGGTACACAGGCATTGAACAAAAGTTGACAAAATCTAGCAAAATAGACTGTAGTAGACTCTGACAATTTATCGCCTAAATTCATTAACACATATCGACCAAAATCAAAATTACTGCCATAGAGTAGAGAATACCCAATTTGCAGACTATCCATAGGAATGGCATCCCAGTTGGTGACTTTCTTCTGGAATGTCCTGGTGATACAGTCAAAGAAAAAATTCCATTCCTTTCTAAGATTTGGCCGTTTGACACTGCCTAGCTTTGCCAGAGAATCCATGTAACCAATTTCTGTTAACATGTCCCGCAGATTTTGCTCAGAAACAATAGCATATGAGGTGTGTGTGTCGAAGTCCATGGTCTCTCGAACAGTTTGTGGAGTAATCACAAACTCTTGTTCATCATGAGTGAAGATTATAGTTGGAGTCCCATTCTCTCCTCCATCTATATACCTTGAGTTTTGCCAGAAAGTGACAATTTGAGATGCAGATAGAACAGCAGGTTCAATTAATGCTTGCCCAATCTCAGAGTCACGAAGAAAATTCTGTATAAGATGAAATGCTTCGGGAGCACGGTCGTTCTCAAGTAAAGCTGCAAAATTGTTAGGAACAAAACGAAGACCAAAAGAAGTAAAAGGTTTTGTTGCCATTAGATCAAGAAATGAGCAAGAAATGACAGTGAGAATGATATGTAGGAAAGGTGTTTGTGAAAATGTCGAAGTGAAAAACAAAAGAGTTCTGTGTTTTGGTAAAGTGAATATGAGTGGATGTGAAGTGATAGTAACAAAAAGTGATTTGAGTAGTAATTAAAAATTGAAACTCAATCGTTTGTACATTGAAAACACGCAACCGTTCCTAGAGTAGTGTGAAAGTGGGACACGTGTCAAACATGCAGCGAAACAATCAATCACGCGCAGTAAAAAGCAATTATTACGCGTAGTAAAAAGCAATTATTACCGCTGTCTTTCCTATTATCAAGACACTTTACCACATTTACACTCATTAACAGTTGTCAAACACTCTATTTACTCAAAATTTTCAAATTATCTTAGTGAAAATTTACCTTAGAGTACGGAACATAATCCATCAGTGTTTGTCAAATTTTCCAACTTTATCACTAAAACCCTTTCAAAAATTGCACAGTCGTGAATATATGTGTGTGTAGCAGAGGTTACCAAATCAATTTTTATAGCATCTAATATTTCATAAAATCCATAAAATGAATCAATAAACACCAAATACACAAACTCTCATATTAAACACTGATTATGTGATGAATGCTAAACTCCGTAGTTCCTTAAATACAGAAATCTGAATAACCCTATTCCCATTGATGTTCATGATTATCCAAGTAAGCACACAGTCATTATAGACAAAAAGATCAAGAGATAGGTATCAAAGCATCATTCAGTGAGTAACATGTCAAGGATTTCCTCACAAACTCTCAAAGCACACAAGTGTTTAGGTGAAGTGTTTTCACTCAAATTCAATCAGTAAAAGCAGATACTTCCATAGGCTTGAATTTCCACCAAATCTACACTACTTTGAGTACATATATGCACAAATCAAAAGGAATTTATTCAAGGGTTTTATTTGTGTAAAATCAAACAGATGAGAAAAGATGTATTAATTGAATAAATGACGAACTGAACAATTTAATAGACCAAAGTGTTCAGTCACACTGTTAGTACATATTTGTACAAGATGATCAGCATATATACAATTTTTTTTTATGTATATATACTGAGAAAACTTTCCTTTTCTTGGGAAACTCTCACCTGCTTGCATTTGATTTTCCAAAAGAATATAACTGCTCTTAATACGACAGAGTTTTAAAAAAAATGAGCAGTTAATGAGGCTCAAAGGGGTTTACTAAGGGTGAAATTTATGAACAGTGTTTGGAGAAAGATGGTAAATCCTAGTGCCTTTATCATTTTCATGCACACACATATCATGTAGTCTCAAAATGATTTAACACAAGTTCTAGAGCAACATACTCACTGATGAACATCACACATCAATAAAATCTGATTGATATAAAATGTATCAATCATTTATTTGGCTCAAAATCTCACAGGATGCAGACATGAATTGTTTCTCACCAAACTAAATAATGACACATCTCAAGTTTTAAAATTTTCACAAGTACAAACAAGGAATCATCAAGAACTATGTATATGTCTTGGGAACAGAGTGTCACTAACCAGAGTTTAGAGTTCATCAATATCAGAAGTTATTCATGAGAGGCAATGCACACAGTATTCATAGACTCAGAGTTTAGGACCAAATAAACTAAGAGATGCTCTAAATATGAAACAGTATCATGCTGTGTTAACTTACTGCACAGTTTCTGATTAGATCACAGTGACTCAGAAAAAATCTTGATTTAATCACTGAGAATCATGCTTCATACATATTTCTTCATTGGTGTTTTCATCCAGACAAAGATCAATTCAGAATTCACAGAGTTTATCAAACATATTAACAGTGTATGACAGACAGACATGCTGACAGAGTTTAACAGTGTGAAAACAAAAACATGTGAACAGAGTCTGCATAACAGAGTTTAATCAACAAAGTTCATATAGCACTTAACAATTCACAGAAATATGAGCAACACATTTTATAACAAAATTTTGAGTCTAACCAACATTTTTAGTCAAAACCAGAGACCATTCCTAGTTCATTGACCAGCCTTGTAAATGCTGCTACACTCAAAGGCTTGGTAAAGACATCTGCAAGTTGTTGATCTGTAGACACAAAGTGGAGCTCAATGTTGCCTTCCTCTACATGCTCTCTGATAAAGTGATACCTTATGCTGATGTGCTTGGTCATTGAGTGTTGTACTGGATTACCTGTCATTGCAATAGCACTTTGGTTATCACAGAAAATAGGTATTTTGCTATACCTCAATCCATAATCCAGCAATTGATTCTTCATCCATAGAATCTGTGCACAACAGCTACTTGCAGCAATATACTCTGCTTCAGCTGTAGATGTGGATATTGATTTCTGTTTCTTGCTGTACCAAGAAACAAGTCTGTCACCAAGAAATTGACAACTTCCACTCGTGCTTTTTCTGTCAATCTTACAGCCTGCAAAGTCTGCATCAGAGTAACCAAGTAGTTTGAAATCTGATTCTCTTTGGTACCACAGCCCTAAAGTTACAGTGCCCTTAAGATACTTGAAAATCCTCTTCACAACTGTTAAATGTGGTTCCCTTGGATCTGCCTGAAAGTCTGCATACATGATATCAGGTCTACTTGCTGTTAGATAGAGAAGAGAGCCAATCATTCCTCTGTAACTTGTCATATCTACTGATGACCCTGTATCATTGTCCAATTTAGTTGCAGTTGCCATGGGAGTTGTTGCAGATGAACAGTCAAGCATGCCAAATTTCTTGAGAAGATTTCTGGTATATTTTGCTTGATTGATAAAAATTCCATCATCTGTTTGCTTCACCTGTAAGCCTAGAAAATAACTTAGCTCTCCCATCATACTCATTTGATATCTGGACTGCATGAGCTTGGCAAACTTCTTACAGAGTTTATCATTAGTAGATCCAAAAATGATGTCATCAACATATATTTGAACTAAAAGCAAGTCACTTCCAGATTTGAAATAAAACAGAGTTTTATCAATTGTACCTCTGTTGAACCCACTTTCTAAAAGAAACTGAGCCAGAGTTTCATACCATGCTCTTGGTGCCTGCTTAAGTCCATAAAGTGCCTTGTCTAGCCTGTAGACATGGTCTGGATATTTTGGATCTACAAAACCAGGTGGTTGTTCAACAAACACTTCTTCTTCAAGTTTTCCATTCAGAAAAGCACTTTTCACATCCATTTGAAAAACCTTGAATTTCTTGTGAGAAGCATAAGCAAGAAACATCCTTATTGCCTCCAACCTGGCAACTGGAGCAAAAGTCTCATCATAATCTATCCCCTCTTGTTATGAATAGCCTTTTGCCACAAGTCTGGCTTTGTTTCTTGTAACAACCCCTTCACTATCAGTTTTGTTTCTGAAAACCCACTTAGTACCAACAATAGATCTGTTCTTTGGTCTTGGTACTAGTGTCCACACTTCATTTCTCTCAAATTCATTTAACTCTTCTTGCATTGTTGTTATCCAGTCAGCATCTTTAAGAGCTTCTTCAACTTTCTTTGGCTCAGTTTGTGACAGGAATGCATGAAACAGACATTCATTTGTTGTTGCACTTCTTGTCCTTACTCTTGCATCTGGATCCCCAATGATCAAATCAGGTGTGTGAGATTTGGTCCATTTCCTAGCTGAAGGCAATTTACTTCTTTCAAAGTTGGATCCTCCCAAAAAATGAGAGTCGTTTCTCTCTAGGAACCCTAGCTAGCCGCCTCTTCTCTAAACTAAATCTAAACATCTTTCCATCAATCTAACCATAAATCCATCGCTAATCCATCTCTTTCTTCTAATCTTACACCATAAACACCTATATCTCTTTTCCTTTTTCTTTCATGAGTCGGAAGAGGGTTACTTTCTCCGATGCTTCTTTGTCGGAGAATAGTAGTTCTATTGCTGGTCTCCTTGCTGACTCTAAGGAGTTGGTTAATGATGCTAGGGGATTGTTGGCAAAGACCCATGCTGGGTTGGTACCGAAGATGAGTCCGAAAAGGGTTACCTTCTCAGAGAACCTTGTATCGGAGATTCCTAGAGCTGGGGGTTGTATCCTTATGGGTGAACCCATTGTTAAGTTGGGGAGTCCAGTTAGTAGCCCGAAGAGGGTCTCCTTCTCTCCGGAGGTTAGGGTTTTTTACCCTAGTCTGCACGGTGCCCCTTCTACTGAGTTAGTTAAGGGTGAGCAGGTCTCGAAGAAGGTCAGTTTTTCGACGGAGGTCAAGGTTTATTACCCTTGTCTTTCTATTGGGTTAGTTAATGGGGAGCAGGATTTGTTGCCTCAAGCGACTCAATCTGGTGAGAGGTTGCAGCCATACAAGCAAATAGAGTACGATAGCGACTCTCTGGGCTCGGATGGTTATGGGTTTCATCCTGTTGTGGTAAATGGTGAGGTTTCTCTTTGCAAAGAGGAACTTATGAAGAATGCCCACCAACTGGTTGACAGAAGTCCTGTGAAGGCCTCGGAAGTCCAGTCTCTTTCTAAGGAATTGGTGGGAAAGCTGGTTGGAAAGTTGTGGCCCAAATTGTTTATGGATGATGGGTTCAATGTTGAACCTGTGTTAGAGGAACACAAGCTGCTCGATGATTTAAGGAGTAGCGGTTGTGTTCTAGAAGGGACAGAAAGGATGTTGAGGCGTATGCTTAGGATACTTGGGTGTGAACCAGGGGGTTACACTTATTACCCATTTGTTGGTGTTGGTATGCTTGAGATGAATAATTTGTTTGATATTGCCAGGTTGCTGGTGTCTTATTTGAAAATGCAGGTTTTGAAATTGGAGTTACCGAATGAAATGTGTGCTAATAGCACTGGAATTGGTTGTGTGACGCATGGTCATAGTGGTGTGGTTCTTGGCTTATTGATGCCAACTGATAGTTGTGAGGGCATTTGACCCGGGCCAGCGCAGGATGTCTTGCTGATTCATGGGTTCCTTGGGTCACCATGGAGGATTCTGATGATTTTTAGATGGGTGCTATATCATGCTGAATTGGTTGTGGTTTTGGAAGGATTTGAGTGCAGGTTGCTGCCTGTGACTGCTCTTCAGTCGTACGTGAGGGAGTGCAGCGCTAAAGATGGATGCGCTGATTTGGTGATCATGCTTCGACCTGGTTACGGGAGAGGTTCCTTGCTTGGGAACCACACTGTCCAGCTTGGGTGTTTGTGGGCTTGTTCCTTCTGTTGGGTTTTGATGCGCTCATGTAGTTCGGGTAGCATCATTGTCATGATGCTAAGAATGCAAATTCTTATTGCTCTTCCCTATGATCCGACATAGACTTATTTTGATGTCTTTAGACTAGGGGTGGTCACTGATAACCTCGCTAGTTTATGTTGTCAGTAAGGTGACTTACTGATTTTTAATCTTTGTATCATGTGATTGTTGACTTCGCGGGGTATGCCCCTAGACTTGTATTCGCTGTTCCTTTTGGTATAAAATTTTAATTAGCAAAAAAAAAAAAAAAGTTGGATCCTCCCCGTCGATCCATGTTCTCCTGATTTTCTTGATATCTATCTTCATTCTCTGAGGCTCCCCCTGAATGTGACTGCTCAGTGTGTGAACTGTCAGATTTTGGACTTCCAGAGTTTGAGTCACCAGAGTTTGATTCAGAATTTTCAGCTGAGTCATTATCAGAATTTGAGTTATCACTTTGATGAGTTTCTTCATGCTCCCCCTCAACTGGTTCTTCTCTTGATTCTGGCTGAAAGGTCTCTTTAGTATTTACCAGTAGAGGTTCAGAGTTTGTCAGATCAGACTCATCAGAGTTTAATTCATCAGAGATTAAATCTTCATTTTTGAAGTGCAGTTGATCATGTTCATTTACATCTTCAAGTCCAGTTATTTTCTTGTCAACAAAAGACACATGAATAGATTCCATGATCACTCTGGTTCTCAGATTATAAACTTTGAACGCCTTAGTTGACAGTGGATAGCCAACAAAAATTTCTTCATCTGCCTTCAGATCAAATTTGGTCAACTGTTCAGGATGAGTTTTCAGTACAAAGCATTTGCACCCAAAAATATGAAAATATTTCAGGTTTGGCTTCTTTTCTCTCACCATTTCATATGGTGTTTTTCCATGCTTATTTATTAGAGTGGCATTCTGAGTAAAACAAGCAGTTTGAACAGCTTCTGCCCAGAAATAAGTTGGTAATTTTGCTTCATCAAGCATAGTTCTGGCAGCTTCTATCAAAGTTCTGTTCTTCCTTTCAACTACACCACTCTGTTGTGGAGTGCCAGGTGTAGAAAACTCTTGTTTAATTCCTTTTTTCTTGCAAAATTCTTCCATTGTTGAATTCCTGAATTCAGTTCCATTGTCACTTCTGATAATCTTCACTTGATTCTTTGACCCTTTGTCCAACTGCATTATATGTTCTGCCAGTGTTAATGTAGTTTTATCCTTCTTTGCTAGAAAATACACCCAAGTGTATCTGGTGTATTCATCAACAATGACTAGAGCATATTTCTTCTTTCCAAGAGACATAACATTCACTGGTCCAAACAGATCAACATGTAGAAGATGATAAGGATCAACAATTGAAGACTCATACTTGATTTTAAAAGAAGCTTTTCTCTGTTTGGCCTTTTGACAAGAATCACACAGGCCTTCTGCATTCAACAAAGACTTTGGTAGTCCTCTCACAAGATCATTCTTTATTAGTTCATTGATGTTGTTCAAATTCAAATGAGAGAGTTTCTTATGCCACTTCCAACTCTCTTCAATGGACTTCCTTGTTGACAGACACACTGCTTTGCCATCAGAGTTTGTTGACAATTTTATTTCATAGATGTTATTGTGTTTGTTTCCAACTAGAGCAACTTTCCATGTAGATTTACTGATGACTTGACAGTATTCAGGCTGAAAATCTACATGATATCCTCTGTCACAGATTTGACTCACAGAAAGCAGATCATGCTTGAGTCCTGGAACCAGAGCTACATTTGTGATGATGACACTTCCAAGATTAATATTGCCAAATCCCAGAGTATGTCCTATGTTGCCATCTCCATAGGAAACCTTTGGGCCAGCCTTCTCCACATACTCTGATAGCAGGGCTTTATTTCCAGTCATGTGTCCTGAACATCCACTATCCACGACTAGGGTACTTTCCCTGGTGCCCTGCAATCACAAACAATCACTGATTATTAGATTTAAGGATCCAGACTTGCTTGGATCCTTTTGCTTTATTGAATCTGTTAGTTTTTGCAGCGGATTTTTCATTATCAGAGTTTAAACTAACATTTTCAGTCTTAGCACTTGCAGAATTAACTTTAACCCATTTCAAATTAGGTTTCAGTTCATAATAATTATGATAAATAGCATGATAATTCTTGCAAGTATAAATTGAGTGCCAAGTACTTCCACAATGTTTGCACAGAGTTTGTGGTTTCGGTTTGACATTATCCTTTTTCACTCCAGATTTGGAGGGTAAAGAATTAATGTCTTTGTTCTTCCTGCAAAAACTAGCAAGATGATTAGGGCTACCACAGTTATGACAAGTTTTTCTAGGTGCAAATGTAGCAAGCATTGGCCTATTTCCTGATGTAATGCCTACCTTTCCATTTCTGTTTTTCCTAGGCATTTTCTGTTTATTGACAGATTTTATTTCTTTAAGCTTTTGCTTAAGTTGTTTATCTGTCATTGAACCAATGTTAACCTGTTTGGCACAGGTTTTTACTGACTCATTTTCAACAGCTCCATGTTCAGTTTTAACAGTACCATGAACAAATGTTCCAAATTTCTTAGAAGAAAGAGGTGGTCTAATCTTGACTGTATTCTGAAACCTAAGTACATCATTCTCAGAATAACCTAGACCTACTGTGTCTGATTGAAAAACCTCTTGAGTGTCTTTTCCAGAGTGTGTCCAAGTTTTAATAATGTGTTTTGCATCCTCCAATTCAGATTCTAGTTGCTTATACTTACCTAGCAACTCCTGTTCTATAAAAACAGCATCATCTCTTTCTTTCTGAATTTTATTCATGTTTTCAAGTTGTTCTTCAACAAGTTTATTTCTTTCTTTGAGTTGAGAACACTCATTCTTGATTCTCTCATTTTCTAAAGTCTGATCCCTATAACTGATATGTAATGCTTTAAGATAAATTCTCAATTCAGTTATATTATAAGTATTATATGCATAGGTAGTTGGAGGTACCTTAAGTTCAGAATCTTCATTCTGAGTAGAGGCCATGAGTGCATAGTTCACCTCCTCATCTGAATATGAGGTGTCTACCTAGTCTCTGCCTTTGGTGTAGAGTGCCTTTTCAGTTTTACCCTTCTTGCACTCAGGAGCATAGTGACCCATCTCCTTACAATTATAGCATTGAATCTCAGACTTATCTTTCTTCCCAGATTTGGAGTCCTTTCCCTCAGATTTGCTGAAATTTTTCCTGTCAGACTTTGAGAAATTCTTGGAGAATCTCTTTCCCTTCTTGAAGTTCTTGAATCCCATCTTCTTGAAGGTCTTTACCATCAATGCAACCATTTGCATCATCTCTTCATCATCTTCAGAATCAGATGATTCATCTGTGTTTGAGTCAACATCAGTGTTTGATGACTCACTTTCTGAATGAATGACCAAGGCTTTTCCTTTTGCCTTCTTCCTTGATGCCTCTCTCTTTGAAGATTTTTCTTCAACTTTCAGAGCAACAGACTTTGACTTCCTGCTTGATCTCCTGTTTCTCTGCTCCATTTCCAATTCATGAGTCTTGAGCAGTCCATAGATTTCGTCAATCTCAGTATCAGCAAGATCATAGTTGTCTCTTATAGTGGTTGCTTTCACATCCCACTTTTCAGGTAGAGAAAGAAGAAACTTGAGATTCGAGTCTTCTAGATCATATTCTTTGTTAACCAATGATAGATCATTGAGCAGTTTACAGAATCTGTCAAATGTTTCTGTCATGGTTTCTTCAGATTTTGCCTCAAAATGCTCATACTCCTGTGTGAGTATGTTCCTTCTATTCTTCTTGATTGTAGCAGTTCCTTGACATCTAACCTCAAGTGCATCCCAAATTTCCTTTGCAGTTGTGCAGTTAATCACTTTGTTAGACATAACATTGTCTAAAGCACTGTGAAGTAAATGCCTTACTTTTGCATCCTTAGCAATAGATGAAAGATCATCAGCAGTTAGATCTTTCTTTTCCTTAGGAATCACCTTTGATTCCTCACCAGCAACAGCAGCAGTTAACTTTGTAGGTTTATGTAACGCCCCAAATCCGGGGTCAGGGATTAGGTCGTCACGCGGAAATCCTCAATGTCAAATTACCTGTTTAACAACATTAAACCACCTGTAATCATTTAATAACTGAATTACAACATCTGTGACCCCAACCACCAAGTATCTTTTAGGTTATAGGGCTAGAAACAAGAATCGATCCTTACATTTCTCATTACATCCATTTAATTACATCACACTGAGTATTACAAATCCTATCCTACTAGTGTAGCTTCGTTGAGAAGTACACTAGCACTAGTACTATCCTGTACAAAGTGATATATACATAATACACATCAATACACTTATATATAACTTACTCCAGCTATCTATGTTCTGGATCATATCATCTTCACAAGGGCACACTGCCTACTTCTCCTGAGCCATGCAGATAAGCCTCAATCATCTACCTTCCTCTGAAAGGTTAATATTTAAAACAAGCAAGTATGAGCGAAAGAATTGCCCAGCAAGTATTAATAGAGCACAACAATATATATCAATATACACATGGGTTTTAAAATCCAACAATACTTAACATCATTTCCGAAACATTTATACTATGAAACTTCAATAAAGAAAATATGACGTTTAACGCAACATCCAATGAACAAATAAGTTTATAATAACCATAGTAATCCTCATATCTTAGCGAAATAGTGTACACTACAGTATTGCTAATCTTTTAGAAGGCTTTTCAAAATACGCAGTTCAATATGCTGCTAAGACAGTTGCTTATCATCATATACAAACCAACCATTAGAAGATTTCATCTTTAGTATTTCTCAATCTGAAAGCATATACATATAAGTATGTCATTTCCCTCAAACACCTTACAGATCAACATCATGTACCAGGTATAAGTTCTTTAACCACTTGATAAGTCTAAACTCAGAAATAACTGATAGGAAGATAGTCAAAGCTCTTGAAGCAAAACATTTGGGACTTAACATCAATAACCGATGAACCATCTTTCATCTTTTGAATAATTGCAAAAGTGCACAAGCACGTGCCATTATTGTTAGAATAATCTTGCAGTTCTAGATACTGCATGAATTCATCATCTTTCAAAATTGAAAACAACACTATCGGCTACTTGGCACTTAGGCCTAAGAAGCAGTGTTTGAGTATTTTTCCAAAGTGGAGGATGGGACTTAAAAAAAACATAAAAACCTGACAAGGATTGACGATGATCAGTCGCTACATCCAAGTCCAATAATCCGCGGGTCTTCTCTACCAGTAGAAGGATAGAAACTACATCCGTAACTATCCCCGGGTGAAAACTACATCCGTAATCACCCTCGATGAAAACTACATCCGTAATCATCCTTCGGCAACACCTGGGCCGGAATAATAATTGATGGACCGCCTGGCTCACGGCCGCTTACACATCCCGGGAATCGTTCGTCAACGATTCCCACACCTGCCAGAGTCCCCTTTTTCTTTTCTTGTCAAAATCATTTTGATAGAAAACTTGAGTATTTGAAGTTCGACTTCAGTCGACCGATAATTTCTTGAAAAATGAGCAAGAGAGTAAAACCTGACCGGGGGTTTTCGAAAATGTTTTGAGTTCAAAAGAGTTCAATTATAGATATACACTTGTACCGATATCAATCTCGACACAGGGTTTTGTGATCACACATGGAAAATGGTACGCATAAAGCTTGTAACCACCACAGGGTGATTCCATAAATATATATGTTCTTGAAAAGTAACTTACCTAGATAGATTCAAAATATAATATTTTAAATGACTATGAGAGTCCTTAGACAACCTTTAAATAGTGTTTTATAACCTTCAAAACACTTAGAGTATTTAATAAATATTTGACTACTATGTAACAAATAATAAATATTCAATAATCCCTTTTTAAAAGAATACTCAAATTAATATTCATTTATTAAGTAATATTCAAATAATATTTACTATTAATACTGGAATATTTAATAACCTCAAAACACCCAAATACAACTCTTGGAATATTTCTAATCAAAATCAAGACACAATCTCTCCAGCAGTCTCCAAACTTTAGCCACTTTATCAAATAACTACTACTGACTCTCGGTCAATAAGAAATAATTAATAAGCATGAAAATCCTTCTTCTCTTTCCTTTTTCCCTTTTTTTTGTTTCTTAATGAATATTATAATTAATATTCATCGAATTAAATAAGCATTCAAATAACATATATCGATATCAATCTAGCTGTTTTAAGCTGAAAGTACCCAATTTATAACCATTGGAATATCTTTAATCCGTATTGAAAATAAACTATCTCCGATAAATAATATACTAGATAGAATCACTCCATTAAATTGTTTTATTATTTCTCCGGGACAAAGTGATTTTAAGAAAGCGTTTTGAAAATGATATTCATCTAATTAAATAAATTTAATTAGGCGAATGAGGTTTATTTAATTAGTAAATTGATAAGTGGATTTATATCCACTTGGAACATTCTAATTCGGCTTAAATTGATTGTCTTGGACTCAAGTTTCTTGTAGTTTTGATGTGTTTTGCTTAGTTGTGCAGGTTTACGAGAATGTTGATTAAGGTGGATGCTTCTACAATTTTTTGGGAATTAAATGATTAAAATTCGGATTTTCTGGGAAGGCTGCGCAGCTTATACTGTTTTGGCCATATCTGGAGTTCTGTAAGTCCGTTTTTAGCGATCTTACTGCCCACGCGAAGCTTGAGAGATTTTCTACAACCTGGGATAGGAATCACGTGCAAGTAAAGTACTGAGTTAATTCGCGCAGGCAGACTTTGTGGAGCATGGCTGGGAAATTCCTGTTTTGCCCTTTTCGAGTTCTAATTATATTCCGGGCAGGATTTAGCACCTTAATAAAATTCTAATTGTAATAGAATATTAAATATTTTTATTAGGCAAAAGGGAGAAACGTTTTTTATGTATAAACGTTCTACCCTTGTAATAAAACATATACATACGTTCATATTGTAACCTAGTTTTGATACAGAAGAGAGAAGAGGAGAAGGAATTCTTCCAAGCTAGTGACAAGCAAGGATTATTCTTGATACCTTTGTATTCTTCTATTGTGGGAGTTCAATTCTAAACTTTATTCTTCTTCTTTATTTTTACTTGTTGATTTTAGAATTATGTTTTCCATAGAACCCATGATGACAATTAGGTCAATTATGGGCTAATTCGTTATCATGGGGTTTTAATGGATTTTGCTATGGATTCTAGTTATTGAGTGTTTTTATGCCTTGGTGTGTGATTGTATGTATTGATTGCCTAGTATGTTTATGCTTATTCGTTATAAGTGCGTCGCGAACACTTGTAATTGCTTGTTTAATCCTAGTGAATGCGAAAGTGGATCTAGGGTTTAGAACAATTCATGCTAGCATAGGTTTTTGCATGTGAAGAACATGTATTAATTTGTGATGTGATTCTAACCGTCTTGCATCGACTATGTGGTTTAATGGGTGCTTGATTTTCAACCGGTATGTGTTCAATTGCTATAGACATATAGGGACTACACATATTTGGTGACTATTTGACTTCTATCAATTGTGGATGATCAGTAGGATGGTATATGCACAACGAAAGTTGGTATGTATCAGTTTAGTGCATCTAATCAGTAATCAACTCGGTCACATGCTAGGCTAAAGGGCATAAGATTCTAGATGAAGTAGTAATTGAAGTTGAAATCCCATGTTTGTTTATTATAAGGTTTAAGTTAAGTTATTTTCTCGTAATTGGCTTAGTTGGTAATCAATCATTAGTTAAATCAACCCAAAATTGTGATTGTCTTAGCAGTGAGTGTAAATCATTAGCTGGTGCATAAGTGAACATAACGAACAATTTGAGTCTCTGTGGGAACGAATCTTATTTACTCTGTATTACTTGTTGACCACGTTCTCTTGCGTGAATAAGTGCGAACAAGTTTTTGGCGCCGCTGCCGGGGACTCGGTTCATTGTTTGTTTAGTTTATGATCTTGTCATCAATTTGGGTTAAATTCACTGACTCGGACGTTTTTTTTCTTTTTATTTGATGGATTATTGGGAGCAGGAATTCGTAATTGTTTGTGAGCTGTGTGCAGGTGGACATTACACTCATCAATGTGAGTATAACAGAAACCGGCCAAATTTCAGCTGGGACTACAATCAGAGTGGTATGGAGCAATCTCAATATCCATTCTACCCGCTCCAAAATCAGCAGTTTGAAGATGAGCCATACAATCCAGGGGGAATTCAGCAGCAACAGGGGCAACAATTTCAGCATCAGTATGCCCCAGTGCATCAACACTTTCAACCTCCTGAATTTCAGCAGCAGCAATTTCAGACTTGGTCTATCCAACAGTCGACCGAAGAAGCTGAATTAGAAGAATTGAGGTTGATGGCTAAAAGCAATGCATTGTCTCTCCAGAGAATAGGAGATCAGATTGGTCAAATTGCAAATGCATTACAATTGAATCAAATTGCAAGTGACACAGAAGGCCTAGATGTAGAGGAGGAGGACAAGAACCTTACTATCAGTCTTGACTGGCCTTTCTTAGCCACGGGTGAGACCATGATCGAAGTTCAGGAAGGAGAGTCTGAGGGCAGAGATGGGGAAGAAGCAGAACATGAAGCTGATAAGGAAGCAGAGTCGGAGGCAAACCAATCAGAAAATTCAGAATGTTCAGAAAATTCAATTCTGAATAATCAACCGCAACCACTTCCTTTGCAATCTGAAAATTTTGAGGAATCAGCCCAAGATCAAGAAAATTCCAAGGCTCAAGCAGCTATGCTAATTCCTTCGAAGGATGAAGAGTGTCTCAGTGTGGAAGATGATGAATTAGAAGAGCATGTTCAGTTGTTGAATGCCGCTCCGTTGCAATCTGACTTCGACCAGCTGGAGGCCGAAGAGGAAAAGAGCATCACTCCTGTTGACAAATCTACTCCGGAGAAGACTACAAAGATCATCCAAATCAATTTTCCTCCTCCATATCCACAGAGGCTTCAGAAGCAAACTCTAGCCATGAATTTGCCGGCGGAGGATGAGGAGTGTTTTAGCTTGAAATTGGTTGATGCAGGGCAGAGTAAGAAGTATGACACGGAGAAGGAGAAGGCAAAGCATGGCCAACTGAGGATTACAGTGCCTTGGTTAATGGGGTTACGTATTCCACATAAGTTGCTTGGAGTGGAAGATCTCTGGAATTCTCAGGTGCGCCTTAAGCCATTAATTGAAGGAGCTCCCGAACTCGAGCTCAAAACATTGCTAGTTCACCTGGGGTATGTTTCTTGTAATTCATCTCCTTTGCTTGCTATTGTTATTGCTGCTAACTCTTCAGGTAGGCGGGAGAATGTTGTTAAGAGATCTTGTGAGGAGCGAATACGGGTAAAGCTTGTCGTTGAAGATGTCGCTCCAGAAAAGATCATTAAATGGCCTTATAGAGATGCGGTGTAGAAAATTTTTCAAGAGGAAAATTGGGGCCAAGTCTAGCTAAAGACGTTAAAGAAAGGCGCTTCGTGGGAGACAACCCATGCATTAGTATAGGGGAAAAAAAAAAAAAAAAAAAAAATTTGAGTGTTGTGTAAAAAAAAAAAAAAAAAAAAAAAAAAAAAAAAAAAAAAATATCAAAAAAATCGAATTTTTTGGGTGTCACGCAGGAGCAAGCTGCGTTACAGGGCAGTTTGCGCCCCTGTGGCGCAACTTGCACCTGCGTTACTGGAAGGAAAGCAGTTTGCCTCTGGGAGGCGCATCTAGCGTCTGCGTGACTGTAAGGAGGGCAGGTTGCCCCCACGCTGGGCAACTTGCGCGTGGTACAGAAGATTTGAAAAAAAATTCACAGCTTGTTCACTGTATTGTCGAGAGTTGTGTGATGTATATTATAAAAAAATAAATCTTTTTCTCCCCCATTCTTTTTATACCCCCATTCTAAACCTAATTCTTTTCCTATTTCTATTTCAAAACCCCCCATCTTTTCTCCAAAAATTCTAAACCTATTTCTATTCTAATTCTTACTTATTATTATTATTTTTATTTTTATTCTTATTTATTTTTATTTATTATTATTATTATTATTATTATTATGTATTATTATTATTATTAGTATAGTTATTATTATTATTATTATTATTATTTTCTTTATTATTATTATCTTTAGTATTATTATTATTATTATTATTTATTATTTTTATTATTAATATTATTATTTTTATTTTTATACCCACCTAAAAATCCAATTCCTCTTCTATTTTATTTATATCTCTAAATATTCAATTCTTAAGAGGAATTAATTGCAAGTTCACCTCTTTGATTCGTATTGGGTAAATCTTTTCTCTAATCTTATTTTTATTACGAATTTGTGTGCTTGTCAATTGTGGGTTTTGTAGTATTTAGGCAAGGTGGCCAGTCTATGGAGCTCGTGCGCACTATCCTCCACCAGATTCATTCGAGGAGGACTAGGTTGGTGAGGTATGTTTTCTGCTATCCCTTGTATTTACTTCCATTCAATGAGGACATTGAATATTTTAAGTTTGGGGGTTGTTTGAGGGATTAGTAGTTGTTGTTGTATTATTTGTTCATGTAGGATTTCATGCTTTGCATATTAGTAGTAGTAAATTATGATTGTTATGTTCGTATTATCTACGTTTGTTTCATATAGGACATTTTGTTTTATTTTCGTATACCATGTGAGTTTTCATTTAGTTGCATTTTCATGGCATGCATATTTCATGATCCCTTAGGACGAGCTGATTCTGATTGATAGATGGATGTTGATTTAGGTGTGATGATGATGAGTAGAGGGCTGATTTATAGTTTCTATGAAATTGACTTGCATGTTACGGGAACAAAATTTTTTACATAGTCTCATTAGGGTGCTTTTGGGCTAGGTTAGGGTCATGCCTGTGGGATGTTTTGAGATTTAATCACTTGTTTATATTTAGAATTTTCGTTATTCCCTTTATAGCGTAGGAACATTAAAGTCTAAGTTTGGGGGAAAACAGGAATTTCATGCTAGTTGTTAATATATGTCAATAATGGCTAGGCGTCAATTGGCTAGTAGCCAGCTCATATTTATATGAGTAGTCTAGGGTTGGAAATGAGAAAGGCTCATTCCAGATTGCGGAAAACAAAAAAAGAAAAAAAATATAAAAGAAAAAAAAAAGAAAAAAAAAAGGAAAAAAAAAAGAGTCTAGTATTGTTTGTTAATGCATAATTAACCAGAGTGAGCTCTTTAATACTCGAGTAATTAAGTCTGAGGGGACTTAGTCCTAGTGACCTAAGGCTTTATAGTCTGGGATCCTGCTGACCTAACACTCGCTACATGGGTATTATTGTATAAGCCTTTTGGGGTCTCATTCATTGCACGGTTAAATAAGCATGCGTATTGTATATGTAGTGTCGTAGTATAGTAATAAAGCATGAGTTTCTGTCTACCTTGGATAAGGGTGGAGGTGTTCCTAGGCTATGGAGTGTCTACAGTCTATTCTAGTTATAAACCTGTGATTGTCTTGACGGAAAGCATGTATGATTTTTGACCTAGTTCTGGGGGTATTTCTGATGAGCATCGCACACACGCACGTTTCTGTTCATGTATTTGTTAGTATACGGGGATTTAGTCGAGCTCTGCTTGGATTTGTTACATTCTTTGAGATATTTGCTTGTTAGTTGGTTTTGGTGAGTTTGAAGGGGATCTTGCATTTTTTTCATATTAGTTGCATTCATGCATTGCATTGCATTAGGTTAAATGGATTTTGTGGGTACATTCGCTATAGGCCCTCACGAGACCTTACTCGTCCACTAGGGCTGCCTAGGGGTTTAAAGGGCTTGTTGCATATGCCAAATGCAACCGTGATCACCTACGGAAGTGGTACTAGTTAGTTAGTTGTAATTGTTAATGCTTGAGGACAAGCATCGGTTTAAGTTTGGGGGTGTGATAAGTGGATTTATATCCACTTGGAACATTCTAATTCGGCTTAAATTGATTGTCTTGGACTCAAGTTTCTTGTAGTTTTGATGTGTTTTGCTTAGTTGTGCAGGTTTACGAGAATGTTGATTAAGGTGGATGCTTCTACAATTTTTTGGGAATTAAATGATTAAAATTCGGATTTTCTGGGAAGGCTGCGCAGCTTATACTGTTTTGGCCATATCTGGAGTTCTGTAAGTCCGTTTTTAGCGATCTTACTGCCCACGCGAAGCTTGAGAGATTTTCTACAACCTGGGATAGGAATCACGTGCAAGTAAAGTACTGAGTTAATTCGCGCAGGCAGACTTTGTGGAGCATGGCTGGGAAATTCCTGTTTTGCCCTTTTCGAGTTCTAATTATATTCCGGGCAGGATTTAGCACCTTAATAAAATTCTAATTGTAATAGAATATTAAATATTTTTATTAGGCAAAAGGGAGAAACGTTTTTTATGTATAAACGTTCTACCCTTGTAATAAAACATATACATACGTTCATATTGTAACCTAGTTTTGATACAGAAGGAATTCTTCCAAGCTAGTGACAAGCAAGGATTATTCTTGATACCTTTGTATTCTTCTATTGTGGGAGTTCAATTCTAAACTTTATTCTTCTTCTTTATTTTTACTTGTTGATTTTAGAATTATGTTTTCCATAGAACCCATGATGACAATTAGGTCAATTATGGGCTAATTCGTTATCATGGGGTTTTAATGGATTTTGCTATGGATTCTAGTTATTGAGTGTTTTTATGCCTTGGTGTGTGATTGTATGTATTGATTGCCTAGTATGTTTATGCTTATTCGTTATAAGTGCGTCGCGAACACTTGTAATTGCTTGTTTAATCCTAGTGAATGCGAAAGTGGATCTAGGGTTTAGAACAATTCATGCTAGCATAGGTTTTTGCATGTGAAGAACATGTATTAATTTGTGATGTGATTCTAACCGTCTTGCATCGACTATGTGGTTTAATGGGTGCTTGATTTTCAACCGGTATGTGTTCAATTGCTATAGACATATAGGGACTACACATATTTGGTGACTATTTGACTTCTATCAATTGTGGATGATCAGTAGGATGGTATATGCACAACGAAAGTTGGTATGTATCAGTTTAGTGCATCTAATCAGTAATCAACTCGGTCACATGCTAGGCTAAAGGGCATAAGATTCTAGATGAAGTAGTAATTGAAGTTGAAATCCCATGTTTGTTTATTATAAGGTTTAAGTTAAGTTATTTTCTCGTAATTGGCTTAGTTGGTAATCAATCATTAGTTAAATCAACCCAAAATTGTGATTGTCTTAGCAGTGAGTGTAAATCATTAGCTGGTGCATAAGTGAACATAACGAACAATTTGAGTCTCTGTGGGAACGAATCTTATTTACTCTGTATTACTTGTTGACCACGTTCTCTTGCGTGAATAAGTGCGAACATAAATGCTTTCAGGAGCATCTATTAATTAAATAAACACTGGTTTATTGGTGATGTTGCCTTTAGGTTAATTATTGCGAAATTCTTTTTAAAAGCTTTGCCCGGGTTTTCGAAAACATACAATACAAAATAGCCCCGACACGCGGGCTAAATTCAATAACTCAATACACGCTCTACCCTCGGAGCCTTTACAACGTAGTTCCATATATACGTATATGTATCTATATATATCTCATAACATAAGGTCCTCTACCACATTACAAAGGTTTATAAATATACAACGTATAAATCGAGATGTAGAACCATAAGAATGTCACCGCCCATCGACAGTATTATAAGTCATGGGTTTTGATTATTGCACGAGAATAATTTAATATCGCTAGCAAAGTCAAGAATAAAATGATTTGGAAGGAGGAGCACAAGATTAGAAACTCGCAATTAGGGATTGAGAACCTTTTTCCGCACATTTTATATAATTCAAAATAGGTATACTCTGAACGATAGAGTAGGTGTAAATAAACTTGCCTCTGGTCCTTAGCAGAAAGCAGAAACCGCGAATAAACCTTTCGCACTGCGTCCAAGCAATTCCCTGGA
Organism: Kitagawia praeruptora; assembly: GCA_037693485.1. Classification (NCBI taxonomy): domain Eukaryota; kingdom Viridiplantae; phylum Streptophyta; class Magnoliopsida; order Apiales; family Apiaceae; genus Kitagawia; species Kitagawia praeruptora. The sequence goes on from CM075354.1 coordinate 76,439,532, forward strand.
GGTAGCTTACCTTTCTTTATACGGCGCCTCGATCTTCCCTTTTTGATGCAAGTCATTCCAACTCGATTATGCCCTAATGGTACTGAAATAGTTATGAGTACGTGTCAGTCCCCCCTCGTATCTCGAGTAGACACCACTCGGAATTACCACTAAGTCACATAAAGTCAAACTATGGATGTCCTCCCTATAGTTGACTACTCTAATACCACTTAATGCACATAAGACATTTAGTAATAGCAAACAACACGGGAAGAGTCCCCTTATATAAAGTGAACATTTCCTAGTACCAACATATCATAACCCTATACCCCATTTAGTTAACTTCACTTAACCTATACATTTATAATATCATTGACCTTCTACGACAAAACTTGATTATTAGCTAATCCTCAAAACACAATTAATCCTCGAAACACATAAATCCTTGAATTAATCCACTTAACACATATACACATAAACAGTTAACACCCAAATCATACCTTTAAACCCTTGAAATCAAATAAGTTAAATAAATTAAAATGCAGGGGATTTTTAGAAAATTTCGGCATGTAGTATTCGTTTATCGGACTATGGGCACAGCCCCTCCATGCCAATCAAAACATTTCAACCCTGTTTTAAATAAAAATAAAGCTGCCTCAACTTGCAGCAAAGTAAACAAGTAAGAAAAGTACCCGCCCAGACATGCGGCAACTAGCACATAAGGAAAAGTACCCACCCAGACATGCGGCAACTAGCACATAAGGAAAAGTACCCGCCCAGACATGCGACACCTCAACATTTAAGGAAAGTAAACTAAGTTTATCCACATTTAAGCCAACACCACGTAGTTGGCACTTATACTATCAACATATACTATAACTTGATATATACCATTTAGCACTTAGCCAATTAGCCATTCACATAATTACACCTCCTATAACAATAACTATTACAATTAGCAATTTATCCACTAAAATACTTTAACTTTAATCACTAAGATCATTTAGCACATAAGCATTTACAATTAGTCAAACCATGTAACTCCACATATTATCCGACAACTCATAATTACTCACTAACAATTAACAATTAGCAATTAACACTTAACAATTACTTGACAACTAACCCGAATATATTATCCGACTCACAATTAATCCAATAATTATAAATTAATCATTAAACTCTCCGAATTAATCATGGAGCTTAAACAGTATCTCACAAGTCCAATTAGCAAATAACAATTTAACAATTAACAATTTATTAACTCGAACATTTAATCGGACTCATAATTAAACTCAATAATTATAATTATCTATGCTCTCCGAATTAAATCACGAAAATTAACAATTAAACTCGCAATTTAAATCAATACAATTACAACGATAATCTCACAATTTAAACTAATTCAATCACAACAATTAAATAATCAAACTCAAAATTTTCCACGAATTTAATACGAAGATTAAATAATTAAAACACGAAAAGAATTATACCTTTTCGTTTCCAATTCCGAAAAATCTCTTCCCCCTCTCTCTCTCCCACAATCTCTCTCTCTCTCTCTCTCTCTACTGCCCAAACCACCACTGAACTCGCCGGCCACTACCGCCCGCGCGCCGCCAGGAGCTCGCCCTCCACCGACCGGAACCACCTCGCCGCGCCATCTCCCTTCACCGCTCCGATTCTCGCACGAACCAGTACACACACGACCTCACACACTTGCACACACACAAATCACACACACACACCTATATACCCACGATTATATACATATATATGAATCCCCAACTCAATTTCTCTCCTATTCTGATTTCCCCGATCTGTTGTGCCGCTGGTATGTGTGTGTGTGTGCATCGTGTATATATCTGTGGTGTGCTGTGTCTTTAACCCTAATGGGCTTTGTTGTGGAATAAAAACGAGGTTATTAGATTGCGGCTAGGGTTTATGTGTATTTATTGCTAGGGTTTGTGAGCTTCGTGCTTTAATGGCTGCTTCTGCGTTCGAGACTAAACGGTCCTCACAGAATGCCTACGTATCTCTGTATTAAGAGAATCAAGCCAATAAAACGTAGTTCTGAGAATGAGGGGTCAGACCCTTTATATAGGCTGAGAAGCCCTAAAATCGTAGTAGGGTTAGGTGACTTGGTGGGCAAGTCACCGACTAGAAGAAGGTTCTAGTCTCCTTCCATGTATGAATCAGTTTCCATGTTGAAGTATGTATCTTGGAGGCTAAGTCAGGCAAGGGTTGTATCCTTGTTTAACTCTTATTGGCTGAGCTGTTCATTACCCTTAATATTAATTGTGAAATTAATATAATAATTATGATTTGGGCCTATCTGGTGGGCCCCACGTTTGGACCATTCTAGGTCTAATTAATGCCACATTAAATGTGTCCATAGGGCTTACTTTTAGCCCATATCATTTGCCCCCCAACTTCTAGGAAAACTGATCAGGTTTTCCTTGAAGTTTTAACGACCTTATTCGAGACTTGGGTCAGGGTTTATTACTCTTAAGCGAGTATTTTCAACAATATCATCTTAATGTAAAGCGTGGAGCGACCGACGCATTTACGACGATGTTGAATGACACTAAACGGTGTTAAACGGCACTTAACAGCGCTATTCAGCCTTAAACAATGTCTAAACAGTGTTAAACAATGTTAAATGGCATAGAAACGGCACTAAAGGCACTAATCAGCGCTAAACGGTGCTAATAGACACTAAATAGTGTTTAAACGACACTAATCTGTGCTAAGTTTCCATTTTTCTTAACTTATTAAGTCAGAAAAACAAAAACAAGAAAAAAAAAACGAAATTTTGCAAACCCGAATCGATCATCGATATCAGTTGGCCGGGTAAAACCCGTACCGGTGACCACTCCCGGTCTGCTGAAGGGCTCCCCGGAGGCCGGTCTTCCGGGCTTCCGGTCGGCCGAAAATTTCCCGCACCGGTGACCACTCCCGGTCGGCCGAAGGGCTTCCCGGAGGCCGGTCGGCCGGGCTTCCGGTCGGCTGGAATTTTTCCCTTTTTTTTTTTTTTTTTTTCGAAACGAAGGTGAAAACCCGTACCGGTGATCACTCCCGGTCTGCAGAAGGGCTCCCCGGAGGCCGATCGTCCGGGCTTCCGGTCGGCCGAAAATTCCCCGGACCGGTGACCTCTCCCGGTCGGCCGAAGGGCTTCCCGGAGGCCGTTCGGCCGGGCTTCCGGTCGGCTGAAATTTTTCCCCTTTTTTTTTTTTTTTCTTCGAAACGAAGGTGAAAACCCGTACCGGTGATCACTCCCGGTCTGCAGAAGGGCTCCCCGGAGGCCGGTCGTCCGGGCTTCCGGTCGGCCGAAAATTCCCCGGACCGGTGACCTCTCCCGGTCGGCCGAAGGGCTTCCCGGTGGCCGGTCGGCCGGGCTTCCGGTCGGCTGAAATTTTTTCATTTTTTTTTTTTTTTTTTTTAAAAAAAAAATGGAACTGGCTTCGTCACTATCAGTGATTTTGTTTTCGCATACCGATATCGATCATCGATATGGAATCATATTGGCCATTCACGGCTCCAGTTACTTAGTTTCGCATACCGATATCGATCATCGATATGGAATCATATTGGCCATTCATGGCTCTAGTTACTTAGTTTCGCATACCGATATCGATCATCGATATGGAATCATATTGGCCATTCATGGCTCTATTTGTGGTTCCTGATTCACATCAATAATCCAGTGAATAGTCTTAATCTTCTCATTAAACTTTTCTTAACTATACTTAGCTTTCCTAGCTCATCTGACTGTTCTGGTAAAATTCTTTCGCCGGCTATTCACTTAAATTCTTCGTTTCTTTCCCAACATATCATGAGTTTTAACGATTCTTTCTGTTCTTAACAGATAACTTTTGTTCCCTCTCCGGGTTTTAACGATACTTGACCTGTAAACGCGAACCGAGCTGTGTTTCAACCTGAGATTACAGGTCACCTTTTCCTTATAAAAGGAGGGGAGCATCCTTCATTTTTCCTCACTTCTTCATTTCTCAAATTTTCTTAAGTTCTAAAGTTTCCTGAGTTCTCTAGTTTTCAACTCCTTTTCAAGATTCAAGGTTCAAGATGGCTGACCAACAAGCTGCTGCCCCCCAACTCTCCATGGAGGAGGCCTTCAGAAAAAGGAGCATGGCGCGAACAATGAAAGGTAAGCTAAAACTCATGCCTCCTAAATATATTGATCGTCGGTTTGAGTCTACACTAGATTTGCTAAACACTATGGGAGAGTCATTCCCAAACAGCTCCAACTTAGTTGCCTTTAACAGCCCTTCCAAATTAAGAAAGAAGGATGTTGAGAAGATTAGGAACACTTATGGCATGCCAAGCGCCATCAAAGTATGCCTTCCAAATCCAGGAGACAGAACATGCAACTGGCATCCCGAAAGGATTTGCGTCATGAAAGGAGCACTGGAGGCGGGATTTAGGTTCCCCGTCCATCCATTCATCATCAGGTTTTTAGCAGAACTTCAAGTCCATCCGTGTCAACTATATCCTAATTCTTGGAGGTTTTTAATCATCTTCTTGTTAAGATGCCACGAGTTGGATATTCCTTGGAGTACAACCATGTTCCGAAGCATATTCGCGATCAATAACTCCCCTGATACTAAGCCGGGGTGGGTTGGCTTTCAGCTTAGACACAAGCTTCCACATATAGTAAATTCTTTCTCCTTCCCTGACTCCCACCATTTCTGGGAGAGAGAGTTTATTGTTCTGGAGTGGGAAGGTGGCGACTGGGGCCACTTCTTCGTTAAGAGATTCGGAGTTGTAGAGGATAGTTCACACTTCGTGTGCGATCTTGACCTCAAAGAGTTGGCAGATCGAGATCGGCTACTTGCCGATAATGGCTGCACCCACTATAAAACCATCTTGACAGAAAAGAAGCTCGTTGAAGCTGGATTAAGCTTCCTTTCTTTAGAGGGTAACTTTTCTTTCATTCTACCATTATGAACTATGTTAGTTCTTATTCCAATGTTTTTCCTTCATCTTTCAGCTGTTGAGGAGATAGACAGCCGACCCGAGAATCAACCTCAAGTTACTAGAAGGATGATAAAGAAAGCGACAGAGCAACTGAATCCTCCTGACCGAAGGTTGCCTTCATTCCTAGAGGGATGTTCCCAAGGGGGGAAAAGGTCCCGTAATGCTGGTGAGAGTGTGAGAGTCCCTTTTGCCCCAGATTGGGGTATATGCGAGCAAGACTCCATCTTAGGGAGTACCAATTTAGCTGTGTCCTGGTCCCGGCTATCCATCACCGCCCCTGATATCCTCACGGCCATGGCAGGAGAAAAGATTGAAGAAGCTGAGCAGCTTGGCGCTCAAGGCCTTTACCAGGTATCCAATCTTACGTTCGAACCCCTTGTTTGCACCCTCTTTTCTATTTTTTTTTTGAAGATGTCTTACTAATTTTTGTATCACAGGCCAATGTTTATCTTCAGTCTGCTGTTCGTCAAGGCCGAGCCTACAGGGACAATAACGAGGAACTGAAAAGCGAGCAAGCAAAGTTCAAGGAACAACTCCAAGATTTAAACTCCAGAGTGGTCCGTTCTGAAGCCAACTGCTTGTCTTACCAAAAGCAACTTCGCTCTCTTGGCAGGAAAAAACTTTCTGATGCACATAAGATAATTGACTCCTATCACAAGTCGGAGGACTTTGTGAATTTTATGGACAAGCACGATGACGAGCTGCGACCTTTTAACATGGAAGTTGGGTGGAACAAAGCTATCGGTGCTGTGAGCAACAGATACCCTTCAGTGGTGAATCCTGCAGACTTCCCCTGCCCTAACTGGGCTGCTGCCAGAGGAATTCAAGATGTGGAGCATGCATCAGGCTCTCGGGGTAGCCGCCGTCCTTCTGGTACGAGGAAGGCAGCTAATATTGTTAGCTCCGATTCGACCTCTTCCCGTTCTGCAGGGAAGAAAGCCATGTCAGAGAGAGAGGCGGCTGTAAGGCGGGCTTTTCCCGGTAAGCAGCTTCGTGCTAGAGTTGATTCATCAACCGAGAGTTCGGAAGAGGAAGGTGACGTGGCAAAGAAAGGGACGGTGCAGCTGATGGAGGCAGAGGCCGAAGAAGCCGAGGAAGATGAGGAGAGCTCCGGGGAAGAAGGCTCTGAGGAAGATGGGGAAGATGATGCTGAAGAAGAAGAGGGCGAGGAGGTGGTGGAGGAATCCTCCGAGGAGTGAGTGGCCTTGCACGGCCTTGTTGGCCGCTTGCGGCTTTATGTTGTTTTACTTTCAATCAAGGTCCTTCGGGACTTAACTTTATTTGGTGATGTAATTTAACTTTAACCTCAGCCCCACGAGGGTGTTTATTTATGCATTTGTTTCATTTCCACTTGTGTTATCCTTATTTTCGTTACTTGCACTCATCAGGTGCTTGGCACATAAATAAAAATTACATAATCACAAATGAAAAAACAAACTTGCATTAATAACTTGAAGCGGGTTCAACCCTTACATAAATACTCTATCTCCTACTGGGAGCAACATGCTCTGATATGGTTTCATGGAACCTTATTTCTATTTCTTCTAATAGATGGATAAAAGCCAAGTCCTTACTAGGAAGGCTTACACATAATAAATCTTGAGGTTAACTGCATGCCAAGTTCGGGGCACTTCATTCCCATCTAATGTCTCCAACTTGTATGATCCTCGTCCTAGCATCTTTCTGACTCGGTACGGTCCTTCCCAGTTGGGGGCTAATTTCCCTTTCTGGCCAACTCCAGAAGCCTCGATCTTCCTGAGAACCAAGTCACCTTGCTGAAAGAACCTCTCCTTAACCCTGTGGTTGTAAAAGAAAGACGCTTTCTTTTGATGCTCCGCATTTCTGGCGTTTGCCTCGTCCCTGACTTCATCAATAAGATCTAAGGCGAGCCTCATGCCTTCTTCATTATTCTCTGGCTCGAATGCTTCAATTCTTGGTGATGCATGCATGACTTCTAGTGGTACGACTGCCTCGGCTCCATAAGCCAGTAGGAAAGGAGTTTCCCCAGTCGTTACTTTACAAGTAGTACGATATGCCCAAAGTATAGGCAGTATTTCATCCACCCAAGTATTTCTCGATCGTTCGACCCTCTTCTTAAGTCCATCAAGAATAATCCGATTGGCTACCTCAGCCTGTCCATTAGCTTGCGGATGAGCTACCGAAGTAAAATGAAGCTCGATAGCATTTTCCTCACAGTACTTTCTGAACTCTTCATTGTTGAATTGTGTCCCATTATCTGTCACAAGGATTCGGGGAATTCCATACCTGCAGATTATGTTCTCCCAAAAGAACTGGGAAACTTGCTTGGTGGTTATCTTGGCTAAAGGCTTAGCCTCAATCCACTTAGTGAAGTAATCGATGGCGACAATTAGAAATTTCCTTTGTGCTGAAGCCATGGGGAAAGGACCAAGAATGTCCATCCCCCACATTGCAAACGGAATGGGAGAGCTGATTGAGGTTAACCTCTCAGGCGGCTGCCTCACAACAGGGGCGTGTTTCTGACATCTGTCACACTTCTTGACATAATCCTGGGCATCTGCTAACATCTCCGGCCAATAGAATCCCAGGCGGGTAATCTTGTGAGCTAGGGCTCTGCCCCCCAAGTGCTGCCCACAGATCCCTTCATGAACTTCTTCCAGTGCTTCTCTTGCCTCTTGAGGCCTTAGGCACTTCAAGTATGGGATGACAAACGACCTCTTGTATAAGATGCCTTCAATCAAGGCATATCTCAATGCTCTCACTGACAATTTTCGTGCCTCCAAGGCATTGCTGGGAAGCCATCCGGTTTCTAGATGAGCTTTAATAGGATCTATCCAACAGCTTCCAACATCGATAGGTGCTACCAACTTAGAGTTGATGGTCGGGGCCTTCAAGACCTGGAAGTAAACACTGCCTGCATAATTCTCTATCTCAGAAGAAGCGAACTTAGAGAGGGCATCGGCCTTAACGTTCTCTTCCCTAGGAATGTGCTCCAGGTAACACTCCTCAAACTGAGTCATAACAGCTTTCACGACTCTGAGGTATTTTGCCATAGTTTCATCCTTGGCCTCAAACTCACCATTCACTTGCGAGACTACCAGTCTTGAATCTCCACACACTTTGAGGTTCTTGACCCTCATGACTCTGGCCAATCCCAATCCAGCTATTAATGCTTCATATTCAGCTTCATTGTTGGTTGTAGGAAAGTCCAACTTCAAAGCGTATTCAACTGTGAACCCATCGGGGCTTTGCAAAACCAAACCTGCACCACTAGATTTTGTTTTTGATGCTCCATCAAAATAGAGCACCCAATACTCTTTCTGATCAGGTACAAGTTCTTCATCCTTACTCTCAACTCCAGGGGTGGTTACTATCTCCTGCCCCCCGACTTCTTGGTTGCCAATGGTACATTCAACCACGAAGTCAGCTAATGCCTGAGCCTTGATGGCTGTCCGAGGCTTATATGCAATGTCAAATTCTCCAAGTTCGATTGCCCACTTAATTAGCCTTCCACTGACCTTCGGGCTATGCAGGATACTTCTCAATTGCTGGTCCGTCAGGACTTCAATCTTGTGTGACTGAAAGTAAGGTCTTAGTTTCCTTGAAGCCGTTACCAATGCTAAAGCAAACTTCTCAATGGTGGAATAGTTCAACTCAGCTCCATGCAACACCTTACTCACGTAGTAGATAGGTTTCTGAACCTTATTCTCTTCCCGTATGAGGACGACACTCAATGCTTGCTCAGATACCGCCAGGTATAGGTAAAGAGTCTCTCCGATGCTAGGCTTGGCCAACAACGGGGCTTCAGCCATGTATTTCTTTAATTGTTCAAAGGCCTCTTGGCTTTCAGGTGTCCATTCAAAATTCTTTACCTTCTTTAATGTTTGAAAGAAAGGCAAACACTTATCACCAGACTTGGAGATGAACCTCCCTAAGGCTGCTACTCGGCCTGTCAACTTCTGCACATCTCTTATAGAACGTGGGGGCTCCATGTCTAAAATCGCCTTGATTTTGTCAGGATTGGCCTCAATGCCTCTATTTGAAACCATCAGCCCTAAAAACTTTCCCGATCCAACACCAAAGGCACACTTAGCAGGATTCAACATCATCTTATGGTGCCTCAGCACTTCAAATGCCTCTTCGAGGTGTTTAATATGATCAGCCTTGAGTAGGCTTTTGACTAACATGTCATCAACATACACCTCCATGGTTTTTCCAATCAGATGGGCAAATATCTTGTTCACCAGGCGTTGGTAAGTAGCTCCTGCATTCTTTAGACCAAACGCCATAACAAGATAACAGAAGACACCAAAGTCAGTTATGAAAGATACCTTAGGGATGTCATCTTTGTGCATCTTAATCTGATTATAGCCGCTGAATCCATCCATGAAGCTTAACATCTCATGTCCAGCTGTGGCATCTATCAACATGTCAATCCTTGGAAGGGGGAAACAATCCTTTGGACATGCATCATTCAGGTCAGTGAAGTCTATACACATCCTCCACTTCCCATTTGCCTTTTTGACCATCACAGGGTTTGCTAACCATTCGGGAAACTGAATTTCTTCAATAAAACCAGCTTCCAAGAGCTTATCCACTTCTTGCTTAATGGCCTCTTGCCTCTCCGGAGCAAAGTTTCTCTTCTTCTGCTTTATTGTCTTCCTCTTGGGGTCAACATTCAACCTATGAGTTATAAGTTGGGGGTCAATCCCTGGCATATCAGCTGCTGTCCAAGCGAACACGTCGCTATTCTTTTGTAAGAATTCTATCAACTTGCCCTTCAAGGGTTCTTTCAGAGATGCTCCAACATAAGTAACTTTCTCAGGATCATTCGGCTCTAGGGGTATGGGAATCAAATCCTCTGCTGGCTTCCCTCTATGCTCTTCATCGTCACGGACATCCATGTCTTCAATTGGAAGGACCTGCCCCCCGACTCCATCGGCCCTCAAAGCGGCTACATAGCAACTTCTTGCCATCTTCTGATCACCCTTTTGTTCTCCGACACCATTCCGTGTCGGAAACTTAATCTTCATATGATAAGAAGAGGCCACAGCCTTAAACGCATGTAATCCAGTCCTTCCAAGGATTGCGTTGTATGTTTAAGCTGCCTTAATCACCAAGAAATTCAGCATCTGAGTCGCCCCCTTAGGCTCCTGTCCAATAGTCATGGGCAACTGAATAGTCCCTTCAACGTTGGACTCCACTCCATTAAATCCGTATATAGGCATGTTTGCAGGGGTCAATTGAGAGTCGCTGTATCCCATTTTCACAAACGCATCATGAAACAAAATATCCACAGAAGCTCCATTGTCTATCAAGACTCGTTTTACTTCTGAATTTCCAATCACAGGAGTTATGACTAGCGGGTCATCATGGGGGAATTTCACCCCTTCTAAGTCTGAATCATCGAAACCAATTATCATCTCAGTTTTAGCACGCTTCGGGGCCTCTCCCACAATGTGCATTACTTCCCTTGCGTATGCCTTTCGAGAGTTCCGAGTTGTACCGGCCGCTGTTGGGCCTCCCCAGATCATGTTGATAACTGGCCCTCGGGGCGGCGTGCTACGATCACGATCATTATCCCTTCTGTCATTGTTTCTCTTGTTGTAATCCCCTCTTTGGGTTCCATGATCTCCACCCTTTGTGAAATTGTTCAGCTTTCCTTTACGGATCAAGAATTCAATCTCGTCCTTCAATTGTCTGCAATCATCCGTGTCATGTCCTACATCTCGGTGGAACCTGCAGTATTGATCCTTGTTCCTCTTTGCGGGGTCTCCCCTGAGTGGCTTCGGCCATCGGAAGTCTTTATCCTTCTCAATTTCCAACAAGATTTGACTTCTAGGGGCATTCAACCTTGCATAGTCAGAGAACCTTGGTCCCAAGCTCTTTTTTGGTGGCGAATCAGAGTCTTTGCTAGTTCGGGGATACTTGTCCCTAGCATCGTACTCCTGCCCTTGCTTACGCTTTTTTGTATCATTGTTCCCCTGGCCATTGCCTAATGTGACTTCCTTCTTCGTGCTATCCTCGGCCTTGATATATTTAGAAGCCCTTCGTTGGAGATCAGCCATATTCTCCGGGGGATGCTTTGCCAATGATCTCTTAATGTATAGGTCGGTGGTACCATGCTCCAAGGCTACCATTGCAACTTTATTGTCCAGATCAGTGATGTTCAGAGTCTCCTTGGTGAACCTCTTAAAATAGTCTCTCAGACTTTCGTTCTTCCCTTGCACTATATACATAAGAGATGCAGAGCTTTTCTCATGCGTTCTTCCGCTGATAAACTGACTAATGAAGGCAGCACTCAACTCCTTGAAGGAACCAATCGAGTTTGCAGGAAGCCGACTATACCATCTTTGAGCCATGCCTGACAAAGTTTGAGGGAAAGCCCTACACTTCAAAGCGTCGCTTGCAGGCTGTAGCAGCAGTGCGTTTGAGAATGTTCTAACGTGGTTGGCAGGATCACCCATTCCATCATAAGCTTTGATTGTTGGCATCTTAAACTTCTTTGAAATACGAGCATTCATCACGTCCTCAGTGAACGGAGGTGTGGGATCATCAGGGTCCCCAAGTGGCATCAGATCCTTGGGGTTGCTCTTAGGGGTTTCCACCCTTGTAGTTTTTTCAGGCGGGACAGTAGTCCTTCTTTGCCTCCTTAGAGGCCTCTCCAGATCTATGAAGGGAATCGGTCCTGACGTGGGAAGTGGCAAAGTCTGATTTAATCTGGCTTGCTCCCTGGCCATATCTTCCTTTAACTTTAAGATCTCGGCTTCATAAGCCTTAATCCTCTCAGCAGCTGTTGAAGTGAGTCCATCATGGATAGTTCGAGTTCTCCCCATAGGCTCTTTACTTGCACGTCGCCTCCTTGGAGCTTCATCACGCTCGTAATCATCGCCAGAAGATGATTCATCTGTATAAGGACCAGAAAAATCGCGATAATCTCGATCTCGAATATATAGGGCATGACCACTCGGTCCAGCTCCGTAATTGGACATCCCATACATTGGATTGGTGCTTATGGGGAGATCCGTGGTGTGGATCTGAACCCCTCGTGTAGGGTTGTTGGGGTCTACAATCAGGGAAGAAATCCCCATCTGAGAGGGGTTAGTCCCTGGAACTGTGTGGACGATCGGAGGTAGCGTACTCTCAACATGGGTAGTCGTCCCTAGGGGTTGAGAAACTTGATACGGAACGACAGTCCCGGATGCCGGAGGTACTTGCTCAGATGTCGGAAGTACTTGTTCAGTAAGGGGCGGAGCAGAGCTAAGTGGTAGAGCCTCAGTGGCAATTGGCTCTGTAGTGCCTGGTGCAGTTCTTCGTGTTTGAACCATGGTTGATGTCTTCTTCCCACAGACGGCGCCAAATGTTGTGGAATAAAAACGAGGTTACTAGATTGCGGCTAGGGTTTATGTGTATTTATTGCTAGGGTTTGTGAGCTTCGTGCTTTAATGGCTGCTTCTGCGTTCGAGACTAAACGGTCCTCACAGAATGCCTACGTATCTCTGTATTAAGAGAATCAAGCCAATAAAACGTAGTTCTGAGAATGAGGGGTCAGACCCTTTATATAGGCTGAGAAGCCCTAAAATCGTAGTAGGGTTAGGTGACTTGGTGGGCAAGTCACCGACTAGAAGAAGGTTCTAGTCTCCTTCCATGTATGAATCAGTTTCCATGTTGAAGTATGTATCTTGGAGGCTAAGTCAGGCAAGGGTTGTATCCTTGTTTAACTCTTATTGGCTGAGCTGTTCATTACCCTTAATATTAATTGTGAAATTAATATAATAATTATGATTTGGGCCTATCTGGTGGGCCCCACGTTTGGACCATTCTAGGTCTAATTAATGCCACATTAAATGTGTCCATAGGGCTTACTTTTAGCCCATATCAGGCTTGGCCCAACACTATTCAAAAAGTAATACATTTAAACACTACACACTTTAAATAATATTTTACACTAACAACTCTAATTTGTAAAAATAAAATTTTTAGCATAATTAAATACTAGAATATTTTTAAAGACTTTTGGAGAAAGAATCAGAATTAAATCTAAATTTTCTAAATTGATATGCATTTTACAAATATTAATAATTTATAAAAACAATTCATAAAAATAATAATTGTGATTCATAATTCACAATTTACAGGACTTTATAAAAATACTACAAACACTATTGTTTTAGTAAAATCTCAAATTCTCGATATTATAAATTAATCGAGTAATTTCTGCAAATCCTCAAATAATTAAAATAATCATTTTCTAAGGATTTTAAAATCTCCAAATTATTTAGCAATTTATAATAAAATCTTTACTAAATAATTCCACACTTCAAAAATTAAACCTTTGCCCAAATAAACTATTGACTCAGGGCATCTACTCAGTCAATAAAATTTTAAATAGGAGCACCAGGCTCCACTTAACCGAAAATAATTAAATAATTGAATAATAAAATAAAAAAAAATTCCTCCTCATTTTAGGAAAACATTATTATTATTGAAATAATAATAAAAATCATTTCTTGAAAAATCCGGGTTATTACAGTTTATGAGGACCTTCATAAATTCTATCAAGATATTCTGGATCTGCCATTGATTACTATTGTGTTTTGGATCTTAAACTGTAATAAAGTAACAGATTGGCTCTGATACCACTTGTTAGGCCGAATACACAATATATAATCACATACTGTATGAGTAAATAACAAGAACACACGTTTTAGTACTTAAAACTATTTGGAATTAATAATTCCTCTCTCAGTGATGTAAAATATCACAGAGAGCTGCTTAGGTTACAATGAATGATATTCATTCACGATGGATACCCTTCTAGGGTTAACCTAACTGTATTTATAAGATATACAGCTACGTACAATCGATAATTGATTTTCCTAAAATTAAGCTATACAATTGATATCAATTACGATTGCTACACGTCTCCTAAGTCAACTCAATCTCTTTGACAGCTATCCAATCTTCAAAGATATTGCATCCATATTTATCTTAAATTAATCTTCAATCTCTGTTGACTTGTAGACGCTTCCAGTAGACAGACTTTAGCAAACTCTGTTGCTCTCCTAGCCAGCAGTGTTTGCGCTTCCTTGTGTTCAGCTAGCAGTGTTTACACTTCCTTCTGTCAGCGTTTGCGCTTCCAGCTGTCAGCGTTTGCGCTTCCAACTGTCAGCGTATACTCAAACTCTGCTACGACTGCTTTCATTAACAAGTTAAACTCTTTTTACCTGTAACACTTAAACACTGACATTAAATCACATCAATTATATCTAACAGAAGGCATTGATTATGATGAGACCTTTGCACCTGTAGCAAGATTGGAAGCAATCAGAATGTTTCTTGTATTTGCAGCTCATTCAAAATTCAAGGTATACCAGATGGATGTAAAGAGTGCTTTTCTAAATGGTAAACTTGATGAGGAAGTGTATGTGGAATAGCCACCTGGATTTGTTGATCCAAAGTTTCCAAATCATGTCTACAAACTTGACAAGGCACTCTATCGACTAAAGCAGGCACCAAGAGCATGGTATGAGACTTTGTCTAAATTTCTTCTTGAAAATGGCTTCACAAGAGGTACAGTTGACAAAACTATTCTTTAGAAAGATAAAAGGTGAATTACTTTTAGTTCAAGTTTATGTTGATGATATCATACTTGGATCTACTAATGAAAAGTTGTGTGCTAAGTTTAGCAAGCTTATGCAGTCTAAGTATTAGATGAGCATGATGGGTGAATTAAATTATTTCTTAGGCTTGCAGGTCAAACGGACTGAGACTGGTATTTTCATTAATCAGTCAAAGTATATTAAAGATCTTTTAAGAAGGTTTGACTTTCAAGACTGTGCAGTTGCAAAAACACCCATGGCAACAACCACTAAACTAGACCCTGATCCTAAGGGAAAGAGTGTGGATAATACTAGTTATAGTGGCATGATAGGCTCATTGTTATATCTAATTGCATGTAGACCAGATATAATGTTTTCTACCTGTTTATGTGCTAGATTCCAAAGTGATCCTAAGGAATCTCATTTAATTGCTGTGAAGAGAATTTTTAGATATCTCAAAGGAACTCCAAATCTTGGTTTGTGGTATCCTAGAGAATTTGATTTCTTCCTAATTGGCTATTCAGAATCTGATTATGCAGGGTGTAAGATAGATAGGAAAAGCACTACAGGTATATGTCAATTCTTGGGAAACAGATTGATTTCTTGGGCAAGCAAGAAGCAACAATCTGTTTCAACCTCAACTGCAGAAGCTGAGTACATAGCAGCAGGCAGTTGTTGTGCACAGCTCCTTTGGATAAGAAATCAGTTGATGGATTATGGTATGACACTTAGTAATATTCCTATGTTTTGTGATAATACTAGTGCTATCAAAATTACAGAAAATCCAGTTCAACATTCAAGGACTAAGCACATTGATGTCAGGTATCATTTTATTAGAGAACATATTGAGAATGGTACTGTGGAACTTCATTTTGTTCTTACTGACAAACAGCTTGCAGATATTCTAACTAAACCACTTGATGAGGCTACATTCAGTAGATTAGTAAGTGAGTTAGGAATGTTAAATTTCTAGATCTTTAACATTTGCAAAAGTAGCAAGGTATGTTGTTTTTAGCTTATAGACTTGATATTCTTGTCAGGATCTATATTTGATTGTTAAATGCTTTAGCTATAACACTTTGCCTTGATAAATTTCAGTATGATAGACTTGTTAATAATCATCAAGATTAGAATTGTTATCAGGATGCTGACGTCATCAGTATTGTGTCAGTATCAGGATTGTGAAAATTGTTTCAGATCCTGACGTTTACTTTGTGTAGTAATCTAATTTTGAGATGTGTTAAGTCTATGCCAGCAAGTTTTAATATTTGCATACTGATAATTTATACCATTAGTCAGATCATTTGATAAATAGGGAACAACAGACAAGTAGATAATAAGAAATTGTATTTTCATTAATTGAAAGCATTACATATATGGAAATGAAATACAAATATCTTTTTGTCTAATTTCTACTAATAATCCTATTCTTGTCTAAAGTTGTTGCTGTTCTTAGTCTTCAAAGATATACTTCAGGACAAGGAGCATCTCAAGAGTCACTTTGATGATTACTCCTGGATTCCTTGCCTGGGCGACTTGAATGAGAGTAGCTGACTTGAATGTACAGCATCTCCATCAAGATCAACCTCAAACTCTCGGCCAAATTCTTCATCCTCAAGTTTTGAGGAGGTTAGAGGGTGATTATATCCAACAGACGGATGTTCTAAGAAAAGGTTCTGGACATTATATGGATCTACTCCAATCATGTCTAAAACGATGAGAAAAGTCATCTCTTCAAAGAGACGAATATTGAATCTTTGGTGTTCATCATCTGTGAGAAATCGAAAGATTGGATTGAAGGTCATTGTATTTTGTGGAAGCTCTGTGTTTACAGAGAGGTTTTGTGTGTTTTTGGAGTTAAGAAAGGCAAAAGACATCAAGGGTTTATAAAGGAAAGAGTGAGAAGCTGAACAATCATTTTAAATGTACATTGTATTGGCGTATATACGTATGACTGGTCCTTTCATATTTCCAAGATATTTTTGACAATCTAACAAGTTTTTTTTGTTTAGATTATTGATGTTCTTTTCAGGTTAAATTCTAAAATTGCCATGTGGAACTCCATTTAATCTTTGGAATCAGGATGATAGTGATCAGGAAAACGAAAGTGATTTCATCAGAATTGATGATTATTTTTATTATTTTTAATCACATTCAGAGTTGTGATTATCTTGGTGAAAAAGATCACTTCAGAAAATGAAGCTGATCAGTATTGATTTTATTTTGATTTTACCCTGATTTATTTCATGAAAATCAATTTTGAATTTTATTTTCTAAAAATCGTGGGTAAACTGCATTTTTCAGGGACTAACACCTGTCAACCTACGTGTCAACGTGGGTTAGTGGGTCTGAAGGATTTTTGAATATATCTTTATTTTGAGACTCTGATTGTTTATTGCTAACTTCTAATTCGTATTTCCTAAAGCAAAAACATTCATTCAAGTTCTCAAAATCACTAATCAATTTCAAGATTTCTCAAGTTCTTTTCAGATCAAAAATGGCAGCTCAAAGAAGTCTACCTAAATCAGTAGCTTTCAAGTTTGGTGACTTTGATTTTATGATGAATAATCATGTTACAGCAATCACCAACAAGAAAGGAGTATCAGCTAATTTTCATCCTGTGATGGATTTTATGGCTATTGGACCTTTGCATTATGCATTGTTAGAATCTCCAGAAATAAATCAAGCTGCTGTTTCACAAGCTTGGGAGAATGCTGAGGTAATTGATTCTACTCAGAGTCAATCAGGTAAGATTGTTCTACACTTAGGACAAGATACTTATGATAATACTGAATCTATTGTTAATTCAGTACTTCACTTACATGTTACTGATAATTATGCAAGTGAACCATCTGATGATGATGTAAGAACTATGTTGTCTGCATTAGGTTATAGTGAATCTCTAGACAACATGAGCCAGTTAAATAGGTCTTTTCTTAAGAAGGAATGGTCTTTCTTCTTTGATCAAATTGCTAAATGTTTTACTGGTAAATGTAGTTCTTTTCAGCAAATTACTTCTGTTACTTCACATATTTCTTACAGTTTGCTTTATGACAGAGTAATTAACATTGGTCACCTTATCTTAAATCAGATGAGTATTAAACTTGGGTTAAGAGATCAAAACAGGAAAATGGTTTATTATCATAGATTTATGCAAATGTTTATTAACCATTTTATTCCTGATGTTGAAGCTAGATTTGGTAGAGAACATTGTGTTTCTTCTTATGTACAGCAAAAGAGAATTTTCTCTGACATTACAAAGAAGGACAATGAAAAGAATCTAGATGAAATACATGCAATTCATTATCCACATCATGTTTAGGTAATTCTTAAAACTCATCTTCCTACTCTCTACAATTCTTCTTTCTTTTGTGGTGAAATGGCTCAGGAATCTCATTTGGAGGAGAACCCACCTGTGTCTACCCAAGTAGCCCAAAACATTATAGTCTCTGAAACAAATCAAGAACAACATTTTAATCCATAGCCTATTGTTTCAAAGAAACCAACCTCTGGTGTTTCTCAAAAGACATCAGTTGTAAGGAAGAAAAGATTTATTGTGTCAAGTAGTAGTAGTAGTAGTTCTAGTGAAGATGATGATAATATATCTCTTGCTGAGAGAGAAGATTTGAAGGCTACAATTCGACTTTCTAAGCTAGGACAAAGAGATGAAGCACCTAGTCACAACCAGGCTGCAGTCTCTCAAAAGACTGTGGTACTTAAAAAGGGAAAACAGTTACTGGATACTGTCTCTCAAAAGACTGTGTCTATTGAAAAAGGATCTCATCCCAAGATCAATTCTGTGTCTACACCTCTTGAGTCTTCTCAGGATAAATCTTTTGTTCACTATACTAGGAGAACAAGGAGAAAGATTCATTTGTCACCTACACACACAGAGTCAAGTCCAACTAATATCATGCAGGTCTCTACAAATAAAGCAACAATCAAGTCAGCAAATGACAATAGAGATCTGGATATTGATTCTTTATGGGAAACTACATTATCATACAGACTGGCTATGGGAGTTATTTCTATCAAAGTGAAGCTATCCAGGCCTGTTCTAGATTTTCTAGTTGAAAGAGTACCAAAACTTTTATTTCTAGAAGAGTACGGACTTCTACATCAAAGACTTGACTTAATGAAGATGTATTTCTATGTAACTGTCAGAAGACAATTAGTCAAGAAATTTGGACTCTCGAAGCATGTTGCACTTCAATCACTTCATGCATATTTATTTGACAAGGATGTCATTATTGAAGATGCTTCAGCTCAAGGTGAACAACTGGAGGGAGTAGATAGTGGAATACAGTCAACAGAAGATACTATTGCACACTGCAACACAAGAACCATCTAGTCAGAGGTTTGATGACTCAGGAGCTGTGATAGCTGATATTGAAAGGTCTTCTGTGATGACTGAAATTGTAAGTGAGAAACCCTATGATATGGGAGGAATAACTTTGACTGGTTTTCTTGAAGATCAAACAAGTATTATTCAGTCAGAGTCTATCCACCTTGAGGGTGAGTCTCAGCAAACAACACTTAAAGACGTTGACATACTAACTATGGTGTCTAATGAAGTATTACTGAAGACATCAGAGTCTAGTAGAGAACCTGAAAGTGGTATACTGGAGCCTGTAGTCTCTGAAAGGAAAGAAGATGATTGTAAGGATTCAGAGATTATAGCAGCTCACTCCTTGGAGAAAACCTCAAGCCCCTTGCCATATGAGGAACCCTCTCTCCATGTGAGTTCAGGTATAAAAACTTCTTCTAAACTCTATTTTTCTGTAGGTCATGAGAGCACTTATCTAAATTTGAGTGATACACTTGAAAAGATGGATATTGATCCACAATCAGAGAGGCTGGCTCCTGACCCTAAAGGAGAGGTAGAAAGAGTGTTGACTTTAGATAGTCAAAGTGAGAATGAGGGTATGGATGATCAACTCCATAGTGAGGGAGAGAAAATTAGGAAACCACCATCATTTGATTTCTGGGATCAGGTTTTTCCTGAATCTTGGTCTGAAAATCTTGGTATGGATGCTGGTACTTGTTCTTTTATCAAGATGTATGAGAAGAATGACTTAGCAAAGCACAACTCAAAGCCAGAAGTTAAAGCTCAGAAGCAAAAAGAAAGGCTTGCAGGAATTATAAACAGAAGAGGTGAAAGGCTAAGACAAACTTTTACAACATCAGAAATAAAAGAAGAACTAAGGATGATAGAGGTGAATCTTATCAGTGAAGTGGTAAAGGAAAAGAAGCATCAAATAGTTGAATTCTTTCTTCTAAGTACTGGATACTATGTCTATATCTGAAGAAGGAGGTACTTAACTTCATGATTTTTGAATTCATAAATTCTATTCTGATTGTATTGTTATATGTTTTGACATCAACAACTCAGATTTATGCTTCAGATCTTAAAGCATAAATAGGGGGAGATTGTTAGGAATAATTCGTGAGTGGTGATGTTAAGAATAGAATTTTACTTATACTTCTTGTATATCCTGA
The DNA here is from genome assembly GCA_037693485.1 of Kitagawia praeruptora. Classification (NCBI taxonomy): domain Eukaryota; kingdom Viridiplantae; phylum Streptophyta; class Magnoliopsida; order Apiales; family Apiaceae; genus Kitagawia; species Kitagawia praeruptora. Next base: position 76,459,583 of record CM075354.1, read on the forward strand.
TTTATAAAGGATTTAGCACTTTGTATAGGAAATATGTGTTAGACAGTTATCTGTAAAGTTTAGTCAGGAATGAACAGTGCATCGAGTACTACATGTCAGGAACTGAGATTGAATCCTGATACGTCAAGTCAAATACTAATCAAGTACTGATGGGATGGTCAGATCCTGATGCAAGATGGAATCCTGATATCAGTCGTGTTACTGATGATGTCATTATGGATGCTACAGAAACTGGCAAGTGCTATAAAACAGGATCTTTGTTTGAGGAACAAGCAAGAAGATATTATGAAGGAAAGAATTTTCTATTGATGGAAACTATCAACTGGACGGCAGAACATTGTCATGTATAAATTATCTTTCTGTGATTAGTTGATAGGAAGCATTATAAATACTCTCTCTATATCATTGTAAAAAGAACAAGAGTTCAAAGTGTGAATGTGCGTAGCTCTGTATAAGGTTTGTATTCGAGAGTTCGAAACAAACAGAGAGAAAGTTTTATTTTGTCAGCAGCTACTAAAGGTATTTGTACACCTTTGGTAGAGTTTGTATTTGATTATTTAATACAAACAAAATTTGATTCATTCGTTTATTCTTGTTTATATAACCAAGCAAAAATCAGACACGATTATATAACTTGTATTCAACCCCCCCTTCTACAAGTTATTCGAGTTAACAATACGCATGCCGGAGACCCAATCGGAAAAATGAGGTTGGTTTTGGGGGTTTCGAATCCGGTAAAAGAAACGAAAATCTAATGACATAGGTGTGTAGCGGAGAGTAAGGCGGTCATTTTGGTGTATAGGATACAATTTATCGTTGCCTGGGAAGGATGAACGTTGTGGTCAAATGTTTGCCGTCAAATCGCCTCCAGCGACTGCTGTAGAAGACGATGCATAGTTCACCATATACGCATGTTGGACATGCGCATCGCCTAATACGCATGCTCAACATGCGTATATGAGGTTACTGTTCACAAATGCATACATGACAGTTACAAACTCCATGCCGTTACCACATGCGTGGTCAAGTCACACGCATTATCAGAATGCGTACCCCCTGTACGCATTTGTGTTTTGCGTAGGTGGTGGGTATTTTGGGCGGACGTTAATGCCGATGGGTATTTTGGGCACCCAGAATTAAAATGTGGGTATTCTGGTTTTTCACCCAATAGATCATGATCGTTAGATATAACTATATTAAAAGTTGTTATATACAATGGTCCAATGTTCGATTCCCACCAACAATAAATTAATTTATATTTAATACTAAAAATTAATGTAAAATTCGAATTTTTCCAATAACATATTACAAATTAATAATTAATATTATATTACACTATAAATAAATTATAAAAAATTAAAAGTAACCCATAATATGCACGACTTATAAGCTATTATATATATAGTGGCTGTTTGGCAGTGAACTTATAAACCAACTTATGGTTTATAAGTTAAAATCAACTTATTTGAAGTGTTTGTGTAAATAAGTCATAGGGCTTATTTGCTAGCTTTTTGGAAATAAGTTGAAAGTTAGAAATCCTAACATTTAACTTTCAGCTTATTCTTATTTTTCGATACATGCAATATATCCTTCAAATTTTCAAAATCATATATCTTTTGATCCGTTCATTAGAAAATTGATATGTATATATCAAAATTCTCTGCTCATAGAGATCTATCCATTGATATCCATTGATATATATTAAAAAATAAATATTTTGAAAATAATAAAAAAAAGTTAACTTATATGTTCTGATTTACCAAACACTCTACTGATTTATAAGTTCTGATTTACCAAACACTCTACTGACTTATAAGCTCTGATTTACTTAGCACTTATATGACACTTATCACTTTAAGCTATAAGTTACTCATTTAAGGTAAGCCAAACAGGCTCATAGTGCCTTTTTGGCTTTCATTTAAGTTAGCTTAAATAACCAATAAGCTCGTTTCAACTTATTTGAAGTGTTTGTGTAAATAAGTCAGAGGGCTTATTTGCTAGCTTTTTGGAAATAAGTTGGAAGTTAGAAATCCTAACATTCAACTTTCAGCTTATTCTTATTTCTCGATACACGCAATATATAATATTTTTCAAATCTTCAAAATCATATATCTTTTGATCCGTTCATTAGAAAATTGATATGTATATATATCAAATTTCTCTACTCATCGAGATCTATCCATTGATATCCATTGATATATATTAAAAACAAATATTTTAAAAATAATAAAATAAGTTAACTTATAAGTTCTAATTTACCAAACACTCTATTGATTTGTAAGTTCTGATTTACCAAACACTCTGTTACGTCATGTTTTCGGTTGCCTCTATTATATACCAAATTTCCAAATATGAATCTTATAGTAATTAACTTAATCCCCAAGTTAATTATTTCCTCTCTCTGAAACGAGGAATAAAATCCAATTAATGATAGAAAATATGTTAGAAAATTGAAAGTTTGAGACATATTTATAATATGTTCTTGATGTAATTTCCGTAAATTAACAAGTTGGAGGTTGTTCCTTGTAACCAGGACTTAAACTTTCATGTTTGGATCTAAGACATTTTCTTAGTGGAATCCATAAATAAATTGAGTTGAAAGAAGAATTGATTATTGATTTATTGTAACAGGTTTCAGATTTATTTGTTAAAATAGTACTGGAAATTTGGATCAGTATTTGGATTAAATCCTGATGGAAATTTGGATCAGTACTTGGAGTAAATCCTGATGGACTTGGTTAGACATCAGATACTGATGGGCTAAATCCTAATGCTACTGTAACTGGAAAATAAATCCTGATGCAGTTAATGAAATTAAAACATAATATTTACTTTCCTTTTATGGAGTATCAGTTACGTTTACTTTTGGTATTATATATACAATACAGACAGAATGAACGTTAAAGGATAGATACATCCTAAGGATAGAAATACGATCTGTTTTCTTCTTTCTCTGTTCTCTCTCGATATATATAGAAGAAATACATAATTCTTAGGCGAATTGAGGTGCTAGTCGTTGTTGATCATTGCTGTGTCTGTGAACGGATTGATCTGTGCTGTTTTATCCTGGAAGTAATATTGCTGCAACCCAACACAGCGTAAGTGGGGCAATAATCTCTTCAAGAATAGCCAAGTCTTCTCGAAGGGCTTGGTGACTCAGCTGTTCTTCTCTCTCTGATAAGTAGTTGTTAAAGCTTCTGTGGGAGATAAGTATTCTTGTTTTTCTTGTTAATTACAGTCTCTAATTATATTCTTGTTTTTTGCCTTTGTGATTTGTTTTGTTAATTGGTACCATTGCCTGTTCTTGTTTATTAATATATATCACTACCTCATTGTTGTTGTAGTTTAATTACACCCAACAATCTTGAAGAGATTATTTATGTTATATATTGTTAATTAACAAGATGGTTAACGAAACTGAAACTCATGTTATTGAGACTGGCTCTGGGTCTACTGTTATTGTACCTACCATCGACTAGACCACGTATCGTTCCCATAGCCTATCGATTTGTCAGGAATGCCTGATAAATTCGGTGGGGGTGTTGGTTTTTCTCGTTGGCAGAAAAAGATGAAACTGTGGTTAACGGTAAAGGGTCTATGGCCGGTGGTGTAGTATGAAAAACTAGTTGTGGTTAAGGAGAAAGCTGAAACTGTTAAGGCTTATGCCATGTGGGAGGAAAAGGATGGGGTGGCTAGGGCTTCAATTCTGGCAGCTTTAGCGAACACTCAATTTGATGTTTATTCATCGGACTCCTACATTGCTAAGCTCTTATGGGAGAAGCTTGACCAGACACATAATACTGACTCGCAAGGGTTGGAAAAGTATTTTGTGGCAAGGTTCCTTGACTTCAAACTGGTGGATACTAAATCCATGACTGAGCAGGTGCATGAGTTTGAGATGTTGGTGCATGCTTTGAAGGAGTCTAGTATGGACCTTCCTGAAAAGTTTCAGGTTATGTTTGTGATTGAAAAGCTCCCAAAGTCTTGGGAAGAGTTTGCACTCTCCCTGAAAAGACAGAAAGGAGAGATCACTTGGACAAACCTGATGTTGGACATCTTTGTGCAAGAGCAACACAAGTCCAACAAGGACATGTGATGCCTACTGAACATGCTGGGAGTTCGAAGGTGAATGTAATGATTGTAGGACAGAAAAGAAAGACTGTCACTAAGAAGGAAAAAACTAAGTCTAAGGACAAGAACAAGGCTAAGAAACCAAAGGCAAACAAACCATGTTGGTCTTGTGGACAGGTTGGTCATTGGAGCAAGGACTGTCCTGTAAAGAAAGCTAAGAAATCTGTTGTGGGAGCACAAGCTAACACTGTGCTTGGAACCACTGATGGGCCTATGGTTAACATGGTTGTTGGTGAGGCTGTTGCTTCTAAAACCGACAACGGGTATGTGACCTACAACCCTGTACTTCTTTCTACTTATTCGTCACATGAATGGTTGATTGATACGGGAGCTAATGTACATATTTGTACTGATATTATTCTATTTGTATCTTATCAACAGACTCATGGAATGACGGTGACGATGAGGAATGCGAGTGCAGCTCAAGTACTTGGAATAGGAAACGTGGACCTGAAGTTTGCTTCTGGGCGTGTTCTATCCCTCACTAGAGTGCATCATGTTCCTGATATTCGTAGAAATATAATAAGTGGAAGTTGTTTAGTTAAGAATGGTTTTGAAGTTTCTTTGAAATGTAATAAAGTAGTTATTACAAATACTGGTGTATTCTTTGGCAAAGGTTACTTGTCTGATGGATTATTTTTAATAAATGTTGAGCATGTTTTTGGTAGTTTTGTTAATAATAATGTTGCTCCTTCTGTTAATTGTGTTGAATCATCTGATTTGTGGCACGCACGTCTTGGTCACTTGAATTTTTGTGCTCTAAAGAATATGATGAACTTAGAGTTGATTCCAAAACATGCCATTGATAAGAAATCTAAATGTCAAGTATGTGTGACAGCTAAACAAACTAGGAAGCCCTTTCATAATGTGGTTAGGGATTCAAATGTGTTAGGTTTAGTGCATACAGACATATATGAATTTGGTGGTGTTTTGACCAAGGAACATAATAGATATTTCATTACCTTTATAGATGATTGTAGTAGATATTGTTATGTTTATTTGCTTGAACATTAAGATGAAGCACTGGAAAAATTCATTATGTTCAAAACTGAAGCTGAAACACAAACTGGTAAAGTACTTAAACGTTTGAGATCAGATAGAGGTGGTGAGTATACGAGTACCTCGTTTAATTAATTTTGCAAGAGCAATGGTATAGTTCATGAGGTAACTCCACCATACACACCTGAGTCTAATGGGGTGGCAGAACGAAAGAACAGAACCTTTAAGGATATGATCAATAGTATGTTGATTAATTCTGGGTTGCCTAAGTACATGTGGGGGGAGGCTCAGAATACGGCTTGCCATATTCTGAATAGATTTCCTCTGAAACATATGGACAAGACACCTTATGAATTATGGACAGAGAAAAGGACTAGTTAAAAATATCTTCGTCTGTGGGGGTGCCTTGCAAAGGTACTTGTCCCTGAACACAAGAGAAAGAAACTAGGGCCGAAAACTGTTGATTGCATCTTTTTGGGCTATATTGAAACCACTACAGCTATGAGATTTTTAGTGTTAAAATCTGACATAGACGGAATAGTAGCTAACACTATAGTTAAATTTCGTGATGCAACATTCTCTGAGGATGTGTTTGTTAGATATAATTGATGTGATTTAATGTCAGTGTTTAAGTGTTACAGGTAAAAAGAGTTTAACTTGTTAATGAAAGCAATCGTAGCAGAGTTTGAGTATACGCTGATAGCTGGAAGCGCAAACGCTGACAGAAGAAAGCGTAAACACTGCTAGCTGATCACAAGGAAGCGCAAACACTGCTGGCTAGGAGAGCAACAGAGTTTGCTAAAGTCTGTCTACTGGAAGCGTCTACAAGTCAACAGATTTTGAAGATTAATTTAAGATTAATATGGAAGCAATATCTTTGAAGATTGGATAGCTGTCAAAGAGATTGAATTGACTTAGAAGACGTGTAGCAATCGTAATTGATATCAATTGTATAGCTTAATTTTAGGAGAATTAATTAACGATTGTACGTAGCTGTATATCTTATAAATACAGTTAGGTTAACCCTAGAAGGGTATCCCTCGTGAACGAATATCATTCATTGTAACCTAAGCAGCTCTCTGTGATATTTTTACATCACTGAGAGAGGAATTATTAATTCCAAACAGTTTTAAGTACTAAAACGTGTGTTCTTGTTATTTACTCATACAGTACTTGATTATATATATTGTGTATTCGACCTAACAAGTGGTATCAGAGACAATCTGTTACTTTATTACAGTTCAAGATCCAAAACACAATAGTAATCAATGGCAGAGATTCCTCCTCCATCAGGTTCTGAGAAAGCACCTACTACTGTTAGTAGGTATGAAACGATTAGGGTTCCAATACTCAAGCCATCAGAGTATGCAATCTGGAAGGTAAAGATGACCATGTTTCTAGAAGCCACAGATCCAGAATATCTTGATAGAATTTATGAAGGTCCTCATAAACCTACAAAGTTAACTGCTGCTGTTGCTGGTGAGGAATCGAAGGTGATTCCTAAGGAAAAGAAAGATCTAACTGCTGAGGATCTTTCATCTATTGCTAAGGATGCCAAAGTAAGGCATTTACTTCACAGTGCTCTAGACAATGTTATGTCTAACAAAGTGATTAACTGCACAACTGCAAAGGAAATTTGGGATGCACTTGAGGTTAGATGTCAAGGAACTGCTGCAATCAAGAAGAATAGAAGGAACATACTCACACAGGAGTATAAGCATTTTGAGGCAAAGTCTGAAGAAACCATGACAGAAACATTTGACAGATTCTGTAAACTGCTCAATGATTTATCATTGGTTAACAAAGAATATGATCTAGAAGACTCGAATCTCAAGTTTCTTCTCTCTCTTCCTGAAAAGTGGGATGTGAAAGCAACCACTATAAGAGACAACTATGATCTTGCTGATACTGAGATTGATGAAATCTATGGACTGCTCAAGACTCATGAATTGGAAATGGAGCAGAGAAACAGAAGATCAAGCAGGAAGTCAAAGTCTATTGCTCTGAAAGTTGAAGAAAAATCTTCAAAGAAAGAAGCGTCAAGGAAGAAGGCAAAAGGAAAAGCCTTGGTCACTCATTCAGAAAGTGAGTCATCAAACACTGATGTTGACTCAAACACGGATGAATCATCTGATTCTGAAGATGATGAAGAGATGATGCAAATGGCTGCATTGATGGTAAAGACCTTCAAGAAGATGGGATTCAAGAACTTCAAGAAGGGAAAGAAATTCTCCAAGGATTACTCAAAGTCTGACAGGAAAAATTTCAGAAAATCTGAGGGAAAGGACTTCAAATCTGGTAAGAAAGATAAGTCTGAGATTCAATGCTACAAGTGTAAGGAGATGGGTCACTATGCTCCTGAGTGCAAAAAGGGTAAAACTGAAAAGGCACTCTACACCAAAGGCAGAGACTGGGCAGACACCTCAGATTCAGATGAGGAGGTGAACTATGCACTCATGGCCTCTACTCAGAATGAAGATTCTGAACTTAAGGTACCTCCAACTACCTATGCTTATAATACTGATAATATAACTGAACTGAGAATTTATCTTAAAGCATTACATATCAGTTATAGGGATCAGACTTTAGAAAATGAGAGAATCAAGAATGAGTGTTCTCAACTCAAAGAAAGAAATAAACTTGTTGAGGAACAACTTGAAAACATGAATAAAATTCAGAAAGAGAGAGATGATGCTGTGTTTATAGAACAGGAGTTGCTAAGTAAGTATAAGCAACTAGAATCTGAATTGGAGGATGTAAAGCACATTATTAAAACTTGGACACATTCTGGAAAAGACACTCAAGAGGTTTTTCAATCAGACACAGTAGGTCTAGGTTATTCTGAGGATGATGTACTTAGATTTCAGAATACAGTCAAAATTAGACCACCACTTTCTACTAATAAATTTGGAACATTTGTTCATGGTACTGTTAAAACTGAACATGGAGCTGTTGAAAGTAAGCAAGTAAAAACCTGTGTAAAACATGTTAATATTGGTTCAATGACAGATAAACAACTCAAGCATAAGCTTAAAGAATTAAAATCTGTCAATAAACAGAAAATGCCTAGGAAAAACAGAAATGGAAAGGTAGACATTACATCAGGAAATAGGCCAATGCTTGCTACATTTGCACCTAGAAAAACTTGTCATAACTGTGGTAGCACTAATCATCTTGCTAGTTTTTGCAGGAAGAACAAAGACATAAATTCTTTACCCTCCAAATCTGGAGTGAAAAAGGATAATGTCAAACCAAGACCACAAACTCTATGCAAACATTGTGGAAGTACGTGGCACTCAATTTATACTTGCAAGAATTATCATGCTATTTATCATAATTATTATGAACTGAAACCTAATTTGAAATGGGTTAAAGTTGATTCTGCAAGTGCTAAGACTGAAAATGTTAGTTTAAACTCTGATAATGACAAATTCGCTGCAAAAACTAACAGATTCAATAAAGCAAAAGGATCCAAGCAAGTCTGGATCCTTAAAACTAACAATCGGTGATTGTTTGTGATTGCAGGGCACCAGGGTAAGTACCCTAGTCGTGGACAGTGGATGTTCAGGACACATGACTGGAAATAAAGCCCTGCTATCAGAGTATGTGGAGAAGGCTAGCCCAAAAGTTTCCTATGGAGATGGCAACATAGGACATACTCTGGGATATTGTAAGAACCCAGATTTTCGGTAGAATTAAAACTTTTCTTATTAAGAATAAGTATATACGTGAATAGTGTTTATCATGCGTGAATAGTTATTTATGGATGAATAGTGATTTTGAGGACCAAGAAAATTTTCACGCCACCCTATGTACAAGACATGGTATGGATATTTCGAAGTCATATTAGTGATCCACGGAGCAAATAAGTGTATGTAAAGATGATCGGAATTCAGAAATTCCAATTTGTATTCTGGTGTAATATTTGACCGGGCAGTGAATTATATATTATTATATTCAAGAAATGAGATATTTAATTTGAGGAATTGAGGAGTTAATATTTTGGAATTTTATTATAATTTATTTGAGAATTTAGAACGAAAACCTCTGAGACAGTGAAATTGACGTTCTAGAAACCGCTAAGATATTAAAACGAGATTAAGCGATTAAGCGAACGGATCATGGATTAAGGATTATACCATGGTGGAGTAATAAAATGCAACGTATGAGTTGTAACATATTAATTTTATTCAAGAAACGACAAAGAAATCAAAGCGGTGTAAACGAAAAACAAATAAAGGGACTAAAGTACAAGAAACAAAAGCTAGGGACTTGGTTGCAAATGGAATGGATAAGGGAAATCCAAGTGGACCAATGAGAGGTTGACAACACTAAAGGAGAAGATGCATCCAAGTTAAAAAGCTATTATACATGTATTATTACACAAAACAAAACAAAACACCAAGAACACTCCATTCTTTCAACCAAGATAGCAGCTCAGTAAAACGGGCCTCGAGACTTCATTACTCAATGAAATTTTTTGTTCTTTATATGGTTAGAAATCTGTGAAGACGCTCTACAACTTTCATTCAGGAGTCTCGACCAGGAAACGAGTTCAAGGGCTTCGTTTTGGCTGATCTTTGGGGCGTGTTTTTCCAGTCAGGAAACTCACTTCCATGTTCTTGATTTCTTTGGTGAGATTGAAGATGGTGAGCATAGAGTAAGGCTTCTCCAAGGTTAACCAAGCTTGTTTGAGATTGTAAGAACATCAAGAAGGTATAAAAACCCTAACCCCTCTTGGCCATGTAGTAATTGTGATGTTTAATGTTAGATCCATGGTTATTAGTGTGAATCTTGGACATATAAGTTATGGATGATGTAGACCTTGAGTTTAAGTGTTGTGGTTGTGATTTTTAGGCTTGTGGTTAGTGTATGTATCTCCATGTATGATCTTGGTGATTTAGATGTTGGTTGTGATGTGGATGTAAGATTCTTGGTTGGTTTAGTGATATAAGCATGCTAAGTTTTTCCCAGGAACTTGTACTGTCTTGTAGGAGGGTTTTGAACCCCCAAATCTTGTCCCCTGAAGTCCTAATATATATTTTTGGAAAGTTATTTGAATGTAGTTTCCAGAAATATAAGGTTCATGACTAGGTGATGTATAGATTTTAAGTTATGGCCGGAGAAGTAAATTGTGTTTCTGGATTCCGGACTGCACTAAGTGACCCCCTTGTGAACCTTGTTTAAACCCCTAAATATATATGTGGGATCATGAAAAAATTTGAGAAACTAGGAAATGCAGTGGTGAAGACCATCCAAAAAGAATTGGATTAAAATATGAATTTTTGAATTTTATAAAAATGCTAGAGTAAATTTCGCGCAAGGGAAAAAGTCGTTAGTGGAGCATAATTCTAGGGGTAATGGTTATGATTCGAATGTGGTAACTAAATTAAGTCGAATAAGTGACGAGCGTAATCGAGCGATGACATGAACCTATAGTGGGGCTAGAGTTTCATAATACGAGGTCATTAAGTTAATTTCGTACCCCCTAAAACCCCGTAATTAAAGAGATATTGTTAAGGTACTAACGTACAAATATTGATTATGTATAGATTTCCATTCCACTTCGCGAGCCGACCACCCCAACCTCACCAAGGCAAGTTTTCCAACCCTAAGTATTTATTTTCAAAAGATTATACTCTTGATTTTACCTATGCAAGTTTACTTTTCAAAACTTATATATAAGGATTTTCACTGTTGTGTTTATAGCTTCCAAATGTATTATATGCTTATGCTTTACGAGATTATGTTGAAGTTTGAGATATATGCATATGTGTTTGTACACCCTTGAACTTAGAATGAAAGTGTTTTCTTCGGACAACGACTCTAGCAATAGAGGTCGTAGCGGTCCAAATATACTATTGACCGGGGTGCGGTATATTGTTGTATCGTGATTAAATTGCGAAAACCCGAAGAGTCATTCGGAAAGTATCGTATACCTAAGTAATTATTATTTTTACGTTGTTAAAAATACTCAAAAATATCTATCTTGGATTAAAAGATTATTTTAATTAAATAATTATTTTATTAATTGTTTATATTAAATCTCAAAATATTATTTATTAATTATCGTTCATTATTTTAAAGACAAAACTAATCCAAGATACCTTTAGCGTTTTCAAACTCGAACTCTTTCGAACCCAAAACATTTTCGAAAACCCCCGGTCAGGTTTTGCTTCTTGTACGTTTTTCAAGAATTATCGGTCGACTGAGGTCGAACTTCAACTACTCAAGTTTTCTATCAAAATGATTTTGAAAAGAAAAGAAAAAGGGGACTCTGGCAGGTGTGGGAATCGTTGACGAACGATTCCCGGGATGTGTAAGCGGCCGTGAGCCAGGCGGTCCATCAATTATTATTCCGGCCCAGGTGTTGCCGAAGGATGATTACGGATGTAGTTTTCATCGAGGGTGATTACGGATGTAGTTTTCACCCGAGGATAGTTACGGATGTAGTTTCTATCCTTCTACCGGTAGAGAAGACCCGCGGATTGTTGGACTTGGTTGTGGCGACTGATCATCGTCAATCCTTGTCAGGTTTTTATGTTTTCTTCTAGTCCCATCCTCCACTTTGGAAAAATACTCAAACACTGCTTCTTGGGCCTAAGTGCCAAGTTGCCGATAGTGTGGTTTTGATAAGAAAAATATTGACATCGTGCAGTATCTAGAACTGCAAGATTTTCTATAAAGATTGGCAAGTGTTAGTGCACTCTTGCAATTATTCCAAAGAATGAAATGTTTTTGAATGAGAAACCTTCTAAGCTAATGGAAGGAAAGAGGTTTTGCAATAATGTATTCCATGTACAGTATGTTAACCTTAGAGTGTTTTGCCGAAAATGATATACTCGTATGTATATATATTTTCAAACTTGAGATATATTGAAATGGGAACCTTATAAAGGATTCATATGTTATTCTTAAAGCTCCTTAGCGAGTATAAATGTTTCATTCAAACTCGGACATATATATTGTTGAATTATGTTTTGAAATCGGAGATATATACCCATACAGTTGGGAACGTTTTCGAAATAAACCACATTATTATTTTTCAAAATGGCGAACTTGCTGAGCATTATGTAGCTCATTCTTGCTTTATAAAAACTTTTCAGAAAGAGAAGAATTTGGTCAGTTAACTCCGCACCAGCAGAAGAGGAGTAGAAGATTTACCCCAAGATGATTTAGTCCCGGATAAATACTACAGAGTAAGTCGGATAGGTTTTCAACTGTAATAGTAAGACTCATCTTCAAGTGTAGTTGTATAAGTGGAAGTGCGTAAGATTCCGGATTGTACAGATGAATTGTAATATTTATTGTTACTATTGATTATCGTTTCTGAGGCTCTAACTTGTATGTGCGTAAGATTGAGGTCTTGATGGATGTATTGTTGAGTTGTAAAGTTAATACAGGTAGGATATGGTTGGATGGTGATGTGACGACCTGAATATCTGACCTCGGATTTGGGGGCGTCACAGAAATGGTATCAGAGAGATAAGTTACAGTACTCAGAAACGAGAGTGTTGAGAGTTATGTCTAAGTCGGAGAATGACATAAGGGATCGTAGTAAACTTATTATTGGAATACCAGAAGAGGTACCGGTGAGTAGAATAGACTGGAGTGTTTATTGGAGGTATTATACTAGGGTCGATAGAATCCTTAGAGACCTTCAGAATGATGAATAGAGGTTTGAGAGTCGTACATGACCTATCATAAGTAATAATGTAGAAAGCAGAGCGAAATCTCAAGAGCAGCTGAGGTAGAGGCGATATTGCCAATATAATCGGATGACTAGGCTTGCATAAATTTGGTGGCCCATAGTCCTCCACAGTTTAGGAGGCGGCATTTTAAGAATCAAGAAGTTTAGACTTTCCTACATATTTAAGGGTACTTAGTACTTGGAATAATGAAAGTCTTTTACTTTGGCTATAAGATCCGGTTTTCGGTAAGTAACGGGTTTACCTGAAAGTTGGTCACTATGTCGTTGTGGATTTCATTACCCTTGATGGCGAATTTTACATGTGTTATACGAGAATGTTATCATAAGACAAGCGTGCTAGATAATTCCACGCATGATTCGGACGCTAGAGCATGGTAGTTCAACTTAGAGAACAAACAAGTGGGATTAACAAGGGACTCAAGAGAAGTTGAATATGGTTGCAACGAGCGATACATTGATCTCAGAGTCTACCAAAAGAAAAGACCAACGGGTCTAGAGTGGGATCCTTTGATAGAGATGTTAGCAGGGACTACGTATATACGTGTTGTAGACCTCAATATTTTGGTATATGTTCACATGCACACACCCGCCACTGAACCTATGGACTGCATTGAGATCCCTGAGAGATCTCTTTGATCTGTTCCCAGGGGGAACTGGCCACTTGTGATTCATGTCGGAAGGCATGAAGTAGGACCCTATGGACTTAGCAGGTGTCCCCGAAATGATGTGAAGCTTGGTCTTCAAGATAAAGCATGGAAATGACAGATATATTTGTGAAACCCTAACTCGATAAATGACTTTAAGATGATGATTGAGAGACGCACTAGTTGATGTCTTGCATTACGAAGACGAAGAGATGGAGTTACCCTCATAATGGTGATAATGAGATGCACGAATGATTATTAACTTATTTTGGTAACTACCGGCTGGTGCACTACTTCATTTTAAACTGTTCACTAACCATGTTAACTCGATTAGTTTATATCAGGTAACCCTTCTAGCCTTCTACTTCCAACTTGTGGAATAACCACCAGTGATATACTTTCTCTAAACCGGGACTCATCCAAAGTATCTTATTTGATCCCCGAGTATTCTATTTGAAGTTTATAATTATTTCATTCTGCTCAGGACTATTTACACTTTCTTTCAATTATCCAAGGAATGTTCCACGAATACTTCCTTAATTATTCGACGAATATTACTTAACGAATATTGATGTTTGATTGCTTCTTTCATACTTGCACTCTTCAGTTGAGCTCATAAATATTTAACAAATTACTGAGGACATGGATGATCTAATGTCCAGACATCCTTCATGAATTCTTTTCTTCTATTCAAGATGAGATTGTACATCGTACATTGAAATCATAGTAAGGATATCATTTTGATATTGGTATTCTGAATTTAATTCTACTGTAGGATCTGATAAAGCATGTGTACGGAGGCACCCTTGGATGGACCGTTTCACTGGTAAGTAATATTTGATGAGAGGTTATCGATTGTTCCGATACCTAGAACATTCTCTTCAGATTTTATAGTTTTCTTTTTCAAACTTAATAACTTCTTATTTCCATTCGTTGTCCGAGTAGCCTAAAGTTTCTTCAGTGGCTACGAGGTTGAAATTCCATTCTAGCCAATTGAAACTGGCTAGTCGATATGTCAATATGAATGACTAGTTGATTGTTCTAACTAGTCAAAATTGTAATGTTGTGAAGAACACCTAGCTAATTGTCCTAGCTAGTGGTGATGTCTCAAACAGGTGAACTAGCAAATTTTGTCTCGCTAGTTGCTAGTGTTTCTTGAAAAGGACTAGTTATTGTTCCACTGGTCCAACTCCCAATTTAATTCATTCCGCAATGCATTTTGCATGTGGTAAAGTATGATGATGAAAGTTTTGACGAATAACTTGATTGAGACATAGTGAGGTTACCCACTCGACTTGAACTCTTACCCATCTTCGTATCAGACTTTATATCACTTGAATATTTTATTCTTTCATTCATATAATGAGAATTCATTTGAAACCATAGATTACTTGAATGAAAAACTGCTTCTTTTTTTTTATTGTCATAGAGTAGAATTGCTCTTGATCGGTTGACCTTTATCAATGGGAATTTTTAGATCCTCTGTTTTTCAAACGGAAAAGTATTCACCAGATGTAAGAATTGTATAAAGACCGTCTTTATGACTTCTGTATCCAACAATCATTGCCATCGTGCAACATTCTCTATGATATCACATTACAAAATTATCAGGACATGAAGGAATAAACCTTGTTGTATTCTTTTTGTCGATCCTTACACCACCGAAAATCGAGACTCCTAGTATTTGGAACCATCAACATTCTTGGAACATCCAATGTGGAATTCTTATTAAAATTATCTATTGGACCTTGTTATTTTGAAACCATTCCTTTCAAAAGTGATTACTCTAAGGTGAACGGGAGGTACAATTGTGAACCGTTGCACCAATATGAAAAAAAAACCAGATGTTGTAATTGTGTAGCCAGAGCGTTATGCCGAGTAATTATTTAAAGTAGGAATAACATGTCGGGGCATACCACATGACCTTTAATATTAGTGTGAGGAAGGTTATAAGAAATGTTGGGAGCACGCTCCTACCAACCGTTCTCAGGATGTTATATTAATGAATTCTGGAGTTACCAAGCCTTTTTCTGATCCAAGAAATGCAAATCGATTGCGATGTAAGACATATTCTTAGAGGAAACTAACAAGGAAGTGAGATGGACAAGAAAGGAAGAAATATTGTGGCAAGAATGTGAAGCTTTACTTAGCTTAAAGGGATTGATGCACATAGAGAGACATAAAGTTTAAAAGGCCCTAATAGCAAATGGATGCATGGATATATCCCAATGATCCTTCGAGATTACCACCTAATCAAGTTTATTGGGAATCGCAGCAGCATGCAGGCCTCAGGCTGATTGGCACCGGTTGTGTAAGAGGACGAGGGTATGACATCTTACATATACCAACGAGAACTGATACCCTTATCGGAAATGGAGGAATTGTTGACTAGTTAAAATGTGTAGTTGTTTTTCAAAGATAAGGTTGAAGAGAAGGTTTCACCAACTCAAGATCGATCTCTGTACTGCACCAAAGTCGGCATTTCACACTTATATAAACATTATAAATTTTGGTAGTATCATGTGGATTGACTAGTGAGTCAGAAGCCCTTGTGGGTTAATAAATAAAGTTTTAAGAATGATATGAGCGATTAGTACCAACCTCGTTGTTAGCTATACTTTGTGATGAGAAGAGGACTTTGAGGGTCACGATGATGCGTCTTTCAAGAGTTAAGAGGTGTGCTGATGCAGTAGAAAGGGGATGATAGCCTATACTTCTAAACAATATAAAGGTTACGGGATAGGGTATACTAACCGTGAGTCAGGGATTAATCATGATAGCGTTCACGCATAAAAACTGAGACGTTAACCTTATGAGAAAAGTGTGAAATTTTCCACCAGTGCTATAAGTATATCTTCATATTAGAACTAAACATAAGAAAGAGAAGGTGACGAAAGGGAGCAGGGAGTATAATGGAGAAATTTGTTATTACCCAGAAAAGGCTAGTGTGGTGGCCGATACCTATAGAAGGGATTAATCGAAATTGGAATTCAGTCAGTATTGACCAAGAAAATAGAGTATATACAATAAAGAATAATGTTAGGGGAAAATGACAAAATTATGGGGAAGGACACAGATGTATAAAGAATTAAGAGAGGATGTTTTGCAAGCGGATATGAAGGATGGTATTGGCAAACTATTAAGTACAAACGCGACATGTCAAAAGCAGAATGATAGAGATCTAGTGGATGAATTCCGCCTGTAGAAAATCTTGAACGTGGACAGAATTACAATGAATTTCATAAGTAGGTCGCCGAAGACCGAGCTAAGAGATGGCCCTAGTTGAATTATAATTGTTGAACCAAGTGATTTACCTACTAGAGACTTTCCATTTAGAAGATTATCGATTTATATACGGAATAGATGGTGGTGCAATATAAAACTTCTGCAGCATTTACCTCAGATGAAGACTTAAGGTTAAACTTTGAATATTTAAGGTGCTTTCAAGTATATTTAACAAAGAGATTGAGCGTATGTACTAATTTGATCTGTGGCTGACGGACAGGGGAGAAGAATTGTCCAGACGATCGAATTTATATCTAGTGTCGTGCCTTAGATTTCACGGGGCAGTCGAGAATAAAAACTTATCCATGAAATGAATGTTGTTATCACGATCGTCACCATGCGAACGTAAGGACGTCTCTTGTAAAGCGTACTACGAAAGAAGAAGTTTCGCTTTTCTTGCGTTACGAAGAAGTCAATGAACGAGGGATATAGTAGCTGAACTGGTTCGACGTATACCGAAGACTATACAGTATCCATAGCAAGTGGTAACGGCTGACGAGAGGCAACACATACGTGCTAATCAAGCCAAGGAATATGAGGAATACCGTGCGTATTGACGTTGTCTCAGATTATAAAACACGACCACAAAGTATTCACGGGCCAATGATACAAGGACTCAACGCAGATACTATGAACAAGGTAGAAGAGGAACATATAAGTAGTGGGATAGAAATTTTCATTCATGGAACAACCGATAAGGAATACAGGTCGAGGAGAGCATGCGTTGAGGAACAACATTAAAGCGTTGGTGAGACCAAGGTGAGGGAACAAAAGGGTTGAAGTGTCAACCTGAGAGTTGGAAAGGGTAAATTTGGAATTGTATCCACAACTATTTTCCTTAGGTTCTTAAGATAGAATCCTTTTAAGGAGAGGAGGCTGCAATAACCCTAATTTTCGTGAATATTCGAAACCTGGATGAATAGTAATTTTATGGGTGGATGAGAAATTTTTGCAATCACGATATGTACGAATTATTAAATGAAGATTTCGAATTGATATTACGTTTCTACGGTGCAGACGAGTGTATGTAAAAGTCATTAGTTTTTTTTTTACGAAACCCATTATTCAAATTTTATGAGATATCAAAGGAGTATGAGGTGGGAGACTTCGTGATGCTAAATGTATCCCCCTGGAAAGGATTGATGCGGTTTGTTAAGAAAGGAAAGCTAAGTCTGAGGTTTATTGGACCTTTTGAGATTTTGAGGCGTGTTGGGAAGTTAGCCTACGAGTTAGCCTTGCCCCAAGCTTGCAGCAAATTCATAATGTGTTTCATGTGTCTATGTTACGACCCTACCACACCGACTATCGGCATGTGATAGAATACGACCAAGTGGACCTACAACCAGACTTGACCTATGTGGAGCAACCCGTGGAAATCATGGATAGAAAAGAACAAGTGCTGAGGAACAAGGTTTTCAAACTAATAAGGAATTGTGAGAAAATCAAGATGTGGAAGAATCCACCTGGAAGTTGAAAGAGTGAAACAAAGAAGGAGTAACCCCAGTGATTCCTAAACTGATTCCGGGACGGAATCCTTTTAAGGAGGGGAGACTGTAAGAACCCAGATTTTCGGTAGAATTAAAACTTTTCTTATTAAGAATAAGTATATACGTGAATAGTGTTTGTCATGCATGAATAGTTATTTATGGATGAATAGTGATTTTGAGGACCAAGAAAATTTTCACGCCACCCTATGTACAAGACATGGTATGGATATTTCGAAGTCATATTAGTGATCCACGGAGCAAATAAGTGTATGTAAAGATGATCGGAATTCAGAAATTCCAATTTGTATTCTGGTGTAATATTTGACCGGGCAGTGAATTATATATTATTATATTCAAGAAATGAGATATTTAATTTGAGGAATTGAGGAGTTAATATTTTGGAATTTTATTATAATTTATTTGAGAATTTAGAACGAAAACCTCTAAGACAGTGAAATGGACGTTCTAGAAACCGCTAAGATATTAAAACGAGATTAAGCGATTAAGCGAACGGATCATGGATTAAGGATTATACCATGGTGGAGTAATAAAATGCAACGTATGAGTTGTAACATATTAATTTTATTCAAGAAACGACAAAGAAATCAAAGCGGTGTAAACGAAAAACAAATAAAGGGAATAAAGTACAAGAAACAAAAGCTAGGGACTTGGTTGCAAATGGAATGGATAAGGGAAATCCAAGGGGACCAATGAGAGGTTGACAACACTAAAGGAGAAGATGCATCCAAGTTAAAAAGCTATTATACATGTATTATTACACAAAACAAAACAAAACACCAAGAACACTCCATTCTTTCAACCAAGATAGCAGCTCAGTAAAACGGGCCTAGAGACTTCATTACTCAATGAAATGTTTTGTTCTTTATATGGTTAGAAAGCTGTGAAGACGCTCTACAACTTTCATTCAGGAGCCTCGACCAGGAAACGAGTGCAAGGGCTTCGTTTTGGCTGATCTTTGGGGCGTGTGTTTCCAGTCAGGAAACTCACTTCCATGTTCTTGATTTCTTTGGTGAGATTGAAGATGGTGAGCATAGAGTAAGGCTTCCCCAAGGTTAACCAAGCTTGTTTGAGATTGTAAGAACATCAAGAAGGTATAAAAACCCTAACCCCTCTTGGCCATGTAGTAATTGTGATGTTTAATGTTAGATCCATGGTTATTAGTGTGAATCTTGGACATATAAGTTATGGATGATGTAGACCTTGAGTTTAAGTGTTGTGGTTGTGATTTTTAGGCTTGTGGTTAGTGTATGTATCTCCATGTATGATCTTGGTGATTTAGATGTTGGTTGTGATGTGGATGTAAGATTCTTGGTTGGTTTAGTGATATAAGCATGCTGAGTTTTTCCCAGGAACTTGTACTGTCTTGTAGGAGGGTTTTGAACCCCCAAATCTTGTCCCCTGAAGTCCTAATGTATATTTTTGGAAAGTTATTTGAATGTAGTTTCCAGAAATATAAGGTTCATGACTAGGTGATGTATAGATTTTAAGTTATGGCCGGAGAAGTAAATTGTGTTTCTGGATTCCGGACTGCACTAAGTGACCCCCTTGTGAACCTTGTTTAAACCCCTAAAATTATATGTGGGATCATGGAAAAATTTGAGAAACTAGGAAATGCAGTGGTGAAGACCACCCAAAAAGAATTGGATTAAAATATAAATTTTTGAATTTTATAAAAATGCTAGAGTAAATTTCGCGCAAGGGAAAAAGTCGTTAGTGGAGCATAATTCTAGGGGTAATGGTTATGATTCGAATGTGGTAACTAAATTAAGTCGAATAAGTGACGAGCGTAATCGAGCGATGACATGAACCTATAGTGGGGCTAGAGTTTCATAATACGAGGTCATTAAGTTAATTTCGTACCCCCTAAAACCCCGTAATTAAAGAGATATTGTTAAGGTACTAACGTACAAATATTGATTATGTATAGATTTCCATTCCACTTCGCGAGCCGACCACCCCAACCTCACCAAGGCAAGTTTTCCAACCCTAAGTATTTATTTTCAAAAGATTATACTCTTGATTTTACCTATGCAAGTTTACTTTTCAAAACTTTTATATAAGGATTTTCACTGTTATGTTTATAGCTTCCAAATGTATTATATGCTTATGCTTTACGAGATTATGTTGAAGTTTGAGATATATGCATATGTGTTTGTACACCCTTGAACTTAGAATGAAAGTGTTTTCTTCGGACAACGACTCTAGCAATAGAGGTCGTAGCGGTCCAAATATACTATTGACCGGGGTGCGGTATATTGTTGTATCGTGATTAAATTGCGAAAACCCGAAGAGTCATTCGGGAAGTATTGTATACCTAAGTAATTATTATTTTTACGTTGTTAAAAATACTCAAAAATATCTATCTTGGATTAAAAGCTTATTTTAATTAAATAATTATTTTATTAATTGTTTATATTAAATCTCAAAATATTATTTATTAATTATCGTTCATTATTTTAAAGACAAAACTAATCCAAGATACCTTTAGCGTTTTCAAACTCGAACTCTTTCGAACCCAAAACATTTTCGAAAACCCCCGGTCAGGTTTTGCTTCTTGTACGTTTTTCAAGAATTATCGGTCGACTGAGGTCGAACTTCAACTACTCAAGTTTTCTATCAAAATGATTTTGAAAAGAAAAGAAAAAGTGGACTCTGGCAGGTGTGGGAATCGTTGACGAACGATTCCCGGGATGTGTAAGCGGCCGTGAGCCAGGCGGTCCATCAATTATTATTCCGGCCCAGGTGTTACCGAAGGATGATTACGGATGTAGTTTTCATCGAGGGTGATTACGGATGTAGTTTTCACCCGAGGATAGTTACGGATGTAGTTTCTATCCTTCTACCGGTAGAGAAGACCCGCGGATTGTTGGACTTGGTTGTGGCGACTGATCATCGTCAATCCTTGTCAGGTTTTTATGTTTTCTTCTAGTCCCATCCTCCACTTTGGAAAAATACTCAAACACTGCTTCTTGGGCCTAAGTGCCAAGTTGCCGATAGTGTGGTTTTGATAAGAAAAATATTGACATCGTGCAGTATCTAGAACTGCAAGATTTTCTATAAAGATTGGCACGTGTTAGTGCACTCTTGCAATTATTCCAAAGAATGAAATGTTTTTGAATGAGAAACCTTCTAAGCTAATGGAAGGAAAGAGGTTTTGCAATAATGTATTCCATGTACAGTATGTTAACCTTAGAGTGTTTTGCCGAAAATGATATACTCGTATGTATATATATTTTCAAACTTGAGATATATTGACATGGGAACCTTATAAAGGATTCATATGTTATTCTTAAAGCTCCTTAGCGAGTATAAATGTTTCATTCAAACTCGGACATATATATTGTTGAATTATGTTTTGAAATCGGAGATATATACCCATACAGTTGGGAACGTTTTCAAAATAAACCACATTATTATTTTTCAAAATGGCGAACTTGCTGAGCATTATGTAGCTCATTCTTGCTTTATAAAAACTTTTCAGAAAGAGAAGAATTTGGTCAGTTAACTCCGTACCAGCAGAAGAGGAGTAGAAGATTTACCCCGAGATGATTTAGTCCCGGATAAATACTACAGAGTAAGTCGGATAGGTTTTCAACTGTAATAGTAAGACTCATCTTCAAGTGTAGTTGTATAAGTGGAAGTGCGTAAGATTCCGGATTGTACAGATGAATTGTAATATTTAGTGTTACTTTTGATTATCGTTTCTGAGGCTCTAACTTGTATGTGCGTAAGATTGAGGTCTTGATTGATGTATTGTTGAGTTGTAAAGTTAGTACAGGTAGGATATGGTTGGATGGTGATGTGACGACCTGAATATCTGACCTCGGATTTGGGGGCGTCACAGACATGGCAATATTAATCTTGGAAGTGTCATCATCACAAATGTAGCTCTGGTTCCAGGACTCAAGCATGATCTGCTTTCTGTGAGTCAAATCTATGACATAGGATATCATGTAGATTTTCAGCCTGAATATTGTCAAGTCATCAGTAAATCTACAGGGAAAGTTGCTCTAGTTGGAAACAGACACAATAACATCTATGAAATAAAATTGTCAACAAACTCTGATGGCAAAGCACTGTGTCTATCAACAAGAATGTCCAGTGAAGAGAGTTGGAAGTGGCATAAGAAACTCTCTCATTTGAATCTGAACAACATCAATGAGCTAATAAAGAATGATCTTGTAAGAGGACTACCAAAGTCTTTGTTGAATGCAGAAGGCCTGTGTGATTCTTGTCAAAAGGCCAAACAGAGAAAAGCCTCTTTCAAAAGCAAATCTGAGTCTTCAATTGTTGATCCTTATCATCTTCTACATGTTGATCTTTTTGGACCAGTGAATGTTATGTCTCTTGGAAAGAAGAAATATGCTCTAGTCATTGTTGATGAATACACCAGATACACATGGGTGTATTTTCTAGCAAAGAAGGATGAAACTGCATTAACACTGGCAGAACATATAATGCAATTGGACAAAGGGTCAAAGAATCAAGTGAAGATTATCAGAAGTGATAATGGAACTGAATTCAGAAATTCAACGATGGAAGAATTTTGTAAGAACAAAGGAATTAAACAAGAGTTTTCTGCACCTGGCACTCCACAACAAAATGGTGTAGTTGAAAGGAAGAACAGAACTTTGATAGAAGCTGCCAGAACTATGCTTGATGAAGCAAAATTACCAACTTATTTCTGGGCAGAGGCTGTTCAAACAGCTTGTTTTACTCAAAATGCCACTCTGATAAATAAGCATGGAAAAACACCATATGAAATGGTGAGAGAAAAGAAGCCAAACCTGAAATATTTTCATATTTTTGGGTGCAAATGCTTTGTGCTGAAAACTCATCTTGAACAGTTGACCAAATTTGATTTGAAGGCAGATGAAGGAATTTTTGTTGGCTATCCACTATCAACTAAAGCATTCAGAGTTTATAATCTGAGAACCAGAGTGATCATGGAATCTATTCATGTGTCCTTTGATGACAAGAAAATAACTGGACTTGAAGATGTAAATGAACATGATCAACTGCACTTCAAAAATGAAGATTTAATCTCTGATGAATTAAACTCTGATGAGTCTGATCTGACAAACTCTGAACCACTACTGGTAAATACTGAAGAGACCTTTCAGCCAGAAACAAGAGAAGAACCCGTTGAGGGGGAGCATGAAGAATCTCATCAAAGTGATAACTCAAATTCTGATAATGACTCAGCTGAAAATTCTGAATCAAACTCTGGTGACTCAAACTCTGAAAGTCCAAAATCTGACAGTTCACACACTGAGCAGTCACATTCAGGGGGAGCCTCAGAGAATGAAGAAAGATATCAAGAAAATCAGGAGAACATGGATCAAGGGGGAGGATCCAACTTTGAAAGAAGTCAATTGCCTTCAGCTAGGAAATGGACCAAATCTCACACACCTGATTTGATCATTGGTGATCCAGATGCAAGAGTAAGGACAAGAAGTGCAACAAAAAATGAATGTATGTTTCATGCATTCTTGTCACAAAATGAACCAAAGAAAGTTGAAGAAGCTCTTAAAGATGCTAACTGGATAACAACAATGCAAGAAGAGTTAAATGAATTTGAGAGAAATGAAGTGTGGACACTAGTACCAAGAGCAAAGAACAGGTCTATTGTTGGTACTAAGTGGGTTTTTAGAAACAAAACTGATAGTGAAGGGGTTGTTACAAGAAACAAAGCAAGACTTGTGGCAAAAGGCTATTCACAGCAAGAGGGGATAGATTATGATGAGACTTTTGCACCAGTTGCCAGATTGGAGGCAATTATGATGTTTCTTGCTTATGCTTCTCACAAGAAATTCAAGGTTTTTCAAATGGATGTGAAAAGTGCTTTTCTAA
Organism: Kitagawia praeruptora; assembly: GCA_037693485.1. Taxonomy (NCBI): domain Eukaryota; kingdom Viridiplantae; phylum Streptophyta; class Magnoliopsida; order Apiales; family Apiaceae; genus Kitagawia; species Kitagawia praeruptora. The sequence continues at coordinate 76,483,714 of CM075354.1, forward strand.
ATGGAAAACTTGAAGAAGAAGTGTTTGTTGAACAACCACCTGGTTTTGTAGATCCAAAATATCCAGACCATGTCTACAGGCTAGACAAGGCACTTTATGGACTTAAGCAGGCACCAAGAGCATGGTATGAAACTCTGGCTCAGTTTCTTTTAGAAAGTGGATTCAACAGAGGTACAATTGATAAAACTCTGTTTTATTTCAAATCTGGAAGTGACTTGCTTTTAGTTCAGATATATGTTGATGACATCATTTTTGGATCTACTAATGATAAACTCTGTAAGAAGTTTGCCAAGCTCATGCAGTCCAGATATCAAATGAGTATGATGGGAGAGCTAAGTTATTTTCTAGGCTTACAGGTGAAGCAAACAGATGATGGAATCTTTATCAATCAAGCAAAATATACCAGAAATCTTCTCAAGAAATTTGGCATGCTTGACTGTTCATCTGCAACAACTCCCATGGCAACTACAACAAAATTGGACAAAGAAACAGGGTCATCAGTAGATAAGACAAGTTACAGAGGAATGATTGGCTCTCTTCTCTATCTAACAGCAAGTAGACCTGATATCATGTATGCAACATGTCTGTGTGCAAGGTTTCAGGCAGATCCAAGGGAACCACATTTAACAGCTGTGAAGAGGATTTTCAAGTATCTGCTTTTACTGATTGAATTTGAGAGAAAACACTTCACCTAAACACTTGTGTGCTTTGAGAGTTTGTGAGGAAATCCTTGACATGTTACTCACTGAATGATGCTTTGATGTCTATCTCTTGATCTTTTTGTCTATAATGACTGTGTGCTTACTTGGATAATCATGAACATCAATGGGAATAGGGTTAATTCAGATTTCTATATTTAAGGAACTACAGAGTTTAGCATTCATCACATACTCCGTGTTTAATATGAGAGTTTGTGCATTCAGTGTTTATTGATTTGATTTATGGATTTTATGAAATATTAGATGCTATAAAAATTGATTTGGTAACCTCTGCTACACACACACATATATTCATGATTGTGCATTTTTTGACAGGGTTTTAGTGATAAAGTTGGAAAATTTGACAAACACTGATGGATTGTGTTCCGTACTCTAAGGTAAATTTTCATTAAGATAATTTGAAAATTTTGGAGTAAATAGAGTGTTTGACAACTGTTAATGAGTGTAATTGTGGTAAAGTGTCTTGATAATAGGAAAGACAGTAGTAATAATTGCTTTTACTGCGCGTGATTAAGTGATTCGCTGCATGTTTGACACGTGTCCCACTTTCACCCACTCACCCATCATTGTGTCCCACTTTCACACTATTCTAGGAACGATTGCGTGTTTTCAATGTATAAACGATTGAGTTTTAATTTTTAATTACTACTCAAATCATTTTTTTTTACTCTCACTTCACACCCACTCATATTCACTTTACCAAAAACACAGACCTCCTTTGTTTTTCACTTCGACATTTTCACAAACACCTTTCCTACCTATCATTCTCACTGTCATTTCTTTCTTATTTCTTGATCTAATGGCAACAAAACCTTTTACTTCGTTTGGTCTTCGTTTTGTGCCTAACAATTTTGCAGCTCTACTTGAGAACGACCGTGCTCCTGAAGCTTTTCACCTTATGCAAAATTTTCTTCGTGACTCTGAGATTGGGCAAGCATTGATTGAACCTACTATTCTATCTGCATCTCAGATTGTCACTTTCTGGCAAAACTCAAGGTATATAGATGGAGGAGAGAATGAGACTCCATCTATCATCTTCACTCATGATGAACAAGAGTTTGTGATAACTCCACAAACTGTTCGAGAGACCATGGACTTTGACACACATACCTCGTATGCTACTGTTTCTGAGCAGAATCTGAGGGACATGTTAACAGAAATTGGTTACATGGATTCTTTGGCAAAGCTTGGTAGTGTCAAACGGCCAAATCTTAGAAAGGAATGGAATTTTTTTCTTTGATTGTATCACCAGGACATTCCAGAAGAAAGTCACCAACTGGGATGCCATTCCAATGGATAGTCTGCAAATTGGGTATTCTCTACTCTATGGCAGTAATTTTGATTTTAGTCGATATGTGTTAATGAATATAGGGGATAAATTGTCAGAGTCTACAATAGTCTATTTTGCTAGATTTTGTCAAATTTTGTTCAATGCTTGTGTGCCTGGTTTAGCAATTGATGCAGCTGATGTGATTCAACCTTTTCGAGTCAATAAGAGAATATTCTCTGATATGATAAATAAAGATGCTGGTAAAGATGTACCTGAACTTGTTTTGCCACTTGCCCTGCAAAACTTTCTAAATCAACCCCAAGATTCCCAATCACCATCACAAGAGCCACAACAACCAGAAACACAACAAATGCCTGAACCTTTAACCACTGACCACACTGAAACCATACACTCTCATCCTGTACCATCACCTGAGCCAACACCAACAAACACTGTACCTACTACATCAACACACACACAACCTGAACCAATAAACCCTGAGCCAACAAAACCTGAGCCTGTCACTACTACTCAACCTCAACCAACATCTAAACCAAAAAGGCAAAAGCATACTGCTCTTAACTCAAAGCATTCCAAGGCTAAACAGACATCTCCTCGAGCTGTTTATTCCAGGAGAATCATTAAAAGGGCAAATAGGCCTTCATTACCACCAGTTGAGGACAGTTATAGTGAAGAAGAAGAAATGATTGAAGTGCCTCAAGCAAAGAGGAGGAGGATGATTCTTACAGACTCTGATGATGAGCAAGTTGTTGAAGCTCAAGAGAATATTTCTAAGGATATTCCTACTGGTGAGACAGAGGTTATCATAGAATCTACTGTAGAAGAATCAGGTTTCAAGATTGCTGAACCAGAACTTGCTAAGGTTCATACTGATAATGATGATAGAGATGCATTGCCTACAATGGAAGAGTTTGATGAAACTCCCACTCCATTTTCTTTTGACAATGAAGCATCTACTCCAACACCCATGGTAGTTACAAACTCTGTTGATACTGGTGTTGCAGATGGGTCTACTGTTGTCCTGGAAGACACTGAGGTTGCATCACACACAGAATTATACTCTGATGCACATCATGTTTCTGATCATGGTGAGGAGATTGATCAACCAGAGAAAGTTATTTCTTCAGAGCATATACAAGGTGATAAAGGAAAACAGGTTGCTCAAGAGCCAGTTGCTGCTCAAAATGAAGACATTGCTTCAGTTGCACCTACTGATGTTTCAGTTAGTGATTCTTTTGAAGACAGGAGTACAGAAGCTAATAAAGAACAATTTCAAACTGATGGTCAGAAAACAGGAGAAAAACCAGACTTTGCAGGACCTTCTGTTAATGAAATTGATGATAATTATTTGACAAAGCAAACTGCAGATTGGTACAAGTCAGATTGTATTTTTCCTCCTGGCAGAGCAGCTACCTTTCTCAAGGCAAATTCTTCAAAGATTTCAAATCCTGATATTTTCACTTGTCTACAAGGAACAGTGATTCAGATCAAGTCCTTGAATCACAAATTTGATGATAATCAGAAGGCAATTGTTGATCTTCGAACAGAGGTTGCTACTCATGAGGAGAAATCTCAAAGAGCTAATTCTAAGCTATATCAACAATTTTCCAAAGCTCTGGAGACTCTTAATGACAGATTGAGCAAAGTTGAACAGAATCAGCTTTTGCTGACTGAGAAGGTTGATTCTATTGCAAACTCTCTTGAGTTAATCACCTCTATTCTGATTTCAGATGGTGATGATGTCAAAAAGGGGGAGAGAATTGCTAAAACTAAGTGTAAGCAAACTCAAACTCTGTCAAAGAAGGATCATCTGGATGAAGAAGGTGCAAATGCTGATAAGGGGTTAAGAAGTGCAAATCCAAGACATGGACATGGAAGGTCTACAAGGTCAAAGCCAAATTTGGTGGCAGATACAAATCTTCAGAGTACTTCTACTTCAAGGCAAAAGGATTTGTCATTTACTGACAATCCACAAACAGATGAAGAGTTAGCTGCTAAGATTTTTCGTGAGGAAAATGCTGAGGCTACACTTGAAGACATACAAGCTGAAGAAAAGCTGTTGCAAAAAGAACATTTAAAAGCACTGAAGTCTAAGAAAGGAAAGAGGACTGTCAAAGCTTCAAAGCCTGCAATGAAAGGGATTGAAATTAAAGAGAATTTATCTGGTATTCAAGAAGAGGAAGTAGAAGAAGAAGAAGAAGAAGAAGAGGGAAAGTTGGTAAGAAAGTCTTCTCTTGATGCCAAGTTAAAACTAAAAGGGGTGATGGGTGAAGAGAGCAAAGGCAAAATGACAGTTACAACCTCTGTTGCCACACGAGTTGTACAGATTCAAAGCAAACCTTTACCTGGGTTTTCTAGACCAAAGATTCCAGTTCAAGCACAAACAGGAGTGACTGATGGGTATCAACATAATGTTGCTTGTTCAGGAAAGCCACCAGGCAGGAATACTTCTGGCTTAGGTTCAAGAAGAGATTTGAGAGTTAGTAACAGTCCAAGAGATCCCTCTGCACTTGTCTCTCTTGGTTCTGGTATTACTCAAGAAAATCTAGACAAGTTGGAATCAGTTCAACTAGTTCATCAAAGGAGCTTAGATATTCACTTTCTGTTATACTTTATGACAGATGGAACAGTGTATAGAGTGAATGAAGAAGCAATCAAGCTAAAGTTATTTGAAGAACTTCAGTATGTTCTGCATATATTCAGAGTCAGAAACCGACGAACAGAGCTTATTGCTAATTCTATAAGGGAATATATGCTGAGAGCCAAAGCCTTTACAGGATCGAAGACTACTGAAGAGTATGTTCCTAAATACAGAGATTGGAATGGAAATCTTGTGGAGATGAAGAAAGGAACTGCTAAATTAAAGACTGATCTGGGGATTACAGTTCTTGATTTTAATTCTCAATCAGAGGAAGTCAAGTTCATTAGACTGGGTAATGAGATGAGGAGAAATAAAATCTATGATCTAAGAGCTGATATCTGTCAAACTGATGAGAATGATCCAGAATTAAAAGAGATCAAGGAAGCTATGCAGAGAGAACTTGAAAACGCTGAGAGAAGACTGTTGATAGATTATCTCATAACAACTCCAGATCTTGAGGAGGTTAGGTAGACAGAATTTGTAAGTAATTTGAATTTTCTGTAGATTTTTTTAAGTCAAGATTAAACTCTGATTATATGTTAAACACTGTGTTTTTATTTGATTGTTTTGACATCATCAATTACTGTGAACTTGTACATTTTTCTAATGAACAAGTTGGGGGAGATTGTAAGATATAATTGATGTGATTTAATGTCAGTGTTTAAGTGTTACAGGTAAAAAGAGTTTAACTTGTTAATGAAAGCAATCGTAGCAGAGTTTGAGTATACGCTGATAGCTGGAAGCGCAAACGCTGACAGAAGAAAGCGTAAACACTGCTAGCTGATCACAAGGAAGCGCAAACACTGCTGGCTAGGAGAGCAACAGAGTTTGCTAAAGTCTGTCTACTGGAAGCGTCTACAAGTCAACAGAGTTTGAAGATTAATTTAAGATTAATATGGAAGCAATATCTTTGAAGATTGGATAGCTGTCAAAGAGATTGAGTTGACTAGCTTGAAATATTTAATTTAGGTTTAGTTTCTAGTTTCTATTCTAAGTTAGTTTCTATTAGAATAAGATCCTATATATATATATATATATATATATATATATATAGGGTAGGGTTCTAGGGAGAACCTCCTTATCAAGAGAACTAGAGAACCTTATCTAAGACCGTTAGATCAGATCAATGATTATTAAAATAATACAATAAAAATCAATGGCAATCTTGTAATTTTTCTGATGAATATTTAGGATAAATACACAAACAGTATAAACAATATATGTACTACAGAATCTCATAAGTATGGAAATATCTATAATCAATTTTTGATTGTCAGAGATCACGATTCTCTTAAAGATGGTAACAATCAATCACATTAGAAATAATTATAGAAACACGCTTATAGTATATCTCATTGATTCTTAACAAATATCCTTATGCAGCTCAAAGAAAACCATATCAAGAAAAATGGCGGATAACTATACCATCAAAGTGTAAGTAATAATGATCGGTTGTTATTCATTATATTGTAATTCATGTAGTGTGCAATGAATATTTTTAACAGATTCTTCTACGTGTTCTTAGCAAATCGACTTTGCACTAATCGAAATATTTAAATTGCAGCCAATATTTAAGTGGAAATCAAGACGTCTAATACTATGGACTAACTTGTCATTCACAGTGGCAGCTCTTTCAGAACGATGAGCAGAAATATACTTTAAGGTGTTCTTGTAAAGTTCCACAAATTTTTGTAGTGTTCATGTAAACTTAAGGTTCTTTAAGGTATTCACATAAGATTCAATAAAGTGTTCATATAAAACTTAATAAACATACTTTAAGGTGTTCTTGTAAAATTAAAAAAAAATTATTTAAAATTTATAATTCTTTAAGGTGTTCTAAGATTCTTTAAGATGTTCTAAGTGTGTTGTATGTTCTAAATGTGTAGTAAGGACTTATTTCATGTGTATAAATTCTTCTACTAAAAATTATCTTGAATGTGTATATTTTTCATCTAGACCACAATAGGAGTCGACCATTTACTATAAATTTGAGGTCATAGCTTGTGAAGAAGAAGGAATCAATGAGCACGAACACTGATGAGAAAATTAAGGTCTCTAGTAACAAAAAAGAAGATGGTCATTCATGCTTAGCGGCTGATAAATATGTAAAGGCCTCAGATCGAGAGAAGGCTGCCAAGTACATAAAGTATCATGACACCGTATTTGGAGTAAAAGAGGAGAAAAACCCGCTTAAGGCATTGAATTGACTTCAATAACAATAATGCATCTTGCAAACTAAAACTGAAGGGATTATAAAGAATCAGGGAAGCTATGTACCAAGACTATGGAAATTGACGTTAAGATTTGGAGGACTCAAGCTTACATCAACCTTATTATCAAGATTCAATATGATATCAAGAAAGCTCTATCTTAAGTGTTCATTATAATTGTCAGATTTTTAATATTTTTTGTTCTCAAAATACTATAAAGAATCCGAATTTGCAAAACTAAATTTTAAAAAAGAAATACATTTAATAAAAGAATATTGTAGTACAAATACATTTTATTTTATTTTATTATCTTTTTGAGATTCCTTCAAGAATTGTTTTAAATAGATATGGTAAAAAAAAAAAAAAATTAAACTCTAATTCGAAAAAAATCTCAAAAATTAAAAATAATATTTTAAATTGAAATATTATAATACTTTGAAGAATCTCAAAAGTTTAAAAAAAATAAAATAAATATCTAATAAAATAATACTACAATTTTAAAATAATTAACAAAACACCTAAAAGAATCTTGGTGGGTTACATAATATTTTTATACACTTTTTTTTAAAAAAAAACTATACATTTCTTTTAAATTAAGTTACATATAAAATTATCATCTAATACACCAAGATTCTCTTACGTGTTTCAAATTATTATATCAATTTATTTCCTTTTATTATGTTTTTGAAATTCCTTCGAGAATTATTTAAAAGACATGCCATAAAAAATTAAATTCTAATTCAAAAAAAAAATTCTATTGATTTTCCTAAATTTTCGATGAATCATTTATAGTGTTGTACTTGTGCCTAACTATATTCAAAACTTATTTTAGATCAATAAAATAAAATATTTATTAGAATTTTAATATAAATATCTAATAAAGTAGTATTACGATTTCAAAGTAATTAACAAAACACCTAAGAGAATCTTGGTGTATCACATAATATTTCTATATATTTCTTTATTTTTTTTAAAAAATTATACATTTCTTTTAAAATTAAGTTACATTTAGAAATATTATGTTACATGCCAAGATTCTCTTACGTGTTTCAAAAAAAAAAATCTAATTCAAAAAAATCTCAAAAATTAAAAAAATTATTTTAAATAGAAATATTATAATACTTTGAATAATCTCAAAAGTATAAAAAAATAATATAAATATCTAATAAAATAATACTACATTTCAAATAATTAACAAAACACCTAAGAGAATTTTGGTGGGTTACATAATATTTTTATACATTTAAAAAAATGATACATTTCTTTTAAAATTGAGTTGCATATAAAAATATCATCTAATACACCAAGATTTTCTTACGTGTTGTAAATCATTATATCAATTTATTTTTTTGAGATTTCTTTGAGAATTATTTTAAAAGACATGCTAAAAAAATTGAATTCTAATTCAAAAACAAAATCTATAGATTTTCTCAAATTTTCAATGAATAATTTACAGTATTGAACTTGTGCCCAGCTACATTCAAAACTTATTTTAGATCAATAAAATTTTTAGTAGAATTTTAATATAAATATCTAAAAAAAGTAATATTACGATTTCAAGGTAATTAACAAAGCACCTAATAGTGTGACGAAAAAAAAACAAAGCACCTAAGAGAATCTTGGTGTATTACATAATATTTCTATATATTTCATTTTTTTTAAAAAAAATAAACATTTCTTCTAAAATTAAGTTATATTTAGAAATATTATGTTACATACCAATATTCTCTTAGGTGTTTCAAAAAATTTAAATTCTAATTCAAAAAATCTCAATAATTAAAAATGTTATAATACATTGAATAATCTCAAAAGTTTAAAAAAATTAATACAAATATCTAATAAAATAATGCTTCAATTTTCAAATAATTAACAAAACACCTAAGAGAATATTGGTGGGTTACATAATATTTTTATACATTTTTAAAGAAAAGAAAACTATACATTTCTTTTGAAATTAAGTTACATACAAAAATATCATCTAATACACTAAGATTCTCTTACGTGTTGCAAATCATTATATCAATTTATTTCCTATTATTATCTTTTTGAGATTCCTTCGAGAATTATTTTAAAAGACATGCTATAAAAAATTGAATTCTAATTCAAAAGAAAATTCTATAAATTTTCTTAAATTTTCGATGAATCATTTATAGTGTTGTACTTCTTAAATTCAAAACTTATTTTAGATCAATCTAATATTTAGTAGAATTTTAATAATATCTAATAAATTAGTATTTCGATTTAAAAGTAATTAACAAAACACCTAAGAGAATCTTGGTGTATTACAAAATATTTTTATATATATCTTTTTTTAAAAAAAATTATACATTTCTTCTAAAATTAAGTTATATTTAGAAATATTATGTTACACACAAAGATTCTCTTAAGTGTTTCAATAAAAATTAAATTCTAATTCGAAGAAATCTCAAAAATTAAAAATATTATTTTAAATAAAAATGTTATAATACTTTGAAGAATCTAAAAGAATTTAAAAAAATTAAATATCTAATAATATAATACAACAATTTTAAAATATTTAACAAAATACCTAAGACAATCTTGGTGGGTTACATAATATTTTTATACATTTAAAAAAAAAGAAACTATACATTTATTTTGAAAATGAGTTACATATAAAAATATCATCTAATACACCAAGATTCACTTATGTGCGTTGCAAATCATTATATCAATTTATTTCCTTTTATTTTATTTTTGAGATTCCTTCAAGAAGTATTTTTAAAAAAAATACTATAAAAAATTGAATTCTAATTCAAAAAAAGTTTCTATAGATTTTCTTAAATTTTTGATGAATCGTTTATAGTGTTGTACTTATGCCTAACTATATTTAAAATTTATTTTAGATCAATAAAATATTTAGTAGAATTTTAATATAAATATCTAATAAAGTAGTATTACGATTTCAAAGTAATTAAAAAAGCATCTAAGAGAATCTTGATGCATTACATAATATTTTTATATATTTCTTTTTTTAAAAAAAATACATATTTCTTCTCAAATTAAGTTACATTTAGAAATATTATGTTACATAATAAGATTCTTTTACGTGTTTCAAATCATCACTATATGAATCTTTTTAATATATAATTAACAAAATATTGATTCAAGTCACACAAGGAAAGTAATAGAAGGAATGAATTATATAATCGTTGGTAAAATATGGTATAGTCAATCATCTTTTGAAATTAAATTAATTACGTAAGTTGCAATTATGGAATGATAATATTGTGTTCTGATTTGATTAAAATAAGGAAACTAAAATCTCTAATAAATGTAACGAGTGATATATATATTCGATTTCCTATATTGTCCTTATGATATAAAATCAAAATATAAAAATAATTTTCCAAGTAAAATCCTAGCTGTTAGATTATTTTCTAATCAATGATGGATGATAGGGTTCTCTGGTTCTCTTGGTAATAAGGGTTCTCTTTTGAACCTCCTATATATATATATATATATATGAGAAAAAGGAATCTAAAGTTAACTTTAGGAGGATTTCCTAAAGATAACCTTCAAAACTATGTAATTTTGATCCATTTTATCTTTTATTTTAAAGGGCCCCGCAGGGGCATCAATAAATATGCTTATGTGTCTTCATTCTAATGGTTAACTTTAGAGAAGCTATCTAAAGGTAACTTTAGATTCCCTTTACTCTATATGTATATATATATATATATATATATATAGGCAAAGTATCAAATAGAAACCAACTCTTAAATAGAAACTAGAAACTAACATTAAATAAATTCTATTTCATTCATTCTAATGGCCCCGCCAGGGGCACCTTCACAAAAAGTGTTTAAAATTATTGGCTCCATCCAGCAAAAAAAAAAAAAAAAAAAAAAAATACTGTTCACGCTGACGTCACTGCCACGTCAGCAGTGAACAGTAATTTTTTTTTTTTTTTTTTTTTTTTTTTTTTTTTGCTGGATGGAGCCAAGAATATTATGAACTTTTTGTATTGGGGTCCCCCTAGTTTGGTCATTAGATTAGCTTTAAATATTAGGTTAGGGTTTAGTTTCTAGTTTCTATTTTAATTTAGTTTCTATTTGAGTAAGACCCTATATATATATATATATATATATATATATATATATCAAATAAATAAACAAAATGATCACCACACACACACACACACACACATATATATATATATATATAGGCAAGTGCTCAAATACAAACCATTCTTAAAATACAAACCTACAAACCAACACTAAATTAATTATATTTCATCTATTCTAAGGTTTCCGCCAAGGGTACCTTCACAAAAAATGCTTAAAATAATTGGCTCTATCCAACAAAAAAAAATAAAAAAATTTAAAAAAAAAAAAAAAAAATCTTGCCGTGGAAATGCGAAGCATTTAAGACAGTAAACGGATGAGTTAGGTAGTCATGAGGGCCGAAGGCTCTCGACACACCCGTCAATCGTCTATTGCCTTTACCATTGATTGCCATTCCTTACAACTTTAGAATGATAAAGGCGCGAAGCGCCGTACAAGAAGGTGCGAAGCACCGTTAACCAGTGAAATCCACTGCCACGTCATCACGTGAACAATGAATTTTTTTTTATTTTTTATTTTTTTTGTTGGATAGAGCCAATTATTTTAAGCATTTTTTGTATTGGGGTACCCCTAGTTTGGTCATTAGATTAGCTTGAAATATTAGATTATGCTTGGTTTGTAGGTTTGTATTTTAAGGAGGTTTGTATTGGAGTAGCCCCCTATATATATATATTCTTTACTTTTCTTATAAATTTTAAATTTTATTTATAATATTCTAAATTTTTTATGCAACAAAAATATTTTTATATTTTAAATTTCAAATAAATTTATTTTTATGTTTTGTTTAATGTGATTATTTTAATTTTTCAGTTTTAAATTAAAAATTCGATTTAAATTTGAATCTGAACCGAAACCCCATAAAATTCGAAGGATTAGATTTGGATTTTAATTTTCATACTTGAATCCAAACCCGAACTAATTTAAAAATTTTGGACTTGGATTTGACCAAAATCAATTCTGATATGATCCAATCCGTTGTCCCTAGATCAAGATGGTTCATTCCGTAAGCTTTGGGGTTTGTTTGTTGAGTAGGGGGACAATGCTTGTCTGGCACGTACAAGTTATATTATCCTGTATGTATAGATTCATCAAACGTCCAGTGTAAATGGACTGTAGTCCATCCGCCTCTCTCATCGTCAAGTGTTTATCCATCTTTCTGACAAGGATCCACACCTTTGCCATTTAAACAAAGTTGTCTTTTACTTAACAAAATTAAAAAAAAAAAGATGTCTTTTACTTTACAAGTTTTCTTAGATCACTTTATAAATCAAATTATTGTTATTTTTTATTTTCATTTTAAGCAGTGTGTTAAGTATTGAATACAGTAAAAGGATACAGAGGGAGGTGAATGGATTCTCGAACTTTTTCTTGTTCTTGAATCTTTGTAGCATAATATGTACTTGTGTAAATGTAGATTTACTGGTGCGGATTATGAACAACACAAGACACGATATCACTTTAATCTAATATTTTATTAGATAAAGATTTGCTACAATCTGTGAATACAAATGGTAGTATTCTCAGCTTCATTTTTCTCAGAGAGATGTCTCTTACAATGTATGTGAAAAACTTCTAAAAACTTAATCTCTAAAGAAGCGAGGTTGTATTCTTATAGAACATGAATACAACCTACTTACTACAAATAAGGTAGCTAAACAAGTTACTTTCCAGTGTGTCTATCCTTTTTGAGTAAGCATCCAAACGACTACAGATTTGACTTTGTAAAGTTCTGTTCAGATCCACTTCTTTAGCTCTTTGTCTCTTGTATATCTCTCCAAGCTTCTTTGTAGGCTTTCCAAAGCACGTTACAGATTGTGGTCCATAAAGTGCTTTGGCTTGTTGCAGGTTTCTAACTTGTACAATTTCTCCAGTAGTTTATCTCCAAGAATGTATTCGAGAAGTGGCTAAGTCATTGATTCGAGAACTAGGATTAGATGACTCTGAGTTCTCGAATACTGTATAATTGATATATCTAATCACTTCTCAAATAACTCTTTTCTCCAGGAATCCTTGAGTTGTCGAATGGAACATTTGAGTTGTCGAATCCCTGAGATATCGAATAGCTTTCTGAGTCCTTGAGATATCGAATGGAATTTTGACTTGATGACTCTTTGAGAACTCGAATACCACTTTGACTTGTTGACTTCTTGAGTTCTCGAATAGAGTATTAGACATGTCGAATCTCTGAGATATCGAACAGTTCATTCAGAGATGTCGAACAGTGTTTTCTCAAATATCGAATCTTTGACTTCTCGAACGCCAGACTTCTCGAAAAGACAAATATACTTCTCGAATTGGTACTTAGGCAAATTCTTCATTTCTTCAAATACCAACTGTGATTATTTGACAGTTTTTATCTTCTTGCTTGAGGCATGAACCTTGAAACTTCTTTCAAGCATTATTTTTAAATTTATTATTACAGTTACACAACTAGGATTTGATGCCTATTACAAGTACAAAAACAACCAGAAACTCTACAACTAGAGGTTCCCTCAATTAAGAGGTCATGTAGGTAATGCATAGCATTACACATACTTAGGCTTGTTATATTATGAGCACAGGCATGTCTCTGTGGCTGACAATCTCCCCCAAATTGTGAGTAAGACCCTTAGTCACAGTTTCATGCTTGATAACAAGCCTAACATACATAAAGATAAAACTTTGAAAAGTACAAGTATGTAGATTGATCAAGGAAAATACACAGAAGTATTCTTACAAGTTATGAGGAACTACTAGTCATATCCTTTTGGATTCATCTCTTGAGCTTTGGCTTGCAGATTCTCATTTTTCATCTTTTTCTCAGCTTCTTTAGCTTTCTTCTTTGCATTTTCTTCCATTGCAAGAATAATGTCTTCCATTGCAGTGAGTTCTTCAATTAGAGGGGAGCCTGACAAATCCTTGAGTACTTCATTCAGCTGTTTCTCAGAGTAGGAACTGATGTAGTGCATTCTAATCTTTACCGTTCTTCCATATTTCTTGTATTCAATGATGTAAGGATTAAATTTGACTCTACACAGACCCATAGCCCTCAATTCATCAGCCTTAGCTTTCATTGCAACAAACTCCTCCTCTCTTTTCTTTAGTAGCTCTTCATTGTTCCTTTTCTGTTCTGCCTGGTGATCTCTCTTCATTTTGACAAAATCAATTAACTCCACCTTTCATACCCTTTCCACTCTATCTTCAGAATCCAACATTGTAATAATCCTTTCTATATCATATAGCTTGCCCCAATGCTGACATGTCCCTTGCCTGAATTTCTTCTGTCTTCCATCAGTGTATTTAGATTCAAGACAATCATCAACAATGGCAACATGATAGATTCTTTAAGCTCATAGGAATTGTAGTTGATCTTCATCAAAGTCTTCATCTAGTGGTGGTAGGTTTAACCCTGGAATAATAATCAGTGCCCTAGACTTGGATAATTTCACCCTTCTTGTAACCTGTTTGAGTTTAAACTTCTTCACATGGTTGCATGGCAGTAGCATGTGACCTTTGCTGGTGGACCATTGTAGTATTCCATTAGCAGTTTGCTTTTTGAAACACAGATGGTTTCTTGAGTTGAATCATCTTCTCTTCTTGAGGTGGTAAAACAGTTGCAGAAGCCATAGATTTAGATTTTAATAGGTCATTACTAACAGTATCCACCCTAGACTTAGAGTCTTGTTTTGTGGTGAGATTACTGTCAGTAATGCCTAAGGCTTGCTGTTTTCCACTCTTCCTCTCATAGACTCTGCCTTGGTCATTATCACTTTTCTTCTCCTTGCTGTCTCTCTTCTTCTTCTTCTTGTCTTCATCATTCTTATCACTCCTGTGATGTCTTCTCCTTCCATCACTCTTGTCTCCATCTTTGTCTTGATCATCATCCTTGCTTGAGTTGAACTTAGCATATTCAGGTACAATGCCAGATGCAATGCATGATCTGAGATAGGATATGGCTTCCAATTCTTCTGCTATTCTTACACCCTTCTTCTTGTTTATCTTTTCCACAATGGCAATGATAAGGTTTCTATTGTTGGGGACCAGATGCTTGGGAATGATCAACTGTTGGATTTCATCAATTCTTGTGCCAGATTGGTAGATAATTGTCCTTGGATTTGTCATCACCTCAGGCAATCTGGTTGGTTGCTCATCCCTCAAGTCATTGTAGAGACTTTTGTTGTTCTCATTTGCATCTCTCTTCTCAATCCTACTGATTAGGGTATCCACCTCTAAGTACATTAAGCCTTGTATGGTCTTGAAGGTTAGATGTCATATTTTGGATTTGGAAACCATCAATATCTCCTTGAACCATAAGCTGTTGATTTTCTTGGGTATGACAGTGAAGTAGTCAATCTGCTCCTTCAGCTTCCTTAGATAGAACTGAGTGTCACCAGCCTGTTCCCTTCTGGCTTTCAGAAACTCCAAGAAGGTTTTATCATGATAGACATTTGAATTAGTAACTTTTTGTAGCTTGGCCTCAGTAATAACTTTCACTTCTACAGGCTTGGCACTTTCAGTCTTGGAGAGGAGTGGTTTGTCAGATGGCATACTCCCTGCAACCACTGTGGAGGTGATAAATTGCTTTTGGCCATCAGGAGTAGTGATGTGCACAATTGGTAGAGTGACAACTGGCAGAGAGGTTGGAGGCTCATCAACTTTGGATTTCCTTTTGCCTGACACATGAGTTTTCTCTCTTGTTCTTGGATGACCACCCTCATTGATTGATATGCCATTCTCTTAAGATTTCTCCCCCTTAGTCTGATGCTCCCCCTTATATTTTGAGTCCTTTGAGTTCCTCTTCTCCCCCTTAGGCTTGTTGACAGGCACTGAGGCTGTAGTAGGGGCCTTTGGAGTTGAAGAAGTGGTAGGCATAGATTCCTCAGGTAGAGGAAGACCCATATATTTCATCATGGCTGACATTATCAATTGTTGATGCAGAAGAACATCAGCTGTGGTAGTGGCTTGAGTGCTCAATTGCTCAGTGAGAGTTGCAAATTTGTCTGTCAGCTGAGCACTGGACTGTTTGAGAGAGACCACTTCCGGTTCAAGAGATTCCACCTTTGTGAACAACTTAGTGGCTTTAAAACCAGATAGTGATTGGTCTTTCAGTCTCTCCACTTCAAATTTGGTCATCTCATGCACAGGGACCTTAGTCACCAGTTAATCTCCATATTGATTTTTAAACAGAGTCCTCAGCATGGCATTGGCATCTGTTGTCTGATCTGATAATTTTGCCATCTGAGCAGTCATAGTCTTGACAGACCCCTGGACCAACAGCATAGAGTTGTCCATCTTGATGCACTCAGACTTGCAGAGTTGAACCTTTTTTAGAACATTATCCAGTTGGGGAAATTTGGTATCAAAATCCCTTTTCACTTTCTGCACCTCTTTGATTGTAGCTGCACACACTTCATTCACTTCTGTCTTGAGACCCTTGCCAAGACAGTGTGCAGCTTTGAGAATTCCTTTATAGGTGTCATTCATTGCTTCATATACACCACTAAGAGTGAGAGATTTAGCATTGGACCCTAGTGATGTGATGTACTCTTCTCTGAGGTACTGGAGGCCTTCTGAGAGAGCAATGTCATATTTCCCTTGCAGCCAGGCATCGACATTGCCATCTCTCTCAGCATCATCTATTATGTTGGCCTTTTGCAACTCCACATCATCTATGTGACATAGCAAAATTGCTTCATAGTTTGGATTTGGCATGTTTGAGGTGACAAGGTTCTGAGCTATCTTTACAAACTTAGGAATCTGATCCACAACTAAGCTTTGAAGTGCTTCAACCGTCAATTGTGGTGGAACAGATCTTGATCCTGAAGCACTGTCATGTTGCACAGGCTTCAGCCATTGTGACATGAAGTTAGAGCTAGGCAAGCTAGACTCCTCAGTTACAGATGTAACTTCTGCAACCGGATGGATTGACTCTACTACTGGTGCCTCCACAGAAGTGGGATGAGTTACACCAGCAGTTGACACAGGCACAGAGTCTCTATTGAAAACTAGTGAAGCCTCTGTGTTGGTGATGGTGTCATCAGGATATGCCCCATCTTGCATTCCCTCACCGTCTGAATGTGGTTCCTGGGTGGTGAGCAAAGTGTCATGCACTACGTCACTTGAGTCCATTGGCTCACCAAGAGAAAAGAATTCTTGATGATCAATGCCTTGCTCCTCAATTGATTGAGTTGCAGGCTCCAAAGAAATTTGAGTGTTAGATTTTGGAAGAGAAGTGTCTTGTAGATTGGATTTTGGCAACTCCCCCTGAGAAATAGAGGGAGTTTCAAGTGTGATGTGCTCTCCACTCAGTGATGTGCCATCCTTATTACTCCTTTGTGCAGACTCCATACAGCATTGTGCATTGGGGAGAATGCTTGATTCTATAGATGCACCCTGTTGAGAGAATACATCTAGTGAGCTGTTTGCCCCTAATTTTACAACCTCAGCCATTTTTGTGACTGAAGAGGTGGTTTTTGATTTCTTTTTCTTCTTTGGCCTTAGTAAGGGTGACTCTGGTTCCTCACTTTCTAAGCCTAATTCTACAGCCAATGCTGCTTCAGATAAGATGGTTAAAGGTGCAGAAGCAACCTGTTTTCTCTTCTTCTCCTTTTTACTAACACCACCTTGTTGAGAGGATTATGTAGGTGGCTCTGTGTTTGGTAGAGTGTTTGGCTGAGGTGGTTGGTTAGCAAGCCCTGGGTTAGCATTTTGTTCTACTTGTTTGGGCTGTGCTAACTGTGATTTAGAATCAAATATGGGCATGTTGTGGGGGTAAGTCCTAAATAAAACCTCCATGTGGGGAGTTATGTTAATTCTTACATCCACATCATTCCTAGTCTCCAGATTACCAAAAATGAGTTTGGTCATGGATCTAGGATAGCCTATTCTATTCCTATCTATCCCAGGTAATTCAATCAATTTATCATTTTTAAAATTAAGTACAGATGAATAAATCGAGGGATGAAAATGTCAGTACCTCTCTTGGCTGAGTTCTTACCAAGTCTCCCATAGGCTAAGGCATAGCCTATCTGCTGTGCAGGTGCACTGATTTGATCATAGCTAGACTTCTTGGCAATGAAGACTTGAAGAAGAGTTGCAAACACATAGCTCCACTCTTTTCTTAGATTCTTCCTGTTTAGATGCCCAAGTTTAATCTCATCTGAGTACCTGATGAACTCGAAGAAGTCTAGCAACTCAGCATTCGTGGCTAGTGGGTCATACACTTCTTGTTGAGAGCCCAATCCTAATGCTTGATTCACATCCTCAGCAGTAATAGTGATGTCTTTATCTTGAATTTTGCAGAAAATGGTATAGGTGAGAGTGGCATCCTGAAGTGCATTAGTCTCACAGACAGCAGAGCTCTAGAATTGCTCTAGAAGGTCTAGATATAGGGTAGGATTAGTGGACAGAGCATTCTTGATGTAAGATTCAGACATCCACTTCACAAAACATTTGAAATTGGCATTGGGTGCCTCAACATCACTGGTTAGGGCGATAAAGTTGGTGTTGAATTTTGTAACACCCCCAGATCCGGGGTCAGGGATCTGGTCGTTACGGACTCAATATCCATCCATAAAACCAACATAATTTGAATTACAACCTTGTGACCCAAAATAACAACATAAAACACACCCGTTATAGTCCCAGAGATGAAATCAGTGTAACCATCATTATTATTAATCATAAGTTTGAGTTCTTACAACCCAAAGAATTACAATTTTACCATTACATACTTTTTTTTTTGCTAATTAAAATTTATACCATAGGAAAATGATTACATCTCTAGGGGCATACCCCGCGATTAGAAAACCATCTACCTAACGGAACCACAAAGAAAAGACAACAATAATGCTAGATAAACTAGCAATCAACTGATAAAAACAAACCAAACAACTAAACAACTAAGTTGCACACATGCTGACTAAAATACCACTAGAAGTGGTCCCTCCATAAGCTCCTGTTCCTGCACATCCATACATTGCCCGCACAGTAATCACCACGGTTGCAATACTCCAACTAAACCTCCCAGCCATTGAGATCGAAGCATAATGATTAAAAAAAACCCACATCAACCAAGATGTTCACTTGGACCATATACCGGAGGAATAAATCATCATCAACGCCACAACGAAAGTCGAAACCTCAGTGTAAACCAACCGCCTTACCAGCCCTCCAATGTGTGTCTATAGTAACTTGGAGACCATCCGAACTGAACTTGCACATAGGAACCTTAACCCTCTGCTCCATGTACAGCTTGACTTTACACATGCCAACAATTCCTTCATACTTCAACAACATGACCATGACACAGATGGCTAAGACCAAGACGGCCACCCCTCCAACATCAACATTAATAACCAGTAGAATATTCCTCATGATGTCCATGTGGGCCCATCTCATACTCCCATCTTTCTCAGTCGGCACCACAACCCAGCCAAAGAAGACCAGCCAAAAACACCCAGCCACCGGCTTAGTAAAGCTACACGCAGGAACATCATGACAAACTAATATCCATTCCCTTTCTCCTATTAAATTTGTTAACCATTTGTGAATCAAAAAAACCCGCATACCATGCTTTCCGCCAAATAAAACCAAACAATTTAAGATTCCCGAAACACCAGCATGTTTCATGAATTTCATACAAGCATGATTCATCTGGTTCCTGATAGTTGCAAGCATATAACAGGACAAAATAACCTGCGTCTTGCAGGCATCACCTAAGTGAAGGTAGATCTCGTACACAGTGAAGCAAGTCACTACATCTGGCAAGGTACTAGTTGACCTGCAAACTTTCACCTCTGCATAAAAACCCCCTTCTTCCTTGATTCGCACAATCTGCCAGTTGAATCTCCCCTGCATTTCAAGAAACTTAAACCAAGTCAAGTCTACAGCTCTGACCACTCTCGTTGTATTCCAGTACACCATGTCAAAGTCTCTCCACCTACTGGTCAAGCTTAAGCATCCCCAGCACACGGTGACACAGTCAGCGTGACAAACCCAATGAACATTAGTATTCACTCCATCAAACATAGAGTTTCCACAACTATAAGAAGTCTCTTGGGACAAGCCAACAAACTGCAGGAACCATTGAGTCTTAACTGCACGCTCACGATTAAGCATATAACATAGTCTCCAAAAGTGGCGAAACAGAGCATTTGTTTCCACTGGTTTATCAAATCTCAAGAAAATTCCCATCTGAATCAGAAAAATACCTCGACCTTTAGCGGCAATAGTTGAAGAAAGAACTTCATTGGACTGAATCGATTTAATACCGAGCACCTCATATGCATCCTTAATGTAAAGAATAACATTCCTCAAACAAGCCAATAGCTTAAATTCCAATTGATCATTTCCAAAATGGCCAAAAACTAGCCCCCTTGACTTTACAAATCCCGAAACATGATTCTTAAGACTGCTGTTCAGAGGCTTGAAGTAATCATCCCCCTTATAAGAAATCTCAAAGAAACCAGACCAAGCGTTGGGGTTTGCAGCATGTAACTTGACATCACCTTCCCAACCATTGATACTATTGCAGACATAAATAGTCGATAGACAGGAAGTCCCGACGAAAATCAAATATGTGTAGAACCAATCTGCACCACCGCTAGAAGGCATTTGTCTTCCGGTAGTAAACTCAATACAAATCACCATAACCTTGAGAAGGTTTTTTAAACTATATCTATAGGGCAACAGAGGTCTCGTCAAAATCACCCCAAGCTCAATGGAAGAGAAAACTCGTTGCGACATAATATCAAACATAGTCTGGGCATCAAGAAGACACCCAACCAAACGCAAACCCCCAACCTTAGAAGTTTGAGCAGCACTAAAGTCCATGTTAGTGACAACTTCCGTAGTTACATCACCATGGACTTCATTCACTTCCTTAGAACTTACATCAAACATCTGGCTAGTGTTCATAACCCCCAGAGTCAAACATCCATCAAAAACCCCCAGATTCGCTGCAGCTATAAGACCCATACAGCGGCTCTGTAAACTCCAAGTTCCAAGCAAATAACCCAGATCTGCTTCATCAATAGAAGGATATCTTAACCTGTTCTTTTGTTTCGCAAGTACCTCTTCCCGAGAGCAGTCGCAAGAAACAACAATCGGAGTGCCTGTACACAGTAAAAATACATAGAGAATACTAGTTGGTTGGGCTTTAGCAGCCCCAAGCCCAGCAGGAGAACACCGATACAATAAAGCCCTTGATGTTCCATAAGGAACAGGAGTAACAAGACATCTAGTCTGATAAAACATACTGAAACCACTTGAAGCCGAAGCCCACTTCATTAAACTGATGTTCGAGAAACTCGACAGATCGAAAAAGGTGACCTTCCCGTAAAAGGAAGACATACCAGCTTCAATTTTCATTGCACAGCGTGAGTAAAAAACCCCAACTGCTTTGATAAGGTCTGGAATAGAGATCCCAAGAACCTTCCCAACTGTAAATATGAAGTTCCACGACCCTAGGTCTAGAGCTTCAAACCAATTAAATGGGTCAACACCCAGCAGAAAACCAAACCCAAAGTCTCTATCAGAAGTGAACAAATCACCCTCTAGAGACATAGTCACAAATAAAATATATAGTATAAGAAATATGGTGTATAAGTGAGGGATCCGAGATGGAGGATGGAATATGAAGGAAATTTGATTAGATCTGATGGAGAAAAGGTGTAGATTTGTGGCGGCTAGAAGCAAGAAGAAGGGATTCTAGAGAGAAGGGAGAGCGTTTCTCTCTCTAGACGACTCTCATTTCTTAAATGTCCTTTTCTGGATGACTTGTTGTTTTACCATTACATACTCTTTACCATCCATTGGTATATGCCATATTATAAATACATTTGATGATCAAATGCTAACAACTAGCCTACCAGAAGCTGCATCCTCAGCAATGGTAGCTATGACCTCAGCGGTTAATCCTCTAACGGCTGACACCTGCCTGTGCTGGGTACGCCTTGCGCGGCCATCTGATCTAGCTGTTGTTGTGATATAAATAAATAAAGCAAGGGTGAGCGATAGCCCACCAAAAATATAATTGAAAAGTGATAATATATAACAGTCCAAAATATCTTTGAAACCATATGCTATGCATTAACGAACGTAGTACCAATATAAGGTATGAGATGAAGTTACAAGGTAACTCAAAATATAATTGTTCCGAAGAAATATCTTTTTTTTTTTTTGCTAATTAAAAATTTTATACCACTGGAAAAAGATTACATCTCTAGGGGGATACCCCGCGATTAATAATACATCTACCTAGTGGAACAACAAAAAGAAAACATTAAAAAAGGCTAGTTAAACTAGCAGTCAACGACACCATAACACAAACTAGACAAGGATTTGCTACTAATACAAAAAGAGACTAGGCACATGTCTCACAAAGCCCACATTAAGCAGAAATGCACCATGTAATGGGCTGTCATTTCGGGACATTAACCATCACTCTACTAGTGCAGGTCTGATCACCCTTTCGAAGTCTGCAGCGCTTGATTCCTGCCCTAGTCCGTTGAACCTGGGCTTCTGTATCCTCTTCCATACCTTTCTCATCTTGGAACTCACCCCATGGCGAATCCTGCTTTGGATCCTCCTGAATTTTCTCTGGATCAACATGGATAGTTACATCCCCCACCAGACTAAACAAAGGTCCCAAATATTGCATGTTGCCCTGAATCGGCACCTTTGTGCTGCTCCTTTCTTCCCTTAGCTCCTTGGAGAGATTTGCGTCCCTTCCCCTAGCTAGGGTGCTTTGCGTTGGTTCAGACATTAAGTTAATCCCTAAGTCAATTAGGTAGTCTCTCAGCTGGATGGATTGGCATATTAAGTCATGAAGCTCCACTTCCTCGGGATCTCTCAGACCACGGGCAGAGGCACTGAATTCCCTGTCATGGGACCCTTTAACCAAAGGGATTTCCTTACCTATCAAGGTAATGAACCGCTTTAGGTGATTTAGATTACGCCTCGCTGCCACCAAAGCCTTCTTCTTCATATCAGAATTGAGAAGGATGTGCTCTAATAGCCCCGCTATCTCTACCTCAGCTTCCATATCCTGGATAATCTGGTCCTCCTCCCCAAGCACCGGAAGGGGTATTCCATTCTTCCGAATATATATCCCAAGCTGCTTAATGCAATTTAGGGCTATGCCCAAGTCTCTCAAAATTTTTAAGTCTGTTCTCCGTTGCAAGCCATATATACCATCTAAATCCCTCATGTTAACAGTCCCCCATATCGTGGGTACCTCATGTCCACATTGAACAATGCAGTCTCTCATGGTTCTAAGTACATTCATAGCATTAGCTAGGCGCTTCTGCCAACTTTTTGCCGAATCATCCCAAACTGGGGTTTCGTCGTCTGCTGACACATCATTACACACCGCCTTGCCCTTGTCTTTCTTCCTGGCTAACTCCGCATCTCCTACAGAGCACCCATCATTTTCCATAACATTCATAGGCTTTCCACTTTCTCTTCCCAATCCCATAGCAGAGGGATCCCCTTTTAAGGAAGCATAATCCTTGGATAGACCTTCCCTAAACAACATTTCCTCTTCCATAGGAGGCTCCGACAGATCGACAAAGGAAGCAACATGACAATCAACATCTACCATATTACTAGCAGATTTCTGTTGAGAGAAAACCTTACCATCGATTAATTGGTGTTTGACCCTGCTACGAGTACGGGCAGACACCCTAGTCTTCAATCTCTCAGGAATTACCGTAACCAAGTCCTCAGCAAAAGAGACCCGTGTGACCTTCTTCCTTCCATCATTTGAAATACTAGATCTTTCCAACTTCTTAGATCGAGTATCAACTGAAGGTATCTCCGATACCAACTCCGCCGCAAATGAAACCCTTTTCGGGCTCAAGACCGGGTTCAACCCCTTCTGGGTCATCATCTCATTATCCTTTACTGAGGCCATCATCAAGGGGGTATCCATAAAAGAAACCCTCTTACGGCTCATGCTAAAAAGAGAAAGGGGGGGAAAAAAAAAGAGGAATTTTGTGAATGGGTGGGAGATTAAAAGAAGAAGGTGGATTTAGGAAGGGAATGATAGATCTGAAGGAGAAATTGTTTAGATTTTGAGGATTTTCAGAGGGAGGATTTTAGAGAGAAGGTGGAGCGACTCTCATTTTTTTTTGACTTCATACATTTAGTACTCCGAAGAAATATCTGTTATGTCAAAGATAAGCAAGATATTATCAAATTTTCATAATAGAGGAACTTGCAGGAAGAATATTTCATAACAGTTCAAACACTTTTCAAACCTGAAAACAATGATAATGTTGCAGAAAATTTCCAACATTGAGAGATGAACTAATACTGGAGTTTGACGCGCCAGGAGACATAGCATTTACACGATGATCAGTCGCATGTTATGCTCCCCACCTCTTGTTCTCTACATGTAGAAGGAAGCACCGACGGATTTACTTGTCTACCGCCCTCTAGAACCCCCCGGCCAACGGTTGGGCCATTTGCTGGACCGGCGCCACTGGGTCACTTACGTATCTCCTAGTTCATTTCACATCCATAACTTTGAAACGTAAAGTTCGTCCCCCTTTCCCCAAGTATAACACTTGTTGATAAGACTCCACAAAGTAGTCGTATCTAATTGGAAAGGAAAATTCACCAATATTTCCCAAGCTGCTGCTTGTTAATGGATACCAACTTGTTCCATCAATTCTTACCCCTCGAGCGTTGAGGAGGTAACCAAACAGATTCATATCGATGTTTGAAAGAATCAAGATGTGAGTGACAAGATAGTTTAGCAAGTATAGGACCGGGCAGTCCAATAAATAACATCTCTCAAGTGAGGTCCCCTTATATATTTTTGGAAGTTGAGCGAGTATTAAAATCTTCTTTAAAATAGATTTAAATGAAAATAAAGTTTGGGAACCTCTCCTTGATAAAAATAGTCATAAAATACTCCGAAATATTTTACACCATATCTGAAGGTGAAAGATAATCTTTGAATAATATGAATTATTATAAAAAGAACTTAAAAGAATTTAAATAAATATTCCAAGAATGTTTATTAAATCAATAATAATTAAGGAATATGATTAAATCATAATATTTCTCGTAAGTAATCCTCGAATAAATATATAGAATCATTTACTAAATAACTCTCTTCTTTAAATGAATATTCAATATAATATTCAGTAATTAAATAAACTCAAATAAATATTTCAAATAATATTCACTAAATAAATCAAACCTTAAATGAATATTTGAAAATAATATTCATTTAATAAATAATATTCTAAATGAATAGCCAAATAATATTCTTTTAGTAATCAAAACTTTAAAGGAATATTCGAAGCAATATTCCTTAAGTAAATAGAACTTTAAATAAATATTTTAAAATAATATTCATCAAGCACATAAAATCTTAAATGAATATTCAAAATAAAATTCATTTAATAAATAAATTTCCAAGAATATTAAAGTAATTATTCATTGAATAATCAAACTCTAAATGAATATTCGAAACTAATATTCATTTAAGTAATTAAAGCTCAAATGAATATTAAAATAATATTCAGTAAATAAATATACGCAAATGAATATTCAAAATAATATTCATATAATACTTCTCGATTGAGATAATATTCAAATAGCAATCCTCGAATAATTTCCAAGTAATCAATACTCTATGGAAATATAAATAATGTTCATAATTAACATTCCTCAAATAAGCTGTCACTGGAATCCCTCCGGGTTTCCACGACTATCTCTATATCCTATAATACCGACTCCCGGTCTATATTTAAAGAATGAATATCATACGCCCTTGACTAAGGGTCTTGACAAAACAATCCGGCTTATAACTGATAATTCATATCTAGTCTATAGGCCAATATCAGTTCAGGGAACAAGTATTCCAATATACTTTGAAAACAAGCATGCATGCTATGGCATATGTATAACAACAATCATATATATTATCACAACAACAGTTCCAAGGTATTGGAAACTTGTCTGGCAATCCTGTAGGGGTAGTGTGCCTCGTGTCAATCTGGTGATCTATAAATAGTCACAATAACCGAGGTCAATCACTTAACACTTTTTAAAAGGCTAAGTATAACTTAACTTAAGTCGAAACACGCTTTCGAATTATCTCGTTATACACCTCTTAGTGTAACTCCCTTTTATTATCACTTATGACCCGACATTCGTCCGCTACTAAGACACGTCACTATACTTACACTTGGTATATACTTAAGTCATGTAAGTTTTTAAGGTCGGTCATTTACGAACCAAGATTATACCTCGAGATTTATCACCCGTTTTCTAAGTCATTTACTAAAGTCATAACCAAGTATGCTTCTAGGGGTTCGTTCGCGTTTAACCTTGATTCGAACATTTTTATAAAATCTGAAAATGATCCATTCGACATGTGGTTTTCTCTCACACCTTCCTTTTTACCTCTAATATTTAATTATCAATTCGCCACATATTTCGTGGTATTAAAGGAATCCAATTTTGGTTACGAACTTTTGTTTACGGTTTCAAACCACTTTTACGAATTTAATCATAACTCCTAAACCGTAAATCCATTTCACACGATCTTTATATCAAAACGAAGCTTATAACATAATCTATCTTGTATTGGTATAATATGAAACTGGACAGTGAGTTAAGGCTACTATCAAACACGGTTTCTTAAGTTTTAACGAAAATCGGGCATTACGACGGCCAAATCCACATAAATCACGACCTCCTAAACTTACTCCCCAGTTATACTCAAAAACTTAGGATTTGTAAGTTTTTGGTTGTTTTTGATGTGTTTATAAACTATTAGTTATATTTAATTTAGGAGTTTTTTAAATTACTCCCCGGCAGCGGCGCCAAAAACTTGTTTGCACTAAATCACGCAAGCGTACGTGGTCACAAGTAATATAGATATAAGTTGAGTTCGTTCCCACAGAGATCTGGTTTAGGTTTCAATTCAGTCAATGCACCAATGCAACAATATATAGTTTTTATTCACTGCTAAGACAATTAACAAGATTGGGTTTTGATTAACTAAAATTAACTAAAAAAACAAATTAATAAACTAAGAATTAACTAACTAACGAGAATTGGAATCGAATTACTTCTGCAAGATAAACCATGGAATGCCTTTAATTACTATATGCAATGGTTATGATATCTGATCAGACAACACGAAACAAGTACACGCTACCTCTCAGTATACGTATACCAAACTAAACATACATCCACAAAAGAGATAGAAGATGAATAGACACCAATTATGCTTAGACCCTATATCTCTATAGAATTTGAAAAAATAACGGTTGAAGAACAAGTTATCCACATTGATCACATAGGGCAGCATAATATCTCTATTTACGCCACAAATCATGATGTTAAAACATCAACCTATCATATGCTAGCATGGCAAGTTCTAAATCTCAAGATCCACTCTCGCTTCACAAGAGATTAACAAATTAGATGTTAGCTACGCATCTAAATACATGAAACACAACCATACGAGGATATCAGATATACATCACACACAGATCTCTAAAGCATCAAGATACTAAAGCTCCATAAATAAATCCGTTAGAATCCCATGACAACGATTAGTTCATAATCGAACCTCTCGTCATCATGGGATCTGATGAAACCATGATAAAAATAAAGTATGAAAAGATACAAATATACCTAAGTAATTGATATGTAATGGTTCTACTCCTAATGATACAAATTACAAGGGTTGGATGTGTTTATATAGGCTCTAGAAGTCTTGTCCAGCAAGAAATTCCCCAAAATAGAGTTAAAATAGAATTTCTACAAAATATGTTTCCTAAACTGATTCTGTTTTTAAGGAAAATTCGTAGCTGACTTTTCTTCAATATTTCTGGGCCGTTATAGTCGTAATTGGACATCTGGACCACTTTAGAATGATAGAGAATCTCGTTAGCTTCGCGTGGACAGTAAGATCGCCCAAAACGGAGTTGTACAGAACTCAAGATATGGCCAAAACAAAATCCAAAAATTTGGCTGATTTCTCCGCAGCGCTGGCTGCGCCCGTGGCTGCGCTGGCTGCGCTCCTTTCACTGTTCACAGTGCTGGCAGCACTGGTTTGTGCACTGGCTGCGCTCCTTTGGCTGTCGGGAGCTGATTTTGGCTGAATTTCTTCGTTTTAACTCCTTTTTCCTTCGTTTCTTTTGCAAATTGTCATTTTTTACTTCTAGAACTCAATTCCACCATAAAATATGCATTTTTTTTTATCATCCAACCTCAAGATAATAACCCTGCACAAACTCACTAAAACGCATAAAAAACACAACATACTTGAGACCAAGACATCAATTTAAGCCGAAATGGAACGCTCCAAGTGGATATAAAATCCACTTATCACACCCCCAAACTTAAACCGATGCTTGTCCTCAAGCATACACAAATATAACTATATACAACTAACTAGTACCACTTTCATAGGTGATCACGGTTGCATTTGGCATATGCAACAAGCCCTTTAAACCCCTAGGCAGCCCTAGTGGACGAGTAAGGTCTCGTGAGGGCCTATAGCGAATGTACCCACAAAATCCATCTAACCTAATGCAATGTAATGCATGAATGCAACTAAATGAAAATGCAATTAATCTAGTACTAATATCCTACCATACCTTCAAATCCTCTTATGCCATATCAACTTAAGAATCAAAGTAATAACGCAATGTCTTGGTGTCGAAAGTGCAAGTATTCACATAGTCTACTCAATGAACATGCATAAGTTCTCACAAGTCCATGTCAAATGTGAGAATAAGTTAGTAATCATGCTAAGCCTACAAGAGTACATCTTTGAGACAAAACTCGGGATCTCATACGCAAAAACAACAAACACTCACAATCCACTCACAAAAGAATATTCACTCAAGAACAAGGGTAAGTGTAATAACACGGATTTTTTGAGAAATTATTTTATTATTATTTTGATAATAATAATGTTTTCCTAAAATGAGGAGGAATTTTTTTTTATTTTATTATTCAATTATTTAATTATTTTCGGTTAAGTGGAACCGGGACCCTTTTAAAAATTTTATGGACCAAGTAGATATCTCGAGTCAATAAATTATTTGGATAAAGATTTAATTTTGGAATGTGAAATTATTCAGTAAAGATTTTATTTTAAATTATTGAATAATTTAGAGATTTTAAAATCCTTAGAAAATGTTTATTTTAATTATTTGAGGATTTGTAGAAATTACTTGATTAATATATAAAACCAATAATTTGAGATTTTACTAAAACAATAGTGTTTGTAGTATTTTTATAAAGCCCTGTAAATTGTGAATTATGAATCAAAATTATTATTTTTATGATTTGTTTTTATAAATTATTAATATTTGTAAAATGCATATCAATTTAGAAAATTGAGATTTAATTCCAATTCTTTCTCCAAAAGTCTTTAAAAATATTCTAGTATTTAATTATGCTAGAAATTTTATTTTTACAAATTAGAGTTATTAGTGTAAAATATTATTTTAAGGTGTGTAGTATTTAAATGTATTACTTTTTGAATAGTGTTGGGCTTGAGCCCATTAGGGTTAAAAACACACATCTGATACATACACATACAATATACACACACAAACACACACAGAGCCGCACATAATCAGTCGGGGGAGGGGGAAAGAAATCGGGAGAGAGGGAAGAAAAGAGAGATTGAAATGGGGGTTTAAATCTCATATGTATATGTATGTATATGGTGTATGTATGTGTGTGTGGGTATACACGCGTGTGTGTGTATCGGTGTTGGAGGAGCTCGACTGAACGGAGAAGGGAGGCGCGCGGTGGCTCCGGCCGGCGGAGGGGCGGCGCAGCCGCGAGTGTTGGTAGCAGCAGGCGCGCGACAAGGAGGAGAGAGACCAGCGGGGTGAGAGAGAGAGAGAGAGAGAGAGAGAAAGGAGAGAGATTTTGGGGAAAAATGGATTTTTCCGACGAATCGAAGCGGAAATCGAAATGGTATAATTTCGTGTCTACCTATTTTGTGACAGCCCCAAATCCGGGGTCATAAATTTGGGCCATCATAAACCAATTTCCATTCAAAATCAATATCTCTTGGTTTTTTTTTTTTTTTTATAATTAATAATTATACAATTGACCCCACAGTAATACACATACACACACCAGTCATATGCTCAGAGAACAACATTCACCATAATAAGAGTTTAGAATTAAAAAGTTATTACAACCCAGAATCATACTTCAGTACATTGTTGAGTGATGCTTCTACAAGAAGCATTTCAACAACCAAATTTATTACAATCTTTCAAACTTACACACTTAATATACATAAGCCCACTAAACCCCTTGCGATGGTCATCTACCTCGGGGATTGATGCTAACGAGCTCTCAGAAGGTCGCCTTTCCCTTACCCTCTTGCGGGGCGTTCTGCGTAGTATGGGCATACCTAGCTGTATATAGATAAGTAGCAAGAGTGAGCTATAATAGCTCAGCAAGATAATATTGAAAACTAGAATTTAAAAGGTAACCAAGTATACATGTATATACATATGTAAGCAGTAACCAATTTATAAACTTTAAGGAAGAATAAAACTCTTATTTAATAATACATCATCCACTTACTATTATAAGAAAGAAAATCTAAGGTAATACAGTATCAGTTTCTCTTCTTAAATATTATAACAATCAATATACCCTTTTAGTGTAATATTTTAAAATAACATAAATACTTGAATAAATCTCTCACTATCATCTTCTCATTTCCCTCCTGTACAGTAATTTTATAAATTAATATAAAATCAGTTTCTCTTCATCTATATCAATAATTTCATCGTTTCATATCACTTTTCTGTTTTCAGTTATAGAGATCTGAAAACCATTTTCAATTCTTTCTTTCAAGTTTTGGGGATATATACTGGCGCCAGATACGTAGGACGATGATCAGTCGCCTGACCGTATCCGCTCTCTATTTACTACTAGTAGAAGGAATGAAGGCCACCTACTAACATCATCCCTGGAGGAAGGCCACCTGCATAACATCCTCCTGGAGGAAGGCCACCTGCATAACATCCTCCCTTGGCATCTTCGTGCCGAATCATGAATACTAGACTATGTCGCACACAGCCCTGACATAGCCTCTTATGCAAATTTGTTGCTAATCCCCCTTGTTATAAGATCATTATTCAATTTATCAACACCATTTCACATTTCCATTCTCGCACATTATTTCTATAAAATATATGTATATATCATACACTAAAAGAATGTTTATAATATAGCATTATAAACCATATAACCCTAGATAACAACTGATACCATTCTCTTTCATATCTCTTTTACCTTAGAGCATATTCGCTCCATTCGTAATCATCTCTCTTTAACTTCCCACAATCAAGAGAATATATTCTTTGCAATATAGCAACAAAAGCATCACATATACATAAATATATTCCATGATATCATTATTATTCCAAAGATAAATAATTTTTAAAGTAAGGATAAAAGGATCTTGCCTCGATTTCTGTATCCTGACAGTAGGGCTGGTTCCTCCTCCGGAATTTCTATAAACACAAAAGGACTGTCATTAGAATATCACATCTCTTACTCATTACACTCTTGTATAACATTACCCTTGATACCTCAATATATGCCTAACATATCACTATTACCCCAAAGGTTCAAGAACTTAACCATTTACAAGTTCAATTGAAGTTTCAGTGGTTTTTCACCATTTTCCCTAACGACCACACTTAACTGTAAAAATTCTCAGAAAATATGGATTTCGAATTTTAATGTAAGGTCAACTGTCAAGGGTCCTCTGACCACCCTACTACCTTATCCCAAAATTTCGTGGCTTATAAAAATGTCTAAGTATGGTAACATTAGCCTCAAAGTTGATACAATTATATTTTCTCGGTTACCGAACGTCTTTCACTAAAACTGACTTTTCTCCTAAACCGTACGTCAGATTTTAACGCACCTTATATCAAAACGATCTATGAGCTAAGCTCTATCATTTCATGGTCACTTAGGGGTCCAAACAGTAAGGTACCGTATGGTTACAGTGGCTAAAAACAGGGTAACTTCTGTCCTAACGAAAATCGGACATTATAACTGCTGTAATTTCATACTTTCCAAAATTTCACCACTCCAAAATCAACATCCCACACTCCTTCCAACCCTTACACCATGTGGGCTTCATCCCATCCATGGTTACAAGTACAACACATCTCCATAATCATTCCAACACATATAAACAACTATAACAATAAGATTAAATGATCTAATACTACTTATCTTATAAACCAACTAAAAATCATCATATCCCAAATGATTCAAGCTAGGGTTTCAAGCTAATCATCAACTTTAAAGAGTATACTAACATGAATAACCTCACAAAGCTCTTATACTACCTTGGTATAGTCTAGATCATGCAAAGAAATCAAGAAAGACAAAGTTTGTTCTAAAAGTTACTATTCATCATCTTGTTCATGAATTTTTATCTAAAGATTGACATGGTGGATTAAGCTCAAACTTATAGGATATCTTAATCATGAAATATAGGACTCACCAAATTAATCTTGTGAATTTAGAAGGCTTGGAAGTTGGATTTTCCCCTTGCTTTCCTAGCTTGGCCGAATATATGAAGAAATGGAGGAGAAAGAGAAATTTTGTGTTTATCTCATCTTAATCTTGGCTAATCTAGTGTATTGTAGAAGTTTTGTGATTCTTTTTATTGTTAAAAGACAAATTTACCCTTAAAGCATGTTTTAGTGGAAGATGATATCATTGTAATGTCATTAGTGATGTAATGGATGAGTATTTAGCAAGATTGTTTATTTACCTTAGGTAATTACTAATAACCTTGGTAAATATTAATGTGGTAAATATTATTATCATTTACTACCCTTGGTTACTTGGTTTCTATACTCGTCTAATTGTGGTTCGTTTCGAGCGTACCTCATTATCTCAGTGGTTTTGAAATCATTTAACAATCCAAATTCCATTGGTATTCTCTTAACTTGATAATCCCTTGGTTAAGTCTAAATTCACTAATTCCTCAATATATAATTCTTATAATGTTTCCATGCTCCTTAGTGTCCTATAGAAGCTTATTCGAAATCAAAATCCTCAAAATTTCATGCTTCAGGAATTTCTGAAATCTAACGTCATTTCGAGTCACTTATTTCCATTGTACAATACTAATATGGTTTCTGTTTATTCATTTTATGTTTCCATTATAGAGTACCTATATACCATTTCTCTAAATCCTCGAAATTTACTATTCATAGGATCACTGTAGCATTGCCAAAGTTAGGGTTATTACATCCTTCCCTCCTTAAAAGGATTCCGTCCCGGAATCACGTCAGAAATGTCCATAGATACCTTTTCATCTACACCTCATAACTTCTATACCACTTTCTCCATCACTTTTTCCTTCATAATATCTCTATCTTGTTTGCACAAAATTACACCATCATAAACTTGCTTGTCATTCATCAACATCCCTCTTTTAGTTATGGGTATCGGCCACCACATTGGCCTCTCCTGAATGGTAGTGTATCTCACTTATGGTTTATCCCTATGTTGATCTCTATCATGACATAAAATATACATCTTTCGCTCTTATTATATCTTGTCTCTGTAAAATCTTCCAGAAATCCGACTAAAATAAGATTCTTTGAACAATTGTAAGAAAATATTACCTATAATATATATTTCCTGTTCGTATATAAACAAGTCTGTGGTTTACCCCCAAAATACTATTATTCTCCTTTTCATAGAATTTCTAACCCCTAACAGATACTGATTTTCCTTATCTAGATTATCAACCTACCTATACCATTCATTGACCACATTGATTCTTAACCAAACGTTTACACTAAAAATTTAAATACTAGAAAAATGTTCACCTGCATCTGTATCCGGCCTTCTCAATGCCTCCCCTAAAGTCATATTGTACACCCTGGCAGTAGGTTTATTTGAAGCAGCCACACTCTGTTCTGGCACAGATGATCCCCCTGAACGGCAATCTCTGGCAATGTGTCCTAGTTTCCCACACTGGTAACACTTGATGTCCCTCTTAGGATTGGTACTAGCCGATGGGCACTGACTAAGATAGTGTCCTTTTTGTCCACAGTTAAAGCAGTTTATTTCTAACGCTCTACACACTCCTGAATGCTTCTTACCACACGTGTTACAGTCTGGAAATGGTGTTCGAGATTGACTAGATTGAAAAGTTCCTGTGGATCTACCACCCTGATTCACAGTCTCATTGGTAGTCTTATTATTCCCTGACTTTCCTCCAAACTGGGGTTTTTGTCCCTTACCAAATTTGTTAAAGTAGCTTCCCTCACTTGAACCTCCCTTCTGACCCTCAAATTTCCTTTTCTTACTCTCTCGTCCTATTTGAGTCTGTTCACTCTCAGCTTCGATAATAGATGCCTTATGAACTACCGCAGCATACTCGGTCAACTCAAATGGTGCCACTCTAGTACGTAGCCATGGTTTCAATCCTTGTTGGAACCTCTTCGCTCGTTGCTCTTCAGTACGCACGAATTCTGGAACAAACCTCGACAGTTCGGTAAATTTCATTTCATACTCAGCCACTGTTTGATTTTCCTGCTTTAGCTCCAAAAATTTTATTTCCATCTGGTTCTCTAAGTACCTAGGGGAATATTTGTCTAGAAACACCCTAGTGAAACGCTCCCAAGTTATCACTCCCGCTCCCTCGAGATTTTTCTTAGCTTCCCACCAATAATTTGCCTCTCCCTTTAGGAGATAGGCTGCAAAGACTGTCTTCTGATCTTCCTCTACCCTCAGTATCTCGAAAGCTTTCTCCATCTCTTTCAGCCATGCCCTGGCTGCTACTGGGTTAGTGGTTCCCTCAAATTCTGGGGGTTTTAGTGACTTAAAAGCACGAAAAGAGTTAGCTGCCTGGTTGGGAAGAACAGGTGGTTGTGGCGGATTCTGTGGATTAGCTAAATTCTGCCTCAAAAGTTCCATAAATTGGTTAAAAGGGTTACCACCCTGACTTCCCTGTTGGCCAGTTGATTCATCTTCTTCTTCCTCATGATCTTGTTCATTATGAGCGTTTTCATCCTGCCTATTCTGACTTGCTTCCTCTCTCTCATTTTCCCTTGCATTCATTCTATTATTACGCTTAGGCGGCATGATTCTGTATATAATAATATTCTTCATTAATCACCCAAATTTAGGGTACAATATACATCATTTCCATATATGCATAACTATATCATTAGTTAATCTTATTTATGCATCCCAGTATTTTAAATTCACACAAGTAATATTTAATCATAATACAACTTTGACAAATAAGCTTAGTACCTTTAGCACAATAACCTTTTCATTTAAGTCAATCACCTCATATATATTAATATTTCTGAATCTCAACATTTAATATCAAAATATGATAAAATTAGGCAAAGTACATAAACTTCATTAATTTACATAAATATTTTACAACTTGGGTACAACATCTTTTACTACTAATATCATACATCATAAAGGACAAGGTTCGAAACCCCAAAAGCATAACTGTACATACTAACTCGCTATAACAAAAGCACTACTAGCTGTCCTCTAATCAGACTGGGATTAAGACAGTAAACAACTAACCTAATCCCCAAAATGACATCCACAAGATGACTAGTCTGATTAGTATCCAAGACTACTACTCCTAATCATGGTAACGACGCCCTGATAACCTCTCTGATCTGCACTACCATGGTGGTGACTGTATTAACTATCTGAGCCCTCCATACTGGATCTCCTCTGTCTCCCAACATCGTCCTAATATCACCGAGTGCCCGCAGCTCGATACTAACTATGCTCAAAGTCAACCCATCTGGTATCACACCTCCTCCTCCCCTCGCCCTGTCTAACCTCTGTATAAGCGTATCTATAGTCCGACGGGACTCATCCAGCTGTCCCTGTAGGGCAAAGTACTCTGACAAGAAAATAGCTGGCAACTGACCAGCTGGAAACATAGGTGCCTCCTGAGGTGGCATAGCATCTGGGGGAGGTACATCTACAAGTGGGGGTGCATCCACTGGTGGTGGTGGTGGAGGTGCAAATGGTGGGGATGGAACTGCCTGTGGAGACGGAGGAACAGGCTCTGTGTCCGCATCCTCGGAAGGGTCATCCTCCAACTCATCCTCTGACAAGATAAAGTGTCCCGGTGGAGTGAACTGCTCAACTGGATCCTCAAAAGGGTCAGGGCTAGGTAGAGGAGATGGAACTGGTGATGGCACTGGGACAGGTGGGACAGGAGTAGGAGTCACGTGTATGTCCCTCCACTCAATCGGCTCCTCAGGTATAACAGATAGCCTAGGCCTCTTACGTAAGGGCATCTCCTCCTCAGGAATATCCGTCCGCACTCGGGAAGGTCCGGCCCCATCAGGTCCTACATATGGTCTACCAGAATATGGAACTATAGCCACAGCATCCCTCTGCCTGCGCTCCTCAGCCTCCTCCCTCAGTCTCTGCTCATATCTCTCTCTAGCACTCGCCCGTCGTCTCTCCCTGAGGTCATCAATAGCATACTCTGGAACCTCTACACCTACCAGCAACAAGTCTCTAAGCTCCTGCTCGGACAATCCTAGCCACTGAGGGTCTCGACTCGGCTCACCCATCTCTGCTCCCTATAATAAAACATAAAATTCTATTAGTAACGGTCTATAAATTATAAACAATACTTAAAATAAATACTACCTGCGATATACCACCCCTGAACTTGATGGAAGTTCAAAATTTAATATTATAAATGATACAATATTATTATCACTCTTGTTCCTGAGCATTATGACTCTTAGCTCTGATACCAACTGTGACAGCCCCAAATCCGGGGTCATAAATTTGGGCCATCATAAACCAATTTCCATTCAAAATCAATATCTCTTGGTTTTTTTTTTTTTTATAATTAATAATTATACAATTGACCCCACAGTAATACACACACACACACACCAGTCATATGCTCAGAGAACAACATTCACCATAATAAGAGTTTAGAATTAAAAAGTTATTACAACCCAGAATCATACTTCAGTACATTGTTGAGTGATGCTTCTACAAGAAGCATTTCAACAACCAAATTTATTACAATCTTTCAAACTTACACACTTAATATACATAAGCCCACTAAACCCCTTGCGATGGTCATCTACCTCGGGGATTGATGCTAACGAGCTCTCAGAAGGTCGCCTTTCCCTTACCCTCTTGCGGGGCGTTCTGCGTAGTATGGGCATACCTAGCTGTATATAGATAAGTAGCAAGAGTGAGCTATAATAGCTCAGCAAGATAATATTGAAAACTAGAATTTAAAAGGTAACCAAGTATACATGTATATACATATGTAAGCAGTAACCAATTTATAAACTTTAAGGAAGAATAAAACTCTTATTTAATAATACATCATCCACTTACTATTATAAGAAAGAAAATCTAAGGTAATACAGTATCAGTTTCTCTTCTTAAATATTATAACAATCAATATACCCTTTTAGTGTAATATTTTAAAATAACATAAATACTTGAATAAATCTCTCACTATCATCTTCTCATTTCCCTCCTGTACAGTAATTTTATAAATTAATATAAAATCAGTTTCTCTTCATCTATATCAATAATTTCATCGTTTCATATCACCTTTCTGTTTTCAGTTATAGAGATCTGAAAACCATTTTCAATTCTTTCTTTCAAGTTTTGGGGATATATACTGGCGCCAGATACGTAGGACGATGATCAGTCGCCTGACCGTATCCGCTCTCTATTTACTACTAGTAGAAGGAATGAAGGCCACCTACTAACATCATCCCTGGAGGAAGGCCACCTGCATAACATCCTCCTGGAGGAAGGCCACCTGCATAACATCCTCCCTTGGCATCTTCGTGCCGAATCATGAATACTAGACTATGTCGCACACAGCCCTGACATAGCCTCTTATGCAAATTTGTTGCTAATCCCCCTTGTTATAAGATCATTATTCAATTTATCAACACCATTTCACATTTCCATTCTCGCACATTATTTCTATAAAATATATGTATATATCATACACTAAAAGAATGTTTATAATATAGCATTATAAACCATATAACCCTAGATAACAACTGATACCATTCTCTTTCATATCTCTTTTACCTTAGAGCATATTCGCTCCATTCGTAATCATCTCTCTTTAACTTCCCACAATCAAGAGAATATATTCTTTGCAATATAGCAACAAAAGCATCACATATACATAAATATATTCCATGATATCATTATTATTCCAAAGATAAATAATTTTTAAAGTAAGGATAAAAGGATCTTGCCTCGATTTCTGTATCCTGACAGTAGGGCTGGTTCCTCCTCCGAAATTTCTATAAACACAAAAGGACTGTCATTAGAATATCACATCTCTTACTCATTACACTCTTGTATAACATTACCCTTGATACCTCAATATATGCCTAACATATCACTATTACCCCAAAGGTTCAAGAACTTAACCATTTACAAGTTCAATTGAAGTTTCAGTGGTTTTTCACCATTTTCCCTAACGACCACACTTAACTGTAAAAATTCTCAGAAAATATGGATTTCGAATTTTAATGTAAGGTCAACTGTCAAGGGTCCTCTGACCACCCTACTACCTTATCCCAAAATTTCGTGGCTTATAAAAATGTCTAAGTATGGTAACATTAGCCTCAAAGTTGATACAATTACATTTTCTCGGTTACCGAACGTCTTTCACTAAAACTGACTTTTCTCCTAAACCGTACGTCAGATTTTAACGCACCTTATATCAAAACGATCTATGAGCTAAGCTCTATCATTTCATGGTCACTTAGGGGTCCAAACAGTAAGGTACCGTATGGTTACAGTGGCTAAAAACAGGGTAACTTCTGTCCTAACGAAAATCGGACATTATAACTGCTGTAATTTCATACTTTCCAAAATTTCACCACTCCAAAATCAACATCCCACACTCCTTCCAACCCTTACACCATGTGGGCTTCATCCCATCCATGGTTACAAGTACAACACATCTCCATAATCATTCCAACACATATAAACAACTATAACAATAAGATTAAATGATCTAATACTACTTATCTTATAAACCAACTAAAAATCATCATATCCCAAATGATTCAAGCTAGGGTTTCAAGCTAATCATCAACTTTAAAGAGTATACTAACATGAATAACCTCACAAAGCTCTTATACTACCTTGGTATAGTCTAGATCATGCAAAGAAATCAAGAAAGACAAAGTTTGTTCTAAAAGTTACTATTCATCATCTTGTTCATGAATTTTTATCTAAAGATTGACATGGTGGATTAAGCTCAAACTTATAGGATATCTTAATCATGAAATATAGGACTCACCAAATTAATCTTGTGAATTTAGAAGGCTTGGAAGTTGGATTTTCCCCTTGCTTTCCTAGCTTGGCCGAATATATGAAGAAATGGAGGAGAAAGAGAAATTTTGTGTTTATCTCATCTTAATCTTGGCTAATCTAGTGTATTGTAGAAGTTTTGTGATTCTTTTTATTGTTAAAAGACAAATTTACCCTTAAAGCATGTTTTAGTGGAAGATGATATCATTGTAATGTCATTAGTGATGTAATGGATGAGTATTTAGCAAGATTGTTTATTTACCTTAGGTAATTACTAATAACCTTGGTAAATATTAATGTGGTAAATATTATTATCATTTACTACCCTTGGTTACTTGGTTTCTATACTCGTCTAATTGTGGTTCGTTTCGAGCGTACCTCATTATCTCAGTGGTTTTGAAATCATTTAACAATCCAAATTCCATTGGTATTCTCTTAACTTGATAATCCCTTGGTTAAATCTAAATTCACTAATTCCTCAATATATAATTCTTATAATGTTTCCATGCTCCTTAGTGTCCTATAGAAGCTTATTCGAAATCAAAATCCTCAAAATTTCATGCTTCAGGAATTTCTGAAATCTAACGTCATTTCGAGTCACTTATTTCCATTGTACAATACTAATATGGTTTCTGTTTATTCATTTTATGTTTCCATTATAGAGTACCTATATACCATTTCTCTAAATCCTCGAAATTTACTATTCATAGGATCACTGTAGCATTGCCAAAGTTAGGGTTATTACATATTTAATTTCCGTATTTTAAATTATTTAATTGTTTTAATTTAGTTAGTTGTAAATTATGAGATGTATGTGTTAAATTTGATAATTAGTGTATATTGAATTTGGAGATAATGGTTGTGATTTAATTAGTTAAATTGTGAGTATAAAGCTTAATGTGGTAATGGGTATAATTAGACTAAAATTGTAAGATTATGATTATTGGTTGAAATTCCGAGATTTAATTCGGAAGGTATGTTTGTAATTATAATTGTTGAGTTTAATTATGAGTCCGATTAAAGGTTCGGGTTAGTGATTGTTAATTGTTAAATTGCTAATTGTTAATTGTTAGTGAGTAATTATTAATTGTCGGATAATATATTCGGGTTAGTTGTCAAGTAATTGTTAAGTGCTAATTGCTAATTGTTAGTTTCCAATTGAAATTGTTAATTGCTAAGTGTTAAGTGCTAATTGTTATCTCCATGTAATGTAGTCATAAGAGCTGGATAACTTGTAAATGTTTATGTGCTAGATGTTATAAATCGAGTTATAGTATATGTTGATAGTATAAGTGCCAACTACGTGGTGTTGGCTTAAATGTGGATAAACTTAGTTTACTTTCCTTAAATGTTGAGGTGCCGCATGTCTGGGCGGGTACTTTTCCTTATGTGCTAGTTGCCGCATGTCTGGGCGGGTACTTTTCCTTATGTGCTAGTTGCCGCATGTCTGGGCGGGTACTTTTCTTATATGTTTACTTTTATGTTGCTGCAAGTTGAGGCAGCTTTTATTTTATCAAAAACAGGGTTATAAATTGTTTTGATTGGCATGGAGGGGCTGTGCCCATAGTCCGATAAACGAATACTACATGCCGAAATTTTCTAAAAATCCCCTGCATTTTAATTTATTTAACTTATTTGATTTCAAGGGTTTAAAGGTATGATTTGGGTGTTAACTGTTTATGTGTATATGTGTTAAGTGAATTAATTCGAGGGTAATTGTTGTCTCGAGGATTTATGTGCTAAGTGATTTAATTCAAGGATTTATGTGCTTCGAGGATTAATTGTGTTTTGAGGATTAGCTATTAATCAAGTTTTGTCGTAGAAGGTCAATGGTATTATAAATGTTTAGGTTAAGTGAAGTTGACTAAATGGTGGTATAGGGTTATGATGTGTTAGCACTAGGAAATGTTCACTTTATATAAGGGGACTCTTCCCATGTTGTTTGCTATTACTAAATGTCTTATGTGCATTAAGTGGTATTAGAGTAGTCAACTATAGGGAGGACACCTATAGTTTGACTTTTTGATTATTTAGTGATAATCCCGAGTCGTGTCTACTCGATATACGTGGTATGACTGACACGTACTCGTAACCATTTCAGTACCATTAGGGCGAAATCAAATTGGAGCGACGTGCATCCAAAAAGGAAGATCGAGACGTCAGGTAAGGTCCATGGAATTACTTGGACGAGGTGCGAAGGATTTGTTCGCGGTTTCTGTTTTCTGCTAAGGACCAGAGGCAAGTTTATTTACACATACTCTATCGTTCAGAGTATACCTATTTTGAATTATATAAAATGTGCGGAAAAAGGTTTTCAATCCCTAATTGCGAGTTTTTAATCTTGTGCTCCTCCTTCCAAATCATTTTATTCTTGACTTTGCTAGCGATATTAAATTATTCTCGTGCAATAATCAAAACCCATGACTTATAATACTGTCGATGGGCGGTGACATTCTTATGGTTCTACATCTCGATTTATACGTTGTATATTTATAAACCTTTGTAATGTGGTAGAGGACCATATGTTATGAGATATATATAGATACATATACGTATATATGGAACTACGTTGTAAAGGCTCCGAGGGTAGAGCGTGTATTGAGTTATTGAATTTAGCCCGCGTGTCGGGGCTATTTTGTATTGTATGTTTTCGAA
The DNA here is from genome assembly GCA_037693485.1 of Kitagawia praeruptora. NCBI lineage: Eukaryota > Viridiplantae > Streptophyta > Magnoliopsida > Apiales > Apiaceae > Kitagawia > Kitagawia praeruptora. Next base: position 76,525,674 of record CM075354.1, read on the forward strand.
AACCCGGGCAAAGCTTTTAAAAAGAATTTCGCAATAATTAACCTAAAGGCAACATCACCAATAAACCAGTGTTTATTTAATTAATAGATGCTCCTGAAAGCATTTACTAATTAAATAAACCTCATTCGCCTAATTAAATTTATTTAATTAGATGAATATCATTTTCAAAACGCTTTCTTAAAATCACTTTGTCCCGGAGAAATAATAAAACAATTTAATGGAGTGATTCTATCTAGTATATTATTTATCGGAGATAGTTTATTTTCAATACGGATTAAAGATATTCCAATGGTTATAAATTGGGTACTTTCAGCTTAAAACAGCTAGATTGATATCGATATATGTTATTTGAATGCTTATTTAATTCGATGAATATTAATTATAATATTCATTAAGAAACAAAAAAAAAGGGAAAAAGGAAAGAGAAGAAGGATTTTCATGCTTATTAATTATTTCTTATTGACCGAGAGTCAGTAGTAGTTATTTGATAAAGTGGCTAAAGTTTGGAGACTGCTGGAGAGATTGTGTCTTGATTTTGATTAGAAATATTCCAAGAGTTGTATTTGGGTGTTTTGAGGTTATTAAATATTCCAGTATTAATAGTAAATATTATTTGAATATTACTTAATAAATGAATATTAATTTGAGTATTCTTTTAAAAAGGGATTATTGAATATTTATTATTTGTTACATAGTAGTCAAATATTTATTAAATACTCTAAGTGTTTTGAAGGTTATAAAACACTATTTAAAGGTTGTCTAAGGACTCTCATAGTCATTTAAAATATTATATTTTGAATCTATCTAGGTAAGTTACTTTTCAAGAACATATATATTTATGGAATCACCCTGTGGTGGTTACAAGCTTTATGCGTACCATTTTCCATGTGTGATCACAAAACCCTGTGTCGAGATTGATATCGGTACAAGTGTATATCTATAATTGAACTCTTTTGAACTCAAAACATTTTCGAAAACCCCCGGTCAGGTTTTACTCTCTTGCTCGTTTTTCAAGAAATTATCGGTCGACTGAAGTCGAACTTCAAATACTCAAGTTTTCTATCAAAATGATTTTGACAAGAAAAGAAAAAGGGGACTCTGGCAGGTGTGGGAATCGTTGACGAACGATTCCCGGGATGTGTAAGCGGCCGTGAGCCAGGCGGTCCATCAATTATTATTCCGGCTCAGGTGTTGCCGAAGGATGATTACGGATGTAGTTTTCATCGAGGGTGATTACGGATGTAGTTTTCACCTGGGGATAGTTACGGATGTAGTTTCTATCCTTCTACCGGTAGAGAAGACCCGCGGATTATTGGACTTGGATGTGGCGACTGATCATCGTCAATCCTTGTCAGGTTTTTATGTTTTCTTTAAGTCCCATCCTCCACTTTGGAAAAATACTCAAACACTGCTTCTTAGGCCTAAGTGCCAAGTAGCCGATAGTGTTGTTTTCAATTTTGAAAGATGATGAATTCATGCAGTATCTAGAACTGCAAGATTATTCTAACAATAATGGCACGTGCTTGTGCACTTTTACAATTATTCAAAAGATGAAAGATGGTTCATCGGTTATTGATGTTAAGTCCCAAATGTTTTGCTTTAAGAACTTTGACTCTCTTCCTATCAGTTATTTCTGAGTTTAACTTATCAAGTGGTTAACGAACTTATATCCTGTACAGAATCTTGAACTGTAAGGTGTTTTGATGATAATGATTTACTCATGTGTATATACTTACAAACTTGAGGAGTATTAAAAAGGGAACTTTATAATGGTTTGGTTTATGAAGAGTGGTAATAACTATCTTAGCAGCATATTGAACTGCATATTTTGAAAAGCTCCCTAAGAGGTTATCAATACTATGAGTATGGTATGTGGATAGGGTATGAGGATTACTATTGTTGACAAGAACTTACTTTATTTATCTGATGTTACTCGAAATGTCATATATTCCCTACTGAGGTTTCATTGCTGCAAATATTTCGAAATTGATATTAAGTATCGTTATATTTCGAAAACTCCATGTGTATATTGATATATATTGTTGTGCTCTATTAATACTTGCTGGGCAATTCTTTCGCTCATACTTGCTTGTTTTAAATATTAACCTTTCAGAGGAAGGTAGATGATTGAGGCTTATCTGCATGGCTCAGAAGAAGCAGGCAGTACGCCCGTATGAAGATGATATGATCCAGAAAAGTTATAGCTAGAATAAGTTATATGTAAGTACATTGATGTGTAATATATATTACTTTGTGCTGAGTAGTACTAGTTGCTGGTGTACTTCCCAACGAAGCTATACTAGTAGTATAAGATTTTTAAGACATAGTGCGATGTAATAGAATGGATGTAATAAAGATGTAAAGAATGTAGTTCTTGTTTCTAGCCCTATGACCTAAAAGATGCTTGGTGGTTGGGGTCACAGATGTTGTAATTCAGTTATTAAATGATTACAAGTGATTAAATATTGTCAACCAGGTGATTTGATGTTAAGGATTTCCGCGTGACGACCAAATCCCTGACCCCGGATTTGGGGCGTTACAGAAATGGTATCAGAGCTTAGGTTATAGTAAACTAGAAACGAGAGTGAGTAGGAGTGTGTATAGTTATGTGAGAACGTCGGAACTCATGTAGAGTTCCTGTTGGACTATTGGATATAGTACCAATGATTAAGTTAAGATTGGAAGGCTATGTCGAGGAATATGTGGAGATAGACGTCACTTCTTGTGGTGATGAACGTCTGCTAAAGAACTCTTAGAGACAAGTGTTGGTTGGCAGGGGCATAGAGCGCCCGAGGCCTAAGATTAAGATAATTTTAGGGGTTCATGGATGAAGTTATGTATTCCCCGAATGATAGGAAATTTCAATATGATGATGAAGGATGGAAAGCTGGCATCGAGTATTATGACAATGATGAGTTGAGATAGCATCCGTACTGTTAAAATTCCAAAAAGGGAAGTAAAACAAGATCCCTATGAAAGAGTATTAGCCGAAGTTGCGGGTATTTAAATCTTCTCGAGTTTAAGAGAGCTCGAGGTAATATTAGAAATAGATTGGTGGACAGACGCCGAATGTTTCAAATGATTACGTAGAGAAAATGGTGAAGTGGTGCTTGGTCGATAAAGACGAGACATGTTTTAAGAACCAAGACGGACTGAGAAAGTCAAAGAAAGACGTAAATAGGAAGGCTGTTGTGCCAAAACTGCTAAGCTTAAGTAGCACACGGGATTGACGCAAGAAAAGAAATGTTTGGTATAAAGACGGTGATAATAGTAACTGGATTTAAGTACGTATATTCTAACGATGTTCCGGACTATCGCCCATTCGACATGTGGAATTCGTCGTTGCTAGGGGCGACACCGGTATCGAAGTCTTCTCAAAGAATAGAACGCTTGCGTGAGATGCTTGCGCCGAGTCGAATAGAACTCCTTAATATCGTAAAATGCCGATGGTTGAATCTCTATCGACTATTACGAGTCGACGATGACGTCGGTTATCGAGCACCTTAGGGTGTGCGTGGAAAAGAAGAGCGCTATAATCGAACAATTATCCGTCAGAGGAGCCGACATGTAAGGCATCCGTAGAGACCTTGGCATTACCCTCCCCAATTATGAATCATTCTGATTACTTCCCCAGTCTGAATTATTTGATATCTCCCCATTTGCAACTTGTGTTTATTATCTCCCCAATGTGAATTATTTGACACATCCCCGTGCATAAATTATTTGGATTACCTCCCTAATCTATGACCTATCTTGACATCTCTCCAAGAGAGAATTTTGATAAAGAATATACTCCCTCTTCGAAGTTGTTCTTCAATACTCGTGTTAAACCATATTTAATGTCGATTGTGCCAGAAGCTATCATTATTCCTACCTTCAGATTTCTGAAGCCCTATTGAATGATGTTATTTCAAATTCCCACTTTTCTTCAAATATTGGATAATCCTATGGTGCTATAGCACCACTTGCTTGTTGTATACCAGTATCTTTCTAGTTATCCTTTTCCTTGGAAATTGCACCTTGGAATCTGATCAATTTTAATCCAGGGTGTCCACTTGAGAATTATTTGTCGAAAGACGATAATTATTATCTTCACTTCGAATTGCTTTCATACTTCTCAGCTTCCACTGAGACGAACAACCCTATACTTATAGGGGACGCAAGGGCTATCTGTCTGTGTGATAGAAGTCTGACGGGACGCCGTCACTTGTGAGTTGTGAAATACAAGAAGGCTAACTACCTTTAGTAATGTCTTAACTGAGACACGCAACGTGAGTTCTTATGATCATATTGATCTCTCAGTAAATTCTCTCATTTCAAATAAGGTTGACTTTAACACTCATGACCTTAAGATCACCAGTGTGTGACAATTGCCTTGATATGACAGCTATCTTTTCAAAGCTCCATTATTCTTATTATCTCTAATGAATTTCAAGGGGATGCCAACCAGGTCAGCCAAGTCATAAATTCGCTGATAGAAATTTGATTCGAACGGAATCGCCAAGAGCAAGAGCGAATCCAAAGGCGAATAGAATATCAGTGACGTATCAACAGAATTAGTGCATTCTCTCTCAAGAGTGTCATGTTAATAGAGTCAGTGAACTCTCTCTCTTAAGGATAGTATAATAATAGAAAGTTGGGCAAGACGTATATGTGAAAGGAATAATGGTGGGTTATAAGACTCCAGCGATAATTGTGTCAGATAGAGAATCGAGGTTTGAATTGAGATATTGAAGAAGTTGTTTACGAAGAGACACTATCTCCTGTTTTGCAGAATAAGTGTTGATGATAAAAGAGTTAAGGAATCCCAGTAGTGGCCTTAGCTGATTCCGTGGACGGAATCCTTTTAAGGAGGGTAGACTGTAATAACCCGGATTTTTTGAGAAATTATTTTATTATTATTTTGATAATAATAATGTTTTCCTAAAATGAGGAGGATTTTTTTTTTAATTTTATTATTCAATTATTTAATTATTTTCGGTTAAGTGGAACCGGGACCCTTTTAAAAATTTTATGGACCAAGTAGATATCTCGAGTCAATAAATTATTTGGATAAAGATTTAATTTTGTAATGTGAAATTATTCAGTAAAGATTTTATTTTAAATTATTGAATAATTTAGAGATTTTAAAATCCTTAGAAAATGTTTATTTTAATTATTTGAGGATTTGTAGAAATTACTTGATTAATATATAAAACAAATAATTTGAGATTTTACTAAAACAATAGTGTTTGTAGTATTTTTATAAAGCCCTGTAAATTGTGAATTATGAATCACAATTATTATTTTTATGATTTGTTTTTATAAATTATTAATATTTGTAAAATGCATATCAATTTAGAAAATTGAGATTTAATTCCAATTCTTTCTCCAAAAGTCTTTAAAAATATTCTAGTATTTAATTATGCTAGAAATTTTATTTTTACAAATTAGAGTTATTAGTGTAAAATATTATTTTAAGGTGTGTAGTATTTAAATGTATTACTTTTTGAATAGTGTTGGGCTTGAGCCCATTAGGGTTAAAAACACACATCTGATACATACACATACACGATACACACACAAACACACACAGAGCCGCGCATAATCAGTCGGGGGAGGGGGAAAGAAATCGGGAGAGAGGGAAGAAAAGAGAGATTGAAATGGGGGTTTAAATCTCATATGTATATGTATGTATATGGTGTATGTATGTGTGTGTGGGTATACACGCGTGTGTGTGTATCGGTGTTGGAGGAGCTCGACTGAACGGAGAAGGGAGGCGCGCGGTGGCTCCGGCCGGCGGAGGGGCGGCGCAGCCGCGAGTGTTGGTAGCAGCAGGCGCGCGACAAGGAGGAGAGAGAGAGAGAGAGAGAGAGAGAGAGAGAGAGAGAGAGAGAGAGAGAGAGAGAGAGAGAGAAAGGAGGGAGATTTTGGGGAAAAATGGATTTTTCCGACGAATCGAAGCGGAAATCGAAATGGTATAATTTCCTGTCTACCTATTTAATTTCCGTATTTTAAATTATTTAATTGTTTTAATTTAGTTAGTTGTAAATTATGAGATGTATGTGTTAAATTTGATAATTAGTGTATATTGAATTTGGAGATAATGGTTGTGATTTAATTAGTTAAATTGTGAGTATAAAGCTTAATGTGGTAATGGGTATAATTAGACTAAAATTGTAAGATTATGATTATTGGTTGAAATTCCGAGATTTAATTCGGAAGGTATGTTTGTAATTATAATTGTTGAGTTTAATTATGAGTCCGATTAAAGGTTCGGGTTAGTGATTGTTAATTGTTAAATTGCTAATTGTTAATTGTTAGTGAGTAATTATTAATTGTCGGATAATATATTCGGGTTAGTTGTCAAGTAATTGTTAAGTGCTAATTGCTAATTGTTAGTTTCCAATTGAAATTGTTAATTGCTAAGTGTTAAGTGCTAATTGTTATCTCCATGTAATGTAGTCATAAGAGCTGGATAACTTGTAAATGTTTATGTGCTAGATGTTATAAATCGAGTTATAGTATATGTTGATAGTATAAGTGCCAACTACGTGGTGTTGGCTTAAATGTGGATAAACTTAGTTTACTTTCCTTAAATGTTGAGGTGCCGCATGTCTGGGCGGGTACTTTTCCTTATGTGCTAGTTGCCGCATGTCTGGGCGGGTACTTTTCTTATATGTTTACTTTTATGTTGCTGCAAGTTGAGGCAGCTTTTTTTTTTTTATCAAAAACAGGGTTATAAATTGTTTTGATTGGCATGGAGGGGTTGTGCCCATAGTCCGATAAACGAATACTACATGCCGAAATTTTCTAAAAATCCCCTGCATTTTAATTTATTTAACTTATTTGATTTCAAGGGTTTAAAGGTATGATTTGGGTGTTAACTGTTTATGTGTATATTTGTTAAGTGAATTAATTCGAGGGTAATTGTTGTCTCGAGGATTTATGTGCTAAGTGATTTAATTCAAGGATTTATGTGCTTCGAGGATTAATTGTGTTTTGAGGATTAGCTATTAATCAAGTTTTGTCGTAGAAGGTCAATGGTATTATAAATGTATAGGTTAAGTGAAGTTGACTAAATGGTGGTATAGGGTTATGATGTGTTAGCACTAGGAAATGTTCACTTTATATAAGGGGACTCTTCCCGTGTTGTTTGCTATTACTAAATGTCTTATGTGCATTAAGTGGTATTAGAGTAGTCAACTATAGGGAGGACACCTATAGTTTGACTTTATGATTATTTAGTGATAATCCCGAGTCGTGTCTACTCGATATACGTGGTATGACTGACACGTACTCGTAACCATTTCAGTACCATTAGGGCGAAATCAAATTGGAGCGACGTGCATCCAAAAAGGAAGATCGAGACGTCAGGTAAGGTCCATGGAATTACTTGGACGAGGTGCGAAGGATTTGTTCGCGGTTTCTGTTTTCTGCTAAGGACCAGAGGCAAGTTTATTTACACATACTCTATCGTTCAGAGTATACCTATTTTGAATTATATAAAATGTGCGGAAAAAGGTTTTCAATCCCTAATTGCGAGTTTTTAATCTTGTGCTCCTCCTTCCAAATCCTTTTATTCTTGACTTTGCTAGCGATATTAAATTATTCTCGTGCAATAATCAAAACCCATGACTTATAATACTGTCGATGGGCGGTGACATTCTTATGGTTCTACATCTCGATTTATACGTTGTATATTTATAAACCTTTGTAATGTGGTAGAGGACCATATGTTATGAGATATATATAGATACATATACGTATATATGGAACTACATTGTAAAGGCTCCGAGGGTAGAGCGTGTATTGAGTTATTGAATTTAGCCCGCGTGTCGGGGCTATTTTGTATTGTATGTTTTCGAAAACCCGGGCAAAGCTTTTAAAAAGAATTTCGCAATAATTAACCTAAAGGCAACATCACCAATAAACCAGTGTTTATTTAATTAATAGATGCTCCTGAAAGCATTTACTAATTAAATAAACCTCATTCGCCTAATTAAATTTTATTAATTAGATGAATATCATTTTCAAAACGCTTTCTTAAAATCACTTTGTCCCGGAGAAATAATAAAACAATTTAATGGAGTGATTCTATCTAGTATATTATTTATCGGAGATAGTTTATTTTCAATACGGATTAAAGATATTCCAATGGTTATAAATTGGGTACTTTCAGCTTAAAACAGCTAGATTGATATCGATATATGTTATTTGAATGCTTATTTAATTCGATGAATATTAATTATAATATTCATTAAGAAACAAAAAAAAGGGAAAAAGGAAAGAGAAGAAGGATTTTCATGCTTATTAATTATTTCTTATTGACCGAGAGTCAGTAGTAGTTATTTGATAAAGTGGCTAAAGTTTGGAGACTGCTGGAGAGATTGTGTCTTGATTTTGATTAGAAATATTCCAAGAGTTGTATTTGGGTGTTTTGAGGTTATTAAATATTCCAGTATTAATAGTAAATATTATTTGAATATTACTTAATAAATGAATATTAATTTGAGTATTCTTTTAAAAAGGGATTATTGAATATTTATTATTTGTTACATAGTAGTCAAATATTTATTAAATACTCTAAGTGTTTTGAAGGTTATAAAACACTATTTAAAGGTTGTCTAAGGACTCTCATAGTCATTTAAAATATTATATTTTGAATCTATCTAGGTAAGTTACTTTTCAAGAACATATATATTTATGGAATCACCCTGTGGTGGTTACAAGCTTTATGCGTACCATTTTCCATGTGTGATCACAAAACCCTGTGTCGAGATTGATATCGGTACAAGTGTATATCTATAATTGAACTCTTTTGAACTCAAAACATTTTCGAAAACCCCCGGTCAGGTTTTACTCTCTTGCTCGTTTTTCAAGAAATTATCGGTCGACTGAAGTCGAACTTCAAATACTCAAGTTTTCTATCAAAATGATTTTGACAAGAAAAGAAAAAGGGGACTCTGGCAGGTGTGGGAATCGTTGATGAACGATTCCCGGGATGTGTAAGCGGCCGTGAGCCAGGCGGTCCATCAATTATTATTCCGGCCCAGGTGTTGCCGAAGGATGATTACGGATGTAGTTTTCATCGAGGGTGATTACGGATGTAGTTTTCACCTGGGGATAGTTACGGATGTAGTTTCTATCCTTCTACCGGTAGAGAAGACCCGCGGATTATTGGACTTGGATGTGGCGACTGATCATCGTCAATCCTTGTCAGGTTTTTATGTTTTCTTTAAGTCCCATCCTCCACTTTGGAAAAATACTCAAACACTGCTTCTTAGGCCTAAGTGCCAAGTAGCCGATAGTGTTGTTTTCAATTTTGAAAGATGATGAATTCATGCAGTATCTAGAACTGCAAGATTATTCTAACAATAATGGCACGTGCTTGTGCACTTTTGCAATTATTCAAAAGATGAAAGATGGTTCATCGGTTATTGATGTTAAGTCCCAAATGTTTTGCTTTAAGAACTTTGACTCTCTTCCTATCAGTTATTTCTGAGTTTAACTTATCAAGTGGTTAACGAACTTATATCCTGTACAGAATCTTGAACTGTAAGGTGTTTTGATGATAATGATTTACTCATGTGTATATACTTACAAACTTGAGGAGTATTAAAAAGGGAACTTTATAATGGTTTGGTTTATGAAGAGTGGTAATAACTATCTTAGCAGCATATTGAACTGCATATTTTGAAAAGCTCCCTAAGAGGTTATCAATACTATGAGTATGGTATGTGGATAGGGTATGAGGATTACTATTGTTGACAAGAACTTACTTTATTTATCTGATGTTACTCGAAATGTCATATATTCCCTACTGAGGTTTCATTGCTGCAAATATTTCGAAATTGATATTAAGTATCGTTATATTTCGAAAACTCCATGTGTATATTGATATATATTGTTGTGCTCTATTAATACTTGCTGGGCAATTCTTTCGCTCATACTTGCTTGTTTTAAATATTAACCTTTCAGAGGAAGGTAGATGATTGAGGCTTATCTGCATGGCTCAGAAGAAGCAGGCAGTACGCCCGTATGAAGATGATATGATCCAGAAAAGTTATAGCTGGAATAAGTTATATGTAAGTACATTGATGTGTAATATATATTACTTTGTGCTGAGTAGTACTAGTTGCTGGTGTACTTCCCAACGAAGCTATACTAGTAGTATAAGATTTTTAAGACATAGTGCGATGTAATAGAATGGATGTAATAAAGATGTAAAGAATGTAGTTCTTGTTTCTAGCCCTATGACCTAAAAGATGCTTGGTGGTTGGGGTCACAGATGTTGTAATTCAGTTATTAAATGATTACAGGTGGTTAAATATTGTCAAACAGGTGATTTGATGTTAAGGATTTCCGCGTGACGACCAAATCCCTGACCCCGGATTTGGGGCGTTACAGTAAGTGTATCACTCAATTCCAACAAAATCATAAGCATGCTTGACATTTGGTATCAATCTAACTCTTAACACAACATACATCAATGACGATAATCAAAAGGTCTTTATTTGGGTTGTAATGGGGCTAGGGACAAGGTATGTCAAATAAGCCAAAACAGGTGAAGTGTCAAAAGCTAGTAGGAACTATAATACTCATACACAACACCCTATTTCCCCCCACATAATTTTTCTATTTTTCTTCCAACAAAAACAATCGACGAGTCGACTAAAGTAGGATCATAACAAACACAAACATGCTCTCATAATATTTTTTTTTTCTTTTTTTTTTTCCTTTTTTTTCTTTTTTTTTTCTTTTTTTTTCTTCGAGAGCTAAATAAAACAATAATATAAACAATAACAACGATCCCACAATTTTATTACACATGCCGACTATTAAGTAAACAAACCCAATTTTCAATATTTCCCCCAAAAGTAAGACCAACAATAAACCCCTCCTTGCACACCTTATTACTCCCTTAAGCACTCTACTAGCCTTTGACAATGTGGGTTCAAATTAATGTACGGCCAATACAAGAAAAAGGTCTAGGCAAGTAATGTGGTATGTCACCGAAAAAAATAGGATTAAACTCAACGGGTTAACTAATTGATCATGTAAACATGGTGTGGTAATATGGGAAAATATGTGGTTATTCCTAAATGCCTTTATCATTTTAATCGTCAAATAATGTCATGCATTTCAAGAAAGACCTCAAACAACTGCTAGCAGTGCAAACAATCCGTGGACACTCAAGCAAACGAATAAATTGCAACAAATATGCAATATGGCTCAAAACTCACTTGGTGGAAAAACATACTCAATCCCAAGCAAAAATCTCTTTAATACACCTACTTGTATTCAAAGCATGCAAACTAAATCATCTTGCACATATTCATGTCCTTCTAATCACTTACAACATTCAATAAGTCTACTAGCTTCAACTTACTAGTGTATGTATGTGCACAAGAACAAAGCATATCACTTCTCAATCAAAAGCGTCAACAACACAAAATTCCTATCAAGCATGGGTGCAAATGTAAACTATTATGAACTCACATGAAATACTAAAAAAAACAGAATGTCCTATATGAAACAAACGTAGATAACACGAACATAAATGCATAATTTACTACTACTAATATGCAAAGCATGAAATCCTACATGAACACATAATACAACAACAACTACTAATCCCTCAAACCACCCCCAAACTTAAAATATTCAATGTCCGCATTGAATGGAAAGTAAATACAAGGGAAAGTAGAAAACATACCTAAATAAAAATGCCGAAAAGCGTGGGTTGCCTCCCACGAAGCGCTTCTTTAACGTCAATAGCTTGACGTTACTTCCAAACCTCCATTAAGGATGATAATAGTTGGCCTGGTCATCTCTTCGCGAAACTTCATCGTCATCACGGTGACACACTTTCTGCCCCTTCTCATTGCTTGGCCGATTCGCATAACAAATATGTCCAATTCCAATGCCTTCATCTGTTGACCCAAAATCTGTCAATTTGTAGAACAACACGCAATCGCGGGCTTTGCTTGAATATAATGGAGGAGGGTAAATGTAAGTTGCTGAAGCCTTTGGTTCCTCAAAGAGAACTTCCTCCATTGGCTGTAATGCGCTACCTCCATCTTTATACTCTGAGACAAGTAGAAGATCTTCATCTTTCTCATGTTCATCAGCATCTTGGTACGCACATACCAATTCTTGAAATTTCTGCATCTCAACAGTGTCTGTCCCAAATAGTGCCCTTTCCACATCTTCCACCATCCTAACATGATCAAATTCCTCACATGGCTTGCGAATGCTCACCTCACCTTGGAATTTGTCTTCCTCAATTAAGCATGAAGTACCTTGCTCCAAGTCACCGTTATTCTCTGGTGTTGCCTCTAGCATGAATTGTTGATTTTCTTGTTCCAAGGCACTCAAAACTTGAGCAACAAGTGTCCCCATAGATTTGATAGACTTCTCATGATTCTCTACAAGAATCCTAATCTCCTTCCTAAACTCCTTCAAATCATCAACCTCATCTGACTGAAAAGTAGGAATAGGTTGCTGATGTTGAAACTCTTCACTACCAAAGACATATGACATATCTGGAACATCTTGCTGGTACTGTTGAGGATGGTATTGAAAATATGGTTGCTCCTCATAACTGACGTATGGATCAACTCCTTCATAGTAACAATATTGTGAGGGATCATGAACGCCCAAACACCGCTCACATTGCTGAGGCTGTTGAATACCACCTTGGTTGCTCCAGCACTGATACGTCTCATGTGCGCCCACACATAGCTCACAAACACTAGCCACCTGCTGAACTCCATAGTAAGTTAGAAAATCCATCTTCAATGCCAACACTCTCTGACAAGTACCTGAAACACCAACGAACTATACAAGAATAGATGAGAAAAAGAAATCCGAGTCAGTGAACTCTAACGACCACTATTGACAAGCACATAAACCAAAAATAAAACACCGATAATCCCTGGCAGTGGTGCCAAAAACTTGATGTGTCAAATTATACCTAACCGCAAGCGCACGGTGTCTATTGCTAGTACAGATGGCAAGCGGGTCGAATCCACAAGGAGACAGGTTCTACTAATTCCTTTTCAGTTATCGCTAATTGTTTCAGGGACAAACGATTATTGAAAAATATTAATTAACTAATTAAACAAGATTAACACTAATTAAATAGATGATAAACAAATTATTTAAAACCTAGGGCAATCAGGTCCACCATGCTTACACAATTGGCTCTTAAGCTAAAGCAATCAATGTGATCCTGTAACTAGAGTATGTTAATCTCTTCCAAGCATTAACACTCTCGAAACATTCAACACAATTAACCACTTTTAGTAATTCAATCAATCAGGTAATTAGAGTCAAGTTAATCTCTTCCAAGAATTAACGCTCTCAGAAATCCAATGATGCTTCCGCACTCAAATTCAATTCTGCTAATCGTATGTGTGCCTCTAGTAAGTAAATCTCTCGATCCATACCTCTATTTGCATATAATTAATCCATGATATCGGCCGATTACACAAATTAACGATTTAAACATATCAATCAGAATTAACCATAACCAATCAAACCACTATGAAAATCATGCCAATATTAGTGCAAACATGGCTTCCCTTTAAGCCCTAGAAATAACTACTCGCTAATAATTAAACAAGTAAAACAACTAGTAAAACAAGAAAACATAATTAAACTAATAAGAACAAAGAAAAGATTAAGAGAACAAAACCTTCAAACTTCAATGTTGTCACCCAAAAGAAGAGTCACGGTGTTTCTCTACATCTCCAAATTAATAATAATACTAATCTACTCTAAACTATATTCTCTGATCTAATATTACATCTTCTTCTTTTTAAAATAATACCCTAGATGTGTTTATATAGGCTCTAAAAGTCTTGCCTAATAAAAGTATTTTAATACTCTAAATAAATTACAAGTAGGATTCCATAACTGAATAGGATTCCTTGTAAAATTCGTCACTTCTTTTTCTCCTCTGTTTCTGGGCTCTTCCAGTTGGATTTTGCTTACTGGACCACCTAATAATTAAAGATAATTCTACAAGCTTCGCGTGGATAGTAAGATCGCCAAATTCTGACTTCTGGAACTCAAGATATGGCCCAAATAGTGTTAGACAGCCCGTGTAGCCCAATAATACGAATTTTCTCCTATTTTATCTCCAAAATAGCTCTTTTTGCTCCAAATCCTTCCAAGTCATGAATTCTTTATTTCCTACAATAAAACAATTAAATCTATTAAATAAAAATCCAAATCAATGCAAAACACAATAAATATGAGAATAAAATCATCTAGAATATATATAAAAATATACTCTATCAAACATCCCCACACTAAGCATTTGCACGTCCTCGGGCAAATAAGTGAAATAAAAACTAAGTCCTAACAAACATCACTTTCGTAGATGACACGATTGCATTGAGCATATGCAACAAGCCGTTAAACCCCTAGGCAGCCCTAGTAGGACGAGTGTTGTCTCGTGAGGGTTTATAGTGAATATACCCACAAAATTCATCTAACCATGCAAAAGATCAATGCTAACACAACACCACACACACAAGTCCTCTCATGCCACATCAACTTAAGAATCAAAGTAAACATACGATGTCTTGGTGTCGAAATTGCAAGTATTCACGTAGTCTACTCAACCAACATGCAGAAGGTCATAAAAATTCATGTCAAGTGTAAAAATCGTTGGTAATCATGCTAAGCCCACAAGAAATACATCTTTAAGTCTAAACCTGGGATCTCCTATGCCAAAACAAGTAATAACTCACCTTTCACTCAAAAACGAATATTCACTCAAGAACAAGGTTAAGTGTATCACTCAATTCCAACAAAATCATAAACACAACTTGACACTCGCAATCAATCTCACTCTCAACACAACATACATCACTGATGACAATCAAAAGGTCTTTATTCGGGTTGTAGCGTGGGCTAGGGACCAGGTATGTCAAGTAAAGCTAAAACAGGTTAAATGTCAAAAGCTAGTACCCAACAATAATCATTATTTCAATTCCCTTTCTATTAAAACAAATACTTCCCCACACTTGGATTTTTCAATAACCCTTACATAATAACTTGACTAGTCGAATGAAGAAGGATCATACAAACATAAGAATGCTCTCAAATTTATTTATTTTTTCTTTTTTTCTATTTTTTTTTTCTTTTTTTTTTCTGAGAGCCAAGGAATAAGCACAATGATCTATAGATATTTTATGAGTTTCGACTAACAAGCATCAACCCAAAATCAATATTCCCCAAAAGTATGATCATCAATAACCCCCCCTTTTATGAACACATTATTACTCCCTTAAGCACGATACTAGCCTTTGACAATTTAGGTTCAAATTCAATGTAAGGCCAATAGAATAAAAAGGATAATGGCAAGTAATGTAGTGTGTCACCGAAAGAATAGGATTAAGCTCAACGAGTTAACTAATTGATCATGTTTAAAAGGTGTGGAAATATGGGAAATACGAGGTCAAACCTAAGTGCCTTTATCATCTCATCATCAAGTAATGTCATGCATTTCAAGAAAGATCTCAAGTAAGTGCTAGCAATGTAAACAACATGTGGACACTCAAGCAAACGAAAAATCATGCAAAAGATATGCATATAGGCTCAAAACTCACTTGGTGTGACAAAACATAATCAATCCCAAGTAACAAGACTCTCTAACGCACCTACTTGTACTCAAAGCATTAAAACCAAGTCATCTTGCACATATTCATGTCATTCTAATCACTTACAACATCCAATTAAGTCTACCAGCTTCAACTTGCTAGTGTAAGTGTGTGCACAAGAACAAAGCACGTCACTTCTCATACAAAAGCGTCCATAAACACAAGAATTCTACGCATGCATGGGTGTATCAAGCAAAATACAACAACTAATCAAATTGCATGGCTAGAATTATTTTTGGTATTTTTAAATTTTTAATAATTTTTTTTAAATCTCTTAACATTAAGAACCCTTCCCCACACTTAAGCGGTTCATTGTCCCCAATGAACTAATGAACAAGATACAAAACTACAACTAAAAACAAAATAAAACTACACTAAAAAGAAAAGAAAGAAAACTCCCCTGGAATCAAGGTGTCGGGTGTGAAAACCACCCCTCATTCGCTTAGGAGCCACCCACTCACCACCAAGAAATATCCTACTCATCCTCGCTGTCGTCACCCTCGTCATCCTCATCAGATGAATCAGGCGGAGGGTATGGAGTCCGAGCTCCAAAAATAGGCCACCAGTTGAATCAAAGAGGTGAACTTGCTAGATTAATCCCCAAAAAATTCGAATTTAATTCCCCCTTGCACTTTGAATGGATGAAAGTTGAGAATTTTGGGTTAATATAGATGGGTTTGTGTATGTATAGGTGAAGTGGGTGTATGTAATTTAGAGATGAAAAAGGATTTTGGGGATTGAATTAGATGTAGGATAGAATTTAGGGGTGTTGGGGTTTTAATTTGAGGTGGAATTGGGATAGCATATGAAGTGAAATAGATTGGAGATGAAATTTATGAGTTTTTAAACTCAAAAAACAAGGCTGGGCAGGAGGTCGGGTCGGACGTTTATTAAATATAACTAATACAAGAAAATATAACTAATATTCCTTATTAGCTCTAAAAATGTATATTATAATTCTGTTATTAGAAATTTTTATGAATTTCTAAACGAACGTTTCTAAATAGATATTTTAGGATTATATTTGTAATTTATAACTAATATAACTATTAAATGAAATTTAGGAATAAATTAAATCGAACGTTTCTAAATTTGTTATCACACAACCAAGCCACACCGGGTAATCATACAACTTATACACATGATTCTCATCTTAAAAATATCCAAGAACATCTCACTTCATCATCATATCATCATATGGCTAAATCAACTACAAGATCATGCTAACATGCTTACAATAACACTATCACCATAACTAAGCTAAAAACCATCAAGAACATGCATATAACTTAAGATTCAACCAAGGGCTTCAAGTGGTATACCTTCTTTGGAGTATGTACTAGCCTTACTAAGCTTGATCTAGTCCTTGTATGGCCTTAAGCTAGCTTAGATCATCAAAGAAATCAAGAAAAACAAAGTTAGTTCATGGAGATTACTATTCACCCTCCACTTTGATGATTTATTTGAAAATGGAAAAGAAGAAGAGATTGAAGCTAGGATTTTTAGGAGATCATTTTTGTGAAATATAGAACTCACCATAAATATTTGGAGATCAAATGATGGTTGGAAGTTGGATTTTGAAATCTTAAAACTCTAAAAATTTGAAGTGACCATTTTCAGGAGGAAAAACATAGCGATCTTCTCGAATTTATTTGACCATTCAACGATCTTTAAAAATTATGCAATTAAATCCACAACTTCATCATGATGTGTAGAAGCTTCGTGATTTTTTTCATGATTTTTAGATGAGTATAGATGGGTGAAAAAAAATCGCAAAAACCCCCTACCCTGGAAAAATCCAAACTGATGGAAATGGGGGAGAAAGAAAGAAAGGTGGTTGGCTTGCTTGCTCTTGTTCTCTTCTCATCCCAAGTGAATTATTGATGTGTTTAGGAAATATCAAGGCCATAAAGCTACTTTAATAAAGTGCTCATGTCATGGATGAGGCAATTCAAGAGACATGTGTTGATGTTTTGTGGTGTAGATGATAAGATTCAACTAAGTACTTGGTTTGTTTTCTAAATAGGATAGTTACTTGTGTAACTACTTAGTTACTAGATATTTTCCACTAGCACATGCATGCATCTTGCCTTCCTGCTTGTTTCTTTGTCCGTTTATTGCTCAATTCATTGATCGTTCGGAGGAATAACTCAATCGTTTCTAGTTAGGGTTTTACCGGAAACCTTCTTAATAATAATACTAACATTCTCAATCTTCCTTTATAAATCTTGAATATAAATTCCTTAAATCCATTTTAATAAATCCTTAGGTCTCTCAGTGTCCAGGGAAATCTCGGAGAAAATTAAAGTGCTATTTTTCTGAATCCGGTGTCGTTTACATACACTTATTTCGCCCCTGGATCATGAATACGAACTCAGAAATCCGTTTTGAATACTTCTATATAGCGTCGTCTAATAATATTCTCATTTCCACCAAAAACACTATTCATTCTCACTACAACAAATTTGACATTTACCTACCAATTTTAATTGTAGATAAAGATATAATATTGGTAGGTAATGATTTTTACCTACCAATATATCATTGGTAAAGATTGGTAGGTAAAAGTTGGTGGAGAAAGAGTCTTTATCTACACATGTTATATTGGTAGGTAAATATCTCTGTGGACCCCATTTTTCTAAATAATAATTAAGAGTCAACAAATGACGTGTACTTGCTTACATGGCCATGAAGTCCACTTGTCACCTGCATGGCATGCCAACGTGGCATGTCTCTCAAATGCCACATGGCCACTCTGAATCATGCCACGTGAAACCACTTTGATATGCCAAACTTATTTTATTTTATTTATTTTGATTTTAAAATCTTAAAAAACAAATAAATAGTAAATATAATTCTGTAATTGATTCATTCAAAGTGTAAAATATACAGAACTTAAAACGTACATCTGCAAGGTAATTCAACCAAAAATAAAAATACAAAAACATCTAAAAGCATCCTAAATCTCCTAATTCTTTAAAGACTTTACCATCTGAAGTCATCGTAGCCATCTCCTAATTCACATGTTTCAAACTTTTGCGATCTGTATAATAGCTATCTTGCATTTTGAAACCGAGCACAGAGCTTCTAATTTCTGAAGATTCAGGATGCTCACTAAAATGTTCGTCAAACAGCAGAACCTGTTTTGGAAGTTTGAGACAGTGCGTCGTCAAATTGATCATCATCAAGCTTTTCACAAGCTAACGAGGGCGGGAG
Source organism: Kitagawia praeruptora (assembly GCA_037693485.1). Lineage (NCBI taxonomy): Eukaryota > Viridiplantae > Streptophyta > Magnoliopsida > Apiales > Apiaceae > Kitagawia > Kitagawia praeruptora. The sequence goes on from CM075354.1 coordinate 76,544,546, forward strand.
AAAAGATCTATATACATGTTCCATGTTTGGGATTTCCTTCGCTTCGTGACGAGCAACCTCCAGTGCTGTCTTCTGGAAAAACCCATAGAATTTTTGTTTGCAAATATATGCAAAGATTAAGGAACATATAGGGAGTGGTATGAGGACTGGAGTGTAGTAGAATTTTTTTGCTCCAAAATAACCAACCATAGTAAGTTCAAACAGAATCAGGGCAGCCATGATTCGATTATATATGTGCGGCCAGATTTGTCCGTAGCTTTCATAAGATGAAGCCAAGACTTTTAGTGCCTGATCAAAAGAGACAGCTATTAGTAGTTCACACAGCCTGTACTGGGAAAAGCTACCACGAAAACTACATACATGCTTCTATAATTTGAAAAAAATATGAAGGACAGGAAACTTAAGCACTGAGGCACATGAAACTGCCAAAGGTATTTAATGAATGTAACAAAAATTTAATCTTCCAGAAACAACCAATCCACAGTTACGTTCTTGCACACAATGATTAAAAATGGATTGGTGATCGGTGATTGTATATATATCCTTAAAAGTTGAAAGCACTGCAGTTTATCATAATTACCTGATTCCTTATAATGAACCATCCCAAGCCAAAGTATATCACACCAAAAGGAATTATTACAGGAGCAATCACATAGTAGCAAAGCACGATTGTGAGAATAAGCATATCAGAAGGAATTCTAGTTCCGTATCCTAGATCCCCAGGCCCATGCTTTCTTCAACTCAGCTTCAGTTTTACAGAGATATTTCCGCTTTAGATGAAGCTCAAGCCCATAGCCAACAAAGAACCTAAAACCAAGATTGTGAAATGAATTGATTATAGTTCCATAACATTTCGAACGCTGTAAAATTTATGCTTGAATTAAAGAGAAAAACCACGACTAGATTAACCTCCCTCTCACAACTTATTACTATAGCAAAAACTCAACTGCCACATGTGATTATACCACATTATATGCTAGTGTGTATTGCAGCGGAAAGAAACATCATCAATATGGTACTACACTACTGTACACACCCAAGAGCAATTACTAATTTCATCAGAAACACAATTTAAAATCCAAGAGCAAACCATATCATTAACTACATACTATTGTACTAATCAAGCACTCAAACTGCAGATAAATATTTGACTACTTAAAAAACTGAGAGCATATCAAATTCGACTTATAATAAATAATCCTATTACCAAAACTATACAACTTGTAACATATAAATTCAAAAAATTATGCATTTAGGGGGTAAACAAAATGAAATAGGTAAATGACGAGGATACGAAAGTGTACTTCTCAACAGCAGATTGAACATCTCCGATTCGATCTATACTTGATGATTTCAAGCATACTTCAACTGCAATTAAACATATAAATTCACATAAAACATTATTATAATGTCACAAGGAAAAAACAAATATGTAAACAAGGAAATTTGTCTTCGGGAACGGCAGGAGGTACCGGATAGGGAAGAGCGGAAGGAGACAGAGAGAGGAGCGAGAGGGATGAGTGAGAGAGATAAGTGAGTGAGAAAGATGGGAGAGGGAGAATCAACAGAGAGAGATGAGGTCGAAAGAGGAGCGGCGGAGAAAGATAAGTTTATGTTTTTGTGTTTTAATTTTGTGTATGAAATATTTGGGAACCCGGTTTTTTTATCCCGCCCAACGAAAAAATAAGTTCCCGCCTACTTTATTCCAATAATTTGAAATTAACTTCGGAAGGTGTATGGGAATGTGACCGCCTTAGGCATAAATGTGGGACCCTGAGCGTAATATTTTGTAAAATTTCAAAGACATGCACATTTATCTACCAATAATCTGTACCAATAAAGTATTGGTAAGTAAATATAACTTTTATCTACCAATATCAATTAGTAGGTAAATTATTAGTAGGTAAACATAAAATTTCTTGTAGTGTCTTTATTCCCTCTTTATTCCTTATATTTATAAAAATGTCCTTGTTCTCTCTCGGGCATTCCTTAACCCTTTTACGGAACCACTGGACTAATAACAGATATTGATTTGGATGACACAAGAATATCTCCTTCCTCTTTGGAATGCCATATCTTATTTCTTAGGAGATAGATTATTCTAATCTAGGTTGTCAACCCATTGCATTCTTCATGACATATAATCATTGGAATCTATTCCCTTTCACATTCATTCATTAGAACTGCTAATACCTTGTAGTCAGAATCACTATTCATTCTTTCATCAATATATAAAAAGTTTTAATTCTACCAAAAATTCGGGTTCTTACAGTCTCCCCTCCTTAAAAGGATTCCGTCCCGGAATCAGGTAGAAGACAAATGGGGTACTTGTTGGTCATTTCACTTTCCAATTCCCCGGTCAATCCTTAATCATTCCAATACTCTTACAGCACACCTCACTAGTGCTATAATATATCCTTTATCCTTTCTCATCAACTTTGCTACTTTTCGTACAAAACACTATCCGGTATACGCTCTTGTCCGGTCTTATACTATTAACCTTATTGGTACGTGCAGTGACTTCGGTATCACTATCGCGCTACGAATTCGTAGATAACCTTACTCGTACTACGTTCCTGATCGCTTTTACCTTCGCAATCTGGATCTATATATATTGAAGTGGAAAAATTTATTTAGAGATCACTATGATCAATGAACATTTGTTATATTGCATAGTTAGTATAGAAGGGGGCCAGCCTTTAGTACTTGACAAGCAATTAAACAATTAATGGCATTCCACTTAGACTTCTATCACACAGACAGATTGTCACGTAGCAGTACCTCCCCTCCTTAAAGGGTTGTTCTCCTCAATTCAGAAGAGTATGAATAAGTGAGAAGAAAAGAAAAGAATTTCAAGGATTTGTAGAAAATTTTTCTTGATTGCAAAATATCATACTTGGAATTTACCCCTGAACTATAGAGGTTTGTCAAAGAAGAAAATAGTCGTAATCGTAATAAATACTATTTTATCGTAATCTCGTGTGTCAACGCATTCTCGATGTTCTGTCCATCTTTCTATGGACCATCATAACCTAATCAGTATTTCAAATATCATGTCATTCCAAAATTTAAACCATCCAAAATAAACCTGGACAATTTCTCTAACTTAGATTCAATTTGACATTTCCACAGTCGTTATCACCTAATTTCTCAGAAGGGTCACCATCGCTTATCGTTTATGCAGTGCTTTAATAGCTAAACATACAGTTTTCATAATTGTCAATTCAAGATCTTCTAGGAAAACAAAATAATCACTATTCCCTATCCATAAGGAACGCTTCCTGAACTTGACGTAGATATTATATGAAGCAGATAAAATTGCAAAAGGGCTTCCAGCATCACAGCTGGAACAGACTGGTGAGATTATTAATCATATATCTCCAGTAGAAAACTAGAAGCTTAGCGGTTTGCTTAATCACTTGCCAACCTCATAATCCTCTATCTTGATTGCACGGAAATACACCAACTTAAACTTGCTTGTCATTCATCATCATGCCAATTAGCTTATCAATATCAGTACCCATCTATCTTCTATATTCAGTCATCCTTTATTACCTCATCTCTCCTCTTTCTTTCTAAAATAAACGATAGTCGCTTGGGGAATTTGGTCTGGCCTGTCGCAGAACCTTCTAGTGTCGGTAATGTGCTGCAGACAAAATTAGGAGTCGAATGTTTACTTAAACTATCCTCATAGCTGATCCTCGCATAATCATCAGGGGAACGTAAATTCCTCCATCACAATCTGACCTTCAAGGCCCTTCTCATTTTCACGCTATTTCTTTAGTATGAGCATATATACTTATTCCCTTATACTTAAAGTGTCGGCCACCTCATGGGCCTTTCCTGAATATAATAATTTCTTGAAATCAATGTTTTCTGGACCTATTCTAACTCAGGGTGGAAGCATCCTCCCTTGAACTCTGCTAAATGTGAAAAAAAAATATACATAAATCACTGCTTCCACCTTTCCGGTGTGAACTTTATCACTAATACTCCTAATCATACCTAGGACATTTCTGTTCTTAGTTCTTTCTTATTTTTAGGATTTCTTAACCTTGATTGGTTCAATCCGTACTTTCCCATGGCTTCACACATGCCTCCTCTGGCATCATTATTAATCTACATTCCTTGCCAAACTTCCATTTTGAAGTTCAGAATATTACCTTTTTCCTTATAAGGTTTCTTAGGCCATCCTTATCATTCCTCCTATATCTTCTAGGTACAGGATATCTCAAAATATCAATAGTCAATCCTATAACAATCTTGTCTGTGTACTCTTCGAGACTCCTTTCCACAAATCCTTACAGGTTATTGATACCTTGGTCGATTCAACTTATATCATCTGATTTCACAATGTCTTTATTTGGGGTGATGCTATCCTTTGTGCATCCCCCAAGGTTCGTCTTAATCTAAGGACATTCTATCCTCAATTCTATTTTCAAGGAATACTTACATCCTGTACTTGGCAATTCAATCATATATCCTTAATAAGGGTCTCTTTTCAATCCTGCTCATCTTGATAATCTATAGGTAGCTTAATGCTAACCTCTTCTTTCAAATGAATGTCAGTCTATATGACCTTCCAAAAGACAACCTATGTCTATCCGTTTCTCTTACAGAACTTGGTAATGGTAGCAAGGATGTTCTGGAAGATATTGGTTGTGTTCAACGTGAATCTCTTAGTGCCTAATGCTCCTCTTGAGGACACTAAGTTTCAGATACATTTATGCCTCATACTGCACCATCTTTGACAATCTTCGTAACTCTTTGTTGGTCACTATCCTCAATCCTAATACATTCATGGTATTTATAAAATCCATCATCATGTATCCCAATTCATTTTACATCAAAAGTTCTCGCGGTTGGCGCTTGGTTAGAAGCAACCCCGCTTTGTCCTTTCATTACTGGTCTAGCCACTTGGTAATCCTTTGTGACTTGGCCTCAACTGGCCACACTAAAATATGTAAGTTTAGGGGTTGGCTAATAGCATTACTTTTCTAGCAATTGCCGGCATAGTACCTTCTTCTTTGATACCTTTTGATCTTCTCAAAACTTTACTCCATATAAGTCTCAATCGACTTCTCGGTACCATGTCCGGTCACCTTTTCCTTTACTTTTATCCTTTCAACTATCTTTATTAATTCCACATGCCACAAAAGCTTAACACTTCTGGCATAACAACCTTTTCATTTAAGTCAATCCCGGAATTCCTCAGTCTGGCTTGTTTCTTAATCCCATTTCTCTTTTTCTGTCCAATCTCAACTTCAAAATTTTATCCCTATAATCAATCATAATAATCGGGGTCTGTTTACCAGCCCGTATAGCGGCTACCTCACCCAATCCATCGGGTTTGCTTCGGTTTCCACTCTTTTCCGTGACATTCTCTGATAATCAGAAAGACAAGGTTTGCCAAAATTCGTCGAATTCCTTTCCAGAATTTGGAAAAATTTAGTCAATCTATCCACTCACTGGTAACACTAAGAAGATCCATTTTGATACTCGAGGAATAGTTCTAGGAACATCCAAGCAGGTCGAACCGTAAATAGTTATATTAATAGAATGATCGACATAAATTCAGAAGTTTAACTACTGGAAAGGATCCCAATATATGTACATCCCTTAGAAGGGAAGTCAAAGTTTCAAACTGAAACATGCCATATCTTCCCGATACATATTCGTCATATTAGTCGATACTACCAAATACCAGTCTTCTTAATAACATGTCTCAGAAGGAACACTACCGTCGGGGTTAGTCATTCCACAAAATTGGCACTATCAAGGCCATCCGAATCTGGTGAACCGTGTTGTTCAAATATATTCGAGATTACGCCGCCGTACTATATAATCACAATGCCTAATCTGGTATGAGATGCATCATAATATATCCCAATGTTCTCCTTCTTTCATCTTTTAGCTCCAGGAAGATTTCTTCCCGTTTTTCTGCCTATTCAACTTCTTAGTCCTTTGTTGGTGTGGTTGACCTTTCTCGCCTGAAACTGCCTTTAAATTGGCGGGGTCCACCAACACTACTCACTTATTGATCGCATGTCCTAATAACGGAACTTCAATTGCTCGAACTCATACTCAGAGAACTTGGCAGACACTTACCTCCTTTAGGTCTCATCTAAAATATTTTTCCGTTATCTCTTAACCACTAATCATATTACCCGATCCATTTATGATTCCGCATTGGAGTAACTAATGCAATCACTATCATCTAGTTAAGGGAAAGATAGAATTTAATATTCTCCTAAACCACATATATCTAATACCTCTGGTTCCTCATTCCACTGAGTTAAAATAACCCTATACTTAGTCTCTGACAATAGTCTTGTTACGAGTTTATCACAAACTCCCTGGTCTTTTCCTCTTGTATAACCTTATCGAATCGGGCCATCACTTCTTAATGTCTTTACTTTCTAAGTTGATCCATTTATAAGATGGGCATTTCCCTGAATAACATCACCTTAACAATCTCAATTTGGTTTCATAAATTAAAACCTATGAAATTTGTCTTCTCATGGCGAATTACCATTGACAATATTCACACTAATCCATTTATCCGAAGATATGGCACTTGCCACCTATGTCTTAACTGTTCCTAGGGACTCTGCTCCCCGTCCTATATCAATGTCTTTGATAATCATGCATCATTCTAACTTCTTTTCTCATTAATTTGAAGGTCTCTAAGGATCTTTACCTATCCCTATATAAGACCTCAAGTAATCCTTCCAATTCGTCTTAATTGCTGGTACTTCATCCGGCAGTCCAGCTATGAATCCAATATGCATCTTTAGTTCTCTTAATAATATCTCAGTTCTTTACGCTCACTTTTCTGAGCACTATACCTTAACTCTTACAGTCTCTCTGGCTGCAGCTCTCATATCCTCAAGGGTAAACTTCCATGTATTTGACAGGATTCTCCTCCTCTGCTGGAACCTCTTCTAGGTCCTCAGTAGGGTACTCTATCGAATCCACCATCCGATCATCAGCATATAATCAAACATCATCGTGCTGCTGCTCGTATGCCTCAAGGTCCGTCCTCATACTAGTCGGTACGAGATCGAGCTTAAGTTACTATCATGATACTTAATAGTTCCCATAAGGGTTTTATATGTCAGTACTACATTAAGTAGTCCGACTATGAACTTGGCAAGAGGTCTTATTATCTTAGTGAATTTATTGTTTTAACGTCGCATCATCTCTGGGATTTATAACGTAACTCTCTGATACTATTTCTATAACACCCCCAGATCCGGGGTCAGGGATCTGGTCGTCACGGACTCAATATCCATCCACAAAACCAACATAATTTGAATTACAACCTTGTGACCCAAAATAACAACATAAAACACACCCGTTATAGTCCCATAGATGAAATCAGAGTAACCATCATTATTATTAATCATAAGTTTGAGTTCTTACAACCCAAAGAATTACAATTTTACCATTACATACTCTTTGCCATCCATTGGTATATGTCATATTATAAATACATTTGATGATCAAATGCTAACAACTAGCCTACCAGAAGCTGCATCCTCAGCAATGGTAGCTATGACCTCAGCGGTTAATCCTCTGACGGCTGACACCTGCCTGTGCTGGGTACGCCTTGCGCGGCCATCTGATCTAGCTGTTGTTGTGATATAAATAAATAAAGCAAGGGTGAGCGATAGCCCACCAAAAAAATAATTGAAAAGTGATAATATATAACAGTCCAAAATATCTTTGAAACCATATGCTATGCATTAACGAACGTAGTACCAATATAAGGTATGAGATGAAGTTACAAGGTAACTCAAAATATAATTGTTCCAAAGAAATATCTACTATGTCAAAGATAAGCAAGATATTATCAAATTTTCATAATAGAGGAACTTGCAGGAAGAATATTGCAATTCCAGTTCAAACACTTTTCAAACCTGCCAACAATGATAATGTTGCAGAAAATTTCCAACATTGAGAGATGAACTAATACTGGAGTTTGACGCGCCAGGAGACATAGCATTTACACGATGATCAGTCGCATGTTATGCTCCCCACCTCTTGTTCTCTACATGTAGAAGGAAGCACCGACGGATTTACTTGTCTACCGCCCTCTAGAACCCCCCGGCCAACGGTTGGGCCATTTGCTGGACCGGCGCCACTGGGTCACTTACGCATCTCCTACTTCATTTCACATCCATAACTTTGAAACGTAAAGTTCGTCCCCCTTTCCCCAAGTATAACACTTGTTAATAAGACTCCACAAAGTAGTCGTATCTAATTGGAAAGGAAAATTCACCAATATTTCCCAAGCTGCTGCTTGTTAATAAATACCAACTTGTTCCATCAATTCTTACCCCTCGAGCGTTGAGGAGGTAACCAAACAGATTCATATCGATGTTTGAAAGAATCAAGATGTGAGTGACAAGATAGTTTAGCAAGTATAGGATCGGGCAGTCCAATAAATAACATCTCTCAAGTGAGGTCCCCTTATATATTTTTGGAAGTTGAGCGAGTATTTAAATCTTCTTTAAAATAGATTTAAATGAAAATAAAGTTTGGGAACCTCCCCTTGATAAAAATAGTCATAAAATACTCCGAAATATTTTACACCATATCTGAAGGTGAAAGATAATCTTTGAATAATATGAATTATTATAAAAAGAACTTAAAAGAATTTAAATAAATATTCCAAGAATATTTATTAAATCAATAATAATTAAGGAATATGATTAAATCATAATATTGCTCGTAAGTAATCCTCGAATAAATATATAGAATCATTTACTAAATAACTCTCTTCTTTAAATGAATATTCAATATAATATTCATTAATTAAATAAACTCAAATAAATATTTAAAATAATATTCACTAAATAAATCAAACCTTAAATGAATATTTGAAAATAATATTCATTTAATAAATAATATTCTAAATGAATAGCCAAATAATATTCTTTTAGTAATCAAAACTTTAATGGAATATTCGAAGCAATATTCCTTAAGTAAATAGAACTTCAAATGAATATTTTAAATAATATTCATCAAGTACATGAAATTCCGGGATTGACTGAAATGAAAAGGTTGTTATGCTAGAAGTGTTAAGCTTACGTGGTACGTGAAATTGATAAGAGAAGTTGAAATGATAAAAATAAAGGAAAGGTGACCGGAGACGGTACCGAGAAGTCAAGTGAGACTTATATGGAGTAAAATTTTGAAAAGATCAAAAGGTATCAAAGTAGAAGGCACTATGCCAGCAATTGCTAGAAAAGTAATGCTATTAGCCGACCCCTAAACTCACATATTTTAGCATGGCCATTGGGGCCAAGTCACTAAGGATTATCAAGTGACTGAATCAGCAATGTAAGGACAAAGCGGGGTGCTTCTAATCAAGTGCCAACCGCGAGGGCTTTTGATATAAAATGAATTGAGATACAGGATGATGGATTTATATCTATACCATGGACGTATCAGGATTGAGGGTAGTGACCACTGAAAAGTTACGAAAATTACCAAAGTTAGTGAACTGTGATGCATAAATGTTATCTGAAGCTTAGTGTCCTCAAAAAGAGCATTAGGCATTAAGAGATTCACGTTGAACACGACCAATATCTTCCAGAACATCCTTGCTACCATTACCATGTTCTGTAAGAAAGACAGATAGACATACGTTGTCTTTTGGGAAAGTCATATAGACTGACATTCGTTTCAAAGAAGAGGCTAGCATTAAGCTACCTATAGATTATCAAGATTGGAATGATTGCAAAGAGACCCTTATTATGGATATATGATTAAAATTGCCAAGTACAGGATGTAAGTATTCCTCGAAAATGGAATTGAGGATAGAATGTCCATAGACTAATACGAACCCTGGGGGATGCACAAAGGATAGCATCACCCCTAACAAAGACATTGTGAATTCAGACGATATAAGTTGAATCGACCAAAGTATCAATAACCTGTAAGGATTTGTGGAAAGGAGTCTCCAAAAGTACATAGACAGAGATGTTATAGAATTGACTAATGATGTTTGATATACCCTGTAACCATGAGATGCAGGAGGAATGATGAGGATGGCCTAAGAAACCTTATAAGATAAGTGCTAATATTCTAAACTTCAAACGGGAAGTTTGGTAAGGAATATATGACATAGTAACAATAAGGCCAGATGAAGCATGTGTGAAACCATGTAAAAGTATGGATTGAACCAATAAGGTTGAGATTATCCTAAAAACAAGAAGGGATTTAAGTAAGGAAATATCCTAGGTATGATTGGGAGTACTGGTAGTAAAGTTCACACTAGAAAGGTGGAAGCAATGACTTTTGGAAAAGACTGATAGATGTTTTCTCTCATTCAGCAGAATTTAAGGGAGAATGCTTCCACCCTGAGATGGAATAGATCCAGAATCCAGAAAACATGGACCTCAAGAAATTATTATAATCAGGAAAGGCCAACGAGGTGGCCGACACTTTAAGTATAGGGGAGTAAGTATAAATGTTCATACCAAAGAAATAGAATGATAATGTAAGGACCTCGATGGTCATAATGTGGTAGAGGAAGTTACATCCCGTCTAATGATTGTGTCAGGATCAACTATAAGAATAGTTTAAGTAAAGATTCGATTCCTGATGTTGCCAGTAGTACATTACCGACATTAGGAGGCTCTACGACAGACCATACCAAATTCCCCAAGAGACTTGCCTTTTCTTTGGAAAGAGAGATGGGAGGTTAAGTAACAATGAATGGGTAGTAAATGACCAGAAATAGAAAGGGTACAAATACTGATAAGCCAAATGGCACGATGATGAATGGCAAGCAAGTTTATGTTGGTGTATTTCTGTGCAAACAAGATAGAGAATTATGAGGTTGGCAAGCGATTAAGCAAACCGCTAAGCTTTTAGTCTTCTACCGGAGATATGTGATTAATAATCTCACCAGCCTGTTCCAGCTGCAATGCTGGAAGCTTTCCTACAATTTTATCTGCTTCATGTAATATCTACGTCAAGTTCAGGAAGCATTCCCTATGGATAGGGAATAGTGATTATTTTGTTTTCCTAGAGGATCTTGAATTGACAATTATGATGCTTAGTTGTTGAAGCACTAAGTAAACGATAAACGATGGTGACCCTTCTGAGAAATTAGGTGGTAACGACTGTGGAAATGTCGACTTGAATCTAAGTTAAAGAAATCATCCAGGTTTATTTCAGATGGTGTAATTTCTGGAACGACGGGATATTTGAAATGAAGAAGTAGGTTATGATGGTTCATAAGATGATTATAGTAGGAATAAAGACAAGAGAGTCAGATAGGTGGGCTCATGAGAAGCCCCAGTAATGAAGCGAGAAAAGTATGGAATTAGCAGGGCAAGGGTATTGGCTAAAACAGAAAGTTGGGATTAGGAGCATAAATGACATACAAATTGACTCCTTAGTAAGTTTGGAAAATTCGAGAAAATATGAAATAGATTGACTGAGTAATAAAGAGACTCATGAAATGAAAAAGTGAAATCTAGATGATTGAACAAAGGAAAATTTGGCCCCAAACGTGTAACACGTATTGAATAAAGGTGACGAGTGCCTCAACTCTGAGATGAAGGATTTTCCAAAAGTAAGTAATGCTAATATCAAACAAGAGTATAGGTCCATAGAATGTTGGACAGAGAAACAAGGACATGTGATATGTGAGATTACGATAAAGTAGTATTTGATACGAATACGATTACTTTCTTCCCTAATAAACCTCTATAGTTCAGAGGTAAATTCTGAGTATGATATTTTGGCAATCATGAAAATCTTCTTATATAATTCTCTGAAATTCTTTCCTTTTAATATCCCTTATTTATTTTCCTCTAAATTGAGAAGAACAACCCTTTAAGGAGGGGAGGTACTACTACGTGACTCTCTGTCTGTGTGATAGGAGTCTAAGTGGAATGCCATTAATTGTTTAATTGCTTGTCAAGTACTAAAGGCTGGCCCCCTTCTGTACTAGCTATGCAATGTAACAAATGTTCATTGATCACAGTGATCTCTCGATAAATTTTTCCACCTAAATATATATACATCGAGATTGCGAAGATTAAAGCGATCAGGAATTGCAAAATTACGAGTGAGGTTATCTCCAGAATTCGTAGCGCGTTAGTGATACCGAAGTCACTGTACGTACCAATAAGGTTAATAGTGTAAGACCGGACAAGAGCGTATACCGGATAATGTGTTATGCGAAAGTATCAAAGAATTGGTAGAACGGATAAAGGGTGTATTGTAACACCAGTACGATGTGTTTTAGAAAGATTGGAATGTGTAAGGATCGACCAGAGAATAGGAAAGCGAAATAACCAACAAGTACCCAATTGTCTTCTACCTGATTCCGGGACGGAATCCTTTTAAGGAGGGGAGACTGTAAGAACCCAGATTTTTGGGTAGAATTAAAACTTTTATTATGTATTGATGTAAGAGTGAATAGTGGTTACAACTACAATATAATACTGGCTTTGAAGGATGAATAATGGAAGGATATATATTCCAAGGTTATATGGCCTGAAGGATGCTATTGGGTGATAACTTAGATTAGAATAATCTATCTCCTAGAAAGTTAAGATAAGATTCCCTAGAGAGAAATAGATACCCTCATGTCATCCAAATCAATATCTATTATAAGCCCAGCGGTTCCGTAAAAAGGTTAAGGAACACTCGAGGGTGAACCAGGTTCATTTTCCTAATTATAGGAATTAAATAAAAATAAGTGATGAATAGTGATTTTGGTGGAATTTGGAATATTATTATAATAATGTTATACCCGGTATTCGGAATGGATTTCTGAGTTCGTATTAGTGATCCAGGAGGAAAATAAGTGTATGTAAAAGCTGTCGGATTCAGAAACAGAGCACTTTCATTTTCTCCGAGAATTCCCTGGACACGGCCAAACTTAAGGATTTATTTAAGGGATTTAAGGAATTTAAATTCGAGAAGTATTAAGAAAGATGAAGAATAGTATTAGAATTATTAGGAAGGTTTTCGGTAAAACCCTAACTAGAAACGAATGAGTTATTCCCTCGAACGATCAACGAATCAAGCAATAAACGGACAAAGAAACAAGCAGAGGGACAAGGGGCAACCATGTGCTAGTAGATAAGAGCAAGTAACCAAGTAGTTACATGAGCAACTAGCATCTTAGAGAATACAACTAAGTACTTAGCAAGCAACTACCTAGTTAAGCTCTAAACCACCACATTTTCAACACATGTCTTGCCATTTCCTCATCCAACACCTCACTACTTTAATAAAGTAGCTTTATACAAGATATTATGTTGCAAGTGGATGAGATTGGAAGAGAAAATATCAAGAAAATCAAAGCCAACTCTCCCCCCCTCCACTTTGCTCACATTCGGCTTTCATGGAAATTCCAAGATCAAAATCATACTTCCAACCATCACTTGATCTTGTAAATTTTATTGTGAGTCCTATATTTCATAAAAGTAATCCCCTAAAAATTTCAAAGCCAAACTCTCTTGTTTCCATTTTCAAATAATTCATCAAAGAGGAGGATGAATAGTGGTTTTAAGAACTAATCTTGTTTTTTCTTGTTTTTCATGGTGGATTTAGCCAGCTTAGGATCATCCAAGGATAGATCAAGGATTAGGAAGGTTATACTACTCTCTCAGGAAGGTATAAATATTTTCAAACCCTAAGCTTTACTTTGAGTTTATGCATGATTCATGGTGATTTTGGATCAAGTGATATTAGTAGTATTTTACCACCATGTTAGCATGATTTTGTGGTTAGATTAGCTTTATGATGATATTGATGAAGCATGATGTTCTTGAGCTTTTAAGAGATGATTATTAACTGTAGTAATTGATTGGATGCCCGGTGTGGCTTGGTTGTTGCGTAATGAATTTTAGAACGCTCGATTCGTAGCCGTCGTAATGCCCGATTTTCGTTTAAACCTTGAAATTCGAACTTGACAGTAGGTATAACTCACTGCATAGCTTCGACTTATGCCATGATTAGCTAGATTATGTTATGAGCTTCGTTTTGATATAAAGATCGCATGAAATGGACTTACGGTTTAGGAGTTATGATTAAATTCGTAAAAGTGGTTCGAAATCGTAAACGAAAGTTCGTAATTGAAATTGATTCCCTTAAATGTCGTTTAATCAGTGGCAAATCTTATTAATTAAATATTAGAGGTAAAAAGGAAGGTGTGGGAGAAAACCACATGTCGAATGGATCGTTTTCCGATTTTATAAAAATGTTTGAATCGAGGTTAAACGCGAACGAACCCCTTAAAGGTATGACTTTGGTTATAACTTAGAAAACGGGCGATAAAACTCGAGGTATAATCTTGATTCGTAAACGACCGACCTTAGAACTTGTACGACTTAAGTATATACCAAGTATAAGCATGATGACATGTCTTGATAACGAACGAATGTCGGATCGTATCGGTGATAAAAAGAGTTACACTAAAAGAGACGTAACGAGATAACTCGAAAACATGTTTCGATTTAAGTGGAGTTTATACTTAGCCTTTTAATAAGCGTTAAGTGGTTAATCTTAAATATTCTGATTGTTTATAGATTGTCGAGCTGACCCGGGACACATTACCCCTACCCACACTCGATTCTCAGGCAAGTTTCCAATACTTGGAACTGTTGTTGTGATAATATATATGATGATTGTTTTATACATATGCCATAGCATGCATGCCTACTTTCAAGTTAATATTGAATTACTTGTTCCCTGAATTGATATCGGCTTATAGACTATATATGAAATATCAGTTATAAGCCGGATTGTTTGGTTAAGACCCTTAGCGAAGGGCGTATGATATTCATACTTCAAATATAGACCGGGAGTCGATATTTTGTAATATATAAATAGTCGTGGAAACCCGGAGGGATCCCAGCGACAAATTTATTATTTCGAGGATTTTTATTCGATTACGAATCTTTCGAGGAACGTTATTTGAGTATTACCTCAGTGAAGGAATATTTAATGAATATTATTTTAATATTCATTTAGAATGTCATTTATTTAATGAATATTATTTTGATCATTCATTGGAGTTATTTAGTTAATGAATATTATTTTGAATATTCATTAGAGTTATTTGGTTGACGAATATCATTCCCAAATATTCATTTGGCTTACTTATTATTATTTGGAATATTCATTTGACCTTTATTTATTTAATGAATATTACTTTCGAATATTCATTTAAGGTTTGATTTACTTAAGGAATATTATTTTAAAATGTTCATTGGAAGTTCTATTTACTCAAGGAATATTACTTCGAATATTCCTTTAGAGTTTTGATTACTAAATGAATACTATTCGGATATTCATTTAGAATATTATTTGTTAAATAAATATTATTTTGGATATTTATTTAGAATATTATTTGTTAAATGAATATTATTTTGGATATTCATTTAGAATATTATTTGTTTAATGAATATTATTTGGATATTCATTTGGAATGTTATTTGTTAAATGAATATTATTTTCAAATATTCATTTAAGGTTTGATTTATTCAGTAAATATTATTTTAAATATTTATTTAAGTTTATTTATTCAATGAATATTATTTTAAATATTCATTTAAGAAGAGATTTATTTAATAAATAAATTCTATATATTCATTCGAGGATTACTTACGAGCAATATTATGATTTAATAATATTCCGTAATTATTATTGACTTAATAAATATTCTTGGAATATTTAATTAAATTCTTTTGAATTCTTTTTGTAATGATTTATATTATTCAAAGATTATCTATCAGCTTCAGATAAGGTGAAAAATATTTCGGAGTATTTTATGACTATTCTTATCAAGGGGAGGTTCCCAAACTTTATTTTTATTTAAATCTATCTTAAAGAAGATTTAAATACTCGCTCAACTTCCAAACGTATATAAGGGGACCTCACTTGAGCGATGTTATTTATTGGACTGCCCGGTCCTATACTTGCTAAAACTATCTTGTCACTCACATCTTGATTCTTTCAAGCATCGATATGGGTCTTTTGGTTACCTCCTCAACGCTCGAGGGGTATGATTGATGTAACAAGTTTATATCCATTAACAAGCATCAGCTTGGGAAATATTGGTGAATTTTCCTTTCCAATTAGATACGACTACTTTGTGGAGTCCTATCAACAAGTGTTACACTTGGGGAAAAAGGGGAACGAACTTTACGTTTCAGAGTCATGGATGATATTCGAACTAGGAGACGCGTAAGTGGCCGAGTGGCGCCGGTCCAGCAATGGCCCAACCGTTGGCTGAGGAGTTCCAGAGGGCGGTAGATAAGTAATTCCGTCGGAGCTACCTTCTACATGTAGAGAACGACTGATGAGATGCATGACATACGACTGATCATCGTAAACGTCAGGGCATCTGGCGCGGCAATGCTCCCGTATTAGTTCATCTTCTAAAAGTAAGAAATTTCTGCAACACTGTTGGTGTTGGCAAGGTGAAAAAGTGTTGAAACCGGAATTGCAATATTTTTCCTGCAAGTTCCTCTTTTATGATAATTGAGAATATCTTGCTTATCTTTTGCATAGCAGATATTTATTCAAAACAAATATATTTTTGAGTTACCTTGTAACTTCATCTCATACCTTATATTGGTACTACATCGTTAATGCATGGCATATGGTTTCAAAGATATTTTGGACTGTTATATATTATAACTGTTCAATTATATTTCTGGTGGGCTATTGCTCACCCTTGCTTTATTTATTTATATCACAACAACAGCTAGATCAGATGGCCGCGCAAGGCGCACACAGCGTAAGCAGGTGTCAACCGTCAGAGGTTTACCGCTAAGGTCTTGGCTACCTTTGTTGAGGATGCAACTACTGGTAGGCTAGTTGTTAGCAATTGAGCCTCAGATGTATTTATATTATGGTATCTATTAATGGATGGCAAAGAGTATGTAATTGTACAATTGTAATTCTTTGGGTTGTAAGAACTCAAACTTGTGATTAATAATATTGTTGGTTACTCTGATTTCATCTCTGGGACTATAACGGGTGTGTTCTATGTTGTTGTTTTGGGTCACAAGGTTGTAATTTAAATTATGTTGGTTTTGTGGTTGGATATTGAGACCGTAACGACCAGATCCCTGACCCTGGATCTGGGGGTGTTACATTCCAAGTAATCAATACTCTATGGAAATATAAATAATGTTCATAATTAACATTCCTCAAATAAGCTGTCACTGGAATCCCTCCGGGTTTCCACGACTATCTCTATATCCTATAATACCGACTCCCGGTCTATATTTAAAGAATGAATATCATACGCCCTTCACTAAGGGTCTTGACAAAACAATCCGGCTTATAACTGATAATTCATATCTAGTCTATAGGCCAATATCAGTTCAGGGAACAAGTATTCCAATATACTTTGAAAACAAGCATGCATGCTATGGCATATGTATAACAACAATCATATATATTATCACAACAACAGTTCCAAGGTATTGGAAACTTGCCTGGCAATCCTGTAGGGGTAGTGTGCCTCGTGTCAATCCGGTGATCTATAAATAGTCACAATAACCGAGGTCAATCACTTAACACTTTTTAAAAGGCTAAGTATAACTTAACTTAAGTCGAAACACGCTTTCGAATTATCTCGTTATACACCTCTTAGTGTAACTCCCTTTTATTATCACTTATGACCCGACATTCGTCCGCTACTAAGACATGTCACTATACTTACACTTGGTATATACTTAAGTCATTTAAGTTTTTAAGGTCGGTCATTTACGAACCAAGATTATACCTCGAGATTTATCACCCGTTTTCTAAGTCATTTACCAAAGTCATAACCAAGTATGCTTCTAGGGGTTCGTTCGCGTTTAACCTTGATTCGAACATTTTTATAAAATCGGAAAATGATCCATTCGACATGTGGTTTTCCCTCACACCTTCCTTTTTACCTCTAATATTTAATTATCAAGATTGGCCACAGATTTCGTGGTATTAAAGGAATCCAATTTCGGTTACGAACTTTCGTTTACGGTTTCGAACCACTTTTACGAATTTAATCATAACTCCTAAACCGTAAATCCATTTCTCACGATCTTTATATCAAAACTAAGCTTATAACATAATCTATCTTGTATTGGTATAATATGAAACTGGACAGTGAGTTAAGGCTACTGTCAAACATGGTTTCTTAAGTTTTAACAAAATCGGGCATTACGACGGCTATAAATCGAACGTTTTTAAATTTATTATCACACAACCAATCCACACCGGGCAATCATACAACTTATACACATGATTCTCATCTTAAAAATATCCAAGAACATCTCACTTCATCATCATATCATCATATGGCTAAATCAACTACAAGATCATGCTAACATGCTTACAATAACACTATCACCATAACTAAGCTAAAAACCATCAAGAACATGCATATAACTTAAGATTCAACCAAGGGCTTCAAGTGGTATACCTTCTTTGGATTATGTACTAGCCTTACTAAGCTTGATCTAGTCCTTGTATGGCCTTAAGCTAGCTTAGATCATCAAAGAAATCAAGAAAAACAAAGTTAGTTCATGGAGGTTACTATTCATCCTCCACTTTGATGATTTATTTGAAAATGGAAAAAAGAAGAGATTGAAGCTAGGATTTTTAGGAGATCATTTTTGTGAAATATAGAACTCACCATAAATATTTGGAGATTAAATGATGGTTGGAAGTTGGATTTTGAAATCTTAAAACTCTAAAAATTTGAAGTGACCATTTTCAGGAGGAAAAACAGAGCGATCTTCTCGAATTTATTTGACCATTCAAACGATCTTTAAAAATTATGAAATTAAATCCACAACTTCATCATGATGTGTAGAAGCTTCGTAATTGTTTTCATGATTTTTAGATGAGTATAGATGGGTGAAACAAAATCGCAAAAACCCCATACCCTGGAAAAATCCAAACTGATGGAAATGGGGGAGAAAGAAAGAAAGGTGGTTGGCTTGCTTGCTCTTGTTCTCTTCTCATCCCAAGTAAATTATTGATGTGTTTACGAAATATCAAGGCCATAAAGCTACTTTAATAAAGTGCTCATGTCATGGATGAGACAATTCAAGAGACATGTGATGATGTTTTGTGGTGTAGATGATAAGATTCAACTAAGTACTTGGTTTGTTTTCTAAATAGGCTAGTTACTTGTGTAACTACTTAGTTACTAGATATTTTCCACTAGCACATGCATGCATCTTGCCTTCCTGCTTGTTCTTTGTCCGTTTATTGCTCAATTCTTTGATCGTTCGGAGGAATAACTCAATCGTTTCTAGTTAGGGTTTTACCGGAAACCTTCTTAATAATAATACTAACATTCTCAATCCTCCTTTATAAATCTTGAATATAAATTCCTTAAATCCATTTTAATAAATCCTTAGGTCTCTCAGTGTCCAGGGAAATCTCGGAGAAAATTAAAGTGCTATTTTTCTGAATCCGATGTCGTTTACATACACTTATTTCGCCCCTGGATCATGAATACAAAATCAGAAATCCGTTTTGAATACTTCTATATAGCGTCGTCTAATAATATTCTCATTTCCACCAAAACCACTATTCATTCTTTATTCCCTCTTTATTCCTTATATTTATAAAAATGTCCTTGTTCTCTCTCGGGCATTCCTTAACCCTTTTACGGAACCACTGGACTAATAACAGATATTGATTTGGATGACACAAGAATATCTCCTTCCTCTTTGGAATGCCATATCTTATTTCTTAGGAGATAGATTATTCTATCTAGGTTGTCAACCCATTGCATTCTTCATGACATATAATCATTGGAATCTATTCCCTTTCACATTCATTCATTAGAACTGCTAATACCTTGTAGTCAGAATCACTATTCATTCTTTCATCAATATATAAAAAGTTTTAATTCTACCGAAAATTCGGGTTCTTACAGTCTCCCCTCCTTAAAAGGATTCCGTCCCGGAATCAGGTAGAAGACAAATGGGGTACTTGTTGGTCATTTCACTTTCCAATTCCCCGGTCAATCCTTAATCATTCCAATACTCTTACAACACACCTCACTAGTCATTTCAACATATGCAAAAGATTTGAAATATTTATAAATCATATTTCAGCCAACCCTTACTCCAAAAATATTGAGAATTTAGATAAAGTAAGTGTTTACTGCTGCAACAATCTAGGTGATATATTCACTTAGCTAGAATCTGAAGAATTCAGCATTCCAATTTCACTAACCAACCTTGTGAAGGTGGCTTCATCTAATGGCTTAGTGAATATGTCAGCTAGTTGTTTATCTTTAGAGACATAATGCAGCTCAATGGTTCCATTAGTAGCATGTTCTCTAATAAAGTGATATCTGATGTCAATGTGCATTGCCCTAGAATGATTGACAGGATTGGTAACTATAAAGATTGCACTTGTGTTGTCACACATGATTGGAATTCTTTCCAACACAAGTCCATAGTCTCTAAGTTGATTTCTAATTGTTAACACAAAATCACGCAAGTGTACGTGGTCACAAGTAATACAGATATAAATCAAGTTCGTTCCACAGAGATCTGGTTTAGGTTTCAATTCAGTAGATGTTCCTATGCAACAATGTATGGTTTTAACTCACTGCTAAGACAATTAACAAATTGGGAATTTTACTTATCTAAATTTAACCAAGATGCAAATTAATAGCTAAGAATTAATTAACTAACAAGAATTAATATCGAATTACTTATATGAGAATAAACATGGGATCCTAACTTCATTAAATACTTCGTTTAGATCTGACGCCTTTAATCACTATATGCAATGGTTATGATATCTGATCGGATAACTCGAAACAAGTACACGCTACCTGTCAGCATACATATACCAAACTACCCATACATCCACAAAAGAGATAGAAGATGAATAGACACCAATTATGCTTAGACCCTATATGTCTATAAAATTTCAAAACATAACGGTTGAAGAACAAGTTATCCACAAAGATCACATAGGGCAATATAAGTATTTTCATCTTACACTACGAATCATGTTGATAAACAATCATGAACCTATGCTAGCATGACAAGTTCTAAATCTCAAGATCCAGTTTCACTTCACAAGAGATTAACAGATTAGATGTTAGCTACGCATCTAACAATTAAGCATAACCATACGAGGATATCAGATATACATAACACACAGATCTTTATAGCATTAAGATACTAAAGCTCTATAAATAAATCCGTTAGAATCCCATGACAACGATTAGTTCATAATCGAACCGCTCGTCATCATGGGATCAAGTGAAACCATGATAATGAAACAAGATCTGAATAATAATTATCCTAGAGTCATAAGGTTTAGAAAACAAATCCAAAATCTGAGATCCAAATTATCCTAATAGAAGAAAAAAAAAATGAAGTAGATCTAGATATCTGCTGCTTGTCACGAGCGCTGGTGAATCCTTCTCCAACTTATCTCCCTTGCTTCTCTAAGTTATTGATATGAATTACAAGGGTATGATATGTTTATATAGGTCCTAGAATACTTTCCCAATAAGAAAAGTCCCAAAATACATATAAAATTCAAAATAGGATAAAATTCAGCAATTTCCATGAAGTTCAGGCGCTGTCTGCGCAGAAGAGGCGCAGTTTGCGCGGCTAGCTCCTATTCAGAATTATAGAAAATTTCCCTGGCTTCGCGTGGACAGTAAGATCGCTGAAAACGAAATTCTAGAACTCCAGATATGGCCAAAACAGTGTAGACTGCGCAACCTACCGAAAAATCCGAATTTTAATCAATTTAACCTCCAACTCTTAGTTCTGCAAAACTCAATGAAAACACATTAAACACACCACATACTTGAGGTCAAGTAATCAATTTAAGCCGATACGAAGCATTCCAAGTGGATATAAAATCCACTTATCACTAATCCAAAGCACTTGAGCACAGCAACTTCCAGCTGCTATATATTCAGCCTGAGTTGTAGAAGTTGACACAGATTGTTGTTTCTTGCTATACCAAGAGACTAACCTTTGTCCAAGAAACTAGCAGCTACCTGAAGTGCTTTTCTTATCCACTCTGCATCCAGCATAATCAGCATCAGAATAACCAACAAGATTGAACCCTGTGTCCTTAAGATACCATAAACCCAAGTTTGGAGTGCCCTTCAGATATCTGAAGATCCTTTTTATAGCAATAAAATATGACTCTTTTGGATTTGATTGAAATCTTGCACACAAGCATGTAGCAAACATGATGTCTGGCCTACTTGCAGTGAGATAGAGTAGAGAACCAACTATGCCTCTGTATACTGAGATATCTACTTTCTTGCCTTTAGCATCTTCATCCAATTTAGTGGCAGTTGCCATGGGTGTCTTTGCAGGTGCGCAGTCTTCTAAGTCAAACTTCTTCAATAAATCCTTGATGTACTTGGTTTGACTGATAAAAATGACATCCTTCCTTTGACTAACTTGCAATCCAAGAAAGAATGTTAACTCTCCCATCATACTCGTCTCATATCTGCTCTGCATGAGCTTAGAGAATTTCTCACACAGCTTCTCATTTGTAGAGCCAAATATGATATCATCCACATAGATCTGAACTAGGATAATATCATCACCATGTTTCCTGTAAAATAGTGTCTTGTCCAATGTGCCTCTAGTGAATTGATTTTCAAGGAGAAATTGTGATAAAGTATCATACCATGCCCTTGGAGCCTGCTTAAGTCCATATAATGCCTTAAGCAATCTGTAGACAAATTCTGGGAAATGTGGATCCTCAAAGCCAGGTGGTTGTTACACATAAACTTCTTCTTCCAACTCTCCATTCAGAAATGCACTCTTGACATCCATTTGATAGACTTTAAAGTTTGAGTGAGCAGCAAATGCCAGGAATATTCTGATGGCTTCCAATCTAGCAACAAGGGCAAATGTCTCATCATAATCAATGCCTTCCTGTTGAGAGTATCCTTTTGCAACCAACCTTGCTTTATTTCTTACTATTACACCATCTTCATCCATCTTATTCTTCAGAACCCATTTTGTTCCAACAATGGTTCTATTCTTTGGTGCAGGCACAAGTTCTCATACTTTGTTTCTTTCAAATTGATTCAGCTCTTCTTGCATGGCAATAATCCAATCTGGATCCAACAGTGCATCATCAAGTTTCTTAAGCTCAATCTGAGATAGAAAACAACCATAGAGGCACTCATTTTGAGTTGCCCTCCTAGTCCTCACTCCTGTATTTGGATCTCCAATAATTTGCTCTGCAGTGTGTGATCTATCCCATTTCCTTGAATGCTCAATCTGATTTCTCAACCTTGATGTTGCTTCATCATCCAAGTCATGATCATTCTCATTTCCTCCCCCTGTGAAGTTGCCACTATTCATAGGTGTGTCTTGGATGTTGGTTTCTTCACTGTTGATTGGTACAAATTCTTCTCTTGCATCATCATTCACTTGAGTTTGTTGAACTATAGTTTCATCTTCAGTTCCAATCTCTTCATCAGAATCATCTAGATTTTCAAATCTTAGTGGGTCTTTATCTTCATCATTGCCTTCTTCTAATCCAGGTAGTTTGCTGTCATCAAAATGTTACATCTGTGCTTTCCATAATTTTCTTTTGACTGATGACATAAACTTTGTATGCAATTCTTTCCATAGAGTAGCCAAGAAAAATTCCTTCAAATGCCTTTGCATCAAATTTTCCAACATATTCTGAATTATCCTTTAGTACAAAGCATTTGCTTCCAAAAGTATGAACATACTTTAGAGTAGGCTTCTTTCCAGTCATCAAATTGTAAGGTGTCTTTCCAGTGTTTTTGTTGATGAGGGTTCTGTTCTGGATATGTTAACTCGAATAACTTGTAGAGGGGGGGTTGAATACAAGTTATATAATCGTGTCTGATTTTTGCTTGATTAGATAAACAAGAATAAACAAATGAATCAAAATGTTTATATTAATAAGATCAAATACAAACTCTACCAAAGGTGTACAAATACCTTTAGCAGCTGCTGACAAAATAAATCTCTCCCTCTCTGTTTATTTTGAACTCTCGAATACAAACCTTATACAGAGCTACGCATACAAAATTCACAACTCGAACTCACGTCCTCTTTTTACAATGATATAGAGAGAGTATTTATAATGCTACCTATCAACTAATCACAGAAAGATAATCTATACATGACAATGTTTTGTCGTCCAGTTGATAGTTTCCATCAATAGAAAATTCTTTCCTTCATAAAATCTTCTTGTTTGTTCCTCAAACAAAGATCCTGTTTTATAGCACTTGCCAGTTTCTGTAGCATCCATAATGACATCATCAGTAACACGACTGATATCAGGATTCCTTCTTGCATCAGGATCTGACCATTCCATCAGTACTTGATCAGTATTTGACTTGACATATCAGAATTCAATCTCAGTTTCTGACATGTAGTACTCAATGCACTGTTCATTCCTGACTTAAATTCTACAGATTACTGTCTAACACATATCTCCTATACAAAGTGCTAAATCCTTTATAAGATCAGGATATACAAGAAGTATAAGTAAAATTCTATTCTTAACATCACAACTCATGAATTATTCCTAACAATCTCCCCCTATTTATGCTTTAAAACCTGAAGCATAAATCTGAGTTGTTGATGTCAAAACATATAACAATACAATCAGAATAGAATTTATGAATTCAAAAATCATGAAGTTAAGTACCTCCCTCTTCGGATATAGACATAGTATCCAGTACTTAGAAAAAAGAATTCAACTATTTGATGCTTCTTTTCCTTTACCACTTCCCTGATAAGATTCACCTCTGTCATCCTTAGTTCTTCTTTTATCTCTCCCAGTCTGTTTATCTCCTCCCCCAGTCTGTTGCCTTTGAACTGTTTTTATCTCCCCCTTTTTGACATCAGCAACATTAATTCCAAGAGATTCAGTAACAGAACAAATGAGATTCATCAGAACTGCTTGATTTTCCATAATAATGACTTGGTTATCTTCAAGTGTTTGAAGTCTTGATTTAATTTCAACTTGAGATTTCTGAATGTCTTGTAAAACGTCATAATTGACTTCAATGTTGGAAGTGTTTGGAATATCTTCAGATTCAAGTCTTGTAGAAGAAGTTGCTTGTGTAGAATGATATTCAAGTAATAAAACTCGATTAGAGTTACAAACATCTTCATCTTTCTTATCTGAAGATGCAATATGATCATCTTGTCCTTCACCAGCATTCTGTGTACTAACATCTACAATTCCTGACTCCTTAGATTGATCAGATACTGTTGATGTCTCAATTCTGGCTGATATTGGTAGTACAAACAAAGGAATACTAGGATCATTAGGAATATCTTCTGGTACTGGTGGTGTAGAAATTTGTCTTAGGCTTTCACCTATTCTGTTGATAATTCCTGCAAGCCTTTCTTTTTGCTTCTGAGCTTTAACTTCTGGCTTTGCATTGTGCTTTGCTAAGTCATTCTTCTCATACATCTTAATAAAAGAATAAGTACCAGCATCCATGCCAAGATTGTCAGACCAAGATTCAGGAAAAACCTGATCCCAGAAATCAAATGATGGTGGTTTCCTAATTTTCTCTCCCTCACTATGGAGTTGATCATCCATACCCTCATTCTCAATTTGACTATCTAAAGTCAACACTCTTTCTACCTCTCCTTTTGCCTGGTCAGGAGCCAGCCTCTCTGATTGTGGATCAATATCCATCTTTTCAAGTGTATCACTCAAATTTGGATAAGTGCTCTCATGACCTACAGAAAAATAGAGTTTAGAAGAAGTTTTTATACCTGAACTCACATGGAGAGAGGGTTCCTCATTTGGCAAGGGGCTTGAGGTTTTCTCCAAGGAGTGAGCTGCTATAGTCTCTGAACCCTCACAAACATCTTCTTTCCTTCTAGAGACTACAGGCTCCAGTATACCACTTTCAAGTTCTCTACTAGACTCTGATGTCTTCAGTAATACTTCATTAGACACCATAGTTAGTACGTCACCGTCTTTAAGTGTTGTTTGCTGAGACATACCCTCAAGGTAGATAGACTCTGACTGAACAATATTTGTTTAATCTTCAGAAAAATCAATCAAAGCCATTCCTCCCATATCATAGGGTTTCTCACTTGCAATTTCAGTCATCACAGAAGACCTTCCAACATCAGCTATCATATCTCATGAGTCATCCAACCTCTGACTAGATGGTTCTTGTGTTGCAGTGACCGTGATCTGATCTTTCCTAATTTCCACCGCTGGTGCAATAGTATCTTCTGTTGACTGCATTCCTCTACCTACTTCCTCCTGTTGTTCACCTTGAGATGAAGCATCTTCAATAATGACATCCTTGTTAAATAAATATGCATGAAGTGATTGAAGTGCAACATGCTTTGAGAGTCCAAATTTCTTGACTAATTGTCTTCTGACAGATACATAGAAATACATCTTCATTAAGTCAAGTCTTTGATGTAGAAGTCCATATTCTTCTGGAAATAAAAGTTTTGGTACTCTTTCAACCTGGAAAATCTAGAACAGGCTTAGATAGCTTCACTTTGATAGAAATAACTCCCATAGCCAGTCTGTATGATAACGTAGTTTCCCATAAAGAATCAATATCCAGATCTCTATAGTCATTTGCTGACTTGATTGTAGCTTCATTTGTAGAGACCTGCATGATATTAGTTGGACTAGACTCTGTGTGTGTAGGTGACAAATGAATCTTTCTCCTTGTTCTCCTAGTATAGTGAGCAAAAGATTTATCCTGAGAAGACTCAAGAGGTGTAGACACAGAAATGGTCTTGGGATGAGATCCTTTTTCAATACACACAGTCTTTTGAGAGACAGTATCCAGTAACTGTTTTCCCTTTTTAAGTACTACAGTCTTTTGAGAGACTACAGCCTGGCTGTGACTAGGTGCTTCATCTCTTTGTCCTAGCTTAGAAAGTTGAATTGCAGCCTTCAATTCTTCTCTCTCAGCAAGAGATATATTATCATCATCTTCACTAGAACTACTACTACTACTTGACACAACAAATCTTCTCTTCCTTACAACTGATGTCTTTTGAGAAACACCAGAGGTTAGTTTCTTTGAAACAATAGGCTGTGGATCAAAACTTTGTTCTTGAATTGTTTCAGAGACTATAATGTTTTGGGCTACTTGGGTAGACACGGGTGGGTTCTCCTTCAAATGAGATTCCTGAGCCATTTCACCACAAAAGAAAGAAGAATTGTAGAGAGTAGGAAGATGAGTTTTAAGAATTACCTGAACATGATGTGGATAATGAATTGCAGGTATTTCATATAGATTCTTTTCATTGTCCTTCTTTGTAATGTCAGAGAAAATTCTCTTTTGTTGTACATAAGAAGAAACACAATATTCTCTACCAAATCTAGCTTCAACATCAGGAATAAAATGGTTAATAAACATTTGCATAAATCTATGATAATAAACCATTTTCCTGTTTTGATCTCTTGACCCAAGTTTAATACACATCTGACTTAAGATAATGTGACCAATGTTAATTACTCTGTCATAAAGCAAACTGTAAGCAATATATGAAGTAACAAAAGTAATTTGCTGAAAAGAACTACATTTGCTAGTAAAACATTTAGCAATTTGATCAAAGAAGAAAGACCATTCCTTCCTAAGAAAAGACCTATTTAACTGGCTCTTGTTATCTAGAGGTCCACTATAACCTAATGCAGACAACATAGTTCTTACATCATTATCAGATGGTTCACTTGCATAATTATCAGTAACAGGTAAGCGAAGTACTGAATTAACAACAGATTCAGTAATGTCATAAGTATCTTGTCCTAAGTGTAGAACAATCTTACCTGATTGACTCTGAGTAGAATCAATTACCTCAGCATTCTCCCAAGCTTGTGAAACAGCAACTTGATTTATTTCTGGAGATGCTGACAATGCATAATGCAAAGGTCCAATAGCCATAAAATCCATCACAGGATAAAAATCAGATGATACTCCTTTCTTGCTGTTGATTGCTGCAACATGATTATTCATCATAAAATCAAAGTCACCAAACTTGAAAGCTACTGATTTAGGTAGACTTCTTTGAGCTGCCATTTTTGATCTGAAATGAACTTGAGAAATCTTGAAATTGATTAGTGATTTTGAGAACTTGAATGAATGTTTTTGCCTTAGGAAATACGAATTAGAAGTTAGCAATAAACAATCAGAGTCTCAAAATAAAGATATATTCAAAAATCCTTCAGACCCACTAACCCACGTTGACACGTAGGTTGACATGTGTCAGTCCCTGAAAAATGCAGTTTACCCACGATTTTTGGAAAATAAAATCCAAAATTGATTTCAATTAAATAAATCAGGGTAAAATCAAAATAAAATCAATACTGATCAGCTTCATTTTCTGATGTGATCTTTTTCACCAAGATAATCACAACTCTGAATGTGATTAAAAATAATCATCAATCCTGATGAAATCACTTTCGTTTTCCTGATCATTATCATCCTGATTCCAAAGATTAAATGGAGTTCCATGTGGCAATTTTAGAATTTAACCTGAAAAGAACATCAATAATCTAAACAAAAAATCTTGTTAGATTGTCAAAAATATCTTGGAAATATGAAAGAACCAGTCATATGCATAAATGTATACGCTGATACATTGAATATTTAAAATGATTGTTCAGCTTCTCTTTTTTTTTTTTTTTTTTGCTAATTAAAATTTTATACCAAAAGGAACAGCAGATACAAATCTAGGGGCATACCCCGCGAAATCAACCAACTATAAAACAAAGTAAATCAAAAGGTATACCCTTTGAAATCAACATACATCAACCAAATAACAAACAAAAACTATGCCATGGACATTGCAGGGAGCACTGCATCGCCGCAGCGCCCATAATTCCACCCAGTCTTCAAAACTGCAAAAACACTGCAGTCCTCCCATATCGTACTCTCCAGGTTACTTAGCTTCCTCGCTAGAGCATTTCCTGTGTAGTCTTCCTTAGTAACATCCAGCTGCGATACACCATCTGGGCTCAAAAGTAGAAATATGCCAACACGGCATCTCATTTTACACAATGCCACTCTCTTGGCAAATAGCCACACAATATCCTCACTATGCCATGAGCAGGATAGCTCTGCTGCAAAACCGCAATGACAGTACCCTGCATAGACAACAGCTGTAGGAACATCAAGCGTACATCCTGTAGAGCACCTGCATACCCAGGCCCCTTCAATGTACAACTTCATATCAGAATTGAGCACATGGTCCGAATTGATTCTTCCTCCGCAATCGAGAAGCACATCAAACAAATTTTCAAAATTATCAACCAGAGTGTACCCGCGGGCTACCCTCTCGGCATTCAAATTTGCACCCCCATGCACAACATCATCACTAATTACCACATCCACATTGTCTCTATTCAGTAATGAATAAACCCTTCTATTGGCTCCATCAAGACAATGCTTGAAACCTGAGAAACATCCCATCTCGAAATCATAAACGGCAGGGGCACCAAACCTTTCTAAACGACTAAGCCCCACGCCCACACCAACTTCAACCGCATCCTTGGAAATTGCTAAAACAATAACATTCGCTGAGCTAAAACGCAGCAGATCAGGCTCCCATGGCGGTATTCCACCAACAACGTTGCCTACAACATTACCAGTACAACCATTACCAATAACACCATTATAATTTTCATCAGAACCCTTACCATCAACCTTAACGGCAGAGAAATCCACCCCATGATTCTCAAAAAGACCACCACTTGTACCATGACAGGTGGTATCCAAGTCAGGAGGAAGCCTTCCCAAGATCAAACTGCAGTTTCTACCATCCGCCTTAACGGCAGAATCCATAGAAGAAACCGTACCACTAGGACCACCATTCCAAGCATTCAAAACCATTGAAGAGTCCACATCACAAACATTCAAACCCATAGAAGAGTCCGTATCAATAGGACCACCCGAATGATTTACCAGATCAGTTGGGTCTTTGGTCAACATACTAGAAGTAACGTCTAATTCCTCATAACTAACAACATTAGCAGAAACCGAATCCATAAAATTCAAAATTTTAGTAGGCACATTCAGAGGATCAATACCTAAATCTTTGATGCCAGCTAACTTTCCCATAAAGTAAAAGATG
This sequence comes from Kitagawia praeruptora, assembly GCA_037693485.1. NCBI lineage: Eukaryota > Viridiplantae > Streptophyta > Magnoliopsida > Apiales > Apiaceae > Kitagawia > Kitagawia praeruptora. Next base: position 76,574,659 of record CM075354.1, read on the forward strand.
TTACCTTCAACCAAAGGGGTGTTGAGCGGGCTTCGAGTTCTTGAATCCATCCCAGTGTTGGGACAGCAACCAACATCCATCTTCTTTCGAAAATCCTTAGACCCAAAGGAGTCGCTATCACAAAAAGACTGCCTCTGCTTGCGCCAAGCAACATTTACTCCTTCAAACGGAGTAACAACCAAATTAACCATAAATCGGACTGGATGATCATCACATACATGATCCTCATTCTGCGATTCTTCCATAGGAGCTTCATCTCCTCGCATATAATCGAGATAGAAATTATCATCACCTGGTATCCAACATTCCACATCCGTAACAGGAGAACAAGGGTAATAAACCCTCACCTCCGGTGAGAAAGTGACCTTCCTTGCAACCTGCTTCCCCTTAGCTAACTCAGTAGAAAGGGCATCATGCTCATTAGGGTAAAAAACCCTAACCTCCGGTGAGAAAGATACCCTCTTCGGATTCATTCTCAAATCAGTGTTACCCACAGATGGGCGACCACTAGATCTCCCAGATTCCAAGATCGAGTCTTCATCCTTATCCAGTTTCACCCTCATTTGGGATCCCTGGGCAACATTCACTCGATTTCCCCGCTCCAATGGTATCAATGTCACCAAATTCTTCGCGAAAGAAACCTTTTTCAAAAAGACACAAAACCTCTCTGTAAACACAGAGCTTCCATATACAATGACCTTTAACCCAATCTTTCGATTTCTCACAGATGATGAACACCAAAGATTCAATATTCGTCTCCTTGAAGAGATGACTTTTCTCATCGTTTTAGACATGGTTGGAGTAGATCCATATAATGTCCAGAACCTTCTCTTAGAACATCCATCTGTTGGATACAATCACCCTCTAACCTCCTCAAAACTTGAGGATGAAGAATTTGGCCGAGAGTCTGAGGTCGATCTTGATGGGGATGCTATACATTCAAGTCAGCTACTCTCATTCAAGTCGCCCAGACAAGGAATCCAGGAGCAATAATCATAGTGACTCTTGAGATGCTCCTTGTCCTGAAGTAGATCTTTGAAGACTAAGAATAGCAACAACTTTAGACAAGAATGGGATTACCAGTAGAAATTAGACAAAAAGATTGTATTTCATTTCCATGTAATGCTTTCAATTAATGAAAATACAATTTCTTATTATCTACTTGTCTGTGATTGTTTATTGACTGATGTGAAAAACAATATAAACTATCAGTATGAATGAATTGAAGTTTGCTTGCATAGACTTAACAAAACTCAGAATTAGATCACTACATAAAATGAACTTCAGGATTTGAAACAATAGTACAAATTTCACAATCCTGATACTAACGATAAAATCCTGATGACGTCAGCATACTGATAGTAATCCTGATCCTGATGTTTATTAACAAGTCTATCATACTGAAATTTATCATAGTACAATGTTACAGCTTAAGCACTTAACAATCAAATATAGATCCTGACAAGAATATCAAGTCTATAAGCTGAAAACAGCATACCTTGCTACTTTTGCAGATGTTAAAGATCTAGAAATTTAACATTCCTAACTCACTTACTAATCTACTGAATGTAGTCTCATCAAGTGGTTTAGTTAGAATATCTACAAGCTGTTTGTCAGTAGGAACAAAATGAAGTTCCACAGTACCATTCTCAATATGTTCTCTAATAAAATGATACCTGACATCAATGTGCTTAGTCCTTGAATGTTGAACGGGATTTCCTGCAATTTTGATAGCACTAGTATTATCACAAAACATAGGAATATTACTAAGTGTCATACCATAATCCATCAACTGATTTCTCATCCAAAGGAGCTGTGCACAACAACTGCCTACTGCTATGTACTCAGCTTCTGCAGTTGAGGTTGAGACAGATTGTTGCTTCTTGCTTGCCCAAGAAATCAATCTGTTTCCCAAGAATTGACATGTACCTGTAGTGCTTTTCCTGTCTATTTTACACCCTGCATAATCAGAGTCTGAATAGCCAATTAGGGAGAAGTCAGATTCTCTAGGATACCACAAACCAAGATTTGGAGTTCCTTTGAGATATCTAAAAATTCTCTTCACAGCAATTAAATGAGATTCCTTAGGATCACTTTGGAATCTATCACATAAACAGGTAGAAAACATTATATCTGGTCTACTTGCAGTTAAATATAACAATGAGCCTATCATGCCTCTATAACTAGTATTATCCACACTATTTCCCTTAGGATCAGAGTCTAGTTTAGTGGCTATTGCCATAGGTGTTTTTGCAACTACACAGTCTTGAAAGTCAAATCTTCTTAAAAGATCTTTGATATACTTTGACTGATTAATGAAAATACCAGTCTCAGTCTGTTTGACCTGCAAGCCTAAGAAATAATTTAGTTCACCCATCATGCTCATCTGATACTTAGACTGCATAAGCTTACTAAACTTAGCACACAACTTTTCATTAGTAGAGCCAAATATGATATCATCAACATAAACTTGAACTAAAAGCAATTCACCTTTTATTTTTCTAAAGAATAGAGTTTTGTCAATTGTACCTCTTGTGAATCCATTTTTAAGAAGAAATTTAGACAAAGTCCCATACCATGCTCTTGGTGCCTGCTTTAGTCCATAGAGTGCCTTGTCAAGTTTATAGACATGATTTGGAAACTTTGGAGCAACAAATCCAGGTGGTTGCTCCACATACACTTCCTCATCAAGATTGCCATTTAGAAAAGCACTATTTACATCCATCTGGTATACCTTGAATTTTGAATGAGCTGCAAATGCAAGAAACATCCTGATTGCTTCCAATCTTGCTACAGGTGCAAAGGTCTCATCATAATCAATGCCTTCTTCCTGAGAGTAACCCTTGGCCACCAGTCTTGTTTTGTTTCTTATAATCATACCAGATTCATCTAGCTTGTTTCTGAAAACCCATTTTGCACCAACAATTGATCTGTCTTTGGGTCTTGGTACCAGTTTCCAGACTTTGTTTCTCTAAAACTCATTTAATTCTTCCTGCATTTCAATTACCCAATCAGGATCCTGTAAGGCTTCTTCAACCTTCTTAGGTTCATTCTTTGAGAGAAAGCAACTATACAAGCATTCATTTTGAATTGATCTTCTAGTTCGAACACCACTATTTGGATCACCAATAATCAAATCTCCAGTATGATCCTTTGTCCATTTTCTAAAAGGTGGTAGATTGACTCTGCTAGTCTATCCCCCTAAGTTAGTGGTATCTCTTGTAGAAGAAATCTCTCTGCCTTCAAAAACTCCCCCTTGATCAGTAGAATCAGTAAATTCCACTCTGCTGCTAGTTACTGATCTTTCCTCAATAGATTCTGAAAGATCAGTTCCTGATGGAGTAGACTCCGAATAGCTAGTCTGCTCCTGATGATCACTGTGTTCTCCTTGATTCATTTGCTCCCCTCAACAGTAGCATTCCTTTGAGAAGCAATAGAAATTCCTTCTGGAGAACCTCCATCATCACTAGAGAGTATCTCAGAATTCTTCAGATTTTCAAATTCCAATTTGTCATGGCTCTCATCAGTTTGCAGAATTCCAAATTTCTTGTCATCAAATGCAACATGAATTGATTCCATAACAATGTGAGTTCTGAGATTATAAACTTTGAAGGCCTTAGATGCTAAATATCCTAGAAAGATTGCTTCATCCAATTTCGTTTCAATTTTCTTGCTGATAGACATAATGTTTACTGGACCAAACAGATCAAGATGTAGCATGTGAAATGGTTTAGTAATTGAATTTGCAGTCTTGCTCTTGAAAGTGGTTCTTCTCTGTTTTCCAAGCTGACAGGCATCACAAAGTCCATCTTGCACAAAATTTGCCTGAGGTAGGCCTCTCACTAAATTGTGCTTAACAAGTTGATTAAGCTTCTTGAAGTTGAGATGTGAGAGTTTCTTGTGCCAATTCCAGCTTTCATCACTTGTTGCTTTGCTGTAGAGACATCTAACAATTCCTTTAGATGTATCACTTAAGCTGGCTTCATATATGTTACCATGTCTTTGACTAGTTAGAACAATGTCTCCATTCTGGATATTCAAGATTTTGCATCCTTTGCTGTCAAAGATTGATTGGTAACCTTTATCACCCAGTTGACTTATGCTTAACAGTGTATGTTTCAAGCCTTCAACCAGTGCTACATTTTCTATGATGACATTCCCCAAACCAATTGAGCCATATCCCAGAGTTTCTCTTTTGTTGCCATCTCCAAAAGATATTACTGGGCCAGCTTTCCTCTCAAACTTTGTAAGCAGGGACTTCTTTCCAGTCATATGTCCAGAGCATCCAATGTCCAAGATAATTCAATGCTTCTTTCCTGTGCCCTACAAACAAAAAGTAACTAGTTAGAATTTTTTAGGCCCCAACTTTGATTGGATCCTTTCTTACTAGATTTTGAAACAACAGGCTTTAAAGATTTTGCTTTTACTTTACCTGTTGCAGAGTCAATCTTAGTCCCTGATTTCACAAACTGTTTGTGACTAGGAGTTTCAGATTTCAAAGAATAATAGTCATAATACAATTCATGATATTCTCTACACATGTAAATGGAATGAAGGAAACTACCACAATGATAACAAGCTTTCTGTGGTTGGTATTGAATTTTCCGAGTCTTGGGAAATCTGGACTCAGTTTTCCAAGAAGGTTTTTGATTGCAGTCTAGGGCCAAATGATTATGATTTCCACACTTATAGCATTTTTTCCTAGGTGCATCAGGTACATTCTTGTAATTATTCTCTTTGTTAATACCTTCTTTTCCATTCCTATTTCTTTTGATCTTGCTAGACTCTGAAAGATCATCTAACTTCTGTTTCAACTGAGACTTAGACAGAAACCCTATGTTTACATTCTTAGGTTTCTCTAACACTTTCTCATCTGAATTACTATTGTTAATCCTTTTGTTTACAATAGGGGTACCTTTTGAATCAACAAATTTAACATGATTAGGTTCAGAAACAATTTTCTTACCTTTAGATTTAGATGTGCTAGTTTCTACTTTACTATTATCATTGACAATAGTTATTTTTTCTTCTTGTCTAGCCTTATCAAAACCTAAACCATTAACTTTACCACGAATTCCACTTTCAAAGATTTCTAGAGTCTTTTTACCAGAATTGTTAATGGTTTTAATCACATCTCTCTCTTCCTCTAGTTCTTTTCTGACATAGTCATAAGCCTCAAGAATAACACTATAATCATGCTTAGCTTTATCAGAACTTAACTTGTATTCTTCCATTTGAATTAACTCAGATTCAAGAAAATTATTTCTATCAACTAATTTATCATTCTTAACCTTAAGTTCATCTCTTTCACAAGTAAGAATTCTAAAATTAGTCATAAGATTCTTAAACTCAGCATGGATAGATCTAATTTCATCAGAATTTAAGCTATCAAATGAATCAAGAGAGTGAAGTGATACCTTAACAGAGGATGGAGAAGTTTTCTTTGGAGATCCAGGTTTGTCTGAAACATTTGCCATTAGTGCAATGTTGTCATAATCCAATTCATCTTCAGAATCACTGGAATCAGGCCAATCCTTTTTTGTGACCATAAGTGCATTACCCTTTCCTGAATTCCTAGGCTTCTTACACTCACTAGCAAAGTGTCCAAGCTTGCTGCAGTTAAAGCACTTGATCTTGGCCTTATCAAGCTTGACAATTGTACTTTTGCCTTTGTCACTCTTCTTCTCCTCCTTCTTTTGAAAAGGTCCTTTGCTAAATCTTCTCTTGTTGAATCTTCCTTTCTTGAAAGCTTTAGCAAACATAGCAAAGAGTTCCTGCATCTCTGATTCAGAATCATTTTTGTCAGAGTCTATATCAGTAGTCTTTGACTCATAATTTTCTTTGCTTTTCTCCTTCCTTGAGTTCTTTACAGCAGGCTCTTCATGTTGTTCTTTTGGAAGCTTCTTTGATTCAGATTGAGCAGTAAGTGCAATAATCTTCATCTTTCCTTCACTCCTGCTCTTCTTCTGCTGCTTGTCAAGTTCATAAGCTCTCAGTTTTCCATAAACTGCCTCTAATGATATCTCATCCAGATCATTAGCTTCCTCAATTGTAGAACTTTGTATTCATATCCTCCAAGTCATAATATTTACCATGCATGGTCATCTCATTTATGAGTTTTATAAACCTATCAAAGGTATCAGTAAGTGACTCACCAGACTTGGATTCAAAGTACTCATACTGTTATATAAGTAGTGTCCTCATGTTCTTCCTGACAGGCTTAGTTCCTTCACAGTGAACCTTAAGATTGTCCCATATATCCTTAGCAGTTTTACAAGAGAGAACATAGTTAGTGAGAACAGAATCAAGACTGTTGAATAATATGTTTCTCACTTTAGCATCTTTAAGAACATTCTCCTTGTCCTTATCTGACCACTCAGATTTTGGCTTCTCTGCTGTATGTTCTGGAACAACTTGACCATCAACAGTTGCTTGTCCAACAACCTTTGTTAGAACAAAAGGTCCATCTCTGATTCTGTCAAGATAATCAGGATATGTTGCTTCCAGATGATGCAACATCTTTACTTCCCATAGAGTATATTCGTTTCTCTTGAGCATAGGAATCTTAGTATTCCCATCCTTGTAACCAGACATGATTGCAGATCTTTATGATTAATCGAAATCAACCTGCTCTAATACCAATTGTTAACTCGAATAACTTGTAGAAGGGGGGGTTGAATACAAGTTATATAATCGTGTCTGATTTTTGCTTGATTAGATAAACAAGAATAAACGAATGAATCAAACTGTTTGTATTAATAAGATCAAATACAAACTCTACCAAAGGTGTACAAATACCTTTAGCAGCTGCTGACAAAATAAACCTCTCTTTCTCTCTCTGTTTGTTTCGAACTCTCGAATACAAACCTTATACAGAGCTACGCATACAAAATTCACTACTCGAACTCACGTCCTCTTTTTACAATGATATAAAGAGAGTATTTATAATGCTACCTATCAACTAATCACAGAAAGATAATCTATACATGACAATGTTCTGCCGTCCAGTTGATAGTTTCCATCAATAGAAAATTCTTTCCTTAATAAAATCTTCTTGCTTGTTCCTCAAACAAAGATCCTGTTTTATAGCACTTGCCAGTTTCTGTAGCATCCATAATGACATCATCAGTAACACGACTGATATCAGGATTCCTTCTTGCATCAGGATCTGACCATTCCATCAGTACTTGATCAGTATTTGACTTGACATATCAGAATTCAATCTCAGTTCCTGACATGTAGTACTCGATGCACTGTTAATTCCTGACTTAAATTCTACAGATTACTGTCTAACACATATCTCCTATACAAAGTGCTAAATCCTTTATAAGATCAGGATATACAAGAAGTATAAGTAAAATTCTATTCTTAACATCACAACTCATGAATTATTCCTAACAGGATATAGCATGCAGTGCTAACAGCCTCAGCCCAAAAAACATGTAGGCATTTTTGCATCAAACAACATTGTTCTAGTAGCTTCAATTAGAGTTCTATTCTTTCTCTCAACAACTCCATTTTGTTGTGGAGTCCTTGGAGCTGAGAATTGTTGAGAAATACCATTCTCTTTGCAGAATGCTTCAAGCATGGCATTTCTGAACTCTGTTCCATTATCACTTCTCAATGCAATCACACTTGCATTGTTGGACTTTGCTTCCTTGTCAACTTTCTTTATGTGCTCAAAGATTACTTGTGGAGCCTCATCTTTTGATGCCAGAAATTCCACCCATGTATACCTTATAAAATCATCAACCATCACTAAGGCATACTTCTTTCTTCCTAGTGACATAATATTGACAGACCCAAACAAATCCATATGAATTAATTGCAGGGGCTTGGTTATTAATGTCACTGTCTTTGACTTGTGGCTTGATCTTTTCATCTTTCCATTTTGACAAGCCTCACACACTCCTTCTTGACAGAATTCAAGTGTGGGCATGCCTCTCACTAACTCTCTTTTGACTAGAGAATTAATGGCTTTGAAGTTCAAGTGTGAAAATTTCTTGTGCCACAGCCAACAATCTTCACTTGATGCTTCTGAATAAAAGCAACAAACTTTGTCCTTGTTTGCAGAATCCATATTGGCAACAAACAGGCTTCATTTTCTTACTCCAGATAGAGCAAAATCACCAGTCTTCTTATGGGTAAACAAACATTCATCCTTGTCAAAATTTACCTTGAATCCTCTATTAGTAAACTAACCAACACTTAGCAGATTATGCTTGAGTCCCTTAACTAGTGCAACATCTTCAATGATGACATTACCAACTTCCAACTTGCCATATCCCAATGTGTTACCCATGCTGTCATCTCCAAAAGCAACCATTGTGTAACGCCCCCAAATTCGGGGTCAGGGATTTGGTCGTCACACGGAAAACCTTAATAACAATTGCCTGATTAACCACATTAAACCATCTATAATCATTGATAATTGAGTTACAACATTGAGACCCCAACCACCAAGCATCTTTTAGGTTATAGGGCTAGAAACAAGAATCAACTCCTTGCTACTAGTATGACTTCGTTGAGAAGTACACCAGCAACTAATACTATTTTGCGCAAAGTAACATATATATTACACATCAGTATACTTACATATAACTTACTCCAGATATAAACTTTCTAGATCATATCGTCTTCATAAGGGCACGCTGTCCGCTTCATCTAAGCCATGCAGATAACCTCGTCCGGCTACCTTCCACTGAAAAGTTAATATTTGAAAACAAGCAAGTATGAGCGAAAGAATTGCTCAGCAAGTTATTACTAGAGTTTAACAAAATATTCCATCAGGTGCATGGGTTTCCAACATTCAACCGATACTTAATATCATTCTTGAACATTTATAACCACGAAATTCGATAGGGAAAGTATAATGTTTGAAAATAATATCAACTGAACAATGTACCCATATAATATAAAAGGTGTCGTTACAAGGTAATTAAATGGCCACATCTTGTTTGCGCAATAATACACCAACATAAACTTGCTGGTTATTCAATATGAAATCACTTACTTATTGATAATATAATATCAGTTCTCTTCTATAACCAGATAATAATCAATACATCATCTTAGTATAATATCTCAAGGTAATATAACATTTAAAATCAAGCTATCAATATAATCTTTCCATTTCCTTTTATACAACAACTGTATGTAAAAGTAATATAAAATCAGTTTCTCTTCTTATTGTAAAACAATTCCATCATTTCATACCATTTTCCTCTTTCAGTACACAACTCTGAAACCATTATCAACTCTTTCTTTTAAGTTTTGGAGGTTTTCATTGTTGCCGAATACGTGAGGCACGATGATCAGTCGTCCTCCGTACCCGTCCCTTTTTACTACCGGTAGAAGGAGGAAGGTACACCACTACATCCCCCTGGAGGAAGGTACACCACTACATCCTCCTTCGGCAACTCTTGGGCCGAATTAAAATATTGATTGCTGGACTGTGCAGCACACAGCCTCCTACGCTTACTGTTGCAATTCCCCTTTGTCAATCATTATTCCCTTTATACAATATCATTCCACATTTTTCCATTTCAATTTCCATTCCCATTCCCACTTTCATTCACATATGTCATCTCCATTTCACATTTCCATATTCGTATTTGTAAGAACCCCGAATTTTCGGTAGAATTAAAACTTTTTATATATTGATGAAAGAATGAACAATGACTCCGACTACAAGGTATTAACAATAAATGTGAATGGGTATAGATTTAAATGATTATATGTCATGAAGAATGCAATGGGTTGACAACCTAGATTAGAATAATTTATCTCCTAAGAAATAAGTTATGGCACTCCAAAGAGGAAGGAGATATTCTTGTGTCATCCAAATAAATATCTGCTGTTAGTCCAGTGATTCCGTAAAAGGGTTAAGGAATGCCCGAAAGAGAACAAGGACATTATTATAAATATAAGGAATAAGGATGGAATAAAGAATGAATAGTGTTTTTGGTAGAAATACGAATATTATTAGACGACGTTATATAGAAGTATTCAGAATGGAATTCTGAGTTCGTATTCATGATCCAGGGGCGAAATAAGTGTATGTAACCGACATCGGATTCTGAAAAGCAACACTTTTATTTTTTCTCCGAGATTCCCTGGACACTGCTAGACTTAAGTATTTATTAAAGGGATTTAAGGAATTTAAATTCGAGAAGTATTAAGAAAGATGGGGAATGGTATTATAATTATTAAGAAGGTTTCCGGTAAAATCCTAACTAGAAACGAATGAGTTATTCTTCCGAACAAGCAAGGGAATTGAGTAATAACCGGGCAAAGAAACGAACAAAATAACCAAGAGACAAACAATTGCAATTGGTGGAAAAAGGAGAAACCTAAGTGACATGTTTGTAAGTCAACTACAAGCTAGGTGGTATAAGTGCACTTTTGCAAAAATGGACTTGTTTAATGTGGAGGCAACACTTGGACAAGTAAGAGGTTGACAAGTGGCACCAATAGATGAGTGACAACACACTAAAAAGAGATGCATCCAAGTATATACATAAGGATACATGCCTTTAGTCATTTCATACAAACAAAACACAAACAAACATCACCACCACTCTCTCTTGTAACTCTCGGCCAAGAAAAGAGAAAAAGGGGGGAGACTTGCCACCATCCATTCACTTCAACCTATAGCTTAAAATCAAGCTTGAGACTAGTAGAAGGTAAACCCAAAACCTTAGCATCATCCTTTGAGTTTTTCATTTTCAAAAGAATTATGAAAGTGATGATGAATAGTAACTAACATTCTTGTTTTGATTTTGATCTTTAGTTTATGGCTTCCAAAGGATAGTTTAAGCAAGGTTTAGGAGTTGTAAGAGTATATTAGCACTATCAAGCTTCAATCAAAGGTATAACACTTGAAACCCTTGGATGAAACATGAGTTTTCATGGAGTTTTATAGTTATGTGCATGTTTAAGACATTAAGTTTATATTTGGGCTTTGATAATTGTTAAATTAGTTTAGATGAATGGAAAGACATTGCTTGGTCTTAGTTCATGGTTGAATAACATGTATATGTTGTTTGGAGTGGAAACTATGATTATTGGATGGTTTGAATTTTGGAAAACGTGTAAACATAGCCATCGTAATGCCCGATTGTCGTTAACCTTAAGAAACCGTGAATAGCAGTAGCATTACCTTACTTTCCAGTCCTGGATTTTGCTATGTTTAGTTATTTCATGTTATGAGCTTCGTTTTGATATAAAGATCGAGTGAAATGGATATACGGTTTAGGAGTTATGGTCGAATTAAGATAAGTGGTTCGTAAACGAGAGCACCAGTTCGTAATCGGAATTGAACCTGTATAAATTTGGTAATGCAGTAGCGAACCATCGTAATTAAATACTAGAGATGATAAGGAAGGTGTGAGAGAAAACCTTGCGTTAAAAGGATCATTTTACGATTTTATAAAAATGTTCGAATCAAGGTTAAACGCGAACGAACCCCTAGAAGCATGCTTGATTATGACTTTGGTTAATAACTTAGAAAACGGACGATAAAACTCGTAGTACAATCTTGATTCGTAAATGATCGATATTAAAACTTACATGGCTTAAGTACGTATTAAGTGTGGGTACAATGACGGGTCATAATAGCGAACGTATGTCGAACCACATCGGTGATAAAAAGAGTTACACTAGAGGTGTATAACAAGATAATGCGAAAACGTGTTTCGACTTAAGTGAAGTCTATATATCTTCTTGTAAAGTGTTAAGTGATTAATCCCGAATGCCTTGGCTCTTTATAGATCACCAGGCTGACCCGGGACACGCTACCACTACCCCTACCCACACTCGATTTCCAGGCAAGTTTCAAATCCTTTTTAAAAGACTGTTGTTGTGATTATATATATATATATATATATATATATATATATATATATATATATATATATATATATGCTTTCTGTTATACATATGCCATAGCATGCATGCCTACTTTCAAAGTCATATTGATATACTTGTTCCCTGAATTATTGTTGGCTTATGAGTTAGATAGTTATCGTATCAGTTATAAGCCAGAAATTTCTAAGACCCTTAAACGAAGGGCATCTGAACCTCATTCCTTGATTATAGACCGGGAGTCGTTATTTCTTGATATATTGACATTATTTTCAGAGGAAAATAATTAAGTAAATATTTCCCCTTTATTATCTGGCGAATATTATTGAGATATTCTTTTGAGATTATTTGATAAATATTATTCGGGTTATTCATCAGATATTTAATTATTCGATGAACATTATCTTTAATATTCATCTAAAGTCGATTTAATATTCGAATATTATTTCGAACCCTCAGTTAAGTTCTTTAATTAGAGAATATTCATTCTTATTTCTTCGATAAATATTATTTTGAATATTCATTCGAGTTTATTTATTTAATGGATATTATTTTAATATTCATTCGAGCCTTATTTATTTAAATGAATATTATTTCGAATATTCATTCAATCCCTATTTATTTTATAAATATTAGTTGAACATTGATTCGAACTCCAGTTCATCGATAAATATTATTTTGAATATTCCCTTGAGACGATAAATATTATCTTCGACATTCATTTAAAGTCGATTCAATTATTGAACATAATTTCGAATATTCATTCGATAATCATTTCTTCGATAAATATTATTAAGATTGAATATTCATTATTTATTTAATGAATATTGTCTCAAATATTCAGTCGACAATTATTTCATCAATAAGTATCATTCTTAAGTTGAATTTTCATTATTAATTCAATGAATATTATATCAAATATCCAAGGGATGTTTATTTCACCAATAAACAATATGATTTTCAAATATCCATTTAAGATTGGATTTATTTAGTGAACATTATTTTAAACATTTATTTGAGTTTATTTAATTAATGAATATTATTTTGAATATTCATATAAAAGAAGAGAGTTATTTAGTAAATAATTCTAACTATTCATTCGAGGATTACTTACGAGTAATATTATGATTTATTCATATTCCTTAATTAATATTGAGTTAATAAATATTCTTGGAATATTTATTTAAATCCTTTTAAGTTCTTCTATAATGATTCATATTATTCAAGGATTATCTGTCACCTTCAGATATGGTGTAAAATATTTTGGAGTATTTTATGACTATTTTTATCGAGGGGAGGTTCCCAAAACTCTATTTTCATTTAAATCTATCTTAAAGAAGATTTAAATACTCGCTCAACTTCCAAATGTATATGAGAGGACCTCACTTGAGAGATGCTATTTATTGGACTGCCCGGTCCTATACTTGCTAAACTATCTTGTCACTCACATCTTGATTCTTTCAAACATCGATATGTGTCTGTTTGGTTACCTCCTCAACGCTCGAGGGGTAAGATTGATGGAACAAGTTTATATCCATTAACAAGCATCAGCTTGGGAAATATTGGTGAAATTTTCCTTTCCAATTAGATACGACTACTTTGTGGAGTCCTATCAACAAGTACTATACTTGGGGAAAGGGGGACGCACTTTATGTTTCAGAGTTATGGATGTTATTCGAACTAGGAGACGCGTAAGTGGCCGAGTGGCGCCGGTCCAGCAACTAATGGCCCAACCATTTGCCGGGGGGTTCCAGAGGGCGGGCGATCCGTCGGTGCTTCCTTCTACATGTAGAGAACAAACGATGGGGAGCATGACATGCGACTGATCATCGTAAATGTTGTGGCTCCTGGCGTGGCAAAGCTCCCGTATTAGTTCATCTTCCAAATTGGGAAATTTTCTGCAACATTATCATTGTTGGCAGGTTTGAAAAGTACTTGAACTGGAATTACAATATTCTTCCAGCAAGTTCCTCTATCATGAAAATTTGATAATATCTTGCTTATCTTTGCCATAGCAGATATTTCTTCGGATCAATTATATTTAAAGTTACTTTGTAACTACATCTCATACCTTAAATTGGTAATATGGTCGTTAATGCATGGCATATGGTATCAAAGATATTTTGAACTGTTAGATATTATTACTGTTCAGTTATATTCTTTTAGGTGGGCTATTGCTCACCCTTGCTTTATTTATTTATATCACAACAACAGCTAGATCAGATGGCCGCGCAAGGCGCACTCAACGTAAGCAGGTGACAGCCGTCAAAGGAATAATCGCTGAGGTCATAGCTACCATTGCTGAAGAGGCAGCTACTGGTAGGCTAGTTGTTAGCATTTGAGTATCAAGTATAATTATTATATGGCATATACAAATGGATGGCAAAGAGTTTGTAATGGTTAATTGTAATTCTTTGGGTTGTAAGAACTCAAACTTGTGATTAATAATATTGTTGGTTACTCTGATTTCATCTCTGGGACTATAACGGGTGTGTTTTATGTTGTTGTTTTGGGTCACAAGGTTGTAATTTAGATTATGTTGGTTTTGTGGATGGATATTGAGACCGTAACGACCAGATCCCTGACCCCGGATATGGGGGTGTTACAGAAATGGTATAGAGAGAGCGTTATAAATCCCAGAGATGACGTGACGTTAAAACAATAAATTCATTAAGATAATAAGAACTCTTGCCAAGTTCATAGTCAGACTACATAATGTAGTATTGACATATAAAACCCTTATGGGAACCCTAAAGTATCATGATAGTAACTTAGCTCGTTTTTGGATCGACTAGTAAGGCGACAGACCTTGGGGATTACGAGCAGTAACATAATGATGCTTGTTTTGATGTTGAAGATCGGATGGTGGATTCGATAGAGCACCCTACTGAGGACCCGGTTGAGGTCCCAGCAGAGGAAGGGAATATTGATAAGTATAAGGAGTTTACACTTAAGGAAATGAGGGCTACAGCCAGAGAGACTGTAAGAGTTAAGGTATAGTGCTCATAAAAGTGAGCATACAGAACTGAGATATTATTAAGAGAACAAAGGATGCGTATTGGATTCGTAGCTAGACTGCTAGATGAAGTACCAGCAGGCAGGATGGATTTGAGGAATTACTTGAGATCCTATATAGGGATAGATTAAAATCCTTAGAGACCTTTAGATTAATGAGGAAAGAGATAGAGTGGTACATGATTATCAAAGTCAACAATAGAGGACAAGGAGCAGAGTCTCCAGGAGCAGTTAAGATAGAGGCAGCAAGTGCCATATTAGGTGATAAATGAATTAGTGTGAATATTGTAATGATAATTCGCCATAAGAAAGCAGATTTCATAAGTGATAATTTGTAAAGTCAAACTTAGATTGATAAGGTGGTTGGGTTCAAGGAAATGTCCATTTTATGAATGGATCAACTTAGAAAATAAAGACATTAAAAGGTGATGGCATGATTGAATAAAGTATATAAGGAAGTAGTAAGCGAGACAAGGATCTCAGAACCTACAAGAGGAGAAGACCAATGAGTCTGTGGCAAACTAGTAATAAGGCTATCGTCAGGAACCAAGTAAAGTCTAGTTCAATTCAGTGGAATGATGAACCAGAAACATTAGATGCATGTGATTTAAAGGAATAGTAAATTCCTTCTTTTCCTTGAATGGATTAGGGTAGTTACCTTAAGTTTATTTTGACACTGAATCATAAATGGAGTGAGTAAGGCAAGCAGTGGTTGAGATGAAATTGAGAATGCTTTTAGATGAAACCTGAATGAACAGATGTAGTCCATGGTCTCGAAGTGAGAGTTTTGGCAAAATAAAGTCCAGACAGGAGGATATATGATCAATAGGAAGTAGTGATTGATTGACCCCACCAAATTAAAGACAGTTTCAAATGGAGATTGGCCGACCACACCGACAAAGGTGATAAATTTCATAAGATTTACAAGGTATTACCAAAGATTTGCTCAGGACTATACCAAGAGTGCAGTCCCGTAACCCGACTTATAGGTAAGAATAAAAGTTTGAATGGACAAGATAAATGGGGGAAAATCTCCCTGGAGTTAAAGATAACGACCCAGCATTGGAGTTACCTAATGGAAGAAGGAAAATTTTGGAATATATTAGGATGTACCTCGTACAGGTTTAGGTGTTGTGCTTGTGCAACACGACAACATAATTTTTGAACACAATTGGACAACACGGTTCACCAGATTCGGATGACCTTGGTAGTGCAAAGTCTTGGAAGTGACTGACCCCGATGGTAGTGTTCCTTCCGAGACTAGTTGTTAAGTAGACTGGTATTCCGTGGTATCGACTATTAGGACAAACATGTATCGGGGAGGTATGGCATGTTTAGTTTGGAACTTTTGATTCCCCTTCTAGGGAAGATGTATACTTGGTTTCCTTCTAATGGTTAAACTCCCAGCTTCATGTCAATCATTTCGCTACTGTAACTGTTTATGGTTCGACCAGCTCGGATGTCCATAGAAATATTCTTTGGGTATCGAAATGGATTTTCTTAATGTAACCAGTGGGTGGATAGATTGACTGAAATTTCCCTAATCCTGGAAAGGAATTGGACAAAATTTGGCAAACCTTGTCTTTCGGATTATTTGAATACATCACTGAGAAGAGTGGAAACTGAAGCAAACCCTATGAATTGGGTAAGGTAGCCGCTATACGGATTGGTAGATAGATCCCGATTATTACGATTGATTCTAGAAATAAACTAATGAAGATAAGGTTGGATGGTAAAAAAAAAAAAGGGAAATGTGATTAAGAAACAAGCCGGACTAAGAAAGTTCGGGATGGACTTAAATGAAAAGGTTGTCATGCCATAAATGTTAAGCTTTTGTGGCACGTGAAATTGATAAGAGTAACTAGAAGAATAAAAGAAAAGGAAAGGTGACCGGAGATGGCATCGAGAAGTCGATTGAGACTTATATGGAGTGAAGTTTTGAAAAGATCAAAAGGTATCAAAGTAGAAGGCACTATGCCAGTAATTGCTAGAAAAGTAATGCTATTAGCCGACCCCTAAACTCACATATTTTAGCATGGCCAGATGGGGCCAAGTCACTAAGGATTATCAAGTGACTGAACCAGCAATGTAAGGACAAAGCGGGGTGCTTCTAATCAAGTGCCAACCGCGAGGGCTTTTGATATAAATTGAATTGAGATACAGGATGATGGATTTTATATATACCATGGACGTATTAGGATTGAGGGTAGTGACCACTGAAAAGTTGCGAAGATTGCCAAAGTCAGTGCAGTATGATGCATAAATGTTATCTGAAGCTTAGTGTCCTCAAAAAGAGCATTAGGCACTAAGAGATTCACGTTGAACACGACCAATATCTTCCAGAACATCCTTGCTACCATTACCAAGTTCTGTATGAAAGAGTAGATAGACATATGTTGTCTTTTGGAAGGTCATGTAGACCGACATTCGTTTGAAAGAAAGGTTAACATTAAGCTACCTATAGATTATTAAGATGAGAATGATTGAAAATAGACCCTTATTAAGGGTACATGATTTGATTGCCAATTTCAGGGTAATGTAAGTATTCCTTGAAAATAGAATTGAGGGTAGAGCATCCATAAATTAAGACGAACCCTGGGGATGCACAAAGGATAGCATCACCCCTAATAAAGACATTTTGAATTCAGACGATATAAGTTGAATCGACCAAAGTATAAAGATCCTGTAAGGATTTGTGGAAAGGAGTCTCGAAAAGTACATAGACAGAATTGTTATAAAATTGATTATTGATGTTCGATATACCCTGTACCCAGAAGATACAGGAGGAATGATGAGGATGACCTAAGAAACCCTATAAGGGAAGAGGTAATGTTCTGAACTTCAAAGGGGAAGTTTGGTAAGGAATGTATGGCATAGTAATAATAAGGCCAGATGAAGCATGTGTGAAACCATGAGGAAGTATGGATTGAACCAATAAAGTTGAGATTATCCTAAAACGAGAAGGGAGTTAAGTAAGGAAATATCCTAGGTATGATTGGGAGTACCTGTAGTAAGGTTCACACCAGAAAGGTGGAAGCAATGACTTTTGGAAAAGACTGATATATGCTTTCTCCCATTCAGCAGAATTTAAGGGAGAATGCTTTCACCCTAAGTTGGAATAAATCCAGAAAACATTGACTTCAAGAAATTATTATATTCAGGAAAGGCCAATGAGGTGGCCGACACTTTAAGTATAAGGAAGTAAGTATATATGCTCATACTAAAGAAATAGCGTGAAAATGAGAATGGCCTTGAAGGTCAGATTGTGATGGAGGAATTTATGTTCCCCGATGATGGTGCGAGAACCAACTATAAGGATAGTTTAAGTAAACATTCGACTCCTGATTTTGTCTGCAACACATTACCGACACTAGAAGATTCTGCGACAGGCCAGAGCAAAATTCCCCAAGCGACTCTCCCGTATTTTAGAAAGAAAGAGGAGAGATGAGTTAATAAGGGATGATTAAATACAGAAGTTAGATTGGTACGGATATTGATAAGCTATTGGCATGACGATGAATGACAAGCAAGTTTATGTTGATGTATTTCTGTGTAAACAAGATAGAGGATTATGAGGTTGGAGAATCGTGATGCTGAAAAGTATCCTTGTGAGAAGGATTAACGAGGTTCGGAAAAGTGATTAAGTGAACTGCTAAGCTTCCAGTCTTATACTGGAGACATATGATTAATAATCTCACCAGCTTATTCCAGCTATGATGTTGGAAGCTCTTCTGTAATTTTATCTGCTTCATGTAATATCTACGTCAAGTTCAGGAAGCATTCCCTATGGATAGGGAATATTGATTATTTTGTTTTCCTAGAGGATCTTGAATTGACAATTATGAAACCCGCATGTTTAGTGATTCAATCACTGTGTAAACGATAAGCGATGGTGATTCTCCTGAGAAATTAGGTGATAACGACTGTGGAGATGTCGAATTGAATCTAAGTTAGAGAAATCATCCAGGTTTATTTTGGATGGTTTAATTTTGAAACAACAGGATATTTGAAATAAATGATTAGGCTATGATGGATCATAAAATGATTATAGTAGAAATAAAGACAAGTGACGGATAGAGATGGAAATAGAGTTGAGAATCTATAAGAGAGTCAGATAGGCGGGCTCATGAGAAGCTCCAGTAATGAAGCGAGAAAAGTATGGAATTGGCAGGGCAAGGGTATTGGCCAAAACGGAAAGTTGGAATTAGGAGCAAAAATGACATACAAATTGACTCCTTTTAAGTTTGGAAAATTCGAAGAAATATGGAATAGATTGATTGAGTAATAAAGAGACTCATGGAATGAGAAGGTGAAATCTAGATGGTTGAACAAAGGAAAATTTGACCCAAACGTGTAACACGTATTGAGTAAAGGTGACGAGTGTCTCAATACTGAGATGACGGTGGAAGTTAACCAACAGAAGTAAATAAGAATTAGATAATACGAAGAATGTGATTGATAAAGAAAAGATTGGGAAATAATGGAATGTGAAGCAAGAAATGTTATGAATGGATTGATGAATGAGTTTTTCTAATGAACTCTCGGAATGACAACTCGATAGCGTTAGAATTATGAATATGAAAGAGCCAGTGTCGTGGCGTGGAATATCAGTAATAATAATGTCAAGCGAGAAATCCAAGATTTAACCTGAGAGGTTGAAGGATTTTTCCAAAAGTAAGTGATGTTAAGATCGAGCAAGAATATAAGCCCATAGAATGATGGACAGAGCAGCAAGGACATGTGATATGTGAGATTACGATAAAGAAGTATTTGATACGAATAAAATTATCTTTCTTCGCTAATAAACCTCTATAGTTCAGAGGTGAATTCTAAGTATGATATTTCGACAATCATGAAAATTTTCTTATATAATTCTTTGAAATTCTTTTCTTTTCTTCTTCCTTATTTATTTTCTTTTAAATTGAGAAGAACAACCCTTTAAGGAGGGGAGGTACTGCTACGTGACGATCTGTCTGTGTGATAGAAGTCTAAGTGGAATGCCATTAATTGTTTAATTGTTTGTCAAGTACTAAAGGCTGGCCCCCTTCTGTACTAACTATCCAATATAACAAATGTTCATTGATCATAGTGATCTCTCAATAAATTCTTCTAATTCTATATATTGAGCGAGATTGCGAAGATTAAAGCAGTCAGGAATTGCAAAATTACGAGTGAGGTTATCTCCGGAATTCGTAGCGCGTTAGTGATACCGAAGTCACTGCACGTACCAATAAGGTTAATAGTATAAGACCGGACAAGAGCGTATACCGGATAATGTGTTGTGCGAAAGTACCAAGGAATTGGTAGAACGTACAAAGGGTGTATTGTAACACCAGTACGATGTGCTTTAGAAAGATTGGAATGTGTAAGGATCGACCAGAGAATTGGAAAGTGAAATAACCAATAAGTACCCAATTGTCTTCTACCTGATTCCGGGACGGAATCCTTTTAAGGAGGGGAGACTGTAAGAACCCCGAATTTTCGGTAGAATTAAAACTTTTTATATATTGATGAAAGAATGAACAGTGACTCCGACTACAAGGTATTAACAATAAATGTGAATGGGTATAGATTTAAATGATTATATGTCATGAAGAATGCAATGGGTTGACAACCTAGATTAGAATAATCTATCTCCTAAGAAATAAGTTATGGCACTCCAAAGAGGAAGGAGATATTCTTGTGTCATCCAAATAAATATCTGCTGTTAGTCTAGTGATTCGGTAAAAGGGTTAAGGAATGCCCGAAAGAGAACAAGGACATTATTATAAATATAAGGAATAAGGATGGAATAAAAAATGAATAGTGTTTTTGGTAGAAATACGAATATTATTAGACGACGTTATATAGAAGTATTCAGAATGGAATTCTGAGTTCGTATGCATGATCCAGGGGCGAAATAAGTGTATGTAAATGACATCGGATTCTAAAAAGCAGCACTTTTATTTTTCTCCGAGATTCCCTGGACACTACTAGACTTAAGTATTTATTAAAGGGATTTAAGGAATTTAAATTCGAGAAGTATTAAGAAAGATGGGGAATGGTATTATAATTATTAAGAAGGTTTCCGGTAAAATCCTAACTACAAACGAATGAGTTATTCTTCCGAACAAGCAAGGGAATTGAGTAATAACCGGGCAAAGAAACGAACAAAATAACCAAGAGACAAACAATTGCAATTGGTGGAAAAAGGAGAAACCTAAGTGACATGTTTGTAAGTCAACTACAAGCTAGGTGGTATAAGTGCACTTTTGCAAAAATGGACTTGTTTAATGTGGAGGCAACACTTGGACAAGTAAGAGGTTGACAAGTGGCACCAATAGATGAGTGACAACACACTAAAAAGAGATGCATCCAAGTATACACATAAGGATACATGCCTTTAGTCATTTCATACAAACAAAACACAAACAAACATCACCACCACTCTCTCTTGTAACTCTCGGCCAAGAAAAGAGAAAAAGGGGGGGAGACTTGCCACCATCCATTCACTTCAACCTATAGCTTAAAATCAAGCTTGAGACTAGTAGAAGGTAAACCCAAAACCTTAGCATCATCCTTTGAGTTTTTCATTTTCAAAAGAATTATGAAAGTGATGATGAATAGTAACTAACATTCTTGTTTTGATTTTGATCTTTAGTTTATGGCTTCCAAAGGATAGTTTAAGCAAGGTTTAGGAGTTGTAAGAGTATATTAGCACTATCAAGCTTCAATCAAAGGTATAACACTTGAAACCCTTGGATGAAACATGAGTTTTCATGGAGTTTTATAGTTATGTGCATGTTTAAGACATTAAGTTTATATTTGGGCTTTGATAATTGTTAAATTAGTTTAGATGAATGGAAAGACATTGCTTGGTCTTAGTTCATGGTTGAATAACATGTATATGTTGTTTGGAGTGGAAACTATGATTATTGGATGGTTTGAATTTTGGAAAACGTGTAAACATAGCCGTCGTAATGCCCGATTGTCGTTAACCTTAAGAAACCATGAATAGCAGTAGCATTACCTTACTGTCCAGTCCCGGATTTTACTATGTTTAGTTAGTTCATGTTATGAGCTTCGTTTTGATATAAAGATCGAGTGAAATGGATATACGGTTTAGGAGTTATGGTCGAATTAAGATAAGTGGTTCGTAAACGAGAGCACCAGTTCGTAATCGGAATTGAACCTGTATAAATTCGGTAATGCAGTAGCGAACCATCGTAATTAAATACTAGAGATGATAAGGAAGGTGTGAGAGAAAACCTTGCGTTAAAAGGATCGTTTTACGATTTTATAAAAATATTCGAATCAAGGTTAAACGCGAACGAACCCCTAGAAGCATGCTTGATTATGACTTTGGTTAATAACTTAGAAAACGGATGATAAAACTCGTAGTACAATCTTGATTCGTAAATGATCGATATTAAAACTTACATGGCTTAAGTACGTATTAAGTGTGGGTACAATGACGGGTCATAATATCGAACGTATGTCGAACCACATCGGTGATAAAAAGAGTTACACTAGAGGTGTATAACAAGATAATGCGAAAACGTGTTTCGACTTAAGTGAAGTCTATATATCTTCTTGTAAAGTGTTAAGTGATTAATCCCGAATGCCTTGGCTCTTTATAGATCACCAGGCTGACCCGGGACACGCTACCACTACCCCTACCCACACTCGATTTCCAGGCAAGTTTCAAATCCTTTTTAAAAGACTGTTGTTGTGATTATATATATATATATATATATATGCTTTCTGTTATACATATGCCATAGCATGCATGCCTACTTTCAAAGTCATATTGATATACTTGTTCCCTGAATTATTGTTGGCTTATGAGTTAGATAGTTATCGTATCAGTTATAAGCCGGAAATTTCTAAGACCCTTAAACGAAGGGCATCTGAACCTCATTCCTTGATTATAGACCGGGAGTCGTTATTTCTTGATATATTGACATTATTTTCAGAGGAAAATAATTAAGTAAATATTTCCCCTTTATTATCTGGCGAATATTATTGAGATATTCTTTTGAGATTATTTGATAAATATTATTCGGGTTATTCATCAGATATTTAATTATTCGATGAACATTATCTTTAATATTCATCTAAAGTCGATTTAATATTCGAATATTATTTCGAACCCTCAGTTAAGTTCTTTACTTAGAGAATATTCATTCTTATTTCTTCGATAAATATTATTTTGAATATTCATTCGAGTTTATTTATTTAATGGATATTATTTTAATATTCATTCGAGCCTTATTTATTTAAATGAATATTATTTCGAATATTCATTCAATCCCTATTTATTTTATAAATATTAGTTGAACATTGATTCGAACTCCAGTTCATCGATAAATATTATTTTGAATATTCCCTTGAGACGATAAATATTATCTTCGACATTCATTTAAAGTCGATTCAATTATTGAACATAATTTCGAATATTCATTCGATAATCATTTCTTCGATAAATATTATTAAGATTGAATATTCATTATTTATTTAATGAATATTGTCTCAAATATTCAGTCGACAATTATTTCATCAATAAGTATCATTCTTAAGTTGAATATTCATTATTAATTCAATGAATATTATATCAAATATCCAAGGGATTTTTATTTCACCAATAAACATTATGATTTTCAAATATCCATTTAAGATTGGATTTATTTAGCGAACATTATTTTAAACATTTATTTGAGTTTATTTAATTAATGAATATTATTTTGAATATTCATATAAAAGAAGAGAGTTATTTAGTAAATAATTCTAACTATTCATTCGAGGATTACTTACGAGTAATATTATGATTTATTCATATTCCTTAATTAATATTGAGTTAATAAATATTCTTGGAATATTTATTTAAATCCTTTTAAGTTCTTTTATAATGATTCATATTATTCAAGGATTATCTGTCACCTTCAGATATGGTGTAAAATATTTTGGAGTATTTTATGACTATTTTTATCGAGGGGAGGTTCCCAAAACTCTATTTTCATTTAAATCTATCTTAAAGAAGATTTAAATACTCGCTCAACTTCCAAACGTATATGAGAGGACCTCACTTGAGAGATGTTATTTATTGGACTGCCCGGTCCTATACTTGCTAAACTATCTTGTCACTCACATCTTGATTCTTTCAAACATCGATATGAGTCTGTTTGGTTACCTCCTCAACGCTCGAGGGGTAAGATTGATGGAACAAGTTTATATCCATTAACAAGCATCAGCTTGGGAAATATTGGTGAAATTTTCCTTTCCAATTAGATACGACTACTTTGTGGAGTCCTATCAACAAGTACTATACTTGGGGAAAGGGGGACGCACTTTATGTTTCAGAGTTATGGATGTTATTCGAACTAGGAGACGCGTAAGTGGCCGAGTGGCGCCGGTCCAGCAACTAATGGCCCAACCGTTGGCCGGGGGGTTCCAGAGGGCGGGCGATCCGTCGGTGCTTCCTTCTACATGTAGAGAACAAACGATGGGGAGCATGACATGCGACTGATCATCGTAAATGTTGTGGCTCCTGGCGCGGAAAAGCTCCCGTATTAGTTCATCTTCCAAATTGGGAAATTTTCTGCAACATTATCATTGTTGGCAGGTTTGAAAAGTACTTGAACTGGAATTGCAATATTCTTCCAGCAAGTTCCTCTATCATGAAAATTTGATAATATCTTGCTTATCTTTGCCATAGCAGATATTTCTTCGGATCAATTATATTTAAAGTTACTTTGTAACTACATCTCATACCTTAAATTGGTAATACGGTCGTTAATGCATGGCATATGGTATCAAAGATATTTTGAACTGTTATATATTATTACTGTTCAGTTATATTCTTTTAGGTGGGCTATTGCTCACCCTTGCTTTATTTATTTATATCACAACAACAGCTAGATCAGATGGCCGCGCAAGGCGCACTCAGCGTAAGCAGGTGACAGCCGTCAGAGGAATAATCGCTGAGGTCATAGCTACCATTGCTGAAGAGGCAGCTACTGGTAGGCTAGTTATTAGCATTTGAGTATCAAGTGTAATTATTATATGGCATATACAAATGGATGGCAAAGAGTTTGTAATGGTTAATTGTAATTCTTTGGGTTGTAAGAACTCAAACTTGTGATTAATAATATTGTTGGTTACTCTGATTTCATCTCTGGGACTATAACGGGTGTGTTTTATGTTGTTGTTTTAGGTCACAAGGTTGTAATTTAGATTATGTTGGTTTTGTGGATGGATATTGAGACCGTAACGACCAGATCCCTGACCCCGGATCTGGGGGTGTTACAGTATTATAACCATTTGAAAACATTTATACAGGTATATCATCAGCGTATCAATTCAAGACATACATTCATTTCATTATGAAATTCCTTAAACAACCTTTTAACAATATATAATCACCCTTAGAACACTTAGAATATCTAAAGAATAACTATTCAATAATCCCTTTTAAATGAATATTATAATTAATATTCATTGAATTAAATAACCCTTAAAATAACAATTATCGATATCATTCCAGATATTTTTAACCAAAAATGTCTCATTTATAACCATCGAAATATCTTTATTATTATTCCGGAACAAAGCGATTTTAAGAAAACATTTTAAAAATAATATTCATCTAATTAAATAAATTTAATTAGACGAATAAGGTTTATTTAATTAGTAGATGCTTCGAGAGGTATCTAATAATTAAATAAACACTAGTTTATTGGTGATGTTGCCATTAGGTTAATTATTGTGAAATTCTTTCTAAAAACTTTGTCCGGGTTTTCAAAAATATACCTCTCAAGATAACCGCTTCCACTTTTCCATTCATATATCAATACCTTTAAAATACACCAACTAAAATACTTTACATGTAAGTCCCTTTTAAGAAAAATCTGTAAATATCAACTGTTGTCCCCTTATATAACAAAATATTTATTAATAACGTCTGAGTCAGTTTAGAACTCAAATATCCCCAATTTACACATAATTGTAATATTATAAAATAACTTTAGATAACAACTGATCCCATAATGTCGTAAGAATAACCATAAATAACAACTGATATCATTCCCTCCCACATCACTTTACTCTTTATAGTATATCACCCTCTCCATATCACATATACTTCCAGTCAAACCATTTTACTTAAAAGTAAACAATTTATCAAGATAAAGATAGAAGAAATCTTGCAAATATGGACTGAAGTCTTATTCCACATACTTCATATATTTCAAAATAAATATACTCTGAACGATAGAGTATGTATAAATAAACTTGCCTCTGGTCCTTAGCACCAAACGGAACATCGCGAATAAATCCTTGGCGTTTCGCCCAAGCAGTTCCATGAACTTTACACGACGCCTCGATCCTTCCTTTTTGATACACGTTGCTTCACTTGATCACG
Organism: Kitagawia praeruptora; assembly: GCA_037693485.1. Taxonomy (NCBI): domain Eukaryota; kingdom Viridiplantae; phylum Streptophyta; class Magnoliopsida; order Apiales; family Apiaceae; genus Kitagawia; species Kitagawia praeruptora. Next base: position 76,600,937 of record CM075354.1, read on the forward strand.
CCCTAATGGTACCGAAATAGTTACGATCACGCGTCAGTCCAACCTCGTATCTCGAGTAGGCACAATTCAGAATTACCACTGAGTCACTTAAAGTCGTACTATAGTTGTTATCCCTATAGCTGACTACTCAAATACCAATTAATGCACATAACCCATTTAGTCAACTTCACTTAACATATACAATTATAATACTAGTGTCATTCTATGACAAAACTAATTTTATAAATAATCCTCAAAACGTATTTAATCCCCGAAACACATAAATCCTTGAATTAACACATAAATCCTCGAAATAAATCACTTAGCACATATACACATAAACAGTTAACACCCAAATCATACCTTTAAACCATTGAAATCAAATAAGTTAAATAAATTTAAATGCAGGGGATTTTTAGAAAATTTCGGCATGTAGTATTCGTTTATCGGACTATGGGCACAGCCCCTCAATATCAATCAAAACAATTCAACCCTGCTTTTGCAAAAATAAAGCTGCCTCAACTTGCAGCAACATAAAAGTAAACAAATAATGAAAAGTACCCGCCCAGACATGCGGCACCTAGCACATAATAATTAACACTACTACTTACGCTACACCAATGATCGTATTTCTCACGCATTTTAATGATACACGTGACAACCAATCATTGATGTTCGTTAGCCCTAGGGAACAACCCTAGCACTAACTATTACTTACGCTATATCAATGATCACATCACTCAAGTATATTAATTATACTCGTGATAGCTAATCATGGATATTCGTAAGCCCTAGGGATTAGTCGAAAAGAATTACACAAGTCCTTTAAATATTGACATTTAAAAACTTGTGATCTTCTCATAACCCCTAGCACAATTCTAATTATTATAAAATTCTAACATTTAACATGTATCACGTATTCCCATACTTACCATTTAGCACATTAGCATTTCCGACACCATATGCAACTAGCAACTATCAAGGTAAATTAGTAACCACCTACTAATCAATACCAAGTACTCGACAATTACGAATTTCGACAATTACTCAAACTCGACTTATAATATTTAGCACATAAACATTCATCACTTAGTAAATATACTCTCCGAATTAAATACGGAAATCCCAATAATATTCACAATCCACCATATTAATCTAATTACGAAAATTAGCATATTAACTTACAATTTAAATCCAACTTAATTACCACAATAATCTCACCATTTAACTAATTAAATTACCACAATTTACAACTAATTAAATTCAACAATAAACCAACTAAATGCGATAATTAAATACATAATTTAAAAATATAAAAATTTATACCATTCGGTTCCAGTCCGATTTGTCGGAAAATCATCTCCCCCATCTCTCTCTCTTCTCTCTCCTGCCATCTCTCTCTCTCTCTCTCTCTCTCTCCCTCTCTCTTGCGCGCCTGCCACCACTGAACCACACACACCACGCAGCACAGCCATCTCTTGCTTCACCGGAGTCGTCACAGCCGCTGCAACCGTCGCCGGACTCCGACGCCGCCCTGCACCACCCCGTCGCCGATCGTCTCCTCTGCCTTCAACCGCGCCACCACCAGTTCGCGCACATATACACACACCACACACACACACGAGTATATACACACACATACAAGCGATTTACATATACATACATATATATATATATAGCCCCCCAATTCAATTTCCCCATATTCCAATTCTTAAAACCCTAATTTTTCCCCTCTTTTCCCCAATTCTCTCTCCCCGATTTCTGTTCTCTCGGCTGCGTTGCTTTCTCTAAATGGGCTTGGCCCAAATCCTTATATTACTACTACAATTCATTTCGGGCCCAAATAAAACACTACATCTTCACTTTTAAAACTAATAAACAGCTTTATAAATCGAAATTAAATAAAATTTCAGAAAATTAAACTTTTCATTTTTAAAATAAAGAATATAAAATTATGAGCACCCACATATTTTCAAAATATTTTTCGGATAAAAAATGAATTAAATATGAATTTTGCAAGTTTTGATCCTTTAATTGCAACAAAACTCTTAAAATCATTTTAAAATACCAAAACACCCAAATTAATTCTCCCAATAGTTTTAAAACTCAATAAATATATAAAGATAATATTTCAAGAAATTTCATGATTTTAAATTCCTCCGATAATTTTATAAAATTAACAGAGGATCAAAATGCATGATTTAAATGTATTTAAATCCTCAAAAATATAAATAAAATATATCAGCCTTCACAACTCACACAAATCATCATATAAACACATAAACACAACTTCACATATATTCCACCTTCCAACAATAATCACATAATATAGTTCATAATTACACTGAACCAGACAATAATTAAATAATCCGCTTTTGAAATTTCTTGAACTGGAATAATGAACAATAAAATAAAATAAAAAATTTCCTCCTCATTTTAGGAAAAACATTAATATTCTTAAAATAATAATAAAATCATTTTCTGAAAATTCGGGTTATTACAGTCTACCCTCCTTAAAAGGATTCCGTCCACGGAATCAGCTAAGGCCACTACTGGGATTCCTTAACTCCTTCACCATCAACACTTATTCTGCAAAACCGGAGATAGTGTCCCTTCGTAAACAACTCCTCCGAAACCTTAGTTCAACCATAGAATCCATACTTGACACAGTTATCACTGGAGTCTCACAACCCCATCACTATTCCTTTCACACATATATCTCGACCAACTTGCCACTATCATCCTATCCTTGAGAGAGAGTTCACTGATTCCATTAACATAACACTCTTGAGAGAGAGATTGCACTCATTACCTAAATCATAACATCCTTGAGAGAGAGCGAACTAATTCTATCGATACGCCACTGATATTCTATTCGTTTTGGGATTCGCTCCTTCTCTTGGCGATTCCGCTCGAATCTAATTTCTATCAGCGAATTTCGACTTGACCGACCTGGTTGGCATCCCCTTGAAATTCATTAGAGATAACAAGAATCATGGAGCTTTGAAAAGATAGCTGTCATATCAAGACAAATGTCACCCACTGGTGACCATAGGATTATGAGTTTTGAAACAAACCTTATTGGAAATAAGAGAATTTACTGAGAGATCAATATGATCATAAGAACTCACGTTGCGTGTCTCAGTTGAGACATTACTAAAGGTAATTAGCCTTCTTGTATTTCACAACTCACAAGTGATGGCGTCCCATCAGACTTCTATCACACAGACAGATAGTCCTTGTGGCCCCTATCAGTATAGGGTTGTTCGTCTCAGTGGAAGTTGAGAAGTACGAAAGAGATTCAAAGTCAAGTCAATAATAATCATCTTCTGACAATTAATTATCAAAGGGACACCTTGGATTAAAATCGAACAATTTCCAAGGCACGATTTCCAAAGAAAATGATAACCAGAAAGATACTGGTATTCAACAAGCAAGTGGTGCTATATCACCATTGAATTATCCACTAATGAAGAAAAGTGGAAGTTTGAAATAATATCACTTGATAGGGCTTCGAAAACCTGAAGGTAAGTATAATGAAAGCCCTTGGCACAATTGAAACCAAATATGACTTAACACAAATGTATAGAAAAAAATAACTTTGAAGAGGAAACATATCCTTTATCACAATTCTCTCTTAGAGAGATGTCAAATAATTCATAGATTGAGGAGGTAATCATAAAGATTCACCAATGGGGATATTGCCAAGGTCTCCACGGATGCCTTCTATGTCGGCTCCTCTGACGGATAATCGTTCGATCCCAGAGCTATTCTTTTCCAGGCACACCCTAAGGTGCTTGATAACTTACGTCATCGTCGACTCGTAATAGTCACTAAGGATTCAATCATCGACACTAATAATCTCAGGGAGTTCTATCTCAACATGTCCTTCAACATAGCATTAAAATCTTAACTTAATCATTGGCACTACACCCGGTAGTCCAACATGAACTCTACATGAGCTCTGAAGTTCTCACATAACTATACACACTCCTACTCACTCTCGTTTCTAGTTTACTATAACCTCAGCTCTGATACCAAACTGTAACGCCCCCAAATCCGGGGTCAGGGATTTGGTCGTCACACGGAAAACCTTAATAACAATCGCCTGATTAACCACATTAAACCATCTATAATTATTAATAATTGAGTTACAACATTGAGACCCCAACCACAAAGCATCTTTTAGGTTATAGGGCTAGAAACAAGAATCAACTCCTTGCTACTAGTATGACTTCGTTGAGAAGTACACCAGCAACTAATACTATTTTGCGCAAAGTAACATATATATTACACATCAGTATACTTACATATAACTTACTCCAGATATAAACTTTCTAGATCATATCGTCTTCATAAGGGCACGCTGCCCGCTTCATCTAAGCCATGCAGATAACCTCGTCCGGCTACCTTCCACTGAAAAGTTAATATTTGAAAACAAGAAAGTATGAGCGAAAGAATTGCTCAGCAAGTTATTACTAGAGTTTAACAAAATATTCCATCAGGTGCATGGGTTTCCAACATTCAACCGATACTTAATATCATTCTTGAACATTTATAACCACGAAATTCGATAGGGAAAGTATAATGTTTGAAAATAATATCAACTGAACAATGTACCCATATAATATAAAAGGTGTCGTTACAAGGTAATTAAATGGCCACATCTTGTATGCGCAATAATACACCAACATAAACTTGATGGTTATTCAATATGAAATCACTTACTTATTGATAATATAATATCAGTTCTCTTCTATAACCAGATAATAATCAATACATAATCTTAGTATAATATCTCAAGGTAATATAACATTTAAAATCAAGCTCTCAATATAATCTTTCCATTTCCTTTTATACAACAACTGTATGTAAAAGTAATATAAAATCAGTTTCTCTTCTTATTGTAAAACAATTCCATCATTTCATACCATTTTCCTCTTTCAGTACACAACTCTGAAACCATTATCAACTCTTTCTTTTAAGTTTTGGGGATTTTCACTGTTGCCGAATACGTGAGGCACGATGATCAGTCGTCCTCCGTACCCATCCCTTTTTACTACCGGTAGAAGGAGGAAGGTACACCACTACATCCCCCTGGAGGAAGGTACACCACTACAACCTCCTTCGGCAACTCTTGGGCCGAATTAAAATATTGATTGCTGGACTGTGCAGCACACAGCCTCCTACGCTTACTGTTGCAATTCCCCTTTGTCAATCATTATTCCCTTTATACAATATCATTCCACATTTTTCCATTTCAATTTCCATTCCCATTCCCACTTTCATTCACATATGTCATCTCCATTTCACATTTCCATATTCGCATTATAACCATTTGAAAACATTTATACAGGTATATCATCAGCGTATCAATTCAAGACATACATTCATTTCATTATGAAATTCCTTAAACAACCTTTTAACAATATATAATCACCCTTAGAACACTTAGAATATCTAAAGAATAACTATTCAATAATCCCTTTTAAATGAATATTATAATTAATATTCATTGAATTAAATAACCCTTAAAATAACAATTATCGATATCATTCCAGATATTTTTAACCAAAAATGTCTCATTTATAACCATCGAAATATCTTTATTATTATTCCGGAACAAAGCGATTTTAAGAAAACATTTTAAAAATAATATTCATCTAATTAAATAAATTTAATTAGACGAATAAGGTTTATTTAATTAGTAGATGCTTCGAGAGGTATCTAATAATTAAATAAACACTAGTTTATTGGTGATGTTGCCATTAGGTTAATTATTGTGAAATTCTTTCTAAAAACTTTGTCCGGGTTTTCAAAAATATACCTCTCAAGATAACCGCTTCCACTTTTCCATTCATATATCAATACCTTTAAAATACACCAACTAAAATACTTTACATGTAAGTCCCTTTTAAGAAAAATCTGTAAATATCAACTGTTGTCCCCTTATATAACAAAATATTTATTAATAACGTCTGAGTCAGTTTAGAACTCAAATATCCCCAATTTACACATAATTGTAATATTATAAAATAACTTTAGATAACAACTGATCCCATAATGTCGTAAGAATAACCATAAATAACAACTGATATCATTCCCTCCCACATCACTTTACTCTTTATAGTATATCACCCTCTCCATATCACATATACTTCCAGTCAAACCATTTTACTTAAAAGTAAACAATTTATCAAGATAAAGATAGAAGAAATCTTGCAAATATGGACTGAAGTCTTATTCCACATACTTCATATATTTCAAAATAAATATACTCTGAACGATAGAGTATGTATAAATAAACTTGCCTCTGGTCCTTAGCACCAAACGGAACACCGCGAATAAATCCTTGGCGTTTCGCCCAAGCAGTTCCATGAACTTTACACGACGCCTCGATCCTTCCTTTTTGATACACGTTGCTTCACTTGATCACGCCCTAATGGTACCGAAATAGTTACGATCACGCGTCAGTCCAACCTCGTATCTCGAGTAGCCACAATTCAGAATTACCACTGAGTCACTTAAAGTCGTACTATAGTTGTTATCCCTATAGCTGACTACTCAAATACCAATTAATGCACATAACCCATTTAGTCAACTTCACTTAACATATACAATTATAATACTAGTGTCATTCTATGACAAAACTAATTTTATAAATAATCCTCAAAACGTATTTAATCCCCGAAACACATAAATCCTTGAATTAACACATAAATCCTCGAAATAAATCACTTAGCACATATACACATAAACAGTTAACACCCAAATCATACCTTTAAACCATTGAAATCAAATAAGTTAAATAAATTTAAATGCAGGGGATTTTTAGAAAATTTCGGCATGTAGTATTCGTTTATCGGACTATGGGCACAGCCCCTCAATATCAATCAAAACAATTCAACCCTGCTTTTGCAAAAATAAAGCTGCCTCAACTTGCAGCAACATAAAAGTAAACAAATAATGAAAAGTACCCGCCCAGACATGCGGCACCTAGCACATAATAATTAACACTACTACTTACGCTACACCAATGATCGTATTTCTCACGCATTTTAATGATACACGTGACAACCAATCATTGATGTTCGTAAGCCCTAGGGAACAACCCTAGCACTAACTATTACTTACGCTATATCAATGATCACATCACTTAAGTATATTAATTATACTCGTGATAGCTAATCATGGATATTTGTAAGCCCTAGGGATTAGTCGAAAAGAATTACACAAGTCCTTTAAATATTGACATTTAAAAACTTGTGATCTTCTCATAACCCCTAGCACAATTCTAATTATTATAAAATTCTAACATTTAACATGTATCACGTATTCCCATACTTACCATTTAGCACATTAGCATTTCCGACACCATATGCAACTAGCAACTATCAAGGTAAATTAGTAACCACCTACTAATCAATACCAAGTACTCGACAATTACGAATTTCGACAATTACTCAAACTCGACTTATAATATTTAGCACATAAACATTCATCACTTAGTAAATATACTCTCCGAATTAAATACGGAAATCCCAATAATATTCACAATCCACCATATTAATCTAATTACGAAAATTAGCATATTAACTTACAATTTAAATCCAACTTAATTACCACAATAATCTCACCATTTAACTAATTAAATTACCACAATTTACAACTAATTAAATTCAACAATAAACCAACTAAATGCGATAATTAAATACATAATTTAAAAATATAAAAATTTATACCATTCGGTTCCAGTCCGATTTGTCGGAAAATCATCTCCCTCATCTCTCTCTCTTCTCTCTCCTGCCATCTCTCTCTCTCTCTCTCTCCCTCTCTCTTGCGCGCCTGCCACCACTGAACCACACACACCACGCAGCACAGCCATCTCTTGCTTCACCGGAGTCGTCACAGCCGCTGCAACCGTCGCCGGACTCCGACGCCGCCCTGCACCACCCCGTCGCCGATCGTCTCCTCTGCCTTCAACCGCGCCACCACCAGTTCGCGCACATATACACACACCACACACACACACGAGTATATACACACACATACAAGCGATTTACATATACATACATATATATATAGCCCCCCAATTCAATTTCCCCATATTCCAATTCTTAAAACCCTAATTTTTCCCCTCTTTTCCCCAATTCTCTCTCCCCGATTTCTGTTCTCTCGGCTGCGTTGCTTTCTCTAAATGGGCTTGGCCCAAATCCTTATATTACTACTACAATTCATTTCGGGCCCAAATAAAACACTACATCTTCACTTTTAAAACTAATAAACAGCTTTATAAATCGAAATTAAATAAAATTTCAGAAAATTAAACTTTTCATTTTTAAAATAAAGAATATAAAATTATGAGCACCCACATATTTTCAAAATATTTTTCGGATCAAAAATGAATTAAATATGAATTTTGCAAGTTTTGATCCTTTAATTGCAACAAAACTCTTAAAATCATTTTAAAATACCAAAACACCCAAATTAATTCTCCCAATAGTTTTAAAACTCAATAAATATATAAAGATAATATTTCAAGAAATTTCATGATTTTAAATTCCTCCGATAATTTTATAAAATTAACAGAGGATCAAAATGCATGATTTAAATGTATTTAAATCCTCAAAAATATAAATAAAATATATCAGCCTTCACAACTCACACAAATCATCATATAAACACATAAACACAACTTCACATATATTCCACCTTCCAACAATAATCACATAATATAGTTCATAATTACACTGAACCAGACAATAATTAAATAATCCGCTTTTGAAATTTCTTGAACTGGAATAATGAACAATAAAATAAAATAAAAAATTTCCTCCTCATTTTAGGAAAAACATTAATATTCTTAAAATAATAATAAAATCATTTTCTGAAAATTCGGGTTATTACAGTCTACCCTCCTTAAAAGGATTCCGTCCACGGAATCAGCTAAGGCCACTACTGGGATTCCTTAACTCCTTCACCATCAACACTTATTCTGCAAAACCGGAGATAGTGTCCCTTCGTAAACAACTCCTCCGAAACCTTAGTTCAACCATAGAATCCATACTTGACACAATTATCACTGGAGTCTCACAACCCCATCACTATTCCTTTCACACATATATCTCGACCAACTTGCCACTATCATCCTATCCTTGAGAGAGAGTTCACTGATTCCATTAACATAACACTCTTGAGAGAGAGATTGCACTCATTACCTAAATCATAACATCCTTGAGAGAGAGCGAACTAATTCTATCGATACGCCACTGATATTCTATTCGTTTTGGGATTCGCTCCTGCTCTTGGCGATTCCGCTCGAATCTAATTTCTATCAGCGAATTTCGACTTGACCGACCTGGTTGGCATCCCCTTGAAATTCATTAGAGATAACAAGAATCATGGAGCTTTGAAAAGATAGCTGTCATATCAAGACAAATGTCACCCACTGGTGACCATAGGATTATGAGTTTTGAAACAAACCTTATTAGAAATAAGAGAATTTACTGAGAGATCAATATAATCATAAGAACTCACGTTGCGTGTCTCAGTTGAGACATTACTAAAGGTAATTAGCCTTCTTGTATTTCACAACTCACAAGTGATGGCGTCCCATCAGACTTCTATCACACAGACAGATAGTCCTTGTGGCCCCTATCAGTATAGGGTTGTTCGTCTCAGTGGAAGTTGAGAAGTACGAAAGAGATTCAAAGTCAAGTCAATAATAATCATCTTCTGACAATTAATTATCAAAGGGACACCTTGGATTAAAATCGAACAATTTCCAAGGCACGATTTCCAAAGAAAATGATAACCAGAAAGATACTGGTATTCAACAAGCAAGTGGTGCTATATCACCATTGAATTATCCACTAATGAAGAAAAGTGGAAGTTTGAAATAATATCACTTGATAGGGCTTCGAAAACCTGAAGGTAAGTATAATGAAAGCCCTTGGCACAATTGAAACCAAATATGACTTAACACAAATGTATAGAAAAAAATAACTTTGAAGAGGAAACATATCCTTTATCACAATTCTCTCTTAGAGAGATGTCAAATAATTCATAGATTGAGGAGGTAATCATAAAGATTCACCAATGGGGATATTGCCAAGGTCTCCACGGATGCCTTCTATGTCGGCTCCTCTGACGGATAATCGTTCGATCCCAGAGCTGTTCTTTTCCAGGCACACCCTAAGGTGCTTGATAACTTACGTCATCGTCGACTCGTAATAGTCACTAAGGATTCAATCATCGACACTAATAATCTCAGGGAGTTCTATCTCAACATGTCCTTCAACATAGCATTAAAATCTTAACTTAATCATTGGCACTACACCCGGTAGTCCAACATGAACTCTACATGAGCTCTGACGTTCTCACATAACTATACACACTCCTACTCACTCTCGTTTCTAGTTTACTATAACCTCAGCTCTGATACCAAACTGTAACGCCCCCAAATCCGGGGTCAGGGATTTGGTCGTCACACGGAAAACCTTAATAACAATCGCCTGATTAACCACATTAAACCATCTATAATTATTAATAATTGAGTTACAACATTGAGACCCCAACCACCAAGCATCTTTTAGGTTATAGGGCTAGAAACAAGAATCAACTCCTTGCTACTAGTATGACTTCGTTGAGAAGTACACCAGCAACTAATACTATTTTGCGCAAAGTAACATATATATTACACATCAGTATACTTACATATAACTTACTCCAGATATAAACTTTCTAGATCATATCGTCTTCATAAGGGCACGCTGCCCGCTTCATCTAAGCCATGCAGATAACCTCGTCCGGCTACCTTCCACTGAAAAGTTAATATTTGAAAACAAGAAAGTATGAGCGAAAGAATTGCTCAGCAAGTTATTACTAGAGTTTAACAAAATATTCCATCAGGTGCATGGGTTTCCAACATTCAACCGATACTTAATATCATTCTTGAACATTTATAACCACGAAATTCGATAGGGAAAGTATAATGTTTGAAAATAATATCAACTGAACAATGTACCCATATAATATAAAAGGTGTCGTTACAAGGTAATTAAATGGCCACATCTTGTTTGCGCAATAATACACCAACATAAACTTGATGGTTATTCAATATGAAATCACTTACTTATTGATAATATAATATCAGTTCTCTTCTATAACCAGATAATAATCAATACATCATCTTAGTATAATATCTCAAGGTAATATAACATTTAAAATCAAGCTCTCAATATAATCTTTCCATTTCCTTTTATACAACAACTGTATGTAAAAGTAATATAAAATCAGTTTCTCTTCTTATTGTAAAACAATTCCATCATTTCATACCATTTTCCTCTTTCAGTACACAACTCTGAAACCATTATCAACTCTTTCTTTTAAGTTTTGGGGATTTTCACTGTTGCCGAATACGTGAGGCACGATGATCAGTCGCCCTCCGTACCCATCCCTTTTTACTACCGGTAGAAGGAGGAAGGTACACCACTACATCCCCCTGGAGGAAGGTACACCACTACAACCTCCTTCGGCAACTCTTGGGCCGAATTAAAATATTGATTGCTGGACTGTGCAGCACACAGCCTCCTACGCTTACTGTTGCAATTCCCCTTTGTCAATCATTATTCCCTTTATACAATATCATTCCACATTTTTCCATTTCAATTTCCATTCCCATTCCCACTTTCATTCACATATGTCATCTCCATTTCACATTTCCATATTCGCATTATAACCATTTGAAAACATTTATACAGGTATATCATCAGCGTATCAATTCAAGACATACATTCATTTCATTATGAAATTCCTTAAACAACCTTTTAACAATATATAATCACCCTTAGAACACTTAGAATATCTAAAGAATAACTATTCACTAATCCCTTTTAAATGAATATTATAATTAATATTCATTGAATTAAATAACCCTTAAAATAACAATTATCGATATCATTCCAGATATTTTTAACCAAAAATGTCACATTTATAACCATCGAAATATCTTTATTATTATTCCGGAACAAAGCGATTTTAAGAAAACATTTTAAAAATAATATTCATCTAATTAAATAAATTTAATTAGACGAATAAGGTTTATTTAATTAGTAGATGCTTCGAGAGGTATCTAATAATTAAATAAACACTAGTTTATTGGTGATGTTGCCATTAGGTTAATTATTGTGAAATTCTTTCTAAAAACTTTGTCCGGGTTTTCAAAAATATACCTCTCAAGATAACCGCTTCCACTTTTCCATTCATATATCAATACCTTTAAAATACACCAACTAAAATACTTTACATGTAAGTCCCTTTTAAGAAAAATCTGTAAATATCAACTGTTGTCCCCTTATATAACAAAATATTTATTAATAACGTCTGAGTCAGTTTAGAACTCAAATATCCCCAATTTACACATAATTGTAATATTATAAAATAACTTTAGATAACAACTGATCCCATAATGTCGTAAGAATAACCATAAATAACAACTGATATCATTCCCTCCCACATCACTTTACTCTTTATAGTATATCACCCTCTCCATATCACATATACTTCCAGTCAAACCATTTTACTTAAAAGTAAACAATTTATCAAGATAAAGATAGAAGAAATCTTGCAAATATGGACTGAAGTCTTATTCCACATACTTCATATATTTCAAAATAAATATACTCTGAACGATAGAGTATGTATAAATAAACTTGCCTCTGGTCCTTAGCACCAAACGGAACACCGCGAATAAATCCTTGGCGTTTCGCCCAAGCAGTTCCATGAACTTTACACGACGCCTCGATCCTTCCTTTTTGATACACGTTGCTTCACTTGATCACGCCCTAATGGTACCGAAATAGTTACGATCACGCGTCAGTCCAACCTCGTATCTCGAGTAGGCACAATTCAGAATTACCACTGAGTCACTTAAAGTCGTACTATAGTTGTTATCCCTATAGCTGACTACTCAAATACCAATTAATGCACATAACCCATTTAGTCAACTTCACTTAACATATACAATTATAATACTAGTGTCATTCTATGACAAAACTAATTTTATAAATAATCCTCAAAACGTATTTAATCCCCGAAACACATAAATCCTTGAATTAACACATAAATCCTCGAAATAAATCACTTAGCACATATACACATAAACAGTTAACACCCAAATCATACCTTTAAACCATTGAAATCAAATAAGTTAAATAAATTTAAATGCAGGGGATTTTTAGAAAATTTCGGCATGTAGTATTCGTTTATCGGACTATGGGCATAGCCCCTCAATATCAATCAAAACAATTCAACCCTGCTTTTGCAAAAATAAAGCTGCCTCAACTTGCAGCAACATAAAAGTAAACAAATAATGAAAAGTACCCGCCCAGACATGCGGCACCTAGCACATAATAATTAACACTACTACTTACGCTACACCAATGATCGTATTTCTCACGCATTTTAATGATACACGTGACAACCAATCATTGATGTTCGTAAGCCCTAGGGAACAACCCCTAGCACTAACTATTACTTACGCTATATCAATGATCACATCACTCAAGTATATTAATTATACTCGTGATAGCTAATCATGGATATTCGTAAGCCCTAGGGATTAGTCGAAAAGAATTACACAAGTCCTTTAAATATTGACATTTAAAAACTTGTGATCTTCTCATAACCCCTAGCACAATTCTAATTATTATAAAATTCTAACATTTAACATGTATCACGTATTCCCATACTTACCATTTAGCACATTAGCATTTCCGACACCATATGCAACTAGCAACTATCAAGGTAAATTAGTAACCACCTACTAATCAATACCAAGTACTCGACAATTACGAATTTCGACAATTACTCAAACTCGACTTATAATATTTAGCACATAAACATTCATCACTTAGTAAATATACTCTCCGAATTAAATACGGAAATCCCAATAATATTCACAATCCACCATATTAATCTAATTACGAAAATTAGCATATTGACTTACAATTTAAATCCAACTTAATTACCACAATAATCTCACCATTTAACTAATTAAATTACCACAATTTACAACTAATTAAATTCAACAATAAACTAACTAAATGCGATAATTAAATACATAATTTAAAAATATAAAAATTTATACCATTCGGTTCCAGTCCGATTTGTCGAAAAATCATCTCCCCCATCTCTCTCTCTTCTCTCTCCTGCCATCTCTCTCTCTCTCTCTCTCTCCCTCTCTCTTGCGCGCCTGCCACCACTGAACCACACACACCACGCAGCACAGCCATCTCTTGCTTCACCGGAGTCGTCACAGCCGCTGCAACCGTCGCCGGACTCCGACGCCGCCCTGCACCACCCCGTCGCCGATCGTCTCCTCTGCCTTCAACCGCGCCACCACCAGTTCGCGCACATATACACACACCACACACACACACGAGTATATACACACACATACAAGCGATTTACATATACATACATATATATATAGCCCCCCAATTCAATTTCCCCATATTCCAATTCTTAAAACCCTAATTTTTCCCCTCTTTTCCCCAATTCTCTCTCCCCGATTTCTGTTCTCTCGGCTGCGTTGCTTTCTCTAAATGGGCTTGGCCCAAATCCTTATATTACTACTACAATTCATTTCGGGCCCAAATAAAACACTACATCTTCACTTTTAAAACTAATAAACAGCTTTATAAATCGAAATTAAATAAAATTTCAGAAAATTAAAATTTTCATTTTTAAAATAAAGAATATAAAATTATGAGCACCCACATATTTTCAAAATATTTTTCGGATCAAAAATGAATTAAATATGAATTTTGCAAGTTTTGATCCTTTAATTGCAACAAAACTCTTAAAATCATTTTAAAATACCAAAACACCCAAATTAATTCTCCCAATAATTTTAAAACTCAATAAATATATAAAGATAATATTTCAAGAAATTTCATGATTTTTAATTCCTCCGATAATTTTATAAAATTAACAGAGGATCAAAATGCATGATTTAAATGTATTTAAATCCTCAAAAATATAAATAAAATATATCAGCCTTCACAACTCACACAAATCATCATATAAACACATAAACACAACTTCACATATATTCCACCTTCCAACAATAATCACATAATATAGTTCATAATTACACTGAACCAGACAATAATTAAATAATCCGCTTTTGAAATTTCTTGAACTGGAATAATGAACAATAAAATAAAATAAAAAATTTCCTCCTCATTTTAGGAAAAACATTAATATTCTTAAAATAATAATAAAGTCATTTTCTGAAAATTCGGGTTATTACACATTGGGCCAGCCTTCTCCTCATACTGTGATAGCAGGGCTATATCACCAGTCATGTGATTTGAGCATCCACTGTCCAAAATCCACATGACCTTCTTTTCACTATCTTTGCCCTGCAAACACAAAGGTATTACTTCTCCTTTGGTACCCAAACAAGTTTGGGTCCATGTGACTTAGAAACAGTTTTATCATAAACAACATGCTTATCAACTTTCTTGGTGTTAGTCTTCTTGTCACTGTTAGAAGTCTTAGAACCTTAGGTTTCAGACTTAGGTGATAGAGGTACCTTCCTAGCTCTAGGAGGACTTGAAGACTATGACCTTGTGTAGTGTGTGTGAGAATTGTGACTGATACAACCATCAATGAATTGCCTTCTTAAATTGAAACAGCTAGTCATAACATTCATATTGCATGGCATACAGTCAAATTTATCACAGAATGGAGCATCTCTATGTCTTAAAGGCACAGAACATTCATAGAAAGGTTTGAGCACATTACCAACCGGTTTCTTGCATGCATGAGTTAAATGATTGGTACTGAAACAGTTTTGACAGGTTTTCCTAAGGGCATTAGGCATATAAGCATAGTTGTTATCTTTATTAATCCCTAACTTGCCATTTCTGTTCTGTTTCTTCTTAGCCACTTTCTTCTCAGATTCATTCTTCCCAGCTGATACAAACTTGACAAACTTCTCAGTTCTAGGTCTACTTTCTACAGGCTTCTTGGCTTTTGGCTTGACACTCTCACTCTTAGAGGATGCTGGTTGTTCACTAGACTGTGCCTCATCATTCAACATTTGCTTGATGAGTAAGGCATCCTCATCAATTTCAAATGTTGATTCTTTAAAAATTGGAGACTCATCCTTTTTCAAAATGTGAGGCACTTCCTTCTGAACAACTATGTCATCTTCAATGACAGCATAGCCTTTCCTCTGTTTAAGAGTGCCATAGTCAAGTCCAATGGCAACCTTGGGTTTAGCTTGGATTTTCTCATGACAGGATTGTAGTAGACTAGATGATTTCTTAAAGGTTTTCAGTTTGAATTCATTTTCAGCTAGTTCATCCCTAAGAGCCTTTTCAATTTGACTAGCACATAAAACATTATTCTGTATATATTCAACTTCTTTCTTAAGGTTTTCTACTTGCATAGCAGTTAACTCAAGTTCATCATTCCTCTTGATTAATAATTCATTTCTAGCAGACAGTTTAGCAATTTCCTCATTAGCAGCAGTCATACTAGTATGAACATTAAACATTTCAACAGATAGTTGTTCAATCATATTCTTGTACTCAGAAACAGACATGTCTATGGTAGTGAGAGATGGTACCTGAGAGTCTGATGAAGATGTGTCATCCTTAGAATTGGCCATCAAGGCATAGTTGCAGAATCCTTGCTCTTCTTCATCACTACCAATATCATCCCAACACTTCCCTTCAGCTATGTAGGCCTTGCATGGTGTTTGCTTTTTGAGAAGGGCCTCATACTTAGCTTCAAGCTCTAGAAACTCTCTATCCTTCTTTTTAGGCATCTTGCATTCACTAGAAAAATGCCCTAGGTCATTGCATCTATAACATCTCACAGATGACCTATCCACATAGCCAGTTTTGAATTTACTCTTGTTTGGCTTCACAGGTGCCTTACTCTTGTTGAATGAATGGTTTTGGGTTTTTGGTTTGAAGGGTTGGTTTATCTTGAATCTGATGTTTGGAAATTTTCTGGCCATGAAAGCATATGAAGTGTTTTTCATGCCATCTAGCTCTTCAAGAGTATAGAACTCTTTTTCTTCTTTTTCTTCAACAGGTTCACTCACTTCAGCTTCAGTTTCTTCATCATCTACTATCTCCTCTATTCTCAGCTGACTTGTAGATGCTTCCAGATCTTGTACAGATTTGCTGACAATCAAGGCACATGATGTGTTTACCATCATGCCTTGGTTGGCTTGAATAGCCCTCTTCTGAAGCAACTCAAGTTCATGAGTCTTTAAAACCCCATAGAGCACATCATATGTGATTTTGTTCAAATCTCTTTCCCTTAGAGAAATGACCCTCTACTCTAGGTGGTTTGGAGAAGACAATAGAAACTTCATATTCAGTTCTTTAGTGCTGTAAACCTTTCCATTCATCTGCAACTCAGTAACCAACTTGTGAAATCTCTCAAACATATCACTGATGCTTTCTTTGGGCTGTGCCATGAAAGCTTCATACTGTGTGACCAGTATCTGTTGCTTGTTTTCCTTGACCTCCTATGTTCCTTCACATAGAACCTCAATATGATCCCACATCTCTTTAGCCAAGATGCTATGTTTGTAAACATTGACATATCCATTGAGTCTATGATTAATAACATTAGGTGACTATCAAGAGCAACCATCTCCTTTTCTGATTTTGTCCATTTGGATGGTTTCTTGGCCACATAAGATCTTGGATTTGTTGTGGTTCCAACAGTCTTTTCAGGTATTTTTTTTATGTGGAACAAAGGGACCATTCTTGAGAATCTCAGGATAAAGAGGATGAGAAGCTTTGATGAACAACATCATTTTTATCTTCCAGAGGTTGTAATTTTCTTTGTCAAACTTAGGGACCTTCACCGTTCCTGTTGTCTTTGGTGTATTCGAACTCATGATCGTTTTCTGTTTTGATCAACAGCCTTCTCTGATACCACTTGTTAAGTATTGAATACAGTAAAAGAATACAGATGGGGGGTGAATGGATTCTTGAACTTTTTTCTTGTTCTTGAATCTTTGTAGCACAATATGTGTTTGTGTGTATAGATTTACTGGTGCGGATTATGAACAACACAAGACACGATATCACTTTAATCTAATATTTTATTAGATAAAGATTTGCTACAATCTGGAATACAAATGGTAGTATCCTCAGCTTCATTTTTCTCAGAGAGATGTCTCTTACAATGTCTGTGAAAAACTTCTAAAAACTTAATCTCTAAAGAAGTGAGGTTGTATTCTTATAGAACATGAATACAACCTACTTACTACAAATAAGGTAGCTAAACAAGTTACTTTCCAATGTGTCTATCCATTTTGAGTGAAGCATCCAAACGGCTACAGATTTGACTTTGTAAAGTTCTGTACAGATCCACTTCTGTAGCTCTTTGTCTCTTGTACATCTCTCCAAGCTTCTTTGTAGGCTTTCCAGAGCACGTTACAGATTGTGGTCCATAAAGTGCTTTGGCTTGTTGCAGGTTTCTAACTTGTACAATTTCTCCAGTAGTTTGTCTCCAAGAATGTATTCGAGAGGTGGCTAAGTGATTGATTCGAGAACAAGGATTAGATGACTCTGAGTTCTCGAATACTATATAATTGATATATCGAATCACTCCTCGAATAACTCTTTTCTCCAGGAATCCTTGAGTTGTCGAATGGAACATTTGAGTTGTCGAATCCCTGAGATATCGAATAGCTTTCTGAGTCCTTGAGATATCGAATGGAACTTTGACTTGATGACTCTTTGAGAACTCGAATACCACTTTGACTTGTTGACTTCTTGAGTTCTCGAATAGAGTATTAGACATGTCGAATCTATGAGATATCGAACAGTTCATTCAGAGATGTCGAACAGTGTTTTCTCAGATATCGAATCTTTGACTTCTCGAATGCCAGACTTCTCGAACAGACAAATATACTTCTCGAATTGGTACTTAGGCAAATTCTTCATTTCTTCAAATCCCAACTGTGATTATTTGACAGTCTTTATCTTCTTGCTTGAGGCTTGAACCTTGGAACTTCTTTCAAGCATTATTCTTGACTTTATAAGTATAGTTACACAACTAGGATTTGATGCTTATTACAAGTACAAAAACAACCAGAAACTCTACAACTAGAGGTTCCCTCAATTAAGAGGTCATGTAGGTAATGCATAGCATTACACATACTTAGGCTTGTTATATTATGAGCACAAGCATGTCTCTATGACTAACACAATGCTGCAGATTTCGGAAATCGGAACTATTCGTTTGAGGTTCCGATTTACGATTTATCGGGTGATTCGGTTAAAAAATCAGCGATTTATCGGTGTTTTTTTGCAAAATCGGCCGAATCGATTCCAAAATTTTGACCGATTTTTTGCCGATTTATCTGCGATTTTTCAGAAATCGGCCGATTTCCATAACATAGATTTTAAGTAGCGAACAAAATCTCATTTGGCGATTGTGTTAAAATATTTTTCTAAATATTTAATAGTATATATTTAATAATTCAAAAAAAAAATTAAAAACTTATCATAAAAATTAATCACAAAATTGAAAGATGATCCGTTTTAGATATTAAAACATTTTAAATACTTTTTTTAGTAGATACGATTGCACAAATTGCCTAAAATAATTATTGTCATATAATGTTTGTCTAAAATAAGAAATGTCGGGGTTTTTGGTCCTTTTAAACCAATTCTATTCGCATTCATCGAATGTGTATACTTAATTAAATGGATTTAACAACATGCCCAGTTACCCTCTGCTTCCTTTATCATATTTTTTTAGGGTTTCATGTATCTGAAGTTCTATCTTAGCTTAAAACAATTTCAATACAAATTTAAGAATATTTAAGTAAATTATTGATAAAAATTTAATATTTACAAAAATGCCCATGCGAGGTCCTTACTTTATAAATATATATTTGTACCTTAGAGCATCTCCAAGGGCAACCTCTATTTTCATCCCCTAAAATATAATAATATAATGATTACTTAAAATATAGGTAACCAAAAAGTTCTTTTGCTCCAATGGTGTTACCTATATTCATTACCTATAACTTAAAAAATAATATTTAATCAATATTTTAGGTAATATAGAGAAGGGATGAGGGTGTTGGTATCGATATATGTTATATTATAAGGAAAGAATGTGATGTGTCATTATAGGGGTTTGAATTTCTCTCCCCTAAATATGGGGTTTGATTTTCTCTCCCCTAAAATTTATAAGGGATAGGGAGTCCCATTGGAGCATCATTTTTAAGGTTGAACCCCTAAATAATGTACACCTAAGACAAATATAGGTAAGAAATCTTTGGGTTGGAGTTGCTCTTAGAGAAGATCCCTATAGATAACCTCAGGCCCAATTTTCTCTATTTTTATTGAATTAGGTTGTAATCCGTGTTACGCATATGATAATTTAAAATTTTATTTAATAATAATTATGATACATATTTATAATTAAATAATTAAATAAAAAAATTGTATTGAATATTAAATAATTTAATTTTTGAAAATAAATAATAATACGATGTTCTTTTTATATATTATAATATATACATCTAATAAAAATTAGTTAGTTGTTCTATTATATATACAAGCTAATAAACCATGGAATGCTTGATTCTTTTTTAATATTTATATTTATATAAATTATATTATCAAACAAAATTTCTTAAAATTTATATTTATTAAGATTTATCTATACTGAATTTTAATTTTTATCGAATAAATTTGATATTTTATTAAAAAAATAAAGAACTCTTAAATTTGAGAGACTTATATTATAGAAAAAATAATCAAATTTGAGTGTGTGTGTGTGTGTGTATATATATATATATGTGTGTGTGTGTGTGTGTGTGTGTGTGTGTGTGTGTGTAATTATTATTTATTAAATTTCTCACGATCAATTTACTATTTTTACTCTATCTTAAGTTATCAAAAATCAGATTTAAATGATTTTATAGGTCACACAAAATTCATTAAATCATCTTTAATTTAGTGATGCTTTAACAATTACTATCCAAATACAACTATTCGAAAATTGAAGAGAAAAGAAAATTACGAACTTTTACATTAAAATTTTTATTCAATTTAGAAAATTTACTTATATGGGCTTAATGATCCTATAATTAACTGTAGGTAATTATCTAAAGTTAAGACATATTATAATACAATTTGAAGACTATTTTTCTAAATGCATGAGGGTGAATTTCATTACTACAAAATGCCATCCACCTTTTATACTCAAAATCTTAATAACTTTAGGTAGAGTTGGGTTCAGTGGAGACCATGTTTTTTGTGGAGTCCTGTAGTCCACTTTTGTTATGCATACATTCATCAGTATTTTACATTGCATTAAATAATTTTCTACGATCATCACCAAGATTAGTTAGGTTTTTTTCAACAATATCGTCAAAATCCATCACAAATATACATTATATTGCCCGCAATGACAAAATATTGAATTTGCAGAACAAATTTTATATTGCAGAACCAAGTGTTCAATAACAAAATTCTAAAAATTAATTCAAGAGATGTTTAGGCGTGTTTCGAAGCAGTTTACGATCATGTTCAGGAGGAAAACGTTTTTACATTGGTAAAACATTGTTAAATGTGGATGAATATATGCAGAACAAAGGTGGACTCCAGGACTCCATAAAAAACATGGTCTCCGCTGAACTTTGTTCACTTTAGGTAATACCTACAGTTAATTATAGTTTCATTTTTCTCTACTTATATTTCATTTAAAATATTAAAATTTACTTTTTCGTATTTGAATATAATTATACAATCAGTCAAATAAACTTACTTTTTAATATAAGATCTAACTAGCGTAAAAGCATGTGTGAGGCACAAGCATTGAAATAATTTTTCATCCGAAATATTATATATATATATATATATATATATATATATATATATATATATATATATATATATATATATATATATATATATATAGTGAAGTTCTATGGAGACCAATATTTTTAGTGGAGATCGGAGACCAATATCAATCAAAACATTACAAAAACTTATTTATTGAAAATCATGTTCTATGAAATCATTATATCATTTATTTCAATGAAAATCTTGAAAATCATATATGTTTTACATGCAAATTCCATGCAAGTCAATGAGACTGTGTAATTATTTTGTTTCCGAAACATGCAATAGTCAATTCCTAGGAACTATAAATCAACCCTCTACTCATCATTACCACACTCAATTAGACATCAACCTACCAATCAGAATTAGCTCATTCTAAGGGATCATAAAATATGCATGCCATGAAAATGCAACTAAAATGGACTCACATGATATACGAAAGCAAAATAACAGCATGTCCTATATGAAACAAACATGCAATAATACGAACAATATGAATGAATTACCACTAAACATGCAAAATATGATTCCTACATGACAAAAACTCAACTAACACTACTTATCCCCCAAACCACCCCCAAACTTGAAATATTCAATGTCCCCATTGAAGGTAATACAAGGGATAGAAGAAAACATACTTAATCGTCGAAACACGTGGGTTGCCTCCCACGAAGCGCCTTTGTTTAAAGTCTTTAGCTAGACATGGCAATGGCTTTTTCTCTTGAAAATTTCTACACTGTATCTCTATATGGCCATTTAATTATCTTTTCCGGTACTACATCCTTGATGACAAGTTTCGGCCTTCTTTGCTCCTCAAAAGTGTCAGTAACATTATTCTCTTCACTACCTGACAAGTTAGCAACCATTACAATAGGCAAAGTAGATGATTGACCCAAGTATACATACCTCAAGTGATTTGGTGGTTTAAGCTCGAGTTTGGAAGCTTCTTCAACATGATGATTTTCATTATTAACTACCAAAGACTGATCAAGAGTGGAAATAGACGGATTAGGAACAGAAGTGGGTGGTTTACCAACAGAAGTCTTAACAACAGACTCAGGATCAAAAGAACTATCATCAAGCTGAATTTCATGCTTTGAACAAATGAACTTCAATTCTTCTAACATCTCATCAGAAGTAAAATTCTTGTATAACTCATGAAGATCTTTATTACCCTTATACACGAACAAAACATCTTTATCAAGAAAAGACTCAATTGCACTATCCTCAAGATTCGACCATGAAACAACCTCATCAATCAGCACCTTAGAATCCCAGAGATCAGCCAAGCCTAGTGACTCACACTCTTCCTCCTCATCACTATCCACCACATGTTCTGACAAAACAGAATGTTCTTCTTTTTCTATAGGGTCCTGATCTTGAATTTCTTCTTCATCCTCAATTGCTGAATTCTGATCGTTCGTGACTTTTCCAGATCTGAGTGTTATGGCATTAACCTGCTCCAAGCCATCTTGTTTCCCTGGATTTACCTCTGTGTCACTAGGAAGAGATCCCTGTGGTCTGTTAAGTAAGGCACTTGCAATTTGCCCTATCTGATTCTCCAACGTCTTGAGAGATACCGCCTGACTTTTAACCATCAACCTCAATTCATCCAATTCAGATTTTTCATTCGAAGATTGACCAGCATTCCCATGTGACTGTTGCTGCTGAAATCCAGGAGGTTGGAATTGTTGCCTTGGAGCATACTGTTACTGAAAACTTGAAGGATTGAACGGCCTTGCTCCATATTGCTGACCCTGAAACTGCTGATAAGGCTGCTGCATACCACCTTGATTGTTACTCCAACTGAAATTAGGATGATAGATGTTTGGAGCTGGCTGCTGCGATCTCTGAAAATTGCTCACAAACTGCGCTGATTCAATAGATATGGCACATTGAGTCGTCTCATGTGCGCCTATACATAGCTCACAAAAACTAGCAACTTGAGGCATCCCATGCTTTGACATAGAATCCAATTTCTTATTAAGTGCCTCTAGCTGAGTTGCTAGAGCTATGACTATTAACTTCCAGAATCCCTGCTATTTTGCCTTGTGATAATCTCTGAGTTGGATTCTGGTATTCATTCGCAGCCATCATCGCAATCAACTCATAAGCTTCCTCATAGCTCTTAGCCCATAGAGATCCACCTGATGATGCATGTTGAGTATTGAATACAGAAAAAGAATACAGAGAGGGGGTGAATGGATTCTTAAACTTTTCTTGTCTCGAGTCTATGTAGCAGATAAGTGTTTGTGTGTGCAAGGTGTATGTGCGGATAAAAAACAACACAAGACACAATATCACTTTAATCTAATGTATTATTAGATAAAGGTTGCTACAATCTGTGAATACAAATGATAGTATTCTCAGCTTCGTTTTTCTCAGAGAGATATAGCTTACAGTGTATGAAAAACTTGACTCTTCAAAAGTTAATGGCTAAGGAAGCGAGGCTGTATCCTTATAGCATGGATACAACCTACTTACTACAAATAAGGTAGCTAAACAAATTACTTTCTAGTCTGTCTATCCTTTTTGAGTAAGTGTCCAAACGGTTACAGATTTGACTTTGCAAAGCCTGTTCAGATCCACTTATTTAGCCCTTTGTCTCTTCTATATCTCTCCAAGCTTCCTTGTAGGCTTTCCAGAGCACGTTACAGATTGTGGTCCATAAAGTGCATTGGCTTGTTGCAAGTCTCTGACTTGTACAATTTCTTCAGTATTTTGTCTCCAAGAATGTATTCAAGAAGTGACTAAGTAAGTGATTCGAGAACTAGAATTTACTTGATCGATAACTCTGAGTTCTCGAACACTGTTATATTGACATATCGAATTACTTCTCGAATAGCTCTTTTTCATCAGGATTCCTTGAGTTGTCGAATAGAACATTTGACTTATCGAATCCTCTAGATATCGAATAGCTTTCTAAGTCCTTGAGATATCGAATGGAACTTTGACTTGTTGACTCTTTGGGAACTCGAATACTACTTTTGACTTGTCGACTTCTTGAGTTCTCGAACAGAGTAATAGACATATTGAATCTCTGAGATATCGAATGAGATATCGAACAGTGTATTCAGAGATATCGAATAGTGTCTTGAGATATCGAATCCCTGACTTCTCGAATGCTGGACTTCTCGAATAGACAAAACTACTTCTCGAATTGGTACTTAGGCAATTTCTTCACTTTCTTCAAATCCCAACTGTGATTATTTGACAGTCTTTATCTTCTTGCTTGAGGCATGAACCTTGGAACTTCTTTCAAGCATTATTCTTGACTTTATAAGTACAGTTACACAACTAGGATTTGGTGCCTATTACAAGTACAAAACAAGTAGAGACTCTACAACTAGAGGTTCCCTCAGTTAAGAGGTCATGTAAGTAATGCAAAGCATTACAAACAATTAGGCTTGTTATTAGATGTAAATAGGCATGCCTCTGTGACTAACAATCTCCCCCAAATTGTGAGTGAGACCCTTAGTCACAATTTCATGTCTGATAACAAGCCTAACATACATAAAGATAAAACTTGAAAAGTACAGGTATGAAATTTGATTGAGCACATGAATGAATAATCTTACAGTATGATGAAATACTAGCCATTCTCATTTGATTCCATCTTCATTGCTTTGGCTTGTAGATCATCATATGCTTTCTGTTTTCTTTATTTCTCCTTTCTTGCATTCTCATCCATGGCCTTTATGATCTCTGCCAAAGCATCCAATTCTTCAAGCATGATAGAGTCTTTGAAATCTTCAAGTACTGGTTTTAGAATGTTGGCAGGATAGTGACTGAGTAGGTTCATTCTTATATTGACATTATCTCCATTTCTCCTCCTATACTTCACCACATAGGGATTGAATTGAACTCTACACAATCCTTTTGCCCTTAGCTTTTCAGCTTCAACTTCTAGCCTATCAATCTCCTTCTCCCTTTCTAGCCATTTCTCAAAGCATCCCTTTCTTATCTTATCATCATAGTCTCTTTTCATTTTTACAAAATCAATCAACTCCAGCTTCCATACTTTCTCCACTTTGTCTTCAGAATCCAATAATGCAATGATTCTTTCTATTTCATATAGCTTTCCCCAATTTTGACACTGTCCTTGTTTGAATTTCTTCTCTCTTCCATCAGTATATCTAATCTCAAGGCAGTTATTCATAATGGTAGCATAGTAGATTCTTTGAGCTCTTAGATATTGCAATTGGTCTTCATCAAAATCTTCATCTAATGGTTGGAGTTTTAAGCCTGGATAGATTGTCAGAGTCCTTGATTTGGATAGCTTTGGTTTCCTTGCAGCTTGTTTGAATTTGATCCTTTTTACATGGTTGCCTGGCAGTGGCATGCGACCTTTGTTTGTAGACCATTGTAGTATTCCATTAGCAGTTTGCTTTTTGAAACACACAGATGGTTTCTTGACTTGAATCTTCTTTCCTTGAGTTGGCAAAGCAGTTGCAGAAGCCATTGATTCAGATTTTGGTAGGTCATTGCTAACAGCATTCACCCTAGACTCAGAGTCTTGTGTCGTGATGAGATTACTGTTAGTAATGCCTAAGACTTGTTGCTTTCCACTCTTTCTCTCATACACCTTTCCACCATCTCTGTCATCATCTTTCTTCTTGCTTCTACCATCCCTTTTCTCCTTGTCATCACCACCCTTATTCCTCCCTTGAGATCCACCTTTGCTCCCACTCTTGTCTTGATCATCCTTATCTTTGTCTGACTTTCCCTCTTTAGCAATAGGCTTGATGTCTAACTGAGAGTTGATAAACTTCACCAGAATATCAAGAGCCTCTATTTCAGATTTAGATTTTCCACTCCTTGAATGTAGAACTCCAGCCAAAAATTTTATTATAGACATGTTATTTGATTTGAGGTGTTGGCCAAATCTGAAGGCAACAATGTCTTGATTCTTTTCATACAAGATACAGTGAGGCTGAGGAACTACTTGAGGCAATTGAGATTTCATGCACTTGGTGAGAATCTCTTTGAGCATGTAGTTATCTGATGAGTTATTCCTTTCTATCTTCCTGATATTTGTTCCAAGTTCAGAGCTGGATAGAATTTGCAAAGCTTCAATGTGGATGTGAAAGAGGTTCTTGGCAGTGTGGACTAGGACTTCTCTATCATTGGTAGTGATGATGGCATAAGGATTAGTTTGAACAATTTATCTTCTCACTATAGTGACTAGAAACACATCTTGCACAAGAAACTTGATGTAGTCAAAGTAGTGGAAGTTTGCCCTTCTTCTCAGCTCATATAGGTGCTTCAGAAAGGCTATGTCATGGTATAGTTTAGAATTTGCAGTTTCTTGACATACCCTTTGAGTAAGAACATTTCTGAATTCTGAAGGTTCACCTTGAAGAGATTGCTTAGCAATGTCAGGAATGTCGAATTCATATTCTGGGGACTTCTCTTCAGTTTCAGATGGAGGGATAGATGGAATCTTGGCCTCTTCATCTACAGCCACTTTCTTCAGTTTTTCCTCCTTGGATGCTGCCTTTAATTTCTCAGACTGATTTGACTTAGCAGTTCTTGGTTGACCACCCTCATTTATTGTAATGCTTTTCTTCTTAGGTTTCTCCCCCTTAGATTTTGAGTTCCTTAATGTCCTCTTCTCCCCCTTAGGCTTGTTGTCAGGCACAGAGGCTGTAGAAGTGACCTTTGGGTTGGAAGAAACTTCAGGTAGAGGGAGACCCATATGCTTCATTATGGCAGAAAGCATCTGTTGTTGGTTGAGAAGAACATCAGCATTGGCAGTGGCTTGAATGTCCAACTTGTCATTGAGAGCAACAACAGTGTCTATTAACTGGGCATTGGATGTCTTGAGATTGACCACCTCCTTTTCCAGAGTATCCACCTTGGTGAATAACTCATTGGCCTTGAAACCAGAAATAGATTGATTCTTGAGTCTTTGAACTTCATATTTGGTCATGTCATGCACAGGAACCTCAGTTACCAGCTTATGCATTTATGTTCGTGTTATCTACGTTTGTTTCATATAGGACATTCTGTTTTTATGTCGTATATCATGTGAGTCCATAATAGTTTGCATTTGCACCCATGCTTGATAGGAATTTTGTGTTGTTGACGCTTTTGATTGAGAAGTGATATGCTTTGTTCTTGTGCACACACATACACTAGTAAGTTGAAGCTATTAGACTTATTGAATGTTGTAAGTGATTAGAAGGACATGAATATGTGCAAGATGATTTAGTTTGCATGCTTTGAATACAAGTAGGTGCGTTAGAGAGATGTTTGCTTGGGATTAAGTATGTTTTTCCACCAAGTGAGTTTTGAGCCTTATTGCAAATTTGCAATTTATTCATTTGCTTGAGTGTCCACGGATTGTTTGCATTGCTAGCAGTTGTTTGAGGTCTTTCTTGAAACGCATGACATTATTTGACGATTAAAATGATAAAGGCATTTAGGAATAACCACATATTTTCTCATATTACCATACCATGTTTACATGATCAATTACTTAACCCGTTGAGCTTAATCCTATTTTTTCGGTGACATACCACATTACTTGCCTAGACCTTTTTCTTGTATTGGCCTTACATTAATTTGAACCCACATTGTCAAAGGCTAGTAGAGTGCTTAAGGGAGTAATAAGGTTTGCAAGGAGGGGTTTATTGTTGGTCTTACTTTTGGGGGAAATATTGAAAATTGGGTTTGGTTGTTTACTTGATAGTCGACATGTGTAATACATTCATGGGATCATTGTTATTGTGTATATTATTGTTTGTGTTATATTTAGCTCTCGAAAAAAAAGCAAAAAAAATGAGAAAAAAAAGACAAGAAAAAAAAAGAAAAAAAAAACAGAAAAAAAAGTGAAAAATATTATGAGAGCATGTTTGTGTTTGTTGTGATCCTATTTCAGTCGACTAGTCGAGTGTTTGTTTTAGTAAAAATTATTTTGTGGGGGGGAAAATAGGGTGTTGTGTATGATTTATTATGGTACTTACTAGCTTTTAACACTTCACATGTTTTGGCTTATTTGACATACCTTGTCCCTAGCCCCGTTACAACCCAAATAAAGACCTTTTGATTATCGTCATTGATGTATGTTGTGTTAAGAGTTAGATTGATACCAAATGTCAAGCATGTTTATGATTTTGTTGGAATTGAGTGATACACTTACCCTTGTTCTTGAGTGAATATTCTTTGTGAGTGTTTGCTTGTTCTTGCGTATGAGATCCCGAGTGTTGTCTCAAAGATGTACTCTTGTAGGCTTAGCATGTTTACTAACTTATTCTTACACTTGACATGGGCTTCTGAGAACTTATGCATGTTCATTGAGTAGACTATGTGAATACTTGCACTTTCGACACCAAAATATTGCGTATTTGCTTTGATTCTTAAGTTGATATGGCATGAGAGGATTTGAAGGTATGATAGGATATTAGTACTAGATTAATTGCATTTTTCATATTAGTTGCATTCATGCATTGCATTGCATTAGGTTAAATGGATTTTGTGGGTACATTCGCTATAGGCCCTCACGAGACCTTACTCGTCCACTAGGGCTGCCTAGGGGTTTAAAGGGCTTGTTGCATATGCCAAATGCAACCGTGATCACCTACGGAAGTGGTACTAGTTAGTTAGTAGTTGTAATTGTTTATGCTTGAGGACAAGCATCAGTTTAAGTTTGGGGGTGTGATAAGTGAATTTTATATCCACTTGGAGCATTCTAAATCAGCTTAAATTGATTGTCTTGGACTCAAGTTTCTTGTAGTTTTGATGTGTTTTGCTTAGTTGTGCAGATTTACAAGAATTATGATTAAGGTTGATGCTTCTATCGTTTTTGGAGATTAAATTGATTAAAATTCGGATTTTCTGGGAAGGCTGCGTAGCTTACACTGTTTTGGCCATATCTGGAGTTCTATAAGTCCGTTTTCAGCGATCTTACTGCCCACGCGAAGCTTGAGAGATTTTCTACAACATGGAATAGGTGTTGCACGTGAAATTTGCGCGTGGTGGGGGCAGGAAGCACGACAAACAGAATGTTTGGAGCAGGGAAATTACTATTTTGCCCTTTTCAAGTTCTAATTGTATTTTGGGCAGTTTTTAGCACCTTAATTAAATTCTAATTGTAATAGAAGATAAATTCTTGCCGGGCAAGAAATCTAGAGCCTATTTAAACACATCTAGCATTGTAATTTGTATCATCATAGTTTTATTATTATATCATAGCTTAGATCTGCAAGGGAGAAAAGAAGAGAAGGATTCAACGCTCGTGACAAGCAACGGATCTAGATCTACTTCATCTTTTGCGTTACCTTGGATTATAGATTTGTTTTCTCAACTATTTATTTTAATAAAATTATTGCTTCTTTCTTCCATATCTTGTTATTTATCATGTTTTCATCAAATCCCATGACGATGAACAGTTCAATTATGAGCTAAATCGTTGTCATGGGATTCTAACGGATTTATTTATGGAACTTAGTATCTTGATGCTTTAAAGATCTGTGTGTGGTGTATATCTGATATGCTCGTATGGTTAATCTTAATGCTTTTAGATGCGTAGCTAACATCTAAATTGAATTGTTAATCTCTTGTGAAGTGAAAGTGGATCTTGAGGTTTAGAACTTGCCATGCTAGCATAGGTTCATAATTGTTTATCAATATGATTCGTGGGTGAGATGAAAATACTCATACTACCCTGTGTGATCTTTATGGATAACTTGTTCTTCAACCGTCATGTTTTCAAATTCTATAGACATATAGGGTCTAAGCATAATTGGTGTCTATTCATCTTCTATCTCTTTTGTGGATGTATGTTTAGTTTGGTATACGTATGCTGACAGGTAGCGTGTACTTATTTCGTGTTATCCGATCAGATATCAACCCATCGCATATAGAAATTAAAGGCATCAGATCTAAGGGAAGTATTTAATGAAGTTGGAGTCCCATGTTTTTCTCTTATAAGTAATTCGAATTAATTCTCTTAGCTAATTAATTGTTAGTTTAATATTTTACATCTTAGCATAATTTAGATAATCAACCCCAATTTGTTATTTTTCTTAGCAGTGAATTAAGACAATACATTGTTGCATAGGCATATTTACTGATTGAAACTTAACCAGATCTCAGTGGAACGAACTTTTATTACTTGTGACCACGTATACTTGCGTGATATTGTGTTAACAACCTCCTTTCTCTTCTTTTTACTAACATCACCCTTTTGAGAGGATGATGCAGTTGGCTCACTGTGTGGTAGAGTGTTTGGTTGAGAGGGTTGGTTAGCAGGCCCTGGGTTAGCGTTTTGTTCTACTTGCTTGGGCTGTGCTAACTGTGACTTTGAGTCAAATGTTGGCATGTTGTGGGGGTAAGTTCTAAACAAACTCTCCATATGGGGAGTTATGTTAAGTCTTACATCCATATCATTCCTAGTCTCCAAATTACCAAAAATGAGTTTGGTCATGGATTTAGGATAGCCTATTCTATTTTTATCTATCCCAGACAGTTCAATCAATTGAGCATTTTTAAAATTAAGAACAGATTGAATAAAGCGAGGGAAGAAAATGTCAGTACCTCTCTTGGTTGTGTTCTTACCAAGTCTCCCATACGGTTCTTGTAGGATGATTTGACCAACATCTATCTTCTTTCCATAGGCCAGTGCATAGCCAATTTGTTATACAGGTGCACTGATTTGATCAAAGCTTGATTTCCTTGCCGTGAAGACTTGAAGAAGAGTTGCAAACACATAGCTCCACTCCTTTCTCAGATTCTTCCTGTTTAATTTTCCAAGATTGATCTCATCTGAGTAGTTGATGAACTCAAAGAATTCTTCTAACTCTGCATTCGTGGCCAGTATGTCATATGACTCTTGTTGTAGGCCCAGTGCTTGATTCATGTCTGCAGTGGTGATAGTGATTTCCTGGTCCTGAATCTTGCAGTAGATTATGTATGAAGATATTGCGCTTTCCAGGGCTACAACTTCCACAATAGCAGTTCCCCAAAACTGTTCCAGAATGTCTAGATACAGTGTTGGGTTAGCAGAGAGTGCATCCTTGATGTATGACTCAGTCATCCACCTTACAAAGCACTTGAAGTTCGCACTTGGTGCTTTAACATCACTGGTTAGGGCGATAAAATTGGTATTGAACTTCACTGTTGCCATTGATACAGAAAGAAGAGAAGAGAAAGTAAAGGTTGAAGAAGAAATTTAGCTTTTGGCAGTTAGGGTTTTCAGAGGTTTTGAGAGTTTAGATGCTTGAGAACTCGAATGAAATGAATCGAATAGATGTGAAACTGTATAAGTATGAAGTACTCGAATTGTGTTTTGTATCGACAAGTCGAGCATTCGAGAAGTAGAAAACAACTACTCGATAAGTCAAGAAAGGCTTATTCGATAACTCAAGCAGGTTGAAAACTCATAGCTGGCAGCTATTTAACTTAGAATAAATTCTAAATTAGGTAAAATATATTTTTATGAGTAATTCTGAATTTTGAATAAAAATCCAAAATCGGTTAAAATTCAGCGAGAAATCAGCCTTTTCAAATGATTCGAGAACTCTATCAATAGAGAACTGAAATACCTTATTCGAGAACTCACTCATGTCTCTGTTCGAGTTCTCTAAAAGATACTATTCGAGAACTCAAGAGTGTCCTGAATAGGTTTGTTAGAGAAGTCGACCACTAACACTGAAATGAACCATTCGAGAAGTCTGATTTATTAAACTATTCCTTTTACTCATAGAAAATCAATTTTCACTATCTTTTAAAATTTACCAGCCATATTCATTCAAGAATATTCTAGGAAATTAAACAGTGATTTTCTCAAAATTTCATAGAAATTTCAAGTTAACAAGAAAATATGATTTTCCAAATATGCAACAGATTTGAAATATTTATAAATCATATTTCAGCCAACACTTACTCCAAAAATATTGAGAATTTAGATAAAGTAAGTGTTTACTGCTGCAACAATCTAGATGCTGTATTCACCTAGCCAGAATCTGAAGAATTCAGCATTCCAATCTCACTAACCAACCTTGTGAAGGTGGCTTCATCTAATGGCTTAGTGAATATATCAGCTAGTTGTTTATCTGTAGAAACATAATGCAACTCAATGGTTCCAGTAGTTGCATGTTCTCTTATGAAATGATATCTGATGTCAATGTGCTTTGTTCTAGAATGATTGACAGGATTGGCAACTATAGAGATTGCACTTGTGTTATCACACATGATTGGAATTCTTTCCAACACAAGTCCATAATCTCTAAGTTGATTTCTAATCCAAAGCACTTGAGCACAGCAACTTCCAGCAGCTATGTATTCAGCCTTAGCTGTAGAAGTTGACACAGATTGTTGTTTCTTGCTATACCAAGAGACTAACCTTTGTCCAAGAAACTGGCAGCTACCTGAGGTGCTTTTTCTATCCACTTTGCATCCAGCATAATCAGCATCAGAATAACCAACCAGATTGAACCCTGTGTCCTTAGGATACCATATACCCAAGTTTGGAGTGCCCTTCAGATATTTAAAGATCCTTTTTATAGCAATCAAATGTGATTCTTTTGGATTTGATTGAAACCTTGCACACAAGCATGTAGCAAACATGATGTCTGGCCTACTTGCAGTGAGATAGAGTAGAGAACCAACCATGCCTCTGTAGACTGAGATATCTACTTTCTTGCCTTTAGCATCTTCATCCAACTTAGTTGCAGTGGCCATGGGTGTCTTTGCAGGTGAGCAATCTTCTAAGTCTAACTTCTTCAACAAATCCTTGATGTACTTGGTCTGACTGATAAAGATATCATCCTTCCTTTGACTGACTTGCAACCCAAGAAAGAATGTCAACTCTCCCATCATACTCATCTCATATCTGCTCTGCATGAGTTTAGAAAATTTCTCACATAGCTTCTCATTTGTAGAACCAAAAATGATATCATCCACATAGATCTGAACTAGGATAAGATCATCACCATGCTTCTTGTAAAACAGTGTCTTGTCCAGTGTACCTCTAGTGAATTGATTTTCAAGAAGAAATTGTGATAAGGTATCATACCATGCCCTTGGAGCCTGCTTAAGTCCATACAATGCCTTAAGTAATTTGTAGACAAATTCTGGGAAGTGTGGATCCTCAAAGCCAGGTGGTTGTTGCACATAGACTTCTTCTTCCAATTCTCCATTCAGAAATGCACTCTTGACATCCATTTGATACACTTTAAAGTTTGAATGAGCAGCAAATGCCAAGAATATTCTGATGGCTTCCAATCTAGCAACAGGGGCAAATGTCTCATCATAATCAATGTCTTCCTGTTGAGAGTATCCTTTTGCAACCAACCTTGCTTTGTTTCTTACTATTACACCATCTTCATCCATCTTATTCTTCAGAACCCACTTTGTTCCAACAATGGTTCTATTCTTTGGTGCAGGCACAAGTTCCCATACTTTGTTCCTTTCAAATTGATTCAGCTCTTCTTGCATGGCAATAATCCAATCTGGATCTAGCAGTGCATCATAAAGTTCCTTAGGCTCCACCTGAGATAGGAAACAGCCATAGAGACACTCATTCTGAGTTGCTCTCCTAGTCCTTACTCCTGCATTAGGATCTCCAATGATTTGCTCTGCAATATGTGATCTATCTCATTTCCTTGAGTGCTCAGCCTAATTTCTCATTCTTGAAGTTGCTTCATCATCCAAATCATCATCCTGTTTTCCTCCCCCTATGAGGTTGCCACTACTCACAGGTGTGTCTTGGATGCTAGTTTCTCCACTGTTGATTGGCACAAATTCTTCTCTTGTATTATCATTCACTTGAGTCTGTTGAACTTGAGTTTCAACTTCAGTTTCAATCTCTTCATCAGAATCATCTAGATTATCAAACTTCAATGGATCTTTATCTTCATTATTGGCTTCTTCTAGTCCAGGTAGTTTTCTGTCATCAAATGTCACATCTGTGCTTTCCATAATCTTCTTTTGACTGATGACATAAACTTTGTATACAATTCTCTCCATAGAATAGCCAAGAAAAATTCCTTCAAATGCCTTTGCATCAAACTTACCAACATATTCAGAATTATCCTTCAATACAAAGCATTTGCTTCCAAAAGTATGAACATACTTTAGAGTAGGCTTCTTTCCAGTCATCAAATTGTAAGGTGTCTTTCCAGTGTTTTTATTGATGAGGGTTCCGTTCTGGATATAGCATGCAGTGCTCACAGCCTCATCCCAAAAACATGTAGTCATCTTTGCATCAAGTAACATTGTTCTAGCAGCCTCAATTAGAGTTCTATTCTTCCTCTCAACAACTCCATTTTGTTGTGGAGTTCTTGGAGCTGAGAATTGCTGAGAAATACCATTCTCTTTACAGAATGCTTCAAGTATGGCATTTCTGAACTCTGTTCCATTATCACTTCTCAGTGCAATCACACTTGCATTGTTGGCCTTTGCTTCCTTGTCAACTTTCTTTATATGCTCAATGATTACTTGTGGAGCCTCATCTTTTGATGCCAGAAATTCCACCCATGTATACCTTGTAAAGTCATCAACCATCACCAAGGCATACTTCTTTCTTCCTAGTGACATAATATTGACAGGCCCAAACAAATCCATATGAATGAGTTGTAGGGGCTTGGTTATTGATGTCACTGTCTTTGACTTGTGGCTTGATCTTTTCATCTTTCCTTTTTGACAAGCCTCACACACTCCTTCTTGACAGAATTCAAGTGTGGGCATGCCTCTCACTAACTCTCTTTTGACTAGAGAATTAATGGCTTTGAAGTTCAGGTATGATAGTTTCTTGTGCCACAGCCAACAATCTTCATTTGATGCTTTTGAGTAAAAGCAACAAATTTTGTCCTTGTTTGCAGAATCCATATTGGCTACAAACAGGCTTCCTTTCCTTACTCCAGATAGAGCAAAATCACCAGTCTTCTTGTGGGTGATCAAACATTCATCTTTGTCAAAATCCACCTTGAATCCTCTATCAGTAAACTGACCAACACTTAGCAGATTATGCTTGAGTCCCTTGACCAGTGCTACATCTTCAATGATGAGATTTCCAACTTTTAACTTGTCATATCCCAATGTGTTACCCATGCTGTCATCTCCAAAAGCAACCATTGGGCCAGCCTTTTCCTCATACTGTGATAGCAGGGCCATATCACCAGTCATATGATTTGAGCATCCATTGTCCAAAATCCATATGACCTTCTTTTCACTTTCTTTGCCCTGCAAACACAAAGGTATTACTTCTCCTTTGGTACCCAAACAAGTTTGGGTCCATGTGACTTAGAAACAGTTTTATCATAAACAACATGCTTGTCAACTTTCTTGGTGTTAGTCTTCTTGTCACTGTTAGAAGTCTTAGAACCTGAGATTTCAGACTTAGGTGACAGAGGTACCTTCCTAGCTTTAGGAGGACTCGAAGACTTTGACCTGGTGTAATGTGTGTGAGAATTGTGACTAATACAACCATCAATGAATTGCCTTCTCAGATTGAAACAACTAGTCATAACATTCATATTGCATGGCATACAGTCAAATTCATCACAAAATGGTGCATCTCTATGTCTTAGAGGCACAGAACAATCATAGAAAGGTTTAGACACACTACCAGCAGGTTTCTTGCATGCATGAGTTAAATGATTGGTACTGAAACAGTCCTGACAAGTTTTCCTAGGGGCATTAGGCATATAAGCATAGTTGTTATCTTTGTTAATCCCTAACTTGCCATTTCTGTTCTGTTTCTTCTTAGTCACTTTCTTCTCTGATTCACTCTTTCCAGCTGAAACAAACTTAACAAACTTCTTGGGTCTTATCATATCACCTACTGGCTCCTTGGTCTTTGACTTGACACTCTCACTCTTGGAAGATGCTTGTTGTTCATTGGATTGTGCCTCATCCTCATCAATCAACATTTGTTTGATGAGTAAGGCATCCTCATCAATTTCAAATGTTGATTCCTTAAAAATTGGATTTTCAATCTTTTTCAAAATGTGAGGCACTTCCTCATGAACAGCTGTGTCATCTTTAATGATAGCATAGCCTTTTCTCTGTTTAAGAGTGTCATAATCAAGTCCAATAGCAGCCTTGGGTTTTGCTTCAATTTTCTCACAGTAGGATTGCACTAGACCAGATGATTTCTTGAAAGTTTTCAGTTTGAATTCATTTTCAGCTAATTCATCCCTAAGAGCCTTTTCAACTTGACTAGCACACAAAACCTTATTCTGCAGATATTCAACTTCTTTCTTAAGGTTTTCTACTTGCATAGCAGTTAGCTCAAGTTCCTCATTCTTTTTTATTAACATTTCATTTCTAGTAGACAGTTTAGTAATCTCTTCATTAGTAGCAGTCATACTAGTATGAATGTTAAACATCTCAATAGATAGTTATTCAATCATGCATTTATACTCTGAAACAGACATGTCTATAGTAGTGAGAGATGGTACCTGAGGGTCTGATGGAGATGTATCATCCTTGGAATTGGCCATCAAGGCATAATTGCAAAATTCTTGTTCCTCTCCATCACTGTCAGAATCATCCCAACACTTCCCTTCAGCTATGTAGGCCTTACCTTGTGTCTGCTTTTTCAGAAGGGCCTCATACTTAGCTTCAAGCTCAAGATAATCTCTATCCTTCTTTTTAGGCTTCTTGCATTCACTGGCAAAATGCCCTAGGTCATTGCATCTATAGCACCTTACAGATGACCTATCCACATGGCTGGTTTTGAACTTATTCTTGTTTGGTTTCACAGGTGCCTTGCTCTTGTTGAACGAATGGTTTTGGGTTTTAGGTTTGAAGGGTTGGTTCCTCTTAAATCTGATGTTTAGAAATTTTCTGGCCATGAAAGCATATGAAGTGTTTTCCATTCCATCTAGTTCTTCAAGAGTATAGAACTCATCTTCCTTCTTCTCCTCAACAGGTTCACTTACCTCAGCTTCAGTTTCTTCCTCTTCCACTACCTCCTCTATCCTTAATTGGCTTGTAGATGCTTCTAAGTCTTGAATAGATTTGTTGACAATCAAGGCACACGATGTGTTTATCATTCTGCCTTGGTTGGCTTGGATAGCCCTTTTCTGAAGCAACTCAAGCTCATGAGTTTTTAAAACCCCATAGAGCACATCATATGTAACTTTGTTCAAATCTCTTTCCCTTAGAAAAATGACCCTTTACTCTAGATGGTTTGGTGAAGATAGCAGAAACTTCATGTTTAACTCCTTGGTACTGTAAACCTTGCCATTCATCTGCAACTCAGTAACTAACTTGTGAAATCTCTCAAACATCTCAGTAATGCTTTCCTTGGGATGTGCCATGAAAGCCTCATACTGTGTGACCAGTATCTGTTTCTTGTTTTCTCTGACCTCGTCAGTTCCTTCACATAACACCTCAATGTGATCCCACATTTCTTTGGCAGTGGTACATGAAGCAATGTTTGCAAACATTGACATGTCCATGGAATCTACAATTAGCAACATGAGGTGACTGTCAAGGGCAACCATGTCCTTTTCTGATTCTGTCCATTTGGATGGATCCTTAGCCACATAAGATCTTGGAATAGTAGTGGTTCCAATAGTCTTTTCAGGAATCTCCCGTTGGGGAACAAATGGACCATTCTTAAGAATCTCAGGATACAAATGATGAGATGCTTTGATGAACAACTGCATCTTTATCTTCCAGAGGTTATAATTCTCTTTGTCAAACTTAGGGACTTTCACCGTTCATGTAGTCTTTGGTGTATTCGAACTCATGATCGTTTTTCTGTTTTTGAATAAATAGCCCGCTCTGATACCACTTGTTGAGTATTGAATACAGAAAAAGAATACAGAGGGGGGGTGAATGGATTCTTAAACTTTTCTTGTCTCAAGTCTATGTAGCAGATAAGTGTTTGTGTGTGCCAGGTGTAGGTGCGGATAAAGAACAACACAAGACACAATATCACTTTAATCTAATGTATTATTAGATAAAGGTTGCTACAATCTGTGAATACAAATGATAGTATTCTCAGCTTCGTTTTTCTCAGAGAGATATAGCTTACAGTGTATAAAAAACTTGACTCTTCAAAAGTTAATGGCTAAGGAAGCGAGGATGTATCCTTATAGCATGGATACAACCTACTTACTTCAAAAAAGGTAGCTAAACAAATTACTTTCTAGTCTGTCTATCCTTTTTGAGTAAGTGTCCAAACGGTTACAAATTTGACTTTGCAAAGCCTGTTCAGATCCACTTATTTAGCCCTTTGTCTCTTCTATATCTCTCCAAGCTTCCTTGTAGGCTTTCCAGAGCACGTTACAGATTGTGGTCCATAAAGTGCATTGGCTTGTTGCAGGTCTCTGACTTGTACAATTTCTTCAGTATTTTGTCTCCAAGAATGTATTCGAGAAGTGACTAAGTAAGTGATTCGAGAACTAGAATTAACTTGATCGATAACTCTGAGTTCTCGAACACTGTTATATTGACATATCGAATTACTTCTCGAATAGCTCTTTTTCATCAGGATTCCTTGAGTTGTCGAATAAAACATTTGACTTATCGAATCCTCGAGATATCGAATAGCTTTCTGAGTCCTTGAGATATCGAATGGAACTTTGACTTGTTGACTCTTTGAGAACTCGAATACTACTTTTGACTTGTCGACTTCTTGAGTTCTCGAACAGAGTAATAGACATATCGAATCTCTGAGATATCGAATGAGATATCGAATAGTGTATTCAGAGATATCGAATAGTGTCTTGAGATATCGAATCCTTGACTTCTCGAATGCTGGACTTCTCGAATAGACAAAACTACTTCTCGAATTGGTACTTAGGCAATTTCTTCACTTTCTTCAAATCCCAACTGTGATTATTTGACAGTCTTTATCTTCTTGCTTGAGGCATGAACCTTGGAACTTCTTTCAAGCATTATTCTTGACTTTATAAGTACAGTTACACAACTAGGATTTGGTGCCTATTACAAGTACAAAACAAGTAGAGACTCTACAACTAGAGGTTCCCTCAATTAAGAGGTCATGTAAGTAATGCAAAGCATTACAAATAATTAGACTTGTTATTAGATGTAAATAGGCATGCCTCTGTGACTAACACTGCATCTAGCATGGGTCTTGACTATGCACCCAAGCCATTATAAAAGTAGTTAATCACCATCCAATCAGGCATTCCATGATGTGGACACTTCCTTAGCATCTCTTTATATCACTCCCAAGCCTCGCACAAAGATTCTCCAGATTGCTGTGCAAATTGATTCAGAGCGTTCCTTATTCTTGTTG
This sequence comes from Kitagawia praeruptora, assembly GCA_037693485.1. NCBI lineage: Eukaryota > Viridiplantae > Streptophyta > Magnoliopsida > Apiales > Apiaceae > Kitagawia > Kitagawia praeruptora. The sequence continues at coordinate 76,641,047 of CM075354.1, forward strand.
TTTTAGCCATGGGGAAGAATTCAGTGAGAAACTTCTGAGAAAGATCCTCCCACGTAGTGATGGAACCGGCCGGTAAAGAGTGTAACCAGCCCTTGGCTTTATCCCTTAACGAGAATGGGAAAAGTCTCAATAAAGTCCCGAATGTGCATATTAGGATCTTCCGTAGGAGCACCCCCAAACTGAACTGAATTATGTACCATTCAAATTGTGCTAGGCTTGATTTCAAAGTTGTTAGCTGTAATGGCTGGCCTGACAATACTAGATTGGATGTCATTAATTTTCGGTTGAGAGTAATCCATCAATGCTTTAACTACTGCTGCTGCTCGATCACCCATCTCTTAACTGCTACAACATGTTCAAGTACCTGAAATACCAAGAAACAAACAACTACGTAAGAAAAAATCCGAGTCAGTGAACTCTAACGACCACTGATGACAAGCACATAACTAAAAATAAAACACCGATGATCCACGGCAGTGGCGCCAAAAACTTGTTTGCACTAATTCACGCAAGCGTATGTGGTCACAAGTAATATAGAATAAAGTTATTTGTTTTTTTTCACCATGTCTCCTTTTTTCTCTCTAGAACCCAACGGAAACCTCCGCTTCTCTCTTCGTTGACCACCATTCTCACCACCTTAGCTCACCAAACGCTTCTCACGCTCTTCTTTTTCTTCATCCTGTCTTTTTCCTCTTCACAAATATACCACTGTCAATTCAGATCTGATTATTCTGATGGGCTCAATGAACTCAGAAAATTCAGGCTCCATGAACTCGGAGGAGTTTGTTGCTTTTGTTGGTCATAACTATGGTGTCGCTGCTAGAATATATCATCCACAATTGCACGATAATGAGGTAATGGGTGAGCCTCTCTCCCCGGAAGCCCAAGCTCGTATGAGAGAACAAATCAACTTGATTCTAAATGATGGCTCTGCTCAACCTGCAACTGGCCCTTTAGCTGATATCTCATCCAGAGGATCTCACGGAGGCATAGAGGACAAAGTTGATTCACCGCAAGAAGTAAACTCTTTGCCACAAAATGTTCCTCTACCTGAGTTAATTCATAGCTTTGGTAATGTTTCTCAACCTCATTTTCCCAATACTTTAGATCAACTTAATGATTTAAATGTTAATGTTGGGCCTTCAAATAATATTCGTGGTGAAACATCGAACCCAACGCAAAAAATTCTAAAGAAATCGATCACTTGGAGCAAAATTGTCTCAAATAATTAAATGGAATCAACCCCCTGTGCTCAAGAAAATGATGAGGCTGCAATTACATATAATGATGATGGGTCTGCTTCAGTTAATTTCTCGATAGATTATTTGGTTCGTGCTCAGAAACAGTGGGAAACTAGTATAATTGGTCATTTTATTGGGGGAAATTTTGCCTTCAAGTTTGTTCGTGAACAGGCGCACAAATTGTGGCAAAACAAGGGCTTAACTGGTGTGTATTATAGTTCCAAAGGGTACTATACTTTCCGCTTTGGCACTTTGGTAGAAAGAAATGTTGCTTTGAACTTGAACACGGTCCAAATGGGTGGTAAGACTTTGTACCTGTTGCCATGGATGGAGGGTTCTAAATTCAGAAGAAATGTAGTTGACAAAGTACCATGCTGGATCCGTCTTGTTGATGTCCCATCCTCACTGTGGTCAAAAGATAGCTTGTCATCGATTGCAAAGGTTGTGGGAAGACCTCTTAAGTTTGACACTGCTACGTCAAAGTTTGAGCCTCTGAAATATGCTAGTGTCTAAGTAGAATTGGCTTATTCCTCCCCTAAACCGGATTATGTTTGGGTTAATGTTTTGAATGTGGAAAGTGTAGAAGAGAAAGAGAAAATTGAAATACAATATCCACAACTACCTTATTCATGTAGTCTTTGCAAGTGTTTTGGCCATTCTCTTGCTCGTTGTGTTGATAATCCAGAAAAAGTCATCAAAAAGCCTAGGCCGAATCAGACAACTAGTGGTGGTGCCTCTGCCTCAACCTCGACCACTGCAGCTCAATCCCCTGTCCTCAAGGCAGAGTATCTAAAGAATATGGAAATGGTGCCATATGTGGTAGGTGAGTTCTGTGGATGCAAAGTCGTTATGGACGAGGATGAGATTTTAAATGAAATTGAAAATGGGAATGACTTATATGAATTTGACAGACTACTAACAGGTTCACCACCGAAATGTGATGACATTATGCAATTCAATGAGAATATTGTGGTGAATGATGCTATGCCAATTGCTATGGATAATGGTTTTGCAGCTTTGTCGAATATATCGGAGGATCAACTTATAGAATTTAAGCACTCTTCAGGCAAGAAAAGAAAGAACGGTAAATCACCTATAAAATCTAATCTCCTGGAGGTGGTCCTTAACATTCCTAAACCATCCAATTCGCATGGCAAATCAAATGTGGATGAAGCTGGTTTCACTCAGGTCTCGCATAGAAAAAGCTCTAGGTTGGCAGGCTTACCAACAACCCCCAAACGTTTGTAATGAAGTTTTTTGTTTGGAATGTGAGAGGTCTGAATAAAAGTCCTCATCAAAAGGAGGTAACAAACTTTATTTCTGTCAATAATGTTTCTCTTATGGGTTTAGTCGAAACTAAAGTTCGAGTGCAAAATTCTCTTCTTATATCTCGATGTATAAACAAAAACTGGAAATGGATTCAACTATGAGGAGCATGATTATGGTCGTGTTTGGGTTGGGTGGGATCCAAAAATCTGGCCTGTTTATGCTCATGTTAAATCAGCTCAGCAAATTATTTGCTTTGTCACCTTCTTGGAAACGCAAGTCACCTTTTGTGTTACTTTCGTTTATGCTTTGAACAAGCCTCATCAACGTGTTTCACTGTGGAGGGAGATTGAAAACCTAAGCCAGATTATTATAATGCCTTGGTGTGTCAATGGAGACTTTAATTACGTTTTATCGCTAAATGAAGTGAGAGGGGGGCGCGAGCACTGGACTACTGACATGCAAGCCTTCTCGGACTGTGTTTCCACTTCAGGCCTGGGGAACATTAGAACAGTGGGTTCTCTCTACACTTGGAATAATAAGAGATCTTTTCTAATCCACAAGCGTTTGGATCGTATGTTGGCAAATAAAGACTGGTTTACCCTGCATTCTGAAGCTTTTGTCATGGTAAAAAACAAGGGGTTAATGGATCATTGTCCATTACTTTGTTCTATACCTTTGCAAATGGAGAAAATTAAGAAAGCTTTTCAATTTCATAACTATTTGACAGGGGTGGAGGGTTTTGCTGACATGGTTCTCAAGGCCTGGTCTAGTCAATGGTATGTTGATCCTATGGCGATTTTAAATCAAAAATTGAAAGATGTTCAGCGAGGCCTGATTAGCCTGAACAACTTACATGGAAACGTGCATAATAATGTATCACTGGCTCGTGTTGCTCTCACAGAGGTGCAGGATAATCTTATCTGCGATTGTGATAACCCGTGGCTATTACAAATGGAAATCCATGCCTCTCATAAACTTCAGAATGCTCTCATCGAAGAGGAGCATTTTCTCCATTAAAAATCAAGAATTAAGTGGCTAACAGTGGGCGACGGTAATAATAGATTTTTCTTCAATCAAACAAAGTCAAATTGGAACACAAATAAGATCATGGCAATTAAGAACAGTGCTGGGGTTCTTGTCTTAGGGCACAAAAATATTTCTGAAGTGGTTGTAGATTATTTTTCAACCACTCTAGGTGATTCTCGACAGCTTGATACTTGTAATTTTGATGAACTATCTTGTGCAAATATTTCTTCGACTCAAGCTTTGTTACTGGAGGCTCCAGTTACAGATGATCTTATTTTGAGGACTTTAAAAGCAATGGGAAAGAATAAGGCCCCGGGACCAAATGGTTTTACCGTAGAATTTTTCTTGGCTACTTGGGACAATGTAGGAGTCGATTTCTGTAAAGCTGTCAAGGAGTTCTTTATTACAGCTTCCATGCACAAATCTCTGAATGCCACGACCATCGCTTTAATCCCAAAGGTGACAAACCCTTCTTCTATGAAATACTTCAGACCAATTTCTTTGTGCACTATTCCGTATAAATGTATTGCTAAAATCCTTGCAGGTCGTATTAAGATGGTCATGCCTACTATCATAAATGTCTCGCAATCTACCTTTGTTCCTGGTCATAGCATATCTGACAATATCTTGATGGCTCAAGAATTGTTTCGAGGGTATCACCGGGATAATGGTGCTCCCAAATGTGCTTTGAAACTGGATCTTCATAAAGCCTTTGACTCGTTAGATTGGGACTTTGTTATGGGCGCTCTTAAAAAACACAATTTTCCGGATAGGTTCATAAAATAGATTTATATGTGCATCTCCACTCCAACCTACTCTGTCAAGGCTAATGGTTCTCTGTGTGGTTTTTTAAATGGGAAGAAAGGTCTTCGTCAAGGGGATCCCATCTCTCCCTACTTGTTCTCCATAACTATGAATGTTTTGTCTGCTATGCTAGCCAAAGTGTCAAGTGGATTTAACTACCACTGGAAGTGTAAGGATCTCAAACTCACACATCTCTTTTATGCTGATGATGTTTTATTATTATCAAAAGGTGATCAAGCGTCGGTCTCTCATCTTATGAACTGCATATCTAAATTCTCAAAGGTTAGTCTTTGTCCAAGCATGGCAAAAATCACTATGTTCTTTGGAAATTGTGATGCTAATATCATTCAATGGTTTGATTCTATGTTTGGAATTACTCACGGTGAGCTCCCTGTCAGATTTTTTGGAGTGCCTTTAATATCTTCCAGGTTAAGTCATAATGATTGCATTCCTCTACTCGACAGAATTTCTGCTAGGGTATCATGTTGGACGTCTTTGCTTCGCTCTTTGGCGGGTTGTGTTCAACTGATTCGTGCAGTTTTATTTGCTATCCAAGCGTTCTGGACAAACCACTTCATTCTTCCTATTTCGGTTCACAAGAGGATCCAATCGTTATTCACTAAGTTTCTCTGGAAGGGGGATGTCAACTCGAAAGGGGGAGCTAAAGTCAGCTGGGAGAAAATGTGTAGCCCGGTGCATGAGGGGGGGTTAAGGTCTTAAAAATACTGAGGAATGGAACAAATCTCAAATGTTGCACCATCTATGTAAGATTGTTTCAAAAAGGCCTGCTTTGTGGACTAACTGGGTTAACACTACTGCTCTAAAAAGACAACATTTTTGGACGATGTGAAGGCCTTCAGACTGCTCTTGGATTCTACGGAATGTGCTTAAACTTAGAACCATGGCTAGACAATTTCTTTCATACAAGCTGGGGAGTGGTCAAGGTACGTCTCTTTGGTTTGACCCGTCGTGGAATTCTAACTGCTTAGCTATATCTAATACGGACGCTATTATTGCTCAATCTGGTTTTTCTCATGATGCTTCTGTTAGTTGCTTAATTCGAACTGGTGATTGGGTTTTGCCACAACCTTCTCTTAGAATCCATCATATAGATCCTGGATTAACTTATTGGCTTCAAAATTTTTCCTTCCCGATTTTTAACCTAGATAACATTGATGTGATTTACTGGGGCTCTATTCCTCTAAAAAAGATTAAAATTTGGGATATTTGGAATTCTATTCAAAGGATTTTTTCTCAGGTTCCTTGGTCTGACCTTGTTTGGCACCACCTTAAAATCCAACGGTTTGCTCATCATGAATGGCTTCTTTGTTTGGGTCGGCTTCCCACTGCTCAAAGACTTCTCTCTTTTGGGTTGGATGTTCACCCTCACTGCTTGTTATGTGTGGGAGGTCTTGAAAACGATTCTCACCTATTTGTCACCTGCCCATATGGCAACTTCATTCTCAGCAAGATTGATGGTGTTTTAAATGTTCTTATTGAAGGGGAAAACTGGTTGGAATTGATTTCTGCTTGGGGCTTACACAATGACTATGTTCATAGGGCCGTCCTATTGCTAGCGGCGTAGATTTTTGCTCATCACTTATGGAGGGAGCGTAATGCTCGTTTGCACAATAAGGGCAGCTTTCTCCCAAGGCAGCTCATTGCTACCATCATGGTGGACTTGAAGACCAAGCTCAGAAATTCTACATGGTTCCAAAAACATGCAAACTTAGCTTACCATAGGTGGATTTTCATTTCATTTGATTCAGTTTTGTGTTTGGGGTAGGCCTCTTTTCTTCTTTCTTTTTCTTTCTAACTGTTAGGTTAGATTGTTTCTAGACAGATCTCTCCTTGCCTAGGCTGTGGAGCAAGGGTTAAACCCTGTTTTCATTTTCCTTTATATATAAATCATTTAGCAAAAAAAATATATATATATATAAAATAAAGTTGAGTTCGTTCCACAGAGATCTGGTTTAGGTTTCAATTCAGTTAATGCACCTATGCAACAATGTATGGTTTTTATTCACTGCTAAGACAATTAACAAGATTGGGTTTTGCTTATCTAAAATTAACTAAGAAGCAAATTAACAAAACTAAGAATTACTTAACTAATGATTATTAAAATCGAATTACTTATGCTAGAGAAAACATGGGATCCTAACTTCATTAAATATTTCGCTTAGAATTGATGCCTTTAATCAATGCAGGTGATGGTTATGATATCTGATCAGACAACACGAAACAAGTATAGGCTACCTCTCAGTATACGAATACTAAACTACTCATACATCCACAAAAGAGATAGAAGATGTGTAGACACTAAAACTTCATTTTGGACTTGAAGCGATGAGAGTCGTATGCTCTGCCTTCTCTCTAACGTCTCTCTAAAATCCCTAGTCGCCCTTAATCCCAACCATATCTAAACAATTTCTTCATCAGATCTTTACATCTCTTCCTAAATCCACCTCTTCTCTTTCCTTTCACCTAAATCTCCTAATTTCTTAATTTTATATAGTATGGTTTTTTATTTAAGTTTTTCGAAGGTTGTCTCTTTCATTCCTGATGGAGATTTCTGGTTCATTTCAATGAAGGGCGCCGACCTTGTAGGTGTTCTTGAAGCTTTAATGTTTCCAAACCTTATCAAAGTAGTAACCGGGATGGGTCTGTATAGACATGGATCTTTGATCAACCTGAGAGAAAGTTTGTCTCCGATCAACTTTCTTTTGATGTTGATTCTGATTGATGCGTTTTCCACATCATTTGGGTTGTTGGAACTACCGATTTGCCTAGGGTTGGTCAATCACAGTTCCATATGTGTTTCGTTGGGTCTCACGACCTCCGTTAAGGAATGGGCTGTGAACGATGAATCCTTTCGAGCTAATACCTCTATGTTTCAATGGGGTCTTGTTGTTTTGTTGGTGAATACTATAAAATCTCTCGTTGGGCTTCCTTTCAAAGAGAAAGAAGATTTTACTTTGAGATTGATTATGTTTTCCATCTCAATGGGTGCTACATCGAAGAGGGTTTTTGCAGGCCATTTGATGGAATTTGTAGCTTCTAACTGGTTTGAAGGTGTTAATGAACTTTGGTCGGATGGAGTTGGGTGCATTCGAGTGGGTGGTTTGGGGTGGAAATCGGTGGATTTCTCTTGTATGCCTGTTAACATTTATCACGACTCAAGGAATGGTTGTCTGCATCTTGGCCAGGCATCGACTATTATAGCGATTGGGATGTTTCTTACGAGCCATTTGGAGGGCGGAGAGATGCCCAGGAAAGGCTTTGGGATTTTTCATTTTGGAACTTGCTTTATTCCTGGTGGGTTCTATTTGGATCAGTGGAGAGACTTCATTGAGTCTGGCCTTGCTGATGCTAGGATGGATTTAATTACTGGTGAGATAATTTCTAATTGTTGGGGAACTGTTACTAAATTATTGTCATTCGGGTATGCTGCCTTCTGGATTATTGACAGGAGGCAAGGTCTTCTGGAATCATTGGCTCAAAATCTGTGTTCATTTTTTGAGAAATGTTGTGTGGCTAGGGTTGAACTGCACGTTTATAATCAACTGCGGAAAGCTGAATATGCTTTGTTGATATGTAATAGCAGCTGCTGACAATACAAATCTCTCTCTCTGTTTGTTTCGAACTCTCGAATACAAACCTTATACAGAGCTACGCACACGAACTCACAACTTCGTCGCTCTTTTACAATGATATTGAGAGAGTATTTATAATGCTACCTATCAACTAATAACAGAAAGATATAATCTATACATGACAATGTTCTGCCTTCTAGTCGATAGTTTCCTTCAATAGAAAACTCTTTCCTTCATTATATCTTCTTGCTTGTTCTTCAAACAACGATCCTGTTTTATAGCACTTGCCAGTTTCTGTAGCATCCATAATGACATCATCAGTAACACGACTGATATCAGGATCTGTACACTGCATCAGTATTTGATCAACCATCAGTATTGGACCATCATCAGGATTTGCTCTCTATTCCTGACATGTAGTCTCCGATACACTGTTCATTCCTGACTAAACTATACAGATAACTGTCTTTACACATAAATCCTATATACAGTGCTAAATCCTTTATAAGATCAGGATTACAAGAAGTATAATGTGTAAATTCTATTCTTAACATCACAACTTATGAATTATTCCTAACAATCTCCCCCTATTTATGCTTTACAATCTGAAGCATAAATCTAAGTTGTGGATGTCAAAACATATAACAATACAACCAGAATAGAATTTATGAATGTAGAATTATGAAGTTAAGTACCTCCTTCCAGATGTAGACGATTATCTAGTACTTAGAAGAAAGAATTTTAACTATTAATGCTGCTCTTCCTTTACCACTTCCTGGCTGAGATTCACCACTGTCACTCCTGCTAGTTCTTCTTTTTACTACCCTTTGTCTGATCTTTATCTCCCCCAGCTTTATCATCCCCAGTCTGGTGGTGTTGTTGTTGTTGTCTTTGAATTGACTTTATCTCCCCCTTTTTGACATCAGCAACATTAATTCCAAGAGATTCAGAAACAGAACAAATGAGATTCATAAGAACTGCTTGATTTTCCATAATTGTGACTTGGTTATCTTCAAGTGATTGAAGTCTTGTTTGAATATCAATTTGAGAATTCTGAATATCTTTCAAAACATCAGAATGAACTTCAATGTTGGAAGTGCTTCTAGTATCTCTAGTATCAGAATCAGAAAGAACTGTATCGTCAAGTCTTGTAGAAGAATTTGCTTGATTTGTATGATACTCAAGTAATAAAACCTGATTAGAAGTATCAACATCTTCATCTTTCTGTTCTGAAACTGAAACATGATCATCATCTCCTTCACCAGTATTCTGTGTACTAACATCTTCAAATCCTGACTCCTCCTTAGAGTGATCAGAGACTGTTGATGTTTCAATTCGAGCTGATATTGGAAGTACATACAAAGGAACACTAGGATCATTAGGATCTTCATCTGGTACATATGTATCAAGAGATTGCTTTATCCTGGCACCTCTTCTGTTAATGATTCCTGCAAGCCTCTCCTTTTGCTTCTGAGCTTTAACTTCTGGCTTTGCATTGTGATGTGCTAGGTCATTCTTCTGATACATTTTGATGAATGAATAAGTACCAGCATCCATACCCAAATTTTCAGACCAAGATTCAGGAAAAACCTGATCCCAGAAATCAAATTATGGTTTCCTAATTTTCTCTCCCTCACTATGGAGTTGATCATCCATACCCTCATTCTCACTTTGACTTACTAAAGTCAACACTCTTTCTACCTCACCTTTTGCCTGGTCAGGAGCCAGCCGCTCAAATTGTGGATCTAAGTCCATCTTTTCAAGTGTATCACTCAAATTTAGATAAGTGCTCTCATGACCTACAGAAAAATAGAGTTTAGAAGGAGTTTTTATACCTGAACTCACATGGAGAGAGGGTTCCTCATTTGGCATGTGGCTTGAGGTTTTCTCCAAGGAGTGAGCTGCTATAGTCTCTGAACCCTTACAATCATCTTCTTTCCTTTCAGAAACTACAGGCTCCAGTATACCACTTTCAGGTTCTTTACTAGACTTTGATGTCTTCAGTAATACTTCATTAGACACCATAGTTAGTATATCACCATCTTTAAGTGTTGTTTGCTGAGACACACCCTCAAGGTGGATAGACTCTGACTGAACAAAATTTGTTTGATCTTCAGAAAAATCAACCAAAGTCATTCCTCCCATATCATAGAGTATCTCACTTGCATTCTCAGTCATCACAGAAGTCCTTTCAACATCAGCTATCACAGCTCCTGAGTCATCCTTCCTCTGACTAGATGGTTCTTGTGTTACAGTGACTGTGATCTGATCTTTCCTACTATTCACCACTGATGCAATAGTATCTTCTGTTGACTGCTTCCCTCTATCTACTTCCTCCAGTTGTTCACCTTGAGCTGAAGCATCTTCAATAATTACATTCTTGTCAAATAAATATGCATGAAGTGATTGAAGTGCACCATGCTTCGAGAGTCCAAATTTCTTGACTAATTGTCTTCTGACAGACACATAGAAATACATCTTCATTAAGTCAAGTCTTTGATGTAGAAGTCCATATTCATCTGGAAATAAAAGTTTTGGTACTCTTTCAACCAGAAAATCTAGAACAGGCCTTGACAACTTCACTTTGAGAGAAATTAGTCCCATAGCCAGTCTGTATGATAATGTAGTTTCCCATGAAGAATCAATATCCAGATCTCTCTTGTCAATTACTGACATAGATGTAGCTTGATTTGTAGAAACCTGCATGATATTAGTTGGACTAGACTCTATGTGTGTAGGTGACAATTGAATCTTTCTCCTTGTTCTCCTGATATAGTGAGCAAAAGATTTATCCTGAGAAGACTCAAGAGGTGTAGACACAGAAGTGATCTTGGGATGAGATCTTTGTTCAATAGACACAGTCTTTTGAGAGACAGTATCCAGTAACTGTTTTCCCTTTTTAAGAACTACAGTCTTTTGGGAGACTGCAGCCTGGCTGTGACTAGGTTTTTCATCTCTTTGTGCTAACAAAGAAAGTTGAATTGCAGCCTTCAATTCTGCTCTCTCAGCAAGAGTTAAATCATCATCATCTTCACTAGAATTACTACTACTACTTGACACAACAAATCTTCTCTTCCTTACAACTGATGTCTTTTGAGAAACACCAGAGGTTGGTTTCTTTGAAACAATAGGCTGTGGATCAAAATTTGGTTCTTGAATTGTTTCAGAGACTATAATGTTTTGGGCTACTTGGGTAGACACAGGTGGGTTCTCCTCCAATTGAGATTCCTGAGCCATTTCACCACAAAAGAAAGAAGAATTGTAGAAAGTAGGAAGATGAGTTTTAAGAATTACCTGAACATGATATGGATAATGAATTGCAGGTATTTCATCTAGATTCTTTTCATTGTCCTTCTTTGTAATGTCAGAGAAAATTCTCTTTTGCTGTACATAAGAAGAAACACAATGTTCTCTACCAAATCTAGCTTCAACATCAGGAATAAAATGGTTAACAAACAATTGCATAAATCTATGATAATAAACCATTTTCCTGTTTTGATCTCTTAACCCAAGTTTAATACTCATCTGACTTAAGATAATATGACCAATGTTGATTACTCTGTCATAAAGCAAACTATAAGCAATATGTGAAGTAACAGAAGTAATTTGCTGAAAAGAACTACATTTGCCAGTAAAACATTTAGCAATTTGATCAAAGTAAAAAGACCATTCCTTTCTAAGAAAAGACCTATTCAACTGGCTCATGTTATCTAGAGGTCCACTATAACCTAATTCAGACAACATAGTTCTTATATTATCATCAGATGGTACATTCTCATAACTATCAGTAACAGGTAAGCAAAGTACTGAATTAACAACCGATTCAGTAATGTCAAATGAATCTTGTCCTAAATGTAGAACAATCTTACCTGATTGACTCTGAGTAGAATCAATTACCTCAGCATTCTTCCAAGCTTGTGAAACAGCTACTTGATTAATCTGTGGAGATGCTGTCAATGCATAACTTAATGGTCCATATGCCAGAAAGTCCATGATTGGATGAAAATCAGATGATACTCCTTCCTTGTTGGTGATAGCTGCAACATGATTGTTTGTCATAAAATCAAAGTCACCAAACTTGAAGGCTACTGATTTAGGTAATCTTCTCTGAGCTGCCATTTTTTATCTGAAAAGAAACTTGAAAAATTCTTGAAATGGATTAGTGATTTTGAAAACTCAAAAGTGATTTTTGCTTTAGAGAATGTAAAATTAGAGAAAGCAATCACACGATTAGAGTTTCAAAACAAATATATTTCACAAATCTTTCAGACCACTATCCCACGTTGACACGTAGATTGACAGGTGTCAGTCCCTGAAAAATGCGGTTACCCACGATTTTTGGAAAATAAAATCCAAAATTGATTTTTCATGAAATAAATCAGGGTATAAATAATCAATACTGATCAACTTCTTTTTCCTGTTGACCTCTCATAAAAATAATCACAAAACATAATGCGATAATAATTCTCAAATCCTGATGGTCACACATGAAATCCTGATCAATATCATCAGAGACTTAATATGGAGTTTTCACGTGGCATTTTTCTTTTATCTGAAAAAGAAATAAACAATTAATCTGAACAGAAAATCAATTGGTTAGATATTTTCAATATTTCTTGAAACAAGAAATATAGTCACACGCAATAATTAGCATTTGACTTCATTAAAACTTCCAAGTGACTGCTCAGCTTCTCACGTCTTCCTTTAAAAGAACCAGACGCCTTATGCCATTCTCCATAACCTTTCAATTTCTTTTCTTCTTAACAATACTTCTCAAACCAAAAACTCCTTCAAACCCATTTTCCAGATTTTTCTTGATCGATGAACATCCTGTTCTTGATCATCTCTTTGAACAAATGACTCTTCTCATCGAACTAATCATGAATGGATTGGTTTTCGAAAATATCCAGAGGTTTCTCCTAGAACATCCATCTGTTGGATACAATCTTCCCCTAACCTCCTCAAAACTTGAGGATGAAGAATTTGGCCGAGAGTCTGAGGTTGATCTTGATGGAGATGCTATTCATTTAAGTTAGCTGCTCTCATTCAAGTCGCCCAGACAAGGAATCCAAGAGCAAACGAGGCTTTCATCCCCTGATGGATTTCTTGAGATGCTCCTTGTCCTGTTCCTCAGAATTCATATCAAAGACAAGTATAGAATAGAAATTTAGACAAAAAGATGTTGTATTTCATTTCCATGTAAATGATTTCTATTAATGAAAATACAGTTTCTTGTTATCCGCTTGTCTTTTGATTTTTGAATGATGTATAAATTATCAGTATGCAAATATTAAAACTTGCTAGCATAGACTTAACACATCACAGAATCAGATTACTATACAAAGTAAACGTCAGGATCTGAGACAATTTTCATAATCCTGATACTGACACAATACTGATGACGTCAGCATCCTGATGACAAATCTAATCCTGATGATTATTAACAAGTCTATCATACTGAAATTTATCAAGGCAAAGTGTTATAGCTGAAACATTTAACAATCAAATATAGATCCTGACAGGAATATCAAGTCTATAAGCTAAGAACAACATACCTTGCTACTTTTGCAGATGTTACAGATCTAAAAATTTAACATTCCTAACTCACTTACTAGTCTACTGAATGTAGTCTCATCAAGTGGTTTAGTTAGAATATCTGCAAGCTGTTTGTCAGTAGGAACAAAATGAAGTTCCACAGTACCATTCTCAATATGTTCTCTAATAAAATGATACCTGACATCAATGTGCTTAGTCCTTGAATGTTGAACTGGATTTTCTGCAATTTTAATAGCACTAGTATTATCACAAAACATAGGAATATTACTAAGTGTCATACCATAATCCAGCAACTGATTTCTTATCCAAAGGAGCTGTGCACAACAACTGCCTGCTGCTATGTACTCAGCTTCTGCAGTTGAGGTTGAAACAGATTGTTGCTTCTTGCTTGCCCAAGAAATCAATCTATTTCCCAAGAATTGACATGTACCTGTAGTGCTTTTCCTGTCTATCTTACACCCTGCATAATCAGAGTCTGAATAGCCAATTAGAAAGAAATCAGATTCTCTAGGATACCACAAACCAAGATTTGGAGTTCCTTTGAGATATCTAAAAATTCTCTTCACAGCAATTAAATGAGATTCCTTAGGATCACTTTGGAATCTAGCACATAAACAGGTAGAAAACATTATATCTGGCCTACTTGCAGTTAGATATAACAATGAGCCTATCATGCCTCTATAACTAGTATTATCCACACTCTTTCCTTTAGGATCAGAGTCTAGTTTAGTGGCTGTTGCCATGGGTGTTTTTGTAACTGCACAGTCTTGAAAGTCAAACCTTCTTAAAAGATCTTTGATATACTTTGACTGATTAATGAAAATACCAGTCTCAGTCTGTTTGACCTGCAAGCCTAAGAAATAATTTAGTTCACCCATCATGCTCATCTGATACTTAGACTGCATAAGCTTGCTAAACTTAGCACACAGCTTTTCATTAGCAGAACCAAAAATAATATCATCAACATAAACTTGAACTAAAAGCAATTCACCTTTTATCTTTCTAAAGAATAGAGTTTTGTCAATTGTACCTCTTGTGAAGCCATTTTCAAGAAGAAATTTAGACAAAGTCTCATACCATGCTCTTGGTGCCTTCTTTAGTCCATAGAGTGCCTTGTCAAGTTTGTAGACATGATTTGGAAACTTTGGATCAACAAATCCAGGTGGCTGTTCTACATAAACTTCTTCATCAAGTTTGCCATTTAGAAAAGCACTCTTTACATCCATCTGGTATACCTTGAATTTTGAATGAGCTGCAAATGCAAGAAACATTCTGATTGCTTCCAATCTTGCTACAGGTGCAAAGGTCTCATCATAATCAATGTAAGAACCCAGATTTTCGGTAGAATTAAAACTTTTCTTATTAAGAATAAGTATATACGTGAATAGTGTTTGTCATGCGTGAATAGTTATTTATGGATGAATAGTGATTTTGAGGACCAAGAAAATTTTCACGCCACCCTATGTACAAGACATGGTATGGATATTTCGAAGTCATATTAGTGATCCACGGAGCAAATAAGTGTATGTAAAGACGATCGGAATTCAGAAATTCCAATTTGTATTCTGGTGTAATATTTGACCGGGCAGTGAATTATATATTATTATATTAAAGAAATGAGATATTTAATTTGAGGAATTAAGGATTTAATATGTTAGGATTTTATTATATTTGATTCGAGGAATTAGAACGAGAACCACTGAGACGTTACAACAAGATTAAGCGATTGAGTGAACGAAGCATGGATTAAGGATATGGTATATTAAGAGTCCAAGGAAGGATATATTATGAGAAAGAAAGAGGATTGAGAATAAACTCTTAGAATTGAGAAATAGGGAATGCTTGAGAAATCGGGAGAACGTTTTCTGAGATAAAGAGAAATAAACAAGGGATGTTGGAATTAATATTCGTTCGAGGTATTGTGCTATATTAGAGCAATAATATGCAACGTATTTATTTTATTCAAGAAACGACAAGGAAATCAAAGCGGTGGAAAAGAAAACAAAACAAAAGGACTTAAGTGCAAGAAACAAGAGACAAGGACTTGGTTGCAATTAGCAAAGGACTTGGTTGCAATTTAAGTGGATAAGAAATCTAGAGGAGCCAATGAGAGGTTGCCACCTAGCAAGGATGAGATGCATCCAACCAAAAATAGATATATATCAAGTGTATGGCATTATTAGTACATAAAACCAAGAACAAAACCATTATGCCCAGCAGAACACCCTCTCAGTAAAACGGGCCTAGAGACTTCATTATTCAATGAAATTTTTTGTTCTTTATATGGTTAGAAAGCTGTGAAAACGCTCTACAACTTTCATTCAGGAGCCTCGACCAGGAAACGAGTGCAAGGGCTTCGTTTTGGCTGATCTTTGGGGCGTGTTTTTCCAGATCAGGAAACTCACTTCCATGTTCTTGATTTCTTTGGTGAGATTGAAGATGGTGAGCATAGAGTAAGGCTTCCCCAAGGTTAACCAAGCTTGTTTGAGATTGTAAGAACATCAAGAAGGTATAAAAACCCTAACCCCTCTTGGCCATGTAGTAATTGTGATGTTTAATGTTAGATCCATGGTTATAGTGTTAATCTTGGTTGTATAAGTAATGGATGACATGGATCTTGAGTTTTGATGTTGTGATTGTGATTTTTATGATTGTGGATAGTATATGTATCTACATGAGTGTTATAAAGCATGAACTAAGTGAATTAGGTATTGGTTGTGTTGTGGAATTGAGAAAATTGGTTGATCTAAGTGGTACATGCTTGCTGAGTTTTTCCAGGAACATTGACCTGTCTTGTAACATGGTTTTGAACCCCAAAATATTGTCCCCTGAGGTCCTACCATATATTGTTGGAAAGATAATTGAATGTAGGTTCTGGAGATGTAAGGTTCATGACTAGGTGATGTATAGATTTTGAGTTATGGCCTGAGAAGTGAAATGTATTTCTGGATTCCGGACTGCACTAAGTGGTCCCCTTGTAAACCTTGTTTGAACCCCTAAAAATTTATGTAGGATCATGGAAAAATTAGAGAAGCTAGTAAATGCAGTGGTGAAGGATACCCAAAAAGAATTGGATTAAAATATGTATTTTTCAATTTTATAAAAATGTTAGAGTAAAATCCGCGCAAGTGAAAAACCACTTAGGAGATTAGTTTAAAGTAGTTTTAAGAATGTTCACTTGAGTTTCGAGTTTGAGGAATAGATTTGAGTCGAATGGGTAACGGAAGTGATAATGTGACGACATGGTCATATGAGAGGGTTAGTAGTCACAAGTGGAGTCGTTAAGTTGGTCTTACGATTTTTTTTAAAACCTTATGATTAAGTAGCGTTGTTAAGGTACTAACGTACAAATATTGATTATGTATAGATTTCCATTCCACTTCGCGAGCCGACCACCCCAACCTCACCAAGGCAAGTTTTCCAACCCTAAGTATTTATTTTCAAAATATTATATTCTTGATTTTACCTATGCAAGTTTACTTTTCAAAACTTATATATAAGGATTTTCACTGTTGTGTTTATAGCTTCCAAATGTATTATATGCTTATGCTTTACGAGATTATGTTGAAGTTTGAGATATATGCATATGTGTTTGTACACCCTGTAACTTAGAATGAAAGTGTTTTCTTCGGACAACGACTCTAGCAATAGAGGTCGTAGCGGTCCAAATATACTATTGACCGGGGAGCGGTATATTATTGTATCGTGATTAAATTGCGAAAACCCGAAGAGTCATTCGGGAAGTATCGTATACCTAAGTAATTATTATTTTTACGTTGTTAAAAATACTCAAAAATATCTATCTTGGATTAAAAGCTTATTTTAATTAAATAATTATTTTATAAACTGTTTATATTAAATCTCAAAATATTATTTATTAATTATCGTTCATTATTTTAAAGACAAAACTAATCCAAGATACCTTTAGCGTTTTCAAACTCGAGCTCTTTCTCACCCAAAACATTTTCGAAAACCCCCGGTCAGGTTTTGCTTCTTGTACGTTTTTCAAGAATTATTGGTCGACTGAGGTCGAACTTCAACTACTCGAATTTTCTATCAAAATGATTTTGAAAAGAAAAGAAAAAGGGGACTCTGGCAGGTGTGGGAATCGTTGACGAACGATTCCCGGGATGTGTAAGCGGCCGTGAGCCAGGCGGTCCATCAACTATTATTCCGGCCCAGGTGTTGCCGAAGGATGATTACGGATGTAGTTTTCATCGAGGGTGATTACGGATGTAGTTTTCACCCAAGGGTAGTTACGGATGTAGTTTCTATCCTTCTACTAGTAGAGAAGACCCGCGGATTGTTGGACTTGGTTGTGGCGACTGATCATCGTCAATCCTTGTCAGGTTTTTATGTTTTCTTCCAGTCCCGTCCTCCACTTTGGAAAAATACTCAAACACTGCTTCTTGGGCCCAAGTGCCAAGTTGCCGATAGTGTGGTTTTTTATAAGAAAAATATTAACATCGTGCAGTATCTAGAACTGCAAGATTTTCTATAGAGATTGGCACGTGTTAGTGCACTCTTGCAATTATTTCAAAGAATGAAATGTTTTTGAATGAGAAACCTTCTAAGCTAATGGAAGGAAAGAGGTTTTGCATCAATGCATTCCCTGTACATTATGTTAACCGTAGAGTGTTTTGCCGAAACTGATATACCCATACGTATATATTTTCAAACTTGAGATATATTGAAATGAGAACCTTATAAAGGATTCATATGTTATTCTTAAAGCTCCTTAGTGAGTATAAATGTTTTATTCAAACTCGGACATATATATTGTCGAGTTATGTTTTGTAATCTGAGATATATACCCATACAGTTGGGAACATTTTCGCAATAAACCACATTATTATTTTTCAAAATGGCGAACTTGCTGAGCATAATGTAGCTCATTCTTGCTTTATAAAAACTTTTCAGAAAAGAAGAATTTGGTCAGTTAACTCCGTACCAGCAGAAGAGGAGTAGAAGATTTATCCCGAGATGACTTAGTTCCGGATAAATACTACAAAGTAAGTCTGATAGGTTTTCAACTGTAATAGTAAGACTCGTCTTCAAGTGTAGTTGTATAAGTGGAAGTGCATAAGATTCTGGATTGTACAGATGAATTGTAATATTTAGTGTTACTTTTGGTTATCGTTTCTGAGGCTCTAACTTGTATGTGCGTAAGATTGAGGTCTGGATGGATGTATTGTTGAGTTGTAAAGTTAATACAGGTATGATATGGTTGGATGGTGATGTGACGACCTGAATCTTTGACCTCGGATTTGGGGGCGTCATAATCAATGCCTTCTTCCTGAGAATAACCCTTAGCCACCAGTCTTGCTTTGTTTCTTACAATCATACCAGATTCATCTAGCTTGTTTCTGAAAACCCATCTTGCACCAACAATAGATCTATCTTTAGGTCTTGGTACCAGTTTCCAAACTTTGTTTCTCTCAAACTCATTTAACTCCTCCTGCATTGCAATTACCCAATCAGGATCCTGTAAGGCTTCTTCAACCTTCTTAGGTTCATTCTTTGAGAGAAAGCAACTATACAAGCATTCATTTTGAATTGATCTTCTAGTTCGAACACCACTATTTGGATCACCAATTATCAAGTCTTCAGTATGATCCTTTGTCCATTTTCTAACAGGTGGTAGATTAACTCTGCTAGTCTCTCCCCCTAAGTTAGTGGTATCCCTTGTAGAAGAATTCTCTCTACCTTCAAAAACTCTCCTTTGATCAATAGAATCAGTAGATTCCATATTGCTGCTAGTTACTGATCTTTCCTCAGTAGACTCTGAAAGGTCAGTTCCTGATGGAATAGACTCTGAAACGTCAATTCCTGATGGAATAGATTCTGAAAGACTAGTCTGCTCCTGATGATCACTGTGTTCTCTTTGATTTATTTGCTCCCCCTCAACAGTAGCATTCCTTTGAGAAGCAATAGAAATTCCTTCTGGAGAACCTTCATCATCACTTGAGAGTATCTCAGAATTCTTCAGATTTTCAAATTCCAGTTTGTCATGGCTTTCATCAGTTTGCAAAATTCCAAATTTCTTATCATCAAATGCAACATGAATTGATTCCATAACAACGTGAGTTCTGAGATTATAAACTTTGAAGGCCTTAGATGCTGAATATCCTAGAAAAATTGCTTCATCCGATTTGGCTTCAAATTTTCCAAGTTGTTCTGGATGAACTTTTAGGACATAGCATTTGCATCCAAAGATGTGAAAATATTTCACACTTGGTTTCTTTCCTTTGATCATCTCATAGGGAGTTTTTCCATGACTATTTACCAAGGTACAGTTCTGAGTGAAACATGCAGTGTTAATAGCTTCTGCCCAAAAGTAGGTTGGAAGTTTTGCATCTGCAAGCATGGTTCTTACTGCCTCTATGAGAGTCCTGTTCTTTCTTTCCACTACACCATTTTGTTGAGGTGTACCAGGTGCAGAAAACTGTTGAGTGATTCCATTGTCTGCACAAAACCCCTCCATTGTAGAATTCTTGAATTCTGTACCATTGTCACTCCTAAGTACTTTGACTTTGTACTCAGAGTTATATGAATATTCTTGATGAGTTCAATGATTTGCTGAGGAGCTTCATCCTTCTTGTGTAGAAAGAACACCCATGTGAACCTTGTGAAATCATCCACCATAACTAGAGCATATCTTTTCTTGTTGATAGACATAATGTTTACTGGACCAAACAGATCAAGATGTAGCATGTGAAATGGTTCAGTAATTGAATTTTCAGTCTTGCTCTTGAAAGTGGTTCTTCTTTGCTTTCCAAGCTGACATGCATCACAAAGTCCATCTTGCACAAAATTCGCCTGAGGTAGGCCTCTCACCAAATTGTTTTTAACAAGTTGATTAAGCTTCTTGAAATTAAGATGTGAGAGCTTCTTGTGCCAATTCCAGCTTTCATCACTTGTTGCTTTGCTGTAGAGACATCTAACAATTCCTTTAGATGTATCACTTAAGCTGGCTTCATATATGTTACCATGTCTTTGACTAGTTAGAACAATGTCTCCATTCTGCATATTCAAGATTTTGCATCCTTCTCTGTCAAAGATTGATTTGTAACCTTTATCACCCAGTTGACTTATGCTTAAAAGAGTATGTTTCAAGCCTTCAACCAGTGCTACATTTTCTATGATGACATTCCCCAAAACAATTGAGCCATATCCCAGAGTTTCTCCTTTGTTGCCATCTCCAAAAGATATTACTGGGCCAGCTTTCCTCTCAAACTTTGTAAGCAGGGACTTCTTTCCAGTCATATGTCCAGAGCATCCACTGTCCAAGATAATTAAATGCTTCTTTCCTGTGCCCTGCAAACAAAAAGTAACTAGTTAGAATTTTTTAGGACCCAACTTTGATTGGATCCTTTCTTACTAGATTTAGAGACAACAGACTTTGAAGATTTTGCTTTTATTTTACCTGTTGCAGAGTCAACTTTAGACTCTGATCTCACAAACTGTTTGTGACTAGGAGTTTCAGATTTCAAAGAATAATAGTCATAATACAGTTCATGATATTCTCTACACATGTAAATGGAATGAAGTAAACTACCACAATGATAACAAGCTTTTTGTGGTTGGTATTGAATTTTCTGAGTCTTGGGGAATCTGGACTCAGTTTTCCAAGAAGGTTTTTGATTGCAGTCTAGGGCCAAATGATTATGATTTCCACACTTATAGCATTTTTTCCTAGGTGCATCAGGTACATTCTTGTAATTATTCTCTTTGTTAATACCTTCTTTTCCATTCCTATTTCTTTTGATCTTGCTAGACTCTGAAAGACCATCTAATCTCTGTTTCAACTGAGACTTAGACAGAAACCCTATGTTTACATTCTTAGGTTTCTCTAACACTTTCTTATCTGAATAACTATTGTTAATCCTTTTGTGTACAACAGGGGTACCTTTTGAATCAACAAATTTAACATGATTAGGTTCAGAAACAATTTTCTTACCTTCAGATTTAGATGTGTTAGCTTCTACCTTACTATCATTATTGACAGTAGCTACTTTTTCTTCTTGTCTAGCCTTATCAAAACCTAAACCATTAACCTTACCACGAATTCCACTCTCAAAGATTTCTATTGTCTTCTTACTGGAATTGTTAATGGTTTTAATCACATCTCTCTCTTCTTCTAGTTCTTTTCTGACATAGTCATAAGCCTCAAGAATAACACTATAATCATGCTTAGCTTTATCAGAACTTAACTTGTATTCTTCCATTTGAATTAATTCAGATTCAAGAAAATTATTTCTATCAACTAATTTATCATTCTTAACCTTAAGTTCATCTCTTTCACAAGTAAGAATTCTAAAATTAGTCATAAGATTTTTGAACTCAGCATGGATAGATCTAATTTCATCAGAATTTAAGCTATCAAATGAATCAAGAGAGTGAAGTGATACCTTAACAGAGGATGGAGAAGTTTTCTTTGGAGATCCAGGTTTGTCTGAACTATTGGCCATCAATGCAATGTTGTCATAATCCAATTCATCTTCAGAGTCACTGGAATCAGCCCAATCCTTCTGTGTGACCATAAGTGCATTACCCTTTCCTGAATTTCTAGGCTTCTTACACTCACTAGCAAAGTGTCCAAGCTCGCTGCAGTTAAAGCACTTGATCTTGGCCTTATCAAGCTTGACAATTGTACTTTTGCTTTTGTCACTCTTCTTCTCCTCCTTCTTTTGAAAAGGTCCTTTGCTAAATCTTCTCCTGTTGAATCTTCCTTTCTTGAAAGCTTTAGCAAACATAGCAAAGAGTTCTTGCATCTCAGATTCAGAATCATTGTTGTCAGAGTCCATATCAGTAGTCTCTGACTCAGAACTTTCTTTGCTTTTCTTCTTCCTTGAATTCTTTACAGCAATCTCTTCATGCTGTTCTTCAGGAAGCTTCTTAACTTCAGATTGAGCAGTAAGTGCAATAGTCTTCATCTTTCCTTCACTCCTGCTCTTCTTCTGCTGCTTGTCAAGTTCATAAGCTCTCAATTTTCCATATACTGCCTCTAATGAAATCTCATCCAGATCATTAGCTTCCTCGATCGCAGATATCTTCTCATTGTAGAAATCAGGCAAAGCTTTCATGAACTTTGTATTCATATCCTCCAAGTCGTAATATTTACCATGCATGGCCATCTCATTGATGAGTTTTGTAAACCTATCAAAGGTATCAGTAAGTGACTCACCAGACTTGGATTCAAAGTACTCATACTGTTGTATAAGTAATGTCCTCATATTCTTCCTGACAGGCTTAGTTCCTTCACAGTGAACCTTAAGATTGTCCCATATATCCTTAGCAGTTTTACAAGAGAGAACATAGTTAGTGAGAACAGAATCAAGACTGTTGAATAATATGTTTCTCACTTTAGCATCTTTGAGAACATTCTCCTTGTCCTTATCTGACCATTCAGATTTTGGCTTCTCTGCTGTATGTTCTGGAACAACCACACCATCAACAGTTGCTTGTCCAACGACCTTTATTGGAACAAAAGGTCCATCTCTGATTCTGTCAAGATAATCAGGATCTGTTGCTTCCAGATGATGCAACATCTTTACTTCCCATAGAGTATATTCGTTTCTCTTGAGCATAGGAATTTTAGTATTCCCATCCTTGTAACCAGACATGATTGCAGATCTTTATGATTATTCGAAATCAACCTGCTCTGATACCAATTGTTAACTCGAATAACTTGTAGAAGGGGGGTTGAATACAAGTTATATAATCGTGTCTGATTTTTGCTTGATTATATGAACAAGAATAAACGAATGAATCAAACTCTTGTTTGTATTAATAAGATCAAATACAAACTCTACCAAAGGTGTACAATACCTTTAGCAGCTGCTGACAATACAAATCTCTCTCTCTGTTTGTTTCGAACTCTCGAATACAAACCTTATACAGAGCTACGCACACGAACTCACAACTTCGTCGCTCTTTTACAATGATATTGAGAGAGTATTTATAATGCTACCTATCAACTAATAACAGAAAGATATAATCTATACATGACAATGTTCTGCCTTCTAGTCGATAGTTTCCTTCAATAGAAAACTCTTTCCTTCATAATATCTTCTTGCTTGTTCTTCAAACAACGATCCTGTTTTATAGCACTTGCCAGTTTCTGTAGCATCCATAATGACATCATCAGTAACACGACTGATATCAGGATCTGTACACTGCATCAGTATCTAATCAACCATCAGTATTGGACCATCATCAGGATTTGCTCTCTGTTCCTGACATGTAGTCTCCGATACACTGTTCATTCATGACTAAACTATACAGATAACTGTCTTTACACATAAATCCTATATACAGTGCTAAATCCTTTATAAGATCAGGATTACAAGAAGTATAATGTGTAAATTCTATTCTTAACATCACAACTTATGAATTATTCCTAACAAGTTCATACATCTTGCAATTTACTACCGGTAGAAGGATGATCCGCCTATCACACCCTAAGCCGCATCCGGGCTTTTATACACCTTTGTTGGGCTGGCCGTCGTACCACTCTCTTACATTGTCTCAAGTCCAGAACCTGGGGTACCAGAGTACCCCTAGCCACCTTCAATACTCCTCATCTTAGATGTCACGTATAATTCCACGTGCACCTCAATTTACTTTTTATCTTAGATGTCACGTATAATTCCACGTGCACCTCAATTCATAATAATTATTATCGTTCGGAAACAATGAACGATTACTACTTCCAATAAATCACTCTCCTCTCGAAATATAAGAGGAAAAATATGAACGACTGCTTTTAATCATGGATTCGAATAAAATGATCCAGATCAAATCTCTCATCATCTCCAATAATTAATAAGATAGTTTTCCAAGACATTTATCTTCCTCCGAGTACGATCAATGTACCTCGATACTTGTCCCAATCATATGGACCAATAACTCTTATACAGTAATATATATACATGCATTCAATTGCATCAATATCCGGTATTTGAGTAACGAGATAAAATACTTGTAACTTGTAAAGAAAACATTTTGAACTAACATATACCATACTTTGAAATATATATACTCTGAACAATAGAGTAGGGTTTAGTATACTTGTTTGGTGCTCTGGATGTAGTAGGGGCTCGTGGCGGAATCCGATAATCTAAACAAGTCAAGAAAACACGCGATTAATCCCCTATACGATCCACTTATAACTCAATGCTCAAACACTTAAGCCAACCACAAACAAGGCACTAGGGGTCCATCTAGGTCCGTACTAAGTCCACGTTAATCAACAAACACTTAAGTCATAAGTTTGGTTCGAAACCAATCCTCGAATTCAAGTTATACATCAACACTTATAAGTTTGGTTTCTAAGTCGTGTTCTTAGGGGTTTTCACTTGCGCAATTTCGGCTTACGCATTTTTATAAAATTGAAAAATAATCTTTTTAGCTCGAAACCTTCGCACATACCTTGCTAACTGTCTTTAACATTTTATCACCCAATTTCACATTTTAAAACAATTATTAAGGGTCTCAACATAGCATTAAAGTGATTACATTTCTGCGATGGAACCTCTCGAACCACTTTCACTAAAACTAGCATAACTCTTAAACCGTAAACTCTTTTAATGCGATTCTTGCGGAAAAAAATAAACTAGACAACTATATCTTTACAACCTTTGGCAGTGGCGAGTCTAAAATCACTTTCATGCTCTTGGGTCTAACTGTTTTCAAGGGTTTACAAAATTTCGCCATTACGACGGCTATAAACCGAACATTTCCATTTTACGATCACTCCAAACAACCAACCAAAGCAACCCAATCATTCTCAACATCAACCAACATCCATTTTACATCTATAAGTCCAGTGATGAGACTAAAATCCATCACCCACCATTTTTCATATTTTACAAAACCAAATAATCACTAATCACTTAACATAATCTTATCTTTACACTAACATCAAAACTCACAAAAACTCAAAGCATGGTTTAGGGTTTTACCTTCCTTGAAGCTCTAACAACACTAAAAAAGCTTGATACACCTTAGAATAGCCTTGGGTAGCCTTAACAAAGCCTAAAAAGTCATGAACAAATCATAAAAACAACTTAAAACACTATTCATTACTATTCATCATCACTTTGTAAAATCTGTATAAAATCAAAAATTTAGAGATTGGTTCTCAAATTTTTACCACACCTTTTACTCTTCAAGGGCTTTCTTTTGAGTCCTAGATCATCACCAGGGGATGCTTGAAGCTCGACTTATTGGCTTTCTAAGGTAAGAGGTCGAAACTGCCAAGGTCTTGGATAGTTTCGGTTCTTCAACTTGGCGGAGAGATTTGACTAGGCTACAGTCCTTTGTTGGCCATGAAATTTTAAACGTGTGTTCTCCATACAATGAGGAAGCTATGGTTCAAATTGGGTGATTTATGAATAGATAGAAGTGGAGATATGAATTTTTCTTTCATGGTTGCTCATGCTGGACAGTTTGGAAAGAAATGGAATAAGCTTGTTTTTCTCTCTTTTTGATCCAACTTTGACTTGTCAACTATGGTCTAATGATATTTTCAAGATAAAGATCAGATGTTGGGGTGTGTTTGGTCTCCTAGGTTCTTGTGCAAAGAGTATGCAAGAAGCTTGGTTGATATTTGTTTTGTTTTTTGTTTGATTTAAAGTGATTTAAATCACTTTAAATCCTAAATTGTTTTGTTTTAATTCTTGAACTAAATCTTTTAATCCACTTGATATAACTCTCTTGATGATCACGTAGGATATTTAATCTCATTATGAACTCAATCCAAATTCCATAATTCGTTCGCTTAATTGCTTAATATCGTTATATAGTTCTAGCGATTCCAAGAATGTTCGTTATACTAACTTAGGGGTTTTCATTCTAAATCCTTAAATCATCTTAAATTAAATAATAAAATATAAAATCCTTGAATCCTCAATTTAAACATCTCATTTCTTGATAAAACTGATATACACTTCACTGTCTGGTCAAATATTCCATAAAAATAAACTTTGGATTTTCTGAATTCCGATCGCGTTTGCATACACTTATTTACCTCGTAGATTACTAATATAACTTCGAAATATCCATTTCATATCTCGTACATAGGGTGACATGAAAATTTTCTTAGTTCTCAAAAATCACTATTCATCCATGTAAATCACTATTCATCCCAAAAATGGAATTTTTTCTCAAGTACAAAAATTAGGGTTATTACAGTCTCCCCTCCTTAAAAGGATTCCGTCCTCGGAATCAACGTTGGCAATAACTAAGGTTGCTTATCTCGTACTCTACTCTCCAATATCTCCTCATCGCTTTTACCAGTTTAATGCTCTCATATCTCGATTATAAACTCTTATGCTATATCGTCTATTTGATTTCCGATACTCCTCTCCCGTTCTTTATCATACCTCTATGTTCATTTCGGCTCATCATTTATATACGCATTTACGATAATAAGTAAACGTGTACCTGCACAGTCTCTAGACCACAGTTATAACACCGACCTTCTGTTTTGCACATACTCTCGGATGCTTCTTTCCACATGTCTATTTTAATCTCTCTTTCCTACTTAGGGTATTAGCCACCACATTGGCCTTCCCCGACTAGTAATTATTGCACCTCGAAATCCCTCATCAATTATACCCACTTCCTTCATTTATCCTTATCCTGACTCTATCCTCAAAATACACCTTACCCTTAACAGTAAATCTCAATTATGCCTTAAAATTCCTCATGTTTTTTCTCTTACTAATCATCAAATATACTTCTTTCTTCTCATCTTTATCCTCTTGAATCAATTCACTCTCACCTTTTACCATGGCTGCTTCTTATACCCATATCACATAGTCCCTTATCTAGAACACTGCATCATTATATTCAATCTATTGTTTCAATCCCTGTTAAAATCTTCTAGCTCCTTCTTCCTCTAAATCCATACATAAAACCATCATACTCTTCTTGTTTTGTTTCCATATATAAAATCCACTCTATTTATCTCTTCTAAACTTCTCCAAAAGTCACAGCCTCACTCGATTCAACATATCCCAATATGGTTTAGTCTAATAAAACTGCATACCCATGAAATATTTATTTATGAAAACAAAATAGTACATATCTGTACATATACATATATATACACATATATATCTGTAGTTATATATATATATATATATATATATGTATAATTATGTATACATATCTCTATATACTCATTTGTAAAAAAAACCCAATAAATAAATCATGGATACACATTTTTCTCGTCCCAATTGATTCTACTACTGGTATTGGCCATCATGCCTCCATCCTAACTACCCCTTGAGGTTCTACTACATACTTCCATATCGGTTTCCGTGTTTCTAACTCTCCTTCTCTTCTCTTGAGGGTATCACATAAACAATCCCTATCCTTATCGACTCATATCATCTCTAAAGAATTCCATAACTACCTTCCTTAATCACTAAGGGTCTTACTTAACTCATCTTTGGTACTACCCCCAGTAGTCCAACCACAAACTCTACCTAAGCTCTTTCGTCACTTCCTTATCTTGTCATAACTTCTCCTACTCTCGTTCTAAAGTTTATAACCTACTGCTCTGATACTATCTCTCTAACATCCCGTAATCCCTTACCAGGAATTTGGGTCGTCACATCCTTAATCATACACATACGTGCCTTTGCGAAATATTAAATCACCTACTCACAATAGAATCTATAACAGTAATCATAATAAACTCCATAATCTACTCCACAGGTTATAGTCTTAGAACAAGTACAGTACTTACTAATCCAAAACTTTTTACACATCAGAGTATCCTCCAGAATCTCATTACAACTTCTACCTAGAGTTATTACAATACTTCTTCCATCTTATTCTCATATCTGGAACCTTTCTTCTAGCATGTTGCGTCCGTTGCAGGACCTTTCCTCTTATCACGGTTTGCCGTACTAATGCCAGCTCTGATTGCCGCTGTTTAGTAATATTTAAAATAGCAAGAATGAGCCAAAAATTGCCCAGCAAGTTTTATACGCCAGAATCATATATATTTATACTCAAAGATATGAATTGTACTTCAACAATGCACTATCAAAATCATTTCAAAAATATATTCCTCTTTTAATTAACAATAAACAACTGGACCCTTAAACTCTCCCACTTTGGATATTACTCATATATATATATATATATACTACAAACTTCTTCGAGAAATGACTCCCCATAATTTCCTCTTCATACTGAAATTTACCCGCAAAAACTGAGTAAGGATATAATATTCATACTGCAATTAATATTCGTTGGGCTGTAATGGATGATCAGTCCATACATCTTGCAATTTACTACTGGTAGAATGACTGCTTTGATCATGGATTCGAATAAAATGATCCAGATCAAATCTCTCATCACCTCCAATAATTAACAAGATAGTTTTCCAAGACATTTATCTTCCTCCGAGTACGAACAATGTACCTCGATACTTGTCCCAATCATATGGACCAATAACTCTTATATATACTACTATACTTATATACTATCCGGATAACATTCACAACAATAATATATATACATGCATTCAATTGCATCAATATCCGGTATTTGAGTAACGAGATAAAATACTTGTAACTTGTAAAGAAAACATTTTGAACTAACATATACCATACTTTGAAACATATATACTCTGAACAATAGAGTAGGGTTTAGTATACTTGCCTGGTGCTCTGGATGTAGTAGGGGCTCGTGGCGGAATCCGATAATCTAAACAAGTCAAGAAAACACGCGATTAATCCCCCATATGATCCACTAATAACTCAATGCTCAAACACTTAAGCCAACCACAAAGAAGGCACTAAGGGGTCCATCTAGGCCCGTACTAAGTCCACGTTAATCAACAAACACTTAAGTCATAAGTTTGGTTCAAAACCAATCCTCGAATTCAAGTTATACATCAACACTTATAAGTTTGGTTTCTAAGTCGTGTTCTTAGGGGTTTTCATTTGCGCAATTTCGGTTTACGTATTTTTATAAAATCGAAAAATAATCTTTTTAACTCAAAACCTTCGCACACACCTTGCTAACTATCTTTAACATTTTATCACCCAATTTCACATTTTAAAACAATTTTTAAGGGTCTCAAACATAGCATTAAAGTGGTTACATTTCTGTGATGGAACCTCTCGAACCACTTTCACTAAAACTAGCATAACTCTTAAACTGTAAACTCTTTTAATGCAACTCTTGCGGTAAAAATAAACTAGACAACTATATCTTTACAGCCACAGGCAGTGGTGAGTCTAAAATCACTTTCATGCTCTCGAGTCTAACTGTTTTCAAGGGTTTACAAAATTTCGCCATTACGACGGCTATAAACCGAACATTTCCATTTTACGATCGCTCCAAACAACCAACCAAAGAAACCCAATCATTCTCAACATCAACCAACATCCATTTTACATCTATAAGTCCAGTGGTGAGACTAAAATCCATCACCCACCATTTTTCATATATTACAAAGCCAAATAATCACTAATCACTTAACATAATCTTATCTTTATACTAACATCAAAACTCCATCAAAACTCACAAAAACTCAAAGCATGGTTTAGGGGTTTACCTTCCTTGAAGTTTTAACAACAATAAAAAATCTTGATACACCTTATAATAGCCTTGGGTAGCCTTAACAAAGCCTAAAAAGCCACTAAAAACACTATTCATTACTATTCATCATCACTTTGTAATATCTGTATAAAATCGAAAATTTAGAGATTGGTTCTCAAATTTTTATCACACCTTCTACTCTTCAAGGGATTTCCTTGGAGTCCTAGCTCATCACCAGGGGATGCATGAAGCTCGACTTATTGGCTTTCTAAGGTGAGAGGTCGAAACTGCCAAGGTCTTGGACAGTTTCGGTTCTTCAACTTGGAGGAGTGATTTGACTAGGCTACACTCCTTTGTTGGCCATGAAATTTTAAACGTGTGTTCTCCATACAATGAGGAAGCTATGGTTCAAATTTGGTGATTTATGAAAGGATAAAAGTGGAGATATGAATTTTTCTTTCATGGTTGCTCATGCTGGACAGTTTGGAAAGAAATGGAATAAGCTTGTTTTTCTCTCTTTTTGATCCAACTTTGACTTGTCAACTATGGTCTAATGATATTTTCAAGATAAAGATCAGATGTTGGGGTGTGTTTGGTCTCCTAGGTTCTTGTGCAAAGAGTATGCAAGAAGCTTGGTTGATATTTGTTTTGTTTTTTGTTTGATTTAAAATGATTTAAATCACTTTAAATCCTAAATTGTTTTGTTTTAATTGTTGAACTAAATATTTTAATCCACTTGATATAACTCTCTTGATGATCATGTGGGATATTTAATCTCATTATGAACTCAATCCAAATTCCATAATTCGTTCGCTTAATCGCTTAATATCGTTATATAGTTCTAGCGATTCCAAGAATGTTCGTTATACTAACTTAGGGGTTTTCATTCTAAATCCTTAAATCATCTTAAATTAAATAATGTAATATAAAATCCTTGAATTCTCACTTTAAACATCTCATTTCTTGATAAAATTGATATACACTTCACTGTCCGGTCAAATATTCCATAAAAATAAACTTTGGATTTTCTGAATTCCGATCGCGTTTTATACACTTATTTACCTCGTAGATTACTAATATAACTTTGAAATATCCATTTCCTATCTCGTACATAGGGTGACATGAAAATTTTCTTAATTCTCAAAAATCACTATGCATCCATAAATTTACTATTCATCCATGTAAATTACTATTCATCCCAAAAATGGAATTTTTTTTCTCAAAGTACAAAAATTAGGGTTATTACATTCTTCTAGTGGCCCATAGATTGATTTCATTGGTATGTTCTACTTTATTTATCATCTTAATTTAGAAAAGAGATGTTGTCAATTTGAGTTTCCATAATTGTATCAAAATTTTGTACTTTAAGGATGAGGTATATCTTCTTTTTTTTAATTTTTTTGAAGGTTTAACATGTCTGGAGATCAAAAAAGAATAGCAGCAATGGATCTTATTTGGAAATTTGTCAAAGCACATTGAAGATGAATGTTTAATGATGTTTAACTGAATTTGATAGACCAAGTTACAAGTGTTCTAGTTATTTATGATCATAGGAATTTGTCTAAGTACTTTGAACTATCAACAATCTGTCACATTGATTTAGTTATTTATCCTCTTTGTTGGTTCTTGTCACATTGATTTAGTAATCAGATTTTGTGGTAATTTATGGTTTCATGAGGCAAATTATGTGCTAAATTATGTGTGAATTCTAGTGATCAGGTTTCGCAGATTTTAGAGATGGATTTATGCAGATTTTAGTGATAGATTTATGCAGATTTTATGTAGGAGATTTTCTGAATTTTGTAAATCTGAAATTGCATGGGCTGCACATTTAAGTGCTGAATTCTGTGCAGATTCTAGTGTTCAGTTTCTGCAGATATTATGTGTTGAATTATGTGTAGAGACTAGTGTTACGTTTCTGCATATATTAGTGACATTTTACGAAAATTTTCTGTAGCAAATGTTCTAAATTTTTCCTGCTAAAACATGTTGGAGCAAGTAATTTGCCAGATGCAATACACATTGTTCGATGTAGTGCTAGGAAAACATAAACTTCTAAAAGAAGGTATATGTTGCAAACTTAAAAACCAATAACAAGATGTAAAACTAAAATCCACTGTGAAACCAAAGCATCAGTTACTTATGTCATGAAAACCTGGAACCTTAATCCAATACAAAAAACAAAAATACTAGATCATATAGCATCATCAAGAACAGTAAGCTATTATTTCAAAAGTTGGATTACAAGGCACTTGATTTAAATTCTTTAACGAAAGTACTATATTAACACTTTTATAGCCTTGAAAATCTTTAGTCTCTCACCCTAACAATGTTTCTTTAGCTGCAACCATCATCTTCACCAACATCTTCGAATCATCATCTTCTATTTTAATATTGTTTCCTGCACAAAATTAGAAAAGATTCAGAACCAAATACCATAATGATATTATATCTATATTTAATTTTTTGACGAGAACTATAGCAGGGACCAGATTTTTGGGTCGTCTTTGACATAATACTAATGTCGTTCTCTAAAAGTAGCTAAACTCTCCAGAGCACTAAAACATTCTTACCAGTATCTAAACGTATATTTTAATAGTCAACACTAAACAAAAACCCATCATTTCATTTTTACACCCTTACGCAACACTGACACAATCCCATATATACCTGAGCCGCTTGCAATTAGGTATCTTTCTTCCACGAGTTCTACATCTTGTATGTCGATTTCTTCGATCTCACAACTGTCGAAGGACTAGCTCTTCCATTTGTCGTTGTTGTACCTCAGGTGGAATTTGTTGTGCTAAAGACGGTGGAGCTGGCTATTGCTGCGCTTAAAGCAGCAGAGCTGGATGTTGCTGCGCTAAAAGTAGCATAGCTGGCTGTTGTTGTGCCCCTAAAAACAGTAGAGATGGCTGTTGTTGTGCTAAAGGTGGCAGAATTGGTTGCTACGGTAGCTGCTCTTGCTGGAATGGCTATTGCCCTGGCTGATTCTGCACTAGTTGATTTTGTGCCAGCTAATTTATCGTAGGCTCTTGTGCTGACTGATAGGGGGACTGCAAAATACCTAGGTCAAAAGTTGGAAGTGAAAATGGCGGAGAATGCTCATTGACAATTTGCTTCTCATGTGGCTGAGGTGAATGAGGTGTCAAGAACAAAGCATCATTAGACGGTAACAAGTTAAAAGTAGGACAATAATCCAGGGATGAACGAACCATAGTCTCTTACCTCACTTCTGCCTATTTTTCCTATACATGAATGGATGTCTCGCCAGCAAACCCTCCCTCGGCACCTAAATGAACTCCACCATCCCCAACATTATTATCTCCTCTATCCAAATGAATACCTCCATTATTAGCAACTTGCTTACCACGTCTTCGTGGAGCATTCACGCCTTCACGACCTCCTTTGTAACCAACTTTTTTGGGCTTCGGTTTGAACATTTTTCTTTGTGTCGATGCTCTTCAGTTGGAAAATCTGGAAAGACACCATGGTTGAATTGATACTCTAGTAGCTGCCTACCATTAGTGGCAATAAGATCTATATATCTCATATCTCCATCAATCTCGTCCCTTGTTACTAAAGAAATCTGATTTAGCAAATGAATCTGTAAAAGAACAAAACAAGACAACCAACAGAAGCATCACAAATTGAAAGCACATATTAAGACAAAAAGAAGATTAAATACTATTAAAATAAAATTACTGCAAATAAGTGTGAACCACCAACATGTGTATGATAGAGATGAGTAATATTGGTGTACCACTCATCATAACAGGCAACGACACCAACATCAAAGTTTGCACCAGCATCGACTACATGTTCTGCATGACTCTCCCAATGTGATAAATGTTCACGATGCACAATAATCCAATTAGTATCTTGCTTCCCTTGTAAATTAAAGGAGTTTTGAATATTGATCATAACCATCATTTGTTGGTATGTCATGTATAAATCCAAATTAATGCATACACATATTGGGTAAGTGTGGCTCAACAATGTAGAAACAAATCAGCGGGCCTTTATAGCACAAAATAATACTTGTTGAGTATTGAACAAACGAAAAGAATACAGAGGGGGGGTGAATGGATTCTTAAACTTTTCTTGTTCTTGAATCTGTTTGGTGAATGTAGCAAGATATGTGTTGTGTGTGTGATGATCTAAATGTGCGGATAATAAACAACACAAGACACAATATCACTTTAATCTAATATTTTATTAGATAAAGATTTGCTACAACCTGTGAATACAAATGGTAGTATTCTCAACTTCATTTTTCTCAGAGAGATGTGCTCTTGAATGTGTATGAAAAACTCTCCTTCAATTAAAGAGGTGAGGTTGTATTATTATAGAACATGAATACAACCTACTTACTACAAATAAGGTAGCTAAAATAAATTTACTTTCTAGTGTGTCTATCCTATTTGAGCAAGCATCCAAACGGCTACAGATTTGACTTTGTAAAGTTCGGTTCAGATCCACTTCTTTAGCTCTTTGTCTCTTGTACATCTCTCCAAGCTTCTTTGTAGGCTTTCCAGAGCACGTACAGATTGTGGTCCATAAGGTGCTTTGGCTTGTTGCAGGTTTCTAACTTGTACAATTTTTCCAGTAGTTTGTCTCCATGAATGTATTCGAGAAGTGACTAAGTGATTGATTCGAGAACTAGGATTAGACAACTCTGAGTTCTCGAATACTGTAAAGTTGACATATCGAATCACTTCTCGAATAGCTCTTTTTTTCAGGAATCCTTGAGTTATCGAATAGAACACTTGACTTGTCGAATCCCTGAGATGTCGAATAGCTTTCTTAGTCCTTGAGATATCGAATGAAACTTTGACTTGTTGACTCTTAGAGAACTCGAATGATGCTTTGACTTGTTGACTTTCTGAGTTCTCGATTAGAGTAGTAGACATATCGAATCTCTAAGATATCGAATGAGATATCGAACAGTGCATTCAGAGATATCGAATAGTGTCTTTTGAGATATCGAATCCCTGACTTCTTGAAGGCTAGACTTCTCGAATATAACAAACATACTTCTCGAATTGGTACTTAGGCAAATTCTTCATTTCTTCAAATCCCAACTGTGATTATTTGATAGTCTTGTTCTTCAAGCTTGAGGCATGAACCTTGAAACTTCTTTCAAGCATTATTCTCTGACTTTTAAGTACAATTACACATATAGAAATTTATGCCTATTATAAGTACTAAACAAGTAGAAACTCTACAACTAGAGGTTATCTCAGTTAAGAGGTCATGTAATTAATGCAAAGCATTACAAACAATTAGGCTTGTTATTAGATGTATTCAGGCATGCCTCTGTGACTAACAATCTCCCCCAAATTGTGAGTCAGACCCTTGCCTGAATTTCTTCTGTCTTCCATCAGTATATTTAATTTCAAGACAGTCATCAACAATGGCAACATGATAGATTCTTTGTGCCCATAGGAACTGCAGTTGGTCTTCATCATAGCTTTCATCTAGAGATGGTAGGTTTAACCCTGGAATGATTGTCAGTGCCTTTGATTTAGATAACTTCACCCTTCTTGCAGCTTGCTTGAATTTAACCTTTTTCACTCCAATGCTTGGCAGAAACTTATGACCTTTGCTTGTAGACCACTGTAGTATACCATTAGTAGTTTGCTTTTGGAAACATATAGATGGTTTCTTGATTTGTATCTTCTTCTCTTCTTGAGGTGGAAAAATAGTTGCAGAGGCCATAGATGTAGATTTTGGTAGGTCATTACTAACTGTATTCACCCTAGACTTAGAGTCTTGTGTTGTGGTGAGATTACTGTTAGTAATACCTAAGGCTTGCTGTTTTCCAGTTTTCCTCTCATAGACTTTGCCTTGGTCATTATCACCTTTCTTGTCCTTGCTATCTTTCTTCTTCTTCTCATCTTTATCACCCTTATCACTCCTGTGATGACTTCTCCTTCCAGCACTTTTGTCTTCATCTTCATCATCCTTATTCCTCCTATTTTTGGCCATTTTTGGGATAATGCCAGTTGCAATGAAAGATTTGAGAATGTTCAGTGCTTCCACCTCTTCAGCAGTTCTGAATCCTTGCTTTTTAGTTAGTCTTTCAATGATGACAATGATGAGACTGTGATTCTGAGGGATAAGATGCTTGGGAATAATCAACTGCTTGATGTCATAAATTCTTATTCCAGATTGGTAGATGATGGTTCTATGATTTGTAAACACTTCAGGCAATCTGGCAGGTTGTTCATTCCTTAAGTCATCATACAGACTTTTGTTGTTCTAATTTCTCTTCTCAATCAGTTTGATCAACACATCTACCTCCGAATATTTTAGGACTTGTAGAGTTTTGTAGGTTAGGTGCCATATCTTGGATTTTATCACCATCATTATCTCCTTGAACCACACACTATCATTTCTTCTAGGCATAACAGTGAGGTAGTCAATCTAATCCTTCAAGCTCCTCAGATATTCTTGTGTGTCCTTAGCCTGTTCTCTTGAGACTTTCAGAAACTCCAAGAATGCATCATCATGATAGACATTTGAGTTTGCAATTTCTTGTAGCTTGGCCTCAGTAACCACCTTTACTTCTACAGGCTTGGCACTTTCAGTTTTGGTGGATGGAGGTTTGTCAGATGGCATACTCCTTGCAACCACTGTAGTAGTGATAGTTTGCTTTTGGCCACTTGAAGTAGTGATGTGCACAAGTGGTAGAGTAACAACAGGAAGAGAAGATGGAGGTTCATCAACTTTAGATTTCCCTTTGCCTTGCACATGAGTTGTAGATTTTGAAGTTCTTTGATGACCACCCTCAGTTATTATAATACCTTTCCCCCCCTTAGGTTTTGAGTTCCTTAAGGTCCTCTTCTCCCCCTTAGGCTTGTTGTCAGGCACAGAGGCTGTAGAGTGGCCTTTGGGTTGAGAGAGGTGGGAGTGACAGATTCATCGGGCAGAGGGAGTCCCATGTGCTTCATCATAGCAGACAACATCAGTTGTTGATTGAGAAGAACATCAGCATTAGCAATAGCTTGAGTGTCCACTTTTCATTGAGAAGAGCAACAGTGTCTGTAAGATGAACATTTGATTTCTTGAGTGATGTCACTTCTTTCTCCAGAGCATCCACCTTGGTGAATAACTCAGTAGCTTTAAAACCAGAAAGTGACTGTTCCTTGAGCCTCACTACTTCAAATTTTGTCATATCATGCACAGGGACCTCAATCACCAGCTTATCCCCATATTGATTGGGAAAGAGAGTTCTGATCATGGCATTGGCATCATTTGTCTGAGAAGATAGGTTCTAGACTTGAGTTGCAAGATTCTTGACAACACTTTGAACCAATAGCATGGAGTTGTCCATTTTAATGCATTCAGACTTGCAGAGTTGAATGTCCTTGAGAACAGTGTCCAATTGAGGGAATTCAGCATCAAAATCCCTTTCTACTTTCTGCACCTCTTTGATTGTGGCTACACATACTTCATTAACTTCTGTCTTGAGGCCCTTGCCTAGATAGTGTGTAGCTTTGAGAATTTCCTTGTAGGTGTCATTCAGTGCTTCATACACATCACTAGGGGTTAGGGATTTGGCATTTGACCCTAGTGATGTGATGTACTCTTCTCTAAGAAATTGAAGACCTTCTGAGAGAGCAATGTCAAAAGAACCTTGCAGCCAGGCATCCACATTACCATCTCTTTCAGCCTCATCTGCTATTTTTTTCTTTTTACTCTCCACATCTGCTTTATGACAGAGCAGAATGGCTTCATACTGTGGATTTGGCATGTTTGAGGTGACAAGGTGTTGGGAAATTTTTACAAACTCAGGAATCTGATCCATAACTAAGCTTTGAAGTGCTTCTACCATCAATTGTGGTGGAACAGACCCTGATCCTGAAGCACTGTCATGTTGCACAGGCTTCACATTGTGACATAAAGTCAGAGCTAGAGCCAGGCAAGCTAGACTCCTTAGTTACATATGCAACTTCTGCAACCGGATGGATTGACTCTACTACTGTTGTCTCCATAGGAGTGGGATGAGTTGCAACAGCAGTTGACACAGGAATAGAGTCTCTAGTGAAAACTAGTGAATCCTCTGTGTTTGTGATTGTGTCATCAGGATATGCCCCAGCTTGCATTCCCTCACCATCTAAATGTGGTTCCTGGGTGGCGAGCAAAGTGTCATGCACTAGGTCACTTGAATCCATTGGCTCACCAAGAGAAGAAAATTCTTGGTGATCAATGCCTTGCTCCTCAATTGCTTGAGTGGCAGGCTCCAAAAAAATTTCAGTTTCTTCATCATCTACTATTTCCTCTATTCTCAACTAACTTGTAGATGCTTCTAGGTCTTGCACAGATTTGTTGACAATCAAGGCACGTGAAGTGTTTATCATTCTGCCTTGGTTGGCTTGGATAGCCCTCTTCTGAAGCAACTCAAGCTCATGAGTCTTTAAAACCCCATAGAACACATCATATGTGATTTTGTTCAAATCTCTTTCTCTTAGAGAAATGACCCTCTGCTCTAGGTGATTTGGAGAAGATAATAGAAACTTCATATTCAGTTCTTTAGTGCTGTGGACCTTTCCATTCATCTGCAACTCAGTAACCAGCTTGTGAAATCTCTCAAACATATCAGTGATGCTTTCCTTGGGCTGTGCCATGAAAGATTCATACTGTGTGACCAGTATCTGTTTCTTGTTCTCTCTCACCTCCTCTGTTCCTTCACATAAAACCTCAATATGATCCCACATCTCTTTAGCAGAAGTGCAAGATGCTATGTTTGCAAACATTGACATCTCCATAGAATCTATTATCAGCAGCATGAGATGACTATCCAGGGCAACCTTATCTTTCTCTTAGTCTGTCCATTTGGATGGTTCCTTGGCCACATAAGATCTTGGAATGGTTGTGGTTCCAACTGTCTTTTCAGGAATCTCTTGTTGTGGAACAAAGGGACCATTCTTGAGAATATCAGGATATAGAGGATTAGCAGCTTTGATGAACAACAACATTTTAATCTTCCAGAGGTTGTAATTCTTTTTATCGAACTTAGGGACTTTCACCATTCCTGTAGTCTTTGGTGTATTCGAACTCATGATCGTTTTCTGTTTTTGAATAAACAGCCTGCTCTGATACCAGTTGTTGAGTATTGAACACACGAAAAGAATACAGGGGGGTGAATGGATTCTTAAACTTTTCTTGTTCTTGAATCTGTTTGGTGAATGTAGCAAGATATGTGTTATGTGTGTGATGATCTAAATGTGCGGATAATAAACAACACAAGACACAATATCACTTTAATCTAATATTTTATTAGATAAAGATTTGCTACAACCTGTGAATACAAATGGTAGTATTCTCAGCTTCGTTTTTCTCAGAGAGATGTACTCTTGAATGTTAATGAAAAACTCTCTTTCAATTAAAGAGGTGAGGTTGTATTCTTATAGAACATGAATACAACCTACTTACTACAAATAAGGTAGCTAAAACAAATTTATTTTCTAGTGTGTCTATCCTTTTTGAGTAAGCATCCAAACAGCAACAGATTTGACTTTGTAAAGTTCTGTTCAGATCCACTTCTTTAGCTCTTTGTCTCTTGTACATCTCTCCAAGCTTCTTTGTAGGCTTTCCAGAGCACGTTAGAGATTGTGGTCCATAAGGTGCTTTGGCTTGTTGCAGGTTTCTAACTTGTACAATTTTTCCAGTAGTTTGTCTCCAAGAATGTATTTGAGAAGTGACTAAGTGATTGATTCGAGAACTAGGATTAGACAATTTTGAGTTCTCGAATATTGTAAAGTTGACATATCGAATCACTTCTCGAATAGCTCTTTTCTTCAGGAATCCTTGAGTTGTCGAATAGAACACTTGACTTGTCGAATCCCTGAGATGTCAAATAGCTTTCTGAGTCCTTTAGATATCGAATGAAACTTTGACTTGTTGACTCTTAGAGAACTCGAATGATGCTTTGAATTGTTGACTTTCTGAGTTCTCGATTAGAGTAGTAGACATATCGAATCTCTGAGATATCGAACAGTGCATTTAGAGATATCGAATAGTGTCTTTTGAGATATCGAATCCTTGACTTCTCGAAGGCTAGACTTCTCGAATAGAACAAACATACTTCTCGAATTGGTACTTCGGCAAATTCTTCATTTCTTCAAATCCCAACTGTGATTATTTGATATCTTGTTCTTCAAGCTTGAGGCATGAACCTTGGAATTCTTTCAAGCATTATTCTCTAACTTTTAAGTACAATCACACAAATAGAATTTATGCGTATTATAAGTACTAAACAAGTAGAAACTCTACAACTAGAGGTTCCCTCAGTTAAGAGGTCATGTAAGTAATGCAAAGCACTACAAACAATTAGGCTTGTTATTAGATGTATTCAGGCATGCCTCTATGACTAACAGTACTACCATCTATAAGGTGCTTAGGTGTTGTGGCAAGAAACTCGGTATATGGTTGCCAAATGAAGTGAGAAGGTGCAAGGCCATTGAGAGCTAATCGATGAGTTGACACCACATGGGCACTAGTATCCAAAAATTGCAACTGAGAACACCACCTATATTGTACATCTTAAAAACATAGAATTACATCAAAATCAAATTTAAAAACATAAAATTACATCAAAATCAAATCTACAATAGAACAAATT
Organism: Kitagawia praeruptora; assembly: GCA_037693485.1. Classification (NCBI taxonomy): domain Eukaryota; kingdom Viridiplantae; phylum Streptophyta; class Magnoliopsida; order Apiales; family Apiaceae; genus Kitagawia; species Kitagawia praeruptora. The sequence continues at coordinate 76,681,735 of CM075354.1, forward strand.
AAAACTAAATATACATCAATCTCAACTTAAAATGCAAAGAGAACGCACTATAAATAAGTAATAATGCATTACCATTTATAGTGGATTTCATGTACTTGGACACCAGATAGTGGATTTCATGTTAGTTCGCCTAATAAATCACGTAAAAAGTCCTATTGAATCAACTGTGGTTATACAAAGGATCAAGATAGAGTATAGAAAGTCACTAGTAGACAAAGCTAACAAACTATGGAATGAATGTCTGGAGTTGATATCACAATCCAGACTTGATTGTCCCCTTATAATTTGATTTAGCAAACAAGGTTTTGTTGATGTAATACATATTTTAGACATTTAATATCTCAAAAGTTATCATCATATGACGTTTGTATAATACTATACTCTCTAAATGCACAACTAAATTTATCAATTAATTCTAGGCATAGCGATCACAACTTGCATCACACTATACATGTTTTTCTTGTACATACCACGCAAAATCAATATTTATAAGCCACATAAGTCATTCTAATATACATATAAATTAGTACCAAAGATCAGAATTATCCAAAGATGGACCACGTGGAATAGGAGCAATAGTGGGAAATCTGGTCCACGCCCACAATTGTAATAACAAAAGACATCCAGCACTCTCCTCTGTTCCGATCCTGCATGACTTACACATCTCCCAAGATAAATAAGAAAGAACAGCTGCACCCCAAGCTAGAGTCCGACAAACTTGAAAATCTCGGATTAGAGAAATATAGATGCAATGAATCATCCCACCAGAATGGTCCGTGAATAGAACTCCAGCAATCAATTGCAACAAGTATGACTGCGTATATCGTATAAGCTCTAAATCTGAAGCACTATCAGGAAGAGAGGGGAAATGTCTGGTCAACCAACTCAACTGCAGCCTACCACCTACTAATTGTGTTCCAGGTGTTACTCCAAATATTTCTTCAATCATCGTGTTCCACCCGCCATCAAATGCAGTAAGACCAGTAATAGCAGCACCATCTACGCAAAGTCCATGCAAAACACTAACGTCCTGGTAAAGTAATGGTGCACTCCCCGATAGGTAGATGAAATGAATGTATTTCTGGTCTCCAGCGCTCTACTAGTACGGTAACTAAACTCCAATTTATGTTAACGGACGAGAGCCTGGAAACACCATCAAACCTCAAGTCTGAAAGGATTGGGATCATCCTTTGATGTAACTAGGGAAATCTGGCCTGGGTAGGGTTACGCTGGCACGATATTTGAATATCACCACCACTAGCCTCCCAAACGGTAGTTGACCTATGGCTTGACTGTAAATGTAACACTGAAGGGTCCCTAGGCCCTGGATTCATTGCTAACTCGTTGTTAGGATCCATGTCCTGAATGCAAAAAAAATCAAAGCTCTGAATGACTCAATGTGATGATTATACTAGCATTATAACTACATCATAGTGAAATGTAAAACTCTTATATAAGAATGACCACATCTAATAAACAAAAACACAAAATGTAGCCCATTGTTCATGAAACAATCTTTAATTATCTTGTATTATGTTACTATAACTGTCCCCATATTCGTACACTCTACATTACATTCAAATTTGGTGTCTTCAAAAGATGCTAGAATTGAAAATAGAGAAAGTAATTAGTGGTGTAATTTACACCTACAACTATGTTACAGTAGTATATCCGATATATATCGACGGACCTTGTTATAGTTATTACACGCATACAACAGATTTTGTTTATATCAATCTGTTGATTAAACACCACTGAATGTTATTATTAATCTTCAAAACTGTATGTACTAGTAAATTGTTACTAACACATGTTATTATTAATTCATTCATGTCTTTTACACATAGACTGGGGATTGTAACATATTCAAATTTTGACTTAAAAGCTGATACAGAGACATAAGCAAGTTGATTCTCAACTGAAATTGAACTAAATCATCAAACAAAATGATGATTATAATAGTGAAGAACTAACCTTAAAGTGATGATTCTAATGAACAAAAAATGAGTCCTAAATTCACCAAGCATAATTTAATCGAAGAATGTTGATAATGAAAAGAACTAGAATTATGATATTGAAAACTTATAGTAATTGATTATTGAACAACTGAACATTGAAGAATCAATCACAACGAAAACCGTTTTATGCTTGCTCCGTGTTATCTTTTCCCCTTTGCATATTTTTTCTCTGATATTGTTTTCTATATATACGGGAGTCAGAACACGCATTTTATATATACGGTGTTCGTGGGCAAATAGGACCAATAGTCCGCCAATCGGTATATCGGGCCTCTTGTTATGGATGGTGGGTATTTTGGACAATTTCTCTAATTTATATACTCACGTTTTTACACAAAATCTTATCCATTTTTTACAACATTCTTCAACCATGGATGGTGGGTATATCGCTATGAAATATTTTTAAATCGTATATTGTATTATAAATTAGACTAATTTATTGAATATTATTAAATTATTAAAATTTATCCAATTTTTTTTCAATTTATCATTCCAATAAATTCCAAGTTACTTATAAATCACTATTAGGTAACTAAACCAATTTTTTCCTTCTTCCAAAATTTACAACCATGGGTACTTGTCGAAATTGTAAATATGAATATTGGGAGCTTTGGACATCTCCAACGGTTCCTTTATCTTTATTTTTTGAAGTTAAAGCAATGAAAAATAGCTCCAATGCAAGCGTATTTTATCTTCATATTTGAAGAAATCAACTTTTTGTCTTTAATTTTGAAGTAATACTTCGACTTTATCTTAATATCTTCATTATTGTTTGCTATCATCTCATATAACATATAGATGTAGAGTAGTACTTCATGGAGAACCATCTTACGTGGAGAACCGTGGAGAACCACCTTATTTTTTCTGATTATGTAGCAGAACCAAAATTTTGTCTCCATCTTATTTTTTTTGATTCTGTAGCAGAACAAAAATTTTTCAAAAAAAAAATATTTCGGTGTCGCCACGTCACCGCTGCCATGTCAGTAGTGCTGAGGTGGCATTGCCACGTCATCGATGACACCATCACTGCTGGGGTGGCAGTGTCACGTCACCTGCCACGTCAGCAGTGATGACGTGACAGTCCACATGGCAGTGCCACATCACCTACCACGTCATCATTATTGACGTGGCAGGTGATGTGACACTACCACATCAGCAGTGATGGTGTCATCGATGACGTGGTAGTGCCACATGGCAGTGCCACGTCATCGATGATGATGTCATCGATGACGTGAGGAGCCGTGGCACTGCCACGGCAACAGGGTTGCCATGTCAGCACTGGTGCAGATATTTTTTTTTGTAGAACCAAAAATCTCTGGTCTTTTTTTTATAATACCAAAAAAATAGAACATTGGTTCTGTCATAGAATCAGAAATTAGTGGTTTTTCACGGTTATTCACGTAAGGTGGTTCTTTATAGAACAATGACCTATATATGTATCTATCTTTTTATATTTTATTGTCTTAAAATGAGTTTAAAGTAAAGTATAGAATAATGGTTGGAGAAGAATAATAATATAAAATGAAAAAAGTGAATATTTAAAAATAAAAATAGAGTTGTGATCAGATATGCCCTTATTACTCATTTCTATAAAAGAAATAATAATAATAAATTTAAAAGTGAAAAAGGGGAAAAAGGGTGTAAAAACCATGGTTATAAAAATCGGTAATCGGTATAAATATAGGTTGAGGTACTGATTTAAGATTAATCGGGGATTAATTGGAAGGATTAATCGGATATTATAATAATATGAGCTATCTGCCAACAAAACCATTGAACTTTTCTCAATTTTGCACAATAACCATTATGGATTTTTTGTCACCATTTTAACCATATACCTTTCTAAAATTATGCAAAATTTTACAAAATCGATAAAATTCAATGAGTTATTTTGGTTATTTTTTGCCACCATTATGGCTATTTTGGCAAATTATGCACACTTTTAGAAAGGTAGATGGTTAAAATGATGACAAAAAAACCATAATAGTTATTCCCTCCTTCCCTCCCAATTCTTTACATTTTCTGTTTTGAGATGTCCCTTCCAATTATTTACATTTCCAAACTTCCCTAAAATAGTAAGATTTTAAAAATTAAACAAATCAAAAGGCCCACCACTATCCACTACTTTCCTCTATCTTTCTAATCTATTACTTAAATATTGACGGGTCCCATAATTTTTCTCACTTTCCACTCACTTTCTTTCTCTCCCCCACTAACTTTTTTCTCATTTCTTAATCTCCGTGCCCAACTCAAATGTTAAGAATTGGGAGGGACGGAGGGAGTATTATACAAAATCCAGAAAAATTGAATGGATTTATTGGCAGATACTCAGATAGCTCTAATAATATTTAATATATTAATCTAATTTACAATTAAACATGTCATTTTACATAAATTCATAAATCGAATTACATTACAGAATATTAATCGGTTAAATCTGGGATTTTTAAAACACGGTCAAAACGCATTGCGACGGCTTAACTTGGTCAAACAAGAACGGTTGGTCTCAATACTGATTCAAACCCTAACCTTATAAGCCGTCGAACTTTCTCTCTATACAGACATAGGCATCGCTCGCACAGGTATGTAACCTGCTTGTTATTTTGTTGTATCCGTCTCTATTTTACATGAATTATTAATTTTGAGATTTTATTGAAATTGAATATTGTATTCTAGTTGTTTGATAATTTGGAGTATACGTATTGGTGTGTAATTGTCAAGTGAATTGAAATTGAGATTGAGACTGGACGAGGCGAGGCGAGAGTTTGATATTTGATTGAGTTGCAAATGCCTGAAGAAGAGTTGATAGAGCTCAAGTTTCGAATTTATGATGGATCGGATATCGGTCCTTTTCGATATCCACCCAATTCAACTGTCGCCACTCTTAAAGACAGAGTCATAGCCGAATGGCCTAAAGGTTGGCTTGCTTACATGTTTTTCCCCACAACTTTTGTGCATTTCCTTATCCTCCTTACTTTATGCAAACTGCTTAGTATTACTTACATTGTAACTTACTCGCTGAATTTCCATAAGTTTTAATTCAGTATCCTGGTTTAAGCTTAATGGTAATACTTGTAACTAACGCTGGGCAGGGGATGGTGTTACTCCATGTGTAATCGAGGTCTTAATAGTAGTGCCTCATGTGTAGTGGAGGTGTTTTCAGTATGAGTGTTATCAATTTTGATATTAGCATTGCTGGGTTTTATAAAAGGAAACAATAAGTGTATGCAGAAAGTAACGGAAAAAAGATTAGAACTGAATCAGAAGTGTTTAGTTCATTCTAGTAGAGTCAGTTGGCGGTTCTCTCGAGATCTCCATTTCATAGCTTAGATAGGGAGAAACTTGGCTATCTGGACAGCTTGGAAAAGATTAGAACTGAATCAGAAGTGTTTAGTTCATTCTAGTAGAGTCAGTTGGCACCATTTTAAAATAGTGAAGTGGAATTTATAGGTATATGGGGTGGGTGGAGTGAGGTATCAAACTCATGGCACGTTGGCCAACCGTATACCTTTATCTATTTATTTATGCAACTGGTTTTAACTTGATCCACTATCGTTGACGCTATAACATGTATTCTTATAGTCAGATTCTTGCACAACACTGAACATATATGGCTGAGCCTCTTATGAGGTAAAAGATTTTTCTTAGATCTCCCTGGACTAGGCGTCGTGGTTTGCTTAAATAGCAAATTTAATGCAACACCAAAGGATCACATGTTAACTTTGCAATAAAAAACACCAGTGTGATAGTAAATTAGTAATGAATATGATATAACCAGAAGATGCGATATATAGTTAAGTGACTAAGTGCGGTAAGACATATTCAAACATTAATAACTATGAGGAGCTGCAAAGTAGACTTGAGACAACTTGAAGATTCTGGCCCTTTTCAGCTTTAGCTACCACCAGTTGCATTTTTGCACATCTTAAACTTGACACAAGATTTTTGCTTTGAAGGGCACCATAAATCTTTCACAGATAGTAACTTTTTTTAATAGATTCAAGCTTTACCTACTGAAAATTCTCTTCAGTTAGATAATATACAAGTGAAAATTAACTTACAATCGCATTAGGTAATTACCAGTGTTTCTAAGGTGTCACCGAATTTTAAACAATACGGCTTCAGTTGCAATGGTAGTAGTTACATAAAAATAGATGTAATGTAATACATATCTCGAACAAGATATTTAGTTGATGACATTCATGAAACAACTTTATCTTTGATAAAATTTAGAAGAATAAATTTGTATGGATTGATATCTCTTCTCTCTACGTGTTTGTGTCAGGTCATGGAGTTCACGAAATATGTTTAACCACTCAAAAGATACTGTCATACTCCTATATGAGTATATTTTGTTTGTACAGAGAATTTTTTTTTAAAACTTTTATTTAAAAAGAAATAGATATTGTTTAATTTAATTCTTTCTAACAATTTTTTATTTAAATTATTGGACTTGCAAGCAGAGTGAAGATGTTTGAGGAGTATTAGTTCGGGCTAGTAGTTATTGCCAATTTCACTATTATTATCCAGAAACATGATTTTATTGCCATATACTTGTATGCACTTCACTTGAATATTAATATTTATGTATAAATATATTTTATTGCATCTAATATCTTCACTACCATCAAATAAATTAATCTTTATTCCTGATAAATTTCCTATTAGACCCTCTATTTACAAAACCAACAAAATTGACTTTCTATAATCCATATCAGCATATGTAAAATTTCACAATTCTTAAAAGTTAAAAGCATGTTTGAATTATTTTAGAGATCAACCATGAGTTTCTTACATCAACAACGATATGAATTCAAAGCTAGCAATATGTAATTAAAGCTCTTTTTTTAAAAATCTTTTCTCATTGTATCTAACTGTAGATTTTTTTTTCTCTTAGATAAAAAAATTACACCCAAGGTTGCAAATGATGTCAAATTGATAAGTAGTGGGAAAATTTTGGAAAACAGCAAGACTGTTTCTCAGTGCAAAATGTCTTTTGGGGAGCTTGGGCTCATCACGATGCATGCTGTGGTACAACCATCACTATCAAAAGCGAAAACAGGTAGTCTTGTCATGCCATTGCAATGCATAATATATAATATTGTGTTATGTGATTATGTCTTCCCATATCTTATCTGTCTAGCTTTGAAATCTGATTGATTGATTAAGTAGCACTAAGTGTTTGCCTTTTATTTCACTTGGTTTATTTTAATTTGAGATAATCACTTTACACATGTGCCATTTACTCTTGTAAGTCTGCTTGTCTAGCTGTGATTCTTCTGTAAAAATTAGGTCTCATATTATTATCCTATGACACGTTTGCAACTTTTATGTAAAACGATTTCTTGCTCCCTGGTGAAGTTAATGATATTTGTATAATTTGTGATGCATAAATGCATTTAGTGTGCAATATACGTAAAAAAAAAATTCTTTACCTAACTGCATCTTTCAGATAATTGTTCGTACACAAAAGTCATGCACATCCATCTTGGTAACTGGTAGGTGCATAATTGTCAAGGCGTCACCTAGGCGGGAAGATGGTCAAAATTGGATAGGGGTCAGGCCCGCCTTGTTTTTGATGGGGTAGGCTAAGTGACACCTAGCGAGTTAGGTGTTCAACTATATATATTGACTACTTTTCTAATATATAATTTGACTTTGCTTAGTTTCATTACATTGTATCGTTGAGTGGTAGCATTTATAAACTTGTACGGTTAGTTTGAACCGTTTATACTTTTAACAACATTCTCAAAATTAAATCACAAAAGTTAAAGAAATCTATTTAATTTGAAACAAACTAATCTTAGATTAGTATTAATTGTTATTAAAAATAATCGAAATATGTGTACATGATATGTAAATATAAATATGTGAATTAAAAAATATATCTACATCCAGTGTAATACATTGAACGTCTTTATGCCTTGACAGGTATGAGTAGGTCAACGTGAGTTGGTTTTTGAACTTTGACTTAAGCAGATCAATTGAGTTAAACTTATTCTGATTATCACCAGCTTATATATGTGAATCTAAAAAAGAAAAAGTTTCGGCATGGTTACATGACCTGCCGCATGCTAGAGGGTGGAGTACATAAGGTATTATTAAGATAGTGTAGTTCCTAATCTAAGATAAATATATGCAAGTTAAAATACCACTTAAAAAAGTATTACAATGAAAAGCTAAAAAAGATATGTAATAGGAATTAACATACAGAAGATTATGTTATAGTATGTAATGCGTACATGTCATTATAGTTTTTTCAGTTAGCAAGTGATGTGTTTTGTCGTTGGCACTTCTAGTGTTTTTTGGTTTTAATTCGGGTTGAGCTGAAGGGTCAATTATTCTGGTCAATTTGCATTCGTGTGGGTGTTCATTTATGTGGTACTAATGGCACTTCTCTGTCAATGATGAAATTGGGTATCTTCTTGTCATGTCATGTGGTGATGCCTATTGGGTGTCTTCTTAGTTCTTTTCTTTTCTTTTCAGACACTGTATGCTGTGAAAAGTAATAATAGGTAGGTTTTAGTCGTTTACATTTACATTTACTTTGATGTGGAGCAGTGGTAGAGGGGATAATATATAAGATTGAGAAGATAAATGAGAAGTATAACTTGCGTTAAATTTTTTAGTATGTTTACGATTCAGTTCATGATACATTTTTCTGAATTATTGTAATGCACTCTTTAACTGTTTAATTAGAACTTTTAGTAGTTAGCAAGTCTAGTAAAATCTAATTAACAGAAATAACTCCTAGTTGATGTCTACTTCCATTATAATACGTGACATTACCACTTGATGCGGAACGGAAAATTAAAATTTAGTTTTTAATTATTTTATATTAGTAGTTTTAATTGTAATGTAAAATATAGTTATAATATATATAAATTTTAGTAGGAATATTTTAGATTATGGTAGAGAATAAGAAATGATTTGTTACCTTTATTAGGAAAATTTTACTTGGTGGTCAAGTTTTAGGAGTTCTATTTAAACAATTGTAATCTTATTGAATAGAGTTGAATATTATGAATTAAGGGTCCAGGTCCCTGACAATTGACAGGACGATTTATCCAACAATCAGTAACGATCCAACGGCCAAGATTTTTTAAAAAAAATCATCCATTCCGCGCTAATTTTCCGCGGAACACTATTCATCCGCGTAATTTTTTCGCGGAACGTTCTGGCATTCCGCGATAATTTTCAGCGGAACACTCTGGATCCGTAGAAAATTTCCGCGGAAAGGTAGTCCAAATCTAGGCAGAGAAATTGCCATCTCTGTCACAATTTCAAAGCTTGGGGCCCACTTTCAACTTTATTGGAGTATTTCTTTTTTCTCCTCTTCCCAATCAAGTTGTTTATCTCGGTATCCTCCCCTCCACCTTTTCCTCCCTTTTTTTTCATATTTTAATTTATGAAAAGGCGGTTGAGTTTGATGGATATATGCTGATGCTTTTATACTCTCTGTAGATATTCCATTTTGATGCTTCTTGGGTTATATTAGATATTTTTTTCATTTTTAGCTTAGTTACTAGTTATTAGTTGTTTGTTACTGAATTTAAGTGAGTTTGGAATTTAGTTAGTTGTAAGTCACTGAATTAAAATGAGTTTAAATTTCAAGTATTTATCTTTAAAATATTACTTTTCTCTAATATAAAAGTGTCGTATAAAAAACAAGTGAATTTTTATAAGTTATATAAAGATATTTGAATAAATTTATTTATAAGTTAGTTAAGTGTTTTATTATTCAATTTAATAATAACTACTTAAAATAATACTCCTCCACAATCCACAATTATCAAGTAAAAATATGAAAAAAGGAAGAAAAGGTGGAGGGGAGGATACAGTACAGAGATAAAATGAACATGATTGGGAAGAGGAGCAAAAAGAAATAATAAGGTTGAAAGTGGGTGTCATGCTTTGAAATCTGTGACAGAGATGCAGTTTCTCCTCTAAACTTCTCTGCCTAGACTTTGACTACCTTTCCGCGGAAATTTTCCACAGATCCAGAATTGTGCTCCTCTGAAAATTATCGCGGAATGTCAGAACGTTCCGCGGAAAATTTACGCGGATGAATAGTGTTCCGCGGAAAATTAGCGCGGAATGGACGATTTTTTTAAAAAAATCTTGGCCGTTGGATCATTGATCCAACGGCCAGGAAACTGATTGTTGGATAAATCGTCCCTGACAATATTGTCAGGGACCTGGACCCATGAATTAAATATGATGATTTATTGTGTTTCTTGCCAATACTCTACGGAGATAGGTTTTTATCCCCTTCTTTTACCCCTTTACCAACCCTTGTCCTCTATCAGTTTCATATATTCAAATTGTTCATGAAATAGTTATTGAAGACTCATGCTAGCATAGTCATACAAGGAGCTATTTTCGCGAACTAACAGTAAGTGATGTATGACAAGGTTAGGTAAAAGGTAAAACAGGGGATAAAGGCCTATCTCCGCAGAGAATCGGCAAGAAACACAATAAATCCTCAGATTTAATTCATGATATTCAACTCTATTCAAAAAAAAAAATTACAATTGTTTTTATAGAACTCCTAAAACTTAATTACCAAGTAAAATCTTCGCAATAAAGGAAACAAATCCTTTTCTTCTTCTCTACCATAATCTAGAATATTCCTAATGTTTGTCAATTGATCGTTAGCAATCGAAAGTGGATATATATATATATATATATATATATATATATATATATATATATATATATATATATATATAACTAGATTTTAAATTGCAATTTAATCTTTTTCTAACTAATAATACAATGTTGATAAAAAAAACTAATATTCTAATTTTCTGTTCCGCATCAGAAACATTCTGAAATTGCATGTACATGTACCTGCATTTGTTCTTTAAACTTGTGTCCAGTTCAAAGAGCACTTGTATCTTCAGACTTCAGTTTACTCGTTGAAAATAAGTCTTTCAACTTCGTTTCCTTCATCCGGATCTTCTACCACAAGTGCTTTCTCTATTTTTCTCTAAATAGTCCTCGTACAATCAATTTCTTCATTACAAGTGCATTGACTTTGTTTGCATAATCCAGATAGTACCATAAATACATTCAACTCCATGTCCCCTGTCGCAAAGATTTCTCAAGATTGCAATGCAATTTCAACTAAATGTATATAATTAACATCTCTTGTCATTTTCATTGATTTGGCATACTCTTCCTTCAGTTTGATGAGGTGTTCCTTATATCTGCCTGCTTTCATCATCTGATTTTCTAGTACTTTGAAGTTTGAGCTATCTGGATGAAGACCATTAAAGAAACTCGAGTATAATTCGAAGTTATTTCTTGGTGATTTTTAGTTTTTTACTAAATTCTAAACACATATACGGTGGTTGTGTTAAACCTAAGAATTTAGTACCAAATAATAAATTATTAAGAGCTTGGGGTTCCGAACTATGCTTTTATAGATCTATATCCTTTGTTTACGATTACCACCAGGGACAGGTTTTTATCCTTCATTTTCATTGCAAAAAGGTAAAACAATTCGATAGAAGGAGAATGATACAATTTTTTATCCTTCATATTAAGACTCTTACTACCATATTACCATATCATCTGGCACAAGGGAGAGTACAAGTAACAGGGTTTAGAGGATAGGAGAATTATGCTTTAGGCTCTTAAGCCTTCAAAAGTCAAAACCACCACCTTCTCGGATCTAATTCACAACATCTTTCATGTGATAATGAAGATTGTAAATATTTTCCATCTTTATTTCCTTAATTTCTCAATTAATGAAGATGCTAGATATTGTTCAAATTTTGTGTACCTTTTATAATTAAAATGCCTAGTGAGATGCCAAATTTTACTTAAGCAAAAAATAAATGCCTTGCAAGAACTACCCAAAAAATTATAAACAGTGTTTTGCTGTTCTTGTTTATGTCTCCATCTCAATTTACCACACTAGTAAATGTTGTCCACTGTCCGCCGGTGGTGTGTGTTTATAAACAATGCTATGTTCTTGTTCATATCTCCATCAGTCATTACCACAATAGCAGGTTATGTGTTGTCCAGGGAACATTATTGGCTTCAAAGTTGTAAAACTGCAAATGTGGAACCTTACTTTGTGGTTTTTGAGTTCTTCGTGGTGTTTCTTATCGTAACGAGCAAGCCCATTGTACTCTGTTGACAGTTATGTAGATTAGCATACTTGTATTTTGGTGTACATGCTTTCCATTTTATATCATTCCCTCTTTTTTTAATCTAAACAGAAAAGAAGATTGACGAGGCTCCTCAGAAAAACTGTGCATGTTCTATAATGTAGACAGGTATCATAATCTCTTTGGTTGTCGGGATTACCTGGGCTATGTAATTGATATTTGTTAAAAGAAATAATTTGTAAACAGTACCATACGTCAGTTTTCATGATTGTTTGAGAGCATCAGTGTAACAGTCAAGTTATAATATATATTTATGTTTATAAAGTTTTATTTTGTATGTAAAGTTGTTGCAGCATTTGCTCTTCACTGTGTATTAAAGCAGGTTTTAAAATCCGTAGTGGGGGTTGCGTTAGTTGTAAAATACAAGAAGAGTTTTCAAGACAAGTCACACTGCCGTGAGAATGGATTAGCATGCTGCTTCTGCAGAGTTTTCAAGACAAGTCACACTGCCGTGAGAATGGATTAGCATGCTGCTTCTGCACCTCCATGGCATATAGTAATTTAATACTCCACAATGTGTTGTAAAGCAAATAGTTTTTTTTTTTTTTAATTCATGTACAAACATGCAATGATGAGTTCCGACTTGGGGAAAGTAAAGGGGAATGTTTAGAAGACACCACTCTGTAGCAAGCCTTCGGTAAATGCTTCATTCCATGGCATTCCTTGGGGTGCAAATGTCTCGCCCAATGGCATGCCTGATAAACCTCAACTAGTTACAGCTTGAACATTATAAAATTAACCCTTTGTCCTATTTGGTAATTCTACGTGAACTAATGTCCTGGATTTCTGGCACTTATTCTTGGACTTGTGATGATGAATCCATCCCACTTGCAAGAAGCATTTCCCGTATCTTATTAATACAACAACTTGGGTCCAAATTGCAACAGTTCAGAGCAAGTGAATGAGCAGAATAGCCTTGAGTTGTACAATCCAACTACCTATATAAGACAAGCCCTAATAAATGATGCCTTCTACTCCAAAAGCCACATGCTTTTTTTATTGTCCCCACCCCACGCTCTCATCAGAGAAATCCATAATTCTGTGACAAAATTGTAGGAGCAACTCCAATAGCTCCTTAGTTGATTTCAAAAGTATAATAAAATAATGATTCGTAATGATTTAGGAACTTGTTTTGTACTTCGATTTCAATAATATTTCTTATATTCATTCTTTGTTATTATTATAATGATAAATTTGAAATTAATTAGAGAATGACATATGAATAAATATTGAAAAATGGAAATAAATGATTTTTTTATTGATAGATATCAAATTAGGAATGACTAGTGGTTTCCCAAAAGTAGGGAATGGTTAGAGTTCTTTAGTGTTTTAGTCAAAAATAAAAATAGTGATTTTTGTTGTATACTTTAGTGATGGTTTGTAGTATGTATTCCAATACAAACCTTCTTAAAATACAAACTACAAACCATCACTAATATCTACAACAAAAATCACTAATTTTATTTTTGACAAAAATATATTAAAATACCCACCCCACCCCACCCCACCCCACCCCACCCCAACCCAAATCACTAAAATACATTCCCGAAACCACTAAGTTTAACCACCCCACCCTCACCATCACCACCATCCACTACCATTAGGGGTGATCGCGGTGCGGATGGTGCGGTTTTCCCCAAAACCGCGGACCAACCCGCGCATGCGGTTTGGTCAAATTTCCAAACCGCAACTGCACCACGAAATTTTAAAACCGCATAAACCACACCGCGAAAATGCGGTGCGGTTTATTGCGGTTTACACCTTCGATAAAAATAATTATAAATCTAAAATATTAATTTTCATGCACGTGAAATTAATTTTTAAAGTTCTTACTAAACCACATTTATTAATTCGTATGATGACCGTGTCTATAGATTTAATGAAATACAAACATTTTAGTATTAAATATTGTGATACTAAATAGATAAAGATGGGCTACCGCATTATAATTGATCTCATAAGCCTCTAAAATAAATTATTACTAGGCAGTAGGTACTAACGAACCAAATAATTTGCAAACTATCCCTTAAATCATTAACAAAATACTAACATTATATATATATATATATATATATATATATATATATATATATATATATATATATATATATATGCTAGCGTTCAAATAGAAACCAACCTTAGAATAGAAACTAGAAACCTACACTAAATAAATTATATTTCATTTATTTTAATGGCCCCGCTAGGGGCACCTTCACAAAAAACTTATAAAATTCTTGGCTCTATTCAACAAAAATATAAAAAAAAATTAAAAAATTTTAAAAAAAAATTATTGTTCACGTGCCACGTCATCACGTGAACAGTAACTTTTTTTATTTTTTTTTATATTTTTGTTGAATAGAGCCAAGAATTTTAAACGTTTTTTGTATTGGGGTACCCCTAATTTGATCATTAGATTAGCTTGAAATATTTAATTTAGGTTTAGTTTCTAGTTTCTATTCTAAGTTAGTTTCTATTAGAAGAAGACCCTATATATATATAGGGGTTGATTCAAATGAGAACCATTATCTAAAAGAGAACCGGAGAACCATTGGATCCTACAGTAGAACCTATTTTGTTTCGTAATAAAAATATAGTGTCCTGCTATTGAATTTCAAATTTATGCACATGAAATTAAAAATTTTACAATTGAACTTGCTTCTTTTTCAAAGTTTTCCACATGACATTAAAAGTTCTACAACCGAACTTATTTTTGTACAAAGTTCTACGACTGAACTTACTTTTTACTTTTTCAACAAATATTCTGTTGCTGAACTTAAAGTTCCGCTGCTGAACTTATTAGAGTTCTCCGGTTCTCAGTTTAGTGTGGTTCTCCATAGAGCGTGACCCTATATATATATATATATATATATATATATATATATAATATTAAATATTGCGGTGCAGTGCGGTTTGAACCGCATTTCAGAAAACTAAAACCGCAACCCGCACCACACCGCGCGGTTTGTCAAAATTTGAAACCGCAACCACACCACAGAAAATAAAAACCGCGCGGTATGGTGCGGTGTGGGCGGTTTTTGCGATCTGGTGCGGTTTATGATCACTCCTAACTACCATCGTCACCACCCCACTGCCATCGCCACCAACACCACCAGATATACAAACACAAATCGTCACAAACAAAAATCACAAATCATCAACCACAAACACAAATCGCAAATCATCATCGGTTAACGGTGTTTCGCACCTTCTTGTACGGCGCTTCGCGCCTTTATCATTCTAAAGCAATAACGAGTGGCAATCAATGGTAAAGACAATAGACGATTGACATGTGTGTTTAGGACCTTCGACCCTCACTACAATATTTCGTCGGATGAAGATGTTGCCTGCGGTGCTATCGGAAGTCGCGTCTGGTGTTGTGGTGGTAATAGTGCATGGCAGTGATGGTGGTTGACTGATGGTGTTGGTGGGCGAAG
Source organism: Kitagawia praeruptora (assembly GCA_037693485.1). Classification (NCBI taxonomy): domain Eukaryota; kingdom Viridiplantae; phylum Streptophyta; class Magnoliopsida; order Apiales; family Apiaceae; genus Kitagawia; species Kitagawia praeruptora. The sequence goes on from CM075354.1 coordinate 76,697,368, forward strand.
TCGTCGATTCGAATTGGAAGCTCCGATCTGTACGAGTTATTTTTCGATTCCGATATGTGGTGGTGTGGTGGTTGTCATGAAGGTGTGAGGTGGTCAGTGCACACTCGAAGCCGTGATTCTTCGATTCTCCCATTTTTTGGCCCCCAAGGGACAATTTGAAGCTCATCGAAAAATGACATTGGAAATTAGGATTCCATTTGGGCGTATACAATCCGGCATTATAATGGTTTAAAAATTAGTATAGCGTTGTAGAGAATCGAAAGGCGATTCGATTGCTATATAGAACGTGACTGTAAATTGCTGGAGGGTGGTGAACGGAGCTCGCCAGATTTTTGCCAAAAATTGCCAGAGAGGGAGCTGAAGGAGACGGTTGTTGCGCATTCTCAAGATGCGTGTCCTGGGATACGCATTCTGAAGATGCGTATCTCGAACACGCATCTCTTAAGGGAGATTCTAATTTGTGAAGTAAGCGCCTCTACAACATGCGTGTACAGTACACGTATCGCGCATCTGGGAGATGCGTGTACGGTGGGTATTTAGGGCCGTTCATGACGCCTATGGATATTTTGAACAATTGATCCTTCAAAATGGGTATTGAGGACCATCACCCTATTTCTGATTTGTGCATTAGCAACGGTAATTTCAAACACACATTCTAGATATACGTAATTTCTATATATTGAAGGTGTGCATTTTTTTTGATATCACAAATGTGTGTTTGATGTGATATGTTGAGTCATTTCTTTTCAGTTTCAATATTTTGAGAACATGATATTTTAGAATATTTTCATTTCAATTCATGTACGAACAAATTAAAAAGAAGATAAACATTGTGGTTTATATTCCTCTCCCTCCAACCGCCTCTTTTCTTCTTTTACACCCCTCAAAACTCCTAATATTTATTTTTGAGTAATATCATTAATTAATTGGTTTTTTAAGGTAATTTGTTTTAATAATAAATTATACGACATCTATAAAAAAAATCAAAATTTAACAAACATATAATAAAAATAATCGTTGAGTAGATCTTGTACTGTGGAGCATCCCTCCTCGCTTATATCATTGAAATATACAGCCCTTTTGAAGAAACAATCTGATGATTTAGTGTATTAATGAAGAATATGTATACCTAATTTATCATAAAGCATGTCGACCATAACTGCGACATCATGAAACCCTCATTAACAAATCTTTATTCTAATAATTCATATACAATTGCGAACATTAAACACACCAAAACTCTATCGAAGATAGACAACGAAACTAAACTTTCACGAGGAGAGATATAGGAACCCAAAATATGGGTAAAAAAAATCCCATTATTGGGTAGAACTACTTTCATAAGGAGAGAGGTTATTAAGTAACAACGAAAATTGAAAAATAAAAATAAAGGGGGCTTATTACCAACCAAAAAGGTGGGTTTTTTTTATTAATCAATAAGTTTATTATAAATTCCTTTTTCTTTTCTTTTTCAATAAAGTTATTTCTTTTTTTTTTAGAATTTTAATATCTCGTTTGTGGGTTTTTTTCTATCCATATATTGGATTTGTTCACTAATTGTGTGAGAATTTGTTTATTTTAATATCTGAAATTGTAGATGTGCAGGAGTTTTAGTGGATTATATGAAATCCCTTGGTTCATTTATATGGATTATATGAAATCGGTAATATGATTGATTGTTTGAATATTTTGACAAATCATATACACCAACTAAGCTCACCAACCAAGCTCACCAATCAATCTTAGACTTTATGTACTAGTTTTCCTCTATATAAGAGCTTATGCTCTCATGTAATAAACAAGGTCAATACAATGTAGTTCTAATATTACTACCGTGTTTTTCTCTCCTCTCTACTAGTTCCGTATATTACTTCCGCATTGCTCATATTCTGACATGGTATCAAAGCGGGAGTAGAGAGGAGGAGTATTTCAGTTGAAGCTTGTGGTTTTTCAAGGAAAACATTAGCTGCCCAAATTTATATTTTCAACCAAAAGCCCCAAAAAACATAACCCTAACCAAGATACGAACACCTACTAGTGTAGAGCTGTAAGGGGCAATTCACTGGTTGAATTCCAGCTTGTAAACACCACCATACACGCTATCACGTGCCACCTATATTATGGAGACCTTAAAAGGCAGATCCGACCAGTCTTCTTAAGGGAAGGCTGATTCATCTCCTCCAACTGATTCAATCCACACAACGACCTTAAAATTTCAGTTGGTAGATATCATGATATCCCACCATTTTATTATGTTGCTGCAAATAAAATTGTTGGGGCTAGGACTCTAGCTTCAGGTGATGTTCCTTGTCAAGGTGAGTTCATTCATCAAGAAAATCAAAGCAGCAGAAGTAGTTGTATTTTATACAACACAGTTCACTGCTATATCTTGCATTCATCAGCACCTTTTATATTTTTTGACGGCCTAAAATATACTGTGTGGTCGAAAATTCGATAACCGGTATCCCAAAAGACTCAATAAACTCAAGATCGGTCGATTCTAAAAATGGGTATAGTTGGACGCTCAGATTAAGCTCAAGGGCTACTAGTGTCCACTCTTCAATCCCAAGATAGGTCTTTCATCCGAAGATGGGATTTCGAGTGAGGGGGCGTGTTGAATATTAGCAAAGTCAATTGTGGTGTGCTAGTCAGTTGTGGTGTGCTGAGTGGGTTAGGTGTGTAAAACTGTTAGGGGAACAATATCATTTTAGCCACCCATTTTAATCAATACCATTGAAGATGCTCTTATAGTACGTGTTTAATGAAATTTGATTTTTTGTAGGTGTTGTATGAATTTCAATTAATAAACATATAAAAAATATATTGGTTTCATTGAGATCTCAATTACTCACAAAAAAATCACAAAAAAGCACAATATTCAACAATTAAAATGACATTAACCAAAAAATACAATTAAATCGTTGACATTATATATATATATATATATAGGGGCTACTCCAATACAAACCTCCTTAAAATACAAACCTACAAACCAAGCAAAATCTAATATTTCAAGCTAATCTAATGATCAAACTAGGGGTACCCCAATACAAAAAACGTTTAAAATAATTGGCTCTATCCAACAAAAAAATTAAAAAAAAATTAATGTTCACGTGATGACAGGGCAGTGGATTTCACTGGTTAACGGTGCTTCGCACCTTCTTGTAAGGCGCTTCGCGCCGTTATCATTCTAAAGTTGTAAGGAATGGCAATCAATGGTAAAGACAATAGACGATTGACGGGTGTGTCGAGAGCCTTCGGCCCTCATGACTACCTAACTCATTCGTTTACTGTCTTAAATGCTTCGCATTTCCATAGCAAGTTTTTTTTTTTTGTTGGATAGAGCCAATTATTTTAAGCATTTTTTGTGAAGGTATCCTTGGCGGGAACCATAGAATAGATGAAAATAATTAATTTAGTGTTGGTTTGTAGGTTTGTATTTTAAGACTGGTTTGTATTTGAGCAAAAACCTATATATATATATATATATAGGCAAATGATCAAATACAAACCACTCTTTTTTTTTTTGAATAAAAAATACAAACCACTCTTAAAATGAGAATTACAAACCATCACTAATTTGTACAATCAAAATCACTATTTTTATATTTAATTCAAAAAATATACTCCATCCGTCCCACCCTTTTTTTACATGTTTTCAGCATTGTTTGGCACGCATTTTAAGGCGTATATAAAGTATAGTTCCATAACTTATTTTTAAAATTTTCTTTTTTTGAATAAAATTTTAAACATTAAATTTTTATTTAGAAGAAAAAAAAATTATGAAACGATATTTTATCGAAGCATTAAAATGTGTGTCGAGCCCTCTGTCCCAAGCGTAAAGAAATCGCTGGAACAGAGGGAGTAAAATACAAACAGAATCTATTTTTAATTTTAGAAACCCCCCCCCCAATTATACAACTCCCCAGTACCCCCCCCCCCACCCTCACCCTCACCCTCACCCTCTACAACCTCTCCCATCGGAACCACCATTATTTCCAACAAGATTCATAATTTCCAGCAACTCTATAATTTTCGGTGGTTCGAATCGAAGAATCACGGCTTCGAGTGTGCTCTGACCACCTCACACCTTCATGACAACCACCACACCACCACATATCGGAATCGAAAAATAACTCGTACAGATCGGAGCTTCCAATTCGAATCGACGACTTCGCCCACCAACACCATCAGTCAACCACCATCACTGCCATGCACTATTACCACCACAACACCAGACGCGACTTCCGATAGCACCGCAGGCAACATCTTCATCCGACGAAATATTGTAGTGAGGGTCGAAGGTCCTAAACACACATGTCAATCGTCTATTGTCTTTACCATTGATTGCCACTCGTTACAGCTTTAGAATGATAAAGGCGCGAAGCGCCGTACAAGAAGGTGCGAAACACCGTTAACCGGTGACGATTTGCGATTTGTGTTTGTGGTTGATGATTTGTGATTTTTGTTTGTGACGATTTGTGTTTGTGGTGTAGGTGGCGATGGCAGTGGGGTGGTGACGATGGTAGTTAGGGGTGATCATAAACCGCACCAGATCGAAAAAACCGCCCACACCGCACCATACTGCGCGGTTTTTATTTTCTGTGGTGCGGTTGCGGTTTCAAATTTTGACAAACCGCGCGGTGCGGTGCGGGTTGCGGTTTTAGTTTTCTGAAATGCGGTTCAAACCGCACTGCACCGCAATATTTAATATTATATATATATATATTATGTTAGTATTTTGTTAATGATTTAAGGGATAGTTTGCAAGCTATTTGGTTCGTTAGTACCTACTGCCTAGTAATAATTTATTTTAAAGGCTTATGAGATCAATTATAATGCGGTAGCCCATCTTTATCTATTTAGTATCACAATATTTAATACTAAAATGTTTGTATTTCATTAAGTCTATAGACACGGTCATCATACGAATTAATAAATGTGGTTTAGTAAGAACTTTAAAAATTAATTTCACATTCATGAAAATTAATATTTTAGATTTATAATTATTTTTATCGAAGGTGTAAACCGCAATAAACCGCACCGCATTTTCGCGGTGTGATTTATGTGGTTTTAAAATTTCGTGTTGCGGTTTGGAAATTTGACCAAACCGCATGCGCGGGTTGGTCCGCGGTTTTGACTAAAGTTTAATAAGAACTTTAGTGATGGTTTGTAGTATGTATTCCAATACAAACCTTCTTAAAATACAAACTACAAACCATCACTAATATCTACAACAAAAATCACTAATTTCATTTTTGACAAAAATATATTAAAATACCCACCCCACCCCACCCCACCCCACCCCAACCCAAATCACTAAAATACATTCCCGAAACCACTAAGTTTAACCACCCCACCCTCACCATCACCACCATCCACTACCATTAGGGGTGATCGCGGTGCGGGTGGTGCGGTTTTTCCCCAAAACCGCGGATCAACCCGCGCATGCGGTTTGGTCAAATTTCCAAACCGCAACCGCACCACGAAATTTTAAAACCGCATAAACCACACCGCGAAAATGCGGTGCGGTTTATTGCGGTTTACACCTTCGATAAAAATAATTATAAATCTAAAATATTAATTTTCATGCATGTGAAATTAATTTTTAAAGTTCTTACTAAACCACATTTATTAATTCGTATGATGACCGTGTCTATAGATTTAATGAAATACAAACATTTTAGTATTAAATATTGTGATACTAAATAGATAAAGATGGGCTACCGCATTATAATTGATCTCATAAGCCTCTAAAATAAATTATTACTAGGCAGTAGGTACTAACGAACCAAATAGCTTGCAAACTATCCCTTAAATCATTAACAAAATACTAACATAATATATATATATATATATATATATATATATATATATATATATATATATATAATATTAAATATTGCGGTGCAGTGCGGTTTGAACCGCATTTCAGAAAACTAAAACCGCAACCCACACCGCACCGCGCGGTTTGTCAAAATTTGAAACCGCAACCGCACCACAAAAAATAAAAACCGCGCGGTATGGTGCGGGTTGGTGCGGTGTGGGCGGTTTTTTCGATCTGGTGCGGTTTATGATCACCCCTAACTACCATCGTCACCACCCCACTGCCATCGCCACCAACACGACCAGATATACAAACACAAATCGTCACAAACAAAAATCACAAATCATCAACCACAAACACAAATCGCAAATCGTCACCGGTTAACGGTGTTTCGCACCTTCTTGTACGGCGCTTCGCGCCTTTATCATTCTAAAGCTGTAACGAGTGGTAATCAATGGTAAAGACAATAGACGATTGACATGTGTGTTTAGGACCTTCGACCCTCACTACAATATTTCGTCGGATGAAGATGTTGCCTGCGGTGCTATCGGAAGTCGCGTCTGGTGTTGTGGTGGTAATAGTGCATGGCAGTGATGGTGGTTGACTGATGGTGTTGGTGGGCGAAGTCGTCGATTCGAATTGGAAGCTCCGATCTGTACGAGTTATTTTTCGATTCCGATATGTGGTGGTGTGGTGGTTGTCATGAAGGTGTGAGGTGGTCAGAGCACACTCGAAGCCGTGATTCTTCGATTCGAACCACCGAAAATTATAGAGTTGCTGGAAATTATGAATCTTGCCGGAAATAATGGTGGTTCCGATGGGAGAGGTTGTAGAGGGTGAGGGTGGGGGGTACTGGGGAGTTGTATAATTGGGGGGGTGGGTTTTCTAAAATTAAAAATAGGTTCTGTTTGTATTTTACTCCCTCTGTTCCAGCGATTTCTTTACGCTTGGGATAGAGGGCTCGACACACATTTTAATGCTTCGATAAAATATCGTTTCTAATTTTTTTTCTTCTAAATAAAAATTTAATGTTTAAATTTTTATTCAAAAAGAAAATTTTAAAAATAAGTTATGGAACTATACTTTATATACGCCTTAAAATGCGTGCCAAACAATGCTGAAAACATGTAAAAAAAGGGTGGGACGGAGGGAGTATATTTTTTGAATTAAATATAAAAATAATGATTTTGATTGTACAAATTAGTGATGGTTTGTAATTCTCATTTTAAGAGTGGTTTGTATTTTTTATTCAAAAAAAAAAGAGTGGTTTGTATTTGATCATTTGCCTATATATATATATATATATATATATATATATATATATATATATATATATATATATATATATATATATATATATATAGGTTTTTGCTCAAATACAAACCACTCTTAAAATACAAACCTACAAACCAACACTAAATTAATTATATTTCATCTATTCTAAGGTTCCCGCCAAGGGTACCTTCACAAAAAATGCTTAAAATAATTGGCTCTATCCAACAAAAAAAAAACTTGCTGTGGAAATGCGAAGCATTTAAGACATTAAACGAATGAGTTAGGTAGTCATGAGGGCCGAAGGCTCTCGACACACCCGTCAATCGTCTATTGTCTTTACCATTGATTGCCATTCCTTACAACTTTAGAATGATAAAGGCGCGAAGCGCCGTACAAGAAGGTGCGAAGCACCGTTAACCAGTGAAATCCACTGCCCTGTCATCACGTGAACAGTGATTTTTTATTATTATTATTTTTTTGTTGGATAGAGCCAATTATTTTAAACGTTTTTTGTATTGGGGTACCCCTAGTTTGATCATTAGATTAGCTTGAAATATTAGATTTTGCTTGGCTTGTAGGTTTGTATTGGAGTAACCCCTATATATATATATATATATATATATATATATATATATATATATATATATAATGTCAACGATTTAATTGTATTTTTTGGTTAATGTCATTTTAATTGTTGAATATTGTGCTTTTTTTGTGATTTTTTTGTGAGTAATTGAGATCTCAATGAAACCAATATATTTTTTATATGTTTATTAATTGAAATTCATACAACACCTACAAAAAATCAAATTTCATTAAACACGTACTATAAGAGCATCTCCAATGGTATTGATTAAAATGGGTGGTAAAAATGATATTGTTCCCCTAACAGTTTTACACACCTAACCCACTCAGCACACCACAATTGACTTTGCTAATATTCAACACGCCCCCTCACTCGAAATCCCATCTTCGGATGAAAGACCTATCTTGGGATTGAAGAGTGGACACTAGTAGCCCTTGAGCTTAATCTGAGCGTCCAACTATACCCATTTTTAGAATCGACCGATCTTGAGTTTATTGAGTCTTTTGGGATACCGGTTATCGAATTTTCGACCACACAGTATATTTTAGGCCGTCAAAAAATATTAAAGGTGCTGATGAATGCAAGATATAGCAGTGAACTGTGTTGTATAAAATATAACTACTTCTGCTGCTTTGATTTTCTTGATGAATGAACTCACCTTGACAAGGAACATCACCTGAAGCTAGAGTCCTAGCCCCAACAATTTTATTTGCAGCAACATAATAAAATGGTGGGATATCATAATATCTACCAACTGAAATTTTAAGGTCGTTGTATGGATTGAATCAGTTGGAGGAGATGAATCAGCCTTCCCTTAAGAAGACTGGTCGGATCTGCCTTTTAAGGTCTCCATAATACAGGTGGCACGTGATAGCGTGTATGGTGGTGTTTACAAGCTGGAATTCAACCAGTGAATTGCCCCTTACAGCTCTACACTAGTAGGTGTTCGTATCTTGGTTAGGGTTATGTTTTTTGGGGCTTTTGGTTGAAAATATAAATCTGGGCAGCTAATGCTTTCCTTGAAAAACCACAAGCTTCAACTGAAATACTCCTCCTCTCTACTCCCGCTTTGATACCATGTCAGAATATGAGCAATGCGGAAGTAATAAACGGAATTAGTAGAGAGGAGAGAAAAACACGGTAGTAATATTAGAACTACATTGTATTGACCTTGTTTATTACATGAGAGCATAAGCTCTTAAATAGAGGAAAACTAGTACATAAAGTCTAAGATTGATTGGTGAGCTTAGTTGGTGTATATGATTTGTCAAAATATTCAAACAATCAATCATATTACCGATTTCATATAATCCATATAAATGAACCAAGAGATTTCATATAATCCACTAAAACTCCTGCACATCTACAATTTCAGATATTAAAATAAACAAATTCTCACACAATTAGTGAACAAATCCAATATATGGATAGAAAAAACCCACAAACGAGATATTAAAATTCTAAAAAAAAAATAACTTTATTGAAAAAGAAAAGAAAAAGGAATTTATAATCAACTTATTGATTAATAAAAAAAACCCCACCTTTTTGGTTGGTAATAAGCCCCCTTTATTTTTATTTTTCAATTTTCGTTGTTACTTAATAACCTCTCTCCTTATGAAAGTAGTTCTACCCAATAATGGGATTTTTTTTACCCATATTTTGGGTTCCTATATCTCTCCTCGTGAAAGTTTAGTTTCGTTGTCTGTCTTCGATAGAGTTTTGGTGTGTTTAATGTTCGCAATTGTATATGAATTATTAGAATAAAGATTTGTTAACGAGGGTTTCATGATGTCGCAGTTATGGTCGACATGCTTTATGATAAATTAGGTATACATATTCTTCATTAATACACTAAATCATCATATTGTTTCTTCAAAAGGGCTGTATATTTCAACGATATAAGCGAGGAGGGATGCTCTACAATACAAGATCTACTCAACGATTATTTTAATTATATGTTTGTTAAATTTTGATTTTTTTTTATAGATGTCGTATAATTTATTATTAAAACAAATTACCTTAAAAAAACAAATTAATTAATGATATTACTCAAAAATAAATATTAGGAGTTTTGAGGGGTGTAAAAGAAGAAAAGAGGCGGTTGGAGGGAGAGGAATATAAACCACAATGTTTATCTTCTTTTTAATTTGTCCGTACATGAATTGAAATGAAAATATTCTAAAATATCATGTTCTCAAAATATTGAAACTGAAAAGAAATGACTCAACATATCACATCAAACACACATTTGTGATATCAAAAAAAATGCACACCTTCAATATATAGAAATTACGTATATCTAGAATGTGTGTTTGAAATTACCGTTGCTAATGCACAAATCAGAAATAGGGTGATGGTCCTCAATACCCATTTTGAAGGATCAATTGTTCAAAATATCCATAGGCGTCATGAACGGCCCTAAATACCCACCGTACACGCATCTCCCAGATGCGCGATACGTGTACTGTACACGCATGTTGTAGAGGCGCTTACTTCACAAATTAGAATCTCCCTTAAGAGATGCGTGTTCGAGATACGCATCTTCAGAATGCGTATCCCAGGACACGCATCTTGAGAATGCGCAACAACCGTCTCCTTCAGCTCCCTCTCTGGAAATTTTTGGCAAAAATCTGGCGAGCTCCGTTCACCACCCTCCAGCAATTTACAGTCACGTTCTATATAGCAATCGAATCGCCTTTCGATTCTCTACAACGCTATACTAATTTTTAAACCATTATAATGCCAGATTGTATACGCCCAAATGGAATCCTAATTTCCGATGTCATTTTTCGATGAGCTTCAAATTACCCATGGGGGGCCAAAAAACGGGAGAGATGCTGGCAGTGGAGAGAGATACAGGTGGTGGTGGTGGTGATAGGTATGGAGAAAGAGAGGTGCGATAGACGTGGTGGTGGTGGTGGTGGTGATAGGTACGGAGAGAGAGAGGTGCGAGATCGAGAGGGAGACTGCGGGGAAAGGGATGAGCAGTGGAGAGATTCTTGTTTTGTGGGTAGATAGGGCCATCATCTCCGATACGTGTTTCGTGGGTAGATAGGGCCATCATCTCTGCATACCAGTATTTCGGGCCACGGGTGCTCCAAAATCGATATTCTGGGCATTCTCTCTGAGGGATATTTATTAAAGAATACACATTTTCACAATTCGTCCCTCTGATTGAGGTCATTCTATTTTTATACAGATTTTTTGATCAACTTCTGAATTGTACAAAATTCTTTAACAATGTATTTAGTAAAAAGGCCAAGACGGTATAAAGGTAAAGTTAAACTTAAACATAAACCACAAGGCACAAGTTTTTATTTTTTTTATGCAAATAATCTACAAGGACAATACAAATTATTATAAAGGGGAGAGGGGAATCGACGGGTGATGGCCCTAAATGTCCACATCCCAAAACATTTGGTTCAAATACCCATTTTTGGAATGGATGGCCCTAAATACCCACGGGACACACATGTGGGAAAGGAGTATCCGGACACTCCTTTGACACATGCGTATCCTTCACAAAATTAATTCTGCAAAATTTTGGACAGCTTGGGATGCGCATGTTGAACATGCGTGACTTGAGATGCGCATGTCCAACATTGCGTATCTGTAATTACTGTTCATCGTCTCCAAGCTCGTGCCGACGTCGTTTTTCCGATCAAAAATTTGGCACAATCGTTCACCCCTTTCCAGCACTCGAGCACTAGCATACCATATACCAAAACGATCGTCTCTTCACCCTCTACATGCATGTACCAGTAGATTTCAGTTTGTTTCGCCGAAATTAAAAGCCCCAATTCGAGCTCCATTTTCCGATTTGCTCGTGCACGCCCCTGCGGGGCCAGAAATCAATAAACGAGTATGGCAAATTGAAGAGGGAGTTGTGGCCATCGCAGGCCCGGTTCTGAGGGTAGTTTAGAGGGGCAACGGCCAAGGGCCCAAGCTTGAAAGAGGGCCCATTTTTTTAGGTTTTATAATAATAGTACTAAAAAAATTAAAATTGATACAATAAAAATGTAAAAACTAGAAGAATTTTTTTCACTCCATCAATGACACACTCTTTACCCCTTGTATCAAATTTAAATTCTTCATTTTCTCTGATTTCTCTCCCCAATATCTAAACTTTTTTTAATTCTCAAAATTTTCTCCACCCATCAACAAATTCGTTAATTTTTTAAATATTTTTCAAAAAAATATTTCTAGGCTCGAGCTTTTTAATGAGCCGAGTTTGAACACAAGTCCGGGCTCATTTAGCTAAATGAGCCGGTTTGGCTCCGCTAATGAAATTTAATGAGCCGATTTTGGACACAAGATTAAGCTCGTTTAAGTATAATTTTACACGAACTAGTTCACCCCCACTGGTTTAAAGGCTCGTTTAGCTAAACGAGCCGGCTCAACTCATGAAATTAAACAAGCCGGGCTCGACTCATGAAAAAAACTTGGTTCAAATTACAACCATGCTCTTAATTACGGCAAGAGAACTTTTTTTAAAGGGGCCCCAAATTATTATTTTGCCTAGGGTCCCGAAAAATTCCGGATCGGGCCTGGGCCATCGTTTTGATGTCCTCAGTTTTGGTGAAGGTGGCCGGAGGAGGTAGAACGAAGAGGCGATTTTTGAACGATTTTATGGACATCTGAGCATCTCAGATATGCGTGACCTGTGATACGCATTCCAGGATTGCGCATCCCAGAACACGCATTTGTGAGATGCGTGACCTGTCGATATTTTGGACCGCTTTCTCGAAAATTAGTATTTCGGACCTTAAGTCTCCAAATCTTGGCATTTTGGGCATTTGAACCTCTAACCTATCACAAAGAAAAAAAAAACATAACTGGAATAATTGAATGTTGCCAAATAAAGTAAATTAAATCCTCGACGCAACAGTAGATCTATTATGTTCCACAATCTGCCATAGGACATTCACATGTGTTTGTTTGTTTGTTAAATAATTTATACAATAATAATTCAGAGTTAAAAGAAAAAAGATTTCCCAATCTTTTGTAATGTGAAATGGGAATGAATCACTTGGTTATCCACTAAAATACATGCCATCATCTACTATAAGCTCCCAGCCAAAACTTGTGAAATCGATGTTCCAGACTTGAGTACTCAGTCGAAAATATATAGACCAAATTTCTGAGTTACATAAGTAGGAATTTTGTGCCATGGATTCAGTAGTTGAGCTTCTAGTTTCAGTATCATTGTTATTCTTGGCAATCCCTCTTCAAGTTGAACCACATAAAGTTCATCGCCCTCGTCCACAAATCACAGTAATGGGCATTGTCTATTGTGACATTTGTTCCAATAACACCTTCTCCAGGAACAGCTACTTCCTTCCAGGTGATTTTATCTATATATGTACTTAGGCAAATGCACTCTATTCTCTAGCGGAAGCTAAGTTAAACCTCTTTAATTTTTCTATTGTTCATTCTCTCGAAAACGGCGGTGCAAGGTGAGTTAAACCTCCCTAATCTCCTTTGTTCATGCTCTCCCTCAACTGTAGGATGGGTTGGCTAAAATTCACTCTCTATATTTAGTAACTATAGCATGGGGGCAAAAATTGAAAATGTTCTTATATCAAACGATTTACATTCTCAAGCTCCAATATTTTTAAGTTTAAAATCTTTTTCCTTTGACTATTAGGTGCTGAAGTGAAAATAGAGTGCAGGTTTCAAGCATCTTCTCCAAGAACAAGTGAGCAGATAACATTCTCAGTGAATAGAACAACCAACAAACATGGGATTTACAAATTAGAATTACCAGCAATCGACGGAATCGAATGTGCTAGAGAGAAAGCAATAGGGAATTTATGCAGGGCAAGCTTGATAAGAAGCTCAAATGATGCATGCAATGTTCCTGGTTACAAAAGCACAACGGATGAAATCACTATAAAATCAGAAGAAGCAAATCTCTGTATTTACAGCCTTAATGTTATGAATTATAGACCATCCAAAAGAGATATTGCTTTATGTGGGAACTAGAATAGTAGTTTCCAACTTCTCCTCTTTGTCATTGATTGTACTTACTAGTTTCACCTTCTTAGCTGAATGCATTCTTGTTGGCTGTTGCCTTGGAGATTAGTCTTTTCTTTACATACAAAGGCACATAATTATTCAAGTAATTAGGTTTTGTGTGTAGGAGGATCCGAGGATGTAATTATCAATATCCCAATGCTCCTGTAGTCCATTGTTTTTGGCAGAAGCATGCTGCAACTTTTTTTTTTTTGTTTTCCTGTCAATGCCTATAGTCTTATTATCTCGAAAATCTGGGTGTAGCCAATTACTGATTCCAATAATTTGATGACAGCAATTCATTGACTTCCAAAACAAATGACAGCCAAAACCTTGATCACACATTTTAGAAGTAGAATTACAATAAAAGCTAATAAACTATAAGACTTTCAACTGAGTTTTAAAAGAAAATGTCAAATCTCGCTTGTAATGTTGAGTTGGTTGGATTTTCTCTCCGTTTTGTGGGAGTTTGATTCTCTCCGGTTTGTGGGAGCGTGGATTTGGATTTAATGATTCGAGCTGTTTTGGTTCTGCATTAAAGGTCGATAAGCTCAGACGGGTGTTGGGGATACAATTGTATATATCTCCGTCAAAATTCGCTTTTGGTCTCCTTTGGATGTCCGGCGATTCAATTATGTTTGTTCTACTCGATATGAATTGTAGATGCCGTACGGCTTTGATTTATTGAATTTAATACATTTGTTTTTCAAAAAAAAAAAAAAAAGAAAAAGAAAATGTCAAATAAACTATAGCAACAATCGAAGGAGACAGTTTTCTGTCTGAAAAATAACACAAGAAACTTATTAAACCTTGGGCTGAAGTTATTTTAAGGATGCACTGTCAGTTCCAGCAGACTACCACAAAGCTCGTTAGTATTTGCTGCTTTCCCACTCCTGCTGTGGCCTGCGAAGAAATGATGGTCTCAGAAGAAAAACGAACCCCCTCTGCTATATCATGCCTGTCCGCACTTGCTCAGACAAGCAACTCCTTCTTCCAAGTAGTCTTCTCTGTTTATCCAAAATTCTGGAGCATCCTGTTACGAGATAGTTTAATGTAAATAGTTGTGTGGAATGTGATATGGCATCAGTATCCAGACACTGAAACCAAACCCAGAAATTACACTAACCAGTCACGAAATGTGACATGTATCAGTCTAATGTGGTCTACGATTGCCATTTTTCTCAAACTCAAGAATTGTATAAGATGGGAGCAAAGTGCAAACACCGGTCTACCAGTGTATGTGCTGTGTGTGTTTTTTGCTGTGCGCTAGGAGAAAGACTGCATGAAGGCTACATATGCTAACCTTCATGATTCCTGCAAGAACTGCACCTCCAAGGTACACCATATGCTTTCTTCGCGGCGGATCCTCTATCCTCAAGCGTAGTTTCTGTTCAGCAGGAACAAAAAATTTAGAAAAATATACTTTGCAAGATGTGAAGGCAGTAATGGAGCAAAAATTGCTAAATTACAATATCGAAAATTATACTTACATATGACAGAAAAAATAAGAATCGGTAATGAGCAAATTTGGCTTTGTTTTTCTCAGTATAGATCTTCCCATAATTTTATACAATAATTTTCTAATGCATCTTTTTATAGCAATCAGCTAGCTGCCCTTTTAATAATTACTAAATGTCAAAATGTCAGCTATGTTAGGCACCGTCTATGACTTTGGGGCAATGTTAGGCACCTCTAGTAGACTTTGGGGCATTAAGTTTTCTATATATATGATCTTTCTCTCATTGTAATATAACACAACAATATATACAATTACTTCTTCTGTCAATATCTCTATGCTATATTGCTAACATGGTATCAGAGCGGGAGTAGAGAGGAGGAGTTTATCAGTTGAAGCTTTGTTGTTTCTCAAGAGAAACACAAGCTGTCCAGGAAGAAGGCTGCCAAGAAGGCTGCCCAGAAACAAGAAGAAGAAGCTTTCCAGAAGCTGTCCAAGTTTTCCAGCAGCAGCAGTGTTAATTTCTCAAAATCAGAAAATTGAAACCTGTAAAACTGAAACATACACACTGCAAACACAGCAGGCCACACCAGCAGCAGCAAGCTTTAACATAAGAAGAGGGAATTCATCAGAAATCAGGGCTTCTTGTTTTCAAGAAAACAGAGACCAGATTAGCGAAGAAAAAAAAAACAAAATCGTGAAGCTCATCAAAATCATAATCCAAGGCTCAAGTTTTCAAGAAAACTGACCTTCCTTTTTAGCAAGCAACATAACCAATTGGCGACCAAAGCTGCCCGGAAGTCAGCTCCGGCGACCGGCGGCGTGAAGAAGCCTCACAGGTTCCGACCATCGCTCTCAGAGAGATCAGAAAGTTCCAGAAATCAACTGAATTGCTTATCCGAAAGCTTCCGTTTCAGCGATTTGTTCGAGAAATAGCGCAGACGGAGGGCTGCCAGAAGATTGGGAGGCGAGGTTGAAGGAAGAAATTGTGAGATAGAGCTACCTGGCCCATATTCAAACCCACCAGCAAAAATTTGTACAATTGATATACAATTGTCGTTAATACAATTGATGAATTGTATTGCTGAATGGTACACAAACTGATTGAAGCCGCAGTTGAAGACCAGTTGCGGGAGAATGGTGGTGACCAACACGCGCAGGCTGTTCAAGCTGTTATGCCTGGCGCGTGGTCCTCACGCACGGCGTGGGGCGTGAGTATAGCAGCCGACAGGAACTGTACCAGCATGTGACATTGATATGCTTTTGGACTAACTTGATTTCTTTCCTTTTTTCAAACAGACAGGTCGAAAAAAAAAGGGGTGCTAAAGAAAAAAAGGGGCAAAAGCATCCACTAGAAAAAGGGAAAGATGCTAAAGAAAAAATATTGTCGACCAGGCTGGTTGCAGTGAAAAAAGGGATAAAAAAGAAAAAAAAAAGATAAAGAAAAAAAAAGAAGAAATAAAATCGGAGGAAGATTAGAAAGAAAAAAAAAGGGAAAAAAAAGGATAAAAAAAGAGTGATTATATAAATTATTTTGCATTTATTTTCTTAAGGGAAAGTAGTGCTAATATTTTAAAAAAAAAATCTGGATCTTTTGAAGATTTAATCACTTTGATTTTAGGAGTTTACCCCAGGTTATAGATTTAATTGTGTAGTATTAAAGTGGTTGTTGATATTATGGTATCTCTCCAATTTATTACGATACTACAAATTAAATAGTTCAGGGGGCATTATTTCGACGAAGCAACAGAAGTAGTGTATAAAAAAAAAATGTACACACAGTTCACTGCCACAAATGGAAAAGCAAGCAGCAGAAGTAGTGTGTATACAGATGTACACACAGTTCACTGCCATGACGACAAAGCAGCAGAAGTAGTAGTATGTATACAGACATACACACAGTTCACTGCTATATCTTGTTAATACTGAGTGATCACAAAGTCGAGTCTCAGTTCCTTCAAAATAATCAGTTCAAGCACTGATTGGTGGTAATCCACCGTTGTGCTGAAAAGCAGCACTTTCTATTATTTTCACATGGCCTAAAATGTACGGCGTGGTAGCGAAGTCGAGTCCCGGTATTCCCAAAATTCTCAGATAATTAATCCCAAGATAGGTGAATCCCAAGATGGGCAATCTCAAGATGGATCTTTAAACTCCAAGATGAGTAAATCTCAAGATGGGTCAATCCTAAGATGGGTCTTCAATTCCTAGAGATGGGTCAAGTTGAATACCTAGGTTACGCTCAAGAGCTCCTAGTGTTCCACTCTTCAATCCCAATATAGGTATTTCATCCCAAGATGGGATTTCGAGTGAGGGGGCGTGTCAAAATGTCAGCTATGTTAGGCACCGTCTATGACTTTGGGGCAATGTTAGGCACCTCTAGTAGACTTTGGGGCATTAAGTTTTCTATATATATGATCTTTCTCTCATTGTAATATAACACAACAATATATACAATTACTTCTTCTGTCAATATCTCTATGCTATATTGCTAACACTAAATCATATTTTATTCAGTTGCAGGTTGAAATTATGTTTGTTTCAGCCCGAATTCTAGGCTTTAATTCATGAAGAATTACTTTCTCAATTTTTCTGTCTAAAAAACCTTCACAAGGGATGCACCACTGCATAGTAAATCCCAGGTATGGACCACCCTACTGGACCCCATCACCCAGAGCTGCTAAAAAGCGAAAAGTGCAACGAAGCACAAGGGCCTCCCAAAGCTAAAGCACAAAGCGAAGCGCGGAATCATTTAGGCGAAGCGCACGATTCATTCAGGCAAAGCACGCCAAATAAAAAATACCCAACTCACATATATATATAGGGTCACGCTCTATGGAGAACCACTCTAAACTGAGAACCTAAGAACTCTAATAAGTTCAGTAGTAGCAGAACTTTAGATTTCATGTGTTTGACTTAAAAATTCAGATGCATAACTTTTAAGTTCAGCAACAGAATGTTTGTTGAAAAACATAAGTTCAGTCGCAGAACTTTGTAGAAAAAGCAAGTTTGGTTGACTTTTAAGTTCAACAGAATGTTTGTTAAAAAAGTAAGTTTTTTTTTTTTTGCTAAACTATTAAAAAAGTAAGTTCATTTGTAGAACTTTGTAGAAAAAGAAAGTTCAGTTGTAGAACTTTTAATTTCATGTGCATAACTTTGAAATTCAGTAGCAGAACACTATTTTTTTAGTACGAAATAAAATAGATTTGCAGTAGAACTCAATGGTAAGTAAGTTCGATTGTAGGATTTTGTAGAAGAAGCAAGTTCAGTTGTAGAAATTTTTATTTCATGTGCGTAACTTTGAATTCAGTACCAGAACACTATTTTTTATTACGAAACAAAATAGGTTCTGCAGTAGGATCCAATGGTTCTCCGGTTCTCTTTTAGGTAGTGGTTCTCATTTGAATCAAACCCTATATATATATATTCAGACACATGCAATGACTAAATAATAAATATTAACACGATGCCTAAGTCAAACAAGTTTCAAGACTATATAGTCAACAATACACAAATTTTCTTATACTAAATAAACAAAAATCATACTAATGACATTGAATTGTGTCCATTCTTAAACCATCTTCTTCTAAAGATTTAACAATCTACCTCACAGATGGTACATCTCAATTTTTGTTGATAAAGGTTGACTGCCACAATTTAAAATTTTTGTCAGATCTGGACAGTGTGGCATGAATCGAGTGCTTTTGCATTGGTCGTGGCCCCAATGACTTTTTTTAACAATTTCAGCAGTTAAACACTAAGTTCTCAAATTCTTCAGTACTCTTGAAGCTGTAAGATGCACTTCACAGTCCTAAGCCAACTCCTTGACTTCTTTTACCAGTTATTAAACACTAAAATCTCAAATTTTTCAGTACTACTGAAGCTGTAATATGCACTTCAGTCATAAGCCAACTCCTTGGAGTTTTCTTGATCAACTAATAGTCTAATACTCATTGTGGGGTAATTTTGCAGGTACTCTTAATAATTAGATATGAAGTTTTGTCCTAATATCGATTGTTATTTGCTTGCGACTACAGTACTTTCTTTGTGCAGTTGGAATTCTCTTAGGGTTGCATTTTTATTACTAGTATTTTTTATTTTCTCCTACATCAAGCTCTATATTATAGACAAAATTTCGAACTCAATAACATATGTGTGTGTGTGTGGTGCATATCTTCGTATATGTATGCATAAAGGTGCCTTGAGAAATTTATGATGATATATCTATATTCTCAAGTCTATAAGGCCACCTGGGATAATTGCTGATGTTATATGGAAAATCTATCACAATTATTATTTAAAAGAAAATATTGCATTTGTAATGAATGATATGGCTGCAAATATAGTAATTTGGATGCACATCTTGAACACATGCATAATAAGAGGGTGACCGGCACTACTGCTTTCCTATATCTATTTTTTACCAAAGGAAGTAGGTTCTGACGCAGCAGAGCATAAACTTCCTATATACATGAGTGAGGCCTAAAGATGCACCGCTTTCAAGTACTCGGATAAAGAGATCTTTGTCCCACATTGAGGTGCAGCACATAATATGAATGATAAGCTCTACAAATTTTATCAAGATAACTATTAATGTGCTAGAGGGCATTTTGCGAAAGAGACGTGAAACTATGAAATCGGATTAAGACACTTCAGGCAAGCTAACTATTCCTACATACCTACCGAAAGAAATAGATATACCTCTAATCTTATAAAACTGCTACGCCCAAGAAGACAATTTTTTTTTTTTTGTATTACAGGCATTTAGGATCTTGCAGTCTGCAGACCTAAGACTCTAGATTCAATGGTCTGCAAGTTTAAATACGCTCCTTGTTCACATCAAGTTGTCCTCAAGACTTCAAAGCAATTTTAAAAAATATTAATTAAGAATTTCAAACTTACCCAATGATTTGGTCACCAGTCACAGTTTTTCTTAGCATCATATTAAACTGATAGCAAGTAAAATGTATATGCAACATAAGATAGTTGATCTTCCTATCACTTTTCACTTTCAATTAAAAGCCAACGGAGATCAGTGATTACCTTCAGTCCATCTTTGTTTCCTTTCAATACAACATCAAGATACCGATCTTGAATTTCTTTCTCAAGGCTGCAGAAAACAACTGAAGCATGGTTATGAAACAAAAAATTGTGGAAAATCAAGTGATACTGGTCACTAAACCCAAGAGAAGTGTTGGTGTCCCAAATTTGTATCTCTATAGATTTAAAACTAAAAGATAGCTTTTGGTCATTACTACATCCATATGGCCAAAAAGGGCTAGTAACATTAGAAATTCATTTTTAATATAATGATGCATGTCATCTTAGTTTCCAATTAAAAGATGAAAGATTGAGACTTAGCTCTCTGGTAACTATTCCAGCCATACCATACCCACCATAGCGAAAGAAAGAAATTGGCTGAGAACGATAGGCCCTTTAGAAATCATTTAACTTTTAACCAATTTAAAGATTTGTCGTGCAGAGACGGTAGACATTTGTTGCCAACTGTTCATTGTTGATGCAGTTTTCTTTGTTTGTTTTCTTGCTTTTTTGGATTAAGAACAAATATATCTATTACTTTTGTCCACGGAGAAGTGTGAGTAAGTCTTGGGAAAATTGCGAGTAAAACCCACTTTCGAGGTAAAAAATTATTCGATTCTTCAATTTATGGAACTGTGAAGATAATAAAATTGGGAGAGATGGCTGAGTGGGCTAAAGCAGCGGATTGCTAATCCGTTGTACGAGTTATTCGTACCGAGGGTTCAAATCCTTCTCTTTCTGTTTTTGTTGATGACTTGATATTTGATTTATCTTTCAAATTTCGCCAATCCTTATTAATGTTTTATAGTTAACCATGCGGAACAGATAAAAAAAACCTAAGACAATTTAAAAATCAAGCAGTGATCCAATTAAGCCCTCCTCCTAACCTTAATATTTTAGGAGAGCAATTTAACATGGTATCATATGCTATAAATCTCAAATTTTTAATTTTGGACACTATTATCTAAGTATTGCCTCAAAGACGGGTTCCTATTGATCCACTATATGACCAAAATGGTTTACTGATTGAGGCGAAGTTGATTGAAAAAAACAATCTTAATGCAACATATATTGCCTACTAAAATACAATACAAGATCAATTCTTGGACATAGGAACAATTAGTAAAGAAAGGACCAGTCTCTAACCAACTTCACTTTTAAATTTATCCTTATATAAGTGTGGTGTGTGGCTAACCATTCAATGGTACATTGGGTTTTCTTGTTCATACCGGAATCGCGGGTATATCTGCTTGGGGGTTTAACAGCAACAGGGGCATTTGTGCAAGTGTGCGAAACCAACATACGCTTCCAATAAATTAATGTTTTTATCTATTTAGGATAAAGTATAATCCTCCTTCCCTAGCTCCATACCACTCTTTCCCTAGACATAAAATGCTTTTGTTCTTATATTCTAATAAATACAAGTAGTAATTGTGTACAAACGTATGTATAGGTTATTCAATGTGTGAATGAAAATTCTCTAATAAGATTGTTCAAATGCAAAGCCACTTGCAAAGATGGTCATTTGTACATGTATCTGGTGGATCCACCATAATTAGCAGGCAAAACTAGGCAACAAAAAAATCAATCCACTCCGCTTTACATATGTTACATTGGACCCGGGAACGGAATGTCGAATATGGCACGGGGATTCTATCCTATTTCTAACAGAAGTACGAGGACACAACATAATTTACTAACAAAAAAGTACATAATTTTTCATAGAAAAAATTAACAATATAAACTCAGTTCAAACATGAATTTTTAAGTGACTTTGCAAATCAAGCGTCATCTTCTTCTTTTCTCATTTCTCCCTCTTTTTTCTTCTCATATTTTTCTTTTACATCTTAAGTTCATCTCCTATATATGGCCTTGGTCAAAATGTGGACATTTCACACAAAGGATCTGACACGCAATAAGTGTCGTATCCGAGTGTCTGACAAGGGTAAGACAAACAGAAGTCATAGTAAGAAAGGTACAACCCAAAATGTACATGGATTTTATAAGTACCAGAGTATACAGGCATTGAATTCACAGTGACAATGATTCATCAGTCTAAGTGTACTCCAACAGCTATATCTTTAACCCAATGTTCTCGTGAACTCTTAATGAGATGGGTCAAGTATAAGATAATATTGTGGTTTACGATAAAGAATCAGTGCATTGATATACAGATACAGGGCAGCAGAACTATGTTCATTAATATAAATACAGGTTAACTTTAAATAAAGAGTATGAACTAATTTTATATAAAATAAACTTGCATGCTTAAGCATCGCAAGTAACCATGATATAAGAATCTATAATACAAGTGCACAGAACCTGGGTCAATTTATATCAGAAAATGTCCTCGCATACACGGGACAATCTTCGCTAATATAATTGTAATAATGACCATCAAATGTAAGTATTGCAAAGCAATTTTCAAAAAGAAAGCAGTGCAAAGCAAATAAATGTGTGTTGAAATGCATTTAAGGTATACCTAGTTAATAAAACTTTTTCCTTTTTGTTCTGATAATTTAACAAGCATACTTTAAGGAAAACCATAACCAGTCTCTTCATTTACAGAAAGAAAATTGTCAAATGTTCCACGTTATCTGTAACCGTATTTACGGAAAGAAGTTTGAAGAAAGAAGACAAAATGCTTGCTACGTAATACTTTCCCAACTCTAAGATGATACATATTCAAAATCATAGGTGATAATTTAGGCAAAGAACTGGATCAAAATGCGTACCGACTAGGTAAACCAGGATACATAGTACTTCCTCCACTCAAAACTATATGTTGGTAGAGCTGCAAAGAGTAAAATACTAAGCTCGGTGAGACATATTGTAAGAGAGTTGCAAAGTGTATAGAAATTGTGATACAAGAATGGCCGCTATTTAATACTGTATTACAGTACAACTATTCAAAAAACAAAATTATGTTACAAATCCTAAAAAACTCAAACAAACCCTAAAATATATAATTGGTATCAACAGTACTCTGGATTACACGTATCACTGAATAATAGAACTAAGGGACATCTTCACTTACATATATAGTAAATTCGTAGGGTTAAGAATCCAAAGCCTCCATAGTCGTCTTGTATAGAAATATTTTATAATAAATCAAACAATAAAACTATCCCTCTAGAAGACAGCAAGTAATAAATTTCTAGATTTTATTACCATCATTCGATTGTCAATGTCCATTTCCTGTATGCAGCGAAATACCATGTCAGCCATTCCATCCCCTTCAACATCAATGAGTTCCTACAGGAAGGCAAAATTGATGAGCTCATAAGTTGTGAAGATATATCATTTTAACTTGGGTAAGTAGTTGAATACTCTGGCCTGTGATAATAATATTAATGAATACTTTTACTTGGGGAAGGAGTGAGATGCTCTGGTCTTTGTTAATCATATATATGCGTTTCTCTTCAACTTAATTAATTGAGAACTTGTACAACTATGTATACCTATATACCACACTTGGTGGTCAGTCTATACTATTCATACTTGTTAATTTTTTGAAACATTATTCCTATAATGATGTGTCATAAACAGGATAATGGTTGATGGGAAACATATTTACACTGGAATAAGGTTTACAAGGAGTGGTGAATTAAATGAATTTACAATGTTCAAAGTTAATCTTTACTTGGCCAAAGAAAAGGTTAGTTTCAGCTATGTTCTAGCACTTGACATCCTTGACCTGTGACATATGTCTTTCGGTATCTTTGGTTTGTACTAAAAATTACTGTATGATCATATCTTTAATCCAACTAAACAGGTCAGAGGTGCGAGACCACTGATTCTCATGGAAATGGCAAACATATTCAACAATTTATGTTCAGTTGGTTGTCTAGGACTGGTATGTTTCCAAGTATCTGCAATGTGTGTTATAAACATAAAGTTAAGTTCTTCTCCATATTTGGCTCTAAGGTGGGAGAGAATGCAGAGCAATGCATTCAGAGATTAGTTTATATTATTTAGAAAAATGTCTCAATGGGGAGGAGCTCTCTTGGGGCCCTGCTCACAGCTCTCCATCTTATGCATCAAAACGGTTTGAAATAATTGTGTTTTATTATAAAATTTAATAGTAGATAAATGTATTCTCAATTTCTCATACACATTCTAGGTTATGGTAGTATTAGTAAAGTAAAAATAAGAGCTGTTTCCATTATCTAATTAAAGCAGTGAGTTAGCATTATGAAACAAGTATTGGTCAGGATAGTTTTCTAATTTTTAGAATTAGTTTTATGATTCTCGCTCACCCCGAGATTTATCTAAGGCTCTGTTTAGGATTGCTGTTAAAAATTGTTGTGCTGTGAAAATAAGTGCTGGTAGAAAAAGTGATGTCAGAAAAATCAGAAGACTGTTTGGTAATATTTTTGAAATGTGTGTGTTTTGATGTAAAATATTAAAAAATCACTGTTTTTGGTGAGGTTTGATGGAGAAACGTGAAACCAGCAGCTACTTCCTGCAAAAGCTAAAAAAACAACTTTTTTCAAAAGCTTGGGGGAACCTGCTTCTCTAAAAGCAGCTTTTCAGCCAAAAAAAACTTTCCGGAAAAGCTGTTTTAAAATTTTACCAAACAGTTTTGTATCTGCTTTTCACCAAAAAGCTACTGTTGCTGTCTGCAACAGCAATCCCAAACGAACCCTAAGAATGGATACTACTTTGTTTATAAGCTATATTCAAAAAAATAAAAAAGAGTCATACATTTAATAATCTTTCTTTGTATGAATTAATTGACATAATAAAACTGAATGTCTTACAGGTGTAAAGAGAGCCTCGGGGGCCTGAAATCTTTCAGTGCCAACTTTAATGACTCTTCCATCTGGGAGCTGAATGAATAAGATTTCTATATGAATCAAAATTTACTATCCATTTTCACATTAAAAGCCACACATTCATGCAAATAGCCAAATATATATATATATATATATATATATATAGGCCTTTGCTCCATACAGAACACTCTTATATAACAAACAATAAAGAACACCTTAGATATATTAGATCCTTTGGCCCCGCCAGGGGCACCCAATACAAAAAGTTGTTATTTTTTTACCCTCTATCAAGCCAGCAAAAAAAAAAAGAATGAAATTTTATAAGTACTAGCCTAAAACCCGTGCGATGCACGGATTTTTTTATATTATATAAAAAATTTCATTAATTAAAATTAATTTTTTTAAAACATGAATTTTGGAGGCTTACTTTTTTATATGAGATGATTTGATAATAATTATATAAATGTTATTCATGATATTTCTAGAAAAGGAGGGATTTAGTTAGAAAATATAGAAAAGATGATACGTTTTCGTTAAAAAGAATAATCAATTAATTATTACTTCATTTTATTAAATAGAATGTCCGTGGTATGATTAGAAAAATAGAGAATTTAGTTAGTGAAAATTAAAAAGATTATATGTTCTAGGTAAAAAAGGTAATTGATTAGTTTATAGTAATTATAATTGAATTACGTTATTTTGCTAAATACAATTGCTTGTAATGTTTTTAGAAAATGAGAAAATAATATTGTCCGTGGTATTTCTATTATAAAAGGGATTTTAGTTAAAAAATATAGAAAAGATGATATGTTTTAGCTGAAAAAGGTAATCGGTTAATTAAAAATATTATAATATCATTAGTTTATTTTATTAAATAGAACCGTCCGTGATATAATTAAAAAAAAATTAGTTAGAGAA
This sequence comes from Kitagawia praeruptora, assembly GCA_037693485.1. Classification (NCBI taxonomy): domain Eukaryota; kingdom Viridiplantae; phylum Streptophyta; class Magnoliopsida; order Apiales; family Apiaceae; genus Kitagawia; species Kitagawia praeruptora. The sequence continues at coordinate 76,723,263 of CM075354.1, forward strand.
AATAGAAAGTTAACGTGCATGATTTATGTGGAAAAAGTAATTGATTAGTTTATACTAATTATAATTTAATTATGTTATTTTACGAAATAAAATTGTTCATAGTTTTTACAAAATGAGAAATTAACGCTACCCATTATATTTCTAGGAAAAAAGGGAATGTAATTAGAAAAAATAGAAAATATGATATATTTTAGCTGAAAAGGTAATCGGTTAATTATTAGTATTATAATATTATTATTTTATTTGTATTAAATAGAAACGCCTGTAATATAATTAGAAAAATGGAGGTTTTAGTAAGAAGAACGAAAAAAGGTAACGTGTTTTGCTGAAAAAAGGTAACCGTCCATGATATAATTGGAAAAAGAGATATTTTAGTTAGTGAAAAGAGAAAAAGTAACGTGTTTTGACTGAAAAAAGTAATTGATTAGTTAATAATAATTATATATAATTATGTTATTTTTAGCTGAAATGGTAATTGGTTAATTATTAGTATTATAATATTATTATTTTTTTTATTAAATAGAAACGCCTGTAATATAATTAGAAAAATGGAGGTTTTAGTAAGAAGAAAGAAAAAAGGTAATGTGTTTTGCTGAAAAAGGTAACCATCCATAATATAATTGGAAAAAGAGAGATTTTAGTTAGAGAAAAGAGAAAAGGTAACGTGTTTTGACTGAAAAAGGTAATTAATTAGTTAATAGCAATTATATATAATTAAGTTATTTTTTTAAACAAAATTGCTCGTAGTATTTTTAAAAAGGTGAAATTTTAGTTAAATAAAATGTAAAAGATATTCTATTTTAAATGAAAAAAGAAATTATTTAGTTATTGAAAAATAGAAAATGTTATATGTTTAAACTGAAAAAGGAAATTGATTAATAAATGAGAAATTTTAGTTAGATAAAATATAAAAGATAGTGTATTTTACTTGAAAAAAGAAATTATTTAGTTCTTGAAAATAGAAAAGATAATATGCGTAATCTGAAAAAGGAAATTGATTAGTTAATAGATCTGTAATTGAGTAAGGGTAATTAAGTAAATTCAATAGGTACCGTTGAACCAAACTTTTAATGTTTCGGCTTTTATATAATAGTATAGATATTGTTCATGATGACGTCACTGATGACGTCATCATCATCAACAGTAACTTTTTTATTTTTTATTTTTTTTTATTTTTTTGAGATGATGGATGGATAGAAGGTAAAAAAATAAGAACTTTTTGTATTGGGTGGCCCCGCCAGGGGCATTGGATCTATTAGATCTAAGGTGTTCTTTATTGTTTGTTATATAAGGTTAGGGGTGGAAAACGGATAATACGGATACGGATACAGCTATATCCGAATCCGAATCCGTTTTTTAAAACCGTATCCGTATCCGAATCCGGGAATATTCGAAAAAATCTTATCCGTATCCGAATCCGGCATATATTATCCGGATACGGATAATATCCGGATCCGAATCCATTTTACAAAACCCTTTACAAAATAACCCAAAAGAAATCGGAGATGTGAAGGGAGAGGGGGACGGCTGCTGTTGAAGAACGGAGGTGGTGAATGGAGGAGGCGTGGTGGCGCGGGCGAGAAGGTGTGGTGTGCCGGAGGTGTTGCAGTTTGGTAGTCGGAGTGAAGGTGAGAAGAAAGGGGTGAACGGAGGTAGTTGGCGATGGTTTGCAGCTGTGTTGGAGACGACGGAGGATGACAGTGAAGCAGGAGGGGTGAATTGATTGTGGTGAAGGAGACGGATGTGGTCACGAGATCATATACAAAAAAGTTGACTTACTAATCTTTGATTAATCTACTGGTATTAGGAAGCTTTTAATTTAAAAATGTACTCCCTCTGTTTCATAAACATTTTCTTGTTTTGACTTTTGTTCCTGTTCATTGTAAGCGCTTGACTACTAATTTACGCATAATTTATAAGATAAAATATATTCATGAGTGATCTTGTTTGATTCGTATTTGTGAGTACTTTAATACAGTGAAGTTTTTATATTTGATACTAACACGAAATTGAAAATATTAACGATCAAAAGTGTGCATTGGCAAACGTGTCAAAGGCAAACAGGAAAAACATTTAGGAACGGAGGGAGTAGTAAAGCTAACTAAAGATTGAACTGATCATGAACCACCATAATTATGAAAAATTAAATATTACAACATATTTAAAGTGTAATTCACTTCGAGTGAAACTATGATTATGTACAACTTTTGGGTCCACCATAAACTTTTGCTAACATATTTTTGGTGGTATCAATTTTATATTGAGATATTTTTTTAAATAAAACATTTCTACATTCTGAAAAATATATAAAATATATATAATAAAAATAGTAAAAACATTCTGAAAAATATATATTAAAAATATAATCCAAAAAATATATATTAAAAATATATTATATATAATTACTTTCGGACATGGATATTTTCGGATACGGATGTACCTATATCCATATTTGTATCCTAAACTCTCGGATTCAGATACGGATAATATCCGGTTCACTCCGGATACGGATAATATCCGCTTTTTTCCGGATACGAATACAGATATTTCGGACGGATATCGGATTTTTCGGATTTTTTTTCCAGCTCTATATAAGGTGTTTGTTATGGAGTCCAACCCTATATATATATATATATATGGGTTAGGCTCCAGAGAGAACACCCTTAAAAAGAGAACGAGAGAACACATCATCTAACCATTGAATCTATTAAATCTAATGGTCCCGCCAGGGGCACCCAATACAAAAAAGTCTTATAATTCTAGTCTCTATCCATTCATAAAAAAAAATTAAATTTTTTTTTTTTAAAAAAAATTTAAAAAACCTGTTGTGACGCCACAGTGACATCATCATCATTATTATTTTTTTTAATTTTTTTTATATTTATTTTTAATGAATGGATAGAGGGTAAAATTATAAGACTTTTTTGTATTGGGTGTTGTTGGCGGGACCATTATATCTAATAGATTAAATGGTTAGATGATGTGTTCTCTCGTTCTCTTTTTAAGGGTGTTCTCTCTAGAACCTTGGCCAAGGTTCTATATATATATATATATATATATATATATATATATATATATAACGACTGCCAAAATCGAAATTCCTAGGAAAAGAATATCAATGATAAAACAAAAACTCATGCATAAATTGATGTTTTCCGGCTATACACAACATGAGACTGTATAGTGACATATAGTAGAAACGGAAATACTAATTGATCAACTTACAGTATAGTTCTTGACAAGGATAGTGGTCTCAAGTCCTAACTGATATTCCCTTTTATAATCGTAACTGCAGTAAACAGACCTTACATCACGTGTATGATCTGACAGAACAGAATTTGTTAAAAATGTAAGAACTTGTTATATGTTTACCTTAAGTAGCACAGTTTCTCTTTTATATCCCTGACAGTCTCAAAATCAGCACTCCTATTCATAGCATACCTTCAGAGCAAGCAAAATGCCTATGGTCAAGATGAGTACTACATTGAAAGTAGAGTGTTCTGGTTATGTTAAAGTTTAATCACTCGCTCAGATTAGATAGGCTAACCCTCTTCTCTGGAGCAAGTCAACAAGATACGATGTAATATGCCGTCCAGCAACATTCATTCTTTTTGTAAGATGAGGAAAAGAGTAGCCATCAACAACGGGAACCTGGAAAATATAATAAGTACAAACCAGCTTTATGGATTATCTAACTAGTAGAGTAGTAGTTATGCAGTAATCTCAGCAAAAATTACAAAATCGATTATAATATATAATGAAATAGGAATACAAGACACTAGAATGGAGAAGAGATAATAAGCATAAAAGAAAGTGTCATATCACATAAACAGTCCAACAATCTACGTCTTTCGAAACTGGATCCAACTTGAAAGAAGTTAAAACACATAAACAGTCCACTGCAAATTGTAGTAGTGTTACAATGTGTTAAAATAGCTTAACAAAAAATAGAGAAATTAAATTTGGCAATTTTAAATTATTTTTTTTGGAGTCACTCAATCAAGTAGATTAACTTACATAGCTTTTCAATAAAGTACTCAAATCATACCAAAAGGAATTACAAATACTATAAATAGAGAGAGGCATAAGGGGAGGGGGAGAGAGGGAGGGGGGAGAGAGAGAGAGAGAGAGAGAGAGAGAGAGAGAGAGAGAGAGAGATAGAGTGAGAGAGAGAGAGAGAGAGAGAGAGAGACTAATAATATTAGCACCTAGTATAATATCGATAGATAGTATGTATTTACATATTTAGAACTATAACAATGTAAACCATGCAAATATTAGATTAGTGCAGTTAAAATATCTCGAATGATATAGCAAAAAAAAATCTTGAATGCATGGGAGTAACTCTGTTAATTTACCACGTGGGTGACACCATCACCAGAGTCAATGACAAGTCCAGTTAAAAGACCTGTAGTTTTGAGAAAAAAGATAATCACATATTAGCAGTTAGCTTGTTGGAGATTTTTATTTGAAACTATATCTTGTTTATAGATATTGCAATGTTTCGAAGGAGTTCAAACAGGTAGAGGATTCACTCTTAGCATGAAAGACAGAAATAAATTCCTTGAACATCCATCATAACTACCATTTTAAACATTTAACCTTTAATCATCTCTCTAAGCACCTTGAGCATATAATGTCAGAACAGCCTGAATTTGTATGAAGACACCGGCAAAATTGTACTTCTCAAACATAGTCTCAACCTGTAGTTTAAGTAAAATTCAGGTCAAGCATGGCCAATACCTATTGCATTAGTAATAGACTGGAAAATAGATACCCAAAATCTTAAGGGATTTAAAGAGATCATTAACCATTTTTTCACGGTTTTTGGATGGATTGAGAGGCGGATCTGTCAGTAGGATTTTGCATTCTGCTGGATCAACCTATTATATAGGTAAAGCAAAAAAAAAATTGTTACAGATTCAACAGACTCCCGATCCAAAGTAAAAGCCCTGCATGAATTTGTGACCCTTCTTTAAAGGACATTGCATATAAGGTTCACCAAAGACTCACTGAACAGATAAGCAGAATCAAAAGTTATCCCAAATTGAAGATTGTACTGTATGTTGCTTTGTAAAACCTTAATAAGCATAATGCGAGGATGGCCTTACAAAATTTCTTTGAAAAGTTAAGGATTGAATGACCAGGTAAGAAAGATATTAATAATATTCGAACACACGGTAAGAAACTTGTGAGGGATCGTACCTTTAGTTCACTATAAAATACATGGTCCCATACATGACCCATATCATCCCAATTTTGTACTATACCATTGTTGACAGGATAGGAAATGTCTAATTGATGCTGCCATTTTAAACATGCTTCTCCAACAAGAGTGTCCTGTATGTGTACAATACTACAATTTAATTTTTAAAAGAGTATGTATACAGTGTATGCTTGAGAGAGACTTGATGATATATGGTGAAGACACAGAATAATCAAAAGTCGACAAAACAAATCAGCAATTTATATTCAGGACAGATTAACAGCGCATGCGTATTACTAAATCTACTCAAACAGTTTGTTCCCGGACTTTTTAATTAAAAAAAAAGGGATTAATGACTTGAAAGAAAGAGGAGAGAATTTGGAAATTGTTCTTCGGTCTGTTCCCAAGTTCTTAAGGGAGGACATTACGACATTTATTATAGTTAGTTCATAAACTTGTTTTATGGCATTTCTCTGGATACTCTCACTTGCGAAGAAAAATCTGGAGAGAACTTTGACTTAAGTTTCCCTTCTCGTCTGTCCTTAAGAAATTGGGAACACGACTAGGTGAAATCTTCTTTCTTTTTTATTTTGTTCCCGGATCTTAACTCTAAACATTGTAAGAGACTCTGCTGATAGGATTCACATTTCATGCTATAACAATCTCAATAGTCAATACACTTTAACAGCAGTTTCATATCCGTTTAGGTAAGAAGGCATGGAATACTAACTCTGCAATGACCAGGTATTACACACTCTAATAAGTATACAATAGACGTTAAATTGACATACTAACAGAGTTAATCAGTAATAATATAATGACTTATAGCTGACATTGGCCACATACATTAATTACATACCCATACATATAGAAATTGTACTGATGATGGGATATAGGACGTATATATACATAAAGGGTGAACAAGTTTTGGGGTGGGGGGGGGGGATACTAACTTGAAGTTCTTGTTCCATTAGGGATTCTTCGTACCGAAGCATTGGCCTCCCAACCACACACGGAAACACTGAAGTGGGGAAATTCTCTCCAGCAAAACCACACTTAACATACTGCATCATATCATATTTAATAAAAACAAAAAAAAATTATCAAAACAAGAAAATGTGGCAACATAAACAAACTACAGATGAAAAAATGAAACAAAGGGTTGTATATCCAGTGTGATAAAGTAGTAGAGCATGGGCTAATTGGTATTATACATAAACATGGATCATTGAAGTGAGAAAATGAAATGAGGTAGCAGAAACATAAATAAATCATATGTATGTGTTGAATTAGGAAGGATTACCCCAGTTCCATTATCGCACACCACCACCCTTTTGCTGTCCATCCAAACGATGATGATTCTTCTTCTTCTTCCTGATCTTTCTTAAATCCTAATGGAAAAGATCGCAAGTCTTCGTCCGCCCGCTTTTTCTTCCTTCTTCCCAACAACCCAACCGCTTTTCTTTTTTATAACGCAAAGTAAATATATTTCGGAAAATCCAATATCCATCGGAAATTCGTATTAAAAAAAGGAATATTATCGGCATTCTTAAAAAAATAAAAATGACCAAAATATACCACTTTTGGAGTCCAATTGCCCAAAATACCCGTAGGCGCGAGCGTTCGTCCTTTTTTATCACGGAATACGCATGTTCAGCTGGCACAACCTAGGATACGCATTCTGGAAATGCGCATATGGGGTAACGCATCTCCCAGATCCGCAATGACGTCAGCTCATTTTTTACGTTTCGTCTCAGGCGTCTCAGGCGAACCAAAAATTGCCATTGCAATCGCCTCTCTCCGTTCTCCCATCTCCGGCAACCTCCAGTCCTTTTAAGGACATCAAATAATGTCCAGACCTTTCGCTCCCTTTTCCCCCGTTCGTTTGTTGTTGTTTGGCCCCGCAGGGGCGTGTCCAAGTAGATCATAAAATCAAATCGGAAAAAAGCTTCGATTTGGGGGTTTTTTAATCCGTAAAAACAAATTGAAAACGAGTGATATAGGATTGTAGAGGGTGAAAAGACGAACATGTTGGTGTATATTATGCTAGTGAACAAAGCCTAGAAAGAGTGGACGGATCCGGCGAAGTTTTGGTAAAAAAATTGCTCCGACGACGGCTACGAAGAAGATGAACAGTGGCAGGCATACGCATGTTGGACATGCGTATTCCAAGACACGCTTGTTCAACATGCGCAACCAGGGTACTGTTCACCATATTTGAAAACTGAAATTACAAACTCCACGCGTTGTAAACATGCGTGGTCAAGGTCCACGCATTTTTTAAATGCGTATACCCTATACGCATGCTCAAAATGCGTGGCTCGTGGGTAAAAAGGGCGGACGTTCCCGTTCGTGGGTATTTTGGGCAGCTGAAATTAAAATGTGGGTATTTTGGTTTTTCACCCCTAAAAAAATCAAATATTATCCATATTCGAATATGGATATAGATTTATCCGTATTCGATAATATTTGAATCCATAATTTTCTTTTTTTTGTCAGGATTTGAATCCATATAATTAAATATAAATGACTAGCTTATAATTTGTGAGATGCATGGATTTTTTTTAAATGTGATATAATAATTTCTTATAATAAAATTAATTTTTTTTCAAATTTTCTGACTTAATAATTATTTTAATTTTAATTTAATATATATTAGTCAAAAACTCATGTATGTTGCTAACTAGTTTGATCCTTGGGCATTTATTAAATTAGCACAAATATGAAATATTCTTTCGTGTTAGTTTTAATGGTTCTCATCGATTTACTAAAAATCTAAATATTAGTACTATTGTTTTTATGATTCAATCATTGAACCAAATGTGGGTAAAAAGGGCGGACGTTCCCGTTCGTGGGTATTTTGGGCAGCTAAAATTAAAATGTGGGTATTTTGGTTTTTCACCCCTAAAAAAATCAAATATTATCCATATTCGAATATGGATATAGATTTATCCGTATTCGATAATATTTGAATCCATAATTTTCTTTTTTTTTGTCAGGATTTGAATCCATATAATTAAATATAAATGACTAGCTTATAATTTGTGAGATGCATGGATTTTTTTTAAATGTGATATAATAATTTCTTATAATAAAATTAATTTTTTTTCAAATTTTCTAACTTAATAATTATTTTAATTTTAATTTAATATATATTAGTCAAAAACTCATGTATGTTGCTAACCAGTTTGATCCTTGAGCATTTATTAAATTAGCACAAATATGAAATATTCTTTCGTGTTAGTTTTAATGGTTCTCATCGATTTACTAAAAATCTAAATATTAGTACTATTGTTTTTATGATTCAATCATTGAACCAAACTACGAACAATTATCCTCTAGTTTGATTATTATAATTTAGTATAGATTTCTTAATGTTAGATCTAACGGTTCTCATCGATTTACTAAAAATCTAACGATTATGATTAAATCATTGAACCAAACTACAAACAATTATCCCCTAATTTGCTTATTACAGTTTAGTATAGATATTATTAGTTTGGTCATTGTTTTTTTTCTTAAAAAGAATTAAAAAAAAAGTTCCTACAACAAATATTTTCACATTGAAAAGGGATCCTTACTAATGAATTGTGTAAAATATGAGAGAGTGCCAAGATCTCTATGTTGAGATTTGTGATGCTAATTAGTAGGTTGGAAAAGTTATTTTTTTTTTAATTAACATTAGAGCATTTGAACTATAATTTATATGCTTAGAACATAAAGGCACAATTCTTTGTATGGTATATCAATTTAAATGAACTGCAATTGGGTAAAAGTTTCTTGTAATATATTAACAGTTTGAAAGAGTTTTATAAAGTTGGACATTAAATTTTTGAGGTGTTTTTCTTGAAAATGCAGGATCATTGATGTTAGTGAACTTTTGCCTAATGACAATATGCTAAATTCCTATTGGAACGTAGAAAGTTAAACATTCAAATCCAATGAATTAGTACATGATAACATTCAATGATATATTCTATACCAAGAAGGGGGTTTTACACCAAATTGATTAATGGCTTTGTTGGGTGATCAGACTTTTAACACTGGTGGTAGTGAAAATTTAGAGAAGATGGGTAATTGAGTTGTTGGAGCATAAGAAATAGTCCAAGAAGAAGCTCAATGCGGGTGGAAGAATTTTAATCGGAATATAATTACATTAACATTAGTAATTAGCTTTTTGAGTTGTTGTTTTTGTAATTTAATAATATTATTATTTATTAAATAATTAGGAACCTATTCTGCTTCCTGACCTGGGTCCAATGCTGAATCACTCCTCTTAAATCGTTTTACTTCGACAACAAGTATCTAAGCTTACATGAGCTAACTCGTTGTAAGAAATAGGACACACAATGTTTCAGTAAGTACGATCTGGATTGCTTCCTTATTAGTGAGCAACATGTTATTCTCTCCTTTTTCTTTGAGAATCATTCTTCCGACAAATCTTCATTATTCGTCTGTTAGTCAATCTCTTTACATCTTCCAGTATTCTTTATGGAATTTTCTTTGAACTTCTTCTCCTCAGAACTTAGCTCTCGAAATTAATTTACTATCTCCATTCAGCTTCATGCGGAATCTTGTTTGTTGCTTAATATCTTGACACGTCTATTTGAATTTCAACAATCTTGAAACACGGGAGAGGGTAACCTTTTACTGTAAATCTCTTAATAGGATAATTCAAAATTTGAATTAACTTTATCAATTACCAAAGCTGTAGTAAATATAAGTTCTCCCAAGGTTCACACGCCTCATGTGCGTGTACCATTTTGTTTTCTGCTCTAGTCGTTATCTGCCATATGTACACGGCTGTCTCCTATTTACCTCGACTATATAATCACATCTATAGTTCTAGGTTCATTTTTTACCTTTACCAAAACTTACCAAAAACCCTTGGAGATAGAAGAGAAGAAGAAGCCCGACGATTATTCCTTCAATCCGACCTCCCATTCACCATTTTCTTCAGATTAAGGGAATATTTTGTTCATCTTTCTTCGTTCTTTCACAATTTTGACTCGATTTTTCATTATCTTCTTACTTAGGTCTTGCATGTCGCTAAAACTAATATCCATATAATGTACATGTGCTATCACTTGTAATCTCTATGAATGTATCTTCATGTTTATGTATGTATATGAACCTTTGATTTTTGCAGTTCAGACTATCCATACGGGTTTTCACTACATTTCATATCTCTGTTGTCGTTATTTGTTTTCCTCGGCGTTCGTTCATATTTTGTCTTGATTCTTGACCATATTGTCTTGATTTCTGTCATAATTATCAATAGATGTATTCGTATTGTGTTTGCTATACTTGTTTTCCATAACATTTGCATTATTTTAACTCTGGGATATTGTTACTTCTTGCATCTTTAGAGATTCCCGGATAACTTTTGTTATATAAATTCCCTTGAATGCCTAGGATTCCTTGTGAATTTCAGTCTTCTTTAGTAGTCTTGAATTTTTTAGATTCCCAAGACCTTATCTGTTTCCATCTGTTTTGCAGATGACTTCTGAATCAACACACTCAGACCTTCATTCTTCTATCAAAATCCGTAGGTGACAGAACCAGGTCCAAGGTTGTAGTCTTAAACGTCAATGAACCTGAGAACATCCTTTTACACAGTCACCTTTTACAAAATTAGTAACAGGCAAATTCTCTTTTCTAACTTGTCTATACTTTTTTGGTGCAAGTCTGGGTAACATGTGATATGACTTTGTTTTGCTTTACCAGATCCACTTCTTCAGCTACTTTTCCTTGAATTTCTCTCTAAACTTCTTTGTAGACTTTTCCAGGTACACTTTGCAACAAATTGACTATTATAGGTACTTTGGCTTGTGTAGATTTTCTATCTTGAGAATTTTCAGTAATTTGTCTTCTAAAAACACATTCGAGAAATGGCTAAGTACTTGATTGGAGAACTACTTTGAATGGTTAGACGACTCTAAGTTCTCGAACAAGCCTTTTTAGAGATATCAAATTACTTCTCGAACGAGTCTTTACTTCTGGAAACCTTGAGATGTCGAATAGCTTCTTCACTTATGAAATCCTTGAGATGTCAAATGTCTTCTATATCCTTGAGATATTGAATATTATTTTGACTTGATTGACTCCTTGAGAACTCGAATAGAACTTTGACTTGTTGACTTCTTGAGTTCTCGAATAGAGTTCCTTGACATGTCGAAACCTTGAGATGTCGAATTGAGCTTTGACTTGTTAACTTCTTGGGATATCGAACAGTGTGTTTGACATATCGAATCCTTGACTTCTCGAATAGAGAAAATTACTTCTCGAATTTGTACTTAGGAAGATTTTCATTCTTTAAACTCCAACTGTGTTTATTTCTTCAGGTTGTTCTTCATTCTTGAGGCAATCAATAGATCTTCTTTCAAGCATGATCAAGTGACTTTTGTACAACACACAGATAGAGTTTGTTGCCTATTTTAAGTACATTTTACAGGACATAAATCTAGCTAAAAGGGGTTCCCAGCTAAGGGGCCATGTAAGTAATACAAACTGTTACTATGATCAAGTAGGCTTGTTATTACATGGTTACAGACATGCCTCTGTGATTAACACTGTGGTTTAAAACTCGTAAGGAGGAGCTAGAGTAAATCCTTACCATATTCAACCAAAGAGGAGCTTGTACTAAATACAAACATGACATTTCCAAGATGCTTCCAGTTACGACGGCGCGTGCACCACATCACTTATGTGGCCATTCCATTTGCGAAGCTTGTGTAACACAACTTCCTAATCCTTTTCTTAAATAATTCATTGCCCATCACCAATTTATACATAACTCATGAAATTCGCACAAAATAACATGAACTTCTTACACCACTCTTCTACCTTAAAACCTAGAAAAATCTTTTTTACGAGAGAACGCGATTGAGGGGATTAACGTATCAACCCTAATATGTATAAAAAAACAAGTATCTAGTACATACAAAATATGCACTTTTGCGATCTTTGTAGAAATAACCCACCCGATGAAGAATATGATACGTAATTTCTTACACAAAAGTTAGTTCAGTGTATCAGATGATACGAAATTCGATTCAACGTTTCTAGGTGATGGGGTAGACGATACACTGTATTAGTGGGATATAGAACACAATTTAATGTATCATGGGGGTGTAAGAGGCCATATTATGGATCTGAGGCGTTTTGGCAGCTTCTTTTTTAATTGGGATATATAGACCTTCATCTGCAAACAAACTGAGCCTTACTATTACGTTCATTTAGTTTGGTACCTTGAAAAACTTAGCTTAGAAGATTGGCGGTTGCTCTAAAATAAAAATTATATAATAATTGAAAGGATATCATACCTAAATTGGTAGAGTAATATATTTCATAGTCGTGATAATAATTAAACTTAGAGTCTTTGAATAAAATTACATTATAGCTCATTCTATATATACAATATTTTAAAAAAATATATAATTATAATATAATAATAATAATATTAGTATATTAGTTAAATGAAATAATTTTATTTTTGAGATCGAAAAATTATAAATTTGAAAAAAATATTAATATTATAAAATGTTGTTTCATATGTTTTAATAAAAGCAATTAACGATTAATTTAGTTGGTTTTTAACTATATATTACGTGATATTTATACATGAATGATATTACCAAAAAAATTCATCCAAATTTTTATAAATGTGCATATCATAAATATTATAAAGGACATAATATTATTTAAAATTTTGTATATAAACTTGTTATAGTAAAAAAACGGATCAATTATTAATATGAATCTTATACGAAGCTAAATATGGATACAAAACTTAAAAATAGATAATCCATGTATCAAAATAAAGTTTTAAATTTGATATGAACCTGAATATCGATACCAAACATGAGAAATGGGCCATATAATATATATATATACTACACCATCAAAAGATAAAATTCGTGAGACTTCTTAGAGCATCTCCAATGGAGAAGACCACTTAGTTAAAATCAAACAAATAATACCATAAATAAAATTTATAGAGATTATGTAAAAAAGAATTCACTCCAATGAGGCATTATCCTTAGCAAAAAATTTAGATAATCTGTTTTCGTTGGCTATATTTGGCCAACCTCTAGAGACCCGTAAGGAAGATTTTTTATGATCTCAAATTTTACATAATCAATATTTTATCTGATTTAGCCAATGCCATTGGAGATGCTCTTAATGCATTTGAAATGTCCAACTTACCCATCATATCCTGAAATTACTAATTTATCCCTCTATTCTCAATTTTTTGAAAAAATTGTGGTTGGTGGGAATTGAACTTGAGACTTCAAGTTAATTCACACATTTTTTTTACCGTTTCACCAGGTTTCAAATTTACTTGATGTTCAATATTTGTGCTCAATCATCAATAATTCTGATGTTCAAAAATAGTTGATGTTCATAGTCGAACTGATAACATCTTTTCTTTCTCAAAGTTAATGACTACCAACAGTTTTTACATGATTGCTGATTGCACTGTGAAAATAAACTTCCACAAACAACTTTTTAAATTATTAGGTGGTTTTTTTTTGCGAACGAAATTCTTTTGGCTTACTTCTGTTAATACTTGATATTTCAGTGGATGGATTTATTTCGATCTGGGAATGCATCATTTTTATAAGGAGAAATCAACTATTTTGATATGTATGTTTTGTAGATATGTTCTTGCAAATATGAACTTTGCTTAACATCAACAGATAATAAGATCACAGTTGGACGATGTTGTCGCTAGTGAATGCCCGTTTTGCAGTGATTCGATGATTAAGGAGATTTCCTTGCCCTTTCTCCCTGAAGAAGCCTATCTGAGGTTGCTTCATGGAAGATTGAACCAGAAAACTTTCTTATGGAAGATTAAATCAGAAAACTTTCTTAGTAAGAAAAGTTGATAAATACAAGACTTAAATACTTGTCACCACTTATTTCAAATTATATTTTCTATCGAATAATCAGTTACATGTTTGATTAGACCAAAGCTACATTTTGGTACACGGTATCACTCTTAAAGGATCATATATATTCTTTGTTATCAGACACTAGCTTCATTTTTATAAACTGGAGCACTTTTGGTAGCACCAAATGACTAATTATCTTTGTTTATGTTCTATCTTCACCGTTCAATGATCAAGAGCCTACACATCCTTTTAGATATCTGGTTAGCAAATATTAACCTTGTATTTATAAAGTATTTGCAGTCCTGGTAATATCCAGTAATTGAGATCACCTGGAATGCGTTACTCAATCACATATGTTATAAATCATACACATTATAGATGCATATGTATGTTGTTTGAGTGATTTTTTTTAATATTTTAACTATTGCGACATATGAACAATTTTTTATCATGATTTTACTTTTACATTTATTGATTTGGACTATAATATATTATATCAAAATATTAATTATTGATACATAATATATGATTTGATTATATTATAAAATTGTAAAACAATAATAATCAACATAATAATAAAAATTTACTATATAACTATTATTCCCTTAAACAACCCTAAGCACTCATCTATATCTCTGTGTGTACCGCTTAATCGGGGCAATATTTGGTTTTATATAAAGAAAAAAATATGAAATGCATAATGTATTTTTTATGAACAATATTAAATATAAGACCAAGTCAATAACTAAAGTACTTTGTTACTGATTTGAAAGCACCAATTTACCCCTAAGTTTCTATTTATATGTAGAAGTATTATTTTCAATGGTAATCGAACTTGGACCACCGAGTATTTTAAATCACATGTATTTTAAATCATACACACGATATGTATGTGTTTGATCTTGATGAAATATTATTAGTTAAATATTACTAGATTTTACATGAGTTTTGGACTCTTTAATGGTTATCATTTATCGATTAAAGAATTACGTAAAATACACAATTGAGTTATAAAACGATATTATAATTAATAAAATGGATATTATCTAACAATATATTAGAGTAAAAAATATTGAGGTGTTGACGTAAAATGAAATTTGTATATTACTAAACAAGATACAATAATTTATTAGTCAAACTATTCGGGTCGTAAAAATATCTGGCTTTAAAAAAATGAATCCTACAAATAACACATTACCTTTTACATACAAATTAGCTAATGTTCAATTTAAAATATGACATTTTGTAGAAAAAAGGATCATACATTATATACGTTATATCATTTATGGAGGTAACTCAATGAAAGTCAGATCGACACCGGAAGAGAAATAAAGGCAAATAATGCTTAAAATGAAAAAAATTAGAAGAAAACAAATAAAAGAGTTAAAAATTTAGTTTTAAGAAGTAAAAGCACAAGACCCGAGAATGTTTACAAAGGTTTTTTTTATTAGGATCATGACTGAAACCTACACTCTCATAATGCAACATCTTAAAGACTATTAAGTTTCTACCTTGAATATTATTGGAGATTCTGCTAAATGGATGCATCATTTTTTAAGAAAGTTTAGGATTGTTGGTGTTCTAAAAAATCATGTTAATTAGAGAACATCCATAGAACACTCAAATTATATTCTATGACTCACAATAAAATTAAAAACTGACATGATTGCTATCAATACTACTCATATTAGTTTCCAAAGTACAAACTTGAACATATTTATGTGAGTACACAGTAACCACATATGCTAGTAACAAGAAAAAATCTATGAAAATCAATTATATATTTCAAACGATATTGATCATGAATAGTTTAATTAAAAAATACAATTTAAGGTAGTGACCCGTGCCTCGCACGGGTTTTGTTGCTAGTATATATAAATAGATGATATTGTAAAATAATGAGTAAACTTCAAAGCGGTGGCCATATTTTACACTCATTTTCAAAAAAGTGGCCAAACTTTCAATTTTGCAAAATGGTGGCCAGACTTGCTTTTTTTCTTTCAAAAAGGTGGCTGCAAGCGATTTTCAGCTTTTTAGTAGGGGTAAAATGGGGAAAAAATGTTAGAGATCCCAAAAATTGTCCACAAAAATTCCCAAATTAATATGTGTCACCATATGATTGATTATATTCATAATAATAATAATAATGCCCCCATGTATGCACATCAATTCACCAAAAAATCCACAAATATGAGTTGTCAAGATTTAATTAGTCAATTTATGAGGGGTGATGGTGTAGCTCACGTGGTAAATGAGGACTATGCCTTGTCGAACCACCAAGGTTCGATTCTCACCTACCGCATGTATGAGAACAGATACTAGAATAATAGAATCACTGTCGCAAAAAAAAATAAAAAATAGTCAATTTATGTGCATGCATGGGGGACATTATTATTATTATTACGAAGAGAAAGATGTTTCTATGGTATTAAGCCCTATTACGAATATAAACAATCATATGGTGAAACATATTAATTTGGGGATTTTTTGGGGTTTTTAGCATTTTTTTTAGTAAAATAACATTTTTTCCCATTTTACCTCTGTCAAATAAGCTGAAAATCATCTCCAGCCAATTTTTTGAAAGGAAAAAGGCAAGTCTGACCACCATTTTACAAAATTAAAAATCTGGCAACTTTTTTGAAAATGAATATAAAATCTGACCACTCTTTTGCAATTAACTCTAAAATAATAGTACCATTTTGTATAAGACTATAAGCAAGTGTAATTGGGTTGCTTACCCAAAAAAAAAAAGAAGTGTAATTGGGTTGGACTTGGAACAGTTGGGCTAAGACAGAGGCGCTGTTGCAGGAGGAACACCAGGCCTCATAATATATAAGCACGTCTAGGGTTTATACATACACACATACATACATACATCAGTGCCCCCGCCGTTGCCAAATTTCACACAGGACCTAAACTTTGCTTCTTTCTCAAATGGTGAGCTTATTATTCTCGATCTCTATCCTTTTTTTTTTTGTATTGTTTACATTCTTTTCAACTGAAATATGCATATTACATATTTTTATACATTTGAAATCCTTGATGATTTTTCATTTTCGTTGACTGATTTGTTGTTATAATACAATACATACACACACCCATTAAATGATTAGCATTTTAATATCTTCATATTGTTAACTGATTTTAATTTTGTATGAAATGAGTAAATAAAGTGTTTGTTTTTGTGTTTTGTAGGCTCCCAAAAAAGGTGTTAAGCTTCCGGTTGCTGCCAAAAAGAAGGCGGTATGACTCTTCCTTTACCATTTTCTTCAATTGTATAAAATAAATGTACATGTATTAACTGTGAATTTCCATTAGTTTGGACAAGAATGTGGATTTTCTGATTTTAGATTATTTTCGGCATGTGTGTTATTTGCTACTTTTTTTAAAGTATTAACTGTTATTTTCCGCTAATTTAGACAAGAATGTGGATTTTGTGGTTTTATGATACACTTTTTTTTTATTTTTCAAGTATGTTTCTGTACATTTTTCAAGTATTAGCTGTGGGTTTTCTCAATTATAGAAGATAATATCTGTATTGATTATTTGATAATGTGAAATCAGGATAAGGTGATGAATCCGTTATTTGAGAAGCGCCCTAAGCAGTTTGGGATTGGAGGGGCAATTCCCCCCAAGAGGGATATGCACAGATTCGTGAAATGGCCAAAGGTGGTCCAGATTCAAAGGAAGCGTATGATTCTCAAGCAGCGCTTGAAGGTCCCACCTGCTTTAAATCAGTTCACAAAGACACTTGACAAGAACCTTGGTGAGTTTTCACTGGAACATGGATTATTTGTACAAACTATTTGAATACAAGTTTAAGTGGTTTCAGTTTTGAAGATTTTATGTGGAATTGTGTATGTTGCTGGAACTGGCTTCTCAGTCCAGTACTGAGTAGGCTTACAGTAAGACCATGTGGTTGAACAACGTAGTAGTGAATACAAAAATAGGAACTCGTCGTTGTGGTTCCTAATTATCTATATCACGCAACTGAGTCTACTATTAAGAGATAGCTTTTAGTATAATATTTCTTCATCTGTTAAATGAATATTGTACTTTCAAAAAGAGAAATCTTGAGGGTGTGGAGATGTAAACTGCCTGCTGACAAATTTTAGTTTCCATTAAAGCAATCTCGGACTTGGGCCCCAGACACCATCTTTAATCCTAGAAATGGTCTGCTTAGAATATTCTGTCCTTTTAAATCTGAGAAGCTTGGTTTTAGTTTGAAGTAGAGACTTTTTGCAGTCCTGTGGAGTTTCTGACAAGAACTTGCATTTAAGTACTGGAGTATAAGGAGCCTTCTCTTGAAATGAATTGTCTTTAGTTTGTCCAACTTTGTTATTTGTCAGTGATGATTATGACTGTTGATGCCTAAACTATGTCTTGATGACTATCATAAAAATGCAGCAACGAACCTGTTTAAGATGCTTCTCAAGTATAGGCCTGAAGATAAGGCTGCAAAGAAAGATCGTCTGCTTAAAAAAGCTCAGGCTGAGACTGAAGGGAAAACCATCGAATCAAAGAAGCCTATTGTTGTGAAGTATGGTCTGAATCATGTTACGTACCTCATTGAACAGGTTTAGGTTACAACTCTCCTGTTACTTTCCTGATTGCTGAACATCTGCATTGCTATTTTCCAGCTGACATGGCTGCTTTTTGATATTGCAGAATAAAGCTCAATTGGTAGTTATTGCTCATGATGTGGATCCCATTGAACTTGTTGTCTGGCTTCCTGCACTCTGCAGAAAGATGGAAATCCCGTACTGCATTGTGAAGGGTAAAGCACGATTAGGAACTGTAAGTGTGCCTTGGAAAAGTCTTAATTATTAAAAGGTTCTTGTACAGAAAACAGTTGGGATTAATGTAAGTATATTCTTGCCAGATTGTTCATAAGAAAACTGCGGCCGTTTTGTGCCTGACCACTGTGAAAAACGAGGACAAGATGGAATTTAGCAAAATATTGGAAGCTATAAAGGTGTGTATATAATCAAATATGTCCTCATTGAACTGAGGGTATCTGTTGTCCTAGCTTTAATAATTGTAAATGGAAATTAATAGTTTTTTGGTCATGGCAGGCTAATTTCAATGACAAATATGAGGAGTACCGCAAGAAGTGGGGAGGCGGTATTATGGGTTCAAAGTCACAGGCCAAAACAAGGGCGAAGGAGAGGATCCTTGCCAAGGAAGCTGCCCAGAGGATGAACTAGAAGCTTTGATCTTTTAAAGTTTCTGCAAATCTGTTGACTTCATAATTTTATATGAGTAGAATTTCTGTGTAAGAGACCATATTTTCTTAGGCAAAATCATGATATTTGCATGTAACGTTTTTTGTGCTTAAATGGATAATTGGCTCTTGCTTAATTGATCTATTTACTGGAAAGAATTTTCTTGGAATCCACTTGGATCAACTGTAGGACAAGTAAATAATTCAGATTATAGTCCAAGTAAACACAGGTCTACTACTTATAAATGGTAAACAGCACCTTGGAAGTTGACAGGAAAAACACTCAGTATTGGGTTCTAGTGGCACACTGGATGTTGTTTAGTTTTATCTTTTGGTTCGTATTCCGAAGAGCTTTGGGTGGCTTAAGTTATTGCAAGTGAGCTTGGGGGGAGATGAAAATTAAAAGGTTTCCCTTGGTATTGGCAAGTAAATGGATTTTGATTTTATTGAAGTAAAGTTGGTATTTTGTTTGATCAAATACCTAGCTTAACAAATATTTTGTAACCTTATTATGAATTTGTGTCGTATTTTAGAGAAAATGCCCAAAATGCCTGGATTTGGGAGTAAAGGCCCGATATACTGATTTCCGAAAATGCAGCCCAAAATACCCACGGTTCACGCATCTGAAAGATGCGTAGAAAGATGCGTGTCCTGGGATACGCATCTCTGTGTTGCGTATCACAGATCACACATCAGCAAGATGCGTGATGACATCATTACCTTAGAAAACAATACTCAACTCCGGCGACCAAGGCGACCAAAAATCGCCCACCTCCGTTGTTCATAATCCGGCAAATTCCATAAACACTGAGAACATAAAAATGATTCCCATAGTTTCCTCTTCATTTTACTATATCCATTTGTTAATTTTTGATCCCGCAGGAGCGTACACGAGCATATTGGAAAAAGGCGATCGGAGTTGGAGCTCGAAATGGGTCTTTCGAATCGGGCAAATAAAACGAAAATCCAAAACTATAGACTTGATGAGGGTGAAACAACGAGCATTTTGGTATGTGGAACGTAACTGGAAGATGCTTGAATGCGGTATGTTTGGTCAAAGTTTTGATTGGAAAAAAAGGAGTCGACCAGAGCTCGAGGACGATGAACAGTATCTTCATATACGCATTGTAGAAATGCGTATCCTGATAGACGCATTCTCCAAATGTGTATCATAGACGCTGTTCATCAGTGCAGAATTGAGTTTTGTAAAGAATACGTCTTTCTAAAGAAAGATGCGTGTCCGGACACGTCTCCCCCAAATGCGTGTCCCGTGGATATTTAGGGTTATGTGTTCTAAAAATTGGCATTTTGGACCATTTATTTTGGGAGGTGGGTATTTAGGACCTTCACCCCATATTTTAGTTCCTTGTTAGTTGGTGCGGGGAGCCTAGCACAATCCTTTCTAGCTCGATGAATCTTCCAAGTTAAGATGAATCTCTAACGAATTTTCGTAATCGTTTGAACTCTTTTTGTATTTTCTTTGTTGTGCACTTTTAAGAATCATTTTAATGGTTCCCGGTCAACATCATACATATGTTATATATTGTTTATGCAACATACGGTTTCTGGGCCGTTGGATCAACCATCCAATGGTCCTGATTTAAAAAAAAATTGTACCGTATCGCAGAAATTTTCTGCGGTACAGAGAAATTACCAAAATGCCCCATGTTTTCACATAAAAAATCAACTGTTCACCATACCGCAGAAAGTGCAGAAACTTTCTGCGGTACGGAGAAATTACCAAAATGCCCTCCTGTTTTCACACCATAGTCGGGGGCATTTTGGTAATTTCTCCGTAACGCAGAAACTTTCTGCGGTACGGTACAAATTTTTTTTAAATCAGGACCGTTGGATGGTTGATCCAACGGTTATAAAACCATATGTTGGGTAACAGTACTCCTGCATACGTATGCAGGAGACCGAACCCCCATTTTGATTTGGCTTATTTGTTAATTTTAATTTGTTTTCATGTCCATTTAGACTTTTTACACATGGTCTCACATAATTGTGAAATTTTATTTTTTGGTTAAATATCAAAATGGTCACTCAAGCGAAATTCATATATCATTTTACTCACCGATTTCATCGAGATATCATTTGAGTTACTAAAGTTATGATTAACAGAGAGATAGTTCTAATATGTGTTCGAAAAATAAAAATATTTTTTTGTTGATTCTGCACATTTTTATTGAATGTTACCGCGACCAAATGAAAAATTGTTTAATTCTAATATTTATAGTAATATATTTAGAATTTAAAAAGTTTATTTACTATTTATTTTAATTAAAACAAGAAAAATAATTATAAAATTAAAAATAAATAGTAAATGAATTTATAAAAATCTAAATATATTATCTAAAATCATTGAATTTAACAACTTTTCATTTGGTTGCGATAACATTCAAGAAAAGTGCCTATTAAATATTTATTATGATTTTAGTGATTAAAATGATACTGATCACCGGATATAGGGCTTTTTTTGTTATGCGGCAAACTTAGTTCCATCCCAACGAAGGTGAACAAGAACTTCTTGAAGTCATTTTTGTAAGATCGATAATGAATCGTAAGATCGATCAACCACCAAGAAGCTCATCACCATTCTATAGACTAAAAGCTACAAATTGGTAATTGAAAGATCAAAGATGACTCACACAACAGAGTACACCTGCATAACTAAACAAAATTCACCTGCAAATATAGACCAATAAAATGCTATAATAATCCAATCCAAAAGCATGCTTTCTAACAAAAGCACACATCAAGAAACCAAAGAGGCAAAAAAAAAAAGAGAGTTGTATATGTAGACTTCAGAAAGATGCCAATAAACAAAATGAGTCAAAACACATATCCAGTTATTATATTATTCTCCCAACTGCAGTAACCTAGAAACCAAAATTATACATAAACCAAGTACCGGCCAACCCCGAATTTTTTCCATGATCCTCTAAAATTTCTAAACGTACAGTTGTGTTTTTTTCGAGAACTCCCAATCCAGACTCTTGAGAATCGTCCTTGGAAGATTGCTGCTGCTGCTGCTGCTGCTGCTGCTGCTGATCTTGATGCTGATGGTGTTGTTGCTGAACTCTAGGCTGACCCATTTGTTGGTAAATCTGGCTCAAGGCTTGAGAATTTAAAACCCCATCATGTGACAAACCAAGTTCCAAACCAGGCAGATGCTGACTTGTTGCACCCATGAGTGAAGTGAAGTTCATAGCAGGACCCATATTATTAACTCCCATATATTGCAAGTAACTAGAACTATCATGACTCAAATGACTTGTTGATGAACCAGGGTACCATAACCCTGGTGCACCCACACCCACATGGGGTCTCCCTAAATCATTAATCTTTGGATACAAACCTGATGATACAGAGGCCCCATGTTGAGAAACAGAGGCCCCTGTGGCTACCAAAGCTGATGCAGGTATAGTTCCAGTCCCTGTAGTAGCAATAATAGATGGTTCAGCTTGTTGAAGTAGCCACTGTATGGTCTCACCATCGGATTTCTGACCCAATTCTCTGGTGAGTTGAAAGATTCTAGCAGCACATAAAGCTGGCATCCTTATTCTTCTTCCTCTGCCTTCAACTTTTGTGTGTCTGTCTTTGTTTGATGTTCTTTTTGGTGCTACTTGTATTTGTTTTTTGCCCTCTTCTTTATCAGAAACCATCTTCTTAGTTTCTCAAATTTCAGACTTGTTTGTGGTGGTGGTGTTGTTTTTGAGTTTGACTTTATTGTGTGTGTAGTTATGGGAAGTTCAAGAAAAACTGGTTAGTACTTGCTCTGTTTGTTGGATGATGAATTGATGATGATGTGATAATTTGAGCTCTTGGGATCCATGAATGGTTGTGTTTTCAAGATTTTATATGCATACACATGTGTGTACTTATTACACTACACAAAGTAGTAGGAGTACTATAAATAAATGAAAGAGTGATTAGATCTGGGTGCTTCTGTTCTGTACACACTCCTTTGATCAAAACAAGGTGACATCAATTAGCAACAGACTGCTGTTTGTTTTTACTCTATTTTTTATAAATGAGGGAAAATAAATTACCTTTTACTTTTGTTTTTTTACTGTTCTTGGCAAATGAATTGCCAAAAGGGCAAAAGTTTCAAACTGCTGATTCTTTCTGATTTACTTATGTGCACACAAACAAAATAAGGATAATGTTATCTTTCTACAATTAAATAATATATTGAAAAAAATTATGAGCATTCAGTAACATTGTTTAATTGCTTTTCCGTAGGAGAATAAAACTTCTTGTCTACATTTATTTTTAAAATTAATTGAGTCTAGTGTTGAAGTGTATAAGAGTGTCAACACAAGAGTATACTTTAAATAGTACTCCCTCTGTTCCAGAAAACATTTCTGGGTTTGACTTTGAACACTGTTTATTCTAATCGATTGACTACTAATTGACGCATAATTTATAAGATAAAATATAGTCACGAGTGATCTTGTTGGATTCGTATTTATTAGTACTTTAATACAGTGAAGTTTTTATATTTGATACTAATACGAAACTAAAGATATTAACGATTAAAAGTGTGCGTTGTCAAACGTGTCCAAAGTAAACAGGAAATGTTTTTAGGAACGGAGGGAGTAGTAATGTACATCTTTTGTAAGTTCATAACTTGGGACAAGAAGTTGAAGTCTCACAAAAACAGACCCTAAAACTTTGGGCGGATTTTCCCAAGTAAAAATTATACAACAGAATATTATTTACACCTTTAAACAGTACATACATGAGTCATACATTTCAGCTACTTCCAGATGGTCCAAAGTACATGCAAATGGGAGGATCAATCCTGAAAATGGAGAGAACCGCAGATGGTACCTGAAAATGGAGAGAACCGCAGATGGTACCGTCCATATTCCATCACCGCATATCAACCCTGAAGCAACAGCACCGGCATAATCTTCTGAGCTCTTTCTATTCACTTACTCCCAGACATACAAAATAACTGTTCCAACAAACATGTCAATTGCAAAATATGCTCCGATATAAAATGGAACTGCCATTGCCATTGGTATAGGGATGAACTGGGAAAACTTTGTAGGGGTCACATCCCTTAGCAGATTTATAAGTAGAGCTGCCACAAAGAATCCACAACATAAAGCCAAGCAATGCTTTGGAAGCTCAGAAAACCCCTCAACTCCAATGATGGCCATTTCTCTAAAGATGACGGCATATGGCGCCTTGTAGGGACTATCGGGGGTTCCAACTTCAAAAGCACTCCAAAACAACCAAAATGTGAGGGATGCAATGATACATCCCATAGCTGTTCCAATTACTTGACTCACAAACATAGACTTAGCTGAAGATAGTGTGAGATACCCTGTCTTAAAATCTTGCATTAAATCAGCTGCAGTGGAAACAATAGACATCATAACTCCACAAGAAGCCAGGCCAGCTACAACTCCTCCATCACGTCCAACCAATGAAGCAATGATGAAAAGACCTATCTTGCCATATGTTGAAGCCAAGTTCCAGTCTGTGAGCCCAGTACCATATGAATTGCAGAATGCAAGGGCGGGTTATGTACGCGCAAAGGACTAGATACCACTTCAGGGGTGGAAAGATTTGTGGCATCACAGTAATAGATATTGCAGCTAGACCCACATATCCAGAAGCTGCAACCCAGTCTGGTATCCCATCCTTCAGAAAAATCATATCTTGCTTTTTCTTCTTCAATAATAAGATAGAAATCTCACTGTCTGTTAAAACATGGACATTCAAAGTCAGCAAAAATCTTGAATGCAAGTAGCAAGTCATTGCTTATCAATTTCCAAGACTTAATGTAAGACATGATTTGCCAAATGCCAACTGGCTCCTATGAGTGTAAGGTTCAGGCATCTAATAGGCAGCTATGAGTGTAAGACATGTTGCCAGTTGTTAAGTACCAACTTCTCAATTTTGTTTTCTTTGCTGAGTCAATAACCTCTCTTATTAAATTGGAACGAATTGTATATTAACATCATTCTGGCTAATATTTTCAGGGTGTCCCCTCAACTTATTATGTCCCAAGGATGTTAGTGTTTGTCAACTGAGTTGAGGGCTCTCGTAAGCACACTCAATCTCTCAACCCATACACTCGCCAAGACATTAACCAGATAGACTAGTTCTATTAGTCATATAGCCATGACAGTCATAACCTCTCCACTTATCCGTCATTAATGCTTTCTGGGTTAAGGATACTCTATACGTCTTTGGCAGTGGTGATCGTCACGCATGGGAAGCATGAGTGCCGGTGCGGGGGTGCGTTGATATGGGAATTCGGCAAATCCAAAAATATGGGATTCGGGGGGGGGGGGGATCCGCAAATATTAAAAATATATATCTAATATATATTTCAAGAGTTGCATTAAAATAAATATCCAAATAAAAAAGTTCATTGTTCTTAACAATTTATATAATAATTACTCAATAACACAAAGGATGCATTATAAAGTAGATAAGTAATTGAGTAATTATCAGAGCAAGACTATATTAGCTATCCTTTACTCACAGTCCACGCCATTTCCTCACCCATCTACGCAATACCACGTACCCCCCCCCCCCCTTTCAAGTGCGGAGGTCACTTGGCGGGTGAGAGAAAAACCCCGCAATCCCCAAGAATCCGGTGCGCAGTGCGGTGGGTGAGAGACGAATCCCTACTTCCTAGCTAGGAAGCTTATGAAACCTGAAATTCCTATGTAAATTCTCAAAAGTTGCACAGTTTAGAAACAGGATCTTGCACACCATGCCATGATATAGAGGGCATAAACAACTGAGCCATGAGTAGTTTTATTAGATGAAACTGAGTGATCATACCTTGTACAGTGTTAATGATGACGAATTAAGAAAAAGAGTTAGGCTCACATATGTGATATGACTCACCAGCAATCTCTTTTACATGAGGAAGATTTTGTTCTTTTTTGTTGATCTTAGACACTTCCTTGATGGTAATGGCTATTATCTTTGTCAAATTGTATAGGCCATCACCCAGAATTATAGCAATAGATATGAAGACCTATAAATGTAATAAAGTCGTAAATAAATCAAGTTAGCATAAAAGTACAAACATCAACTTCAATAGTATTTCAGTAAACAAAGTCATGTAAACATTGAGCAAGTTATCTTAGCAATTGTTTAAGCTTTACAGTAGTAACCTTGAAGATAAATGAAATAAGGCAAAAATCATAGTTAAAACAGAATTGCCAGTCGGGAACAAAAAATAGTAGTAGCTCAAACTTCAAGACAGTGATAAGACTGAAACTGGTGCAACCCATTGCTCACACATTCATTAGATGTAACTCTTATCATCGTGATGAAATACATATTGTACGGTAAAAACTGAATTGAATGTTTTGATGTATAAGACAATTCATTACCAATACTTGGTTCTAACAAGGAAAAATGCGGGAAAATACCTTGTACCCGTAAAGACCCTTGAAGTCGTTGCTGCCGAGGTCAGCTGGATACCAATCTCCAGCATGTTGAGAAACAAAAGGCCAAAGTAGACCCCACGATACAATTGCCCCAAAAAGAACTGAGCAATTAACAATGTGAGAGCATATGAGACCACATCCAACATAAGTTGGACTGAAGTCAAAATAGAACCTGCACAATAATGACAAATGATGTTAACAATCAGTAGTTCCAGCCCTCTATTTATGTAAAAAAATCTGTTTCAACATGCAGAAAAATCCTCCAAAATGTGACATGTTACAGCCTTGCAAAAAATAACTTACAGCATAAAAATCCAGGATATGCTCCGCCTAGTACTATCTTTCTTTTTAAGTTGAACAAACATAGAGCCAGACTTGGTAAATACCAATTCAGAACTTCTTTGATGTTTCGAATTTCAATGGTACTTCAGTAATTTAACAATTTACCAGACTTTGGCATCCATATATACAATGTTTGAGGAGCTGACATGTAAATTTCATGTGTGACCTCAATAACATGAAGCGATTTCACGTCTCCTTCACTCCTTGTACCCTTTAAGTTTAACCTTCCACCTTCCACATATTCAAAAAGTAATTCTTAAATCTTTATTTCATACTTTCATCACACATCAGTATAACTAGTATACAATGCCTGTCTCTTGTGCAAAATACTGCATCGTTCACGTCACTTTAAGTTAAAAATCAAAGACATGCACATATAGGCATATAGCCTTATTTTTATATTTTGAGTCACACACACACACACACACACACATATATATATTTACTAGACTATTTAGGAATTTATGCTGTCCCACTAATATTAGGATCGATTATCCTATGCATTGCCCATATCCTAAGGCAAAATGCCATGAGCCTGAATCCTCACTCCTGCCTCTCCACATACTTAAAAATCTAGAGTGTTGCATAACATGTAAGATAACTTAAATAAACAAAAAATTATAAATAAAAGTATGACAAAAAATGAGACAGTTATTTAACAAAGGGGGTTATAAAGGGTTAAAAACTTTTTTTTTTCTAAAGTAACAAGTGCTAAGAGCTTCATAGAATTGTGAGTATTTATCTTAATGTGAACATAGGCTTATGTGTTTCTGAACAGTGTCAATCCTAAACTGGGAAAGTTATCAAACCCACAAGAATCTCCAATGCCACTGAAAAACCATTTAAAGCAGCTAAAGCAAAAACTTATGCTCAAATACTTCCCAAGACAGCTTACTTGTTTCCTGTTTGGAGAAAACACACATTGTTAGGATCTGATAAGAAAGTATTAACAGAGATGTATATGCTTAAACTTTGATAAGAAGCTATATACATGTTAATCTTGTCACTTCAGGAACGGATACATACATATTTCACAACTTTTTTTAACCATATGTGACAAGCTAGTGAAAAAAACAACAATAAGAAATCAAACATAAGGAAAGGGATGACATTCAGAAATTGCCAGAAAAAAGTTTGGATTCACTAATGAATCAGGGCAAGAGTGGGACAATGTGAATGAAGTCACTCTGCATAAACCACTAGGGAAATGTGTCCAGCTATCTAGATATACCAAGATTGTTCTTTTTACAGATTACTGAATCATTCAGGACATTGAATTAATAGCTGAAATTTCGGTACAATATTTTAAAGTCTGTGATAACGATTTCACCACACGTAAGACAACTGACGAACTAAACGCAAATAATCCAAAATATTGAAAATAAGTTTTGTCTTTATATTATTGAGTTTTTTTTTTATAATCCCATATACCCAATTTGATTAGCAATAAGGATTTAGCACTCGACAAAATTTTCAAAAAAAAAAAAAAATTAATACATGCAAGACACTTACCCTGCAAGCTCAGCTCCAGAATTTGTGTGGAAGCTATTGATCAGCATTGCTGTTGCGGTGCCACTGGGGTATGTAAGGTTATCATCCATGACCATTATCTGAAATCAGCGTTAAATTAATAAATAACACAAAAGATAAAAATCAAAGTTGGTTAAAAGAATTCAGTACATTGATGGGAACGCATACCAATCAAGAAAATCTACACACATTCCATACATACTTGCAAGAGATAGTGAACAAGTAACTGTGAGTTTAAATCTTGCATGAAAATTCTATCATCACAATTCACAAATGTGCTGGATTATGAACATCTCACTAGCAACATCAGCAGTAAAAAAGAAATATGAGATAAAGCAATAGAATATACCTTGCGAAGTGGAACAAGACTGAAAAGGCCAAGAAAACTGACGACAAAGATGAAACCCATCATCCACAACAAGCCTGGGTTCTTGACATCCTCTGCTCGGTTACCAGGGTAGTCCACACCAATTAATTTATATGTTCTCTCATCCAATGCAATCAAATTTGACCCAAAACCGCCTGACATACTGTGAAAAATGAAGCAAACTTGAGATCTCTGATGAGCGAAAACGATTTCAACTCATCGCCGGGAAACAAACTACTGTAAATCTATAATGACAAGGTGCTTGTATTTACTAAGGGTTAAAAATCAAATTGGACACCGAAGTGAAAATCAGTTATCATTTTATTCACGGATCTCAACAGGATATATCATTTAAATTAAATATCAAACGGGTATGCCTAAATATGTGTTTGGGGAGTATTAATGGTCTTTTATTAAGTTCTACACATTTTTTTGGCAGGCTACAACCAAATGTAAAGTTCTAAACTCCCAAATCTTATATAATTTATTCAGATTAAAAATATATATATATATATATATGTACTATTATATTTTAATTAGCTTTATAACCCGTGCAAGGCACGGTATGCGCTAGATTCTATAATTTGTCGAATTCAATACAGTTATGCATGTATGATATCTTTTCTAAAGAAGATAACTTGCACTGGTCTATACTTGTACGAGATTGCACTAAATTAAACTATAATTTGTCGAATTCAATACAATTCTTTGTGATATCATTTCTAAAGATAATGCCTTGCACTAACATTGACTTTAAATCATATCTCATTGTGTTTGTATTGATATAATAATCACCATAAAATTTTAAAGTATCCAAGCAGAATCTCTTTAAGAAAAATTTATCCAATTAGAAAGATAAACATATGCAACTTTACAAAACTCCACCAGTGCACAATGTCCAGACTTGGACGTGCTTTTAAATGAAATAGATTGAGGGACATTCAACTTTTTAGTGTTTTGAATTCGCTCCACATAGGCCCTTCAATGCATCTACATTGTTTAGAAGGATGCAAAAAACATGGTGGAACCAATCTGTTATGCTCTCTCAAAATACTATTAACCTGTTGACAATACAAGCCATAGGAAACATGTAGTAATAGTGTAGTACCGTATCTACCACTTGGAAATTTTCTGATAAACATTAGACAACAAAAGATCATCCAATATGTGTTATATAGGAATATTTGTATGCAAGTGTCTGGTCATTCATCAAAGAAAAAGACGAACTTATGGTCTGTGGGTGAAGAAACCAAAGAAAAGGTTGAAGTGTGAAAAAATGGGCAGCTCTGAGGTGGACGAGTGAGCCAGTCAACTGTTTCCAACTGAGACTGATGTACCATTTTCATGACTAAGATGGAGTGCATGGATACGGGATAAAGTCGAGAACTACAATTTTTGAATAGCAGTTATAGACAACTTCCAAGTTGTTACCTGTGTACGACCCCTTCCTCCAATAATCCAAGGATCACACTCTTTATTGCAACAAAAACGGACTATCTGATAATGAATTTAGCTAGTAGTTGTATACTTTCTACATGTCAGAACTTAAAAGAACGAAGTATTTTCTTATTTTACTTCTAAAATTTTTGGATGTGCAAAGAGTAAGAGTTGAGAAATAAATTTACAGACATAACTTTCAGCATACTGCACTCTAAAAAAAGATAACAAATAATCAATCTTAAATGCATACAGTGGTCGTGCTAACAAATATAAAAGATAATTAGTAGCTCTACAATCCGAAGATTAAAAAAGTTCACTTGGATTCAAACATCGGAAGAAATAATGTTGCATAACAGTCAGTGGGTACATGACTCGCAAATCCTTTGACATAAAGAATATAAGACGTATAAACCAACTTGTTCATTATGTTACTTCTCTTAAAAACCCCACGGGAAGCCAGTGAGGCATGTAGTCACAAAAAGCCATGAATAGAGTATAAAGAGTGTAGCATTAATATAACACATTGAGGACTTGGAGGAAAACATACCTCTAATTGGTTCAATAATGGTTGTCCAATGGCCTTGACACGCTAAAAAAGGGAAAAGAGTGGAACAAAGTTTAGTTTTTTCTAGAGACAAAGAAGGTCTAATAAGAGAAGCACAGTGGGTGAAAAGTGTATAAACTTACTCTTTGGAGAAGGACAAAAAGAACTCCCTTGTAATTGTTCTTCACATAGTGGTTTAACGACCTTTTTTATGCTATTAAAAAGGTATTACTTTCTTACTTGTACGGTTGTACGTACCCAAGTAGGCATAATAAGCTGGCCTTGTGAGCTACCACCTGATAATGTACTTTCTTACCTTTCGAATTATTGATCTATATTAATTTAATAATATTTTAAGATTAAAAAAATTCATAATAGGAATTCTGCGACAAGAACTACAGGCTAAATAATACAATCAACTATATAACAAATTACCTATATTGTTAAGGTGTTTCTATTGGTCCCACTTTTAACTCCAAAATTTATCATAAATCTTACTTAATACAGAAGTACACAACCCTTGGCAGACTAATTTTCTGTGAAATAACTTCCCAATCAGTGTTATCCGTTGATTCACCATCACTATATTTACATGGACAATATAAAAAAAAAAAGTTTACAAGGTTATCAAATTACATTCTTCTGGAATGACTCCAGCTTTCAATCTGTGTTCATTATTGTAAAAGGTGTCATTTTAGTATCGTTATTAAACTTACTGTAATCTTATATAGAAAAAATATTAATTAGTAGAATCATTTTGGGTCTTCGTGTTAATCAACTTGTGCACATTGGTAGTTTGTGTCTACAATCATGCCCTCGATTTAGTTAGGTTCGAGTCAGATTACACACATTTCACCCCCCCCCCCCCCGCACCCTACATTATACCTTAAAATAACATTCACATAATCACACTTTAAAAATACAATATTTAATAAAAAAAATACAAACACATAATGCAAAATCAGACTTAATTAGTAAACATAAAGGATTAGATGACCAAGATGCAAAGCCTTGGAAGAATACAAATAAAACTTGCCTGCTCTTTCATAAGCATCCAATATACCATTTATGTGACAGCCCCAAATCCGGGGTCATGAATTTGGGCCATCACGAACCAACTTCCATTCAAATTCAATATCTCTTGGTTTTTTTTTTTTTTATAATTAATACTTATGCAATTGACCCCACAGTAATACACACACACACACCAGTCATATGCTCAGAGAACAACATTCATCATAATAAGAGTTTAGAATTAAAAAGTTATTACAACCCAGAATCATACTTAAGTACATTGTTGAGTGATGCTTCTACAAGAAGCATTTCAACAACCAAATTTATTACAACCTTGCTCACTTACACACTTAATGTACATAAAACTACTAAACCCCTTGCGCTGGTCGTCTACCTCGGGGACTGATGCTAACGAGCTCTCAGTAGGTTGCCTTTCCCTTACCCTCTTGCGGGGCGTTCTGCATAGTATTGGCATACCTAGCTGTATATAGATAAGTAGCAAGAGTGAGCTATAATAGCTCAGCAAGATAATATTGAAAACTAGAATTTAAAATGTAACCAGGTATACATGTATATACATATGTAAGCAGTAACCAATTTATAAACTTTAAGGAAGAATAAAACTCTTATTTAATAATACATCATCCACTTACTATTATAAGAAAGAAATCTAAGGTAATACAGTATCAGTTTCTCTTCTTAAATATTATAACAACCAATATACCCTTTTAGTGTAATATTTTAAAATAACATAAATACTTGAATAAATCTCTCACTATCATCTTCTCATTTCCCTCCTGTACAGTAATTTTATAAATTAATATAAAATCAGTTTCTCTTCATCTATATCAATAATTCCATCTTTCATATCATTTTCCCTTTCCAGTATATCAATCTGACTTTATCATTTATTCTTTATTCACATATTGTAGGGGTTTTCACTGTTGCCGAATACGTGAGGCACGATGATCAGTCGCCCTCCGTATCCGTCCATTTTTACTACCGGTAGAAGGAGGAAGGTCTACCACTACATCCCCCTGGAGGAAGGTCTACCACTACATCCTCCTTCGGCAACTCTTGGGCCGATTTAAAATATTGATTGCTGGACTGTGCAGCACACAGCCTCTTACGCTTTTTATTGATTGATTGCTGGACTGTGCAGCACACAGCCTCTTACGCTTTTTATTGCTATCCCCCTTTTTATAAGATCATTATTCAATTTATCAACACCATTTCACATTTCCATATGTCATTCACTTATCTCATTTCCATTCTCGCACATTACTTCTATAAAATATATGTATATAACATACACTAAAAAGAATGTTTATAATATAGCATTATAAACCATATAACCCTAGATAACAACTGATACCATTCTCTTTCATATCTCTTTTACCCTAGAGCATATTCGCTCCATTCGTAGTCATCTCTATATTCATATTTCAGAAAACATATTCATCTCTCTTTAACTTCCCACAATCAAGAAAATATATTCTTTGCAATATAGCAACAAAAGCATCACATATACATAAATATATGTCATGATATCATTATTATTCCGAAGATAAATAATTTTTAAAGTAGGGATAGAAGGATCTTGCCTCGATTTCTGTATCCTGACAGTAGGGCTGGTTCCTCCTCCGGAATTTCTATAAACACAAAAGGACCGTCATTAGAATATCACATCTCTTACTCACTACCCTCTCGTATAACAACACCCTTTACACTTCAATGTATGTTTAACGTATTATTATTACCCCAAAGGTTCAAGGACTTAACCATTTATAAGCTCAATTGAAGTTCCAGGGGTTTTCACCATTTTCCCTAACGACCACACTTAACTGTAAAAATTCTCAGAAAATATGGATTTCGAATTTTAATGTAACGTCAACTGTCATGGGTCCTCTGACTACCCTTCTACACTATCCCAAAATTTCGTGGCTTGTAAGACTGTCTAACTATGGTAACTGTAACCTCAAAGTTGATACAATTACGTTTTCTCGGTTATCGAACGTCTTTCACTAAAACTGACTTTTCTCCTAAACCGTTCATCAGATTTTAACGCACCTTATATCAAAACGATCTATGAGCTAAGCTCTATCATTTCATGGTCACTTAGGGGTCCAAACAGTAAGGTACCGTATGGTTACAGTGGCTGAAAACAGGGTAACTTCTGTCCTAACGAAAATCGGACATTATAACGGCTATATTTTCATACTTTCCAAAATCAAACTCCTCCAAATCAATCATCAAACACCATAATCATCACCTACACCATGTGGTCTTCATTACCAGCCATGGTTACCATCCCAAACTCCTTCCAAAATCAACTTTAATCACTTACAAACACTTATAACATCATAATCTTAATCTTTACACCACTTAATCACTTAAACCAACAATATTCATCATAATATAAAAAGGGGCAAGAGTGTTTATACCTTCTTGAAGCTTTACAACACTCAACAAGCCTTGGATACACCTTAAGTCACTTTGTATTAGCTTAAATCAACTAAAAGAACCATGAAAATCAAGTTAGTTTCTTGAAAACTACTATTCATCACTATTCATCATCAACTTCAATGATTTTATTACCTATGCAAATGATGTTGGTTTGCCTTGAAATTTTGTAGATGATCCTTCCTAACCTCCAAGAACACCCATGAATTTTCCTTAGATTTGTAGTTGAAGAGAGCTGGGGTTTTGATTTTGATTTTTCTTTCTTTTTTTTTCTTTGGCCGAAAGTTGAAGAAATGAGAGGGGAGAGAGTTTTGTGTTGGTTTTTGATCTCATCTAATCTTAATCTCACTAATTACTTGTTTGTGTAGCTTGTCTTGGAAGCTTGGTAAAAAAATCTAGGTGTTAAAAGACTAATCTACCCTTAATTTGGTTTAGTGGAAGATGACTTCATTAACATGATTTCATAATTCTCTTTTTCCTTGATTTTCTTTTCTAATTATAATGCTAGTACTCTTGGTAATTATAATGGGGTATGTATCCTTGTCATATTATAAATCTTGATTGCTTAATCTCCATATTCGTCTAATTGTGGTTCGTTACGAATGTACCTCATTATCTCAGTGGTTTTGAAACCATTTACGAATCCAATTTCCTTTGGTATTCTCTTAACTTAATAATCCCTAGGTTAAATTTAAATTCACTAATTCCTCAATATATAATTCTTATAATGTTTCCATGCTCCTTAATGTCCAATAGAAGCTTATTCGAAGTCAAAATCCTCAAAATCCATGTTTCAGGAATTTCTGAAATCTAACGTCATTTCGAGTCACTTATTTCCATTGTACAACACTAATATGGTTTCTGTTCATTCCTTTTCCGTTTCCATTATAGAGTACCTATATACCATTTCTCTAAATCCTCGAAATTTACTATTCATAGGATCACTGTAGCATTGCCAAAGTTAGGGTTATTACAATTTAAGTGCCTAAAAATTACCCAATATCAATCAAATTCCAACAACTGCATGCACACATACATGGACATGAATTTGAATTAGAACCGGCGAGTGAAAAAGTTGGAGCAACATAGATAAACACATGGAGGACGACAAGTGAGGCGCTGGAACGTACCTCGACTCTTTGTCTTCCACCACCCACTCCATCAAATCTGCTCCTCAGTCTTTTCTTCTCTTTTCTATGGCGGAAGAGACGGGAATTAGTTGAAATCCTAGACCCAGATGTCTGTACAGAGCTCAGTTTAGAAATCATGCCAGCTATATCATCAGCAAGTTTTACTGCTTCATTATATCCCTTTGGCCATGAATCTACAGATGAAGCCATTATTCTGTAAAGATTTACAGCACATATATATGCAGGTGAAAAAATGTCATTCCATGCTGAATAAAATCCCTGGACAAAGCACGTGTTGCAATATTTTATAGATAATATAAACCCCACGTTTGTGATATTGTGTTGCATAGTATGTC
Organism: Kitagawia praeruptora; assembly: GCA_037693485.1. Classification (NCBI taxonomy): domain Eukaryota; kingdom Viridiplantae; phylum Streptophyta; class Magnoliopsida; order Apiales; family Apiaceae; genus Kitagawia; species Kitagawia praeruptora. Next base: position 76,759,209 of record CM075354.1, read on the forward strand.
TTTAATTCTTTATTAAGATAACATCATTCTATACAGATTGCTGAACCAAAAAAAATGAAAATCATAATCTATAGTGATTGTTTTACATTCTATCGCACTGAATATCAATGCACACATTTGCATCTTTAACTGTAAATTATAAGAATATTGAAATTTATACGAAATTACTATGATAGCAAACTCAAGCTTATCAATCAGAAGGAAAATGTAACTATAAATGCTTAGTAAATATCGAAACAAAAATAGATACACAATTGTAACAATAGTTATTGCAACATCCAAAAAGATAGCACATTTACAACTTGGAAGGCGAGAGTGTTGTCCAGATTCCTGCGATGTAGGAAGTTGATAATGTCTCAAACCAGATGTAGCCTACATCAATAAAATTACATTTGGATTAGGAGAATATTTTGACAACAGCTTCATTCGTAGTAAATAATCATATGGATGAATTATCTCTCCAACATAGATGCACTGAGTCTCGTAATCTCTAAGAGATATATTCAATACAAATACTTTTTATGAGCTTATTCTTTTCATGCATTTAGCATTTTCATGCCATCTGAACAGAGCGAAAACAACAGGAGATACAAACTCTTTACGGTCCTGGTTTTTGGTATTTTATATACCTGCATTAACTCAATCAAAACAATGTTAACTCCATTAATTTTTCCTTCTTTCTTTTGACAAGTAAACTTTAGTACTTTTCCTTGTATCAGACTTCTATTATCATTTCAAATAGAAATAAAAAATTACCTTTCGAAGGATGCAATAATTAAAGGGCAAGCTGTAATATCAACATCTTCCTCCTTCACAACTAATTAAAACAACTTGTTTGTACCATGCGTACTGTTATAACATATATATGTCGATATGTATATGCAATTGGGATCAGGGGGTAAAAGATATGTGTATATAACGATAGGATGAAGTAGACATCACCCTTTGAAAGCTAAATTGTCCACGAACAAGAGACACCACCTGTGACCACCTTAACAGGAAGAGGTTAGAAGCCAACAGATTTTCTAGCATATACTCAAGCATTATGTGTAAGCATCATTATAAAATTGCACACCAATAACAATCCAATTGTGTAGAAAGGCAAATAAACATCACCTACTATGTGTAGCCAAGCATGGGGAGTTGAGATATTCAGTTGCGACATAAATCAAAAACCAAAGATGGGAATAGTAGTTGGCAAATCATATTATCACTTTACATAATATCTTGAAACCAGTCAAATATTTCACAGAAGCTAGTACTGGTACTTCTCTAGCATTTAATAAGTCACTACACCAAATATGGCCTATTGCAACACCAATATATAAATGTGTTACAAAAAGTGTTACAATAGACACAAAACTTGGTAGTCTATTGCAATATTTTTAAAAATGTTGCAAGAAATACGAAAAGTGTTGCAAACAGAAGGATCATTTTGAAATTTTAGAACAATTGTAATACTTTAGAAAAAACGTTACAACAGCTTACCAAAATTATAGGCGGGAATTTAATTTTTTCATTGAGCGGGATAAAAAAGGTGTGAAATGTTAGCACCAAAATATTTCTTACACAACATTAAAACAAAAAACAAACCCACCACTGTTTCTCCCTCACTGTTTCTCCCTCTCGACACCTCTCTCTCCTTCTCTCTCTCTCTCTTGACACCACTCTCTCTACTTCCTCTCTCTATCTCTCGACCTCACCTCTCAGGCTCTCTCTCTCTCTCACGCCTCGACCTCCCCCCTTTTCATCGACCATATATCTCACTCATCTCTCATACTTTTCTCAAATCCCTAAAATCAGTTTGAGCAACCCCAAATTTTTAAAATTGATTGGAGCAAACTTTAGAGTAAAAGTTCAATTAAAGTTTCAATTAGAGGTAAAGTACCTATTTTTTTGGATTATTATGGATTATTCATGTATATATATGTATGCATAAGAAAATTTTCGATTGTATTTTTGATTTTATGTGTTTGTAAGTTTTGTTCGATTAAAGTTGGTATTAAGAGTTAAATTAGTAGGATATTGGTTTAACTAAGAGGATTTTTGTGTTAAATTTGTGGGAATTGTGTGTTAATATTTTGGATTTTAGTATAATTTTTGGATTGAGGAATTTGTGGTTTAATTGTGATTTCATTTGGGAATTAAGAGGATCTGGTAATTAGTTCTCTCTTGGAATAGTCTTTATTCTTGCTTATTATTCTTTCATCAGATTAAATTTCCTATGTTTTATTATGAAGAACTTTACCAACAAATGATGACAAAATGCTAAACAACTTTGTCTTATAATTATAAGCTGTGACTTCTCCACCTGTAGCAGTTGGTTTTATAAGTTCAACTTATGTATATATGATATATAGGATGACAATTATAAAATGAGATAATTATAAGCTGGTTCAATGTGCATAAAATTATTTTTTTCCTGTTTTTCCCCACTTTACTATTGCTGAGTTGCTGGGATTTAGTAATCCGATCCCTCCTTACACACAAGCAAGAGGTCAATCCATACTTGGAGGAGTAAATTATGTCTCTGCAACTGCTGGAATTCGAGACAAAACTGGCCAACAATTGGTACGCACATTATCGCATTTTCCTAATTATAATCGTTACACCTATCAGAAGTGAATGTGATGCTAACAGATACAATCTTTCTATTTTTCCCTTTGTCTTTTTTGTTATAGGGCCAAAGGATTAGTATGAGCGGGTAGGTAAGAAATTACAAGAACACAATCTCACAAGTGGTAAATATACTAGGTGATGAAAATATTGCAGTAGATTATCTCAGCAAGTGCATTTACTCCATTGGACTCGGCAGCAATGACTACCTTAACAACTATTTCATGCCCAATATTTATTCTACTAGCCGGAGATATACGCCTGACCAGTATAGTCTATAGTCTATACTATTTCATGCCCAGGATTTTTGGTTTAATTAAGAGGTAATATGTTTGTCTTTGACTCACCCAACATGTAGACTATAGTCTATAAAGCCCTTTTGCATTGTACAGTAGTATGTTTGATTTAGGAGGAACATTAAATAAACGGAGGACTAGCTAAGATAAATATCTTAGCACAGGTGCATGAGATGTAGCTTGAGAAATTTGGCTAAGCTTTTAGTACTTTTATGTTGTGGGTAAACATATTGATTTTTGAAATTCCTGATTTTCAGGTAAACATGAATGAGAAAGATTATCAGAGGAAGAAAAACAAGTTTCTTCCAAAGATTCATGCTTGGTATGTCTACTTTCTTGGCATACAATTCTTCAGTTATGGTTGCGTTCTTTTACAAGTTGCCACTCACCAGTTCAACTATCATGCTACAATAAATAAAAGGTTATTAGAAAGTATCAAGTGGAAAAGAAAACATTTTCCTCTTTTGTGGGCCCATATTTATAGTAGATATAACAGTTTTTGGCTAACCAGATGTGTGTTTGTTTGGTTATTTCTTGGGGAACATTAATTGGGAATATGGCCAAGAGATGTGGATTCTGTGTTGATTCTAGATGAAGTTCTGGTTGTAGCTTTTCAAAAATGATTCTGTTTTGTCTGTCGCAATGTGAGGTTTAGGTTAATTTTTTTTAGCAGCCAACTTGTCAACTTGTCAGGTGAAATTCAAACCAGCATCCTTTTTATTTTTTAGAAATCTGTTGAGATCATCGGTAATAGTGTTTTTATTTTTTCTGGTGGGGGATTATGCTGCCTGCTATACAATTCTCTTTAATCATCCATCTAGCAAACAGGACATGTGGCAGTCGTATAGATTGGTAACATCAATTTGGATATACTCAAGACCACTAGAATTTTCAGAAGGTACATTTGTTTTAGAGAGTATATTCAGATTAGCAAATAGAAAGATCTAATGGATTTAAAAGTGAAGCCAGACATAAGATAAGTGAACTGAGTGATGTAGAGTCAAGTCAACTTTATAAGTTTACTAGTTTCTTTAGGTTTGCCAGAACCTGGTTCTTATGTTTTACAAATTAATTGTGCTGCTTATTATATATTGACGCTGCAAATAACTGAATTTATTAGCAGATAATATACGGTGAGAAGAATTTTTTTGGGTTCTTGTACATGTTCACCTACCTGTTTCCGGTTAATGGGAGTTTAACTTTTACTTGATATATTAATATTACTTCTACTCCAATACTATAATAATTTGCAGCTATGCTAATTATTGTTGGCGACTGTTTATGTCAGGCCAAATGAGGTCCCTGCACAAGGAGTTTCCACTATTTGCAACAAATCCGTATAATTATAACAAGGTAGGTGTGGATTGTACATTATTACTATTAAATTGATGTCATATATGTAATTCTGTATACTCAATATAAGGGTAATAATTACCTGTCTTTTATAAGAAATAACTCCCGGACCGGTAAACAAAATCTAATTTTTATTTTATTTTCATGATAATCTACTGTGTGGTGCATGTTGTAATATCTTATCCATGTAAATCATTTCAATTTTTTACTAAACAGATATGCTATGATATATGAATTTCTCATTTGATGTGCAAGCAAAGTTAATTCTTACTTTTCAGGAATTTCTGTAGTGACTTTTACAGGAAAATACAAGGATAACCTGTTCTAGGCTAGAAGTTAATTTTAATTTGATAATTTTAATTTAATTTAAGGAATCTCCTTCGGAAAGCATGAATTCGCTTTGCCCGAAAAATGGTGAAACTGAGCAATTAGCACCACCTTACACTAATGCAAGTTGCTAGCATTTCAGAATAACATATATCTATAAACTGGTAAACGATCGATCTGGTTTTGTTTACCTCTTGCGTTATATATAATGTATAATGTATATTACACTACAGTACAATTTATAGTCAAAGACGGATTTTATAGTTCTGATATGATTTAAATTACCAGAAAAGGTGTGATTGAATGACTTGTAGCTTTTAACCGCAGGTTTTTGAGGTTTCTCGCTTGTTGCACTGTGGAGGTCCAGAACGTAGGTGCCGAACGTGTCCACATGTCATATGATTTAAAGCCTCCGTATTTAAGTAGATCGCTTATTTCACTTGAAGATTGGTATCTCATGACAAGTTCTCATTTATGTTCTATAACAAATGGAGTTCATTTAAGAAAGGTGTTTGAAAAATGACAATTTTTTTGTAGTAGTTGGTATTTTGAAAATTGAAAGACTTAGTTTAAAGTAGAATTGCAATGTAATTAGTCGACATATGTAATATGTGATATGTCTGGGTTGTATTGACATTGTCTTCTTGGATTTGTCATTTTGGATTTGATATGTCATTTCTAGGTTTGGTATTCTTTTTTGCAAGACATATTTAAATTTCAAACAGGACATTCCAATTTGGACTAATAAAAAGTGTTGCAAATAAGTGTTGCCAATAAAATTTAAAAGTATTACAATAGTAATTAAAATGTTGCAGAGAAATGTTGCAAAAATATCAAAAAGTATTGCAAAAGGTTCCAAAATGTTGCATATAAATGTTGCAAAAAAAATCAAAAGTATTGCAAAATGCATAATTATGTTGCAAAAATATGTTGCAATAAACTCACTTTGTAACATTTTTAAGTCAATTAATGTTGCAAAAAAGTGTTGCATTCGTCTATTGTAACATATTCAAAATGTTGCTAAAACATGCAAAAGTGTTACAACAAACTACACCAAACTCTTTTTGTAATACTTTGAAAAGCGTTGCAATAAACACAAAAAGCGTTGCTATAGAAGGCTATTGCCACGCCGGCAAATGCAACACTGACTTTTAGCAAAAGTGTTGCATAAACATCTATTGTAACACTTTTGGAGCCTAATGTTACACTTTTTTGGTGTTGCAAGAGGCCATATTTGGTGTAGTGAGTTACGTGAGACTGGAAATTACAAATGGCTTAGAAATAAATTACAGCAAATTCAACATGTTAAAAGATGCCAAAAGTCACAACTACAGTCACACTGAACCAATTCCATCAACAGACTCAGGAGGTTGTGTGTGTGGACAAGAAACATCATTTTTATAAAAACTACATTTGTATGAAAAACAGGGTAATTGGGCTATACATACATGACCAAGCTTAACCTGCAAGTACAATTCTACATGTTTCCAGAAGTGAAATGTTTAAATGTTGTAGATTCTTCTCCATGGCCTACATGACTTCTTCAAAGAGGTATGACATATTGCTCAGTACACATTCTATCAGCTACACTGACTACAGAATGAGAGCAGTTCTCCTTATTGATTATATGGCTAGAAGGCAAAACATTGCCATTGCGCAACTCCACTTTTGTAACATTCAAAACAGTATCTTTTTCCTTCACTTCTTGTGTAGATGTGGCCATTGCACAAATTCCAGTCTTGTGGTTGTTATAATTGTAGCAAATACTATCACTGGCAATAGCCACAAAAGGCAATTTGATAAACGTTGGCTCCGAGAATAAACTTGCTATGCGAGCTATTAGATCAAAGTCATCACAAATTATATTACTCAACCTTAATGGCATAACAATCTCATGAGAAACATCCTCCATATGTTCTTTTATGCACACAATTAAGTTCAGAACTTCCCCCATTAAATTGACTCACACCTTGTACACAAACTTTTTCTTTTCACTTCAGCACTTGAACAACCACACTTGTACATAACCTGACATATAAGCCATTTCAAAAACCAATTTACAGAAAAACCAAGTCAACATATACAAGCATTTATATGAATTCAACTTGAATAATGCTATATGCAGTTAAGTAAACAACTCGATCTCCTCATAAATTCTGACAAATTACAATAAAATTAATAAGATAAAAACTCGGACTAGTGCATAAAATTGAATAATTCACAATAGAACATTAGAACTTACAAGTCATGATAACAGAAGCTCATAGAATCATATCTATATTTCCTCAGAAACCAAATATCAATTCAGGTACAAAGATTTCGAGTATATATCTCTATTCTTTCCTTAACAAACACCATGATCACAAAAAGCAAGAAAAAATAAAACAGCTCATAAAGAAGTCTTAAGATTTATAATTGCAATACACACACAAGATACATAACAGTTAAACACATATATCATACGATTGTTTGAAAAAAAAGAATTCATACCCCAAGCAACGATGCATTCCTCATTAGCAGCGCTAGCTTGATTAGCTTGACACTCGATACCTAATTAAATCACACATAAATCATGAGACGGTAGGATCGTAAGAGATTAGGAGGTGATGCTATATAGTGTAGTGGAGCTGCAATGGGTATATGGTATACATACAGCCCGATAGAAGGGTCCAGGAGATGACGGAAGGGTTAACGCTGTTATCAAAGGGCTACGTGGAATAAAATGATTCACGGAAGGTATGTTGCCGTATTAGATATATAATAGATTTTTTTAGTTATTATTCTTTGATTCAACTTAAATATATCAAAAATAGTAAAATTCTTTTTTATTTGTAGAATACCACCTTGGAATAAAATTTTATATATAGTTTAATTGTCCATAATTTTTACAAATTTCAATAATTTATAAACTTATTTTAACATATTTTTTGGGTTATTAAGACAATAGGACATTGGCCCTCGAACTTTCAAACGTTTATACACATAAACCCTCAAAGAAAAAAAAAACGTATCTTCTTACCCCTTAAGTATGTCCTTTGTACATCTCGGCCCTATTTCCGTTCAAATAGGCCAAACTTTTAATATCGCCAATTCTGGTAAGGGCAAAAAAGTAATTTTCACTCTTTTTTGGTAATATTGAATAAGCAAATGAACACATTGACCCTTGAAGTATGGCTGTTTGTACGTACAGATTAACACATTTAGAAATTTGAATCGGATCAACTTTCGGTTATGATAGATCTGGATGTAGGATCGGATGTAATCAAATATGATTATGTCAAGTCTAGCTCGGATTAAAATCGAATGAATTTTGAAATATAATCGGATTAAACTTGGTTCACAATAAATTCAATTTTGGTCTTTTTAAATGCCAATTGTTTGATTACAATCCTTATTAATCTTGGATTAACTTATTTTTTTAAAACTAAAATAAAGGTCTTTAAGTAAGTGTTGGTCCCGGAGTATTGCAGAAGGGGGGGATTGAATGCAATACTGATAAAATCGAATCTTTAAATCAACAACGAAAATAAAGATTATAGATTATCAGTAGATGTATGCAAGCAATAAGTGAAACAAGATTTCTCACAAAATAAATGTTTTATTTATTTTGTGTGAAGTGTTGCTACAACCTGGAGAGAGTTTCTCCAGCTTCGATATCTCAAGAGATACAGATTGCTTCGTGTGCGTACATGAATAGAAATGAATCTAAGATGTATTTAAGTAGACTAAGATACTCTGTTGTCCCTATCGCATGGGGTGTTGAGCTGTTGTCGTTTTCAAGTGGCAGCTCATTACAATTTTCACACCCATTTGACTTTCCCTAATTGCTATACAGACAGGATAAACCTTATAAGTAAAGCAACCTAGATTCTTTCTATTTCTAGCTAATACAATTCTAGTAGATGTGGATATCACATGCTCCTCGAATTGACCAGCCTTGTCTTGTGAATCTCTTAAGCTTCTGTCGTAGTCTTGCAGGTCTGCTACAAACGATAGTGTGTTGCAGCAAATCTATTTCTTGAACATGTAACCTGTCACGGGCTTTGACTGAGAAAATACCCAATTCAAATAATTCAAGGTGACAGTAACCTTAACCGCAGAGTTTGTTGTCAAAGGAATATTCAGATGTTGACAGTACTAGCTCCCGCCAATGTTGTTGTCGGAGCTCCAGACTTGCTGTCAAGTGTGAGAGTGTTACTGTCTCTTGCTTCGGCCAATGTTGCTGTCAAATGTAGCTTTGTCGTGACTTTGCAACATTTATCTTCTTGTAACATTACTGTCACGGACATGACAGTAACTTTTATTCTTGCTGTCTTCAGGATGCATTCCTTGAGGCTTGAACAAACATATGAACTTCTCCCAAATCATACATTTATTACATGACAGCAATTATTCGAATACGAAGACATACTCTGGCTGTGACAGTATGTTCAACTTAGAAAAACTAAGTATAGGGAAATATAGTTAAGTTGTCTCTATGCTATCACCCATAAATCCCAACAATCTCCCCAATTTGTTTTTATGGACAATAACAAAAAATTTACAATCAAAACGTGCTGACAACTTAACTAACATAGATCAGAATAACTGAAATACTATAACTGATAAATGTTAAAAAAAATCTAGAACATGAAGCTTATGAATTTACTGTAAATCAATTGCTCCTATTGAATGAGCAGATCAGAGTTTAACTTAGCTTGATTTTTGCAGTCTCCAATTGTTCAGATTTTTCCCTCACTTCTGAGAGCTTCATTTCTTGCTTTTCTGAGGTCCTCAACTAAAGCTTTTTCTTCTGGTGATCTGGCATCATCTTCAATGTCTTCAATGTACCCTTGTATCACTCGAGAAGTAAATACTTCAGCATCTTTTACATCAAACCAAGTTTCAAAATCATACGTGTATGTTCTGAACTTCAGAATTCCTTGGATGAATTTGAACCTCCTTCCAGGAAAAGCATTTAAGGATTCCCTCCTTTTTCTGTCTAGCTTTGGATCTTCATCTCTCCTTTGATCAAATATAACCTCTAATTCCCAAGCAACTAGCATTTCGAGCTTATGAACAGATCCAACAACTTTCCAGTAGAGATCCTTCAGTATACTGGTCCTCAGCTTGTGAAAACTATCAACATAGATTTCTTGCTTGTCATCCTTGATTCTCAGAGGATTATCCAGTACACAGGGCTGATAACCTGCTTCCTCACTGAATAGCTTGTTGAGTTTCTTGTAGCTTTCCTTCAGTTGAGCTTCTAGGTCTTCAGCACCTTGTTTGGCAGATGTGGCAGGTTTGGTGGATTGGGATGATTTAGCTTTAGCAGCCTGATAAGCTTGTTCTGCTTCATATTCAGCCATGCAAGCCTTTGTAAAAGGACGATGTGCTGCTACCAGGTCCACATCAGGCATTGGTTTCCCATCAGAACTAACTTCAAGGTCTGCATCATCATGTGCTCTCCAGTCACCATACTTCTCATAGAATTCAGCATATCTTTGAGTGTAATATTCTTTGACATGCTCTAAGATACTGCTGGAAACATCTTGGTTTGTTTCCATGAGAGTGATCATCCTTTCCAAAACGAAGAAATCAATTCTTCTCCTGTTATGGAATAAAAACTAGGTTACAATTTGTAATTAATTGCTAGGGTGGTTGAGCTTCGAGCTTTAATGGCTGTTTTCGTGTTACGAGACTGATCGGTCCTCACAGAGTGCCTACGTATCTCGTTATTGAGAATCAAGCCAAGACGTAGTTCTGAGAATGAGGGGTCAGACCCTTTATATAGGCTGAAAAGCCCTAGAGTCGTGGTAGAATTAGGTGACTTGGTGGGCAAGTCACCGCCTTGAGGAAGGTTCTAGACTCCTTCCTTGTAGGAATCAATTTCCTTGTGGAAGTAGGTGCCTTGGAGGCTAAGTAAGGCAGGAGTAATATCCTTATTTGACTCTTATTGCTGAGCTGTTTATTACCCCTAATATTAATTATGAAATTAATATTATAAATAGGGTTTGGGCCCATCTGGTGGGCCCCGCATTTTGACCATATTGGGTCTAATTAACGCCACATTAAATGTGTATTTAGGGGTTACTTTTAGCCCATATCATTTGCCTCCCAACTTCTAGGAAAACTGATCAGGTTTTCCTTGAAGTTTTAACGGCCTTTTCGAGACTTGGGTCAGGGTTTATTGCTCTTACGCGAGTACTTTCAACAATATCATCTTAATGTAAAGCGTGGAGTGACCGACGCATTTACGACGATGTTGAACGACACTAAACGGTGTTAAACGGCACTACACAGTGCTAATCAACCTTAAATAACGTTTAAACAGTGTTAAACGATGTTAAACGGCATAAGACGACACTAATATATGCTTATCAGCGCTAATCTTGTGCTTAAACGGCACTAATCTGTGCTAATCGGCACTAAACTGTGCTTATCAGTGCTAATCTTGTGCTTAAACGACACTAATCTGTGCTAATCAGCACTAAACTGTGCTAACAGACACTAAACAGTGCTTATCTTGACCTCTTTTTAGTACTGAAATTCATCCAAGATTCGCTGAAAAAGTCGAGATCTAGGTCTGAAAACTACCCGAGGCTCGCTGTAAAATTCAAGTTCCAGGACCACGAACTAACCCGTGATCAGCCGGATCAAGGGCTAGCTCGTGGTCGGCTAGCACCTGATCGGCCAAAGGGACCGGATTCAAGGTGATCGGCCGGAGGCTGATCGGCTGGAGCTTCTCGAGGCGCCGTGGTCGGCCGTGAGGTGGTCGGCTGCGGTCCCTAGTGCACCGTGGTCGGCTGCTTCGTGGTCGGCCGTAGTCCCTCGGGCTCGGCGGTCGGCTACCTCGTGGTTGGCTAGGAAACCCGGACCTAAAAACCATCCGTGATCTTGAGGATCAAGAATCTTGATCTTGATCTCAAGTTACTATCTTGGTCATTCGTGACTTCGTTATCTTAAGGATCAAGAACCTTGATCTTGATCTTAAGTCGTCAGGGATCTAGGATCTAAAATCATCCATGGTCCTAAGGATCCAGAACCTTGATCTTGATCTTAAGTCGTCAGTTTGGTCATTCGTGACTTCTGACGATATTACTCCTTAACTTATAATTAGCACTGCTAATCTTGTGATTATGGCTGATCTCCTTAATTAACTCCTTAAGCGCACCCATCAGTGCACAAATATTTTAGCTATTTCTTCTCTGGCATATATGAATTATAACGATTCTTTCTGTATATCGCGGATAATTTCTGTCCTTTTTTATCCTTAAACGATAGATGACCTGTAAACGCGAACCAAGCTGAAATTCAACCTGATGTAGCAGGTCATGATTTTTCTATAAAAGAGGAGGAGCAACCTTCATTTCACTTCACTTCTTCATTTCAAAACTCTTAAATTCTTAAGTTCTCTAGCCTTCAAGTTGCAAGATGAAGTTCAAGCTTCAAGATCAAGTTTCAGCTTCAAGATCAAGATGTCGGAAGGTGATCGCCCACTGGCTCCCCCTGTCTCCATGATGGAAGCTATGGCGAAGAGGAGTAAAATGAGGACCGCCAAAGGTAAAGAACAAATCAAACCTCCTTCATATGTTGAACATAGATTTGAATCCTTATTAGATCTTCTAAACATCATGAGGGAGAGATTCCCAAGCCGTGCTAGCTTAGATTCTTTTAATAGTCCAAGTAAGTTGAAGGAAAAAGATGTCCAAGAAATAAAGGACACTTATCACTTTCCAAGTGCTATTAAGGTTTGTCTTCCAAACCCATCAGACAGGACCTGCAACTGGCATCCTGAGAGGATTTGCGTTCCCTGGGGTGCTCTTGATGCTGGGTTTAGATTCTCGGTTGATAATTTTATCATTAGATTGCTGGCGGAGTATCAAATCCATCCTTGTCAGTTGTATCCCAACGCTTGGAGGTACATCTCTATTTTCTTAATAAGGTGTCGTCAATTGGAGATTCTACTGACTACTACAATGTTTCGAAGTATCTTTGGGGCCAGTAACTCTTCTGACCACAAGAAAGGATGGGTTAGCCTCAAGCACCGAGCTAAACTTCCACACATAGTGAATCCCTTCTCCTTTCCAGATTCACAGCATTTCTGGGAAAGGGAGTTTGTAGTTCTTGAGTGGAAAGGTGGTGACTGGGGCAACTTCTTTGTGAAGAGATTTGGATTCGTGGAAGATAGTTCACATTTCGTGTGTGATCTTAGTGACTCAGAATTGTGGGATCGAGATAGGCTTCTTGCTGACGACGGCCGTACACACTATAAAACTTTTCTGAATGAAAAGAATCTTATTGAGGCTATCCTTAGCTTTCTTTCCATTGAGGGTAACTTTCTTACTTGAGCTTATTATGAACTCTGTTTGTTCTTATCCCGATATTTTTCTCTTTGTATTTCAGCTACCGAGAAGATTGATAGTCGTCCTCAAAACCAGCCGACTGTGACTAAAAGGATGAAGAAGAAGGCTGAGGAACTACTGAATCCTACTAAGCCTCATATCCCTAACTTCTTGGAGCGCTGCTCTCAAGGCGGGAAACGATCCCGAAACACTGATGGGGATGTCAGGACTCCTTTCATACCTCCTTGGGGTATATGTGAACAAGACTTAGTCTTTGGGAGCCCTCATCTAGCTCTAGACTGGTCCAAGCTTTCAATCACTCCTCCCGATCAAGTGACTATGCACGCAGGTGACAGAATGGATGAGTCTCAGCTTATGGGCGCTCAAGCCTTGTATCATGTATGAAATTCCCTCTGTTAAGTTCGATACTGTTATTGATTTCGACTTTGTGTATTCCTTGTAGCTCACCCATTTCCTTATTGCAGGCCAATGCTTACTTTCAAACTGTCTTAATTCAAGGCCGGGCTTTTAGGGATGAGAATATTAGCTTGAAGAATGACTCTGCAAGGTTCAAGGAAGAGATTGAAGATCTGCACTCCCAAATTGTTCGTGCCGAAGCTAATGCTGCATCCACCCGTAAATAACTTTCTTCTTTAGCCCGAAAGAAGGCATCTGATGCTGATAAGGTGATCCAGGCCTATCATGGGTCCCAAGATTTTCTTAAGTTCATCGATGACCATGATGATGAGTTGCGTCCCTTCAACATGTCTGTTGGTTGGGATAAGGCCATCAACGCTATGAGCCATAGGCATCCTTCTGTTGTCAACCCGGCTGATTTTCCGTGCCCTAACTGGGGTATCAACCCGGCTAATCTAGCTTCTGGTTCGGGAACTAAAGTTGTTCCTCAGACATCAGGATCCGGCTCCAAAGGCAGTCATCGACGTTCTGGATCCAACTCTAAGGGAGCTGTCCAAATTGCTAGCCAAGACTCAGCCTCTTCTGGCTCTCGCGGGAAGAAACCCCCGCCCGCAAGGAAAGTTGGAGTGGTTCGACAACCAATCCCTGGCAAGAGACTGATCCGAAATGAGGGAAGTTCTTCTTCTGATTCATCCTCTGAAGAAGAAGGGGCCGGAGTTGCTGCGGTTCAGCCTATGGTGGTGGCCGAGCCTGGTAATGACTCCGGTGAAAACTCGGAGGAGGAGAGCGGAGAAGAGGAGAGCGGCGAAGAGGAGAGCGGCGAAGAGGAGTCTGCAGAGTTGGTTTGTGGCCTTGCATGGCCTTATTAGCCGCTTGTGGCTTTACTTTATCAACTTTTTATTCAGCGTTTTTCGGGACTTGAACTCTGATTTCGTTGTGTTGTAACCTTAACTCGAATTGTGGCCCTTCGGGGCGTTTTATTTATGCATTTGTTTCCCTTATTTGTATGTTCATTTATTTTCGGTACTTGGCCTTTCTAGGCTACACTCAGCAGGTGCTCGGTACATAAATAAAACATAGAATCATGGAATGGAAAACAAACTTGTATTAATAACTCAGAATGGGGTTCAACCCTTACATAACTTATTATTGTCCTACTCGGGGCGTTAAGCCCTGAAATGGTTTCATCGAACCTTATTTCTACTTCTCCTAATAAATAGATAATGAGCTAAGTCCTTACAAAGATAACTCAAACATAATAAACTTTGAGGTTCAAGGCATGCCAAGTACGGGGCACCTCAACCCCGTCCAAGGTCTCCAACTTGTATGATCCTCGTCCAAACGTCTTCTTGACTCGATACGGCCCTTCCCAGTTAGGGGCTAGTTTTCCCTTCTGGCCAACTCCAGAAGCCTCGATCTTCCTAAGAACTAAGTCACCTTGATGGAAGAACCTTTCCTTAACCCTGTGGTTGTAATAAAAGGATGCTTTCTTTTGATGCTCCACATTTCTAGCGTTTGCCTCGTCCCTGACTTCATCAATCAGGTCTAGGGCGAGTCTCATGCCCTCTTCATCAGTCTTTGGTTCAAATGCCTCAACTCGAGGTGACGCATGCATAATCTCTAGTGGCACAACTGCCTCGGCTCCATAAGCCAGCAGAAACGGGGTTGCTCCGGTGGTCACCTTACAAGTAGTGCGATAAGCCCAGAGTATATGCAGCAACTCATCCACCCAGGTGTTCCTTGAGCGTTCGACCCTTTTCTTTAGTCCATCAATGATGATTCAATTGGCTACCTCGGCCTGTCCATTAGCTTGCGGGTGTGCTACTGAAGTAAATCGAAGCTCAATAGCGTTTTCCTCACAGTACTTCTTGAACTCCTCATTGTTAAACTGTGTCCCGTTATCCGTCACAAGGATTCGCGGGATTCCATACCTACAAATTATGTTCTCCCAAAAGAACTGGGCAACTTGTTTGGTGGTTATCATAGCTAGAGGCCTAGCCTCGATCCACTTGGTGAAGTAGTCAATGACGACTATCAGAAACTTCCTTTGTGCTGAAGCCATAGGGAAAGGACCAAGTATGTCCATCCCCCACATTGCAAATGGGGTGGGAGAGCTAACTGACGTTAACATCTCAGGCGGCTGCCTTACAATTGGAGCGTGCTTCTGACATCTGTCACATTTCTTGACGTAATTATGTGCATCGGCCAACATCTCCGGCCAATAGAATCCTAGTCGAGTAATCTTGTGAGCTAGGGCTCTGCCCCCCAAGTGTTGCCCACATATTCCTTCATGAACTTCCTCCAAAGCCTCTCTTGCCTCTTGGGGCCTCAAGCATTTCAAGTACGGGATGACAAACGATCTCTTGTACAGGATGCGTTCGATCAGGGCATATCTCAATGCTCTCAGTGACAGTTTTCGTGCCTCCAAGGCATTGTCAGGGAGCCAACCTATTTCAAGGTGAGCTTTAATAGGATCTATTCAACAGCTTCCTATATCAATTGGTGCCACCAACTTAGAATTGACAGTCGGGGCCTTCAAGACCTGGAAGTAAACACTTCCTGCATAATTTTCTATTTCAGAAGAAGCGAACTTAGATAGGGCATCGGCCTTAACGTTCTCTTCTCTCGAAATGTGTTCAACATAGCATTCCTCAAACTGAGTCATAACAGCTTTCACGACTCTCAGGTATTTTGCCATAGTCTCATCCTTGGCCTCAAATTCACCATTCACTTGCGAGACTATCAGTCTTGAATCTCCACACACTTTGAGGTTCTTGACCCTCATGACTCTAGCCAAACCCAATCCGGCTATCAATGCCTCATACTCAACTTCATTGTTGGTAGTAGGAAAATCCAACTTCAAATCATACTCAACTATGAACCCATCGGGGCTTTGCAAAACCAAACCTGCACCACTAGATTTTATTTTTGATGCTCCATCAAAATAGAGCACCCAATATTCCTTCTGATCAGCTACCAGTTCTTCATCTTTATCTCCATTCTCAGGGGTGGTTATCATCTCCTGCCCCCCGACTTCTTGGTTGTTAATGGTGCATTCAACCACGAAGTCAGCCAATGCCTGAGCCTTGATGGCTGTCCGAGGCTTATACTTGATATCAAACTCTCCAAGCTCTATGACCCATTTGATTAGCCTTCCGCTGGCCTTTGGGCTATGCAATATGTTCCTTAACTGCTGGTCCGTCAGGACTTCAATTTTGTGCGACTGGAAGTATGGTCGTAGCTTCCTCGAGGCCGTCACCAAAGCCAACGCAAACTTCTCTATGGTTGAGTAATTCAACTCCGCCCCATGCAAAACCTTGCTCACATAATAAATAGGTTTCTGAATCTTTTTCTCTTCTTGAACAAGAACAACACTCAATGCTTGCTCAGATACCGCCAGGTATAAGTAGAGAGTTTCCCCAGGGCTTGGTTTGGCCAACAACGGGGCCTCAGCCATGTACTTCTTCAACTGCTTAAAGGCTTCTTGGCTTTTATCAGTCCATTAAAAAATTTTCACCTTCTTTAGTGCTTGAAAGAAAGGTAAGCACTTATCACCAGACTTGGAGATGAATCTCCCTAGAGCGGCCACCCTGCCAGTTAACTTCTGTACGTCCCTCACAGAACGGGGTGGTTCCATGTCTAAGATTGCTTTGATCTTGTCGAAATTGGCCTCTATGCCTCTTTTTGAAACCATCAAACCCAAGAACTTTCCAGATCCAATGCCAAAAGCACACTTGGCTGGATTCAACATCATCTTGTGGTGCCTCAGCACTTCAAATGCCTCTCTGAGGTGCTTAATGTGATCTGCCTTGAGTAGGCTCTTGACTAACATGTCATCAACATAGACCTCCATGGTTTTTCCAATCAGATGGGCGAATATCTTATTCACCAGTCGTTGGTAAGTAGCTCCTGCATTCTTTAGACCAAAAGCCATAACAAGATAGCAGAAAACACCAAAGTCAGTTATGAAAGATACCTTAGGGATGTCATCCTTGTGCATCTTAATCTAATTGTAGCCGCTAAAACCATCCATGAAGCTCAACATCTCATGTCCAGCTGTGGCATCTATCAACATATCAATCCTTGGCAGGGGAAAACAATCCTTCGGACATGCATCATTCAAATCAGTGAAGTCTATACACATCCTCCACTTCCCATTCGCTTTCTTGACCATTACAGGGTTTGCTAACCATTCGGGAAACTGAATTTCTTCAATAAACCCAGCCTCTAAGAGCTTGTCAACTTCTTGTTTAATGGCCTCCGGCCTTTCAGGAGCAAAATTTCTCTTCTTCTGCTTTATTGTCTTCCGCCCAGGATCAACATTCAACTTGTGAGTTATAAGTTGGGGATCAACCCCTGGCATGTCAGCTGCAGTCCAAGCAAACACATCACTATTTTCTTGCAAGAATGCTATCAACTTGCCCTTAGGGGTTCTTTCAAAGATGCTCCCACATAAGTTACTTTCTCAGGGTTACCCATCTCTAGAGGGATAAGAACTAAATCCTCAGCTGGTTTTCCTCGGTGTTCATCATCACCGCGGACATCCATGTCTTCAATCGGGAGTACCTGCCCCCCGACTCCATCAGCTCTTAAAGCAGATACATAACAACTCCTTGCCATCTTCTGGTCGCCCTTCTGTTCTCCAACTCCGTTTCGGGTTGGAAACTTAATCTTCATATGATAAGTAGAGGCAACAGTCTTGAACGCATGAAGTCCAGTCCTTTCCAGGATTGCATTATAAGTCGAGGATGCCTTAATCACCAGAAAGTTTAGCATCTGAGTAGCTTCCTTAGGTTCTTGTCCAATTGTCATGGGCAACTGAATAGTACCCTCAACCTTGGACTCAACTCCATTGAATCCGTAGATGGGCATGTTGGTCGGGGTCAACTGAGAATCAGTGTATCCCATTTTTACAAAAGCATCATGAAACAAAATATCAACGGAAGCTCCATTGTCTATCAAGACTCGCTTCACTTCCGAGTTCCCAATCACAGGGGTTATGACCAACGGGTCATCATGGGGGAACTTCACCCCTTCAAGATCAGAATCATCAAAACCAATCACTGTTTCAGTCCTAGCACATTTCGGGGCCTCTCCCACGATGTGCATCACCTCTTTGGCATACGCTTTCCGAGAGTTTCGAGTTATACCGGCCGCTGTCGGGCCTCCCCAAATCATGTTGATAACTGGCCCTCGGGGCTGCGTGTTACGATCACGATCATTATCCCTTCTGTCATTGTCTCTCCTATCGTAGTCCCTTCTTTGGGTTCCACGATCTTCACCATTAGTGAATTTATTCAAATTTCCTTTGCAGATCAAGAACTCAATCTCATCCTTCAACTGTCTACAATCATCTATATCATGCCCCATATCTCGGTGGAACCTACAGTACTGTTCCTTGTCTCTCTTTGCGGGATCACCCTTGAGTGGCTTTGGCCATCGAAAGTCCTTATCCTTCTCGATCTCTAGCAGAATTTGACTCTTAGGAGCATTCAACCTTGCATAGTCAGAAAACCTTGGTCCAAGATTCTTTTTTGGTGCTGATTCAGAATCTTTGCTAGTACGGGGATACTTGTCCCTAGCATCATACTCCTGATCCTGCTTTCTGTTCTTTGTATCATTGTTACCTCGGCTATTGCTTACTGTGGCCTCCTTCTTTATACTATCCTCAGCCTTGATATACTTGTCAGCCCTTCGCTGGAGCTCAGCCATATTCTCGGGAGGATGCTTCACCAACGACCTTTTAAAGTAAAAGTTGGTGGTGCCATGCTCCAAGGCTACCATTGCCACCTTATTCTCCAGATCAGTGATGTTCAAAGTCTCCTTGGTGAGCCTTTTAAGGTAGTCTCTCAGATTCTCATTCTTTCCTTGCACCACATACATAAGAGATGCAGAACTTTTCTCATGCACTCTCCCGCTGATAAACTGGCTAACAAATGCAGCACTGAACTCTTTAAAAGAGGCGATCGAGTTTGCAAGCAACCGGCTGTACCATCTTTGAGCCATACCCGACAGGGTTTGAGGGAACACCCTACACTTCAAAGCGTCACTTGCAGGCTGCAACAGCAGTGCATTTGAGAATGTCCTAACGTGGTTTGCGGGATCACCCGTTCCATCATAAGCTTTAATTGTCGGCATCTTGAACTTCTTTGAGATACGAGCATTCATCACTTCCTCAATAAATGGGGGTGTGGGATCATCAGGATCCCCAAGTGGCATCAGATCCTTGGGGTTGCTCTTGGGGGTTTCCACCCTCGTTGTTCTTCCAGTTGGGGCATCAGCCCTTCTTTGCCTTCTTGAAGACCTCTCCAGATCTAAAGAGGGAATCGGTCCTGATGTTGGAGGAGGTTGAGTCTGATTTAACCTAGCTTATTCACTTGCAATATCGTCCTTCAACCTTAAGATCTTGGCCTCATGAGCCCTGATCCTCTCAGCGGCTGTCAAAGGAGGTCCGTCATGGACGGTTTGTGTTCTTCTTCTTGGTTCTCTGCTAGCACGTCGCCTCCTCGGGGCTTCATCATGATCATCATCATCAGACGATGAATCATCAATATAGGGGCCAAAGTAGTCAACATACTCTCGATCTCGGATCTGCAAGGCGTGGCCACTAGATCCAGCTCCTTGAGTAGGAGGGTAGTTAGGCAACCCATACATTGGGTTGGTGTTCACGGGGAGATCCGTAGTATGGATTTGGACCCCATGTGGGGGGTTGTTAGGATCGACAACCAAGGGAGAAACCACCACTTGAAGAGGATTGGTCCCTTGATTTGTGTGGATGATCGGAGGTAACGTACTCTCAACATGGGAAGTTCTCCCTAGAGGTTGAGAAACTTGATGTTGAATAATCGCCCCGATCGTCTGGGGCACCGGATCCATAGTAGGCAGTGCAGAACTGAGCGACAGAGGCTCGGTAATTGTTGGTGTCCTTCGTGTTTGAACCATGGTTGATGTCTTTTTCCCATAGACGGCGCCAAATGTTGTGGAATAAAAACTAGGTTACGATTTGTAATTAATGCTAGGGTGGTTGAGCTTCGAGCTTTAGTGGCTGTTTCCGTGTTACGAAACTGATCGGTCCTCACAGAGTGCCTACGTATCTCGTTATTGAGAATCAAGCCAAGACATAGTTCTGAGAATGAGGGGTCAGACCCTTTATATAGGCTGAGAAGCCCTAGAGTCGTGGTAGAATTAGGTGACTTGGTGGGCAAGTCACCGCCTTGAGGAAGGTTCTAGACTCCTTCCTCGTAGGAATCAATTTCCTTGTGGAAGTAGGTGCCTTGGAGGCTAAGTCAGGCAGGAGTAATATCCTTATTTGACTCTTATTGCTGAGCTGTTTATTACCCCTAATATTAATTACGAAATTAATATTATAAATAGGGTTTGGGCCCATCTGGTGGGCCCCGCGTTGTGACCATATTGGGTCTAATTAACGCCACATTAAATGTGTCTTTAGGGCTTACTTTTAGCCCATATCATCTCCTTACCTTTACCTTATTGCATGAGAGATCACACATGCTTACCACATTTGAGACTATCTCCATAGTGAAGTCTGGTTCTACAGTTATACATGTAGTTCCACAGTCCTTAAGATCATACTTTCGTACCTTTTTGTTGACTAGGTCCAGTTCCACTGAGACAGATGATATGCTCCCATCAATTGACTTTTTCAATAGTTCAAAACTCTTAACTTTTCTATTATCAATGGGCTTCTCTGTCAAAACTGCTTCATGCTTCTTTTTCTTTGCTGCTGCAACTGTCTTCCCTTTTATCTTGGTTGTACGATAGGCTTGGGCTCTTGTCTTCCTTCTGTTAGATGTGAAATTCTTGACAAGCTTTCGTACTTTGACAGTTTCTTCAAGTTGATCCTTGACAACATCTTTCATGACAGCAACTTTGACAGCTTCGACTGTTTGGCTCTTGACAGCATCTTTCACTTGGGCGTCTTCAGCCAATTTGACAGTATCCTTGTTGACAGTATCTTTTTCAGCATTAAAGCATTCCACAGCTAATCTCAAGATACTTGCCTCCAAGGCTTCACAAATTTCTAACTCCCCTTTTTCCTTAACAGCATCTTTCTTTTCAGTACTGGGAGTTTCTTGCTCTTCTTGGGTAGCATCCATCTGAGTTTGTGTAGCAACATTCTCAGATGCTTCTTTTCTAGAACTCCTGAATCCTCCAGGTTCACCACTTCCTCCAATTTCATCCTCATCATCATCCAAAGTATCATCATAGTTGCAGCTTCCTCCCATCTTGGCATTAGCATCAGAGATCAGCTTCTTTATGATTGAGCTAATTTCCTCATCTCTTTTTGCTAACAGCCTATGAATATCTTTGACAACTTTTGTAAGAACCCGAATTTTCGGTAGAATTAAAACTTTTTATATATTGATGAAAGAATGAACAATGACTCCGACTACAAGGTATTAACAATGAATGTGAATGGGTATAGATTTAAATGATTTTATGTCATGAAGAATGCAATGGATTGACAACCTAGATTAGAATAATCTATCTCCTAAGAAATAAGTTATGGCACTCCAAAGAGGAAGGAGATATTCTTGTGTCGTCCAAATCAATATCTGTTGTTAGTCCAGTGGTTTCGAAAAAGGGTTAAGGAATGCCCGAAAGAGAACAAGGACATTTTTATAAATATAAGTAATAAAGATGGAATAAAGAATGAATAGTGTTTTTGGTAGAAATAAGAATATTATTAGACGACGCTGTATAGAAGTATTCAGAACGGATTTCTGAGTTCGTATTCATGATCCAGGGGTGAAATAAGTGTATGTAAACGACATCGAATTCAGAAAAATAGCACTTTTATTTTTCTCCGAGATTTCCCTGGACACTGCAAGACTTGAGGATTTAAGTAAGGGATTTAAGGAATTTAAATTCGAGAAGTATTAAGAAAGATGGAGAATGGTATTATAATTGTTAAGAAGGTTTTCGGTAAAACCCTAACTAGAAACCTTTGAGATATTCCTATGAACGATCAAATGAAATTGAGCAATAACCGGACAAAAAGACAAGCAGAGAACCAAGGGGTGTGATGAGCTAGTGGAAGGTGACATAGTCACTTTAAGCAAGATAAGATCAAAGTAACCAAGCTAGTTACAATACCAACTAGCAAGATTAGAAAGCTAACTAGTACTTAGCAACACTTTATCATCTTACCACCAAATCATCAACACTTGTCTCTCCAAACACCTCATCCATTGCATCACCACTTTAATAAAGTAACTTTATACAAGATATTATCACAATAATTCATTTGGATGAGAGCAAACCAAGGCAACCAAGAAAATACTCTTTCTCCCCCATTTCCATCAGTTTGGTTTTCCAGGACAGGGGGATCTTTACGATTTGTTTTCACCCAGTTCTACTCATTTAAAAATCATGAAAAAATTCACGACGCTTCTACACATCAAGATGAAGTTATGGATTTAATTTCATAATTTTTGAAGATCGTTTGAGTGGTCAAATAAATTCGACAAAATCGCTCTATTTTTCCCCTTGAAAAACCCACTTCGAATTTTTGAAGTTTTGAGATTTCAAAATCTAACTTCCAACCATTGTTTGATCTCCAAATTTTTATGGTGAGTATTACATTTCATAAAAATGATCTCCTAAAAATATTAGCTTCAAACTCCTTTGTTTCCATTTTCAAATAAATCATCCAAGATGAGGGTGAATAGTGTTCTTCATGAACTAATCTTGTTTTCTTTGATTTCTTTGGTTGATCTAGCAAGCTTAAACACTCCTAAGGACTATACCAAGCTTTTTAAGGCTAGTTCATACTCCCAAGAAGGTATAACAACTTGAAACCCTAGATCTTGTTTTGAGTTTAAGCATGTTCTTGATGGATCATGAGTTTTAAGTGAGTTTTAGTGATATTATGCATGTATGTTACCTTAGAGACATGATTGGGCTTTGTTAAATGTTAAAATGTTTTAGATGAACGGAAAGGCATTGCTTGGCCTTAGTTCATGGTTGAATAACATGTATATGTTGTTTGGGGTGGAAACTATGATTATTTTCCAGTTTGGAATTTGGAAATATCCGATTTATAGCCGTCGTAATGCCCGATTTTCGTTAAACCTTGAAAACCGTGCATCACAGTAGCTTCAACTCATGGCATAGCTTTGTATTCTGCCATGTTAAGGTAGATTATGTTATAAGCTTTGATTTGATATAAAGATCATGTGAAATGGACTTACGGTTTAGGAATTATAGCCGATTTACTAAAAGTGGTTCGAAACCGTAATTGCAAGTTCGTAACTGAAATTGGATTCCTTTAATACTACGAAATCAGTGACGAATCTTGATAATTAAATATTAGAGGTAAAAAGGAAGGTGTGAGAGAAAACCACATGTCGAAGGGATCGTTTTCCGATTTTATAAAAATGTTCGAATCAAGGTTAAACGCGAACGAACCCCTTAAAAGTATGACTTTGGTATATGACTTAGAAAACGGGCGATAAATCTCGAGGTATAATCTTGGTTCGTAAATGATCGACCTTAAAACTTACATGACTTAAGTATATACCAAGTGTAAGTATAGTGACGTGTCTTAGTAGTGGAAGAATGTCGGGTCATAATGATAATAAAAGGGAGTTACACTAAGAGGGGTATATCGAGATAATTCGAAAACGTGTTTCGACTTAAGTTAAGTTATACTTAGCGTTTCGAAATGTTAAGTGATTGACCTCGGTTATTGTGACTATTTATAGATCATTGGATTGACACGAGGCACACTACCCCTACAGGATTACCAGGCAAGTTTCCAATACCTTGGAACTGTTGTTGTGATAATATATATGATTGTTGTTATACATATGCCATAACATGCATGCTTGTTTTCAAAGTATATTGGAATACTTGTTCCCTGAATTAATATTGGCTTATAGACTAGATATGGATTATCAGTTATAAGCAGGATTGTGTTGCTAGGACCCTTAGTGAAGGGCGTATGATATTTATTCTTTAAATATGAGACCGGGAGTCGGTATTTTGTGTTATATAGATAGTCGTGGAAACCCGGAGGGATTCCAGCGACAGAGTAGTATTCATTTTGAGGAATGTTATTATTAAACATTATTTATATTTCCATAAAAGTATCAAATACTTGGAAATCTTTCGAGAAACGTTATTTGAGTATTATTTCAGTCAAAAAATATTAAATGAATATTATTTTTGAATATTCATTAGAGTTGATTATTAATGAATAATTACTTTGATATTCATTGGGATTTTATTCACTAAATGAATATCACTTTCGGATATTCATTTAAGTTTTATGTATTTGATAAATATTATTTTAAAAGTATTCTTTGGAAGTTCTAATTACTCAAGGAATATTATTTCGAATATTAAGGTTTTGATTACTAAATGAATATCATTTGGATATTTATTTAGAATATTATTTGTTAAATAAAAATTATTTGGATATTCATTTAGAACATTATTTGTTTAATGAACATCAATTGAATATTCATTTGGAATTTATTTATTAAATGAATATTATTTTGAATATTCATTTAAGATTTTATGTACTTGATGAATATTATTTTAAAATATTCATTTGGAGTTTTATTTACTTAAGGAATATTGTTTCGAATATTCCTTTAAAGTTTTGATTACGAAAAGAATATTATTTGGCTATTCATTTAGTATATTATTTATTAAATGAATATTATTTTCAAATATTCATTTAAGGTTTGATTTATTTAGTGAATATTATTTTAAATATTTATTTGAGTTTATTTAATTAATGAATATTATATTGAATATTCATTTAAAGAAGAGAGTTATTTAGTAAATAATTCTATGTATTTATTCGAGGATTACTTACGAGCAATATTATGATTTAATCATATTCCTTAATTATTATTGATTTAATAAATATTTTTGGAATATTTATTTAAATTCTTTTAAGTTCTTTTTATAATAATTCATATTATTCAAAGATTATCTTTCATCTTCAGATATGGTGTAAAATAGTTCAGAATATTTTATGACTATTTTTATCAAGGGGAGGTTCCCAAAACTTTATTTCCATTTAAATCTATCTTATAAGAAGATTTAAATACTCGCTCAACTTCCAAAAATATATAAGGGGACCTCACTTGGAGATGTTATTTATTGGACTGCCCGGTCCTATACTTGCTAAACTATCTTGTCACTCACATCTTGATTCTTTCAAGCATCGATATGAGTCTGTTTGGTTACCTCCTCAACGCTCGAGGGGTAAGATTGATGGAACAAGTTTATATCCATTAACAAGCATCAACTTGGGAAATATTGGTGAATTCTCCTTTCCAACTAGATACGACTACTTTGTGGAGTCTTATCAACAAGTATTATACTTGGGGAAAGGGGGACGAACTTTACGTTTCAGAGTCATGGATGTTATTGAACTAGGAGACGCGTAAGTGGCCGAGTGGTGCCGGTCCAACAATGGCCCAACCGTTGGCCGGGGGGTTCCAGAGGGCGGGCGATCCGTCAGTGCTTCCTTCTACATGTAGAGAACAAATGATGGGGAGCATGACATGCGACTGATCATCGTAAATGTTGTGGCTCCTGGCGCGGCAAGCTCCCGTATTAGTTCATCTTCCAAATTGGGAAATTTTCTACAACATTATCATTGTTGGCAGGTTTAAAAGTGTTTGAACTGTAATTGCAATATTCTTCCTGAAAGTTCCTCTATTATGAAAATTTGATAATATCTTGCTTATCTTTGACATAGCAGATATTTCCACGGAACAATTACATTTGGAGTTACCTTGTAACTTCATCTTATAACTTATATTGATACTACGTTCGTTAATGCATGGCATATGGTATCAAAGATATTTTGAACTGTCATATATTATTGCCGTTCAATTATATTTTTGGTGGGCTATTGCTCACCCTTGCTTTATTTATTTATATCACAACAACAGCTAGATCAGATGGCCGCGCAAGGCATACTCAACATAGGCAGGTGTCAACCGCCAGAGGATTAACCGCTGAGGTCATAGCTACCATTGTTGATGATGCAGCTTCTGGTAGGCTAGTTGTTAGCATTTGCACATCAAACGTATTTATTATATGGCATATACCAATGGATGGCAAAGAGTATGTAATGGTAAATTGTAATTCTTTGGGTTGTAAGAACTCAAACTTGTGATTAATAATATTGATGGTTACTCTGATTTCATCTCTGGGACTATAACGGGTGTGTTTTATGTTGTTGGTTTGGGTCACAAGGTTGTAATTTAAATTATGTTGGTTTTATGGTTGGATATTGAGACCGTAACGACCAGATCCCTGACCCTGGATCTGGGGGTGTTACAGAAATGGTATCAGAGCGAGCGTTATATATCCCATAGATGACGCGACGTTAAAACAATAAATTCACTAAGATAATGAGAACTCTTGCCAAGTTCATAGTCTGACTACTTAATGTAGTATTGACATATAAAACCCTTTTGGGGACTATTAAGTATCATGATAGTAACTTAAGCTCGTTCTCGTACCAACTAGTAAGACGACAGACCTTGAGGCATACGAGCAGCAGCACGGTGATGCTTTATTATATATGCTGGTGATCGGCTTTATTGATTCGATAGAGTACTCTACAGAGAACCAGCAGGAGGTTTCGGCTAAAGAAGAGAATCCTGTTAGGAATAAGGAATTCACCCTTGAGGAAATAAGGGCCGCAGCAAGAAAGACTGTAAGAGATAAGGTATAGTGCTCAGAGAAGTGAGCATAAAGAACTGAGATATTATTAAGTGAACTAAAGATGAGTATTGGATTCATAGCTGGACTTCCAGATGAAGTACCAGCAAGTAAGATGGATTTGAGGAATTACTTGAGATCTTATATGGGGTTAGATAAGGATCCTTAGAGACTTTCAGAATAATGAGAAAGGAGTTAGAATGAGGCCTGGTTATCAAAGTCATCGATATAGGACGAAGTGCAGAGTCCTAGAAACAATTGAGATAGAGGCAAGAAGTGTCATATCATTTGATAAATGGGTTAAGTTTGAATATTATCAAATAGTAATTCGCCATGAGAAGGCAGATTTCATAGGTTATAAGTTGTGAAACCAAAATGAGATTGATAAGGTGGCTTTATTCAGTGAGATGTCCATTTTATGAATGGATCAGCTTAGAAAGTAAAGATAATGGAAAGTGATAGCCTGAATGGATAAAGAATATAAGGAAGTAGTAAGTGAGACAATGATCTCAGAACCTACAAGAGGAGAAGACCAGTGAGTCTGTGATAAACTAGTAATAAGGCTATCATCAGGAACCAAGTATAAGTCTAGTTCAATTCAGTGGAATGATGAACCAGAAACATTAGATGCATGTGATTCGAAGGAATATTAAATTCCTTCTTTTCCTCGAATGGATTATGGTAGTTATCTTAAGTTATTCCGACACTGAATCGTAAATGGATTAGGTAAGGTGAGCAGTGGTTAAGATGTAATTGAGAATGATTTTAGATGAAACCTGAAAGAACAGGTGTAGACCAAGTTCTCGAAGTAAGAGTTTTGGCAAAATAAAGTCTAGTTAATAGGACATATGATCAATAGGAGTAGTGTTGGTCGACCCCACCAAGTTAAAGACAGTTTCAAATGGAGAAAGGCCAACCACACCGGCAAGGGTGAGAAATTTCATAAGATTCACGAGGTATTACCAAAGATCTGCTCAGGACTTTAAAAAGAGTGCAGTCCCATAACTCGACTTATTAGTAAGACTAAAAGTTTGAATGTACAGGATAAATGGGGGAAGATCTCCCTGGAGCTAAAGATAAAATTGGTGACGACCCAACATTGGCGTTACCTAATGAAGGAAGGAAAAATTTTGGAATTTATTAGGATGCACCTCGTATAGGTTTAGGTGATGTTCTTGTGCAACACGGTAGGGTAATTGCGGATGCATTCGGACAGCACGGTTCATCAGATTCGGAAGGCCCTGGTAATGCCAGTTTTGTGGAATGACTAACTTGACGGTAGTGTTCATTCTAAGACTAGATTTTAGGTAGACTAGTATTCGGTAGTATCGACTATTAGGATGATTACGTACCGGGAAGATGTGGTATGTTTCAGTTTGGAGACTTTGATTTCCCTTCTAGGGGAGGTATATATATTTGGTTTCTTTCCAATGGTTAAACTCCCAACTTTATGTCAATCATTTCATTACTATAACTATTTATGGTTCGACCAGCTCGGATTTTCCTAGAAATATTCTCCGGGTATCGAAATGGGATTAAGAAACAAGCCGGAATGAGAAATTCCGGGATTGACTTAAATGAAAAAGGCTGTTATACCAAGAGTGTAAACTTTTGTGGCACATGGAATTAATAAGAATAGTGAAAAGATAAAAGTAAAGGAAAGGTGACCGAACATGGTACCAAGAAGTCGATTGAGACTTATATGGAGTAAAATTTTGAAAAGATCAAAAGGTATCAAAGTAGAAGGCACTATGCCAGCAATTGCTAGAAAAGTACTGCTATTAGCCAACCCCTAAACTCACATATTTTAGCATGGCCAGTTGGGGCCAAGTCACTAAGGATTATCAAGTGACTAAACCAGCAATGTAAGGACAAAGCGGGGTGCTTCTAACCAAGTGCCAACCGCGAGGACTTTTGATATAAAATGAATTGAGATACGTGATGATGGATTTTATATATACCATGGACGTGTTAGCATTGAAGATAGTGACCAATGAAGAGTTACGAAGATTGTCAAAGATGGTGCAGTATGATGCGTAAATGTTATCTGAAACTTAGTGTCCTCAAGAGGAGCATTAGGCACTAAGAGATTCACGTTGAACACGACCAATATCTTCCAGAACCTCCTTGCTACCATTACCAAGTTCTGTAAGAGAAACAGATAGACATATGTTGTCTTTTGGGAAGGTCATATAGATTGACATTCATTTGAAAGAAGAGGTTAGCATTAAGCTACCTATAGATTATCAAGATGAGGAGGATTGAAAAGAGACCCTTATTAAGGATATATGATTGAATGGCCAAGTACAGGATGTAAGTATTCCTTGAAAATAGAATTGAGGATAGAATGTCCATAGATTAAGATGAACCCTGGGGATGCACAAAGGATAACATCACCCATAATAAAGACATTGTGAAATCAGACGATATAAGTTGAATCGACCAAGGTATCAATAACCTGTAAGGATTT
This sequence comes from Kitagawia praeruptora, assembly GCA_037693485.1. Taxonomy (NCBI): domain Eukaryota; kingdom Viridiplantae; phylum Streptophyta; class Magnoliopsida; order Apiales; family Apiaceae; genus Kitagawia; species Kitagawia praeruptora. Next base: position 76,788,728 of record CM075354.1, read on the forward strand.
ATGAAAAGGAGTCTCGAAAAGTACATAGACAAAATTGTTATAGAATTGATTTATGATGTTTAATATACCCTGTACCCAGAAGATACAGGAGGAATGATGTGGATGACCTAAGAAACCATATAAGGGAAGAGGTAATGTTCTGAACTTCAAAAGGGAAGTTTGGTAAGGAATGTATGACATAGTAACAATAAGGCTAGATGAAACATGTGTGAAACCATGAGAAAGTATGGATTGAACAAATAAGGTTGAGATTATCCTAAAACAAGAAGGGAGTTAAGTAAGGAAATATCCTATGGATGATTGGGAGTACCTGTAGTAAAGTTAACACCAGAAAGGTGGAAGCAATGACTTTTGGGGGAAAAAAAAACTGATATATGCTTTCTCTCATTCAGCAAAATTTAAGGGAGAATGTTTCCATCCTGAGTTGGAATAGATCCGGAAAACAGTGATTTCAAGAAATTATTATAATCAGGAAAGGCCAATGAGGTGGCCGGCACGTTAAAGTATAGGGGAGTAAGTACAAATGCTCATACCAAAGGAGTAGAGCGATATTGAGAAGGACCTTAAAGGTCAGAATGTGAGGGAGGATTTTACAGTCCCTCTGAGGATTGTGCGAGAATCAACTATAAGGCTAGTTTAAGTAAACATTCGACTCCTGATTGTGTCTACAATACATTACCGACACTAGGAGGTTCTGCGACAGGCCAGACCAAATTCCCCAAACGACTCTTCTTTATTTTAGAAAGAAAGAGGGGAGATGAGGTAATAAGGGATGACTGAATATAGAAGATAGATTGGTACTAATATTGATAAGCTAATTGGCATGATGATGAATGACAAGCAAGTTTATGTTGGTGTATTTCTGTGCAAACAAGATAGAGAATATGAGGTTGGAGAATCGTGATGCTGAAAAGTATCCTTGTGAAAAGAATTAACGAGATTCGGGAAGTGATTAAGTAAACTGTTAAGCTTCCAGTCTTATACTAGAGACATATGATTAATAATCTCACCAGTATGTTCCAGCTGCGATGCTGGAAGCTCTCCTGCAATTTTATCTGCTTCATGTAATATCTACGTCAAGTTCAGGAAGCGTTCCTTATGGATAGGTAATAGTGATTATTTTGTTTTCCTAGAGGATTTTGAATTGACAATTATGAAACCCGTATGTTTAGCTATTAAAGCACTGCATAAATGATAAACGATGGTGATCCTTTTGAGAAATTAGGTGATAACAACTGTGGAAATGTCGAATTGAATCTAAGTTAGAGAACTCATCTAGGTTATTTCGGATGGTTTAAATTTTTTTACGACGGGATATTTGAAATAAATGATCCGGCTATGATGGTTCATAGAATGATTATAGTAGAAATGAAAACAAGTGACTGATAGAAATGAAAATAGAGTTGAGAATTAATAAGAGAGTCAGATAGGCGGACTCATGAGAAGCTCCAGTAATGAAGCAAGAAAAGTATGGAATTGTCATGGCAAAGTTATTGTCCTAAATGGAAAGTCGGAAATTAGAAGCATAAATGACATGTAAATTGACCCTTTTAGGTTGGGGGAAGTCAAGGGAATTTGGAATAGATTGACTGGGTAATAAAGAGACTCATGGATTGAGGGAGTAAAAATCTAGGCGGTTGAACAAAGGAAAGTTTAACCCCAAAAATGTGACGTTATTAAGTAAAGGTGACGAGTGTCTCAACAAGCAGATGACGGTGGAGTTAAACAATAGAAGTGAATGAGAATTAGACAATAAGAAGGACGTGATTGATAAAGAAAAGATGGGAAATAGTAATGGAATGTGAAGCAAAGAATGTTATGAATGGATTTCTAGCGAACTCTCGAGGTGACAACCTGATAGTGTTAGAATTATGAATATGAAAGAGCCAGTATCGTGGCGTGGAATGCCAGTAACAATAATATCAAGCGAGAAATCCAAGATTTAACCTGAGAGGTTGAAGGATTTTCCAAAAGTGAGTGATGCTAAGATCGAACAAGAGAGTAGGTCCATAGAATGATGGGCAGAGCAGTGAGGATATGTTGACACGTGAGATTACGTTAAAATAGTATTTAATGCGAATACGATTAATTTCTTCTCCGATAAACCTCTATAGTTCAGAGGTAAATTCTAAATATGATATTTGACAATCATGAAAAATTTCTATAATTCTTTGAAATTCTTTTCTTCTCTTATCTCTTATTTATCTTCTCCTAAATTGAGAAGAACAACCCTTTTAAGGAGGGGAGGTATTTCTACGTGACTACCTGTCTATGTGATAGGAATCTAAGTGGAATACCATAACTTGTCCAAATTGCTTGTCAAGTACTAAAGGCTGGCCACCTTCTGTACCAACTATGCAATAGGACAAATGTTCATTGATCATAGTGATTTCTCAATAAATTCTTCTAATTCTATATATTGATCGAGATTGCGAAGATTAAAGCGATCAGGAAATGCGTAATTACGAGTGAGGTTATCTCCGAATTCGCAGCGCGATAGTGATACCGAAGTCACTGTAGATACCAATAAGAGTAATAGTATTTGACTGGGTAAGAGCATAACCCGGACACAAAAGATTGATAGAAAGGATAAAGGATATATAGTAGCACTAGTGAGAGGTGCTGTAAAAGGCTGGGATTGATTAAGGATTGACTAGGGAACTGGAAAGTGAAATGACCAACAAGTACCCCATTTGCCTTCTACCTGATTCCGGGATGGAATCCTTTTAAGGAGGGGAGACTGTAAGAACCCGAATTTTCGGTAGAATTAAAACTTTTTATATATTGATGAAAGAATGAACAGTGACTCCGACTACAAGGTATTAACAATGAATGTGAATGGGTATAGATTTAAATGATTTTATGTCATGAAGAATGCAATGGATTGACAACCTAGATTAGAATAATCTATCTCCTAAGAAATAAGTTATGGCACTCCAAAGAGGAAGGAGATATTCTTGTGTCGTCCAAATCAATATCTGTTGTTAGTCCAGTGGTTTCGAAAAAGGGTTAAGGAATGCCCGAAAGAGAACAAGGACATTTTTATAAATATAAGTAATAAAGATGGAATAAAGAATGAATAGTGTTTTTGGTAGAAATAAGAATATTATTAGACGACGCTGTATAGAAGTATTCAGAACGGATTTCTGAGTTCGTATTCATGATCCAGGGGTGAAATAAGTGTATGTAAACGACATCGAATTCAGAAAAATAGCACTTTTATTTTTCTCCGAGATTTCCCTGGACACTGCAAGACTTGAGGATTTAAGTAAGGGATTTAAGGAATTTAAATTCGAGAAGTATTAAGAAAGATGGAGAATGGTATTATAATTGTTAAGAAGGTTTTCGGTAAAACCCTAACTAGAAACCTTTGAGATATTCACGAAGCTTCTACACATCAAGATGAAGTTGTGGATTTAATTTCATAATTTTTGAAGATCGTTTGAGTGGTCAAATAAATTCGACAAAATCGCTCTATTTTTCCCCCTGAAAAACCCACTTCGAATTTTTGAAGTTTTGAGATTTCAAAATCTAACTTCCAACCATTGTTTGATCTCCAAATTTTTATGGTGAGTATTACATTTCATAAAAATGATCTCCTAAAAATATTAGCTTCAAACTCCTTTGTTTCCATTTTCAAATAAATCATCCAAGATGAGGGTGAATAGTGTTCTTCATGAACTAATCTTGTTTTCTTTGATTTCTTTGGTTGATCTAGCAAGCTTAAACACTCCTAAGGACTATACCAAGCTTTTTAAGGCTAGTTCATACTCCCAAGAAGGTATAACAACTTGAAACCCTAGATCTTGTTTTGAGTTTAAGCATGTTCTTGATGGATCATGAGTTTTAAGTGAGTTTTAGTGATATTATGCATGTATGTTACCTTAGAGACATGATTGGGCTTTGTTAAATGTTAAAATGTTTTAGATGAACGGAAAGGCATTGCTTGGCCTTAGTTCATGGTTGAATAACATGTATATGTTGTTTGGGGTGGAAACTATGATTATTGGAAAGTTTGGAATTTGGAAATATCCGATTTATAGCCGTCGTAATGCCCGATTTTCGTTAAACCTTGAAAACCGTGCATCACAGTAGCTTTAACTCATGGCATAGCTTTGTATTCTGCCATGTTAAGGTAGATTATGTTATAAGCTTTGATTTGATATAAAGATCATGTGAAATGGACTTACGGTTTAGGAATTATAGCCGATTTACTAAAAGTGGTTCGAAACCGTAATTGCAAGTTCGTAACTGAAATTGGATTCCTTTAATACTACGAAATCAGTGACGAATCTTGATAATTAAATATTAGAGGTAAAAAGGAAGGTGTGAGAGAAAACCACATGTCGAAGGGATCGTTTTCCGATTTTATAAAAATGTTCGAATCAAGGTTAAACGCGAATGAACCCCTTAAAAGTATGACTTTGGTATATGACTTAGAAAACGGGCGATAAATCTCGAGGTATAATCTTGGTTCGTAAATGATCGACCTTAAAACTTACATGACTTAAGTATATACCAAGTGTAAGTATAGTGACGTGTCTTAGTAGTGGAAGAATGTCGGGTCATAATGATAATAAAAGGGAGTTACACTAAGAGGGGTATATCGAGATAATTCGAAAACGTGTTTCGACTTAAGTTAAGTTATACTTAGCGTTTCGAAATGTTAAGTGATTGACCTCGGTTATTGTGACTATTTATAGATCATTGGATTGACACGAGGCACACTACCCCTACAGGATTACCAGGCAAGTTTCCAATACCTTGGAACTGTTGTTGTGATAATATATATGATTGTTGTTATACATATGCCATAGCATGCATGCTTGTTTTCAAAGTATATTGGAATACTTGTTCCCTGAATTAATATTGGCTTATAGACTAGATATGGATTATCAGTTATAAGCAGGATTGTGTTGCTAGGACCCTTAGTGAAGGGCGTATGATATTTATTCTTTAAATATGAGACCGGGAGTCGGTATTTTGTGTTATATAGATAGTCGTGGAAACCCGGAGGGATTCCAGCGACAGAGTAGTATTCATTTTGAGGAATGTTATTATTAAACATTATTTATATTTCCATAAAAGTATCAAATACTTGGAAATCTTTCGAGAAACGTTATTTGAGTATTATTTCAGTCGAAAAATATTAAATGAATATTATTTTTGAATATTCATTAGAGTTGATTATTAATGAATAATTACTTTGATATTCATTCGGATTTTATTCACTAAATGAATATCACTTTCGGATATTCATTTAAGTTTTATGTATTTGATAAATATTATTTTAAAAGTATTCTTTGGAAGTTCTAATTACTCAAGGAATATTATTTCGAATATTAAGGTTTTGATTACTAAATGAATATCATTTGGATATTTATTTAGAATATTATTTGTTAAATAAAAATTATTTGGATATTCATTTAGAACATTATTTGTTTAATGAACATCAATTGAATATTCATTTGGAATTTATTTATTAAATGAATATTATTTTGAATATTCATTTAAGATTTTATGTACTTGATGAATATTATTTAAAAATATTCATTTGGAGTTTTTATTTACTTAAGGAATATTGTTTCGAATATTCCTTTAAAGTTTTGATTACGAAAAGAATATTATTTGGCTATTCATTTAGTATATTATTTATTAAATGAATATTATTTTCAAATATTCATTTAAGGTTTGATTTATTTAGTGAATATTATTTTAAATATTTATTTGAGTTTATTTAATTAATGAATATTATATTGAATATTCATTTAAAGAAGAGAGTTATTTAGTAAATAATTCTATGTATTTATTCGAGGATTACTTACGAGCAATATTATGATTTAATCATATTCCTTAATTATTATTGATTTAATAAATATTTTTGGAATATTTATTTAAATTCTTTTAAGTTCTTTTTATAATAATTCATATTATTCAAAGATTATCTTTCATCTTCAGATATGGTGTAAAATAGTTCGGAGTATTTTATGACTATTTTTATCAAGGGGAGGTTCCCAAAACTTTATTTCCATTTAAATCTATCTTATAAGAAGATTTAAATACTCGCTCAACTTCCAAAAATATATAAGGGGACCTCACTTGGAGATGTTATTTATTGGACTGCCCGGTCCTATACTTGCTAAACTATCTTGTCACTCACATCTTGATTCTTTCAAGCATCGATATGAGTCTGTTTGGTTACCTCCTCAACGCTCGAGGGGTAAGATTGATGGAACAAGTTTATATCCATTAACAAGCATCAGCTTGGGAAATATTGGTGAATTCTCCTTTCCAACTAGATACGACTACTTTGTGGAGTCTTATCAACAAGTATTATACTTGGGGAAAGGGGGACGAACTTTACGTTTCAGAGTCATGGATGTTATTGAACTAGGAGACGCGTAAGTGGCCGAGTGGCGCCGGTCCAGCAATGACCCAACCGTTGGCCGGGGGGTTCCAGAGGGCGGGCGATCCGTCAGTGCTTCCTTCTACATGTAGAGAACAAATGATGGGGAGCATGACATGCGACTGATCATCGTAAATGTTGTGGCTCCTGGCGCGGCAAGCTCCCGTATTAGTTCATCTTCCAAATTGGGAAATTTTCTACAACATTATCATTGTTGGCAGGTTTAAAAGTGTTTGAACTGTAATTGCAATATTCTTCCTGAAAGTTCCTCTATTATGAAAATTTGATAATATCTTGCTTATCTTTGACATAGCAGATATTTCCACGGAACAATTACATTTGGAGTTACCTTGTAACTTCATCTTATAACTTATATTGACACTACGTTCGTTAATGCATGGCATATGGTATCAAAGATATTTTGAACTGTCATATATTATTGCCGTTCAATTATATTTTTGGTGGGCTATTGCTCACCCTTGCTTTATTTATTTATATCACAACAACAGCTAGATCAGATGGCCGCGCAAGGCATACTCAACATAGGCAGGTGTCAACCGCCAGAGGATTAACCGCTGAGGTCATAGCTACCATTGTTGATGATGCAGCTTCTGGTAGGCTAGTTGTTAGTATTTGCACATCAAACGTATTTATTATATGGCATATACCAATGGATGGCAAAGAGTATGTAATGGTAAATTGTAATTCTTTGGGTTGTAAGAACTCAAACTTGTGATTAATAATATTGATGGTTACTCTGATTTCATCTCTGGGACTATAACGGGTGTGTTTTATGTTGTTGGTTTGGGTCACAAGGTTGTAATTTAAATTATGTTGGTTTTATGGTTGGATATTGAGACCGTAACGACCAGATCCCTGACCCTGGATCTGGGGGTGTTACAGCTTTAACCTTTTCACTTGTGATACTGGATTTGAGAAGTTTCTTCAGCACTGTCATGATTGTTTCAGTGCTTAGTCCTGAGACTTTATCCAATGGTAATAAATCCAACCTTCTAGCTCCTGTCTTTGTGATCCTTCTGAAATACACACCATAAGGATTTTGAATCACCTCAGGGAGTTTGTCATCAACCATCCTTTTAATTTGTGTTATCAGACTATCATTGAAGGTTGTTGAATTTCTGATTACCAGGGTTCCAAGGACTTGGAGTACTCTAGCATGCAAACTTTGTAAAAGTTGCATTGTGATGAATATGGTTAACCGGTTTCTCAAATAAACCTGAACAGCCCATCTTCTTTCCAAGTTGATTCTCACAGAGATACTTATTACTTTGCTCTTCAGTGTTGATGCCAATTTTATAAAAGCTCCCCCTGCTTCACTAATTGATTCATCCACCAACTTACTGAAATCTTCATCTCTGTTGTTCAAAGTACTCTCCATGTGATCAACCATCATCAATTCTGCATCTTCAAGGGCGTATTCACTTCCATCTGACCAAGTAGTTCCAGTAGATATGCCAACAGATATGTCCATATACTCAGGCATTTTGCCTTTGCCTTTACCTAGAGCATTTTGAATTTCTTTTTCTCTCCATTCCTTCTGCAACTTCTGGAATGGAGCTTCGACTTCCTCAGGATTTGGCTCATTGATTTTCAGTGGAGGTAATACTGTTCTTTTAGACTTTTGAGTCCCCTTTAATTGCTCAAACACTTCCTTGGATAACAATACTGCCTCACCATCTATTTCTGCTTCAAACAATTCACCATCTCCTGTTGCCTTCAGTTCTTCACCAAGGTTCCTTTCTTCTTTCTCTTGCTCCCCCTCACTTTCATCTCCATCTTTTTCTTCCAAAACTTGCTCCCCCTCACTTGTAGGCTCCCCCTCACTTGCAGCTTCACCTTGTTTCTCATTCTCTACCAGGTTTGTTTTATTCTGATCTACCACTTTCTCTCCCTCACCCTCATTCACCAATTTATCTCCCTCATCCTCATTCTGATCTACCACTTTCTCCCCCTTAGTTGAGTTGGCAGCACTAAGGATGGCAGAGAATGAGTGAAGAGTTTGTTGAATATCAGCAAAACCAGTAGCTAACATAGTGGACAGAGCATCAAGTTTAGCTTCCAAGGATGCACATCTGCCCTCAAGGGATTTCAACCTTGATGCAGCTTGTTTAGAAGGACTACCAGTTCTCAGCCTTTTTGGATATAGAGGAAGAGACTGGGGCAAGGAGGCTGTGGGGTTTCTCACACACTCATTGTTTTTCTGAGTGATCTCATCACTCCTCACAGAATGACTCTCAAGGCCTAGGGCCTTTGTGTGTGGGGTTCCCTCAAGTTCACTCTGGACATGCTCAAGTCCCTCACCTTTTGCCAGCTCGTTTGGCTGCCTCTCATTTTTACGCTCACCTCTCTTTTCTTTTATCTCTCTTTTTCTTTTCACTCCCTCACTCATCCTAGATGCATGGGTATGAGCAGTACTTGCATGCATTTTAGTTGAAGAAGTAGAAAGTTTAGATTTTACCTTCAAAGCGGAGATAGTAAGTTGATCATCATCTGAAGCATCTTCAACAATGACAGTATCATGTTCAAACTTTGTAGAGGCGATAGCATCTTTACCCAAAATGTTACTGTCCATAGGTGGGTTGACAGCAACTTTTGTGGCATCTTTGACAGCAACTGAGGCTGTGACAGCAACTTCCGGAAGGTCAGTTGCTCTTTGGAGTTCAACCAAGATGTTGGCTGTTTCATTTTCTGGCAGAGTACCATCTTGATCTAGCTCAGTGTTTGAGTGAGTGGTGTCCATTTCACTTTGAGAAATGGGTTCTTGTGGACCACTTGATGGGGGCTCATCCATGACTTGAGATGGATGATCAAAACCTGAAGGGATTGGACTGTCCCCTTCTCTAGGTTGTTGAGAAGAAACAATTGATGGATTAGAGAATAAAACCAATTTTTGGCTGTTCCACAGGGTTAACGTGTGGAACATCAAGAGTAGAAGTTTCATGACCCTCACTGTGCCCTATCTCTGTGTGCATTTTTACAAGTGTAGGCTCCTCATGAGTGAGTACATGAGGTTATGCTGACTCTTTACAGGATGCCTTGGGAGACAGTCTAGCTTGAATAGATACTTCTTGTTGAGAAGAAGCACCTAGGGATGTGTTTGATTCCCTTTTACTCTCCACAGCCTTTTGTGAGACTGTGGGGTGGCTGACAGTGGCTTTGGCCCTCTTAGCTCTCTTCTTCTTAGGCTCAAGAGGAACCACTGTGAGTTCACTTTCAATAACATCCTTATTTGCTGCATCATGTGCAGTTTCTCCCTCAACATTCTCGGGACTACTACCAACACCAGTTTCCAAGGGTCTTTTCTTTGATTCTTGCAAAGTTGTTTTTGTGGTCTTTGGTTGTCTAGAAGATCTGATAGGAATGTATGCAGTAGAATGTGGGTTAACTGAATTTGGGTCTAATTCAGCTTCATTCTCAAGGGAGAAGACAACATACCCAGAGGGTAGTGCTACGTCAAGATGAGGCTCTTGATCAGCCATGTGCTTGGTGAAACAGAGTGGAATATGTGCATTTGAATTTTGTGAATTGAGTGATGTGTGTGTATTTCTTTTCAAAACATTGCATTCTATAGAGAGAGATGCATTATCATCAATACCACATAATGAATTCAAGCACATAGTAAGAAAGCGAGGATAAACATGTACCTTCCTGCTTAGAGCTGACTTGAGTTGACTCATAAGCAACTTTTCTACATCCACTTTGTATCCATGGACAAGAGAGTGAGTAAGCTTCTTGATATAGGAGGGAATTCCATTCCATCCAGAGGTTTTGGTTGAGAAAACCTTCACCATGACATCAAAAATCATGCTCCATTCTTTTCTCAAATGCTTTCTGTCCATTTCACCAGTCGAGTACCATTTCGATGTACCCTATTCAAGAACAGGACCAGAATACCCAATTTTCAAGAAAAACTTCTTTAGGGTTTCATCATTTGCAAGTTCCTTGTATGATTCTTTAGCTTGCAGTCCAGTTCCCAAAGCTTCGTTGATGCCTTTGATTGTGAGGATGCAGGTGATTCCTTTGATTTTGCATTGTATTGTGTCTTTACCTGCACCTCCTGGAACATAGGCAGTTTTCCAGAATTCTTTAAGTCTTTCCAGGTTTAAGGATGGTGTAGATGTTATAGCATGACCCAGATATGACTTGTTGATAAAGGATACGAGTCCTTTATATCCTTCACCAGCATCTTTAGTAGTGAGAATACCAGCAAAGTTTGTTTGAGAAGAGGATTGTTTGGGTGCCATTTCTTGCTTTGAGCTTCGGAGAGAGATTTTTGCTTTTGAGAGAGAGAGAGGTTTTGTTGAAAGTTGTGTGTTTGTGTGTTTGACAGTTGCTTACATGAAAATAGCAAATGTCTTACTGAGAAAGGGAAAGTAACTGTGTCTTAGCCCATTAATCAGTCACGTGGAGTCGTGGGTAGTTACTTTTTAGTGGCTGTAAATCGTGGAGGTAAAATCCCAATTAATTCGGTCCACTAATCTTGATATTAACCTGTGTGCTGTAACAAATTCATTAGTAATTTTGAGAGGATGACATCAAGTTTTGCTTGATAGTGATATCGTTGCAAAAACATACTGTCATCATTAAGCAATTTATATAATTTCCTTTAAATTTCATGACAGAGACTTTTCCAATTATGTCATTTAAGAAACTTGCTGTCAAGGCACTTCGTGACAGCATCTTCAATTATTGACAGCAACTTAGGCGGAAATAGTTTGTGTCATGAATTTTTATCGACTTTGCCTATTGCTTAAGCGAAAATTACCAAATAGCATTTTAATCGATTTAAGCACATATTTGTTGGTTTTAGGCACACATCCACAAACATCCATACACACAAACAAGTAAACAAACAACTATTCGAAGATAGATAGAATGGATGACAATAATGAATGACATGCAAGAGAATTAAGAAGATAAAACGGTCATTTCATTAAATAAAAACTTAAAACAATACAAGAAGTTCTTAAGAACTGGAAATTATTTTAAGTTTGGAAAAGCTTCTAGCAACAGCCTTTCAGCGATCTTCTCTATCTCCTTTTGATCGGAGATCCCCTCTTCTTCGAGATAAGTATGAAACTTATCTACCCAGAGATCAAGCTGCTCATTAGTAGCAGCTATCTCCATCTCCTTCTTGAGACTAGGAGGCTCTGGCTTCACTCCTCCGCTTGCTCCTGGCACCGATGACGATGACATGTCTTCTACTTTGCTCTTGCTCGATCATATTGGACTCTAGAGTTCTTAGGGTGTTAAGTGAGAACAAAGGGTTTAGCTTTGGTCTTATTTATAACACATTAAGTGACTCTACAGCTTCCAACTGCCTCTTTTTAATGTAGTAATTTAACTTTTAAATTAAAAAGACTGACAAATACCCGTAGTCATATCAAATGACACAAGTACTTATCACTAAGCAGGCGTATGAAATAAGTTAATGTCACGTGACTACTCATTACAGAAATTAAAACAAGCATGTGATTTGAATTTAGCATAGTCATAGCAAACATGCTGTCAAGTAAACAAGTAGCACATAGGACAGTAACTTCTCATGACAGTAACATTGAAAGTTAAGGTCACGAGCTGCAATTTTAACCACATTGAAAATGTAAAGACTAGTAAGTTAACATACCAGATTTAGCATTCCCAATTCACTTACCAACCTGTTGAAGGTTGCTTCATCTAGTGGCTTCGTAAAAATATCTGCAAGTTGCTTTTCTGTTGGAACATAAATCAGCTTCACAGTTCCCTTTTCAACATGCTCTCTTAGGAAATGATGTCTGATATCAATGTGCTTTGTCCTGGAGTGTTGAACTGGATTGTCTGAGATAGCTATGGCACTAGTGTTATCACAATAAATAGGGATATTGGACAACTCCAAGCCATAATCCATTAGCTGATTTTTCATCCAAAGAATTTGATCACAGCAACTTCCAGCTGCGATATATTCAGCTTCTGCAGTTGAAGTAGATACAGAATGCTGCTTTTTGCTAAACCATGACACTAATCTTCCACCCAAAAATTGACAGCTTCCTGTTGTACTTTTCATGTCAATCTTGCATCCAGCATAGTCTGAATCCGAATAACCAACCAAGTCAAATCCAGTATCTTTAGGATACCAAAGGCCTAGGTTTGGAGTGCCTTTGAGATATCTAAAGATTCCCTTGATTGCTACTAAGTGTGATTCTTTTGGATCAGCTTGAAACCTTGCACAAAGACATGTAGCAAACATGATGTCTGGTCTGCTAGCAGTTAGGTATAGCAACGATCCCACCATGCCTCTATAGGTACTAGAATCCACTTTCTTTCCTTTAGGATCCAAATCCAGCTTGATTGCAGTAAAGATATGTGTCTTCGCAGGTGATGCATCTTCCATATTGAACTTTTTGAGAAGTTCCTTGACATATTTCGATTGGCTTATGAAGATACCATCATCCTTTTGATGAATTTGTAGACCTAGGAAAAATGATAGTTCTCCCATCATGCTCATCTCATACTTGCTCTTCATAAGAGATAAAAACTTTTCACACAGCTTCTCATTTGTAGAACCAAAGATTATGTCATCAACATAAACTGAACCAGAATGATGTCCTTGCCATGGTGCTTGTAGAACAGTGTCTTATCCACTGCACCTCTTGTAAATTGATTCTCAATGAGAAAAGTAGATAGAGTTTCATACCAAGCTCGAGGGGCTTGCTTCAATCCATAAAGTGCTTTGAACAGCTTGTAGACAAAGTCATACAACTCAGCATCCTCAAATCTAGGTGGTTGTTCGACATACACGTCCTCTTCTAATTCTCCATTAAGAAAGGCACTTTTGACATCCATTTGGAACACTTTGAAGTTACAGTGTGCAACATAGGCTAAAAATATCCGAATAGCTTCAAGTCTGGCAACAGGAGCAAATGTTTCATCATAATCGATTCCTTCCTGTTGACAGTAACCATTAGCTACTAGCCTTGCCTTGTTTCTTGTCACATTTCCATTTTTATCCAACTTATTTCTGAAAACCCACTTTGTGTCAACTACTGACTTCCCTTTGGGTCTAGGGACCAGCTTCTATACATTGTTTCTCTCAAATTGATTTAGCTCTTCTTGCATAGCTATCACCCAATCTGAATCCAACAATGCTTCATCAATTGACTTTGGCTCAGTTTGAGATAGAAAACATGAAAACATGCTGTCAACAGAAATATTTCTTCTCGTCCTTATACCAGTAGTGGGATCACCAATGATTAGATTGCTAGTGTGATCTCTGTTCCACTTAGTGGTTCTGGGCAAGCTTCTTTCTTGATCTGCTTCATCATTTCCTCTTTGAGGTGTTGACTTTCCACCATTGATGTTTTCTCCTTCATGTTCTTCAACGTCTCCAGAATCATTCACATTCTGATGATTAGCTGATATAGTTTGAGATTGAGCTGGAGTCTGAGTAGCATCATTGGTGTTGACAACATTTCTTTCAAACTCAATATCCTGAGTACCAGTAGGTTCATCAGCAACAATTTCTTCTTCTTCTTCCAAATACCCTTGATTTTCAAATCTAAGAGGCTCCATTTGATCATCCTCTTGCAGTCCTGGGAATTTGGTTTCATCAAATGTGACATTCACACTTTCTTCAATGACTTTGTGATCAATGACATAGACTCTGTAGGCAGTCCTCTCCAAACCATATCCCATGAAAATGCCTTCATAAGCTTTAACATCGAACTTTCCTTTTCTTTCATGGTTGTCAATCATCATGAAACACTACTTCCAAATACATGAAAATACTTGACAGTAGGTTTCTTTCCTGTTAACAGATAGTAAGGAGTGTTTCCATGAGTCTTGTTGATCAAGGTTCTATTCTGTGTGTAACAAGCCGTATTAATAGCTTCTGCCCAGAAGTATGTTGGTAATTTAGAATCATTCAACATAGTTCTCGCAGCTTCGATGAGAGTTCTATTCTTCCTTTCTACAACTCCATTTTGTTGTGGTGTCCTGGCAGTGGAGAATTGTTGGATAATGCCCTCTTCTTTGCAGAAGTTTCCTAGTGTGGCATTTCTGAACTCAGTACCATTGTCACTTCTCAGATATTGAACTTGAGCATTTGGGGTTCTTTCTAGAACTCTTATGTGATCAATGATTTCTTGAGCAGCTTCGTCCTTTGTCTCTAAAAATTTCACCCAAGTGTACCTTGAGTAGTCATCCACCATTACCAGGGCATATCTCTTCCTTGCAAGAGATTGAACATTTACTGGACCAAATAAATCCATGTGAATTAATTTGAGTGGCTCAGTGTTGGTATTCACTTGCTTTGATTTGTGCACAGATCTTTTCAATTTGCCCATTTGACAGTCCTCACATAGTCCTTCTTGCCAGAATTCCTGTTGAGGTAGTCCTCTCACTAAATCCTTCTTCATCAGAATATTCACATTCTTGAAATTGAGATGTGAGAGCTTCTTGTGCCAAAGCATGCTTTCACCAACTGATGCTTTACTGTAAAAACAGTAAGCCTTGTCTTTATTGACAGAATTTAAATCTGCAACAAACAAGCTTCCTTTCCTGACTCCTTTCAAAGAGAGGCTTCGATCTTTCTTGTGATAGATATCACAAACCATCATATCAAAATCAACCTTAAATCCTCTCTCACTGAACTGGCTGACACTGAGTAGGTTGTGCTTCAATCCATCAATAAGAGCAATATCTTCAATGACAACATTTCCAATTTCCAAACAGCCATATCCCACAGTGTAACCTTTGCTGTTGTCTCCAAAAGTTATGATTGGGCCGGCTTTCTCCACAAAATGTGATAGCAGAGCTATATCACCAGTCATGTGCCTGGAGCATCCACTGTCGATGATCCACATGACCTGCTTCTGTTTCTTGCCCTGCAAAACAGATGATTTTAATTTGCATCTGGTACCCAAACTCTGTTGGGTCCTGCAGTTACAACATCATTGTTCATATCATTCTGTTTCACATTTAAATCGACACTAGAATCCTCCTGTCTGACTTCTTTTACTGTCCACTTGGTTCCAGAGTTAGACTTAGTCTTTCTCTTGGTGGAAGCTACCTTTTTACCAACATAGGCAGACACAGAAGTCTCAGCAGTTTCTAAATAGGAGCATCTTTCAGTAGACAGAATAGGTAGATTGAAGCAAGTACTCATAACAACAATTTTGCATGGCATACAGTCAATGTTATTACAGACATCCATACTTATTTGCATAATGGGGGTTCTATGTAAGTTACCACTAACATTGGACGCATTAACCTTATCCTGTTTGGGTTTCTTACAAACAAATGTTAAATGATGAGATGATCCACAATTATTGCAAAGCTTCCTAGGGGCATCCTTAACATGACTATATCCATTCTTCTTATCAATCCCTAACTTACCATTCCTATTCTTAGGCTTGTAGGCATTTGCTTTGACAGTATGTTCTGAAGTTGCTGTCGAGCCACCCTTGACAGTACCTTTCTTTTCCTCTGTCGTGACAGCAGGTTTGAAAGTTGTTGTCTTGGGTTCTCTCTTGACAGTATCTTTTGAAGTTTCTGTCTCATCCTTGTTGTCAACTACTTTAGAACATTCTGTCTGATTGCTTGGTAGAGTTTCTGTCATGGGGAACTTGACAGTATCTTTTCCTTTGCTCAGTGTGCTGTCAATGCACTCATCTTCATCAAGTAGCTCTTGTTTGATGAACAAGGAGGTTTCATCAAAATCAGCTTGAAGATTTTTGAAAATCGGATTGTTAACTCTTTTGAGAATTTGAGGTTTGACAGCATCACTATCATCATGAGCAATTGCCTTTCCATGCCTTCTACCATACTCGAAACCTATTCCTACCTTTTGATTCTCAGTGTGATTATCATGATATTCCTGGACTAACCTAGAAGAGTTTCTAAAAGCTTTGAGTTTAAACTCATTTTCTGCAATTTGACTCCTGAGAAAATCTTTTATTTCCTTAGCACAGATAATATCATTCTGCAATCTAGCATTCTCTTGAGCTAATGAATCTAGGGGACTGGTTCTTAGCAACAACATTTCATTTTCATATTTGAGAGTTTCATTCTGTTTAGTTAACTTAGAAATTTCTTCATGAGCAGCAGATAAACTAACATGAATGTTAAACATCTCAGCACTTAAATCCTCAATGGTATGCTTATACTCAGTTTTAGACATATCAAGTAAGACTAGAGATGGTACCTGATTTGATGAACTTGAAGCTTCTTCATCAGATTTAGCCATGAGGGCTAAGTTCACAAACTCCTCTTCTTCTTCATCTTCAGAATCATCCCAGCATTTTCCTTCAGCCACATAGGCTTTCCCTTGATTCCTCTTAAACTGATTTCCAGATCCATTTCCTTGATTCTGTCTTGGTCTTCTGCACTTAGTAGCAAAATGACCTAGCTCATTGCAGTTGTAACATCTGAACTTTGACCTATCCACCAACCCTGTCTTGTATCCTCCTCTTGTGGCTCCACCAGTGGGCTTTGAAAAACTTCCCTTGTTGAATTTAGATGATTGACCCTGTGGCTTGTATGACTTGTCCCTTCTGAACTTGATATTCTTGAATCTCTTAGCCATATAAGTCATGGTTGGATTATCCATGCTTTCAATCTCTTCTACTGTGCAGAAGTCTTCATCTTCAACATCTTTTAGCTGTAGAACCACCTTCTCCTCGTCATCCAACACTTCTTCAATCTTCAAAGATGGCATCTGTGTTGGTTGTGAACTTTGTGATGGTTCACTTGGACAAGCTACTTGTGGCTCATGAGCTACGAGGGCTCTTGACATGTTTGCTAACTTTCCTTTGGTTCCAGTTTGAATAGCTCTCTTTTGATAAAGCTCGAGTTCGTATGATTTGAGCACACCATAGAGAGTTTCAAGAGAGACATCACTCAAGTTTCTTCCCTCTCTTACGGCTGTAACTTTGTGCTCAAGGTGCTCAGGGAGAGTGAGCAGAAATTTGATGTTAATCTTGTTTGCACTAAATCACGCAAGCGTACGTGGTCACAAGTAATATATGAATAAGTCAAGTTCGTTCCCACAGAGATCTGATTATGGTTTTAATTCAGTAGATGTACCTATGCAACAATGTATGATTATTATTCACTGCTAAGATAATTAACAAGATTGGGTTTTGATTTATTAAGATTAACTAAAAAGTAAATTAACAAACTAAGAATTAACTAACTAACAAGAATTGAAATCTAATTAATTCTGCAAGAGAAAACATGGAATCCTAACTTCATTAAATACTTTGCTTAGATCTGACGCCTTTAATCACTATATGCAATGGTTATGATATCTGATCAGACAACACGAAACAAGTATACGCTACTTCTCAGTATACGAATACCAAACTAAACATACATCCACAAAAGAGATAGAAGATGAATAGACACCAATTATGCTTAGACCCTATATCTCTATAGAATTTGAAAACATAACGGTTGAAGAACAAGTTGTCTATCAAGATCACATAGGGCAGCATAATATCTCTATTTACGCCATAAATCATGATGTTAAAATATCAACCTATCCTATGCTAGCATGGCAAGTTCTAAATCTCAAGATCCACTCTCGTTTCGCAAGAGATTAACAAATTAGATGTTCATGACGCATCTATCAATTAAGCATAACCATACGAGGATATCAAATATACATCACACACAGATCTCTAAAGCATCAAGATACTAAAGCTCCATAAATAAATCCGTTAGAATCCCATGACAACGATTAGTTCATAATCGAACCACTCGTCATCATGGGATCTAATGAAACCATGATAAAACAAAGTATGAAAATATACAAATAAACCTAAGTAATTGATATGTAATGGTTCTACTCCTAATGATACAAATTACAAGGGTTGGATGTGTTTATATAGGCTCTACAAGTCTTGCCCAGCAAGAAAATACCAAAACAGAATTATAATAGAATTTCTGCAAAATACGTTTCCTAAACTGATTCTGTTTTTAAGTAAAATTTGTAGCTGACTTTTCTTCATTATTTCTGGACCGTTCCAGTTGTATTTGGACCTCTGGACCACTTTAGAATGATAGAGAATTCCGTTATCTCTCCAACTGAACAAAGTCGAATTTGCTAAATATATTAGAATCTCTATGTAGCACACAATAGGGAATAAACAGAGAAATCAAATTACGAGTAACCAAAAATATTGAATTCTCTTTTTTAGCACAAAGTAGGAAATAATCTTGTGACTGGACTCAATGAAATAAAATATGTAGAAGAAAGAAAGTAAAATGAGAAGAAAAATATATAAAAAAAAATTGCCTGGTAATATATAATGCTTGTGGTATTTCGGGGTATTTATCACCAGTGATTGCTGGGAGAGCCCCTCGTGGTCAATATGCGTCTGGCAAGTCCTTACTCTCTGTATAAAAAACAACAAAAGGATATAAAGGTTCAGCTACTCATAAAACAAAATATAGACCTTGAACCTTAAAAAGCACGAGCACAAACTATATGAATTCATAACACACAAGATGTTATAATAATACAGTAAAAAGTAGGAATTATTCTCTAGGCAACTCTGACATGGAACACTTAAATCTAGATGAGGCTCATGTTGCCCTCTGCAACATTTAGATGTAGATATTAACTGCTGAATCAGAAAAACCGAAGCCGGTTTCTAAGATGTGGCCTAGGCAACTGCCGCATAAATTTTCAGACGATCTGTAAACTTTAAATTAGATTCCTGCTTTAGAATACATAAAAATCATCTAGCACAGTTGAAACTTAAGCTACAAAATCCCTCATATTGCCACGCGGCCACGCATAACGTACCTGTTCAATGGAAGATACACATATCTCTGTTCCAGAAACTTCCTTAACTTTCTCATCCAGGAAGTCATTAACTTTGCAGCTCGCAGAACCTAGGTGGTCCACGGTATTGACAATGGCTTTGATGGCATAATTTTTTAGAGTACTAACCACTCTGCATGCAAAAAAAAAGCATATATAAGAAAAAGAAGAGGCAGATCGGGAACACAGTGTTTAATTTGCAAAGACCAACTTCTGTAATCAGTTACTTACATCTGCCTTGACTCATCATTGGTGTAAAATATTTCAAAAAACTCAGCAGCCGAGTACAGCTGCTTCCTCAAATTCTTCAAGTCCTGAAGATGAACAATGTATTAATCGTTTAATATCAAGCACACTGAAGGAATCTTGTATAAGAAACTTGACTTCTAAAGAGTAATTCTTCATGGTGATGGCAAAGATGTTGGCCTTAAAACATGTGAACAGACATGTTCAAATCCATGAAAAATGGAAAAAGAAAAAAATACAAACAGGAAGGAGATGCTAGCATTCAAATAAATGAGAATATAAGGACAAATTTCTTCAAACTAAATGAATTTTATCAAAGAGAAATTGCAGCAGAGGCTCCAACATACATAAATTTTTCTAATCTCTGTGATATCAAACCGAAATCCTTTATTTGGTTTATCCAGGAAAAAATTAATTAATTAAGAGTACATTAGTACACATTTTATTAACATTCTTGAAGTAAAATAAAAAAACACAATAAAAATTGGTCAACCTTCATACCAGGAACTGTAATAACAACATTCTTCACTTTATCCCCGAGGGATGCTTCCGCAGTCTCCTTCATCTTTGTCAAAACCATTGTGCTGATTTCCTCATGACTGAACACCTTGGTCTCTCCGTCCTTAACCTCGACTTGTATGTACCATTTTTCCAACTCCATATGCTCCTATTTGATAGCAGCAGGAACACACATAATTATTGTCATACGTATAAATATAACATTAACAAGAATGCCTAAGCATAAATAAAATATTCACCAACATAAGCTTGGAAAAAATAGAATCAACAATAGCATAAAACAGAGAACACCATACCAGCAGGGTGTCCCCACAAAAGTTTCAACTCAGCATCCAATTGTTCCTCTCATAAGGACGACGGGGCTTAATTTGAAGAAGCCCTAATTTGACAAAAGCCCTAATATGAAGAACCCCCAACTTGAAGAAGACAATGTCTCAAACCGAAGCCCTAATCAATTGGGAAGCCAAATACATACAAAGAGTTTGATTGAAGAAAATTAAAGAAGAATATAGAGTTAAGAGGGAGAACCTTTGTATGCAACCTTTGTATGCAAGCTTTGAGAGTTGTGAGATTTGAGGGTGAGAGATGTGGATTTGAGGGTGAGAGCTGTGGATTTGAGGCTGAGATTGTGGTGATTTGTGGATTCGGGGGGTGAGATTTAGGGTTCGCCAGAGAGAGAGAGGGGTGAGTGAGAGAGAGGGCTGTTAATTTTATTTGTTTATTTTGTTTCGCTGATGTCTTGTTTTGATGGGGAAGTGAAAAATTGACTAAGGCGGGGAATACATCTGGGATAAAGGGGGAAACAAATTGAAAGGGGGAATTGAAATTTAGCTAAGGGGGGAAACGTTACTGAAATTTCAAAAACGAAGGAGAGAAAGAAGATGAGGGAAATGAAAATAAAAAATTTTAGGATTTTAGTACAAAATTACTAAATTGATTTGTAGTTGTAACTAGTACTGAATATTTTTTTTGAATGATTTATTCGAGGATTGAACCATACAGATCTTAATAAATACTCGTTTTAGTGTTGGAAAAGAATAATCAAAAAATTAAAAGGTCGGATTGTACGAGATTTTAACAAAAATGTAGTAAAAGTTGTACTTCCTATAACGGGGCACGATCCAGATTCACTGGATAATTTTTTTGGATGATTTCTTCGACGATCGAACCGTATGGATGTTAATAAACACTCATTTTAGTGTTGGGAAAAAATAATGAAAAAATAACAAGGTCCGATTGTACGAGATTTTAACAAAACCGTAGTAAAAGTGGTGCTTCCTATTACGATGCACGATCCAGATTCACTGGATAATTTTTTTGAATGATATCTTCGACGATCGAGCCGTACGAATGTTAATAAGCACTCATTTTAGTGTTGGAAAAAAATAAACAAAAAATAAAAAATTTGGGTTGTACGAGATTTTAACAAAAACGTCGTAAAAGTGCTGCTTCCTGTAACTAGGCACGATCCAGATTCACTGAATAAATTTTTTGAATGGTTTATTCGACGATCGAACCGTACAGATGTTAATAAACACTCATTTTAGTGTTGGGAAAAAATAATCAAAAAATAACAAGGTCCGGTTGTATGAGATTTTAACAAAAATGTGGTAAAAGTGTTGATTCCTATAACGAGGCAAGATCCAGATTCACTGGATAATTTTTTTGAATGATGTAACACCCCTAGATCCAGGGTCAGGGATCTGGTCGTTACGGTCTCAATATCCAACCACAAAACCAACATAATTTAAATTACAACCTTGTGACCCAAAACAACAACATAAAACACACCCGTTATAGTCCCAGAGATGAAATCAGAGTAACCAACAATATTATTAATCACAAGTTTGAGTTCTTACAACCCAAAGGATTACAATTGTACAATTACATACTCTTTGCCATCCATTAATAGATACCATAATATAAATACATTTGAGGCTCAATTGCTAACAACTAGCCTACCAGTAGTTGCATCCTCAACAAAGGTAGCCAAGACCTTAGCGGTAAACCTCTGACGGTTGACACCTGCTTACGCTGTGTGCGCCTTGCGCAGCCATCTGATCTAGCTGTTGTTGTGATATAAATAAATAAAGCAAGGGTGAGCAATAGCCCACCAGAAATATAATTGAACAGTGATAATATATAACAGTCCAAAATATCTTTGAAACCATATGCCATGCATTAACGATGTAGTACCAATATAAGGTATGAGATGAAGTTACAAGGTAACTCAAAAATATATTTGTTTTGAATAAATATCTGCTATGCAAAAGATAAGCAAGATATTCTCAATTATCATAAAAGAGGAACTTGCAGGAAAAATATTGCAATTCCGGTTTCAACACTTTTTCACCTTGCCAACACCAACGGTGTTGCAGAAATTTCTCACTTTTAGAAGATGAACTAATACGGGAGCATTGCCGCGCCAGATGCCCTGACGTTTACGATGATCAGTCGTATGTCATGCATCTCATCAGTCGTTCTCTACATGTAGAAGGTAGCTCCGACGGAATTACTTATCTACCGCCCTCTGGAACTCCTCAGCCAACGGTGGGGCTATTGCTGGACCGGCGCCACTCGGCCACTTACGCGTCTCCTAGTTCGAATATCATCCATGACTCTGAAACGTAAAGTTCGTTCCCCTTTTTCCCCAAGTGTAACACTTGTTGATAGGACTCCACAAAGTAGTCGTATCTAATTGGAAAGGAAAATTCACCAATATTTCCCAAGCTGATGCTTGTTAATGGATATAAACTTGTTACATCAATCATACCCCTCGAGCGTTGAGGAGGTAACCAAAAGACTCATATCGATGCTTGAAAGAATCAAGATGTGAGTGACAAGATAGTTTTAGCAAGTATAGGACCGGGCAGTCCAATAAATAACATCTCCAAGTGAGGTCCCCTTATATAATTTTTGGATGTTGAGCGAGTATTTAAATCTTCTTATAAGATAGATTTAAACGAAATAAAGTTTTGGGAACCTCCCCTTGATAAAATAGTCATAACAGACTTCGAAATATTTTACATAATATCTGAAGGTGATAGATAATCTTTGAATAATATAAATCATTACAAAAAGAATTCAAAAGAATTTAATTAAATATTCCAAGAATATTTATTAAGTCAATAATAATTACGGAATATTATTAAATCATAATATTGCTCGTAAGTAATCCTCGAATGAATATATAGAATTATTTATTAAATAAATCTCTTCTTAAATGAATATTTAAAATAATATTCATTGAATAAATAAACTTAAATAAATATTTAAAATAATATTTACTGAATAAATCAAACCTTAAATGAATATTTGAAAATAATATTCATTTAACAAATAACATTCCAAATGAATATCCAAATAATATTCATTAAACAAATAATATTCTAAATGAATATCCAAAAGAGAGAATTACCAAAATGCCTATTTTTCACAAGTTTTTGTCCAAAATACTGATTTTGAAAAAAATGGCCCGAAATACCGACGGGATACGGAGAATCGTCCTCCGTATTAGCATAATACGGAACACCGTGTTCCGTATTATGCATGATACGGAACACCATCTTCCGTGTTAGCATGATACGGAACACGGTCTTCCGCAACACCCCATGATACGGAACATGGTGTTCCGCAACACCTCATAATACGGAACACGGTGTTCCGCAACACCCCATGATACGGAACACGGTCTTCCGCAACACCCCTTATATCACGGTAGACGGTGTAGCGTTTTCAGTCAGTAAAAAGGGCCAGCATGGCTCCCATATGAATATTTTGGGCCATCACCCTATCCAAAATAATATTCATTTAACAAATAATATTCTAAATGAATATCCAAAATAATATTTATTTAACAAATAATATTCTAAATGAATATCCGAATAGTATTCATTAAGTAATCAAAACTCTAAAGGAATATTCGAAGTAATATTCCTTGAGTAAATAGAACTTCCAATGAATATTTTAAAATAATATTCCTTAAGTAAATCAAACCCTAAATGAATATTCGAAAGTAATATTCATTAAATAAATAAAGGTCAAATGAATATTCCAAATAATAATAAGTAAGCCAAATGAATATTTGGGAATGATATTCGTCAACCAGATAACTCTAATGAATATTCAAAATAATATTCATTAACTAAATAACTCCAATGAATGATCAAAATAATATTCATTAAATAAATGACATTCTAAATGAATATTAGAATAATATTCATTAAATATTCCTTCACTGAGGTAATACTCAAACAACGTTCCTCGAAAGATTCGTAATCGAATAAAAATCCTCGAAATAATAAATTTGTCGTTGGGATCCCTCCGGGTTTCCACGACTATTTATATATTACAAAATATCGACTCCCGGTCTATATTTGAAGTATGAATATCATACGCCCTTCGCTAAGGGTCTTAACCAAACAATCCGGCTTATAACTGATATTTCATATATAGTCTATAAGCCGATATCAATTCAGGGAACAAGTAATTCAATATTAACTTGAAAGTAGGCATGCATGCTATGGCATATGTATAAAACAATCATCATATATATTATCACAACAACAGTTCCAAGTATTGGAAACTTGCCTGGTAATCCTGTAGGGGTAGTGTGCCTCGTGTCAATCCAATGATCTATAAATAGTCACAATAACCGAGGTCAATCACTTAACATTTCGAAGGTTAAGTATAACTTAACTTAAGTCATGTAAGTTTAGTCCAAAACACCCTCGAACCCATCCTTAATGTCGGATTTTTCGTATATCTTACTTAATCAATTATAACCTCGTTCTTTGCACCAATATGTGGTCTTGATAATTCTTAACAAGTTTCGTGTTTTAGTCGACTCGAAATTCCCTTTTTAACTTAGCCAAAAAGGGTGGCCAAAGTAGTATCCCTAGAGGTGACTTTTCTGAGGATCACTATTCCGTGACTCGCACTTCAACACTTTTAATAAATCA
Organism: Kitagawia praeruptora; assembly: GCA_037693485.1. Lineage (NCBI taxonomy): Eukaryota > Viridiplantae > Streptophyta > Magnoliopsida > Apiales > Apiaceae > Kitagawia > Kitagawia praeruptora. The sequence goes on from CM075354.1 coordinate 76,813,686, forward strand.
CTGGAAACGTATTTAATTACGAAACCACTTATAAAATCATCTTTGGTATTTGTAATATTTATCATAAAATTTCCAATTCGAAGCCACGGGTCTAGATAGGTGAAATGTATTTTTGAAGTTCGGTCGACTACGGATCTTTACTATTCACACCTCTTTCACTAAAACGTTCATAACTCGGTAACCGTTAACTCAAATGACGCACCGTTTTCGCGTACATGATCTAGAGAATATCTAGAAGGTAGCTAACTCAAAATTGGACTTAGATCAGAAGATTAATTTTTACAGATTTCACTAAAACAGGGCAGGAGCTTCTAGTGAATAGTGTTACCTCCGAAAAGTGGTTTCTTCGCATTTAACCTTGATTCGAACATTTTTATAAAATCGGAAAACGATCCATTTTACTTGTGGTTTTCTCTCACGCCTTCCTTATGACCTCTAATATTTAATTACCATGATTCGTCACTGACTTAGTCATGTTAAGGGATTCCAATTTCAGTTACGAACTTTCGATTACGGTTTCGAACCTCTTTTACGAATTTAATCATAACTCCTAAACCGTAAGTCCATTTCATACGATATTTATATCAAAACGAAGCTTATAACATAATCTAGCTTATCATGGAAGAAATCGAAGTTAATCAGTGGTTTATACCTACTGTCAAACTCGTGTTCTTAAGGTTAATGAAATTTCGGCATTACGACGGCTATAAATCGAATATTTACCAAATTCCAAAACTCCCAATAATCATGATATCTACTCCAAACAACATATACATGATTTATAACCATGAACTGAGGCCAAGCAATGCCTTTCCGTTCATCTAAGCTATTTTTAACATTTATCAAAACCCAATCTTAATCATGCTTATAATCATGCTTATAACTTACTAACAACACCACTAAACATAGATCACTCAAGAACATGCTTAAAACTCAAAGTCAACTAAGGGTTCATGAGGTTTATACCTTCCTTGTAGAGTGTTAAAGACTTTGCTAATCCTTGTATAGTCCTTGTATACCCTTTACCAAGCTTAGATCATCCAAGAAATCAAGATCCAAGAATTTTGTTCTTGAAAACACTATTCACCCTAGGCTTTGATGATTTGTTTGAAAATGGAAAACTTGGAGTTTGAAGCTAGGATTTCTAGGAGACCATTTTTATGAAATGTAAGATTCACAATAAAAGTTTGGAGATCAAACAATGGTTGCAAGCTTGATTTTGGTTTTTGAATTAAAGGAAAGCCGAATGGCTCTTTTTGGAGAGGAAATGGAGTTGGTTGCTTGCTTTCTCTTGTTCTCATCCAATCTAAGTTGTATTATTGGAAGATATTTGTTGCTTAGACCATGGTTTAGTTGATGGGTTAAGGCTTGGTTAAGGTTTTGATAACATGTGAGCAAGTATTGATGCCTTATGTTGCATCCTCATGCCAACTAGTTTAGTTTGTTTCCAATTGTGCTTGTATGTATGAAACTTGCTTGGTTCCTTGCATTATTGATGCATCCAAATAATATCAAGGCCATAAAGTGGCTTCTTTGGATAATATCTAATGTCAAGTGGCTTTAATAAAAGTGGTGTGTCAAGGAAGTTTCCTAATCAAGTGGACAAGTAGCATTTTAAGAGATAATATCTTGTATGCTTGGTTTAATCCTAAGTGTGCTAGTTACTTCTTGCCACTAGCTTAGTTACTTACTCCATCCACTTGCACATGTATGTATCTTAGTCCTCTGCTTGTTCTTTTGTCCGTTTATTGCTTAATTCGTTGATCGTTCGAGGGAATAACTCATTCGTTTTTAGTTAGGGTTTTACCGAAAACCTTCTTAATATTTATAATAACATTCTCCATCTTTCTTAATACTTCTCGAATTTAAATTCCTTAAATCCCTTAAATAAATCCTTAAGTTTGGCAGTGTCCAGGGAATTCTCGGAGAAAATGAAAGTGCTCTGTTTCTGAATCCGACAGCTTTTACATACACTTATTTTCCTCCTGGATCACTAATACGAACTCAGAAATCCGTTCCGAATACCGGGTATAACATTATTATAATAATATTCCAAATTCCACCAAAATCACTATTCATCACTTATTTTTATTTAATTCCTATAGTTGGGAAAATGAACCTGGTTCACCCTCGAGTGTTCCTTAACCTTTTTACGGAACCGCTGGGCTTAAAATAGATATTGATTTGGATGACATGAGGGTATCTATTTCTCTCTAGGGAATCTTATCTTACTTTCTAGGAGATAGATTATTCTAATCTAAGTTATCACCCAATAGCATCCTTCAGGCCATGTAACCTTGGAATATATATATCCTTTCATTATTCATTCTTTAAAGCCAGTATTACAATGTAGTTGTAACCACTGTTCACTCTTACATCAATGCATAATAAAAGTTTTAATTCTACCCAAAAATCTGGGTTCTTACAGTCTCCCCTCCTTAAAAGGATTCCGTCCCGGAATCAGGTAGAAGACAATTGGGTACTTGTTGGTTATTTCGCTTTCCAATTCTCTGGTCGATCCTTACACATTCCAATCTTTCTAAGGCACATCGTACTGGTGTTACAATACACCCTTTATCCGTTCTACCAATTCTTTGATACTTTCGCATGACACATTATCCGGTATACGCTCTTGTCCGGTCTTATACTATTAACCTTATTGGTACGTGCAGTGACTTCGGTATCACTAACGCGCTACGAAGTCCGGAGATAACCTCACTCAAAATTTTGCAATTCCTAATCGCTTTAATCTTCGCAATCTCGATGTATATATATATTTAGGTGGAAAATTTATCGAGAGATCACTGTGATCAATGAACATTTGTTATATTGCATAGCTAGTATAGAAGGGGGCCAGACTTTAGTACTTGACAAGCAATTAAACAATTAATGGCATTCCACTTAGACTCCTATCACACAGACAGAGAGTCACGTAGTAGTACCTCCCCTCCTTAAAGGGTTGTTCTTCTCAATCTAGAGGAAAATAAATAAGGGATATTAAAAGGAAAGAATTTCAGAGAATTATATAAGAAGATTTTCATGATTGTCAAAATATCATACTCAGAATTTACCTCTGAACTATAGAGGTTTATTAGGGAAGAAAGTAATCGTATTCGTATCAAATACTACTTTATCGTAATCTCACATATCACATGTCCTTGTTTCTCTGTCCATCATTCTATGGACCTATACTCTTGTTTGATATTAGCATTACTTACTTTTGGAAAATCCTTCAACCTCTCAGGTTAAAATCATGGATTTCTCGCTTGACATTATTATTACTGGCATTTCACGCCACGACACTGGCCATTTCATATTCATAATTCTAACACCATCAGGTTGTCATTCCGATAGCTCATTAGGAAAACCCATTCATCAATCCATTCATAGCATTCCTTGCTTCACTTCCATCATTATTTCCCAATCTTTTCTTTATCAATCACATCCTTCGTATTATCAAATTCTTATTTACTTTTGTTGTTTATTTCCACCTTCATCTCAGAGTTGAGGCACTTGTCACCTTTATTCAATACGTGTTACACGTTTGGGCCAAATTTTCCTTTGTTCAATCATCTAGATTTCACTTTTTCATTTCATGAGTCTCTTTATTACTCAGTCAATCTATTTCATATTTTCTCGAATTTTTCAAACTTAACAGGAGTCAATTTGTATGTGATTCATGCTCCTAATTCCAACTCTCCGTTTTGACCAATACCCTTACCTTGCCAATTCCATACTCTTCTCGCTTCATTACTGGAGCTTCTCATGAGTCTGCCTATCTGACTCTCTTATTAATTCCCAATTCTATTTCCATCTCTATCAGTCTCTTGTCTTTATTTCTACTATAATCATTTTATGAACCATCGTAACCTAATTCTTCATTTCAAATATCCCGTCGTTCCAGAAATTACACCATCCAAAATAAACCTGGATGATTTCTCTAACTTAGATTCAATTCGACATTTCCACAGTCGTTACCACCTAATTTCTCAGAAGGATCACCATCGCTTATCGTTTACGCAGTGCTTTAATAACTAAGCATCATAATTATTAATTCAAGATCCTCTAGGAAAACAAAATAATCACTATTTCCTATCCATAAGGAACGCTTCCTGAACTTGACGTAGATATTACATGAAGCAGATAAAATTGTAGGAAAGCTTCCAGCATCGCAGCTGGAACAGGCTGGTGAGATTATTAATCATATATCTCCGGTAGAAGACTAAAAGCTTATCGGTTTGCTTAATCGCTTGCCAACCTCATAATTCTCTATCTTGTTGCACAGAAATACACCAACATAAACTTGCTTGTCATTCATCATCGTGCCATTTGGCTTATCAGTATTTGTACCCTCTCTATTTCTGGTCATTTACTACCAATTCATTGTTACTTAACCTCCCCTCTCTCTTTCCAAAGAAAAGGCGAGTCCCTTGGGGAATTTGGTCTGGTCTGTCGTAGAGCCTCCTAATGTCGGTAATGTGCTACTGGCAACATCAGGAATCGAATCTTTACTTAAACTATTCTTATAGTTGATCCTGGCAAAATCATTAGACGGAATGTAACTTCCTCTACCACATTATGGCCATCAAGGTCCTTACATTATCATTCTATTTCTTTGGTCTGAGCATTTATACCTACTCCCCTATACTTAAAGCGTCGGCCACCTTGTTGGCCTTTCCTGATTATAATAATTTCTTGAGATCAATGTTTTCTGGATCTATTCCAACTCAGGGTGGAAGCATTCTCCCTTAAATTCTGCTGAATGAGAGAAAGCATCTATCAGTCTTCTCCAAAAGTCATTGCTTCCACCTTTCTAGTGCGATCTTGACTACAGGTACTCCAAATCATACCTAGGATATTTCCTTACTTAACTCCCTTCTTGTTTTTAGGATAATCTCAACCTTATTGGTTCAATCCATACTTTTACATGGTTCCACACATGCTTCATCTGGCCTTATTGTTACTATGTCATACATTCCTTACCAAACTCCCCGTTTGAAGTTTAGAATATTAGCACTTCCCTTATAAGGTTTCTTAGGCCATCCTCATCATTCCTCCTGCATCTCCTGGTTACAGGGTATATCAAACATCATTAGTCAATTCTATAACATCTCTGTCTATGTACTTTTGGAGACTCCTTTCCACAAATCCTTACAGGTTATTGATACTTTGGTCGATTCAACTTATATCGTCTGAATTCACAATGTCTTTGTTAGGGGTGATGCTATCCTTTGTGCATCCCCCAGGGTTCGTATTAATCTATGGACATTCTATCCTCAATTCCATTTTCGAGGAATACTTACATCCTGTACTTGGCAACTTTAATCATATATCCATAATAAGGGTCTCTTTTCAATATTGATAATCTATAGGTAGCTTAATATTACCTCTCCTTTCAAACGAATGTTAGTCTATATGACTTTCCAAAAGACAACTTATGTCTATCTGTCTTTCTTACAGAACTTGGTAATGGTAGCAAGGATGTTCTGGAAGATATTGGTCTTGTTCAACTTGAATCTCTTAGTGCCAAATGCTCTTTTTGAGGACACTAAGCTTCAGATAACATTTATGCATCACAGTGCACTAACTTTCGTAATTTTCGTAACTTTTCAGTGGTCACTACCCTCAATCCTGATACGTCCATGGTATATATATAAATCCATCATCCTATATCTCAATTCATTTTATATCAAAAGTCCTTGCGGTTGGCGCTTGATTAGAAGCAACCCCGATATATCCATTCATTGCTGGTCTAGTTAATTGTTAATCCTTTGTGACTTGGCCTCAACTTGCCATACTAAAACATGTGAGTTAGGGGTCGGCTAATAGCATTACTTTTCTAGCAATTGCTGGCATAGTGCCTTCTACTTTAATACCTTTTGATCTTTTCAAAACTTCACTCCATATAAGTCTCAATCGACTTCTCGGTACCATCTCCGTCACCTTTCCTTTTCTTTTATTCTTCTAGTTACTCTTATCAATTTCACGTGCCACAAAAGCTTAACATTTCTGGCACAACAACCTTTTCATTTAAGTCAATCCCGAACTTTCTTAGTCCGGCTTGTTTCTTAATTACATTTCCCTTTTTCCTTCAAATCTCAACTTCATAATTTTATCCCTATAATCAGTCATAATAATCGGGGTCTGTCTACCAGCCTGCATAGCGGCTATCCTACCCAATCCATAGGGTTCGCTCCAGTTTCCATTCTCTTCGGTGACGTATTCAGATAATCAGAAAGACAAGGTTTGCCAGAATTCGTCGAATTCCTTTCCAGAATTTGGGAAAATTTCAGTTAATCTATTCACCCACTAGTAACATGCCACATCTTCCCGATACATATTCGTCCTATTAGTCGATACCACCAAATACCAGTCTTCTTAACAACTAGTCTCAGAAGGAACACTACCGTCGGGGTTAGTCGTTCCTCAACATTGACACTACCAAGGCCATCCGAATCCGATGAACTGCGCTGTCTAAATGTATTCGAAATTACGCTGTCGTGCTGCATAAGCGCAGACCTATACCTGTATGAGTTGCATCATAATATCTCCCAAAGTTTCCTTCTTCCATTAGGCAACGCCAACCCTGGTCATTACCAACTTTACCTTTAGCTCCAGGAAGATCTTCTCACGTTTATCTTGTCCATTCAAACTTTTATTCTTATAATAAGTCGGGTTACGGGACTACACTATCTGTAAAGTCCTGAGCAAATCTTTGGTAATACCTTGTGAATTTTATGAAATTTCTCACCTTTGCCAGTGTGGTTGGCCAATCTTCATTTGAAACTGTCTTTAACTTGGTAGGGCCGACCAACACTACTCTTATTGATCATGTGTCCTATTGCTGGACTTCATTTTGCCAAAACTCTTATTTCGAGAACATGTCCTACACCTGTTCTATCAGGTTGCACCTAGAAGCATTCTCAATTACATCTCGACCACTGCTCGCCTTGCCTAATCCATTTATGATTCAGTGTCAGAATAAACTTAAGGTACTACCATAATCCATTCAAGGAAAAGAAAGAATTTAATATTCTTCTGAATCACATGCAACTAATGTTTCTGGTTCATCATTTCACTGAATTGAACTGAACTTATACTTGGTTTCTTGACGATAGCCTCATTACTAGTTTATCATAGACTCACTGGTCTTTTAGTCTTGTAGGTTCTGAGATCATTGTCTTGCTTACTACTTCCTTATGTAACTTTATCCATTCAGGCCATTACTTTCCACTATCTTTACTTTCTTAGCTAATCCATTTATCAAATAATGTGGCACTTGCTGCCTCTAACTCAACTGCTCCTGGAGACTCTGCTCCCTGACATATATTGATGCCTTTGATAATCATGCATCATTCTCGCTCTTTTCCCTCTAATCTGGAAGTCTCTAAGGATTCTTATCTAACCCCATATAAGATCTCAAGTAATTCCCCGAATCCGTATTGTTTGCTGATACTTTATCCGGCAGTCCACCTATAGATCCAATATACCTCTTTAATTCTCTTCGTAATATATCAGTTCTTTACGCTCACTTCTCTGAGCACTATATCTAGATTCTTACAGTCTCTCTTGCTGCAGCCCTCATTCCTTAAGTGTAAACTCCTTATACTTATCAATATTCTCCTCCTCTGCTGGAACCTCTTCCGGGTCCTCAGTAGGGTACTCTATCGAATCCACCATCCGATCTTCAGTATCGAAACATGCATCATTATGTTACTGCTCGTAATCTCCAAGGCTTGTTGCCTTACTAGTCGGTACGAGAACGAGCTTAAGTTACTATCATGATACTTAATAGTTCCCATAAGGGTTTTATACGTCAGTACTACATTAAGTAGTCCGACTATGAACTTGGCAAGAGTTCTTATTATCTTAATGAATTTATTGTTTTAACGTCGCATCATCTCTGGGATATATAACGCTCTCTCTGATACCATTTCTGTAACACCCCTAGATCCAGGGTCAGGGATCTGGTCGTTACGGTCTCAATATCCAACCACAAAACCAACATAATTTAAATTACAACCTTGTGACCCAAAACAACAACATAAAACACACCCGTTATAGTCCCAGAGATGAAATCAGAGTAACCAACAATATTATTAATCACAAGTTTGAGTTCTTACAACCCAAAGGATTACAATTGTACAATTACATACTCTTTGCCATCCATTAATAGATACCATAATATAAATACATTTGAGGCTCAATTGCTAACAACTAGCCTACCAGTAGTTGCATCCTCAACAAAGGTAGCCAAGACCTTAGCGGTAAACCTCTGACGGTTGACACCTGCTTACGCTGTGTGCGCCTTGCGCAGCCATCTGATCTAGCTGTTGTTGTGATATAAATAAATAAAGCAAGGGTGAGCAATAGCCCACCAGAAATATAATTGAACAGTGATAATATATAACAGTCCAAAATATCTTTGAAACCATATGCCATGCATTAACGATGTAGTACCAATATAAGGTATGAGATGAAGTTACAAGGTAACTCAAAAATATATTTGTTTTGAATAAATATCTGCTATGCAAAAGATAAGCAAGATATTCTCAATTATCATAAAAGAGGAACTTGTAGGAAAAATATTGCAATTCCGGTTTCAACACTTTTTCACCTTGCCAACACCAACGGTGTTGCAGAAATTTCTCACTTTTAGAAGATGAACTAATACGGGAGCATTGCCGCGCCAGATGCCCTGACGTTTACGATGATCAGTCGTATGTCATGCATCTCATCAGTCGTTCTCTACATGTAGAAGGTAGCTCCGACGGAATTACTTATCTACCGCCCTCTGGAACTCCTCAGCCAACGGTGGGGCTATTGCTGGACCGGCGCCACTCGGCCACTTACGCGTCTCCTAGTTCGAATATCATCCATGACTCTGAAACGTAAAGTTCGTTCCCCTTTTTCCCCAAGTGTAACACTTGTTGATAGGACTCCACAAAGTAGTCGTATCTAATTGGAAAGGAAAATTCACCAATATTTCCCAAGCTGATGCTTGTTAATGGATATAAACTTGTTACATCAATCATACCCCTCGAGCGTTGAGGAGGTAACCAAAAGACTCATATCGATGCTTGAAAGAATCAAGATGTGAGTGACAAGATAGTTTTAGCAAGTATAGGACCGGGCAGTCCAATAAATAACATCTCCAAGTGAGGTCCCCTTATATAATTTTTGGATGTTGAGCGAGTATTTAAATCTTCTTATAAGATAGATTTAAACGAAATAAAGTTTTGGGAACCTCCCCTTGATAAAATAGTCATAACAGACTTCGAAATATTTTACATAATATCTGAAGGTGATAGATAATCTTTGAATAATATAAATCATTACAAAAAGAATTCAAAAGAATTTAATTAAATATTCCAAGAATATTTATTAAGTCAATAATAATTACGGAATATTATTAAATCATAATATTGCTCGTAAGTAATCCTCGAATGAATATATAGAATTATTTATTAAATAAATCTCTTCTTAAATGAATATTTAAATAATATTCATTGAATAAATAAACTTAAATAAATATTTAAAATAATATTTACTGAATAAATCAAACCTTAAATGAATATTTGAAAATAATATTCATTTAACAAATAACATTCCAAATGAATATCCAAATAATATTCATTAAACAAATAATATTCTAAATGAATATCCAAAATAATATTCATTTAACAAATAATATTCTAAATGAATATCCAAAATAATATTTATTTAACAAATAATATTCTAAATGAATATCCGAATAGTATTCATTTAGTAATCAAAACTCTAAAGGAATATTCGAAGTAATATTCCTTGAGTAAATAGAACTTCCAATGAATATTTTAAAATAATATTCCTTAAGTAAATCAAACCCTAAATGAATATTCGAAAGTAATATTCATTAAATAAATAAAGGTCAAATGAATATTCCAAATAATAATAAGTAAGCCAAATGAATATTTGGGAATGATATTCGTCAACCAGATAACTCTAATGAATATTCAAAATAATATTCATTAACTAAATAACTCCAATGAATGATCAAAATAATATTCATTAAATAAATGACATTCTAAATGAATATTAGAATAATATTCATTAAATATTCCTTCACTGAGGTAATACTCAAACAACGTTCCTCGAAAGATTCGTAATCGAATAAAAATCCTCGAAATAATAAATTTGTCGTTGGGATCCCTCCGGGTTTCCACGACTATTTATATATTACAAAATATCGACTCCCGGTCTATATTTGAAGTATGAATATCATACGCCCTTCGCTAAGGGTCTTAACCAAACAATCCGGCTTATAACTGATATTTCATATATAGTCTATAAGCCGATATCAATTCAGGGAACAAGTAATTCAATATTAACTTGAAAGTAGGCATGCATGCTATGGCATATGTATAAAACAATCATCATATATATTATCACAACAACAGTTCCAAGTATTGGAAACTTGCCTGGTAATCCTGTAGGGGTAGTGTGCCTCGTGTCAATCCAATGATCTATAAATAGTCACAATAACCGAGGTCAATCACTTAACATTTCGAAGGTTAAGTATAACTTAACTTAAGTCATGTAAGTTTAGTCCAAAACACCCTCGAACCCATCCTTAATGTCGGATTTTTCGTATATCTTACTTAATCAATTATAACCTCGTTCTTTGCACCAATATGTGGTCTTGATAATTCTTAACAAGTTTCGTGTTTTAGTCGACTCGAAATTCCCTTTTTAACTTAGCCAAAAAGGGTGGCCAAAGTAGTATCCCTAGAGGTGACTTTTCTGAGGATCACTATTCCGTGACTCGCACTTCAACACTTTTAATAAATCACTGGAAACGTATTTAATTACGAAACCACTTATAAAATCATCTTTGGTATTTGTAATATTTATCATAAAATTTCCAATTCGAAGCCACGGGTCTAGATAGGTGAAATGTATTTTTGAAGTTCGGTCGACTACGGATCTTTACTATTCACACCTCTTTCACTAAAACGTTCATAACTCGGTAACCGTTAACTCAAATGACGCACCGTTTTCGCGTACATGATCTAGAGAATATCTAGAAGGTAGCTAACTCAAAATTGGACTTAGATCAGAAGATTAATTTTTACAGATTTCACTAAAACAGGGCAGGAGCTTCTAGTGAATAGTGTTACCTCCGAAAAGTGGTTTCTTCGCATTTAACCTCGATTCGAACATTTTTATAAAATCGGAAAATGATCCATTTTACTTGTGGTTTTCTCTCACGCCTTCCTTATGACCTCTAATATTTAATTACCATGATTCGTCACTGACTTAGTCATGTTAAGGGATTCCAATTTCAGTTACGAACTTTCGATTACGGTTTCGAACCTCTTTTACGAATTTAATCATAACTCCTAAACCGTAAGTCCATTTCATACGATATTTATATCAAAACGAAGCTTATAACATAATCTAGCTTATCATGGAAGAAATCGAAGTTAATCAGTGGTTTATACCTACTGTCAAACTCGTGTTCTTAAGGTTAACGAAATTTCGGCATTACGACGGCTATAAATCGAATATTTACCAAATTCCAAAACTCCCAATAATCATGATATCTACTCCAAACAACATATACATGATTTATAACCATGAACTGAGGCCAAGCAATGCCTTTCCGTTCATCTAAGCTATTTTTAACATTTATCAAAACCCAATCTTAATCATGCTTATAATCATGCTTATAACTTACTAACAACACCACTAAACATAGATCACTCAAGAACATGCTTAAAACTCAAAGTCAACTAAGGGTTCATGAGGTTTATACCTTCCTTGTAGAGTGTTAAAGACTTTGCTAATCCTTGTATAGTCCTTGTATACCCTTTACCAAGCTTAGATCATCCAAGAAATCAAGATCCAAGAATTTTGTTCTTGAAAACACTATTCACCCTAGGCTTTGATGATTTGTTTGAAAATGGAAAACTTGGAGTTTGAAGCTAGGATTTCTAGGAGACCATTTTTATGAAATGTAAGATTCACAATAAAAGTTTGGAGATCAAACAATGGTTGCAAGCTTGATTTTGGTTTTTGAATTAAAGGAAAGCCGAATGGCTCTTTTTGGAGAGGAAATGGAGTTGGTTGCTTGCTTTCTCTTGTTCTCATCCAATCTAAGTTGTATTATTGGAAGATATTTGTTGCTTAGACCATGGTTTAGTTGATGGGTTAAGGCTTGGTTAAGGTTTTGATAACATGTGAGCAAGTATTGATGCCTTATGTTGCATCCTCATGCCAACTAGTTTAGTTTGTTTCCAATTGTGCTTGTATGTATGAAACTTGCTTGGTTCCTTGCATTATTGATGCATCCAAATAATATCAAGGCCATAAAGTGGCTTCTTTGGATAATATCTAATGTCAAGTGGCTTTAATAAAAGTGGTGTGTCAAGGAAGTTTCCTAATCAAGTGGACAAGTAGCATTTTAAGAGATAATATCTTGTATGCTTGGTTTAATCCTAAGTGTGCTAGTTACTTCTTGCCACTAGCTTAGTTACTTACTCCATCCACTTAGTCCTCTGCTTGTTCTTTTGTCCGTTTATTGCTTAATTCGTTGATCGTTCGAGGGAATAACTCATTCGTTTCTAGTTAGGGTTTTACCGAAAACCTTCTTAATATTTATAATAACATTCTCCATCTTTCTTAATACTTCTCGAATTTAAATTCCTTAAATCCCTTAAATAAATCCTTAAGTTTGGCAGTGTCCAGGGAATTCTCGGAGAAAATGAAAGTGCTCTGTTTCTGAATCCGACAGCTTTTACATACACTTATTTTCCTCCTGGATCACTAATACGAACTCAGAAATCCGTTCCGAATACCGGGTATAACATTATTATAATAATATTCCAAATTCCACCAAAATCACTATTCATCACTTATTTTTATTTAATTCCTATAGTTGGGAAAATGAACCTGGTTCACCCTCGAGTGTTCCTTAACCTTTTTACGGAACCGCTGGGCTTATAATAGATATTGATTTGGATGACATGAGGGTATCTATTTCTCTCTAGGGAATCTTATCTTACTTTCTAGGAGATAGATTATTCTAATCTAAGTTATCACCCAATAGCATCCTTCAGGCCATGTAACCTTGGAATATATATATCCTTTCATTATTCATTCTTTAAAGCCAGTATTACAATGTAGTTGTAACCACTGTTCACTCTTACATCAATGCATAATAAAAGTTTTAATTCTACCCAAAAATCTGGGTTCTTACAAATGATTTCTTCGACGATCGAACCGTACGAATGTTAATAAACACTCATTTTAGTGTTGGGAAAAAATAATCCAAAAATAACAAGGTCCGGTTGTACGAGATTTTAACAAAAATGTAGTAAAAGTGCTGCTTCCTATAACGAGGCAAGATCCAGATTCACTGGATAATTTTTTTGAATGATTTCTTCGACGATCGAACTGTACGAATGTTAATAAACACTCATTTTAGTGTTGGGAAAAAATAATCCAAAAATAACAAGGTCCGGTTTACGAGATTTTAACAAAAACGTAGTAAAAGTGTTGCTTCCTATAACGAGGCAAGATCCAGATTCACTGGATAATTTTTTTGAATGATTTCTTTGATGATCGATCCGTACGGATGTTAATAAACACTCATTTTAGTGTTGGGAAAAAATAATCAAAAAATAACAAGGTCCGATTGTATGAGATTTTAACAAAAACGTTAAAATAGACGATATATCAAATAGACGGTTGTATTAAACCGTTGTATGATCTTTATCTATACAACGGTTTGTATAAGATAACTGTTGTCTGAGATTGCTTTAAACCTCTAAACAGTGTAAACATCCTACAACGGTTATGGATTAAATGGTATTGTCTGAAACGAACTAATATAACTGTTCTAGCAGGATTTGGTACTTTAAGAAACCGTTGTTACTGAATCGTTGTCTGAGATTTATATATACAACGGTTTGTACAAGACAACTATTGTCTTAGATTGCTTTAAACCTCTAAACAGTGGAAACATCCGACAACGGTTTTGTGTTAAATAGTATTGTCTGAATGGGACTAATATAACTGTTTTAGCAGGATTTGGTACTTTAAGAAACCGTTGTATGAATGTCATCGTAATTATTCACAAATCATTATCTGATTACATTTTATACAACGTCTTATCAAAACACTTGTCTGATTTTAACAACGTTTTTTGAAAGTATTGTTGAAAGCATTGTCTGAAGTTTCTTCAGACAATGCTTTTAAAAACCGTTGTTAAAATCAGACAATGGTATTTAGTCACCGTTGTGTGACTGCATTTGAAGCAATATCTGATAAAAACAGTTGTCTATGTTTTACAACGCTTTTTCGGACCATTGTAAGACAACCTGTTAGACAACACTACTTTCCAAAACCGTTGTAAAACTGTTGTCGATTTTGATCTTTCAGTCAACACTTTTAAAAACTGTCGTTAAGTTCACTATCAGACAATACACAGAAAAGCTTGAATAAAAAACCGTTGTGTGAAAATTTCGGCCAACGCTTTTTCGTCGAAGTGTTGTCTGATGAGTGTCGTCTGAAGGCAAAATTCTTGTAGTGTTACTTCTGCAAGAGAAAACATGGAATCCTAACTTCATTAAATACTTTGCTTAGATCTGACGCCTTTAATCACTATATGCAATGGTTATGATATCTGATCAGACAACACGAAACAAGTATACGCTACTTCTCAGTATACGAATACCAAACTAAACATACATCCACAAAAGAGATAGAAGATGAATAGACACCAATTATGCTTAGACCCTATATCTCTATAGAATTTGAAAACATAACGGTTGAAGAACAAGTTGTCTATCAAGATCACATAGGGCAGCATAATATCTCTATTTACGCCACAAATCATAATGCAAGTAGCAAGTCATTGGTTATCAATTTCCAAGACTTAATGTAAGACATGATTTGCCAAATGCCAACTGGCTCCTATGAGTGTAAGGTTCAGGCATCTAATAGGCAGCTATGATTGTAAGACATGTTGCCAGTTGTTAAGTACCAACTTCTCAATTTTGTTTTCTTTGCTGAGTCAATAACCTCTCTTATTAAATTTGAACGAATTGTATATTAACATCATTCTGGCTAATATTTTCAGGGTGTCCCCTCAACTTATTATGTCCCAAGGATGTTAGTGTTTGTCAACTGAGTTGAGGGCTCTCGTAAGCACACTCAATCTCTCAACCCATACACTCGCCAAGACATTAACCAGATAGACTAGTTCTATTAGTCATATAGCCATGACAGTCATAACCTCTCCACTTATCCGTCATTAATGCTTTCTGGGTTAAGGATACTCTATACGTCTTTGGCAGTGGTGATCGTCACGCATGGGAAGCATGAGTGCCGGTGCGGGGGTGCGTTGATATGGGAATTCGGCAAATCCAAAAATATGGGATTCGGGGGGGGGGGGGGGGATCCGCAAATATTAAAAATATATATATATATATATTTAATATATATTTCAAGAGTTGCATTAAAATAAATATCCAAATAAAAAAGTTCATTGTTCTTAACAATTTATATAATAATTACTCAATAACACAAAGGATGCATTATAAAGTAGTTAAGTAATTGAGTAATTATCAGAGCAAGACTATATTAGCTATCCTTTATTCACAGTCCACGCCATTTCCTCACCCATCTACGCAATACCACGTACCCCCCCCCCCCTTTCAAGTGCGGAGGTCACTTGGCGGGTGAGAGAAAAACCCCGCAATCCCCAAGAATCCGGTGCGCAGTGCGGTGGGTGAGAGACGAATCCCTACTTCCTAGCTAGGAAGCTTATGAAACCTGAAATTCCTATGTAAATTCTCAAAAGTTGCACAGTTTAGAAACAGGATCTTGCACACCATGCCATGATATAGAGGGCATAAACAACTGAGCCATGAGTAGTTTTATTAGATGAAACTGAGTGATCATACCTTGTACAGTGTTAATGATGACGAATTAAGAAAAAGAGTTAGGCTCACATATGTGATATGACTCACCAGCAATCTCTTTTACATGAGGAAGATTTTGTTCTTTTTTGTTGATCTTAGACACTTCCTTGATGGTAATGGCTATTATCTTTGTCAAATTGTATAGGCCATCACCCAGAATTATAACAATAGATATGAAGACCTATAAATGTAATAAAGTCGTAAATAAATCAAGTTAGCATAAAAGTACAAACATCAACTTCAATAGTATTTCAGTAAACAAAGTCATGTAAACATTGAGCAAGTTATCTTAGCAATTGTTTAAGCTTTACAGTAGTAACCTTGAAGATAAATGAAATAAGGCAAAAATCATAGTTAAAACAGAATTGCCAGTCGGGAACAAAAAATAGTAGTAGCTCAAACTTCAAGATAGTGATAAGACTGAAACTGGTGCAACCCATTGCTCACACATTCATTAGATGTAACTCTTATCATCGTGATGAAATACATATTGTACGGTAAAAACTGAATTGAATGTTTTGATGTATAAGACAATTCATTACCAATACTTGGTTCTAACAAGGAAAAATGCGGGAAAATACCTTGTACCCGTAAAGACCCTTGAAGTCGTTGCTGCCGAGGTCAGCTGGATACCAATCTCCAGCATGTTGAGAAACAAAAGGCCAAAGTAGACCCCACGATACAATTGCCCCAAAAAGAACTGAGCAATTAACAATGTGAGAGCATATGAGACCACATCCAACATAAGTTGGACTGAAGTCAAAATAGAACCTGCACAATAATGACAAATGATGTTAACAATCAGTAGTTCCAGCCCTCTATTTATGTAAAAAAATCTGTTTCAACATGCAGAAAAATCCTCCAAAATGTGACATGTTACAGCCTTGCAAAAAATAACTTACAGCATAAAAATCCAGGATATGCTCCGCCTAGTACTATCTTTCTTTTTAAGTTGAACAAACATAGAGCCAGACTTGGTAAATACCAATTCAGAACTTCTTTGATGTTTCGAATTTCAATGGTACTTCAGTAATTTAACAATTTACCAGACTTTGGCATCCATATATACAATGTTTGAGGAGCTGACATGTAAATTTCATGTGTGACCTCAATAACATGAAGCGATTTCACGTCTCCTTCACTCCTTGTACCCTTTAAGTTTAACCTTCCACCTTCCACATATTCAAAAAGTAATTCTTAAATCTTTATTTCATACTTTCATCACACATCAGTATAACTAGTATACAATGCCTGTCTCTTGTGCAAAATACTGCATCGTTCACGTCACTTTAAGTTAAAATCAAAGACATGCACATATAGGCATATAGCCTTATTTTTATATTTTGAGTCACACACACACACACATATATATATTTACTAGACTATTTAGGAATTTATGCTGTCCCACTAATATTAGGATCGATTATTGATAAGTGGATTTTATATCCACTATTTTGCATTCCATTCGTACTTAAAACGATTGCGAGTTCTCAAGTTTCGTGTTAGTTTGAGGTGTTTTCATTTAATTTGTGTAGGTTGCATAGTCGGGCGGCATTGGTGGTGTTGGTGAAGTATTGGTGGTATTCTGTGAGCTTAAAGTAGAAATTACAGGAAGTCTAGGGCAAGAGAATTCAGGAATTTGAGCTCAATGCGCATACTTCACTGTTTTGGCCATAACCGGAGTTCCAGACATCGGAATTGGGTGATTCAAAAGCCCACGCGAAGAGGAGAGAATTGTCTACAAATCTGGGCAGGGGGCACCAGGCGCTGCTGCGCTTGAACAGGCGCTGCTGCGCTTGAACAGGCGCTGCTGCGCTTGAACAAGGGCAACAGCGCTCCAGTGCAATTCCAGGGAGTGCCTAGCGCTCCTGCGCGCATTGGGGCGCAGCTGCGCGATGGACAGGTAGGCAACAGGCGCAACAGCGCAAGAATTGAGGCGCTGCGACGCTCCATGAGGCGCTATGGCGCTTGA
The DNA here is from genome assembly GCA_037693485.1 of Kitagawia praeruptora. Taxonomy (NCBI): domain Eukaryota; kingdom Viridiplantae; phylum Streptophyta; class Magnoliopsida; order Apiales; family Apiaceae; genus Kitagawia; species Kitagawia praeruptora. The sequence continues at coordinate 76,831,626 of CM075354.1, forward strand.
GTTGGTTTTTCCAATTATTTTCAGAGTTTAAGTCGGGTTAAAACATTTTGGGCCTTGACAATTTTAATAAGGGCAACTATATATGTAATAGTTAGACCTAAAAACAAAGATCTATCGTTGTGCTAGTTTTTCTTAGCGACTATCAACACTTTTCATCTAGATTTCAAGAACATTTTCAAGGAAATTCTCCAAGCTAGTGACAAGCAAGGATTATTCTTTGGAACCTTTGTACTCTTCTATTTTGGGGATTTAATTCTAAACCCTTTTTCTCTCTTCTATATTTATTTGCTTGTTTTAGAATTATGTTATCCATAGAACCCATGATGGCGATTAGGTCGATTATGGGCTAAATCGTTATCATGGGATTTTAATGGATCTTTCTATGGATTCTAGTAATTGAGTGTTATTTATGCCTTGGTGTGTGATTGAATGTATTGATTGTCTAGTATGATTATGCTTATTCGTTATAAGTGAGTCGCGAACACTTGTAATTGTTTGTTTAATCCTATTGAATGCGAAAGTGGATCTAGGGTTTAGAACAATTCATGCTAGCATAGGTTTTTGCATGTGAAGAACATGTATTAATTTGTGATGTAATTCTAACCGTCTTGCATCAACTATGTGGTTTAATGGGTGCTTGATTTTCAACCGGTATGTGTTCAATTGCTATAGACATATAGGGACTACACATATTTGGTGACTACTTGACTTCTATCAATTGTGGATGATCAGTAGGATGGTATATGCACAACGAAAGTTGGTGTGTATCAGTTTAGTGCATCTAATCAGTAATCAACTCTGTCACATGCTAGGCTAAGGGCATAAGATTCTAGATGAAGTAGTTAATGAAATTGAAATCCCATGTCTGTTTATTATAAGTTAATCGTTAAGTAATTTTCTCGTAATTGGCATAGTTGATATTTAATCATTAGTTAAGCAAAACCAAATTTGTGATTGTCTTGGCAGTGAGTGTAAATCATAAGCTGGTGCATAAGTGAACATAACGAACAATTTGAGTCTCTGTGGGAACGAATCCTATTTACCCTATATTACTTGTTGACCACGTTCTCTTGCGTGAATAAGTGCGAACAAGTTTTTGGCGCCGCTGCCGGGGACTCGGTTCATTGTTTGTTTAGTTTATGATCTTGTCATCAATTTGGGTTAAATTCACTGACTCAGACGTTTTTTTTCTTTTTATTTGATGGATTATTGGGAGCAGGAATTCGTAATTGTTTGTGAGCTGTGTGCAGGTGGACATTACACTCATCAATGTGAGTATAACAGAAACCGGCCAAATTTCAGCTGGGACTTCAATCAGAGTGGTATGGAGCAATCCCAATATCCATCCTACCCGCTCCAAAATCAGCAGTTTGATGATGAGCCATACAATCCAGGGGGAATTCAGCAGCAACAGGGGCAACAATTTCAGCATCAGTATGCCCCAGTGCATCAACACTTTCAACCTCCTGAATTTCAGCAGCAGCAATTTCAGACTTGGTCTATCCAACAGTCGACCAAAGAAGCTGAATTAGAAGAATTGAGGTTGATGGCTAAAAGCAATGCATTGTCTCTCCAGAAAATAGGAAATCAGATTGGTCAATTAGCAACCTTGCTAAACAGTCTTCAAGGAACCCTTCCAAGTGACACGAGAGACCTAGAGGTAGAGCAGGAGGACAATAACATGCCTATCAATCTTGATGAGCCATTCTTAGCCACGGGTGAGACTTTGATCGATGTTCAGAAAGGAGAGTCTGAGGGCGAAGATGAGGAAGAAGCAGAACAGGAAGCTGATAAGGAGGAAAGGTCAGAAAATGAAGTTCTGAATATTCAGCCACAACCACATCCTTTGCAATCTGAAAATGTTGAAGATGTTGAGAAGAAGAATTTTGAAATTGTGTTAGTTGAGAGCCATGAACTTGTTGAGGTGTCTCAATTAAATTCTGAACATGAAGGATATGTGGAAGAATCTTCAACAATATCAATGAAGGATGTTCTGGTTTATGATAAATTAGAGGATAATTTGTATGAAGATCCACTGGAGCAGCCTATGTTTCTAGAATTGGGACCTGAGAAGAATGAAGACGAGCATCTAACGTTGTTAGAGGATAATTCACAAAGTGTTGGAATGATGCATTGTTTCGAGTCACTAGAAGTGCTATCTGCCGAAGGCAAACCTCCAAAAGCCTCTATCAAGGAACCACCTGACTTGGAACTGCAGTTGATATCCTCTCAATCTCAGGAGTTTGATTCGAGTTCATTTGTATCATCTTCTATCATCATCTCAGCAGAATTACCTCCGGACAAGAATTTTGAAAGGGTTATTTCAAATTTTCGTGACAGTATGCGCTCTGCAGATATGCAAAATTTTTTAGTGGACAATGCGATTGGTTTTGTTGAGAAGCAGAGAAGGTTGACATCTCCAACCTTATCCACTATTATCTCAGCAGATTTACCGCCTGATAAGGAAGAAGTACGTTTGGCGGCTTTACAAAAGCATACAGGTAGTGGATGGATGATTTCAGATAATCAGGATATCATCTATTCGTTGGTTATTCAAATATGGCGTGGGAACAATGTCACGGGCACTTTGGAAGAGCGAAGGAGGTTGAAGCTTGTCGTCAATGACGTTGCTCCGAAGAAGATCATTAAATGGCCTTATAGAGATACGGTGCAGAAATTTTTCAAGAGGAAAAGCGTGGCCAAGTCTAGCTAAAGACGTTAAAGAAAGGCGCTTCGTGGGAGGCAACCCATGATTACTTGCTTTCTAATAAAACAACAGTTGTGTTGGAGCCTCCACGTCTATCCGCCACCAGACACACCACCCGAGGAGGGTGACGATGCCGACGAGTAGGGGAGTATATCTTGTACCCTTTAAGTTTACCTTCAATGAGGACATTGAAATTTTTAAGTTTGGGGGTGATTTTAGGGTATCAAGAGTCATTGCATTGCATATAGTTGCATATTCATGCATATTCATGTTAGTATTTGTGCATTTAGCTTTGCCATGCCATTTAGATTGCATTTAGGATGCCATGTCATATAGTTTTATTTAGGATTGTAATATCATGTTGTTCATGCATTTCATATGATTCCACTTGAGTGTCTGTTTCTGGCTTGATAGGTCGACGTTAATTTGAGTGTGATGACAATGAATAGAGGGTTGATTTAAGTACTTATGAAATTGACTTGCGTGTGTCGGGAACATAATCTTTTCACGGTCTCACTGTTTGCTCTTGGGCTAGATCGAGTCATACCTTGTTGGGCTGTTGAGATTTAATCACTTATTTATATCTAGAATTTTCGTTATTCCCTTGATGGCGTAGAAGCACTTAAGTATAAGTTTGGGGGAAAACAGGGATTTCATGCTAAGTGTCGTGTCGTAGTGTAATAATGGCTAGGCGTCAAATGGCTAGTAGCCGGCTCATATTTGATATGAGTAGTTTAGGGGGTGAGACAGTGCACCCATGTGAAAAAAAAAAAGAAAAGAAAAAGAGTCAAAAGAAAAAAAATAGAAAAAAAAAAGAAAAGAAAAGAAAAGAGTTGTGAGAATAAAAAATGAGGAATTGTGAGAGTGTGTGTATGCTAATTGGCTAGGGTGAGCTCTTTAGTACTCGAGCAAATAAGTTCGAGGGGATTTTATACCTAGTGACCTAAGACTTTTCTGGTCTGGGATCCACTAACCTAACGCTCGCTACAAGGGTACTATTGTACAAGCCTTTAAGGGTCTCACCCATTGCACAGTCAAAAGCATGTGTGTTTTGTGTTTTGTGATGTTTTATGTAGTAAAGCATGAGTCCTTGTCTACCTTAAATGATGATGGCGGTGTCTTTGAGTCATGGAGTGTCTAAAGTCTATTCTGTTTATAAACATGTGATTATCTTGGCGAAGAATTGGTTATGTCTTTTATCTAGTTTCAAGAGTATATCTAGTGAGAAATGCACACACCACGTTTCCGAGCATGTATTGTTAGTATACGGGGCCTTAGTCGAGCTCTGTTTGGAGTTGTTGCATTCTTTGAGGCGTTTGCTTGTTGAGTTGGTTTCGGTAACTTTTGTGGGATCATTGCATTAGGACATCGCATTATCATGACATTTAATTTTTAGTTGCATTAATTCATCATTTTAGGGTTGAGTTTGCATTGCTTGAGGACAAGCAACGGTTTAAGTTTGGGGGTTTGATAAGTGGATTTTATATCCACAATTTTGCATTCCATTCGTACTTAAAACGATTGCGAGTTCTCAAGTTTCGTGTTAGTTTGAGGTGTTTTCATTTAATTTGTGTAGGTTGCATAGTCGGGCGGCATTGGTGGTGTTGGTGAAGTATTGGTGGTATTCTGTGAGCTTAAAGTAGAAATTACAGGAAGTCTAAGGCAAGAGAATTCAGGAATTTGAGCTCAATGCGCATACTTCACTATTTTGGCCATAACCGGAGTTCCAGACATCGGAATTGGGTGATTCAAAAGCCCACGCGAAGAGGAGAGAATTGTCTACAAATCTGGGCAGGGGGCACCAGGCGCTGCTGCGCTTGAACAGGCGCTGCTGCGCTTGAACAGGCGCTGCTGCGCTTGAACAAGGGCAACAGCGCTCCAGTGCAATTCCAGGGAGTGCCTAGCGCTCCTGCGCGCATTGGGGCGCAGCTGCGCGATGGACAGGCAGGCAACAGGCGCAACAGCGCAAGAATTGAGGCGCTGCGACGCTCCATGAGGCGCTATGGCGCTTGAGTTGGTTTTTCCAATTATTTTCAGAGTTTAAGTCGGGTTAAAACATTTTGGGCCTTGACAATTTTAATAAGGGCAACTATATATGTAATAGTTAGACCTAAAAACAAAGATATATCGTTGTGCTAGTTTTTCTTAGCGACTATCAACACTTTTCATCTAGATTTCAAGAACATTTTCAAGGAAATTCTCCAAGCTAGTGACAAGCAAGGATTATTCTTTGGAACCTTTGTACTCTTCTATTTTGGGGATTTAATTCTAAACCCTTTTTCTCTCTTCTATATTTATTTGCTTGTTTTAGAATTATGTTATCCATAGAACCCATGATGGCGATTAGGTCGATTATGGGCTAAATCGTTATCATGGGATTTTAATGGATCTTTCTATGGATTCTAGTAATTGAGTGTTATTTATGCCTTGGTGTGTGATTGAATGTATTGATTGTCTAGTATGATTATGCTTATTCGTTATAAGTGAGTCGCGAACACTTGTAATTGTTTGTTTAATCCTAGTGAATGCGAAAGTGGATCTAGGGTTTAGAACAATTCATGCTAGCATAGGTTTTTGCATGTGAAGAACATGTATTAATTTGTGATGTAATTCTAACCGTCTTGCATCAACTATGTGGTTTAATGGGTGCTTGATTTTCAACCGGTATGTGTTCAATTGCTATAGACATATAGGGACTACACATATTTGGTGACTACTTGACTTCTATCAATTGTGGATGATCAGTAGGATGGTATATGCACAACGAAAGTTGGTGTGTATCAGTTTAGTGCATCTAATCAGTAATCAACTCTGTCACATGCTAGGCTAAGGGCATAAGATTCTAGATGAAGTAGTTAATGAAATTGAAATCCCATGTCTGTTTATTATAAGTTAATCGTTAAGTAATTTTCTCGTAATTGGCATAGTTGATATTTAATCATTAGTTAAGCAAAACCAAATTTGTGATTGTCTTGGCAGTGAGTGTAAATCATAAGCTGGTGCATAAGTGAACATAACGAACAATTTGAGTCTCTGTGGGAACGAATCCTATTTACCCTATATTACTTGTTGACCACGTTCTCTTGCGTGAATAAGTGCGAACAATTATCCTATGCATTGCCCATATCCTAAGGCAAAATGCCATGAGCCTGAATCCTCACTCCTGCCTCTCCACATACTTAAAAATCTAGAGTGTTGCATAACATGTAAGATAACTTAAATAAACAAAAAATTATAAATAAAAGTATGACAAAAAATGAGACAGTTATTTAACAAAGGGGGTTATAAAGGGTTAAAATTTTTTTTTTTCTAAAGTAACAAGTGCTAAGAGCTTCATAGAATTGTGAGTATTTATCTTAATGTGAACATAGGCTTACGTGTTTCTGAACAGTGTCAATCCTAAACTGGGAAAGTTATCAAACCCACAAGAATCTCCAATGCCACTGAAAAACCATTTAAAGCAGCTAAAGCAAAAACTTATGCTCAAATACTTCCCAAGACAGCTTACTTGTTTCCTGTTTGGAGAAAACACACATTGTTAGGATCTGATAAGAAAGTATTAATAGAGATGTATATGCTTAAACTTTGATAAGAAGCTTTATACATGTTAATCTTGTCACTTCAGGAACGGATACATACATATTTCACAACTTTTTTTAACCATATGTGACAAGCTAGTGAAAAAAACAACAATAAGAAATCAAACATAAGGAAAGGGATGACATTCAGAAATTGCCAGAAAAAAGTTTGGATTCACTAATGTATCAGGGCAAGAGTGGGACAATGTGAATGAAGTCACTCTGCATAAACCACTAGGGAAATGTGTCAAGCTATCTAGATATACCAAGATTGTTCTTTTTACAGATTACTGAATCATTCAGGACATTGAATTAATAGCTGAAATTTCGGTACAATATTTTAAAGTCTGTGATAACGATTTCACCACACGTAAGACAACTGATGAACTAAACGCAAATAATCCAAAATATTGAAAATAAGTTTTGTCTTCATATTATTGAGTTTTTTTTATAATCCCATATACCCAATTTGATTAGCAATAAGGATTTAGCACTCGACAAAATTTTCAAAAAAAAAAAAAATTAATACATGCAAGACACTTACCCTGCAAGCTCAGCTCCAGAATTTGTGTGGAAGCTATTGATCAGCATTGCTGTTGCGGTGCCACTGGGGTATGTAAGGTTATCATCCATGACCATTATCTGAAATCAGCGTTAAATTAATAAATAACACAAAAGATAAAAATCAAAGTTGGTTAAAAGAATTCAGTACATTGATGGGAACGCATACCAATCAAGAAAATCTACACACATTCCATACATACTTGCAAGAGATAGTGAACAAGTAACTGTGAGTTTAAATCTTGCATGAAAATTCTATCATCACAATTCACAAATGTGCTGGATTATGAACATCTCACTAGCAACATCAGCAGTAAAAAAGAAATATGAGATAAAGCAATAGAATATACCTTGCGAAGTGGAACAAGACTGAAAAGCCCAAGAAAACTGACGACAAAGATGAAACCCATCATCCACAACAAGCCTGGGTTCTTGACATCCTCTGCTCGGTTACCAGGGTAGTCCACACCAATTAATTTATATGTTCTCTCATCCAATGCAATCAAATATGACCCAAAACCGCCTGACATACTATGAAAAATGAAGCAAACTTGAGATCTCTGATGAGCGAAAACGATTTCAACTCATCGCCGGGAAACAAACTACCGTAAATCTATAATGACAAGGTGCTTGTATTTACTAAGGGTTAAAAATCAAATTGGACACCGAAGTGAAAACCAGTTATCATTTTATTCACCGATCTCAACAGGATATATCATTTAAATCATCGAAGTCACATACTGTAAATATCAAACGGGTACGCCTAAATATGTGTTTGGGGAGTATTAATGGTCTTTTATTAAGTTCTACACATTTTTTTGGCAGGCTACCACAACCAAATGTAAAGTTCTAAACTCCCAAATCTCATATAATTTATTCAGATTAAAAATATATATATATATGTACTATTATATTTTAATTAGCTTTATAACCCGTGCAAGGCACGGTATGCGCTAGATTCTATAATTTGTCGAATTCAATACAGTTATGCATGTATGATATCTTTTCTAAAGAAGATAACTTGCACTGGTCTATACTTGTACGAGATTGCACTAAATTAAACTATAATTTGTCGAATTCAATACAATTCTTTGTGATATCATTTCTAAAGACAATGCCTTGCACTAACATTGACTTTAAATCATATCTCATTGTGTTTGTATTGATATAATAATCACCATAAAATTTTAAAGTATCCAAGCAGAATCTCTTTAAGAAAAATTTATCCAATTAGAAAGATAAACATATGCAACTTTACAAAACTCCACCAGTGCACAATGTCCAGACTTGGACGTGCTTTTAAATGAAATAGATTGAGGGACATTCAACTTTTTAGTGTTTTGAATTCGCTCCACATAGGCCCTTCAATGCATCTACATTGTTTAGAAGGATGCAAAAAACATGGTGGAACCAATCTGTTATGCTCTCTCAAAATACTATTAACCTGTTGACAATACAAGCCATAGGAAACATGTAGTAATAGTGTAGTACCGTATCTACCACTTGGAAATTTTCTGATAAACATTAGACAACAAAAGATCATCCAATATGTGTTATATAGGAATATTTGTATGCAAGTGTCTGGTCATTCATCAAAGAAAAAGACGAACTTATGGTCTGTGGGTGAAGAAACCAAAGAAAAGGTTGAAGTGTGAAAAAATGGGCAGCTCTGAGGTGGACGAGTGAGCCAGTCAACTGTTTCCAACTGAGACTGATGTACCATTTTCATGACTAAGATGGAGTGCATGGATACGGGGATAAAGCCGAGAACTACAATTTTTGAATAGCAGTTATAGACAACTTCCAAGTTGTTACCTGTGTACGACCCCTTCCTCCAATAATCCAAGGATCACACTCTTTATTGCAACAAAAACGGACTATCTGATAATGAATTTAGCTAGTAGTTGTATACTTTCTACATGTCAGAACTTAAAAGAACGAAGTATTTTCTTATTTTACTTCTAAAATTTTTGGATGTGCAAAGAGTAAGAGTTGAGAAATAAATTTACAGACATAACTTTCAGCATATTGCACTCTAAAAAAAGATAACAAATAATCAATCTTAAATGCATACAGTGGTCGTGCTAACAAATATAAAAGATAATTAGTAGCTCTACAATCCGAAGATTAAAAAAGTTCACTTGGATTCAAACATCGGAAGAAATAATGTTGCATAACAGTCAGTGGGTACATGACTCGCAAATCCTTTTGACATAAAGAATATAAGACGTATAAACCAACTTGTTCATTATGTTACTTCTCATAAAAACCCCATGGGAAGCCAGGGAGGCATGTAGTCACAAAAAGCCATGAATAGAGTATAAAGAGTGTAGCATTAATATAACACATTGAGGACTTGGAGGAAAACATACCTCTAATTGGTTCAATAATGGTTGTCCAATGGCCTTGACACGCTAAAAAAGGGAAAAGAGTGGAACAAAGTTTAGATTTTTCTAGAGACAAAGAAGGTCTAATAAGAGAAACACAGTGGGTGAAAAGTGTATAAACTTACTCTTTGGAGAAGGACAAAAAGAACTCCCTTGTAATTGTTCTTCACATAGTGGTTTAACGACCTTTTTTATGCTATTAAAAAGGTATTACTTTCTTACTTGTACGGTTGTACGTACCCAAGTAGGCATAATAAGCTGGCCTTGTGAGCTACCACCTGATAATGTACTTTCTTACCTTTCGAATTATTGATCTATATTAATTTAATAATGTTTTAAGATTAAAAAAAATTCATAATAGGAATTCTGCGACAAGAACTACAGGCTAAATAATACAATCAACTATATAACAAATTACCTATATTGTTAAGGTGTTTCTATTGGTCCCACTTTTAACTCCAAAATTTATCATAAATCTTACTTAATACAGAAGTACACAACCCTTGGCAGACTAATTTTCTGTGAAATAACTTCCCAATCAGTGTTATCCGTTGATTCACCATCACTATATTTACATGGACAATATAAAAAAAAAAAGTTTACAAGGTTATCAAATTACATTCTTCTGGAATGACTCCAGCTTTCAATCTGTGTTCATTATTGTAAAAGGTGTCATTTTAGTATCGTTATTAAACTTACTGTAATCTTATATAGAAAAAATATTAATTAGTAGAATCATTTTGGGTCTTCGTGTTAATCAACTTGTGCACATTGGTAGTTTGTGTCTACAATCATGCCCTCGATTTAGTTAGGTTCGAGTCAGATTACACACATTTCACCCCCCCACCCCCCCGCACCCTACATTATACCTTAAAATAACATTCACATAATCACACTTTAAAAATACAATATTTAATAAAAAAAAATACAAACACATAATGCAAAATCAGACTTAATTAGTAAACATAAAGGATTAGATGACCAAGATGCAAAGCCTTGGAAGAATACAAATAAAACTTGCCTGCTCTTTCATAAGCATCCAATATACCATTTAAGTGCCTAAAAATTACCCAATATCAATCAAATTCCAACAACTGCATGCACACATACATGGACATGAATTAGAACCGGCGAGTGAAAAAGTTGGAGCAACATAGATAAACACATGGAGGACGACAAGTGAGGCGCTGGAACGTACCTCGACTCTTTGTCTTCCACCACCCACTCCATCAAATCTTCTCCTCAGTCTTTTCTTCTCTTTTCTATGGCGGAAGAGACGGGAATTAGTTGAAATCCTAGACCCAGATGTCTGTACAGAGCTCAGTTTAGAAATCATGCCAGCTATATCATCAGCAAGTTTTACTGCTTCATTATATCCCTTTGGCCATGAATCTACAGATGAAGCCATTATTCTGTAAAGATTTACAGCACATATATATGCAGGTGAAAAAATGTCATTCCATGCTGAATAAAATCCCTGGACAAAGCACGTGTTGCAATATTTTATAGATAATATAAACCCCACGTTTGTGATATTGTGTTGCATAGTATGTCTTTAATTCTTTATTAAGATAACATCATTCTATACAGATTGCTGAACCAAAAAAAATGAAAATCATAATCTATAGTGATTGTTTTACATTCTATCGCACTGAATATCAATGCACACATTTGCATCTTTAACTGTAAATTATAAGAATATTGAAATTTATACGAAATTACTATGATAGCAAACTCAAGCTTATCAATCAGAAGGAAAATGTAACTATAAATGCTTAGTAAATATCGAAACAAAAATAGATACACAATTGTAACAATAGTTATTGCAACATCCAAAAAGATAGCACATTTACAACTTGGAAGGCGAGAGTGTTGTCCAGATTCCTGCGATGTAGGAAGTTGATAATGTCTCAAACCAGATGTAGCCTACATCAATAAAATTACATTTGGATTAGGAGAATATTTTGACAACAGCTTCATTCGTAGTAAATAATCATATGGATGAATTATCTCTCCAACATAGATGCACTGAGTCTCGTAATCTCTAAGAGATATATTCAATACAAATACTTTTTATGAGCTTATTCTTTTCATGCATTTAGCATTTTCATGCCATCTGAACAGAGCGAAAACAACAGGAGATACAAACTCTTTACGGTCCTGGTTTTTGGTATTTTATATACCTGCATTAACTCAATCAAAACAATGTTAACTCCATTAATTTTTCCTTCTTTCTTTTGACAAGTAAACTTTAGTACTTTTCCTTGTATCAGACTTCTATTATCATTTCAAATAGAAATAAAAAATTACCTTTCGAAGGATGCACTAATTAAAGGGCAAGCTGTAATATCAACATCTTCCTCCTGCACAACTAATTAAAACAACTTGTTTGTACCATGCATACTGTTATAACATATATATGTCGATATGTATATGCAATTGGGATCAGGGGGTAAAAGATATGTGTATATAACGATAGGATGAAGTAGACATCACCCTTTGAAAGCTAAATTGTCCACGAACAAGAGACACCACCTGTGACCACCTTGACATGAAGAGGTTAGAAGGCAACAGATTTTCTAGCATATACTCAAGCATTATGCGTAAGCATCATTATAAAATTGCACACCAATAACAATCCAATTGTGTAGAAAGGCAAATAAACATCACCTACTATGTGTAGCCAAGCATGGGGAGTTGAGATATTCAGTTGCGACATAAATCAAAAACCAAAGATGGGAATAGTAGTTGGCAAATCATATTATCACTTTACATAATATCTTGAAACCAGTCAAATATTTCACAGAAGCTAGTACTGGTACTTCTCTAGCATTTAATAAGTTACGTGAGACTGGAAATTACAAATGGCTTAGAAATAAATTACAGCAAATTCAACATGTTAAAAGATGCCAAAAGTCACAACTACAGTCACACTGAACCAATTCCATCAACAGACTCAGGAGGTTGTGTGTGTGGACAAGAAACATCATTTTTATAAAAACTACATTTGCATGAAAAATAGGGTAATTGGGCTATACATACATGACCAAGCTTAACCTGCAAGTACAATTCTACATGTTTCCAGAAGTGAAATGTTTAAATGTTGTAGATTCTTCTCCATGGCCTACATGACTTCTTCAAAGAGGTATGACATATTGCTCAGTACACATTCTATCAGCTACACTGACTACAGAATGAGAGCAGTTCTCCTTATTGATTATATGGCTAGAAGGCAAAACATTGCCATTGCGCAACTCCACTTTTGTAACATTCAAAACAGTATCTTTTTCCTTCACTTCTTGTGTAGATGTGGCCATTGCACAAATTCCAGTCTTGTGGTTGTTATAATTGTAGCAAATACTATCACTGGCAATAGCCACAAAAGGCAATTTGATAAACGTTGGCTCCGAGAATAAACTTGCTATGCGAGCTATTAGATCAAAGTCATCACAAATTATATTACTCAACCTTAATGGCATAGCAATCTCATGAGAAACATCCTCCATATGTTCTTTTATGCACACAATTAAGTTCAGAACTTCCCCCATTAAATTGACTCACACCTTGTACACAAACTTTTTCTTTTCACTTCAGCACTTGAACAACCACACTTGTACATAACCTGACATATAAGCCATTTCAAAAACCAATTTACAGAAAAACCAAGTCAACATATACAAGCATTTATATGAATTCAACTTGAATAATGCTATATGCAGTTAAGTAAACAACTCGATCTCCTCATAAATTCTGACAAATTACAATAAAATTAATAAGATAAAAACTCGGACTAGTGCATAAAATTGAATAATTCACAATAGAACATTAGAACTTACAAGTCATGATAACAGAAGCTCATAGAATCATATCTATATTTCCTCAGAAACCAAATATCAATTCAGGTACAAAGATTTCGAGTATATAACTCTATTCTTTCCTTAACAAACACCATGATCACAAAAAGCAAGAAAAAATAAAACAGCTCATAAAGAAGTCTTAAGATTTATAATTGCAATACACACACAAGATACATAACAGTTAAACACATATATCATACGATTGTTTGAAAAAAAAGAATTCATACCCCAAGCAACGATGCATTCCTCATTAGCAGCGCTAGCTTGATTAGCTTGACACTCGATACCTAATTAAATCACACATAAATCATGAGACGGTAGGATCGTAAGAGATTAGGAGGTGATGCTATATAGTGTAGTGGAGCTGCAATGGGTATATGGTATACATACAGCCCGATAGAAGGGTCCAGGAGATGACGGAAGGGTTAACGCTGTTATCAAAGGGCTACGTGGAATAAAATGATTCACGGAAGGTATGTTGCCGTATTAGATATATAATAGATTTTTTTAGTTATTATTCTTTGATTCAACTTAAATATATCAAAAATAGTAAAATTCTTTTTTATTTGTAGAATACCACCTAGGAATAAAATTTTATATATAGTTTAATTGTCCATAATTTTTACAAATTTCAATAATTTATAAACTTATTTTAACATATTTTTTGGGTTATTAAGACAATAGGACATTGGCCCTCGAACTTTCAAACGTTTATACACATAAACCCTCAAAGAAAAAAAAACGTATCTTCTTACCCCTTAAGTATGTCCTTTGTACATCTCGGCCCTATTTCCGTTCAAATAGGCCAAACTTTTAATATCGCCAATTCTGGTAAGGGCAAAAAAGTAATTTTCACTCTTTTTTGGTAATATTGAATAAGCGAATGAACACATTGACCCTTGAAGTATGGCTGTTTGTACGTACAGATTAACACATTCAGAAATTTGAATCGGATCAACTTTCGGTTATGATAGATCTGGATGTAGGATCGGATCTAATCAAATATGATTATGTCAAGTCTAGCTCGGATTAAAATCGAATGAATTTTGAAATATAATCGGATTAAACTTGGTTCACAATAAATTCAATTTTGGTCTTTTTAAATTCCAATTGTTTGATTACAATCCTTATTAATCTTAGATTAACTTATTTTTTTCAAACTAAAATAAAGGTCTTTAAGTAAGTGTTGGTCCCGGAGTATTGCAGAAGGGGGGGATTGAATGCAATACTGATAAAATCGAATCTTTAAATCAACAACGAAAATAAAGATTATAGATTATCAGTAGATGTATGCAAGCAATAAGTGAAACAAGATTTCTCACAAAATAAATGTTTTATTTATTTTGTGTGAAGTGTTGCTACAACCTGGAGAGAGTTTCTCCAGCTTCGATATCTCAAGAGATACAGATTGCTTCGTGTGCGTACATGAATAGAAATGAATCTAAGATGTATTTAAGTAGACTAAGATACTCTGTTGTCCCTATCGCATGGGGTGTTGAGCTGTTGTCGTTTTCAAGTGGCAGCTCATTACAATTTTCACACCCATTTGACTTTCCCTAATTGCTATACAGACAGGATAAACCTTATAAGTAAAGCAACCTAGATTCTTTCTATTTCTAGCTAATACAATTCTAGTAGATGTGGATATCACATGCTCCTCGAATTGACCAGCCTTGTCTTGTGAATCTCTTAAGCTTCTGTCGTAGTCTTGCAGGTCTGCTACAAACGATAGTGTGTTGCAGCAAATCTATTTCTTGAACATGTAACCTGTCACGGGCTTTGACTGAGAAAATACCCAATTCAAATAATTCAAGGTGACAGTAACCTTAACCGCAGAGTTTGTTGTCAAAGGAATATTCAGATGTTGACAGTACTAGCTCCCGCCAATGTTGTTGTCGGAGCTCCAGACTTGCTGTCAAGTGTGAGAGTGTTACTGTCTCTTGCTTCGGCCAATGTTGCTGTCAAATGTAGCTTTGTCGTGACTTTGCAACATTTATCTTCTTGTAACATTACTGTCAGGGACATGACAGTAACTTTTATTCTTGCTGTCTTCAGGATGCATTCCTTGAGGCTTGAACAAACATATGAACTTCTCCCAAATCATACATTTATTACATGACAGCAATTATTCGAATACGAAGACATACTCTGGCTATGACAGTATGTTCAACTTAGAAAAACTAAGTATAGGGAAATATAGTTAAGTTGTCTCTATGCTATCACCCATAAATCCCAACAATCTCCCCAATTTGTTTTTATGGACAATAACAAAAAATTTACAATCAAAACGTGCTGACAACTTAACTAACATAGATCAGAATAACTGAAATACTATAACTGATAAATGTTAAAAAAAATCTAGAACATGAAGCTTATGAATTTACTGTAAATCAATTGCTCCTATTGAATGAGCAGATCAGAGTTTAACTTAGCTTGATTTTTGCAGTCTCCAATTGTTCAGATTTTTCCCTCACTTCTGAGAGCTTCATTTCTTGCTTTTCTGAGGTTCTCAACTAAAGCTTTTTCTTCTGGTGATCTGGCATCATCTTCAATGTCTTCAATGTACCCTTGTATCACTCGAGAAGTAAATACTTCAGCATCTTTTACATCAAACCAAGTTTCAAAATCATACGTGTATGTTCTGAACTTCAGAATTCCTTGGATGAATTTGAACCTCCTTCCAGGAAAAGCATTTAAGGATTCTCTCCTTTTTCTGTCTAGCTTTGGATCTTCATCTCTCCTATGATCAAATATAACCTCTAGTTCCCAAGCAACTAGCATTTCGAGCTTATGAACAGATCCAACAACTTTCCAATAGAGATCCTTCAGTATACTGGTCCTCAGCTTGTGAAAACTATCAACATAGATTTCTTGCTTGTCATCCTTGATTCTCAGAGGATTATCCAGTACACAGGGCTGATAACCTGCTTCCTCACTGAATAGCTTGTTGAGTTTCTTGTAGCTTTCCTTCAGTTGAGCTTCTAGGTCTTCAGCACCTTGTTTGGCAGATGTGGCAGGTTTGGTGGATTGGGATGATTTAGCTTTAGCAGCCTGATAAGCTTGTTCTGCTTCATATTCAGCCATGCAAGCCTTTGTAAAAGGACGATGTGCTGCTACCAGGTCCACATCAGGCATTGGTTTCCCATCAGAACTAACTTCAAGGTCTGCATCATCATGTGCTCTCCAGTCACCATACTTCTCATAGAATTCAGCATATCTTTGAGTGTAATATTCTTTGACATGCTCTAAGATACTGCTGGAAACATCTTGGTTTGTTTCCATGAGAGTGATCATCCTTTCCAAAATGAAGAAATCAATTCTTCTCCTGTTATGGAATAAAAACTAGGTTACAATTTGTAATTAATTGCTAGGGTGGTTGAGCTTCGAGCTTTAATGGCTGTTTTCGTGTTACGAGACTGATCGATCCTCACAGAGTGCCTACGTATCTCGTTATTGAGAATCAAGCCAAGACGTAGTTCTGAGAATGAGGGGTCAGACCCTTTATATAGGCTGAAAAGCCCTAGAGTCGTGGTAGAATTAGGTGACTTGGTGGGCAAGTCACCGCCTTGAGGAAGGTTCTAGACTCCTTCCTTGTAGGAATCAATTTCCTTGTGGAAGTAGGTGCCTTGGAGGCTAAGTAAGGCAGGAGTAATATCCTTATTTGACTCTTATTGCTGAGCTGTTTATTACCCCTAATATTAATTATGAAATTAATATTATAAATAGGGTTTGGGCCCATCTGGTGGGCCCCGCATTTTGACCATATTGGGTCTAATTAACGCCACATTAAATGTGTATTTAGGGGTTACTTTTAGCCCATATCATTTGCCTCCCAACTTCTAGGAAAACTGATCAGGTTTTCCTTGAAGTTTTAACGGCCTTTCCGAGACTTGGGTCAGGGTTTATTGCTCTTACGCGAGTACTTTCAACAATATCATCTTAATGTAAAGCGTGGAGTGACCGACGCATTTACGACGATGTTGAACGACACTAAACGGTGTTAAACGGCACTACACAGTGCTAATCAACCTTAAATAACGTTTAAACAGTGTTAAACGATGTTAAACGGCATAAGACGGCACTAATAGCACTAATTGGTGCTAATATGTGCTTATCGGCACTAATATATGCTTATCAGCGCTAATCTTGTGCTTAAACGGCACTAATCTGTGCTAATCGGCACTAAACTGTGCTTATCAGTGCTAATCTTGTGCTTAAACGACACTAATCTGTGCTAATCAGCACTAAACTGTGCTAACAGACACTAAACAGTGCTTATCTTGACCTCTTTTTAGTACTGAAATTCATTCACGATTCGCTGAAAAAGTCGAGATCTAGGTCTGAAAACTACCCGAGGCTCGCTGTAAAATTCAAGTTCCAGGACCACGAACTAACCCGTGATCAGCCGGATCAAGGGCTAGCTCGTGGTCGGCTAGCACCTGATCGGCCAAAGGGACCGGATTCAAGGTGATCGGCCGGAGGCTGATCGGCTGGAGCTTCTCGAGGCGCCGTGGTCGGCCGTGAGGTGGTCGGCTGCGGTCCCTAGTGCACCGTGGTCGGCTGCTTCGTGGTCGGCCGTCGTCCCTCGGGCTCGGCGGTCGGCTACCTCGTGGTTGGCTAGGAAACCCGGACCTAAAAACCATCCGTGATCTTGAGGATCAAGAATCTTGATCTTGATCTCAAGTTACTATCTTGGTCATTCGTGACTTCGTTATCTTAAGGATCAAGAACCTTGATCTTGATCTTAAGTCGTCAGGGATCTAGGATCTAAAATCATCCGTGGTCCTAAGGATCCAGAACCTTGATCTTGATCTTAAGTCGTCAGTTTGGTCATTCGTGACTTCTGACGATATTACTCCTTAACTTATAATTAGCACTGCTAATCTTGTGATTATGGCTGATCTCCTTAATTAACTCCTTAAGCGCACCCATCAGTGCAGCAAATATTTCAGCTATTTCTTCTCTGGCATATATGAATTATAACGATTCTTTCTGTATATCGCGGATAATTTCTGTCCTTTTTTATCCTTAAACGATAGATGACCTGTAAACGCGAACCAAGCTGAAATTCAACCTGATGTAGCAGGTCATGATTTTTCTATAAAAGAGGAGGAGCAACCTTCATTTCACTTCACTTCTTCATTTCAAAACTCTTAAATTCTTAAGTTCTCTAGCCTTCAAGTTGCAAGATCAAGTTCAAGCTTCAAGATCAAGTTTCAGCTTGAAGATCAAGATGTCGGAAGGTGATCACCCACTGGCTCCCCCTGTCTCCATGATGGAAGCTATGGCGAAGAGGAGTAAAATGAGGACCGCCAAAGGTAAAGAACAAATCAAACCTCCTTCATATGTTGAACATAGATTTGAATCCTTATTAGATCTTCTAAACATCATGAGGGAGAGATTCCCAAGCCGTGCTAGCTTAGATTCTTTTAATAGTCCAAGTAAGTTGAAGGAAAAAGATGTCTAAGAAATAAAGGACACTTATCACTTTCCAAGTGCTATTAAGGTTTGTCTTCCAAACCCATCAGACAGGACCTGCAACTGGCATCCTGAGAGGATTTGCGTTCCCTGGGGTGCTCTTGATGCTGGGTTTAGATTCTCGGTTGATAATTTTATCATTAGATTGCTGGCGGAGTATCAAATCCATCCTTGTCAGTTGTATCCCAACGCTTGGAGGTACATCTCTATTTTCTTAATAAGGTGTC
This sequence comes from Kitagawia praeruptora, assembly GCA_037693485.1. Lineage (NCBI taxonomy): Eukaryota > Viridiplantae > Streptophyta > Magnoliopsida > Apiales > Apiaceae > Kitagawia > Kitagawia praeruptora. The sequence goes on from CM075354.1 coordinate 76,850,421, forward strand.
CTCAATTGGAGATTCTACTGACTACTACAATGTTTCGAAGTATCTTTGGGGCCAGTAACTCTTCTGACCACAAGAAAGGATGGGTTAGCCTCAAGCACCGAGCTAAACTTCCACACATAGTGAATCCCTTCTCCTTTCCAGATTCACAGCATTTCTGGGAAAGGGAGTTTGTAGTTCTTGAGTGGAAAGGTGGTGACTGGGGCAACTTCTTTGTGAAGAGATTTGGATTCGTGGAAGATAGTTCACATTTCGTGTGTGATCTTAGTGACTCAGAATTGTGGGATCGAGATAGGCTTCTTGCTGACGACGGCCGTACACACTATAAAACTTTTCTGAATGAAAAGAATCTTATTGAGGCTAGCCTTAGCTTTCTTTCCATTGAGGGTAACTTTCTTACTTGAGCTTATTATGAACTCTGTTTGTTCTTATCCCGATATTTTTCTCTTTGTATTTCAGCTGCCGAGAAGATTGATAGTCGTCCTCAAAACCAGCCGACTGTGACTAAAAGGATGAAGAAGAAGGCTGAGGAACTACTGAATCCTACTAAGCCTCATATCCCTAACTTCTTGGAGCGCTGCTCTCAAGGCGGGAAACGATCCCGAAACACTGATGGGGATGTCAGGACTCCTTTCATACCTCCTTGGGGTATATGTGAACAAGACTTAGTCTTTGGGAGCCCTCATCTAGCTCTAGACTGGTCCAAGCTTTCAATCACTCCTCCCGATCAAGTGACTATGCACGCAGGTGACAGAATGGATGAGTCTCAGCTTATGGGCGCTCAAGCCTTGTATCATGTATGAAATTCCCTCTGTTAAGTTCGATACTGTTATTGATTTCGACTTTGTGTATTCCTTGTAGCTCACCCATTTCCTTAATGCAGGCTAATGCTTACTTTCAAACTGTCTTAATTCAAGGCCGGGCTTTTAGGGATGAGAATATTAGCTTGAAGAATGACTCTGCAAGGTTCAAGGAAGAGATTGAAGATCTGCACTCCCAAATTGTTCGTGCCGAAGCTAATGCTGCATCTACCCGTAAATAACTTTCTTCTTTAGCCTGAAAGAAGGCATCTGATGCTGATAAGGTGATCCAGGCCTATCATGGGTCCCAAGATTTTCTTAAGTTCATCGATGACCATGATGATGAGTTGCGTCCCTTCAACATGTCTGTTGGTTGGGATAAGGCCATCAACGCTATGAGCCATAGGCATCCTTCTGTTGTCAACCCGGCTGATTTTCCGTGCCCTAACTGGGGTATCAACCCGGCTAATCTAGCTTCTGGTTCGGGAACTAAAGTTGTTCCTCAGACATCAGGATCCAGCTCTAAAGGCAGTCATCGACGTTCTGGATCCAACTCTAAGGGAGCTGTCCAAATTGCTAGCCAAGACTCAGCCTCTTCTGGCTCTCGCGGGAAGAAACCCCCGCCCGCAAGGAAAGTTGGAGTGGTTCGACAACCAATCCCTGGCAAGAGACTGATCCGAAATGAGGGAAGTTCTTCTTCTGATTCATCCTCTGAAGAAGAAGGGGCCGGAGTTGCTGCGGTTCAGCCTATGGTGGTGGCCGAGCCTGGTAATGACTCCGGTGAAAACTCGAAGGAGGAGAGCGGAGAAGAGGAGAGCGGCGAAGAGGAGAGCGGCGAAGAGGAGTCTGCAGAGTTGGTTTGTGGCCTTGCATGGCCTTATTAGCCGCTTGTGGCTTTACTTTATCAACTTTTTATTCAGCGTTCTTCGGGACTTGAACTCTGATTTCGTTGTGTTGTAACCTTAACTCGAATTGTGGCCCTTCGGGGCGTTTTATTTATGCATTTGTTTCCCTTATTTGTATGTTCATTTATTTTCGGTACTTGGCCTTTCTAGGCTACACTCAGCAGGTGCTCGGTACATAAATAAAACATAGAATCATGGAATGGAAAACAAACTTGTATTAATAACTCAGAATGGGGTTCAACCCTTACATAACTTATTATTGTCCTACTCGGGGCGTTAAGCCCTGAAATGGTTTCATCGAACCTTATTTCTACTTCTCCTAATAAATAGATAATGAGCTAAGTCCTTACAAAGATAGCTCAAACATAATAAACTTTGAGGTTCAAGGCATGCCAAGTACGGGGCACCTCAACCCCGTCCAAGGTCTCCAACTTGTATGATCCTCGTCCAAACGTCTTCTTGACTCGATACGGCCCTTCCCAGTTAGGGGCTAGTTTTCCCTTCTGGCCAACTCTAGAAGCCTCGATCTTCCTAAGAACTAAGTCACCTTGCTGGAAGAACCTTTCCTTAACCCTGTGGTTGTAATAAAAGGATGCTTTCTTTTGATGCTCCACATTTCTAGCGTTTGCCTCGTCCCTGACTTCATCAATCAGGTCTAGGGCGAGTCTCATGCCCTCTTCATCAGTCTTTGGTTCAAATGCCTCAACTCGAGGTGACGCATGCATAATCTCTAGTGGCACAACTGCCTCGGCTCCATAAGCCAGCAGAAACGGGGTTGCTCTGGTGGTCACCTTACAAGTAGTGCGATAAGCCCAGAGTATATGCAGCAACTCATCCACCCAGGTGTTCCTTGAGCGTTCGACCCTTTTCTTTAGTCCATCAAGGATGATTCAATTGGCTACCTCGGCCTGTCCATTAGCTTGCGGGTGTGCTACTGAAGTAAATCGAAGCTCAATAGCGTTTTCCTCATAGTACTTCTTGAACTCCTCATTGTTAAACTGTGTCCCGTTATCCGTCACAAGGATTCGCGGGATTCCATACCTACAAATTATGTTCTCCCAAAAGAACTGGGCAACTTGTTTGGTGGTTATCTTAGCTAGAGGCCTAGCCTCGATCCACTTGGTGAAGTAGTCAATGGCGACTATCAGAAACTTCCTTTGTGCTGAAGCCATAGGGAAAGGACCAAGTATGTCCATCCCCCACATTGCAAATGGGGTGGGAGAGCTAACTGACGTTAACATCTCAGGCGGCTGCCTTACAATTGGAGCGTGCTTCTGACATCTGTCACATTTCTTGACGTAATTATGTGCATCGGCCAACATCTCCGGCCAATAGAATCCTAGTCGAGTAATCTTGTGAGCTAGGGCTCTGCCCCCCAAGTGTTGCCCACATATTCCTTCATGAACTTCCTCCAAAGCCTCTCTTGCCTCTTGGGGCCTCAAGCATTTCAAGTACGGGATGACAAACGATCTCTTGTACAGGATGCGTTCGATCAGGGCATATCTCAATGCTCTCACTGACAGTTTTCGTGCCTCCAAGGCATTGTCAGGGAGCCAACCTGTTTCAAGGTGAGCTTTAATAGGATCTATTCAACAGCTTCCTATATCAATTGGTGCCACCAACTTAGAATTGACAGTCGGGGCCTTCAAGACCTGGAAGTAAACACTTCCTGCATAATTTTCTATTTCAGAAGAAGCGAACTTAGATAGGGCATCGGCCTTAACGTTCTCTTCTCTCGAAATGTGTTCAACATAGCATTCCTCAAACTGAGTCATAACAGCTTTCACGACTCTCAAGTATTTTGCCATAGTCTCATCCTTGGCCTCAAATTCACCATTCACTTACGAGACTATCAGTCTTGAATCTCCACACACTTTGAGGTTCTTGACCCTCATGACTCTAGCCAAACCCAATCCGGCTATCAATGCCTCATACTCAACTTCATTGTTGGTAGTAGGAAAATCCAACTTCAAATCATACTCAACTATGAACCCATCGGGGCTTTGCAAAACCAAACCTGCACCACTAGATTTTATTTTTGATGCTCCATCAAAATAGAGCACCCAATATTCCTTCTGATCAGCTACCAGTTCTTCATCTTTATCTCCATTCTCAGGGGTGGTTATCATCTCCTGCCCCCCGACTTCTTGGTTGTTAATGGTGCATTCAACCACGAAGTCAGCCAATGCCTGAGCCTTGATGGCTGTCCGAGGCTTATACTTGATATCAAACTCTCCAAGCTCTATGACCCATTTGATTAGCCTTCCGCTGGCCTTTGGGCTATGCAATATGTTCCTTAACTGCTGGTCCGTCAGGACTTCAATTTTGTGCGACTGGAAGTATAGTCGTAGCTTCCTCGAGGCCGTCACCAAAGCCAACGCAAACTTCTCTATGGTTGAGTAATTCAACTCCGCCCCATGCAAAACCTTGCTCACATAATAAATAGGTTTCTGAATCTTTTTCTCTTCTTGAACAAGAACAACACTCAATGCTTGCTCAGATACCGCCAGGTATAAGTAGAGAGTTTCCCCAGGGCTTGGTTTGGCCAACAACGGGGCCTCAGCCATGTACTTCTTCAATTGCTTAAAGGCTTCTTGGCTTTTATCAGTCCATTCAAAAATTTTCACCTTCTTTAGTGCTTGAAAGAAAGGTAAGCACTTATCACCAGACTTGGAGATGAATCTCCCTAGAGCGGCCACCCTGCCAGTTAACTTCTGTACGTCCCTCACAGAACGGGGTGGTTCCATGTCTAAGATTGCTTTGATCTTGTCGAAATTGGCCTCTATGCCTCTTTTTGAAACCATCAAACCCAAGAACTTTCCAGATCCAACGCCAAAAGCACACTTGGCTGGATTCAACATCATCTTGTGGTGCCTCAGCACTTCAAATGCCTCTCTGAGGTGCTTAATGTGATCTGCCTTGAGTAGGCTCTTGACTAACATGTCATCAACATAGACCTCCATGGTTTTTCCAATCAGATGGGCGAATATCTTATTCACCAGTCGTTGGTAAGTAGCTCCTGCATTCTTTAGACCAAAAGCCATAACAAGATAGCAGAAAACACCAAAGTCAGTTATGAAAGATACCTTAGGGATGTCATCCTTGTGCATCTTAATCTAATTGTAGCCGCTAAAACCATCCATGAAGCTCAACATCTCATGTCCAGCTATGGCATCTATCAACATATCAATCCTTGGCAGGGGAAAACAATCCTTCGGACATGCATCATTCAAATCAGTGAAGTCTATACACATCCTCCACTTCCCATTCGCTTTCTTGACCATTACAGGGTTTGCTAACCATTCGGGAAACTGAATTTCTTCAATAAACCCAGCCTCTAAGAGCTTGTCAACTTCTTGTTTAATGGCCTCCGGCCTTTCAGGAGCAAAATTTCTCTTCTTCTGCTTTATTGTCTTCCGCCCAGGATCAACATTCAACTTGTGAGTTATAAGTTGGGGATCAATCCCTGGCATGTCAGCTGCAGTCCAAGCAAATACATCACTATTTTCTTGCAAGAATGCTATCAACTTGCCCTTAGGGGTTCTTTCAAAGATGCTCCCACATAAGTTACTTTCTCAGGGTTACCCATCTCTAGAGGGATAGGAACTAAATCCTCAGCTGGTTTTCCTCGGTGTTCATCATCACCGCGGACATCCATGTCTTCAATCGGGAGTACCTGCCCTCCGACTCCATCAGCTCTTAAAGCAGATACATAACAACTCCTTGCCATCTTCTGGTCGCCCTTCTGTTCTCCAACTCCGTTTCGGGTTGGAAACTTAATCTTCATATGATAAGTAGAGGCAACAGTCTTGAACGCATGAAGTCCAGTCCTTTCCAGGATTGCATTATAAGTCGAGGATGCCTTAATCACCAGAAAGTTTAGCATCTGAGTAGCTTCCTTAGGTTCTTGTCCAATTGTCATGGGCAACTGAATAGTACCCTCAACCTTGGACTCAACTCCATTGAATCCGTAGATGGGCATGTTGGTCGGGGTCAACTGAGAATCAGTGTATCCCATTTTTACAAAAGCATCATGAAACAAAATATCAACGGAAGCTCCATTGTCTATCAAGACTCGCTTCACTTCCGAGTTCCCAATCACAGGGGTTATGACCAACGGGTCATCATGGGGGAACTTCACCCCTTCAAGATCAGAATCATCAAAACCAATCACTGTTTCAGTCCTAGCACATTTCGGGGCCTCTCCCACGATGTGCATCACCTCTTTGGCATACGCTTTCCGAGAGTTTCGAGTTGTACCGGCCGCTGTCGGGCCTCCCCAAATCATGTTGATAACTGGCCCTCGGGGCTGCGTGTTACGATCACGATCATTATCCCTTCTGTCATTGTCTCTCCTATCGTAGTCCCTTCTTTGGGTTCCACGATCTTCACCATTAGTGAATTTATTCAAATTTCCTTTGCAGATCAAGAACTCAATCTCATCCTTCAACTGTCTACAATCATCTATATCATGCCCCATATCTCGGTGGAACCTACAGTACTGTTCCTTGTCTCTCTTTGCGGGATCACCCTTGAGTGGCTTTGGCCATCGAAAGTCCTTATCCTTCTCGATCTCTAGCAGAATTTGACTCTTAGGTGCATTCAACCTTGCATAGTCAGAAAACCTTGGTCCAAGATTCTTTTTTGGTGCTGATTCAGAATCTTTGCTAGTACGGGGATACTTGTCCCTAGCATCATACTCCTGATCCTGCTTTCTGTTCTTTGTATCATTGTTACCTCGGCTATTGCTTACTGTGGCCTCCTTCTTTATACTATCCTCAGCCTTGATATACTTGTCAGCCCTTCGCTGGAGCTCAGCCATATTCTCGGGAGGATGCTTCACCAACGACCTTTTAAAGTAAAAGTTGGTGGTGCCATGCTCCAAGGCTACCATTGCCACCTTATTCTCCAGATCAGTGATGTTCAAAGTCTCCTTGGTGAGCCTTTTAAGGTAGTCTCTCAGATTCTCATTCTTTCCTTGCACCACATACATAAGAGATGCAGAACTTTTCTCATGCACTCTCCCGCTGATAAACTGGCTAACAAATGCAGCACTTAACTCTTTAAAAGAGGCGATCGAGTTTGCAAGCAACCGGCTGTACCATCTTTGAGCCATACCCGACAGGGTTTGAGGGAACACCCTACACTTCAAAGCGTCACTTGCAGGCTGCAACAGCAGTGCATTTGAGAATGTCCTAACGTGGTTTGCGGGATCACCCGTTCCATCATAAGCTTTAATTGTCGGCATCTTGAACTTCTTTGAGATACGAGCATTCATCACTTCCTCAATAAATGGGGGTGTGGGATCATCAGGATCCCCAAGTGGCATCAGATCCTTGGGGTTGCTCTTGGGGGTTTCCACCCTCGTTGTTCTTCCAGTTGGGGCATCAGCCCTTCTTTGCCTTCTTGAAGACCTCTCCAGATCTAAAGAGGGAATCGGTCCTGATGTTGGAGGAGGTTGAGTCTGATTTAACCTAGCTTATTCACTTGCAATATCGTCCTTCAACCTTAAGATCTCGGCCTCATGAGCCCTGATCCTCTCAGCGGCTGTCAAAGGAGGTCCGTCATGGACGGTTTGTGTTCTTCTTCTTGGTTCTCTGCTAGCACGTCGCCTCCTCGGGGCTTCATCATGATCATCCTCATCAGACGATGAATCATCAATATAGGGGCCAAAGTAGTCAACATACTCTCGATCTCGGATCTGCAAGGCGTGGCCACTAGATCCAGCTCCTTGAGTAGGAGGGTAGTTAGGCAACCCATACATTGGGTTGGTGTTCACGGGGAGATCCGTAGTATGGATCTGGACCCCATGTGGGGGGTTGTTAGGATCGACAACCAAGGGAGAAACCACCACTTGAAGAGGATTGGTCCCTTGATTTGTGTGGATGATCGGAGGTAACGTACTCTCAACATGGGAAGTTCTCCCTAGAGGTTGAGAAACTTGATGTTGAATAATCGCCCCGATCGTCTGGGGCACCGGATCCATAGTAGGCGGTGCAGAACTGAGCGGCAGAGGCTCGGTAATTGTTGGTGTCCTTCGTGTTTGAACCATGGTTGATGTCTTTTTCCCATAGACGGCGCCAAATGTTGTGGAATAAAAACTAGGTTACGATTTGTAATTACTGCTAGGGTGGTTGAGCTTCGAGCTTTAATGGCTGTTTTTGTGTTACGAAACTGATCGGTCCTCACAGAGTGCCTACGTATCTCGTTATTGAGAATCAAGCCAAGACATAGTTCTGAGAATGAGGGGTCAGACCCTTTATATAGGCTGAGAAGCCCTAGAGCCGTGGTAGAATTAGGTGACTTGGTGGGCAAGTCACCGCCTTGAGGAAGGTTCTAGACTCCTTCCTCGTAGGAATCAATTTCCTTGTGGAAGTAGGTGCCTTGGAGGCTAAGTCAGGCAGGAGTAATATCCTTATTTGACTCTTATTGCTGAGCTGTTTATTACCCCTAATATTAATTACGAAATTAATATTATAAATAGGGTTTGGGCCCATCTGGTGGGCCCCGCGTTGTGACCATATTGGGTCTAATTAACGCCACATTAAATGTGTCTTTAGGGCTTACTTTTAGCCCATATCATCTCCTTACCTTTACCTTATTGCATGAGAGATCACACATGCTTACCACATTTGAGACTATCTCCATAGTGAAGTCTGGTTCTACAGTTATACATGTAGTTCCACAGTCCTTAAGATCATACTTTCGTACCTTTTTGTTGACTGGGTCCAGTTCCACTGAGACAGATGATATGCTCCCATCAATTGACTTTTTCAATAGTTCAAAACTATTAACTTTTCTATTAT